>CAJUYD010000014.1:0-1315249 GCA_910591665.1 Ectemnius continuus | reverse complement strand
GTTCCTCTGGAATTCCCTAAAATGTATGAAAACATGTTTTACAGTATTCTGGCTCCCAGGATCGCTATCAGGAAATGGAAGCAACCATTTCCTACGTAAAATGACACGAGTAATCGAACTGTGCCGGCAGAATTCAAATCCGAGCCTCCGTTCCTCTGGAATTCACAAATATGTATGAAAACGTGTTTTACACAATTTTGGCTCCCAGGATCGCTATCGGGAAATGGGAACAAGCATTTCCTACGTAAAATGACACGAGTAATCGAACTGTCCCGGCAGAATTCAAATACGAGCCTCTGTTCCTCTGGAATTCACTAAAATGTATGAAAACATGTTTTACAGTATTCTGGCTCCCAGGATCGCAATCGCGAAATGAAGACAAGTATTTCCTACGTAAAATGACACGAGTAATCGAACTGTGCCGACAGAATTCAAATCCGAGCCTCCGTTCCTCTGGAATTCACAAATATGTATGAAAACGTGTTTTACAGTATTCTGGCTCCCAGGATCGCTATCAGGAAATGGAAACAAGCATTTCCTACGTAAAATGACACGAGTGATCGAATGCTGGCGGCAGAATTCAAATCGGAGCCTCTGTTCCTCTGGAATTCACTAAAATGTATGAAAACGTGTTTTACAGTATTTTGGCTCCCAGGATCGCTATCAGGAAATGGAAGCAAGCATTTCCTACGTAAAATGACACGAGTAATCGAATGCTGGCGGCAGAATTCAAATCCGAGCCTCCGTTCCTCTGGAATTCCCTAAAATGTATGAAAACATGTTTTACAGTATTCTGGCTCCCAGGATCGCTATCAGGAAATGGAAGCAACCATTTCCTACGTAAAATGACACGAGTAATCGAACTGTGCCGGCAGAATTCAAATCCGAGCCTCCGTTCCTCTGGAATTCACAAATATGTATGAAAACGTGTTTTACACAATTTTGGCTCCCAGGATCGCTATCGGGAAATGGGAACAAGCATTTCCTACGTAAAATGACACGAGTAATCGAACTGTCCCGGCAGAATTCAAATACGAGCCTCTGTTCCTCTGGAATTCACTAAAATGTATGAAAACGTTTTTTACAGTATTTTGGCTCCCAGTATCGCTATCGGGAAATGGAAGCAACCATTTCCTACGTAAAATGACACGAGTAATCGAACTGTGCCGGCCGAATTCAAATCCGAGCCTCCGTTCCTCTGGAATTCCCTAAAATGTATGAAAACATGTTTTACAGTATTCTGGCTCCCAGGATCGCTATCAGGAAATGGAAACAAGTATTTCCTACGTAAAATGACACGGGTAATCGAACTGTGCCGGCAGAATTCAAATCCGAGCCTCCGTTCCTCTGGAATTCACTAAAATGTATGAAAACGTGTTTTACAGTATTTTGGCTCTCAGGATCGCTATCAGGAAATGGAAGCAAGCATTTCCTACGTAAAATGACACGAGTAATCGAACTGTGCCGGCACAATTCAAATACGAGCCTCTGTTCCACTGGAATTCACAAATATGGATGAAAACGTGTTTTACAGTATTTTGGCTCCCAGTATCGCTATCGGGAAATGAGAGCAAGCATTTCTTGCGTAAAATGACATGAGTAATCGAACTGTGCCGACAGAATTCAAATCCGAGCCTCCGTTCCTCTGGAATTCCCTAAAATGTATGAAAACGTGTTTTACAGTATTTTGGCTCCCAGGATCGCTATCAGGAAATGGAAGCAAGCATTTCCTACGTAAAATGACACGAGTAATCGAACTGTCCCGGCAGAATTCAAATACGAGCCTCTGTTCCTCTGGAATTCACTAAAATGTATGAAAACGTGTTTTACAGTATTTTGGCTCCCAGTATCGCTATCGGGAAATGGAAGCAACCATTTCCTACGTAAAATGACACGAGTAATCGAACTGTGCCGGCCGAATTCAAATCCGAGCCTCCGTTCCTCTGGAATTCCCTAAAATGTATGAAAACATGTTTTACAGTATTCTGGCTCCCAGGATCGCTATCAGGAAATGGAAACAAGTATTTCCTACGTAAAATGACACGGGTAATCGAACTGTGCCGGCAGAATTCAAATCCGAGCCTCCGTTCCTCTGGAATTCACTAAAATGTATGAAAACGTGTTTTACAGTATTTTGGCTCCCAGGATCGCTATCAGGAAATGGAAGCAAGCATTTCCTACGTAAAATGATCCGAGTAATCGAACTGTCCCGGCAGAATTCAAATACGAGCCTCTGTTCCTCTGGAATTCACTAAAATGTATGAAAACGTGTTTTACAGTATTTTGGCTCCCAGTATCGCTATCGGGAAATGAGAGCAAGCATTTCCTGCGTAAAATGACACGAGTAATCGAACTGTGCCGGCACAATTCAAATACGAGCCTCTGTTCCACTGGAATTCACAAATATGGATGAAAACGTGTTTTACAGTATTCTGGCCCCCAGGATCGCAATCGCGAAATGAAGACGAGTATTTCCTACGTAAAATGACACGAGTAATCGAATGCTGGCGGCAGAATTCAAATCGGAGCATCCGTTCCTCTGGAATTCACTAAAATGTATGAAAACATGTTTTACAGTATTCTGGCTCCCAGGATCGCTATCAGGAAATGGAAGCAAGCATTTCCTACGTAAAATGACACGAGTAATCGAACTGTGCTGGCAGAATTCAAATCCGAGCCTCCGTTCCTCTGGAATTCACAAATATGTATGAAAACGTGTTTTACAGTATTCTGGCTCCCAGGATCGCTATCAGGAAATGGAAACAAGCATTTCCTACGTAAAATGACACGAGTAATCGAACTGTGCTGGCAGAATTCAAATACGAGCCTCTGTTCCTCTGGAATTCACTAAAATGTATGAAAACGTGTTTTACAGTATTTTGGCTCCCAGGATCGCTATCAGGAAATGGAAACAAGTATTTCCTACGTAAAATGACACGGCTAATCGAACTGTGCCGGCAGAATTCAAATCCGAGCCTCCGTTCCTCTGGAATTCACAAATATGTATGAAAACGTGTTTTACAGTATTTTGGCTCCCAGTATCGCTATCGGGAAATGAGAACAAGCATTTCCTACGTAAAATGACACGAGTAATCGAACTGTGCCGGCACAATTCAAATACGAGCCTCTGTTCCACTGGAATTCACAAATATGTATGAAAACATGTTTTACAGTATTCTGGCTCCCAGGATCGCTATCAGGAAATGGAAGCAACCATTTCCTACGTAAAATGACACGAGCAATCGAACTATGCCGGCAGAATTCAAATCCGAGCCTCTGTTCCTCTGGAATTCACAAATATGTATGAAAACGTGTTTTACAGTATTCTGGCTCCCAGGATCGCAATCGGGAAATGAAGACAAGTATTTCCTACGTAAAATGACACCAGTAATCGAACTGTGCCGGCAGAATTCAAATCCGAGCCTCCGTTCCTCTGGAATTCCCTAAAATGTATGAAAACATGTTTTACAGTATTCTGGCTCCCAGGATCGCTATCAGGAAATGGAAGCAAGCATTTCCTACGTAAAATGACACGAGTAATCGAATGCTGGCGGCAGAATTCAAATCGGAGCATCCGTTCCTCTGGAATTCACTAAAATGTATGAAAACATGTTTTACAGTATTCTGGCTCCCAGAATCGCTATCAGGAAATGGAAGCAAGCATTTCCTACGTAAAATGACACGAGTAATCGAACTATGCCGGCAGAATTCAAATCCGAGCCTCTGTTCCTCTGGAATTCACAAATATGTATGAAAACGTGTTTTACAGTATTTTGGCTGCCAGGATCGCTATCGGGAAATGGGAACAAGCATTTCCTGCGTAAAATGACACGACTAATCGAACTGTGCCGACAGAATTCAAATCCGAGCCTCCGTTCCTCTGGAATTCACAAATATGGATCAAAACGTGTTTTACAGTATTCTGGCTCCCAGGATCGCAATCGCGAAGTGAAGACAAGTATTTCCTGCGTAAAATGACACGAGTAATCGAACTGTGCCGGCAGAATTCAAATACGAGCCTCTGTTCCTCTGGAATTCACTAAAATGTATGAAAACGTGTTTTACAGTATTTTGGCTCCCAGGATCGCTATCAGGAAATGGAAACAAGTATTTCCTACGTAAAATGACACGGCTAATCGAACTGTGCCGGCAGAATTCAAATCCGAGCCTCCGTTCCTCTGGAATTCACAAATATGTATGAAAACGTGTTTTACACAATTTTGGCTCCCAGGATCGCTATCAGGAAATGGGAACAAGCATTTCCTGCGTAAAATGACACGAGTAATCGAACTGTGCCGACAGAATTCAAATCCGAGCCTCCGTTCCTCTGGAATTCCCTAAAATGTATGAAGACATGTTTTACAGTATTTTGGCTCCCAGGATCGCTATCAGGAAATGGAAGCAAGCATTTCCTACGTAAAATGACACGAGTAATCGAACTGTGCCGGCCGAATTCAAATCCGAGCCTCCGTTCCTCTGGAATTCACAAATATGTATGAAAACGTGTTTTACAGTATTCTGGCTCCCAGGATCGCTATCAGGAAATGGAAACAAGCATTTCCTACGTAAAATGACACGAGTAATCGAACTGTGCTGGCAGAATTCAAATCCGAGCCTCCGTTCCTCTGGAATTCCCTAAAATGTATGAAAACATGTTTTACAGTATTCTGGCTCCCAGGATCGCTATCGCGAAATGAAGACAAGTATTTCCTACGTAAAATGACACGAGTAATCGAACTATGCCGGCAGAATTCAAATCCGAGCCTCCGTTCCTCTGGAATTCACAAATATGTATCAAAACGTGTTTTACAGTATTCTGGCTCCCAGGATCGCAATCGCGAAATGAAGACAAGTATTTCCTACGTAAAATGACACGAGTAATCGAACTATGCCGGCAGAATTCAAATCCGAGCCTCTGTTCCTCTGGAATTCACTAAAATGTATGAAAACGTGTTTCACAGTATTTTGGCTGCCAGGATCGCTATCGGGAAATGGGAACAAGCATTTCCTGCGTAAAATGACACGACTAATCGAATGCTGTCGGCAGAATTCAAATCCGAGCCTCTGTTCTTCTGGAAATCACAAATATGCATGAAAACGTGTTTTACAGTATTTTGGCTCCCAGTATCGCTATCGGGAAATGAGAACAAGCATTTCCTGCGTAAAATGACACGAGTAATCGAACTGTGTCGGCAGAATTCGAATACGAGCCTCTGTTCCTCTGGAGTTCACTAAAATGTATGAAAACGTGTTTTACAGTATCTTGGCTCCCAGGATCGCTATCAGGAAATGGAAGCAAGCATTTCCTACGTAAAATGACACGAGTAATCGAACTGTCCCGGCACAATTCAAATACGAGCCTCTGTTCCACTGGAATTCGCAAATATGTATGAAAACATGTTTTACAGTATTCTGGCTCCCAGGATCGCTATCAGGAAATGGAGGCAACCATTTCCTACGTAAAATGACACGAGTAATCGAACTGTGCCGGCCGAATTCAAATACGAGCCTCCGTTCCTCTGGAATTCACAAATATGTATGAAAACGTGTTTTACAGTATTCTGGCTCCCAGGATCGCTATCAGGAAATGGAAACAATCATTTCCTACGTAAAATGACACGAGTAATCGAATGCTGGCGGCAGAATTCAAATCGGAGCATCCGTTCCTTTGGAATTCACTAAAATGTATGAAAACATGTTTTACAGTATTCTGGCTCGAAGGATCGCTATCAGGAAATGGAAGCAAGCATTTCCTACGTAAAATGACACGAGTAATCGAATGCTGGCGGCAGAATTCAAATCGGAGCAGCCGTTCCTCTGGAATTCACTAAAATGTATGAAAACATGTTTTACAGTATTCTGGCTCCCAGGATCGCTATCAGGAAATGGAAGCAAGCATTTCCTACGTAAAATGACACGAGTAATCGAACTGTGCGGCAGAATTCAAATCCGAGCCTCCGTTCCTCTGGAATTCCCTAAAATGTATGAAAACATGTTTTACAGTATTCTGGCTCCCAGTATCGCTATCGGGAAATGAGAACAAGCATTTCCTGCGTAAAATGACACGAGTAATCGAACTGTGTCGGCAGAATTCGAATACGAGCCTCTGTTCCTCTGGAGTTCACTAAAATGTATGAAAACGTGTTTTACAGTATTTTGGCTCCCAGGATCGCTATCAGGAAATGGAAGCAAGCATTTCCTACGTAAAATGACACGAGTAATCGAACTGTGCCGGCCGAATTCAAATCCGAGCCTCCGTTCCTCTGGAATTCACAAATATGTATGAAAACATGTTTTACAGTATTCTGGCTCCCAGGATCGCTATCAGGAAATGGAAGCAAGCATTTCCTACGTAAAATGACACGAGTAATCGAATGCTGGCGGCAGAATTCAAATCGGAGCATCCGTTCCTCTGGAATTCACTAAAATGTATGAAAACATGTTTTACAGTATTCTGGCTCCCAGAATCGCTATCAGGAAATGGAAGCAAGCATTTCCTACGTAAAATGACACGAGTAATCGAACTATGCCGGCAGAATTCAAATCCGAGCCTCTGTTCCTCTGGAATTCACAAATATGTATGAAAATGTGTTTTACAGTATTCTGGCTCCCAGGATCGCTATCAGGAAATGGAAACAAGCATTTCCTACGTAAAATGACACGAGTAATCGAATGCTGGCGGCAGAATTCAAATCGGAGCATCCGTTCCTCTGGAATTCCCTAAAATGTATGAAAACATGTTTTACAGTATTCTGGCTCCCAGGATCGCTATCAGGAAATGGAAGCAACCATTTCCTACGTAAAATGACACGAGTAATCGAACTGTGCCGGCCGAATTCAAATCCGAGCCTCCGTTCCTCTGGAATTCACAAATATGTATGAAAACGTGTTTTACAGTATTCTGGCTCCCAGAATCGCTATCAGGAAATGGAAACAAGCATTTCCTACGTAAAATGACACGAGTAATCGAATGCTGGCGGCAGAATTCAAATCGGAGCATCCGTTCCTCTGGAATTCACTAAAATGTATGAAAACATGTTTTACAGTATTCTGGCTCCCAGGATCGCAATCGCGAAATGAAGACAAGTATTTCCTACGTAAAATGACACGAGTAATCGAACTATGCCGGCAGAATTCAAATCCGAGCCTATGTTCCTCTGGAATTCACAAATATGTATGAAAACGTGTTTTACAGTATTCTGGCTCCCAGGATCGCAATCGGGAAATGAAGACAAGTATTTCCTACGTAAAATGACACCAGTAATCGAACTGTGCCGGCAGAATTCAAATACGAGCCTCTGTTCCTCTGGAATTCACTAAAATGTATGAAAACGTGTTTTACAGTATTTTGGCTCCCAGGATCGCTATCAGGAAATGGAAACAAGTATTTCCTACGTAAAATGACACGGCTAATCGAACTGTGCCGGCAGAATTCAAATCCGAGCCTCCGTTCCTCTGGAATTCACAAATATGTATGAAAACGTGTTTTACACAATTTTGGCTCCCAGGATCGCTATCGGGAAATGGGAACAAGCATTTCCTGCGTAAAATGACACGACTAATCGAATGCTGTCGGCAGAATTCAAATCCGAGCCTCCGTTCCTCTGGAATTCACAAATATGTATCAAAACGTGTTTTACAGTATTCTGGCTCCCAGGATCGCAATCGCGAAATGAAGACAAGTATTTCCTACGTAAAATGACACGAGTAATCGAAATATGCCGGCAGAATTCAAATCCGAGCCTCTGTTCCTCTGGAATTCACAAATATGTATGAAAACGTGTTTTACAGTATTTTGGCTGCCAGGATCGCTATCGGGAAATGGGAACAAGCATTTCCTGCGTAAAATGACACGACTAATCGAACTGTGCCGACAGAATACAAATCCGAGCCTCCGTTCCTCTGGAATTCACAAATATGGATCAAAACGTGTTTTACAGTATTCTGGCTCCCAGGATCGCAATCGCGAAATGAAGACAAGTATTTCCTACGTAAAATGACACGAGTAATCGAACTGTGCCGGCAGAATTCAAATACGAGCCTCCGTTCCTCTGGAATTCCCTAAAATGTATGAAGACATGTTTTACAGTATTTTGGCTCCCAGGATCGCTATCAGGAAATGGAAGCAAGCATTTCCTACGTAAAATGACACGAGTAATCGAACTGTGCCGGCCGAATTCAAATCCGAGCCTCCGTTCCTCTGGAATTCACAAATATGTATGAAAACGTGTTTTACAGTATTCTGGCTCCCAGGATCGCTATCAGGAAATGGAAACAAGCATTTCCTACGTAAAATGACACGAGTAATCGAACTGTGCTGGCAGAATTCAAATCCGAGCCTCCGTTCCTCTGGAATTCCCTAAAATGTATGAAAACATGTTTTACAGTATTCTGGCTCCCAGGATCGCTATCGCGAAATGAAGACAAGTATTTCCTACGTAAAATGACACGAGTAATCGAACTATGCCGGCAGAATTCAAATCCGAGCCTCCGTTCCTCTGGAATTCACAAATATGTATCAAAACGTGTTTTACAGTATTCTGGCTCCCAGGATCGCAATCGCGAAATGAAGACAAGTATTTCCTACGTAAAATGACACGAGTAATCGAACTATGCCGGCAGAATTCAAATCCGAGCCTCTGTTCCTCTGGAATTCACTAAAATGTATGAAAACGTGTTTCACAGTATTTTGGCTGCCAGGATCGCTATCGGGAAATGGGAACAAGCATTTCCTGCGTAAAATGACACGACTAATCGAATGCTGTCGGCAGAATTCAAATCCGAGCCTCTGTTCTTCTGGAAATCACAAATATGCATGAAAACGTGTTTTACAGTATTTTGGCTCCCAGTATCGCTATCGGGAAATGAGAACAAGCATTTCCCGCGTAAAATGACACGAGTAATCGAACTGTGTCTGCAGAATTCGAATACGAGCCTCTGTTCCTCTGGAGTTCACTAAAATGTATGAAAACGTGTTTTACAGTATCTTGGCTCCCAGGATCGCTATCAGGAAATGGAAGCAAGCATTTCCTACGTAAAATGACACGAGTAATCGAACTGTCCCGGCACAATTCAAATACGAGCCTCTGTTCCACTGAAATTCACAAATATGTATGAAAACATGTTTTACAGTATTCTGGCTCCCAGGATCGCTATCAGGAAATGGAAGCAACCATTTCCTACGTAAAATGACACGAGTAATCGAACTGTGCCGGCCGAATTCAAATACGAGCCTCCGTTCCTCTGGAATTCACAAATATGTATGAAAACGTGTTTTACAGTATTCTGGCTCCCAGGATCGCTATCAGGAAATGGAAACAAGTATTTCCTACGTAATATGACACGGCTAATCGAACTGTGCCGGCAGAATTCAAATCCGAGCCTCTGTTCCTCTGGAATTCACTAAAATGTATGAAAACGTGTTTTACAGTATTTTGGCTGCCAGGATCGCTATCGGGAAATGGGAACAAGCATTTCCTGCGTAAAATGACACGACTAATCGAATGCTGTCGGCACAATTCAAATACGAGCCTCTGTTCCACTGGAATTCACAAATATGTATGAAAACGTGTTTTACAGTATTCTGGCTCCCAGGATCGCTATCAGGAAATGGAAGCAAGCATTTCCTACGTAAAATGACACGAGTAATCGAACTGTGCCGACAGAATTCAAATCCGAGCCTCCGTTCCTCTGGAATTCACAAATATGTATGAAAACGTGTTTTACAGTATTTTGGCTGCCAGGATCGCTATCGGGAAATGGGAACAAGCATTTCCTGCGTAAAATGACACGAGTAATCGAACTGTGCCGACAGAATTCAAATACGAGCCTCTGTTCCTCTGGAATTCACTAATATGTATGAAAACGTGTTTTACAGTATTTTGGCTCCCAGGATCGCTATCAGGAAATGGAAACAAGTATTTCCTACGTAAAATGACACGGCTAATCGAACTGTGCCGGCAGAATTCAAATCCGAGCCTCCGTTCCTCTGGAATTCACAAGTATGTATGAAAACGTGTTTTACAGTATTCTGGCTCCCAGGATCGCTATCAGGAAATGGAAACAAGCATTTCCTACGTAAAATGACACGAGTAATCGAATGCTGGCGGCAGAATTCAAATCGGAGCATCCGTTCCTCTGGAATTCACTAAAATGTATGAAAACATGTTTTACAGTATTCTGGCTCCCAGGATCGCTATCAGGAAATGGAGGCAACCATTTCCTACGTAAAATGACACGAGTAATCGAACTGTCCCGGCACGATTCAAATACGAGCCTCTGTTCCACTGGAATTCGCAAATATGTATGAAAACATGTTTTACAGTATTCTGGCTCCCAGGATCGCTATCAGGAAATGGAGGCAACCATTTCCTACGTAAAATGACACGAGTAATCGAACTGTGCCGGCCGAATTCAAATACGAGCCTCCGTTCCTCTGGAATTCACAAATATGTATGAAAACGTGTTTTACAGTATTCTGGCTCCCAGGATCGCTATCAGGAAATGGAAACAATCATTTCCTACGTAAAATGACACGAGTAATCGAATGCTGGCGGCAGAATTCAAATCGGAGCATCCGTTCCTTTGGAATTCACTAAAATGTATGAAAACATGTTTTACAGTATTCTGGCTCCCAGGATCGCTATCAGGAAATGGAAGCAAGCATTTCCTACGTAAAATGACACGAGTAATCGAATGCTGGCGGCAGAATTCAAATCGGAGCAGCCGTTCCTCTGGAATTCACTAAAATGTATGAAAACATGTTTTACAGTATTCTGGCTCCCAGGATCGCTATCAGGAAATGGAAGCAAGCATTTCCTACGTAAAATGACACGAGTAATCGAACTGTGCCGGCAGAATTCAAATCCGAGCCTCCGTTCCTCTGGAATTCCCTAAAATGTATGAAAACATGTTTTACAGTATTCTGGCTCCCAGTATCGCTATCGGGAAATGAGAACAAGCATTTCCTGCGTAAAATGACACGAGTAATCGAACTGTGTCGGCAGAATTCGAATACGAGCCTCTGTTCCTCTGGAGTTCACTAAAATGTATGAAAACGTGTTTTACAGTATTTTGGCTCCCAGGATCGCTATCAGGAAATGGAAGCAAGCATTTCCTACGTAAAATGACACGAGTAATCGAACTGTGCCGGCCGAATTCAAATCCGAGCCTCCGTTCCTCTGGAATTCACAAATATGTATGAAAACATGTTTTACAGTATTCTGGCTCCCAGGATCGCTATCAGGAAATGGAAGCAAGCATTTCCTACGTAAAATGACACGAATAATCGAATGCTGGCGGCAGAATTCAAATCGGAGCATCCGTTCCTCTGGAATTCACTAAAATGTATGAAAACATGTTTTACAGTATTCTGGCTCCCAGAATCGCTATCAGGAAATGGAAGCAAGCATTTCCTACGTAAAATGACACGAGTAATCGAACTATGCCGGCAGAATTCAAATCCGAGCCTCTGTTCCTCTGGAATTCACAAATATGTATGAAAATGTGTTTTACAGTATTCTGGCTCCCAGGATCGCTATCAGGAAATGGAAACAAGCATTTCCTACGTAAAATGACACGAGTAATCGAATGCTGGCGGCAGAATTCAAATCGGAGCATCCGTTCCTCTGGAATTCACTAAAATGTATGAAAACATGTTTTACAGTATTCTGGCTCCCAGGATCGCAATCTCGAAATGAGGACAAGAATTTCCTACGTAAAATGACACGAGTAATCGAACTGTGCCGCCCGAATTCAAATCCGAGCCTCCGTTCCTCTGGAATTCACAAATATGTATGAAAACGTGTTTTACAGTATTCTGGCTCCCAGGATCGCTATCAGGAAATGGAAACAAGCATTTCCTACGTAAAATGACACGAGTAATCGAATGCTGGCGGCAGAATTCAAATCGGAGCATCCGTTCCTCTGGAATTCACTAAAATGTATGAAAACATGTTTTACAGTATTCTGGCTCCCAGGATCGCAATCGCGAAATGAAGACAAGTATTTCCTACGTAAAATGACACGAGTAATCGAACTATGCCGGCAGAATTCAAATCCGAGCCTCTGTTCCTCTGGAATTCACAAATATGTATGAAAACGTGTTTTACAGTATTCTGGCTCCCAGGATCGCAATCGGGAAATGAAGACAAGTATTTCCTGCGTAAAATGACACCAGTAATCGAACTGTGCCGGCAGAATTCAAATACGAGCCTCTGTTCCTCTGGAATTCACTAAAATGTATGAAAACGTGTTTTACAGTATTTTGGCTCCCAGGATCGCTATCAGGAAATGGAAACAAGTATTTCCTACGTAAAATGACACGGCTAATCGAACTGTGCCGGCAGAATTCAAATCCGAGCCTCCGTTCCTCTGGAATTTACAAATATGTATGAAAACGTGTTTTACACAATTTTGGGTCCCAGGATCGCTATCGGGAAATGGGAACAAGCATTTCCTGCGTAAAATGACACGACTAATCGAATGCTGTCGGCAGAATTCAAATCCGAGCCTCCGTTCCTCTGGAATTCACAAATATGTATCAAAACGTGTTTTACAGTATTCTGGCTCCCAGGATCGCAATCGCGAAATGAAGACAAGTATTTCCTACGTAAAATGACACGAGTAATCGAAATATGCCGGCAGAATTCAAATCCGAGCCTCTGTTCCTCTGGAATTCACTAAAATGTATGAAAACGTGTTTTACAGTATTTTGGCTGCCAGGATCGCTATCGGGAAATGGGAACAAGCATTTCCTGCGTAAAATGACACGACTAATCGAATGCTGTCGGCAGAATTCAAATCCGAGCCTCTGTTCTTCTGGAAATCACAAATATGCATGAAAACGTGTTTTACAGTATTTTGGCTCCCAGTATCGCTATCGGGAAATGAGACAAGCATTTCCTGCGTAAAATGACACGAGTAATCGAACTGTGCTGGCAGAATTCAAATCCGAGCCTCCGTTCCTCTGGAATTCCCTAAAATGTATGAAAACATGTTTTACAGTATTCTGGCTCCCAGGATCGTAATCGCGAAATGAAGACAAGTATTTCCTACGTAAAATGACACGAGTAATCGAACTATGCCGGCAGAATTCAAATCCGAGCCTCTGTTCCTCTGGAATTCACAAATATGTATGAAAACGTGTTTTACACAATTTTGGCTCCCAGGATCGCTATCAGGAAATGGAAGCAAGCATTTCCTACGTAAAATGACACGAGTAATCGAACTGTCCCGGCACAATTCAAATACGAGCCTCTGTTCCACTGGAATTCGCAAATATGTATGAAAACATGTTTTACAGTATTCTGGCTCCCAGGATCGCTATCAGGAAATGGAAGCAACCATTTCCTACGTAAAATGACACGAGTAATCGAACTGTGCCGGCCGAATTCAAATACGAGCCTCCGTTCCTCTGGAATTCACAAATATGTATGAAAACGTGTTTTACAGTATTCTGGCTCCCAGGATCGCTATCAGGAAATGGAAACAATCATTTCCTACGTAAAATGACACGAGTAATCGAATGCTGACGGCAGAATTCAAATCGGAGCATCCGTTCCTTTGGAATTCACTAAAATGTATGAAAACGTGTTTTACAGTATTCTGGCTCCCAGGATCACTATCAGGAAATGGAAACAAGCATTTCCTACGTAAAATGACACGAGTAATCGAATGCTGGAGGCAGAATTCAAATCGGAGCAGCCGTTCCTCTGGAATTCACTAAAATGTATGAAAACATGTTTTACAGTATTCTGGCTCCCAGGATCGCTATCAGGAAATGGAAGCAAGCATTTCCTACGTAAAATGACACGAGTAATCGAACTGTGCCGGCAGAATTCAAATCCGAGCCTCCGTTCCTCTGGAATTCCCTAAAATGTATGAAAACATGTTTTACAGTATTCTGGCTCCCAGTATCGCTATCGGGAAATGAGAACAAGCATTTCCTGCGTAAAATGACACGAGTAATCGAACTGTGCCGGCCGAATTCAAATCCGAGCCTCCGTTCCTCTGGAATTCACAAATATGTATGAAAACGTGTTTTACAGTATTCTGGCTCCCAGGATCGCTATCAGGAAATGGAAACAAGCATTTCCTACGTAAAATGACACGAGTAATCGAATGCTGGCGGCAGAATTCAAATCGGAGCATCCGTTCCTCTGGAATTCACTAAAATGTATGAAAACATGTTTTACAGTATTCTGGCTCCCAGGATCGCTATCAGGAAATGGAAGCAAGCATTTCCTACGTAAAATGACACGAGTAATCGAACTGTGCTGGCAGAATTCAAATCCGAGCCTCCGTTCCTCTGGAATTCCCTAAAATGTATGAAAACATGTTTTACAGTATTCTGGCTCCCAGGATCGCTATCAGGAAATGGAAGCAAGCATTTCCTACGTAAAATGACACGAGTAATCGAATGCTGGCGGCAGAATTCAAATCGGAGCATCCGTTCCTCTGGAATTCACTAAAATGTATGAAAACATGTTTTACAGTATTCTGGCTCCCAGAATCGCTATCAGGAAATGGAAGCAAGCATTTCCTACGTAAAATGACACGAGTAATCGAACTGTGCTGGCAGAATTCAAATCCGAGTCTCCGTTCCTCTGGAATTCCCTAAAATGTATGAAAACATGTTTTACAGTATTCTGGCTCCCAGGATCGCTATCAGGAAATGGAAACAAGCATTTCCTACGTAAAATGACACGAGTAATCGAATGCTGGCGGCAGAATTCAAATCGGAGCATCCGTTCCTCTGGAATTCACTAAAATGTATGAAAACATGTTTTACAGTATTCTGGCTCCCAGGATCGCAATCTCGAAATGAAGACAAGTATTTCCTACGTAAAATGACACGAGTAATCGAACTATGCCAGCAGAATTCAAATCCGAGCCTCTGTTCCTCTGGAATTCACAAATATGTATGAAAACGTGTTTTACAGTATTCTGGCTCCCAGGATCGCTATCAGGAAATGGAAACAAGCATTTCCTACGTAAAATGACACGAGTAATCGAATGCTGGCGGCAGAATTCAAATCGGAGCATCCGTTCCTCTGAAATTCACTAAAATGTATGAAAACATGTTTTACAGTATTCTGGCTCCCAGGATCGCTATCAGGAAATGGAAGCAAGCATTTCCTACGTAAAATGACACGAGTAATCGAACTGTGCTGGCAGAATTCAAATCCGAGCCTCCGTTCCTCTGGAATTCACAAATATGTATCAAAACGTGTTTTACAGTATTCTGGCTCCCAGGATCGCAATCGCGAAATGAAGACAAGTATTTCCTACGTAAAATGACACGAGTAATCGAACTATGCCGGCAGAATTCAAATCCGAGCCTCTGTTCCTCTGGAATTCACTAAAATGTATGAAAACGTGTTTTACAGTATTTTGGCTGCCAGGATCGCTATCGGGAAATGGGAACAAGCATTTCCTGCGTAAAATGACACGACTAATCGAATGCTGTCGGCAGAATTCAAATCCGAGCCTCTGTTCTTCTGGAAATCACAAATATGCATGAAAACGTGTTTTACAGTATTTTGGCTCCCAGTATCGCTATCGGGAAATGAGAACAAGCATTTCCTGCGTAAAATGACACGAGTAATCGAACTGTGCTGGCAGAATTCAAATCCGAGCCTCCGTTCCTCTGGAATTCCCTAAAATGTATGAAAACATGTTTTACAGTATTCTGGCTCCCAGGATCGCAATCGCGAAATGAAGACAAGTATTTCCTACGTAAAATGACACGAGTAATCGAACTATGCCGGCAGAATTCAAATCCGAGCCTCTGTTCCTCTGGAATTCACAAATATGTATGAAAACGTGTTTTACAGTATTCTGGCTCCCAGGATCGCTATCAGGAAATGGAAACAAGCATTTCCTACGTAAAATGACACGAGTAATCGAATGCTGGCGGCAGAATTCAAATCGGAGCATCCGTTCCTCTGGAATTCACTAAAATGTATGAAAACATGTTTTACAGTATTCTGGCTCCCAGTATCGCTATCGGGAAATGAGAACAAGCATTTCCTGTGTAAAATGACACGAGTAATCGAACTGTGTCGGCAGAATTCGAATACGAGCCTCTTTTCCTCTGGAGTTCACTAAAATGTATGAAAACGTGTTTTACAGTATTTTGGCTCCCAGGATCGCTATCAGGAAATGGAAACAAGCATTTCCTACGTAAAATGACACGAGTAATCGAATGCTGGCGGCAGAATTCAAATCGGAGCATCCGTTCCTCTGGAATTCACTAAAATGTATGAAAACGTGTTTTACAGTATTCTGGCTCCCAGGATCGCTATCAGGAAATGGAAACAATCATTTCCTACGTAAAATGACACGAGTAATCGAATGCTGGCGGCAGAATTCAAATCGGAGCATCCGTTCCTTTGGAATTCACTAAAATGTATGAAAACATGTTTTACAGTATTCTGGCTCGAAGGATCGCTATCAGGAAATGGAAGCAAGCATTTCCTACGTAAAATGACACGAGTAATCGAATGCTGGCGGCAGAATTCAAATCGGAGCAGCCGTTCCTCTGGAATTCACTAAAATGTATGAAAACATGTTTTACAGTATTCTGGCTCCCAGGATCGCTATCAGGAAATGGAAGCAAGCATTTCCTACGTAAAATGACACGAGTAATCGAACTGTGCGGCAGAATTCAAATCCGAGCCTCCGTTCCTCTGGAATTCCCTAAAATGTATGAAAACATGTTTTACAGTATTCTGGCTCCCAGTATCGCTATCGGGAAATGAGAACAAGCATTTCCTGCGTAAAATGACACGAGTAATCGAACTGTGTCGGCAGAATTCGAATACGAGCCTCTGTTCCTCTGGAGTTCACTAAAATGTATGAAAACGTGTTTTACAGTATTTTGGCTCCCAGGATCGCTATCAGGAAATGGAAACAAGCATTTCCTACGTAAAATGACACGAGTAATCGAACTGTGCCGGCCGAATTCAAATCCGAGCCTCCGTTCCTCTGGAATTCACAAATATGTATGAAAACATGTTTTACAGTATTCTGGCTCCCAGGATCGCTATCAGGAAATGGAAGCAAGCATTTCCTACGTAAAATGACACGAGTAATCGAATGCTGGCGGCAGAATTCAAATCGGAGCATCCGTTCCTCTGGAATTCACTAAAATGTATGAAAACATGTTTTACAGTATTCTGGCT
The DNA here is from genome assembly GCA_910591665.1 of Ectemnius continuus. Taxonomy (NCBI): domain Eukaryota; kingdom Metazoa; phylum Arthropoda; class Insecta; order Hymenoptera; family Crabronidae; genus Ectemnius; species Ectemnius continuus. The sequence goes on along the minus strand of CAJUYD010000014.1, from coordinate 1,298,063 downwards.
CCCAGAATCGCTATCAGGAAATGGAAGCAAGCATTTCCTACGTAAAATGACACGAGTAATCGAACTATGCCGGCAGAATTCAAATCCGAGCCTCTGTTCCTCTGGAATTCACAAATATGTATGAAAATGTGTTTTACAGTATTCTGGCTCCCAGGATCGCTATCAGGAAATGGAAACAAGCATTTCCTACGTAAAATGACACGAGTAATCGAATGCTGGCGGCAGAATTCAAATCGGAGCATCCGTTCCTCTGGAATTCACTAAAATGTATGAAAACGTGTTTTACAGTATTCTGGCTCCCAGGATCGCTATCAGGAAATGGAAACAATCATTTCCTACGTAAAATGACACGAGTAATCGAATGCTGGCGGCAGAATTCAAATCGGAGCATCCGTTCCTTTGGAATTCACTAAAATGTATGAAAACATGTTTTACAGTATTCTGGCTCGAAGGATCGCTATCAGGAAATGGAAGCAAGCATTTCCTACGTAAAATGACACGAGTAATCGAATGCTGGCGGCAGAATTCAAATCGGAGCAGCCGTTCCTCTGGAATTCACTAAAATGTATGAAAACATGTTTTACAGTATTCTGGCTCCCAGGATCGCTATCAGGAAATGGAAGCAAGCATTTCCTACGTAAAATGACACGAGTAATCGAACTGTGCGGCAGAATTCAAATCCGAGCCTCCGTTCCTCTGGAATTCACTAAAATGTATGAAAACGTGTTTTACAGTATTCTGGCTCCCAGGATCGCTATCAGGAAATGGAAACAATCATTTCCTACGTAAAATGACACGAGTAATCGAATGCTGGCGGCAGAATTCAAATCGGAGCATCCGTTCCTTTGGAATTCACTAAAATGTATGAAAACATGTTTTACAGTATTCTGGCTCGAAGGATCGCTATCAGGAAATGGAAGCAAGCATTTCCTACGTAAAATGACACGAGTAATCGAATGCTGGCGGCAGAATTCAAATCGGAGCAGCCGTTCCTCTGGAATTCACTAAAATGTATGAAAACATGTTTTACAGTATTCTGGCTCCCAGGATCGCTATCAGGAAATGGAAGCAAGCATTTCCTACGTAAAATGACACGAGTAATCGAACTGTGCGGCAGAATTCAAATCCGAGCCTCCGTTCCTCTGGAATTCCCTAAAATGTATGAAAACATGTTTTACAGTATTCTGGCTCCCAGTATCGCTATCGGGAAATGAGAACAAGCATTTCCTGCGTAAAATGACACGAGTAATCGAACTGTGTCGGCAGAATTCGAATACGAGCCTCTGTTCCTCTGGAGTTCACTAAAATGTATGAAAACGTGTTTTACAGTATTTTGGCTCCCAGGATCGCTATCAGGAAATGGAAACAAGCATTTCCTACGTAAAATGACACGAGTAATCGAACTGTGCCGGCCGAATTCAAATCCGAGCCTCCGTTCCTCTGGAATTCACAAATATGTATGAAAACATGTTTTACAGTATTCTGGCTCCCAGGATCGCTATCAGGAAATGGAAGCAAGCATTTCCTACGTAAAATGACACGAGTAATCGAATGCTGGCGGCAGAATTCAAATCGGAGCATCCGTTCCTCTGGAATTCACTAAAATGTATGAAAACATGTTTTACAGTATTCTGGCTCCCAGAATCGCTATCAGGAAATGGAAGCAAGCATTTCCTACGTAAAATGACACGAGTAATCGAACTATGCCGGCAGAATTCAAATCCGAGCCTCTGTTCCTCTGGAATTCACAAATATGTATGAAAATGTGTTTTACAGTATTCTGGCTCCCAGGATCGCTATCAGGAAATGGAAACAAGCATTTCCTACGTAAAATGACACGAGTAATCGAATGCTGGCGGCAGAATTCAAATCGGAGCATCCGTTCCTCTGGAATTCCCTAAAATGTATGAAAACATGTTTTACAGTATTCTGGCTCCCAGGATCGCTATCAGGAAATGGAAGCAACCATTTCCTACGTAAAATGACACGAGTAATCGAACTGTGCCGGCCGAATTCAAATCCGAGCCTCCGTTCCTCTGGAATTCACAAATATGTATGAAAACGTGTTTTACAGTATTCTGGCTCCCAGAATCGCTATCAGGAAATGGAAACAAGCATTTCCTACGTAAAATGACACGAGTAATCGAATGCTGGCGGCAGAATTCAAATCGGAGCATCCGTTCCTCTGGAATTCACTAAAATGTATGAAAACATGTTTTACAGTATTCTGGCTCCCAGGATCGCAATCGCGAAATGAAGACAAGTATTTCCTACGTAAAATGACACGAGTAATCGAACTATGCCGGCAGAATTCAAATCCGAGCCTATGTTCCTCTGGAATTCACAAATATGTATGAAAACGTGTTTTACAGTATTCTGGCTCCCAGGATCGCAATCGGGAAATGAAGACAAGTATTTCCTACGTAAAATGACACCAGTAATCGAACTGTGCCGGCAGAATTCAAATACGAGCCTCTGTTCCTCTGGAATTCACTAAAATGTATGAAAACGTGTTTTACAGTATTTTGGCTCCCAGGATCGCTATCAGGAAATGGAAACAAGTATTTCCTACGTAAAATGACACGGCTAATCGAACTGTGCCGGCAGAATTCAAATCCGAGCCTCCGTTCCTCTGGAATTCACAAATATGTATGAAAACGTGTTTTACACAATTTTGGCTCCCAGGATCGCTATCGGGAAATGGGAACAAGCATTTCCTGCGTAAAATGACACGACTAATCGAATGCTGTCGGCAGAATTCAAATCCGAGCCTCCGTTCCTCTGGAATTCACAAATATGTATCAAAACGTGTTTTACAGTATTCTGGCTCCCAGGATCGCAATCGCGAAATGAAGACAAGTATTTCCTACGTAAAATGACACGAGTAATCGAAATATGCCGGCAGAATTCAAATCCGAGCCTCTGTTCCTCTGGAATTCACAAATATGTATGAAAACGTGTTTTACAGTATTTTGGCTGCCAGGATCGCTATCGGGAAATGGGAACAAGCATTTCCTGCGTAAAATGACACGACTAATCGAACTGTGCCGACAGAATACAAATCCGAGCCTCCGTTCCTCTGGAATTCACAAATATGGATCAAAACGTGTTTTACAGTATTCTGGCTCCCAGGATCGCAATCGCGAAGTGAAGACAAGTATTTCCTGCGTAAAATGACACGAGTAATCGAACTGTGCCGGCAGAATTCAAATACGAGCCTATGTTCCTCTGGAATTCACAAATATGTATGAAAACGTGTTTTACAGTATTCTGGCTCCCAGGATCGCAATCGGGAAATGAAGACAAGTATTTCCTACGTAAAATGACACCAGTAATCGAACTGTGCCGGCAGAATTCAAATACGAGCCTCTGTTCCTCTGGAATTCACTAAAATGTATGAAAACGTGTTTTACAGTATTTTGGCTCCCAGGATCGCTATCAGGAAATGGAAACAAGTATTTCCTACGTAAAATGACACGGCTAATCGAACTGTGCCGGCAGAATTCAAATCCGAGCCTCCGTTCCTCTGGAATTCACAAATATGTATGAAAACGTGTTTTACACAATTTTGGCTCCCAGGATCGCTATCGGGAAATGGGAACAAGCATTTCCTGCGTAAAATGACACGACTAATCGAATGCTGTCGGCAGAATTCAAATCCGAGCCTCCGTTCCTCTGGAATTCACAAATATGTATCAAAACGTGTTTTACAGTATTCTGGCTCCCAGGATCGCAATCGCGAAATGAAGACAAGTATTTCCTACGTAAAATGACACGAGTAATCGAAATATGCCGGCAGAATTCAAATCCGAGCCTCTGTTCCTCTGGAATTCACAAATATGTATGAAAACGTGTTTTACAGTATTTTGGCTGCCAGGATCGCTATCGGGAAATGGGAACAAGCATTTCCTGCGTAAAATGACACGACTAATCGAACTGTGCCGACAGAATACAAATCCGAGCCTCCGTTCCTCTGGAATTCACAAATATGGATCAAAACGTGTTTTACAGTATTCTGGCTCCCAGGATCGCAATCGCGAAGTGAAGACAAGTATTTCCTGCGTAAAATGACACGAGTAATCGAACTGTGCCGGCAGAATTCAAATACGAGCCTCCGTTCCTCTGGAATTCCCTAAAATGTATGAAGACATGTTTTACAGTATTTTGGCTCCCAGGATCGCTATCAGGAAATGGAAGCAAGCATTTCCTACGTAAAATGACACGAGTAATCGAACTGTGCCGGCCGAATTCAAATCCGAGCCTCCGTTCCTCTGGAATTCACAAATATGTATGAAAACGTGTTTTACAGTATTCTGGCTCCCAGGATCGCTATCAGGAAATGGAAACAAGCATTTCCTACGTAAAATGACACGAGTAATCGAACTGTGCTGGCAGAATTCAAATCCGAGCCTCCGTTCCTCTGGAATTCCCTAAAATGTATGAAAACATGTTTTACAGTATTCTGGCTCCCAGGATCGCTATCGCGAAATGAAGACAAGTATTTCCTACGTAAAATGACACGAGTAATCGAACTATGCCGGCAGAATTCAAATCCGAGCCTCCGTTCCTCTGGAATTCACAAATATGTATCAAAACGTGTTTTACAGTATTCTGGCTCCCAGGATCGCAATCGCGAAATGAAGACAAGTATTTCCTACGTAAAATGACACGAGTAATCGAACTATGCCGGCAGAATTCAAATCCGAGCCTCTGTTCCTCTGGAATTCACTAAAATGTATGAAAACGTGTTTCACAGTATTTTGGCTGCCAGGATCGCTATCGGGAAATGGGAACAAGCATTTCCTGCGTAAAATGACACGACTAATCGAATGCTGTCGGCAGAATTCAAATCCGAGCCTCTGTTCTTCTGGAAATCACAAATATGCATGAAAACGTGTTTTACAGTATTTTGGCTCCCAGTATCGCTATCGGGAAATGAGAACAAGCATTTCCCGCGTAAAATGACACGAGTAATCGAACTGTGTCTGCAGAATTCGAATACGAGCCTCTGTTCCTCTGGAGTTCACTAAAATGTATGAAAACGTGTTTTACAGTATCTTGGCTCCCAGGATCGCTATCAGGAAATGGAAGCAAGCATTTCCTACGTAAAATGACACGAGTAATCGAACTGTCCCGGCACAATTCAAATACGAGCCTCTGTTCCACTGAAATTCACAAATATGTATGAAAACATGTTTTACAGTATTCTGGCTCCCAGGATCGCTATCAGGAAATGGAAGCAACCATTTCCTACGTAAAATGACACGAGTAATCGAACTGTGCCGGCCGAATTCAAATACGAGCCTCCGTTCCTCTGGAATTCACAAATATGTATGAAAACGTGTTTTACAGTATTCTGGCTCCCAGGATCGCTATCAGGAAATGGAAACAAGTATTTCCTACGTAAAATGACACGGCTAATCGAACTGTGCCGGCAGAATTCAAATCCGAGCCTCTGTTCCTCTGGAATTCACTAAAATGTATGAAAACGTGTTTTACAGTATTTTGGCTGCCAGGATCGCTATCGGGAAATGGGAACAAGCATTTCCTGCGTAAAATGACACGACTAATCGAATGCTGTCGGCACAATTCAAATACGAGCCTCTGTTCCACTGGAATTCACAAATATGTATGAAAACGTGTTTTACAGTATTCTGGCTCCCAGGATCGCTATCAGGAAATGGAAGCAAGCATTTCCTACGTAAAATGACACGAGTAATCGAACTGTGCCGACAGAATTCAAATCCGAGCCTCCGTTCCTCTGGAATTCACAAATATGTATGAAAACGTGTTTTACAGTATTTTGGCTGCCAGGATCGCTATCGGGAAATGGGAACAAGCATTTCCTGCGTAAAATGACACGAGTAATCGAACTGTGCCGACAGAATTCAAATACGAGCCTCTGTTCCTCTGGAATTCACTAAAATGTATGAAAACGTGTTTTACAGTATTTTGGCTCCCAGGATCGCTATCAGGAAATGGAAACAAGTATTTCCTACGTAAAATGACACGGCTAATCGAACTGTGCCGGCAGAATTCAAATCCGAGCCTCCGTTCCTCTGGAATTCACAAGTATGTATGAAAACGTGTTTTACAGTATTCTGGCTCCCAGGATCGCTATCAGGAAATGGAAACAAGCATTTCCTACGTAAAATGACACGAGTAATCGAATGCTGGCGGCAGAATTCAAATCGGAGCATCCGTTCCTCTGGAATTCACTAAAATGTATGAAAACATGTTTTACAGTATTCTGGCTCCCAGGATCGCTATCAGGAAATGGAGGCAACCATTTCCTACGTAAAATGACACGAGTAATCGAACTGTCCCGGCACGATTCAAATACGAGCCTCTGTTCCACTGGAATTCGCAAATATGTATGAAAACATGTTTTACAGTATTCTGGCTCCCAGGATCGCTATCAGGAAATGGAGGCAACCATTTCCTACGTAAAATGACACGAGTAATCGAACTGTGCCGGCCGAATTCAAATACGAGCCTCCGTTCCTCTGGAATTCACAAATATGTATGAAAACGTGTTTTACAGTATTCTGGCTCCCAGGATCGCTATCAGGAAATGGAAACAATCATTTCCTACGTAAAATGACACGAGTAATCGAATGCTGGCGGCAGAATTCAAATCGGAGCATCCGTTCCTTTGGAATTCACTAAAATGTATGAAAACGTGTTTTACAGTATTCTGGCTCCCAGAATCGCTATCAGGAAATGGAAACAAGCATTTCCTACGTAAAATGACACGAGTAATCGAATGCTGGCGGCAGAATTCAAATCGGAGCATCCGTTCCTCTGGAATTCACTAAAATGTATGAAAACATGTTTTACAGTATTCTGGCTCCCAGGATCGCAATCGCGAAATGAAGACAAGTATTTCCTACGTAAAATGACACGAGTAATCGAACTATGCCGGCAGAATTCAAATCCGAGCCTATGTTCCTCTGGAATTCACAAATATGTATGAAAACGTGTTTTACAGTATTCTGGCTCCCAGGATCGCAATCGGGAAATGAAGACAAGTATTTCCTACGTAAAATGACACCAGTAATCGAACTGTGCCGGCAGAATTCAAATACGAGCCTCTGTTCCTCTGGAATTCACTAAAATGTATGAAAACGTGTTTTACAGTATTTTGGCTCCCAGGATCGCTATCAGGAAATGGAAACAAGTATTTCCTACGTAAAATGACACGGCTAATCGAACTGTGCCGGCAGAATTCAAATCCGAGCCTCCGTTCCTCTGGAATTCACAAATATGTATGAAAACGTGTTTTACACAATTTTGGCTCCCAGGATCGCTATCGGGAAATGGGAACAAGCATTTCCTGCGTAAAATGACACGACTAATCGAATGCTGTCGGCAGAATTCAAATCCGAGCCTCCGTTCCTCTGGAATTCACAAATATGTATCAAAACGTGTTTTACAGTATTCTGGCTCCCAGGATCGCAATCGCGAAATGAAGACAAGTATTTCCTACGTAAAATGACACGAGTAATCGAAATATGCCGGCAGAATTCAAATCCGAGCCTCTGTTCCTCTGGAATTCACAAATATGTATGAAAACGTGTTTTACAGTATTTTGGCTGCCAGGATCGCTATCGGGAAATGGGAACAAGCATTTCCTGCGTAAAATGACACGACTAATCGAACTGTGCCGACAGAATACAAATCCGAGCCTCCGTTCCTCTGGAATTCACAAATATGGATCAAAACGTGTTTTACAGTATTCTGGCTCCCAGGATCGCAATCGCGAAGTGAAGACAAGTATTTCCTGCGTAAAATGACACGAGTAATCGAACTGTGCCGGCAGAATTCAAATACGAGCCTCCGTTCCTCTGGAATTCCCTAAAATGTATGAAGACATGTTTTACAGTATTTTGGCTCCCAGGATCGCTATCAGGAAATGGAAGCAAGCATTTCCTACGTAAAATGACACGAGTAATCGAACTGTGCCGGCCGAATTCAAATCCGAGCCTCCGTTCCTCTGGAATTCACAAATATGTATGAAAACGTGTTTTACAGTATTCTGGCTCCCAGGATCGCTATCAGGAAATGGAAACAAGCATTTCCTACGTAAAATGACACGAGTAATCGAACTGTGCTGGCAGAATTCAAATCCGAGCCTCCGTTCCTCTGGAATTCCCTAAAATGTATGAAAACATGTTTTACAGTATTCTGGCTCCCAGGATCGCTATCGCGAAATGAAGACAAGTATTTCCTACGTAAAATGACACGAGTAATCGAACTATGCCGGCAGAATTCAAATCCGAGCCTCCGTTCCTCTGGAATTCACAAATATGTATCAAAACGTGTTTTACAGTATTCTGGCTCCCAGGATCGCAATCGCGAAATGAAGACAAGTATTTCCTACGTAAAATGACACGAGTAATCGAACTATGCCGGCAGAATTCAAATCCGAGCCTCTGTTCCTCTGGAATTCACTAAAATGTATGAAAACGTGTTTCACAGTATTTTGGCTGCCAGGATCGCTATCGGGAAATGGGAACAAGCATTTCCTGCGTAAAATGACACGACTAATCGAATGCTGTCGGCAGAATTCAAATCCGAGCCTCTGTTCTTCTGGAAATCACAAATATGCATGAAAACGTGTTTTACAGTATTTTGGCTCCCAGTATCGCTATCGGGAAATGAGAACAAGCATTTCCCGCGTAAAATGACACGAGTAATCGAACTGTGTCTGCAGAATTCGAATACGAGCCTCTGTTCCTCTGGAGTTCACTAAAATGTATGAAAACGTGTTTTACAGTATCTTGGCTCCCAGGATCGCTATCAGGAAATGGAAGCAAGCATTTCCTACGTAAAATGACACGAGTAATCGAACTGTCCCGGCACAATTCAAATACGAGCCTCTGTTCCACTGAAATTCACAAATATGTATGAAAACATGTTTTACAGTATTCTGGCTCCCAGGATCGCTATCAGGAAATGGAAGCAACCATTTCCTACGTAAAATGACACGAGTAATCGAACTGTGCCGGCCGAATTCAAATACGAGCCTCCGTTCCTCTGGAATTCACAAATATGTATGAAAACGTGTTTTACAGTATTCTGGCTCCCAGGATCGCTATCAGGAAATGGAAACAAGTATTTCCTACGTAAAATGACACGAGTAATCGAACTGTGCCGGCAGAATTCAAATCCGAGCCTCTGTTCCTCTGGAATTCACTAAAATGTATGAAAACGTGTTTTACAGTATTTTGGCTGCCAGGATCGCTATCGGGAAATGGGAACAAGCATTTCCTGCGTAAAATGACACGACTAATCGAATGCTGTCGGCACAATTCAAATACGAGCCTCTGTTCCACTGGAATTCACAAATATGTATGAAAACGTGTTTTACAGTATTCTGGCTCCCAGGATCGCTATCAGGAAATGGAAGCAAGCATTTCCTACGTAAAATGACACGAGTAATCGAACTGTGCCGACAGAATTCAAATCCGAGCCTCCGTTCCTCTGGAATTCACAAATATGTATGAAAACGTGTTTTACAGTATTTTGGCTGCCAGGATCGCTATCGGGAAATGGGAACAAGCATTTCCTGCGTAAAATGACACGAGTAATCGAACTGTGCCGACAGAATTCAAATACGAGCCTCTGTTCCTCTGGAATTCACTAAAATGTATGAAAACGTGTTTTACAGTATTTTGGCTCCCAGGATCGCTATCAGGAAATGGAAACAAGTATTTCCTACGTAAAATGACACGGCTAATCGAACTGTGCCGGCAGAATTCAAATCCGAGCCTCCGTTCCTCTGGAATTCACAAGTATGTATGAAAACGTGTTTTACAGTATTCTGGCTCCCAGGATCGCTATCAGGAAATGGAAACAATCATTTCCTACGTAAAATGACACGAGTAATCGAACTGTCCCGGCACGATTCAAATACGAGCCTCTGTTCCACTGGAATTCGCAAATATGTATGAAAACATGTTTTACAGTATTCTGGCTCCCAGGATCGCTATCAGGAAATGGAGGCAACCATTTCCTACGTAAAATGACACGAGTAATCGAACTGTGCCGGCCGAATTCAAATACGAGCCTCCGTTCCTCTGGAATTCACAAATATGTATGAAAACGTGTTTTACAGTATTCTGGCTCCCAGGATCGCTATCAGGAAATGGAAACAATCATTTCCTACGTAAAATGACACGAGTAATCGAATGCTGGCGGCAGAATTCAAATCGGAGCATCCGTTCCTTTGGAATTCACTAAAATGTATGAAAACATGTTTTACAGTATTCTGGCTCCCAGGATCGCTATCAGGAAATGGAAGCAAGCATTTCCTACGTAAAATGACACGAGTAATCGAATGCTGGCGGCAGAATTCAAATCGGAGCAGCCGTTCCTCTGGAATTCACTAAAATGTATGAAAACATGTTTTACAGTATTCTGGCTCCCAGGATCGCTATCAGGAAATGGAAGCAAGCATTTCCTACGTAAAATGACACGAGTAATCGAACTGTGCCGGCAGAATTCAAATCCGAGCCTCCGTTCCTCTGGAATTCCCTAAAATGTATGAAAACATGTTTTACAGTATTCTGGCTCCCAGTATCGCTATCGGGAAATGAGAACAAGCATTTCCTGCGTAAAATGACACGAGTAATCGAACTGTGTCGGCAGAATTCGAATACGAGCCTCTGTTCCTCTGGAGTTCACTAAAATGTATGAAAACGTGTTTTACAGTATTTTGGCTCCCAGGATCGCTATCAGGAAATGGAAGCAAGCATTTCCTACGTAAAATGACACGAGTAATCGAACTGTGCCGGCCGAATTCAAATCCGAGCCTCCGTTCCTCTGGAATTCACAAATATGTATGAAAACATGTTTTACAGTATTCTGGCTCCCAGGATCGCTATCAGGAAATGGAAGCAAGCATTTCCTACGTAAAATGACACGAATAATCGAATGCTGGCGGCAGAATTCAAATCGGAGCATCCGTTCCTCTGGAATTCACTAAAATGTATGAAAACATGTTTTACAGTATTCTGGCTCCCAGAATCGCTATCAGGAAATGGAAGCAAGCATTTCCTACGTAAAATGACACGAGTAATCGAACTATGCCGGCAGAATTCAAATCCGAGCCTCTGTTCCTCTGGAATTCACAAATATGTATGAAAATGTGTTTTACAGTATTCTGGCTCCCAGCATCGCTATCAGGAAATGGAAACAAGCATTTCCTACGTAAAATGACACGAGTAATCGAATGCTGGCGGCAGAATTCAAATCGGAGCATCCGTTCCTCTGGAATTCACTAAAATGTATGAAAACATGTTTTACAGTATTCTGGCTCCCAGGATCGCAATCTCGAAATGAGGACAAGAATTTCCTACGTAAAATGACACGAGTAATCGAACTATGCCAGCAGAATTCAAATCCGAGCCTCTGTTCCTCTGGAATTCACAAATATGTATGAAAACGTGTTTTACAGTATTCTGGCTCCCAGGATCGCTATCAGGAAATGGAAACAAGCATTTCCTACGTAAAATGACACGAGTAATCGAATGCTGGCGGCAGAATTCAAATCGGAGCATCCGTTCCTCTGGAATTCCCTAAAATGTATGAAAACATGTTTTACAGTATTCTGGCTCCCAGGATCGCTATCAGGAAATGGAAGCAACCATTTCCTACGTAAAATGACACGAGTAATCGAACTGTGCCGCCCGAATTCAAATCCGAGCCTCCGTTCCTCTGGAATTCACAAATATGTATGAAAACGTGTTTTACAGTATTCTGGCTCCCAGGATCGCTATCAGGAAATGGAAACAAGCATTTCCTACGTAAAATGACACTAGTAATCGAATGCTGGCGGCAGAATTCAAATCGGAGCATCCGTTCCTCTGGAATTCACTAAAATGTATGAAAACATGTTTTACAGTATTCTGGCTCCCAGGATCGCAATCGCGAAATGAAGACAAGTATTTCCTACGTAAAATGACACGAGTAATCGAACTATGCCGGCAGAATTCAAATCCGAGCCTCTGTTCCTCTGGAATTCACAAATATGTATGAAAACGTGTTTTACAGTATTCTGGCTCCCAGGATCGCAATCGGGAAATGAAGACAAGTATTTCCTGCGTAAAATGACACCAGTAATCGAACTGTGCCGGCAGAATTCAAATACGAGCCTCTGTTCCTCTGGAATTCACTAAAATGTATGAAAACGTGTTTTACAGTATTTTGGCTCCCAGGATCGCTATCAGGAAATGGAAACAAGTATTTCCTACGTAAAATGACACGGCTAATCGAACTGTGCCGGCAGAATTCAAATCCGAGCCTCCGTTCCTCTGGAATTTACAAATATGTATGAAAACGTGTTTTACACAATTTTGGGTCCCAGGATCGCTATCGGGAAATGGGAACAAGCATTTCCTGCGTAAAATGACACGACTAATCGAATGCTGTCGGCAGAATTCAAATCCGAGCCTCCGTTCCTCTGGAATTCACAAATATGTATCAAAACGTGTTTTACAGTATTCTGGCTCCCAGGATCGCAATCGCGAAATGAAGACAAGTATTTCCTACGTAAAATGACACGAGTAATCGAAATATGCCGGCAGAATTCAAATCCGAGCCTCTGTTCCTCTGGAATTCACTAAAATGTATGAAAACGTGTTTTACAGTATTTTGGCTGCCAGGATCGCTATCGGGAAATGGGAACAAGCATTTCCTGCGTAAAATGACACGACTAATCGAATGCTGTCGGCAGAATTCAAATCCGAGCCTCTGTTCTTCTGGAAATCACAAATATGCATGAAAACGTGTTTTACAGTATTTTGGCTCCCAGTATCGCTATCGGGAAATGAGACAAGCATTTCCTGCGTAAAATGACACGAGTAATCGAACTGTGCTGGCAGAATTCAAATCCGAGCCTCCGTTCCTCTGGAATTCCCTAAAATGCATGAAAACATGTTTTACAGTATTCTGGCTCCCAGGATCGTAATCGCGAAATGAAGACAAGTATTTCCTACGTAAAATGACACGAGTAATCGAACTATGCCGGCAGAATTCAAATCCGAGCCTCTGTTCCTCTGGAATTCACAAATATGTATGAAAACGTGTTTTACACAATTTTGGCTCCCAGGATCGCTATCAGGAAATGGAAGCAAGCATTTCCTACGTAAAATGACACGAGTAATCGAACTGTCCCGGCACAATTCAAATACGAGCCTCTGTTCCACTGGAATTCGCAAATATGTATGAAAACATGTTTTACAGTATTCTGGCTCCCAGGATCGCTATCAGGAAATGGAAGCAACCATTTCCTACGTAAAATGACACGAGTAATCGAACTGTGCCGGCCGAATTCAAATACGAGCCTCCGTTCCTCTGGAATTCACAAATATGTATGAAAACGTGTTTTACAGTATTCTGGCTCCCAGGATCGCTATCAGGAAATGGAAACAATCATTTCCTACGTAAAATGACACGAGTAATCGAATGCTGACGGCAGAATTCAAATCGGAGCATCCGTTCCTTTGGAATTCACTAAAATGTATGAAAACATGTTTTACAGTATTCTGGCTCCCAGGATCGCTATCAGGAAATGGAAGCAAGCATTTCCTACGTAAAATGACACGAGTAATCGAACTGTGCTGGCAGAATTCAAATCCGAGCCTCCGTTCCTCTGGAATTCCCTAAAATGTATGAAAACATGTTTTACAGTATTCTGGCTCCCAGGATCGTAATCGCGAAATGAAGACAAGTATTTCCTACGTAAAATGACACGAGTAATCGAACTATGCCGGCAGAATTCAAATCTGAGCCTCTGTTCCTCTGGAATTCACAAATATGTATGAAAACGTGTTTTACACAATTTTGGCTCCCAGGATCGCTATCGGGAAATGGGAACAAGCATTTCCTGCGTAAAATGACACGACTAATCGAATGCTGTCGGCAGAATTCAAATCCGAGCCTCCGTTCCTCTGGAATTCACAAATATGTATCAAAACGTGTTTTACAGTATTCTGGCTCCCAGGATCGCAATCGCGAAATGGGAACAAGCATTTCCTGCGTAAAATGACACGACTAATCGAATGCTGTCGGCAGAATTCAAATCCGAGCCTCTGTTCTTCTGGAAATCACAAATATGCATGAAAACGTGTTTTACAGTATTCTGGCTCCCAGGATCGCTATCAGGAAATGGAAGCAAGCATTTCCTACGTAAAATGACACGAGTAATCGAACTGTGCTGGCAGAATTCAAATCCGAGCCTCCGTTCCTCTGGAATTCCCTAAAATGTATGAAAACATGTTTTACAGTATTCTGGCTCCCAGGATCGTAATCGCGAAATGAAGACAAGTATTTCCTACGTAAAATGACACGAGTAATCGAACTATGCCGGCAGAATTCAAATCCGAGCCTCTGTTCCTCTGGAATTCACAAATATGTATGAAAACGTGTTTTACAGTATTCTGGCTCCCAGGATCACTATCAGGAAATGGAAACAAGCATTTCCTACGTAAAATGACACGAGTAATCGAATGCTGGAGGCAGAATTCAAATCGGAGCAGCCGTTCCTCTGGAATTCACTAAAATGTATGAAAACATGTTTTACAGTATTCTGGCTCCCAGGATCGCTATCAGGAAATGGAAGCAAGCATTTCCTACGTAAAATGACACGAGTAATCGAACTGTGCCGGCAGAATTCAAATCCGAGCCTCCGTTCCTCTGGAATTCCCTAAAATGTATGAAAACATGTTTTACAGTATTCTGGCTCCCAGTATCGCTATCGGGAAATGAGAACAAGCATTTCCTGCGTAAAATGACACGAGTAATCGAACTGTGCCGGCCGAATTCAAATCCGAGCCTCCGTTCCTCTGGAATTCACAAATATGTATGAAAACGTGTTTTACAGTATTCTGGCTCCCAGGATCGCTATCAGGAAATGGAAACAAGCATTTCCTACGTAAAATGACACGAGTAATCGAATGCTGGCGGCAGAATTCAAATCGGAGCATCCGTTCCTCTGGAATTCACTAAAATGTATGAAAACATGTTTTACAGTATTCTGGCTCCCAGGATCGCTATCAGGAAATGGAAGCAAGCATTTCCTACGTAAAATGACACGAGTAATCGAACTGTGCTGGCAGAATTCAAATCCGAGCCTCCGTTCCTCTGGAATTCCCTAAAATGTATGAAAACATGTTTTACAGTATTCTGGCTCCCAGGATCGCTATCAGGAAATGGAAGCAAGCATTTCCTACGTAAAATGACACGAGTAATCGAATGCTGGCGGCAGAATTCAAATCGGAGCATCCGTTCCTCTGGAATTCACTAAAATGTATGAAAACATGTTTTACAGTATTCTGGCTCCCAGAATCGCTATCAGGAAATGGAAGCAAGCATTTCCTACGTAAAATGACACGAGTAATCGAACTGTGCTGGCAGAATTCAAATCCGAGTCTCCGTTCCTCTGGAATTCCCTAAAATGTATGAAAACATGTTTTACAGTATTCTGGCTCCCAGAATCGCTATCAGGAAATGGAAGCAAGCATTTCCTACGTAAAATGACACGAGTAATCGAACTGTGCTGGCAGAATTCAAATCCGAGTCTCCGTTCCTCTGGAATTCCCTAAAATGTATGAAAACATGTTTTACAGTATTCTGGCTCCCAGGATCGCTATCAGGAAATGGAAACAAGCATTTCCTACGTAAAATGACACGAGTAATCGAATGCTGGCGGCAGAATTCAAATCGGAGCATCCGTTCCTCTGGAATTCACTAAAATGTATGAAAACATGTTTTACAGTATTCTGGCTCCCAGGATCGCAATCTCGAAATGAAGACAAGTATTTCCTACGTAAAATGACACGAGTAATCGAACTATGCCAGCAGAATTCAAATCCGAGCCTCTGTTCCTCTGGAATTCACAAATATGTATGAAAACGTGTTTTACAGTATTCTGGCTCCCAGGATCGCTATCAGGAAATGGAAACAAGCATTTCCTACGTAAAATGACACGAGTAATCGAATGCTGGCGGCAGAATTCAAATCGGAGCATCCGTTCCTCTGAAATTCACTAAAATGTATGAAAACATGTTTTACAGTATTCTGGCTCCCAGGATCGCTATCAGGAAATGGAAGCAAGCATTTCCTACGTAAAATGACACGAGTAATCGAACTGTGCTGGCAGAATTCAAATCCGAGCCTCCGTTCCTCTGGAATTCACAAATATGTATCAAAACGTGTTTTACAGTATTCTGGCTCCCAGGATCGCAAGCGCGAAATGAAGACAAGTATTTCCTACGTAAAATGACACGAGTAATCGAACTATGCCGGCAGAATTCAAATCCGAGCCTCTGTTCCTCTGGAATTCACTAAAATGTATGAAAACGTGTTTTACAGTATTTTGGCTGCCAGGATCGCTATCGGGAAATGGGAACAAGCATTTCCTGCGTAAAATGACACGACTAATCGAATGCTGTCGGCAGAATTCAAATCCGAGCCTCTGTTCTTCTGGAAATCACAAATATGCATGAAAACGTGTTTTACAGTATTTTGGCTCCCAGTATCGCTATCGGGAAATGAGAACAAGCATTTCCTGCGTAAAATGACACGAGTAATCGAACTGTGCTGGCAGAATTCAAATCCGAGCCTCCGTTCCTCTGGAATTCCCTAAAATGTATGAAAACATGTTTTACAGTATTCTGGCTCCCAGGATCGCAATCGCGAAATGAAGACAAGTATTTCCTACGTAAAATGACACGAGTAATCGAACTATGCCGGCAGAATTCAAATCCGAGCCTCTGTTCCTCTGGAATTCACAAATATGTATGAAAACGTGTTTTACAGTATTCTGGCTCCCAGGATCGCTATCAGGAAATGGAAACAAGCATTTCCTACGTAAAATGACACGAGTAATCGAATGCTGGCGGCAGAATTCAAATCGGAGCATCCGTTCCTCTGGAATTCACTAAAATGTATGAAAACATGTTTTACAGTATTCTGGCTCCCAGTATCGCTATCGGGAAATGAGAACAAGCATTTCCTGTGTAAAATGACACGAGTAATCGAACTGTGTCGGCAGAATTCGAATACGAGCCTCTTTTCCTCTGGAGTTCACTAAAATGTATGAAAACGTGTTTTACAGTATTTTGGCTCCCAGGATCGCTATCAGGAAATGGAAACAAGCATTTCCTACGTAAAATGACACGAGTAATCGAATGCTGGCGGCAGAATTCAAATCGGAGCATCCGTTCCTCTGGAATTCACTAAAATGTATGAAAACGTGTTTTACAGTATTCTGGCTCCCAGGATCGCAATCGGGAAATGAAGACAAGTATTTCCTACGTAAAATGACACGAGTAATCGAACTGTGCCGGCAGAATTCAAATACGAGCCTCTGTTCCTCTGGAATTCACTAAAATGTATGAAAACGTGTTTTACAGTATTTTGGCTCCCAGGATCGCTATCAGGAAATGGAAACAAGTATTCCTACGTAAAATGACACGGCTAATCGAACTGTGCCGGCAGAATTCAAATCCGAGCCTCCGTTCCTCTGGAATTCACAAATATGTATGAAAACGTGTTTTACACAATTTTGGCTCCCAGGATCGCTATCGGGAAATGGGAACAAGCATTTCCTGCGTAAAATGACACGAGTAATCGAACTGTGCCGACAGAATTCAAATCCGAGCCTCCGTTCCTCTGGAATTCCCTAAAATGTATGAAAACATGTTTTACAGTATTCTGGCTCCCAGTATCGCTATCGGGAAATGAGAACAAGCATTTCCTGCGTAAAATGACACGAGTAATCGAACTGTGTCGGCAGAATTCGAATACGAGCCTCTGTTCCTCTGGAGTTCACTAAAATGTATGAAAACGTGTTTTACAGTATTTTGGCTCCCAGGATCGCTATCAGGAAATGGAAACAAGTATTCCTACGTAAAATGACACGGCTAATCGAACTGTGCCGGCAGAATTCAAATCCGAGCCTCCGTTCCTCTGGAATTCACAAATATGTATGAAAACGTGTTTTACACAATTTTGGCTCCCAGGATCGCTATCGGGAAATGGGAACAAGCATTTCCTGCGTAAAATGACACGAGTAATCGAACTGTGCCGACAGAATTCAAATCCGAGCCTCCGTTCCTCTGGAATTCCCTAAAATGTATGAAAACATGTTTTACAGTATTCTGGCTCCCAGTATCGCTATCGGGAAATGAGAACAAGCATTTCCTGCGTAAAATGACACGAGTAATCGAACTGTGTCGGCAGAATTCGAATACGAGCCTCTGTTCCTCTGGAGTTCACTAAAATGTATGAAAACGTGTTTTACAGTATTTTGGCTCCCAGGATCGCTATCAGGAAATGGAAACAAGCATTTCCTACGTAAAATGACACGAGTAATCGAATGCTGGCGGCAGAATTCAAATCGGAGCATCCAAGAGTTCCTCATCGGCGGGGACTTCAATGCCCGCCACAAAGCATGGAACAATACCTCCAACAACACATCAGGAACTGCCCTGTATAAGCACCTAATGCAACACCCGTACAATGTACTAGACTGTAATAGCTATTCCTTTGCCACAACTAATAACAAAAAATCTAACATAGATATCTTTCTGACGAACAGCGCCTACCAAAGTGAGTGCAAAGCAATTACAGACCTCCCGTCTAACCATCGACCCATACTACTAACAATAGACACCAAAGTTAATAGAAAACAAATAAGAACGCACCAAACTGACTGGAAGAAATTCAGAGAGCACTGCTCAAACTACGTAATCGACAACACCCTTCAAACCAACCCCGAAATAGATAGGGCGATAAGGAACATAACGCATAAAATAACCTCCTCCTACCAGAAAGCCACCACGTTCCAGAGGATACAGCCCAATTCAATAATCCCTGACTCAGAGTTAAGAGACCTCATAAAGGCCAGAAACAAACACCGACGGGACTTCCAGAAGAAAAACTCCCCATACTCCAAACTAATGAGAAACTTGCTCACGAACAAAATCAAGAAAAAAATCCAAAGTTTGAAACAAGCAGAATGGGACAGGAAACTCACTAAACTCAACCCTAAGGACAACTCACTATGGAACACCCTCAAATGCATCAAACGGACAAATACAGCCATCCCACCGCTAATCGACAAACAAACAACCGCTTACTCCGACCAAGAAAAAGCACAACTACTCAACAATTACTTTCAAGAAGCCCAGCTAACCTCGATGAGTAAAACAAATAAGCACGACACAGAAGTCCAACAAAAAGTACACTCTATACTGAGCTCATCACAACCCGAAAACCTACAGCTCCACACCATCCTCACCCCCTTTGATCTAAAGAAAATGATAGCTAAACTCAAAAACTCCGTCCCTGGAGAGGACAAAATCACAGCTATTCAACTGAAAAACCTGCCAAAGAAGATGATCCTCGAATTATATTATATTTTCCAAGCCTGCTTCAGAAACCTATATTTCCCGAAAGCTTGGAAGAACTCTAAAATAATTCCAATTCGAAAACCCGGCAAGCCAGATACAGATCCAGCTAGCTACCGACCGATCAGCTTATTAAGCACAATAAGCAAACTCCTCGAAGGCTGCATCATGCAAAGCCTCTTCAGGGAAAAAACCTACGAAGAACTTCTCCCCACAGAACAATACGGATTCAGACCTGGCCATTCCACAATTCTCCAACTCAACAGAATAAAACAAATCATACTCAAGGAAAAGACAAATCACAAGAAGACATGCATGGTCAGCCTCGATCTCTCGAAGGCATTTGACCTAGTCTGGCACGACGGCCTATTATATAAACTTGACATGCTTCAAATCAGTACCCCAATCATCAAACTTCTCGCTAGTTACCTACAAAACAGACAAGTACACACAAGCATCAAAAACACAAATTCAACTTCAGTGCCATTATTAGCAGGTGTTCCCCAAGGATCCATCCTTGGACCACTGCTCTTCAACATCTACACACATGACATCCCTAAACTCAACAATACCCACTTAGCTATTTACGCTGACGATACTGCCATTCTTTCGTCCTCATGGTCTATCGAGCGCAGCATCTCCAATGTGCAAAAACATATCAAGAAAATTGAAGAATACTACGACGACTGGAAGCTAACCGTCAACCCAGATAAAACTGAAGCCATCCTCTACCACAACACAAGGAGTTCCCCACAGAGCAACATTCACATAAAAGGACAAAGCATATTATGGTCCAAAACAATCAGGTACTTAGGAATCACCATGGACGCCAAACTATCCTGGAACCAGGCGGTAAGAGACCGACACAGAAAAGCCTTTACAGCATACCGACTTCTCTTTTCCCTTATCAGCTGGAAAAGTAAACTCAACACCAGGTTAAAACTCACCCTCTACAGAATGTGCATACTACCAGTTGCCCTATACGGCTCAGAAATCTGGTATGATGCCTCCAAAACCTACCTCAATCTGATGCAATTACTTCAAAACAAAATACTAAGGATTATTCTAGGCCGACGCAGAATTACTAAACCCAGGACCAAAGACCTTCACCAAGATACAAACTCTCCTTACATATATGAAGTTATTGAGGAAAAAATTAAAGAAATTAGAAGGAAGCGGAAAAACTGCTGTCACCTCTAAATCCAACCCCACAACCCTCCACCGTCCCACATGACCCTACGCACCCCCACCCACTTAAACAAATTAAAGTTACGAGTTTTTTGAAACTTTTCTCCT
Organism: Ectemnius continuus; assembly: GCA_910591665.1. NCBI lineage: Eukaryota > Metazoa > Arthropoda > Insecta > Hymenoptera > Crabronidae > Ectemnius > Ectemnius continuus. Next base: position 1,277,349 of record CAJUYD010000014.1, on the reverse strand, counting down.
AAGAACACTTCATGCTGCAACAAATTGCCTAATCAACCCAAAAGCTACAATATACTTAGCTCTCCAGTAATGCGGGTCAATAGGACTTCTGTCCCAGGGTACCGCACACACGCAACACATAGTCAATAAACAAAAAAAAAAAAAAAAAAATCGGAGCATCCGTTCCTCTGGAATTCACTAAAATGTATGAAAACATGTTTTACAGTATTCTGGCTCCCAGGATCGCTATCAGGAAATGGAAGCAAGCATTTCCTACGTAAAATGACACGAGTAATCGAACTGTGCTGGCAGAATTCAAATCCGAGCCTCCGTTCCTCTGGAATTCCCTAAAATGTATGAAAACATGTTTTACAGTATTCTGGCTCCCAGGATCGCTATCAGGAAATGGAAGCAAGCATATCCTACGTAAAATGACACGAGTAATCGAGTGCTGGCGACAGAATTCAAATCGGAGCATCCGTTCCTCTGGAATTCACTAAAATGTATGAAAACATGTTTTACAGTATTCTGGCTCCCAGTATCGCTATCGGGAAATGAGAACAAGCATTTCCTGCGTAAAATGACACGAGTAATCGAACTGTGTCGGCAGAATTCGAATACGAGCCTCTGTTCCTCTGGAGTTCACTAAAATGTATGAAAACGTGTTTTACAGTATTTTGGCTCCCAGGATCGCTATCAGGCAATGGAAACAAGCATTTCCTATGTAAAATGACACGAGTAATCGAACTATGCCGGCAGAATTCAAATCCGAGCCTGTGTTCCTCTGGAATTCACAAATATGTATGAAAACGTGTTTTACACAATTTTGGCTCCCAGGATCGCTATCGGGAAATGGGAACAAGCATTTCCTGCGTAAAATGACACGAGTAATCGAACTGTGCTGGCAGAATTCAAATCCGAGCCTCCGTTCCTCTGGAATTCACAAATATGTATCAAAACGTGTTTTACAGTATTCTGGCTCCCAGGATCGCAAGCGCGAAATGAAGACAAGTATTTCCTACGTAAAATGACACGAGTAATCGAACTATGCCGGCAGAATTCAAATCCGAGCCTCTGTTCCTCTGGAATTCACTAAAATGTATGAAAACGTGTTTTACAGTATTTTGGCTGCCAGGATCGCTATCGGGAAATGGGAACAAGCATTTCCTGCGTAAAATGACACGACTAATCGAATGCTGTCGGCAGAATTCAAATCCGAGCCTCTGTTCTTCTGGAAATCACAAATATGCATGAAAACGTGTTTTACAGTATTTTGGCTCCCAGTATCGCTATCGGGAAATGAGAACAAGCATTTCCTGCGTAAAATGACACGAGTAATCGAACTGTGCTGGCAGAATTCAAATCCGAGCCTCCGTTCCTCTGGAATTCCCTAAAATGTATGAAAACATGTTTTACAGTATTCTGGCTCCCAGGATCGCAATCGCGAAATGAAGACAAGTATTTCCTACGTAAAATGACACGAGTAATCGAACTATGCCGGCAGAATTCAAATCCGAGCCTCTTTTCCTCTGGAGTTCACTAAAATGTATGAAAACGTGTTTTACAGTATTTTGGCTCCCAGGATCGCTATCAGGAAATGGAAACAAGCATTTCCTACGTAAAATGACACGAGTAATCGAATGCTGGCGGCAGAATTCAAATCGGAGCATCCGTTCCTCTGGAATTCACTAAAATGTATGAAAACATGTTTTACAGTATTCTGGCTCCCAGGATCGCTATCAGGAAATGGAAGCAAGCATTTCCTACGTAAAATGACACGAGTAATCGAACTGTGCTGGCAGAATTCAAATCCGAGCCTCCGTTCCTCTGGAATTCCCTAAAATGTATGAAAACATGTTTTACAGTATTCTGGCTCCCAGGATCGCTATCAGGAAATGGAAGCAAGCATTTCCTACGTAAAATGACACGAGTAATCGAGTGCTGGCGGCAGAATTCAAATCGGAGCATCCGTTCCTCTGGAATTCACTAAAATGTATGAAAACATGTTTTACAGTATTCTGGCTCCCAGGATCGCAATCGGGAAATGAAGACAAGTATTTCCTACGTAAAATGACACGAGTAATCGAACTGTGCCGGCAGAATTCAAATACGAGCCTCTGTTCCTCTGGAATTCACTAAAATGTATGAAAACGTGTTTTACAGTATTTTGGCTCCCAGGATCGCTATCAGGAAATGGAAACAAGTATTCCTACGTAAAATGACACGGCTAATCGAACTGTGCCGGCAGAATTCAAATCCGAGCCTCCGTTCCTCTGGAATTCACAAATATGTATGAAAACGTGTTTTACACAATTTTGGCTCCCAGGATCGCTATCGGGAAATGGGAACAAGCATTTCCTGCGTAAAATGACACGAGTAATCGAACTGTGCCGACAGAATTCAAATCCGAGCCTCCGTTCCTCTGGAATTCCCTAAAATGTATGAAAACATGTTTTACAGTATTCTGGCTCCCAGTATCGCTATCGGGAAATGAGAACAAGCATTTCCTGCGTAAAATGACACGAGTAATCGAACTGTGTCGGCAGAATTCGAATACGAGCCTCTGTTCCTCTGGAGTTCACTAAAATGTATGAAAACGTGTTTTACAGTATTTTGGCTCCCAGGATCGCTATCAGGAAATGGAAACAAGCATTTCCTACGTAAAATGACACGAGTAATCGAATGCTGGCGGCAGAATTCAAATCGGAGCATCCAAGAGTTCCTCATCGGCGGGGACTTCAATGCCCGCCACAAAGCATGGAACAATACCTCCAACAACACATCAGGAACTGCCCTGTATAAGCACCTAATGCAACACCCGTACAATGTACTAGACTGTAATAGCTATTCCTTTGCCACAACTAATAACAAAAAATCTAACATAGATATCTTTCTGACGAACAGCGCCTACCAAAGTGAGTGCAAAGCAATTACAGACCTCCCGTCTAACCATCGACCCATACTACTAACAATAGACACCAAAGTTAATAGAAAACAAATAAGAACGCACCAAACTGACTGGAAGAAATTCAGAGAGCACTGCTCAAACTACGTAATCGACAACACCCTTCAAACCAACCCCGAAATAGATAGGGCGATAAGGAACATAACGCATAAAATAACCTTCTCCTACCAGAAAGCCACCACGTTCCAGAGGATACAGCCCAATTCAATAATCCCTGACTCAGAGTTAAGAGACCTCATAAAGGCCAGAAACAAACACCGACGGGACTTCCAGAAGAAAAACTCCCCATACTCCAAACTAATGAGAAACTTGCTCACGAACAAAATCAAGAAAAAAATCCAAAGTTTGAAACAAGCAGAATGGGACAGGAAACTCACTAAACTCAACCCTAAGGACAACTCACTATGGAACACCCTCAAATGCATCAAACGGACAAATACAGCCATCCCACCGCTAATCGACAAACAAACAACCGCTTACTCCGACCAAGAAAAAGCACAACTACTCAACAATTACTTTCAAGAAGCCCAGCTAACCCCGATGAGTAAAACAAATAAGCACGACACAGAAGTCCAACAAAAAGTACACTCTATACTGAGCTCATCACAACCCGAAAACCTACAGCTCCACACCATCCTCACCCCCTTTGATCTAAAGAAAATGATAGCTAAACTCAAAAACTCCGCCCCTGGAGAGGACAAAATCACAGCTATTCAACTGAAAAACCTGCCAAAGAAGATGATCCTCGAATTATATTATATTTTCCAAGCCTGCTTCAGAAACCTATATTTCCCGAAAGCTTGGAAGAACTCTAAAATAATTCCAATTCGAAAACCCGGCAAGCCAGATACAGATCCAGCTAGCTACCGACCGATCAGCTTATTAAGCACAATAAGCAAACTCCTCGAAGGCTGCATCATGCAAAGCCTCTTCAGGGAAAAAACCTACGAAGAACTTCTCCCCACAGAACAATACGGATTCAGACCTGGCCATTCCACAATTCTCCAACTCAACAGAATAAAACAAATCATACTCAAGGAAAAGACAAATCACAAGAAGACATGCATGGTCAGCCTCGATCTCTCGAAGGCATTTGACCTAGTCTGGCACGACGGCCTATTATATAAACTTGACATGCTTCAAATCAGTACCCCAATCATCAAACTTCTCGCTAGTTACCTACAAAACAGACAAGTACACACAAGCATCAAAAACACAAATTCAACTTCAGTGCCATTATTAGCAGGTGTTCCCCAAGGATCCATCCTTGGACCACTGCTCTTCAACATCTACACACATGACATCCCTAAACTCAACAATACCCACTTAGCTATTTACGCTGACGATACTGCCATTCTTTCGTCCTCATGGTCTATCGAGCGCAGCATCTCCAATGTGCAAAAACATATCAAGAAAATTGAAGAATACTACGACGACTGGAAGCTAACCGTCAACCCAGATAAAACTGAAGCCATCCTCTACCACAACACAAGGAGTTCCCCACAGAGCAACATTCACATAAAAGGACAAAGCATATTATGGTCCAAAACAATCAGGTACTTAGGAATCACCATGGACGCCAAACTATCCTGGAACCAGGCGGTAAGAGACCGACACAGAAAAGCCTTTACAGCATACCGACTTCTCTTTTCCCTTATCAGCTGGAAAAGTAAACTCAACACCAGGTTAAAACTCACCCTCTACAGAATGTGCATACTACCAGTTGCCCTATACGGCTCAGAAATCTGGTATGATGCCTCCAAAACCTACCTCAATCTGATGCAATTACTTCAAAACAAAATACTAAGGATTATTCTAGGCCGACGCAGAATTACTAAACCCAGGACCAAAGACCTTCACCAAGATACAAACTCTCCTCACATATATGAAGTTATTGAGGAAAAAATTAAAGAAATTAGAAGGAAGCGGAAAAACTGCTGTCACCTCTAAATCCAACCCCACAACCCTCCACCGTCCCACATGACCCTACGCACCCCCACCCACTTAAACAAATTAAAGTTACGAGTTTTTTGAAACTTTTCTCCTAAGAACACTTCATGCTGCAACAAATTGCCTAATCAACCCAAAAGCTACAATATACTTAGCTCTCCAGTAATGCGGGTCAATAGGACTTCTGTCCCAGGGTACCGCACACACGCAACACATAGTCAATAAACAAAAAAAAAAAAAAAAAAATCGGAGCATCCGTTCCTCTGGAATTCACTAAAATGTATGAAAACATGTTTTACAGTATTCTGGCTCCCAGGATCGCTATCAGGAAATGGAAGCAAGCATTTCCTACGTAAAATGACACGAGTAATCGAACTGTGCTGGCAGAATTCAAATCCGAGCCTCCGTTCCTCTGGAATTCCCTAAAATGTATGAAAACATGTTTTACAGTATTCTGGCTCCCAGGATCGCTATCAGGAAATGGAAGCAAGCATATCCTACGTAAAATGACACGAGTAATCGAGTGCTGGCGACAGAATTCAAATCGGAGCATCCGTTCCTCTGGAATTCACTAAAATGTATGAAAACATGTTTTACAGTATTCTGGCTCCCAGTATCGCTATCAGGAAATGAGAACAAGCATTTCCTGCGTAAAATGACACGAGTAATCGAACTGTGTCGGCAGAATTCGAATACGAGCCTCTGTTCCTCTGGAGTTCACTAAAATGTATGAAAACGTGTTTTACAGTATTTTTGCTCCCAGGATCGCTATCAGGCAATGGAAACAAGCATTTCCTACGTAAAATGACACGAGTAATCGAACTATGCCGGCAGAATTCAAATCCGAGCCTGTGTTCCTCTGGAATTCACAAATATGTATGAAAACGTGTTTTACACAATTTTGGCTCCCAGGATCGCTATCGGGAAATGGGAACAAGCATTTCCTGCGTAAAATGACACGACTAATCGAATGCTGTCGGCAGAATTCAAATCCGAGCCTCCGTTCCTCTGGAATTCACAAATATGTATCAAAACGTGTTTTACAGTATTCTGGCTCCCAGGATCGCAATCGCGAAATGAAGACAAGTATTTCCTACGTAAAATGACACGAGTAATCGAACTATGCCGGCAGAATTCAAATCCGAGCCTCTGTTCCTCTGGAATTCACTAAAATGTATGAAAACGTGTTTTACAGTATTTTGGCTCCCAGGATCGCTATCAGGAAATGGAAGCAAGCATTTCCTACGTAAAATGACACGAGTAATCGAACTGTGCCGACAGAATTCAAATCCGAGCCTCCGTTCCTCTGGAATTCCCTAAAATGTATGAAAACATGTTTTACAGTATTCTGGCTCCCAGTATCGCTATCGGGAAATGAGAACAAGCATTTCCTGCGTAAAATGACACGAGTAATCGAACTGTGTCGGCAGAATTCAAATCCGAGCCTCCGTTCCTCTGGAATTCCCTAAAATGTATGAAAACATGTTTTACAGTATTCTGGCTCCCAGGATCGCTATCAGGAAATGGAAGCAAGCATTTCCTACGTAAAATGACACGAGTAATCGAGTGCTGGCGACAGAATTCAAATCGGAGCATCCGTTCCTCTGGAATTCACTAAAATGTATGAAAACATGTTTTACAGTATTCTGGCTCCCAGGATCGCTATCAGGAAATGGAAGCAAGCATTTCCTACGTAAAATGACACGAGTAATCGAACTGTGCTGGCAGAATTCAAATCCGAGCCTCCGTTCCTCTGGAATTCCCTAAAATGTATGAAAACATGTTTTACAGTATTCTGGCTCCCAGGATCGCTATCAGGAAATGGAAGCAAGCATTTCCTACGTAAAATGACACGAGTAATCGAACTGTGCCGACAGAATTCAAATCCGAGCCTCCGTTCCTCTGGAATTCCCTAAAATGTATGAAAACATGTTTTACAGTATTCTGGCTCCCAGGATCGCAATCGCGAAATGGAAACAAGTATTCCTACGTAAAATGACACGGCTAATCGAACTGTGCCGGCAGAATTCAAATCCGAGCCTCCGTTCCTCTGGAATTCACAAATATGTATGAAAACGTGTTTTACACAATTTTGGCTCCCAGGATCGCTATCGGGAAATGGGAACAAGCATTTCCTGCGTAAAATGACACGACTAATCGAATGCTGTCGGCAGAATTCAAATCCGAGCCTCCGTTCCTCTGGAATTCACAAATATGTATCAAAACGTGTTTTACAGTATTCTGGCTCCCAGGATCGCAAGCGCGAAATGAAGACAAGTATTTCCTACGTAAAATGACACGAGTAATCGAACTGTGCCGACAGAATTCAAATCCGAGCCTCCGTTCCTCTGGAATTCCCTAAAATGTATGAAAACATGTTTTACAGTATTCTGGCTCCCAGGATCGCAATCGCGAAATGGAAACAAGTATTCCTACGTAAAATGACACGACTAATCGAATGCTGTCGGCAGAATTCAAATCCGAGCCTCTGTTCTTCTGGAAATCACAAATATGCATGAAAACGTGTTTTACAGTATTCTGGCTCCCAGGATCGCTATCAGGAAATGGAAACAAGCATTTCCTACGTAAAATGACACGAGTAATCGAATGCTGGCGGCAGAATTCAAATCGGAGCATCCGTTCCTCTGGAATTCACTAAATTGTATGAAAACATGTTTTACAGTATTCTGGCTCCCAGGATCGCTATCAGGAAATGGAAGCAAGCATTTCCTACGTAAAATGACACGAGTAATCGAACTGTGCTGGCAGAATTCAAATCCGAGCCTCCGTTCCTCTGGAATTCACAAATATGTATCAAAACGTGTTTTACAGTATTCTGGCTCCCAGGATCGCAAGCGCGAAATGAAGACAAGTATTTCCTACGTAAAATGACACGAGTAATCGAACTATGCCGGCAGAATTCAAATCCGAGCCTCTGTTCCTCTGGAATTCACAAATATGTATGAAAACGTGTTTTACAGTATTCTGGCTCCCAGGATCGCAATCGGGAAATGAAGACAAGTATTTCCTACGTAAAATGACACGGCTAATCGAACTGTGCCGGCAGAATTCAAATCCGAGCCTCCGTTCCTCTGGAATTCACAAATATGTATGAAAACGTGTTTTACACAATTTTGGCTCCCAGGATCGCTATCAGGAAATGGAAACAAGCATTTCCTACGTAAAATGACACGAGTAATCGAATGCTGGCGGCAGAATTCAAATCGGAGCATCCGTTCCTCTGGAATTCACTAAAATGTATGAAAACATGTTTTACAGTATTCTGGCTCCCAGTATCGCTATCGGGAAATGAGAACAAGCATTTCCTGCGTAAAATGACACGAGTAATCGAACTGTGCCGGCCGAATTCAAATCCGAGCCTCCGTTCCTCTGGAATTCACAAATATGTATGAAAACGTGTTTTACAGTATTCTGGCTCCCAGGATCGCTATCAGGAAATGGAAACAATCATTTCCTACGTAAAATGACACGAGTAATCGAATGCTGGCGGCAGAATTCAAATCGGAGCATCCGTTCCTCTGGAATTCACTAAAATGTATGAAAACATGTTTTACAGTATTCTGGCTCCCAGGATCGCTATCAGGAAATGGAAGCAACCATTTCCTACGTAAAATGACACGAGTAATCGAACTGTGCTGGCAGAATTCAAATCCGAGCCTCCGTTCCTCTGGAATTCCCTAAAATGTATGAAAACATGTTTTACAGTATTCTGGCTCCCAGGATCGCTATCAGGAAATGGAAGCAAGCATTTCCTACGTAAAATGACACGAGTAATCGAGTGCTGGCGACAGAATTCAAATCGGAGCATCCGTTCCTCTGGAATTCACTAAAATGTATGAAAACATGTTTTACAGTATTCTGGCTCCCAGTATCGCTATCGGGAAATGAGAACAAGCATTTCCTGCGTAAAATGACACGAGTAATCGAACTGTGTCGGCAGAATTCGAATACGAGCCTCTGTTCCTCTGGAGTTCACTAAAATGTATGAAAACGTGTTTTACACAATTTTGGCTCCCAGGATCGCTATCAGGAAATGGAAACAAGCATTTCCTACGTAAAATGACACGAGTAATCGAATGCTGGCGGCAGAATTCAAATCGGAGCATCCGTTCCTCTGGAATTCACTAAAATGTATGAAAACATGTTTTACAGTATTCTGGCTCCCAGTATCGCTATCGGGAAATGAGAACAAGCATTTCCTGCGTAAAATGACACGAGTAATCGAACTGTGCCGGCCGAATTCAAATCCGAGCCTCCGTTCCTCTGGAATTCACAAATATGTATGAAAACGTGTTTTACAGTATTCTGGCTCCCAGGATCGCTATCAGGAAATGGAAACAATCATTTCCTACGTAAAATGACACGAGTAATCGAATGCTGGCGGCAGAATTCAAATCGGAGCATCCGTTCCTCTGGAATTCACTAAAATGTATAAAAACATGTTTTACAGTATTCTGGCTCCCAGGATCGCTATCAGGAAATGGAAGCAACCATTGCCTACGTAAAATGACACGAGTAATCGAACTGTGCTGGCAGAATTCAAATCCGAGCCTCCGTTCCTCTGGAATTCCCTAAAATGTATGAAAACATGTTTTACAGTATTCTGGCTCCCAGGATCGCTATCAGGAAATGGAAGCAAGCATTTCCTACGTAAAATGACACGAGTAATCGAGTGCTGGCGACAGAATTCAAATCGGAGCATCCGTTCCTCTGGAATTCACTAAAATGTATGAAAACATGTTTTACAGTATTCTGGCTCCCAGTATCGCTATCGGGAAATGAGAACAAGCATTTCCTGCGTAAAATGACACGAGTAATCGAACTGTGTCGGCAGAATTCGAATACGAGCCTCTGTTCCTCTGGAGTTCACTAAAATGTATGAAAACGTGTTTTACAGTATTTTGGCTCCCAGGATCGCTATCAGGAAATGGAAACAAGCATTTCCTACGTAAAATGACACGAGTAATCGAACTGTGCCGACAGAATTCAAATCCGAGCCTCCGTTCCTCTGGAATTCCCTAAAATGTATGAAAACATGTTTTACAGTATTCTGGCTCCCAGGATCGCAATCGCGAAATGAAGACAAATATTTCCTACGTAAAATGACACGAGTAATCGAACTATGCCGGCAGAATTCAAATCCGAGCCTCTGTTCCTCTGGAATTCACAAATATGTATGAAAACGTGTTTTACAGTATTCTGGCTCCCAGGATCGCAATCGGGAAATGAAGACAAGTATTTCCTACGTAAAATGACACGAGTAATCGAACTGTGCCGGCAGAATTCAAATACGAGCCTCTGTTCCTCTGGGATTCACTAAAATGTATGAAAACGTGTTTTACAGTATTTTGGCTGCCAGGATCGCTATCGGGAAATGGGAACAAGCATTTCCTGCGTAAAATGACACGACTAATCGAATGCTGTCGGCAGAATTCAAATCCGAGCCTCTGTTCTTCTGGAAATCACAAATATGCATGAAAACGTGTTTTACAGTATCTTGGCTCCCAGGATCGCTATCAGGAAATGGAAGCAAGCATTTCCTACGTAAAATGACACGAGTAATCGAACTGTGCTGGCAGAATTCAAATCCGAGCCTCCGTTCCTCTGCAATTCACTAAAATGTATGAAAACATGTTTTACAGTATTCTGGCTCCCAGTATCGCTATCGGGAAATGAGAACAAGCATTTCCTGCGTAAAATGACACGAGTAATCGAACTGTGCCGGCCGAATTCAAATCCGAGCCTCCGTTCCTCTGGAATTCACAAATATGTATGAAAACGTGTTTTACAGTATTCTGGCTCCCAGGATCGCTATCAGGAAATGGAAACAATCATTTCCTACGTAAAATGACACGAGTAATCGAATGCTGGCGGCAGAATTCAAATCGGAGCATCCGTTCCTCTGGAATTCACTAAAATGTATGAAAACATGTTTTACAGTATTCTGGCTCCCAGGATCGCTATCAGGAAATGGAAGCAACCATTTCCTACGTAAAATGACACGAGTAATCGAACTGTGCTGGCAGAATTCAAATCCGAGCCTCCGTTCCTCTGGAATTCCCTAAAATGTATGAAAACATGTTTTACAGTATTTTGGCTCCCAGGATCGCTATCAGGAAATGGAAACAAGTATTTCCTACGTAAAATGACACGGCTAATCGAACTGTGCCGGCAGAATTCAAATCCGAGCCTCCGTTCCTCTGGAATTCACAAATATGTATGAAAACGTGTTTTACACAATTTTGGCTCCCAGGATCGCTATCGGGAAATGGGAACAAGCATTTCCTGCGTAAAATGACACGACTAATCGAATGCTGTCGGCAGAATTCAAATCCGAGCCTCCGTTCCTCTGGAATTCACAAATATGTATCAAAACGTGTTTTACAGTATTCTGGCTCCCAGGATCGCAATCGCGAAATGAAGACAAGTATTTCCTACGTAAAATGACACGAGTAATCGAACTATGCCGGCAGAATTCAAATCCGAGCCTCTGTTCCTCTGGAATTCACTAAAATGTATGAAAACGTGTTTTACAGAATTTTGGCTGCCAGGATCGCTATCAGGAAATGGGAACAAGCATTTCCTGCGTAAAATGACACGACTAATCGAATGCTGCCGGCAGAATTCAAATCCGAGCCTCTGTTCTTCTGGAAATCACAAATATGGATGAAAACGTGTTTTACAGTATTTTGGCTCCCAGTATCGCTATCGGGAAATGAGAACAAGCATTTCCTGCGTAAAATGACACGAGTAATCGAACTGTGCCGGCACAATTCAAATACGAGCCTCTGTTCCACTGGAATTCACAAATATGTATGAAAACATGTTTTACAGTATTCTGGCTCCCAGGATCGCTATCAGGAAATGGAAGCAAGCATTTCCTACGTAAAATGACACGAGTAATCGAACTGTGCTGGCAGAATTCAAATCCGAGCCTCCGTTCCTCTGGAATTCCCTAAAATGTATGAAAACATGTTTTACAGTATTCTGGCTCCCAGGATCGCTATCAGGAAATGGAAGCAAGCATTTCCTACGTAAAATGACACGAGTAATCGAGTGCTGGCGACAGAATTCAAATCGGAGCATCCGTTCCTCTGGAATTCACTAAAATGTATGAAAACATGTTTTACAGTATTCTGGCTCCCAGGATCGCTATCAGGAAATGGAAGCAAGCATTTCCTACGTAAAATGACACGAGTAATCGAACTGTGCTGGCAGAATTCAAATCCGAGCCTCCGTTCCTCTGGAATTCCCTAAAATGTATGAAAACATGTTTTACAGTATTCTGGCTCCCAGGATCGCTATCAGGAAATGGAAGCAAGCATTTCCTACATAAAATGACACGAGTAATCGAACTGTGCCGACAGAATTCAAATCCGAGCCTCCGTTCCTCTGGAATTCCCTAAAATGTATGAAAACATGTTTTACAGTATTCTGGCTCCCAGGATCGCTATCAGGAAATGGAAGCAAGCATTTCCTACGTAAAATGACACGAGTAATCGAACTGTGCCGACAGAATTCAAATCCGAGCCTCCGTTCCTCTGGAATTCCCTAAAATGTATGAAAACATGTTTTACAGTATTCTGGCTCCCAGGATCGCAATCGCGAAATGGAAACAAGTATTCCTACGTAAAATGACACGGCTAATCGAACTGTGCCGGCAGAATTCAAATCCGAGCCTCCGTTCCTCTGGAATTCACAAATATGTATGAAAACGTGTTTTACACAATTTTGGCTCCCAGGATCGCTATCGGGAAATGGGAACAAGCATTTCCTGCGTAAAATGACACGACTAATCGAATGCTGTCGGCAGAATTCAAATCCGAGCCTCTGTTCCTCTGGAATTCACTATAATGTATGAAAACGTGTTTTACAGTGTTTTGGCTGCCAGGATCGCTATCGGGAAATGGGAACAAGCATTTCCTGCGAAAAATGACACGACTAATCGAATGCTGTCGGCAGAATTCAAATCCGAGCCTCTGTTCTTCTGGAAATCACAAATATGCATGAAAACGTGTTTTACAGTATTTTGGCTCCCAGTATCGCTATCGGGAAATGAGAACAAGCATTTCCTGCGTAAAATGACACGAGTAATCGAACTGTGTCGGCAGAATTCGAATACGAGCCTCTGTTCCTCTGGAGTTCACTAAAATGTATGAAAACGTGTTTTACAGTATCTTGGCTCCCAGGATCGCTATCAGGAAATGGAAGCAAGCATTTCCTACGTAAAATGACACGAGTAATCGAACTGTGCTGGCAGAATTCAAATCCGAGCCTCCGTTCCTCTGGAATTCCCTAAAATGTATGAAAACATGTTTTACAGTAATTTGGCTCCCAGGATCGCTATCAGGAAATGGAAACAAGTATTTCCTACGTAAAATGACACGGCTAATCGAACTGTGCCGGCAGAATTCAAATCCGAGCCTCCGTTCCTCTGGAATTCACAAATATGTATGAAAACGTGTTTTACACAATTTTGGCTCCCAGGATCGCTATCAGGAAATGGAAACAAGCATTTCCTACGTAAAATGACACGAGTAATCGAATGCTGGCGGCAGAATTCAAATCGGAGCATCCGTTCCTCTGGAATTCACTAAAATGTATGAAAACATGTTTTACAGTATTCTGGCTCCCAGTATCGCTATCGGGAAATGAGAACAAGCATTTCCTGCGTAAAATGACACGAGTAATCGAACTGTGCCGGCCGAATTCAAATCCGAGCCTCCGTTCCTCTGGAATTCACAAATATGTATGAAAACGTGTTTTACAGTATTCTGGCTCCCAGGATCGCTATCAGGAAATGGAAACAATCATTTCCTACGTAAAATGACACGAGTAATCGAATGCTGGCGGCAGAATTCAAATCGGAGCATCCGTTCCTCTGGAATTCACTAAAATGTATGAAAACATGTTTTACAGTATTCTGGCTCCCAGGATCGCTATCAGGAAATGGAAGCAACCATTTCCTACGTAAAATGACACGAGTAATCGAACTGTGCTGGCAGAATTCAAATCCGAGCCTCCGTTCCTCTGGAATTCCCTAAAATGTATGAAAACATGTTTTACAGTATTCTGGCTCCCAGGATCGCTATCAGGAAATGGAAGCAAGCATTTCCTACGTAAAATGACACGAGTAATCGAGTGCTGGCGACAGAATTCAAATCGGAGCATCCGTTCCTCTGGAATTCACTAAAATGTATGAAAACATGTTTTACAGTATTCTGGCTCCCAGTATCGCTATCGGGAAATGAGAACAAGCATTTCCTGCGTAAAATGACACGAGTAATCGAACTGTGTCGGCAGAATTCGAATACGAGCCTCTGTTCCTCTGGAGTTCACTAAAATGTATGAAAACGTGTTTTACAGTATTCTGGCTCCCAGGATCGCAATCGGGAAATGAAGACAAGTATTTCCTACGTAAAATGACACGAGTAATCGAACTGTGCCGGCAGAATTCAAATACGAGCCTCTGTTCCTCTGGGATTCACTAAAATGTATGAAAACGTGTTTTACAGTATTTTGGCTGCCAGGATCGCTATCGGGAAATGGGAACAAGCATTTCCTGCGTAAAATGACACGACTAATCGAATGCTGTCGGCAGAATTCAAATCCGAGCCTCTGTTCTTCTGGAAATCACAAATATGCATGAAAACGTGTTTTACAGTATCTTGGCTCCCAGGATCGCTATCAGGAAATGGAAACAAGTATTTCCTACGTAAAATGACACGGCTAATCGAACTGTGCCGGCAGAATTCAAATCCGAGCCTCCGTTCCTCTGGAATTCCCTAAAATGTATGAAAACATGTTTTACAGTATTTTGGCTCCCAGGATCGCTATCAGGAAATGGAAACAAGTATTTCCTACGTAAAATGACACGAGTAATCGAACTGTGCTGGCAGAATTCAAATCCGAGCCTCCGTTCCTCTGGAATTCCCTAAAATGTATGAAAACATGTTTTACAGTATTTTGGCTCCCAGGATCGCTATCAGGAAATGGAAACAAGTATTTCCTACGTAAAATGACACGGCTAATCGAACTGTGCCGGCAGAATTCAAATCCGAGCCTCCGTTCCTCTGGAATTCACAAATATGTATGAAAACGTGTTTTACACAATTTTGGCTCCCAGGATCGCTATCGGGAAATGGGAACAAGCATTTCCTGCGTAAAATGACACGACTAATCGAATGCTGTCGGCAGAATTCAAATCCGAGCCTCCGTTCCTCTGGAATTCACAAATATGTATCAAAACGTGTTTTACAGTATTCTGGCTCCCAGGATCGCAATCGCGAAATGAAGACAAGTATTTCCTACGTAAAATGACACGAGTAATCGAACTATGCCGGCAGAATTCAAATCCGAGCCTCTGTTCCTCTGGAATTCACTAAAATGTATGAAAACGTGTTTTACAGAATTTTGGCTGCCAGGATCGCTATCAGGAAATGGGAACAAGCATTTCCTGCGTAAAATGACACGACTAATCGAATGCTGTCGGCAGAATTCAAATCCGAGCCTCTGTTCTTCTGGAAATCACAAATATGGATGAAAACGTGTTTTACAGTATTTTGGCTCCCAGTATCGCTATCGGGAAATGAGAACAAGCATTTCCTGCGTAAAATGACACGAGTAATCGAACTGTGCCGGCACAATTCAAATACGAGCCTCTGTTCCACTGGAATTCACAAATATGTATGAAAACATGTTTTACAGTATTCTGGCTCCCAGGATCGCTATCAGGAAATGGAAGCAAGCATTTCCTACGTAAAATGACACGAGTAATCGAACTGTGCTGGCAGAATTCAAATCCGAGCCTCCGTTCCTCTGGAATTCCCTAAAATGTATGAAAACATGTTTTACAGTATTCTGGCTCCCAGGATCGCTATCAGGAAATGGAAGCAAGCATTTCCTACGTAAAATGACACGAGTAATCGAGTGCTGGCGACAGAATTCAAATCGGAGCATCCGTTCCTCTGGAATTCACTAAAATGTATGAAAACATGTTTTACAGTATTCTGGCTCCCAGGATCGCTATCAGGAAATGGAAGCAAGCATTTCCTACGTAAAATGACACGAGTAATCGAACTGTGCTGGCAGAATTCAAATCCGAGCCTCCGTTCCTCTGGAATTCCCTAAAATGTATGAAAACATGTTTTACAGTATTCTGGCTCCCAGGATCGCTATCAGGAAATGGAAGCAAGCATTTCCTACGTAAAATGACACGAGTAATCGAACTGTGCCGACAGAATTCAAATCCGAGCCTCCGTTCCTCTGGAATTCCCTAAAATGTATGAAAACATGTTTTACAGTATTCTGGCTCCCAGGATCGCAATCGCGAAATGGAAACAAGTATTCCTACGTAAAATGACACGGCTAATCGAACTGTGCCGGCAGAATTCAAATCCGAGCCTCCGTTCCTCTGGAATTCACAAATATGTATGAAAACGTGTTTTACACAATTTTGGCTCCCAGGATCGCTATCGGGAAATGGGAACAAGCATTTCCTGCGTAAAATGACACGACTAATCGAATGCTGTCGGCAGAATTCAAATCCGAGCCTCTGTTCCTCTGGAATTCACTATAATGTATGAAAACGTGTTTTACAGTATTTTGGCTGCCAGGATCGCTATCGGGAAATGGGAACAAGCATTTCCTGCGTAAAATGACACGACTAATCGAATGCTGTCGGCAGAATTCAAATCCGAGCCTCTGTTCTTCTGGAAATCACAAATATGCATGAAAACGTGTTTTACAGTATTTTGGCTCCCAGTATCGCTATCGGGAAATGAGAACAAGCATTTCCTGCGTAAAATGACACGAGTAATCGAACTGTGTCGGCAGAATTCGAATACGAGCCTCTGTTCCTCTGGAGTTCACTAAAATGTATGAAAACGTGTTTTACAGTATCTTGGCTCCCAGGATCGCTATCAGGAAATGGAAGCAAGCATTTCCTACGTAAAATGACACCAGTAATCGAACTGTGCTGGCAGAATTCAAATCCGAGCCTCCGTTCCTCTGGAATTCCCTAAAATGTATGAAAACATGTTTTACAGTAATTTGGCTCCCAGGATCGCTATCAGGAAATGGAAACAAGTATTTCCTACGTAAAATGACACGGCTAATCGAACTGTGCCGGCAGAATTCAAATCCGAGCCTCCGTTCCTCTGGAATTCACAAATATGTATGAAAACGTGTTTTACACAATTTTGGCTCCCAGGATCGCTATCAGGAAATGGAAACAAGCATTTCCTACGTAAAATGACACGAGTAATCGAATGCTGGCGGCAGAATTCAAATCGGAGCATCCGTTCCTCTGGAATTCACTAAAATGTATGAAAACATGTTTTACAGTATTCTGGCTCCCAGTATCGCTATCGGGAAATGAGAACAAGCATTTCCTGCGTAAAATGACACGAGTAATCGAACTGTGCCGGCCGAATTCAAATCCGAGCCTCCGTTCCTCTGGAATTCACAAATATGTATGAAAACGTGTTTTACAGTATTCTGGCTCCCAGGATCGCTATCAGGAAATGGAAACAATCATTTCCTAAGTAAAATGACACGAGTAATCGAATGCTGGCGGCAGAATTCAAATCGGAGCATCCGTTCCTCTGGAATTCACTAAAATGTATGAAAACATGTTTTACAGTATTCTGGCTCCCAGGATCGCTATCAGGAAATGGAAGCAACCATTTCCTACGTAAAATGACACGAGTAATCGAACTGTGCTGGCAGAATTCAAATCCGAGCCTCCGTTCCTCTGGAATTCCCTAAAATGTATGAAAACATGTTTTACAGTATTCTGGCTCCCAGGATCGCTATCAGGAAATGGAAGCAAGCATTTCCTACGTAAAATGACACGAGTAATCGAGTGCTGGCGACAGAATTCAAATCGGAGCATCCGTTCCTCTGGAATTCACTAAAATGTATGAAAACATGTTTTACAGTATTCTGGCTCCCAGTATCGCTATCGGGAAATGAGAACAAGCATTTCCTGCGTAAAATGACACGAGTAATCGAACTGTGTCGGCAGAATTCGAATACGAGCCTCTGTTCCTCTGGAGTTCACTAAAATGTATGAAAACGTGTTTTACAGTATTTTGGCTCCCAGGATCGCTATCAGGAAATGGAAACAAGCATTTCCTACGTAAAATGACACGAGTAATCGAACTGTGCCGACAGAATTCAAATCCGAGCCTCCGTTCCTCTGGAATTCCCTAAAATGTATGAAAACATGTTTTACAGTATTCTGGCTCCCAGGATCGCAATCGCGAAATGAAGACAAGTATTTCCTTTGTAAAATGACACGAGTAATCGAACTATGCCGGCAGAATTCAAATCCGAGCCTCTGTTCCTCTGGAATTCACAAATATGTATGAAAACGTGTTTTACAGTATTCTGGCTCCCAGGATCGCAATCGGGAAATGGGAACAAGCATTTCCTACGTAAAATGACACGAGTAATCGAACTGTGCTGGCAGAATTCAAATCCGAGCCTCCGTTCCTCTGGAATTCCCTAAAATGTATGAAAACATGTTTTACAGTATTCTGGCTCCCAGGATCGCTATCAGGAAATGGAAGCAAGCATTTCCTACGTAAAATGACACGAGTAATCGAGGGCTGGCGACAGAATTCAAATCGGAGCATCCGTTCCTCTGGAATTCACTAAAATGTATGAAAACATGTTTTACAGTATTCTGGCTCCCAGGATCGCAATCGCGAAATGGAAACAAGTATTCCTACGTAAAATGACACGGCTAATCGAACTGTGCCGGCAGAATTCAAATCCGAGCCTCCGTTCCTCTGGAATTCACAAATATGTATGAAAACGTGTTTTACACAATTTTGGCTCCCAGGATCGGTATCAGGAAATGGAAACAAGCATTTCCTACGTAAAATGACACGAGTAATCGAATGCTGGCGGCAGAATTCAAATCGGAGCATCCGTTCCTCTGGAATTCACTAAAATGTATGAAAACATGTTTTACAGTATTCTGGCTCCCAGTATCGCTATCGGGAAATGAGAACAAGCATTTCCTGCGTAAAATGACACGAGTAATCGAACTGTGCCGGCCGAATTCAAATCCGAGCCTCCGTTCCTCTGGAATTCACAAATATGTATGAAAACGTGTTTTACAGTATTCTGGCTCCCAGGATCGCTATCAGGAAATGGAAACAATCATTTCCTACGTAAAATGACACGAGTAATCGAATGCTGGCGGCAGAATTCAAATCGGAGCATCCGTTCCTCTGGAATTCACTAAAATGTATGAAAATATGTTTTACAGTATTCTGGCTCCCAGGATCGCTATCAGGAAATGGAAGCAACCATTTCCTACGTAAAATGACACGAGTAATCGAACTGTGCTGGCAGAATTCAAATCCGAGCCTCCGTTCCTCTGGAATTCCCTAAAATGTATGAAAACATGTTTTACAGTATTCTGGCTCCCAGGATCGCTATCAGGAAATGGAAGCAAGCATTTCCTACGTAAAATGACACGAGTAATCGAGTGCTGGCGACAGAATTCAAATCGGAGCATCCGTTCCTCTGGAATTCACTAAAATGTATGAAAACATGTTTTACAGTATTCTGGCTCCCAGTATCGCTATCGGGAAATGAGAACAAGCATTTCCTGCGTAAAATGACACGAGTAATCGAACTGTGTCGGCAGAATTCGAATACGAGCCTCTGTTCCTCTGGAGTTCACTAAAATGTATGAAAACGTGTTTTACAGTATTTTGGCTCCCAGGATCGCTATCAGGAAATGGAAACAAGCATTTCCTACGTAAAATGACACGAGTAATCGAACTGTGCCGACAGAATTCAAATCCGAGCCTCCGTTCCTCTGGAATTCCCTAAAATGTATGAAAACATGTTTTACAGTATTCTGGCTCCCAGGATCGCAATCGCGAAATGAAGACAAGTATTTCCTACGTAAAATGACACGAGTAATCGAACTATGCGGGCAGAATTCAAATCCGAGCCTCTGTTCCTCTGGAATTCACAAATATGTATGAAAACGTGTTTTACAGTATTCTGGCTCCCAGGATCGCAATCGGGAAATGAAGACAAGTATTTCCTACGTAAAATGACACCAGTAATCGAACTGTGCCGGCAGAATTCAAATACGAGCCTCTGTTCCTCTGGGATTCACTAAAATGTATGAAAACGTGTTTTACAGTATTTTGGCTGCCAGGATCGCTATCGGGAAATGGGAACAAGCATTTCCTACGTAAAATGACACGAGTAATCGAACTGTGCTGGCAGAATTCAAATCCGAGCCTCCGTTCCTCTGGAATTCCCTAAAATGTATGAAAACATGTTTTACAGTATTCTGGCTCCCAGGATCGCTATCAGGAAATGGAAGCAAGCATTTCCTACGTAAAATGACACGAGTAATCGAGTGCTGGCGACAGAATTCAAATCGGAGCATCCGTTCCTCTGGAATTCACTAAAATGTATGAAAACATGTTTTACAGTATTCTGGCTCCCAGGATCGCTATCAGGAAATGGAAGCAAGCATTTCCTACGTAAAATGACACGAGTAATCGAACTGTGCTGGCAGAATTCAAATCCGAGCCTCCGTTCCTCTGGAATTCCCTAAAATGTATGAAAACATGTTTTACAGTATTCTGGCTCCCAGGATCGCTATCAGGAAATGGAAGCAAGCATTTCCTACATAAAATGACACGAGTAATCGAACTGTGCCGACAGAATTCAAATCCGAGCCTCCGTTCCTCTGGAATTCCCTAAAATGTATGAAAACATGTTTTACAGTATTCTGGCTCCCAGGATCGCTATCGGGAAATGGGAACAAGCATTTCCTGCGTAAAATGACACGACTAATCGAATGCTGTCGGCAGAATTCAAATCCGAGCCTCTGTTCTTCTGGAAATCACAAATATGCATGAAAACGTGTTTTACAGTATTTTGGCTCCCAGTATCGCTATCGGGAAATGAGAACAAGCATTTCCTGCGTAAAATGACACGAGTAATCGAACTGTGTCGGCAGAATTCGAATACGAGCCTCTGTTCCTCTGGAGTTCACTAAAATGTATGAAAACGTGTTTTACAGTATCTTGGCTCCCAGGATCGCTATCAGGAAATGGAAGCAAGCATTTCCTACGTAAAATGACACGAGTAATCGAACTGTGCTGGCAGAATTCAAATCCGAGCCTCCGTTCCTCTGGAATTCCCTAAAATGTATGAAAACATGTTTTACAGTAATTTGGCTCCCAGGATCGCTATCAGGAAATGGAAACAAGTATTTCCTACGTAAAATGACACCGCTAATCGAACTGTGCCGGCAGAATTCAAATCCGAGCCTCCGTTCCTCTGGAATTCACAAATATGTATGAAAACGTGTTTTACACAATTTTGGCTCCCAGGATCGGTATCAGGAAATGGAAACAAGCATTTCCTACGTAAAATGACACGAGTAATCGAATGCTGGCGGCAGAATTCAAATCGGAGCATCCGTTCCTCTGGAATTCACTAAAATGTATGAAAACATGTTTTACAGTATTCTGGCTCCCAGGATCGCTATCAGGAAATGGAAGCAACCATTTCCTACGTAAAATGACACGAGTAATCGAACTGTGCTGGCAGAATTCAAATCCGAGCCTCCGTTCCTCTGGAATTCCCTAAAATGTATGAAAACATGTTTTACAGTATTCTGGCTCCCAGGATCGCTATCAGGAAATGGAAACAATCATTTCCTACGTAAAATGACACGAGTAATCGAGTGCTGGCGACAGAATTCAAATCGGAGCATCCGTTCCTCTGGAATTCACTAAAATGTATGAAAACATGTTTTACAGTATTCTGGCTCCCAGTATCGCTATCGGGAAATGAGAACAAGCATTTCCTGCGTAAAATGACACGAGTAATCGAACTGTGTCGGCAGAATTCGAATACGAGCCTCTGTTCCTCTGGAGTTCACTAAAATGTATGAAAACGTGTTTTACAGTATTTTGGCTCCCAGGATCGCTATCAGGAAATGGAAACAAGCATTTCCTACGTAAAATGACACGAGTAATCGAACTGTGCCGACAAAATTCAAATCCGAGCCTCCGTTCCTCTGGAATTCCCTAAAATGTATGAAAACATGTTTTACAGTATTCTGGCTCCCAGGATCGCAATCGCGAAATGAAGACAAGTATTTCCTACGTAAAATGACACGAGTAATCGAACTATGCCGGCAGAATTCAAATCCGAGCCTCTGTTCCTCTGGAATTCACAAATATGTATGAAAACGTGTTTTACAGTATTCTGGCTCCCAGGATCGCAATCGGGAAATGAAGACAAGTATTTCCTACGTAAAATGACACCAGTAATCGAACTGTGCCGGCAGAATTCAAATACGAGCCTCTGTTCCTCTGGGATTCACTAAAATGTATGAAAACGTGTTTTACAGTATTTTGGCTCCCAGTATCGCTATCGGGAAATGAGAACAAGCATTTCCTGCGTAAAATGACACGAGTAATCGAACTGTGTCGGCAGAATTCGAATACGAGCCTCTGTTCCTCTGGAGTTCACTAAAATGTATGAAAACGTGTTTTACAGTATCTTGGCTCCCAGGATCGCTATCAGGAAATGGAAGCAAGCATTTCCTACGTAAAATGACACGAGTAATCGAACTGTGCTGGCAGAATTCAAATCCGAGCCTCCGTTCCTCTGGAATTCCCTAAAATGTATGAAAACATGTTTTACAGTAATTTGGCTCCCAGGATCGCTATCAGGAAATGGAAACAAGTATTTCCTACGTAAAATGACACGGCTAATCGAACTGTGCCGGCAGAATTCAAATCCGAGCCTCCGTTCCTCTGGAATTCACAAATATGTATGAAAACGTGTTTTACACAATTTTGGCTCCCAGGATCGCTATCAGGAAATGGAAACAAGCATTTCCTACGTAAAATGACACGAGTAATCGAATGCTGGCGGCAGAATTCAAATCGGAGCATCCGTTCCTCTGGAATTCACTAAAATGTATGAAAACATGTTTTACAGTATTCTGGCTCCCAGTATCGCTATCGGGAAATGAGAACAAGCATTTCCTGCGTAAAATGACACGAGTAATCGAACTGTGTCGGCAGAATTCGAATACGAGCCTCTGTTCCTCTGGAGTTCACTAAAATGTATGAAAACGTGTTTTACAGTATTTTGGCTCCCAGGATCGCTATCAGGAAATGGAAACAAGCATTTCCTACGTAAAATGACACGAGTAATCGAACTGTGCCGGCCGAATTCAAATCCGAGCCTCCGTTCCTCTGGAATTCACAAATATGTATGAAAACGTGTTTTACAGTATTCTGGCTCCCAGGATCGCAATCGCGAAATGAAGACAAGTATTTCCTACGTAAAATGACACGAGTAATCGAACTATGCCGGCAGAATTCAAATCCGAGCCTCTGTTCCTCTGGAATTCACAAATATGTATGAAAACGTGTTTTACAGTATTCTGGCTCCCAGGATCGCAATCGGGAAATGAAGACAAGTATTTCCTACGTAAAATGACACGAGTAATCGAACTGTGCCGGCAGAATTCAAATACGAGCCTCTGTTCCTCTGGGATTCACTAAAATGTATGAAAACGTGTTTTACAGTATTTTGGCTGCCAGGATCGCTATCGGGAAATGGGAACAAGCATTTCCTGCGTAAAATGACACGACTAATCGAATGCTGTCGGCAGAATTCAAATCCGAGCCTCTGTTCTTCTGGAAATCACAAATATGCATGAAAACGTGTTTTACAGTATTTTGGCTCCCAGTATCGCTATCGGGAAATGAGAACAAGCATTTCCTGCGTAAAATGACACGAGTAATCGAACTGTGTCGGCAGAATTCGAATACGAGCCTCTGTTCCTCTGGAATTCACAAATATGTATGAAAACGTGTTTTACAGTATCTTGGCTCCCAGGATCGCTATCAGGAAATGGAAGCAAGCATTTCCTACGTAAAATGACACGAGTAATCGAACTGTGCTGGCAGAATTCAAATCCGAGCCTCCGTTCCTCTGGAATTCCCTAAAATGTATGAAAACGTGTTTTACAGTATTTTGGCTCCCAGTATCGCTATCGGGAAATGAGAACAAGCATTTCCTGCGTAAAATGACACGAGTAATCGAACTGTGTCGGCAGAATTCGAATACGAGCCTCTGTTCCTCTGGAGTTCACTAAAATGTATGAAAACGTGTTTTACAGTATCTTGGCTCCCAGGATCGCTATCAGGAAATGGAAGCAAGCATTTCCTACGTAAAATGACACGAGTAATCGAACTGTGCTGGCAGAATTCAAATCCGAGCCTCCGTTCCTCTGGAATTCCCTAAAATGTATGAAAACATGTTTTACAGTAATTTGGCTCCCAGGATCGCTATCAGGAAATGGAAACAAGTATTTCCTACGTAAAATGACACGGCTAATCGAACTGTGCCGGCAGAATTCAAATCCGAGCCTCCGTTCCTCTGGAATTCACAAATATGTATGAAAACGTGTTTTACACAATTTTGGCTCCCAGGATCGCTATCAGGAAATGGAAACAAGCATTTCCTACGTAAAATGACACGAGTAATCGAATGCTGGCGGCAGAATTCAAATCGGAGCATCCGTTCCTCTGGAATTCACTAAAATGTATGAAAACATGTTTTACAGTATTCTGGCTCCCAGTATCGCTATCGGGAAATGAGAACAAGCATTTCCTGCGTAAAATGACACGAGTAATCGAACTGTGCCGGCCGAATTCAAATCCGAGCCTCCGTTCCTCTGGAATTCACAAATATGTATGAAAACGTGTTTTACAGTATTCTGGCTCCCAGGATCGCTATCAGGAAATGGAAACAATCATTTCCTACGTAAAATGACACGAGTAATCGAATGCTGGCGGCAGAATTCAAATCGGAGCATCCGTTCCTCTGGAATTCACTAAAATGTATGAAAACATGTTTTACAGTATTCTGGCTCCCAGGATCGCTATCAGGAAATGGAAGCAACCATTTCCTACGTAAAATGACACGAGTAATCGAACTGTGCTGGCAGAATTCAAATCCGAGCCTCCGTTCCTCTGGAATTCACTAAAATGTATGAAAACATGTTTTACAGTATTCTGGCTCCCAGTATCGCTATCGGGAAATGAGAACAAGCATTTCCTGCGTAAAATGACACGAGTAATCGAACTGTGTCGGCAGAATTCGAATACGAGCCTCTGTTCCTCTGGAGTTCACTAAAATGTATGAAAACGTGTTTTACAGTATTTTGGCTCCCAGGATCGCTATCAGGAAATGGAAACAAGCATTTCCTACGTAAAATGACACGAGTAATCGAACTGTGCCGGCCGAATTCAAATCCGAGCCTCCGTTCCTCTGGAATTCACAAATATGTATGAAAACGTGTTTTACAGTATTCTGGCTCCCAGGATCGCAATCGCGAAATGAAGACAAGTATTTCCTACGTAAAATGACACGAGTAATCGAACTATGCCGGCAGAATTCAAATCCGAGCCTCTGTTCCTCTGGAATTCACAAATATGTATGAAAACGTGTTTTACAGTATTCTGGCTCCCAGGATCGCAATCGGGAAATGAAGACAAGTATTTCCTACGTAAAATGACACGAGTAATCGAACTGTGCCGGCAGAATTCAAATACGAGCCTCTGTTCCTCTGGGATTCACTAAAATGTATGAAAACGTGTTTTACAGTATTTTGGCTGCCAGGATCGCTATCAGGAAATGGGAACAAGCATTTCCTGCGTAAAATGACACGACTAATCGAATGCTGTCGGCAGAATTCAAATCCGAGCCTCTGTTCTTCTGGAAATCACAAATATGCATGAAAACGTGTTTTACAGTATTTTGGCTCCCAGTATCGCTATCGGGAAATGAGAACAAGCATTTCCTGCGTAAAATGACACGAGTAATCGAACTGTGTCGGCAGAATTCGAATCCGAGCCTCTGTTCCTCTGGAATTCACAAATATGTATGAAAACGTGTTTTACAGTATTTTGGCTCCCAGGATCGCTATCAGGAAATGGAAGCAAGCATTTCCTACGTAAAATGACACGAGTAATCGAACTGTGCTGGCAGAATTCAAATCCGAGCCTCCGTTCCTCTGGAATTCCCTAAAATGTATGAAAACATGTTTTACAGTATTTTGGCTCCCAGGATCGCTATCAGGAAATGGAAACAAGTATTTCCTACGTAAAATGACACGGCTAATCGAACTGTGCCGGCAGAATTCAAATCCGAGCCTCCGTTCCTCTGGAATTCACAAATATGTATGAAAACGTGTTTTACACAATTTTGGCTCCCAGGATCGCTATCGGGAAATGGGAACAAGCATTTCCTGCGTAAAATGACACGACTAATCGAATGCTGTCGGCAGAATTCAAATCCGAGCCTCCGTTCCTCTGGAATTCACAAATATGTATCAAAACGTGTTTTACAGTATTCTGGCTCCCAGGATCGCAATCGCGAAATGAAGACAAGTATTTCCTACGTAAAATGACACGAGTAATCGAACTATGCCGGCAGAATTCAAATCCGAGCCTCTGTTCCTCTGGAATTCACTAAAATGTATGAAAACGTGTTTTACAGAATTTTGGCTGCCAGGATCGCTATCAGGAAATGGGAACAAGCATTTCCTGCGTAAAATGACACGACTAATCGAATGCTGTCGGCAGAATTCAAATCCGAGCCTCTGTTCTTCTGGA
Organism: Ectemnius continuus; assembly: GCA_910591665.1. Lineage (NCBI taxonomy): Eukaryota > Metazoa > Arthropoda > Insecta > Hymenoptera > Crabronidae > Ectemnius > Ectemnius continuus. Next base: position 1,250,736 of record CAJUYD010000014.1, on the reverse strand, counting down.
AATCACAAATATGGATGAAAACGTGTTTTACAGTATTTTGGCTCCCAGTATCGCTATCGGGAAATGAGAACAAGCATTTCCTGCGCAAAATGACACGAGTAATCGAACTGTGCCGGCACAATTCAAATACGAGCCTCTGTTCCACTGGAATTCACAAATATGTATGAAAACATGTTTTACAGTATTCTGGCTCCCAGGATCGCTATCAGGAAATGGAAGCAACCATTTCCTACGTAAAATGAGACGAGTAATCGAACTGTGACGGCCGAATTCAAATCCGAGCCTCCGTTCCTCTGGAATTCACAAATATGTATGAAAACGTGTTTTACAGTATTCTGGCTCCCAGTATCGCTATCGGGAAATGAGAACAAGCATTTCCTGCGTAAAATGACACGAGTAATCGAACTGTGTCGGCAGAATTCGAATACGAGCCTCTGTTCCTCTGGAGTTCACTAAAATGTATGAAAACGTGTTTTACAGTATTTTGGCTCCCAGGATCGCTATCAGGAAATGGAAACAAGCATTTCCTACGTAAAATGACACGAGTAATCGAACTGTGCCGGCCGAATTCAAATCCGAGCCTCCGTTCCTCTGGAATTCACAAATATGTATGAAAACGTGTTTTACAGTATTCTGGCTCCCAGGATCGCAATCGCGAAATGAAGACAAGTATTTCCTACGTAAAATGACACGAGTAATCGAACTATGCCGGCAGAATTCAAATCCGAGCCTCTGTTCCTCTGGAATTCACAAATATGTATGAAAACGTGTTTTACAGTATTCTGGCTCCCAGGATCGCAATCGGGAAATGAAGACAAGTATTTCCTACGTAAAATGACACGAGTAATCGAACTGTGCCGGCAGAATTCAAATACGAGCCTCTGTTCCTCTGGGATTCACTAAAATGTATGAAAACGTGTTTTACAGTATTTTGGCTGCCAGGATCGCTATCGGGAAATGGGAACAAGCATTTCCTGCGTAAAATGACACGACTAATCGAATGCTGTCGGCAGAATTCAAATCCGAGCCTCTGTTCTTCTGGAAATCACAAATATGCATGAAAACGTGTTTTACAGTATTTTGGCTCCCAGTATCGCTATCGGGAAATGAGAACAAGCATTTCCTGCGTAAAATGACACGAGTAATCGAACTGTGTCGGCAGAATTCGAATACGAGCCTCTGTTCCTCTGGAATTCACAAATATGTATGAAAACGTGTTTTACAGTATCTTGGCTCCCAGGATCGCTATCAGGAAATGGAAGCAAGCATTTCCTACGTAAAATGACACGAGTAATCGAACTGTGCTGGCAGAATTCAAATCCGAGCCTCCGTTCCTCTGGAATTCCCTAAAATGTATGAAAACATGTTTTACAGTATTTTGGCTCCCAGGATCGCTATCAGGAAATGGAAACAAGTATTTCCTACGTAAAATGACACGGCTAATCGAACTGTGCCGGCAGAATTCAAATCCGAGCCTCCGTTCCTCTGGAATTCACAAATATGTATGAAAACGTGTTTTACACAATTTTGGCTCCCAGGATCGCTATCGGGAAATGGGAACAAGCATTTCCTGCGTAAAATGACACGACTAATCGAATGCTGTCGGCAGAATTCAAATCCGAGCCTCCGTTCCTCTGGAATTCACAAATATGTATCAAAACGTGTTTTACAGTATTCTGGCTCCCAGGATCGCAATCGCGAAATGAAGACAAGTATTTCCTACGTAAAATGACACGAGTAATCGAACTATGCCGGCAGAATTCAAATCCGAGCCTCTGTTCCTCTGGAATTCACTAAAATGTATGAAAACGTGTTTTACAGAATTTTGGCTGCCAGGATCGCTATCAGGAAATGGGAACAAGCATTTCCTGCGTAAAATGACACGACTAATCGAATGCTGTCGGCAGAATTCAAATCCGAGCCTCTGTTCTTCTGGAAATCACAAATATGGATGAAAACGTGTTTTACAGTATTTTGGCTCCCAGTATCGCTATCGGGAAATGAGAACAAGCATTTCCTGCGCAAAATGACACGAGTAATCGAACTGTGCCGGCACAATTCAAATACGAGCCTCTGTTCCACTGGAATTCACAAATATGTATGAAAACATGTTTTACAGTATTCTGGCTCCCAGGATCGCTATCAGGAAATGGAAGCAACCATTTCCTACGTAAAATGAGACGAGTAATCGAACTGTGACGGCCGAATTCAAATCCGAGCCTCCGTTCCTCTGGAATTCACAAATATGTATGAAAACGTGTTTTACAGTATTCTGGCTCCCAGGATCGCTATCAGGAAATGGAAACAATCATTTCCTACGTAAAATGACACGAGTAATCGAATGCTGGCGGCAGAATTCAAATCGGAGCATCCGTTCCTCTGGAATTCACTAAAATGTATGAAAACATGTTTTACAGTATTCTGGCTCCCAGGATCGCTATCGGGAAATGGAAGCAAGCATTTCCTACGTAAAATGACACGAGTAATCGAACTGTGCTGGCAGAATTCAAATCCGAGCCTCCGTTCCTCTGGAATTCCCTAAAATGTATGAAAACATGTTTTACAGTATTCTGGCTCCCAGGATCGCAATCGCGAAATGAAGACAAGTATTTCCTACGTAAAATGACACGAGTAATCGAACTATGCCGGCAGAATTCAAATCCGAGCCTCTGTTCCTCTGGAATTCACAAATATGTATGAAAACGTGTTTTACAGTATTCTGGCTCCCAGGATCGCTATCAGGAAATGGAAACAAGCATTTCCTACGTAAAATGACACGAGTAATCGAATGCTGGCGGCAGAATTCAAATCGGAGCATCCGTTCCTCTGGAATTCACTAAAATGTATGAAAACATGTTTTACAGTATTCTGGCTCCCAGTATCGCTATCGGGAAATGAGAACAAGCATTTCCTGCGTAAAATGACACGAGTAATCGAACAGTGCCGGCAGAATTCAAATCCGAGCCTCTGTTCCTCTGGAATTCACTAAAATGTATGAAAACGTGTTTTACAGAATTTTGGCTGCCAGGATCGCTATCAGGAAATGGGAACAAGCATTTCCTGCGTAAAATGACACGACTAATCGAATGCTGTCGGCAGAATTCAAATCCGAGCCTCTGTTCTTCTGGAAATCACAAATATGGATGAAAACGTGTTTTACAGTATTTTGGCTCCCAGTATCGCTATCGGGAAATGAGAACAAGCATTTCCTGCGTAAAATGACACGAGTAATCGAACTGTGTCGGCAGAATTCGAATACGAGCCTCTGTTCCTCTGGAGTTCACTAAAATGTATGAAAACGTGTTTTACAGTATCTTGGCTCCCAGGATCGCTATCAGGAAATGGAAGCAAGCATTTCCTACGTAAAATGACACGAGTAATCGAACTGTGCTGGCAGAATTCAAATCCGAGCCTCCGTTCCTCTGGAATTCCCTAAAATGTATGAAAACATGTTTTACAGTAATTTGGCTCCCAGGATCGCTATCAGGAAATGGAAACAAGTATTTCCTACGTAAAATGACACGGCTAATCGAACTGTGCCGGCAGAATTCAAATCCGAGCCTCCGTTCCTCTGGAATTCACAAATATGTATGAAAACGTGTTTTACACAATTTTGGCTCCCAGGATCGCTATCAGGAAATGGAAACAAGCATTTCCTACGTAAAATGACACGAGTAATCGAATGCTGGCGGCAGAATTCAAATCGGAGCATCCGTTCCTCTGGAATTCACTAAAATGTATGAAAACATGTTTTACAGTATTCTGGCTCCCAGTATCGCTATCGGGAAATGAGAACAAGCATTTCCTGCGTAAAATGACACGAGTAATCGAACTGTGCCGGCCGAATTCAAATCCGAGCCTCCGTTCCTCTGGAATTCACAAATATGTATGAAAACGTGTTTTACAGTATTCTGGCTCCCAGGATCGCTATCAGGAAATGGAAACAATCATTTCCTACGTAAAATGACACGAGTAATCGAATGCTGGCGGCAGAATTCAAATCGGAGCATCCGTTCCTCTGGAATTCACTAAAATGTATGAAAACATGTTTTACAGTATTCTGGCTCCCAGGATCGCTATCAGGAAATGGAAGCAACCATTTCCTACGTAAAATGACACGAGTAATCGAACTGTGCTGGCAGAATTCAAATCCGAGCCTCCGTTCCTCTGGAATTCACTAAAATGTATGAAAACATGTTTTACAGTATTCTGGCTCCCAGTATCGCTATCGGGAAATGAGAACAAGCATTTCCTGCGTAAAATGACACGAGTAATCGAACTGTGTCGGCAGAATTCGAATACGAGCCTCTGTTCCTCTGGAGTTCACTAAAATGTATGAAAACGTGTTTTACAGTATTTTGGCTCCCAGGATCGCTATCAGGAAATGGAAACAAGCATTTCCTACGTAAAATGACACGAGTAATCGAACTGTGCCGGCCGAATTCAAATCCGAGCCTCCGTTCCTCTGGAATTCACAAATATGTATGAAAACGTGTTTTACAGTATTCTGGCTCCCAGGATCGCAATCGCGAAATGAAGACAAGTATTTCCTACGTAAAATGACACGAGTAATCGAACTATGCCGGCAGAATTCAAATCCGAGCCTCTGTTCCTCTGGAATTCACAAATATGTATGAAAACGTGTTTTACAGTATTCTGGCTCCCAGGATCGCAATCGGGAAATGAAGACAAGTATTTCCTACGTAAAATGACACGAGTAATCGAACTGTGCCGGCAGAATTCAAATACGAGCCTCTGTTCCTCTGGGATTCACTAAAATGTATGAAAACGTGTTTTACAGTATTTTGGCTGCCAGGATCGCTATCGGGAAATGGGAACAAGCATTTCCTGCGTAAAATGACACGACTAATCGAATGCTGTCGGCAGAATTCAAATCCGAGCCTCTGTTCTTCTGGAAATCACAAATATGCATGAAAACGTGTTTTACAGTATTTTGGCTCCCAGTATCGCTATCGGGAAATGAGAACAAGCATTTCCTGCGTAAAATGACACGAGTAATCGAACTGTGTCGGCAGAATTCGAATACGAGCCTCTGTTCCTCTGGAATTCACAAATATGTATGAAAACGTGTTTTACAGTATCTTGGCTCCCAGGATCGCTATCAGGAAATGGAAGCAAGCATTTCCTACGTAAAATGACACGAGTAATCGAACTGTGCTGGCAGAATTCAAATCCGAGCCTCCGTTCCTCTGGAATTCCCTAAAATGTATGAAAACATGTTTTACAGTATTTTGGCTCCCAGGATCGCTATCAGGAAATGGAAACAAGTATTTCCTACGTAAAATGACACGGCTAATCGAACTGTGCCGGCAGAATTCAAATCCGAGCCTCCGTTCCTCTGGAATTCACAAATATGTATGAAAACGTGTTTTACACAATTTTGGCTCCCAGGATCGCTATCGGGAAATGGGAACAAGCATTTCCTGCGTAAAATGACACGACTAATCGAATGCTGTCGGCAGAATTCAAATCCGAGCCTCCGTTCCTCTGGAATTCACAAATATGTATCAAAACGTGTTTTACAGTATTCTGGCTCCCAGGATCGCAATCGCGAAATGAAGACAAGTATTTCCTACGTAAAATGACACGAGTAATCGAACTATGCCGGCAGAATTCAAATCCGAGCCTCTGTTCCTCTGGAATTCACTAAAATGTATGAAAACGTGTTTTACAGAATTTTGGCTGCCAGGATCGCTATCAGGAAATGGGAACAAGCATTTCCTGCGTAAAATGACACGACTAATCGAATGCTGTCGGCAGAATTCAAATCCGAGCCTCTGTTCTTCTGGAAATCACAAATATGGATGAAAACGTGTTTTACAGTATTTTGGCTCCCAGTATCGCTATCGGGAAATGAGAACAAGCATTTCCTGCGTAAAATGACACGAGTAATCGAACTGTGCCGGCACAATTCAAATACGAGCCTCTGTTCCACTGGAATTCACAAATATGTATGAAAACATGTTTTACAGTATTCAGGCTCCCAGGATCGCTATCAGGAAATGGAAGCAACCATTTCCTACGTAAAATGAGACGAGTAATCGAACTGTGACGGCCGAATTCAAATCCGAGCCTCCGTTCCTCTGGAATTCACAAATATGTATGAAAACGTGTTTTACAGTATTCTGGCTCCCAGGATCGCTATCAGGAAATGGAAACAATCATTTCCTACGTAAAATGACACGAGTAATCGAATGCTGGCGGCAGAATTCAAATCGGAGCATCCGTTCCTCTGGAATTCACTAAAATGTATGAAAACATGTTTTACAGTATTCTGGCTCCCAGGATCGCTATCGGGAAATGGAAGCAAGCATTTCCTACGTAAAATGACACGAGTAATCGAACTGTGCTGGCAGAATTCAAATCCGAGCCTCCGTTCCTCTGGAATTCCCTAAAATGTATGAAAACATGTTTTACAGTATTCTGGCTCCCAGGATCGCAATCGCGAAATGAAGACAAGTATTTCCTACGTAAAATGACACGAGTAATCGAACTATGCCGGCAGAATTCAAATCCGAGCCTCTGTTCCTCTGGAATTCACAAATATGTATGAAAACGTGTTTTACAGTATTCTGGCTCCCAGGATCGCTATCAGGAAATGGAAACAAGCATTTCCTACGTAAAATGACACGAGTAATCGAATGCTGGCGGCAGAATTCAAATCGGAGCATCCGTTCCTCTGGAATTCACTAAAATGTATGAAAACATGTTTTACAGTATTCTGGCTCCCAGTATCGCTATCGGGAAATGAGAACAAGCATTTCCTGCGTAAAATGACACGAGTAATCGAACAGTGCCGGCCGAATTCAAATCCGAGCCTCCGTTCCTCTGGAATTCACAAATATGTATGAAAACGTGTTTTACAGTATTCTGGCTCCCAGGATCGCTATCAGGAAATGGAAACAATCATTTCCTACGTAAAATGACACGAGTAATCGAATGCTGGCGGCAGAATTCAAATCGGAGCATCCGTTCCTCTGGAATTCACCAAAATGTATGAAAACATGTTTTACAGTATTCTGGCTCCCAGTATCGCTATCAGGAAATGGAAGCAACCATTTCCTACGTAAAATGACACGAGTAATCGAACTGTGCTGGCAGAATTCAAATCCGAGCCTCCGTTCCTCTGGAATTCCCTAAAATGTGTGAAAACATGTTTTACAGTATTCTGGCTCCCAGGATCGCTATCAGGAAATGGAAGCAAGCATTTCCTACGTAAAATGACACGAGTAATCGAGTGCTGGCGACAGAATTCAAATCGGAGCATCCGTTCCTCTGGAATTCACTAAAATGTATGAAAACATGTTTTACAGTATTCTGGCTCCCAGTATCGCTATCGGGAAATGAGAACAAGCATTTCCTGCGTAAAATGACACGAGTAATCGAACTGTGTCGGCAGAATTCGAATACGAGCCTCTGTTCCTCTGGAGTTCACTAAAATGTATGAAAACGTGTTTTACAGTATTTTGGCTCCCAGGATCGCTATCAGGAAATGGAAACAAGCATTTCCTACGTAAAATGACACGAGTAATCGAACTGTGCCGACAGAATTCAAATCCGAGCCTCCGTTCCTCTGGAATTCACAAATATGTATGAAAACGTGTTTTACAGTATTCTGGCTCCCAGGATCGCTATCAGGAAATGGAAACAATCATTTCCTACGTAAAATGACACGAGTAATCGAATGCTGGCGGCAGAATTCAAATCGGAGCATCCGTTCCTCTGGAATTCACTAAAATGTATGAAAACATGTTTTACAGTATTCTGGCTCCCAGGATCGCTATCGGGAAATGGAAGCAAGCATTTCCTACGTAAAATGACACGAGTAATCGAACTGTGCTGGCAGAATTCAAATCCGAGCCTCCGTTCCTCTGGAATTCCCTAAAATGTATGAAAACATGTTTTACAGTATTCTTGCTCCCAGGATCGCAATCGCGAAATGAAGACAAGTATTTCCTACGTAAAATGACACGAGTAATCGAACTATGCCGGCAGAATTCAAATCCGAGCCTCTGTTCCTCTGGAATTCACAAATATGTATGAAAACATGTTTTACAGTATTCTGGCTCCCAGGATCGCTATCAGGAAATGGAAGCAAGCATTTCCTACGTAAAATGACACGAGTAATCGAACTGTGCCGGCAGAATTCAAATACGAGCCTCTGTTCCTCTGGGATTCACTAAAATGTATGAAAACGTGTTTTACAGTATTTTGGCTCCCAGGATCGCTATCAGGAAATGGAAACAAGTATTTCCTACGTAAAATGACACGAGTAATCGAACTGTGCTGGCAGAATTCAAATCCGAGCCTCCGTTCCTCTGGAATTCACAAATATGTATGAAAACGTGTTTTACAGTATTCTGGCTCCCAGGATCGCTATCAGGAAATGGAAACAAGCATTTCCTACGTAAAATGACACGAGTAATCGAACTGTGCCGACAGAATTCAAATCCGAGCCTCCGTTCCTCTGGAATTCCCTAAAATGTATGAAAACATGTTTTACAGTATTCTGGCTCCCAGGATCGCAATCGCGAAATGAAGACAAGTATTTCCTACGTAAAATGACACGAGTAATCGAACTATGCCGGCAGAATTCAAATACGAGCCTCTGTTCCTCTGGGATTCACTAAAATGTATGAAAACGTGTTTTACAGTATTTTGGCTCCCAGGATCGCTATCAGGAAATGGAAACAAGTATTTCCTACGTAAAATGACACGGCTAATCGAACTGTGCCGGCAGAATTCAAATCCGAGCCTCCGTTCCTCTGGAATTCACAAATATGTATGAAAACGTGTTTTACAGTATTCTGGCTCCCAGGATCGCTATCAGGAAATGGAAACAATCATTTCCTACGTAAAATGACACGAGTAATCGAATGCTGGCGGCAGAATTGAAATCGGAGCACCCGTTCCTCTGGAATTCACTAAAATGTATGAAAACATGTTTTACAGTATTCTGGCTCCCAGGATCGCTATCAGAAAATGGAAGCAACCATTTCCTACGTAAAATGACACGAGTAATCGAACTGTGCTGGCAGAATTCAAATCCGAGCCTCCGTTCCTCTGGAATTCCCTAAAATGTATGAAAACATGTTTTACAGTATTCTGGCTCCCAGGATCGCTATCAGGAAATGGAAGCAAGCATTTCCTACGTAAAATGACACGAGTAATCGAGTGCTGGCGACAGAATTCAAATCGGAGCATCCGTTCCTCTGGAATTCACTAAAATGTATGAAAACATGTTTTACAGTATTCTGGCTCCCAGTATCGCTATCGGGAAATGAGAACAAGCATTTCCTGCGTAAAATGACACGAGTAATCGAACTGTGTCGGCAGAATTCGAATACGAGCCTCTGTTCCTCTGGAGTTCACTAAAATGTATGAAAACGTGTTTTACAGTATTTTGGCTCCCAGGATCGCTATCAGGAAATGGAAACAAGCATTTCCTACGTAAAATGACACGAGTAATCGAACTGTGCCGACAGAATTCAAATCCGAGCCTCCGTTCCTCTGGAATTCACAAATATGTATGAAAACGTGTTTTACAGTATTCTGGCTCCCAGGATCGCTATCAGGAAATGGAAACAATCATTTCCTACGTAAAATGACACGAGTAATCGAATGCTGGCGGCAGAATTCAAATCGGAGCATCCGTTCCTCTGGAATTCACTAAAATGTATGAAAACATGTTTTACAGTATTCTGGCTCCCAGGATCGCTATCGGGAAATGGAAGCAAGCATTTCCTACGTAAAATGACACGAGTAATCGAACTGTGCTGGCAGAATTCAAATCCGAGCCTCCGTTCCTCTGGAATTCCCTAAAATGTATGAAAACATGTTTTACAGTATTCTTGCTCCCAGGATCGCAATCGCGAAATGAAGACAAGTATTTCCTACGTAAAATGACACGAGTAATCGAACTATGCCGGCAGAATTCAAATCCGAGCCTCTGTTCCTCTGGAATTCACAAATATGTATGAAAACATGTTTTACAGTATTCTGGCTCCCAGGATCGCTATCAGGAAATGGAAGCAAGCATTTCCTACGTAAAATGACACGAGTAATCGAACTGTGCCGGCAGAATTCAAATACGAGCCTCTGTTCCTCTGGGATTCACTAAAATGTATGAAAACGTGTTTTACAGTATTTTGGCTCCCAGGATCGCTATCAGGAAATGGAAACAAGTATTTCCTACGTAAAATGACACGAGTAATCGAACTGTGCTGGCAGAATTCAAATCCGAGCCTCCGTTCCTCTGGAATTCACAAATATGTATGAAAACGTGTTTTACAGTATTCTGGCTCCCAGGATCGCTATCAGGAAATGGAAACAAGCATTTCCTACGTAAAATGACACGAGTAATCGAACTGTGCCGACAGAATTCAAATCCGAGCCTCCGTTCCTCTGGAATTCCCTAAAATGTATGAAAACATGTTTTACAGTATTCTGGCTCCCAGGATCGCAATCGCGAAATGAAGACAAGTATTTCCTACGTAAAATGACACGAGTAATCGAACTATGCCGGCAGAATTCAAATACGAGCCTCTGTTCCTCTGGGATTCACTAAAATGTATGAAAACGTGTTTTACAGTATTTTGGCTCCCAGGATCGCTATCAGGAAATGGAAACAAGTATTTCCTACGTAAAATGACACGGCTAATCGAACTGTGCCGGCAGAATTCAAATCCGAGCCTCCGTTCCTCTGGAATTCACAAATATGTATGAAAACGTGTTTTACAGTATTCTGGCTCCCAGGATCGCTATCAGGAAATGGAAACAATCATTTCCTACGTAAAATGACACGAGTAATCGAATGCTGGCGGCAGAATTGAAATCGGAGCACCCGTTCCTCTGGAATTCACTAAAATGTATGAAAACATGTTTTACAGTATTCTGGCTCCCAGGATCGCTATCAGAAAATGGAAGCAACCATTTCCTACGTAAAATGACACGAGTAATCGAACTGTGCTGGCAGAATTCAAATCCGAGCCTCCGTTCCTCTGGAATTCCCTAAAATGTATGAAAACATGTTTTACAGTATTCTGGCTCCCAGGATCGCTATCAGGAAATGGAAGCAAGCATTTCCTACGTAAAATGACACGAGTAATCGAACTGTGCCGGCAGAATTCAAATACGAGCCTCTGTTCCTCTGGGATTCACTAAAATGTATGAAAACGTGTTTTACAGTATTTTGGCTCCCAGGATCGCTATCAGGAAATGGAAACAAGTATTTCCTACGTAAAATGACACGAGTAATCGAACTGTGCTGGCAGAATTCAAATCCGAGCCTCCGTTCCTCTGGAATTCACAAATATGTATGAAAACGTGTTTTACAGTATTCTGGCTCCCAGGATCGCTATCAGGAAATGGAAACAAGCATTTCCTACGTAAAATGACACGAGTAATCGAACTGTGCCGGCAGAATTCAAATACGAGCCTCTGTTCCTCTGGGATTCACTAAAATGTATGAAAACGTGTTTTACAGTATTTTGGCTCCCAGGATCGCAATCGCGAAATGAAGACAAGTATTTCCTACGTAAAATGACACGGCTAATCGAACTGTGCCGGCAGAATTCAAATCCGAGCCTCCGTTCCTCTGGAATTCACAAATATGTATGAAAACGTGTTTTACAGTATTCTGGCTCCCAGGATCGCTATCAGGAAATGGAAACAAGCATTTCCTACGTAAAATGACACGAGTAATCGAACTGTGCCGACAGAATTCAAATCCGAGCCTCCGTTCCTCTGGAATTCCCTAAAATGTATGAAAACATGTTTTACAGTATTCTGGCTCCCAGGATCGCAATCGCGAAATGAAGACAAGTATTTCCTACGTAAAATGACACGAGTAATCGAACTATGCCGGCAGAATTCAAATCCGAGCCTCTGTTCCTCTGGAATTCACAAATATGTATGAAAACGTGTTTTACAGTATTCTGGCTCCCAGGATCGCAATCGGGAAATGAAGACAAGTATTTCCTACGTAAAATGACACGAGTAATCGAACTGTGCCGGCAGAATTCAAATACGAGCCTCTGTTCCTCTGGGATTCACTAAAATGTATGAAAACGTGTTTTACAGTATTTTGGCTCCCAGGATCGCTATCAGGAAATGGAAACAAGTATTTCCTACGTAAAATGACACGGCTAATCGAACTGTGCCGGCAGAATTCAAATCCGAGCCTCCGTTCCTCTGGAATTCACAAATATGTATGAAAACGTGTTTTACAGTATTCTGGCTCCCAGGATCGCTATCAGGAAATGGAAACAATCATTTCCTACGTAAAATGACACGAGTAATCGAACGCTGGCGGCAGAATTCAAATCGGAGCATCCGTTCCTCTGGAATTCACTAAAATGTATGAAAACATGTTTTACAGTATTCTGGCTCCCAGGATCGCTATCAGGAAATGGAAGCAACCATTTCCTACGTAAAATGACACGAGTAATCGAACTGTGCTGGCAGAATTCAAATCCGAGCCTCCGTTCCTCTGGAATTCCCTAAAATGTATGAAAACATGTTTTACAGTATTCTGGCTCCCAGGATCGCTATCAGGAAATGGAAGCAAGCATTTCCTACGTAAAATGACACGAGTAATCGAGTGCTGGCGACAGAATTCAAATCGGAGCATCCGTTCCTCTGGAATTCACTAAAATGTATGAAAACATGTTTTACAGTATTCTGGCTCCCAGTATCGCTATCGGGAAATGAGAACAAGCATTTCCTGCGTAAAATGACACGAGTAATCGAACTGTGTCGGCAGAATTCGAATACGAGCCTCTGTTCCTCTGGAGTTCACTAAAATGTATGAAAACGTGTTTTACAGTATTTTGGCTCCCAGGATCGCTATCAGGAAATGGAAACAAGCATTTCCTACGTAAAATGACACGAGTAATTGAACTGTGCCGACAGAATTCAAATCCGAGCCTCCGTTCCTCTGGAATTCCCTAAAATGTATGAAAACATGTTTTACAGTATTCTGGCTCCCAGGATCGCAATCGCGAAATGAAGACAAGTATTTCCTACGTAAAATGACACGAGTAATCGAACTATGCCGGCAGAATTCAAATCCGAGCCTCTGTTCCTCTGGAATTCACAAATATGTATGAAAACGTGTTTTACAGTATTCTGGCTCCCAGGATCGCAATCGGGAAATGAAGACAAGTATTTCCTACGTAAAATGACACGAGTAATCGAACTGTGCCGGCAGAATTCAAATACGAGCCTCTGTTCCTCTGGGATTCACTAAAATGTATGAAAACGTGTTTTACAGTATTTTGGCTCCCAGGATCGCTATCAGGAAATGGAAACAAGTATTTCCTACGTAAAATGACACGGCTAATCGAACTGTGCCGGCAGAATTCAAATCCGAGCCTCCGTTCCTCTGGAATTCACAAATATGTATGAAAACGTGTTTTACACAATTTTGGCTCCCAGGATCGCTATCGGGAAATGGGAACAAGCATTTCCTGCGTAAAATGACACGACTAATCGAATGCTGTCGGCAGAATTCAATCCCGAGCCCCCGTTCCTCTGGAATTCACAAATATGTATCAAAACGTGTTTTACAGTATTCTGGCTCCCAGGATCGCAATCGCGAAATGAAGACAAGTATTTCCTACGTAAAATGACACGAGTAATCGAACTATGCCGGCAGAATTCAAATCCGAGCCTCTGTTCCTCTGGAATTCACTAAAATGTATGAAAACGTGTTTTACAGTATTCTGGCTCCCAGGATCGCTATCAGGAAATGGAAACAATCATTTCCTACGTAAAATGACACGAGTAATCGAATGCTGGCGGCAGAATTCAAATCGGAGCATCCGTTCCTCTGGAATTCACTAAAATGTATGAAAACATGTTTTACAGTATTCTGGCTCCCAGGATCGCTATCGGGAAATGGAAGCAAGCATTTCCTACGTAAAATGACACGAGTAATCGAACTGTGCTGGCAGAATTCAAATCCGAGCCTCCGTTCCTCTGGAATTCCCTAAAATGTATGAAAACATGTTTTACAGTATTCTGGCTCCCAGGATCGCAATCGCGAAATGAAGACAAGTATTTCCTACGTAAAATGACACGAGTAATCGAACTATGCCGGCAGAATTCAAATCCGAGCCTCTGTTCCTCTGGAATTCACAAATATGTATGAAAACGTGTTTTACAGTATTCTGGCTCCCAGGATCGCAATCGGGAAATGAAGACAAGTATTTCCTACGTAAAATGACACGAGTAATCGAACTGTGCCGGCAGAATTCAAATACGAGCCTCTGTTCCTCTGGGAATCACTAAAATGTATGAAAACGTGTTTTACAGTATTTTGGCTCCCAGGATCGCTATCAGGAAATGGAAACAAGTATTTCCTACGTAAAATGACACGGCTAATCGAACTGTGCCGGCAGAATTCAAATCCGAGCCTCCGTTCCTCTGGAATTCACAAATATGTATGAAAACGTGTTTTACAGTATTTTGGCTCCCAGGATCGCTATCAGGAAATGGAAACAAGCATTTCCTACGTAAAATGACACGAGTAATCGAACTGTGCCGACAGAATTCAAATCCGAGCCTCCGTTCCTCTGGAATTCCCTAAAATGTATGAAAACATGTTTTACAGTATTCTGGCTCCCAGGATCGCAATCGCGAAATGAAGACAAGTATATCCTACGTAAAATGACACGAGTAATCGAACTATGCCGGCAGAATTCAAATCCGAGCCTCTGTTCCTCTGGAATTCACAAATATGTATGAAAACGTGTTTTACAGTATTCTGGCTCCCAGGATCGCAATCGGGAAATGAAGACAAGTATTTCCTACGTAAAATGACACGAGTAATCGAACTGTGCCGGCAGAATTCAAATACGAGCCTCTGTTCCTCTGGGATTCACTAAAATGTATGAAAACGTGTTTTACAGTATTTTGGCTCCCAGGATCGCTATCAGGAAATGGAAACAAGTATTTCCTACGTAAAATGACACGGCTAATCGAACTGTGCCGGCAGAATTCAAATACGAGCCTCTGTTCCTCTGGGATTCACTAAAATGTATGAAAACGTGTTTTACAGTATTTTGGCTCCCAGGATCGCTATCAGGAAATGGAAACAAGTATTTCCTACGTAAAATGACACGGCTAATCGAACTGTGCCGGCAGAATTCAAATCCGAGCCTCCGTTCCTCTGGAATTCACAAATATGTATGAAAACGTGTTTTACAGTATTCTGGCTCCCAGGATCGCTATCAGGAAATGGAAACAATCATTTCCTACGTAAAATGACACGAGTAATCGAATGCTGGCGGCAGAATTCAAATCGGAGCATCCGTTCCTCTGGAATTCACTAAAATGTATGAAAACATGTTTTACAGTATTCTGGCTCCCAGGATCGCTATCAGGAAATGGAAGCAACCATTTCCTACGTAAAATGACACGAGTAATCGAACTGTGCTGGCAGAATTCAAATCCGAGCCTCCGTTCCTCTGGAATTCCCTAAAATGTATGAAAACATGTTTTACAGTATTCTGGCTCCCAGGATCGCTATCAGGAAATGGAAGCAAGCATTTCCTACGTAAAATGACACGAGTAATCGAGTGCTGGCGACAGAATTCAAATCGGAGCATCCGTTCCTCTGGAATTCACTAAAATGTATGAAAACATGTTTTACAGTATTCTGGCTCCCAGTATCGCTATCGGGAAATGAGAACAAGCATTTCCTGCGTAAAATGACACGAGTAATCGAACTGTTTCGGCAGAATTCGAATACGAGCCTCTGTTCCTCTGGAGTTCACTAAAATGTATGAAAACGTGTTTTACAGTATTTTGGCTCCCAGGATCGCTATCAGGAAATGGAAACAAGCATTTCCTACGTAAAATGACACGAGTAATCGAACTGTGCCGACAGAATTCAAATCCGAGCCTCCGTTCCTCTGGAATTCCCTAAAATGTATGAAAACATGTTTTACAGTATTCTGGCTCCCAGGATCGCAATCGCGAAATGAAGACAAGTATTTCCTACGTAAAATGACACGAGTAATCGAACTATGCCGGCAGAATTCAAATCCGAGCCTCTGTTCCTCTGGAATTCACAATTATGTATGAAAACGTGTTTTACAGTATTCTGGCTCCCAGGATCGCAATCGGGAAATGAAGACAAGTATTTCCTACGTAAAATGACACGAGTAATCGAACTGTGCCGGCAGAATTCAAATACGAGCCTCTGTTCCTCTGGGATTCACTAAAATGTATGAAAACGTGTTTTACAGTATTTTGGCTCCCAGGATCGCTATCAGGAAATGGAAACAAGTAT
Organism: Ectemnius continuus; assembly: GCA_910591665.1. Taxonomy (NCBI): domain Eukaryota; kingdom Metazoa; phylum Arthropoda; class Insecta; order Hymenoptera; family Crabronidae; genus Ectemnius; species Ectemnius continuus. The sequence goes on along the minus strand of CAJUYD010000014.1, from coordinate 1,234,418 downwards.
TTCCTACGTAAAATGACACGGCTAATCGAACTGTGCCGGCAGAATTCAAATCCGAGCCTCCGTTCCTCTGGAATTCACAAATATGTATGAAAACGTGTTTTACACAATTTTGGCTCCCAGGATCGCTATCGGGAAATGGGAACAAGCATTTCCTGCGTAAAATGACACGACTAATCGAATGCTGTCGGCAGAATTCAATTCCGAGCCCCCGTTCCTCTGGAATTCACAAATATGTATCAAAACGTGTTTTACAGTATTCTGGCTCCCAGGATCGCAATCGCGAAATGGAAACAATCATTTCCTACGTAAAATGACACGAGTAATCGAATGCTGGCGGCAGAATTCAAATCGGAGCATCCGTTCCTCTGGAATTCACTAAAATGTATGAAAACATGTTTTACAGTATTCTGGCTCCCAGGATCGCTATCGGGAAATGGAAGCAAGCATTTCCTACGTAAAATGACACGAGTAATCGAACTGTGCTGGCAGAATTCAAATCCGAGCCTCCGTTCCTCTGGAATTCCCTAAAATGTATGAAAACATGTTTTACAGTATTCTGGCTCCCAGGATCGCAATCGCGAAATGAAGACAAGTATTTCCTACGTAAAATGACACGAGTAATCGAACTATGCCGGCAGAATTCAAATCCGAGCCTCTGTTCCTCTGGAATTCACTAAAATGTATGAAAACGTGTTTTACAGAATTTTGGCTGCCAGGATCGCTATCAGGAAATGGGAACAAGCATTTCCTGCGTAAAATGACACGACTAATCGAATGCTGTCGGCAGAATTCAAATCCGAGCCTCTGTTCTTCTGGAAATCACAAATATGGATGAAAACGTGTTTTACAGTATTTTGGCTCCCAGTATCGCTATCGGGAAATGAGAACAAGCATTTCCTGCGTAAAATGACACGAGTAATCGAACTGTGCCGGCACAATTCAAATACGAGCCTCTGTTCCACTGGAATTCACAAATATGTATGAAAACATGTTTTACAGTATTCTGGCTCCCAGGATCGCTATCAGGAAATGGAAGCAAGCATTTCCTACGTAAAATGACACGAGTAATCGAACTGTGCTGGCAGAATTCAAATCCGAGCCTCCGTTCCTCTGGAATTCCCTAAAATGTATGAAAACATGTTTTACAGTATTCTGGCTCCCAGGATCGCTATCAGGAAATGGAAGCAAGCATTTCCTACGTAAAATGACACGAGTAATCGAGTGCTGGCGACAGAATTCAAATCGGAGCATCCGTTCCTCTGGAATTCACTAAAATGTATGAAAACATGTTTTACAGTATTCTGGCTCCCAGGATCGCTATCAGGAAATGGAAGCAAGCATTTCCTACGTAAAATGACACGAGTAATCGAACTGTGCTGGCAGAATTCAAATCCGAGCCTCCGTTCCTCTGGAATTCCCTAAAATGTATGAAAACATGTTTTACAGTATTCTGGCTCCCAGGATCGCTATCAGGAAATGGAAGCAAGCATTTCCTACGTAAAATGACACGAGTAATCGAACTGTGCCGACAGAATTCAAATCCGAGCCTCCGTTCCTCTGGAATTCCCTAAAATGTATGAAAACATGTTTTACAGTATTCTGGCTCCCAGGATCGCAATCGCGAAATGGAAACAAGTATTCCTACGTAAAATGACACGGCTAATCGAACTGTGCCGGCAGAATTCAAATCCGAGCCTCCGTTCCTCTGGAATTCACAAATATGTATGAAAACGTGTTTTACACAATTTTGGCTCCCAGGATCGCTATCGGGAAATGGGAACAAGCATTTCCTGCGTAAAATGACACGACTAATCGAATGCTGTCGGCAGAATTCAAATCCGAGCCTCTGTTCCTCTGGAATTCACTATATTGTATGAAAACGTGTTTTACAGTATTTTGGCTGCCAGGATCGCTATCGGGAAATGGGAACAAGCATTTCCTGCGTAAAATGACACGACTAATCGAATGCTGTCGGCAGAATTCAAATCCGAGCCTCTGTTCTTCTGGAAATCACAAATATGCATGAAAACGTGTTTTACAGTATTTTGGCTCCCAGTATCGCTATCGGGAAATGAGAACAAGCATTTCCTGCGTAAAATGACACGAGTAATCGAACTGTGTCGGCAGAATTCGAATACGAGCCTCTGTTCCTCTGGAGTTCACTAAAATGTATGAAAACGTGTTTTACAGTATCTTGGCTCCCAGGATCGCTATCAGGAAATGGAAGCAAGCATTTCCTACGTAAAATGACACGAGTAATCGAACTGTGCTGGCAGAATTCAAATCCGAGCCTCCGTTCCTCTGGAATTCCCTAAAATGTATGAAAACATGTTTTACAGTAATTTGGCTCCCAGGATCGCTATCAGGAAATGGAAACAAGTATTTCCTACGTAAAATGACACGGCTAATCGAACTGTGCCGGCAGAATTCAAATCCGAGCCTCCGTTCCTCTGGAATTCACAAATATGTATGAAAACGTGTTTTACACAATTTTGGCTCCCAGGATCGCTATCAGGAAATGGAAACAAGCATTTCCTACGTAAAATGACACGAGTAATCGAATGGTGGCGGCAGAATTCAAATCGGAGCATCCGTTCCTCTGGAATTCACTAAAATGTATGAAAACATGTTTTACAGTATTCTGGCTCCCAGTATCGCTATCGGGAAATGAGAACAAGCATTTCCTGCGTAAAATGACACGAGTAATCGAACTGTGCCGGCCGAATTCAAATCCGAGCCTCCGTTCCTCTGGAATTCACAAATATGTATGAAAACGTGTTTTACAGTATTCTGGCTCCCAGGATCGCTATCAGGAAATGGAAACAATCATTTCCTACGTAAAATGACACGAGTAATCGAATGCTGGCGGCAGAATTCAAATCGGAGCATCCGTTCCTCTGGAATTCACTAAAATGTATGAAAACATGTTTTACAGTATTCTGGCTCCCAGGATCGCTATCAGGAAATGGAAGCAACCATTTCCTACGTAAAATGACACGAGTAATCGAACTGTGCTGGCAGAATTCAAATCCGAGCCTCCGTTCCTCTGGAATTCCCTAAAATGTATGAAAACAGGTTTTACAGTATTCTGGCTCCCAGGATCGCTATCAGGAAATGGAAGCAAGCATTTCCTACGTAAAATGACACGAGAAATCGAGTGCTGGCGACAGAATTCAAATCGGAGCATCCGTTCCTCTGGAATTCACTAAAATGTATGAAAACATGTTTTACAGTATTCTGGCTCCCAGTATCGCTATCGGGAAATGAGAACAAGCATTTCCTGCGTAAAATGACACGAGTAATCGAACTGTGTCGGCAGAATTCGAATACGAGCCTCTGTTCCTCTGGAGTTCACTAAAATGTATGAAAACGTGTTTTACAGTATTTTGGCTCCCAGGATCGCTATCAGGAAATGGAAACAAGCATTTCCTACGTAAAATGACACGAGTAATCGAACTGTGCCGACAGAATTCAAATCCGAGCCTCCGTTCCTCTGGAATTCCCTAAAATGTATGAAAACATGTTTTACAGTATTCTGGCTCCCAGGATCGCAATCGCGAAATGAAGACAAGTATTTCCTTTGTAAAATGACACGAGTAATCGAACTATGCCGGCAGAATTCAAATCCGAGCCTCTGTTCCTCTGGAATTCACAAATATGTATGAAAACGTGTTTTACAGTATTCTGGCTCCCAGGATCGCAATCGGGAAATGAAGACAAGTATTTCCTACGTAAAATGACACGAGTAATCGAACTGTGCCGGCAGAATTCAAATACGAGCCTCTGTTCCTCTGGGATTCACTAAAATGTATGAAAACGTGTTTTACAGTATTTTGGCTGCCAGGATCGCTATCGGGAAATGGGAACAAGCATTTCCTACGTAAAATGACACGAGTAATCGAACTGTGCTGGCAGAATTCAAATCCGAGCCTCCGTTCCTCTGGAATTCCCTAAAATATATGAAAACATGTTTTACAGTATTCTGGCTCCCAGGATCGCTATCAGGAAATGGAAGCAAGCATTTCCTACGTAAAATGACACGAGTAATCGAGTGCTGGCGACAGAATTCAAATCGGAGCATCCGTTCCTCTGGAATTCACTAAAATGTATGAAAACATGTTTTACAGTATTCTGGCTCCCAGGATCGCAATCGCGAAATGGAAACAAGTATTCCTACGTAAAATGACACGGCTAATCGAACTGTGCCGGCAGAATTCAAATCCGAGCCTCCGTTCCTCTGGAATTCACAAATATGTATGAAAACATGTTTTACACAATTTTGGCTCCCAGGATCGCTATCGGGAAATGGGAACAAGCATTTCCTGCGTAAAATGACACGACTAATCGAATGCTGTCGGCAGAATTCAAATCCGAGCCTCTGTTCCTCTGGAATTCACTAAAATGTATGAAAACGTGTTTTACAGTATTTTGGCTGCCAGGATCGCTATCGGGAAATGGGAACAAGCATTTCCTGCGTAAAATGACACGAGTAATCGAACTGTGCTGGCAGAATTCAAATCCGAGCCTCCGTTCCTCTGGAATTCCCTAAAATGTATGAAAACATGTTTTACAGTATTCTGGCTCCCAGGATCGCTATCAGGAAATGGAAGCAAGCATTTCCTACGTAAAATGACACGAGTAATCGAGTGCTGGCGACAGAATTCAAATCGGAGCATCCGTTCCTCTGGAATTCACTAAAATGTATGAAAACATGTTTTACAGTATTCTGGCTCCCAGGATCGCTATCAGGAAATGGAAGCAAGCATTTCCTACGTAAAATGACACGAGTAATCGAACTGTGCTGGCAGAATTCAAATCCGAGCCTCCGTTCCTCTGGAATTCCCTAAAATGTATGAAAACATGTTTTACAGTATTCTGGCTCCCAGGATCGCTATCAGGAAATGGAAGCAAGCATTTCCTACATAAAATGACACGAGTAATCGAACTGTGCCGACAGAATTCAAATCCGAGCCTCCGTTCCTCTGGAATTCCCTAAAATGTATGAAAACATGTTTTACAGTATTCTGGCTCCCAGGATCGCTATCGGGAAATGGGAACAAGCATTTCCTGCGTAAAATGACACGACTAATCGAATGCTGTCGGCAGAATTCAAATCCGAGCCTCCGTTCCTCTGGAAATCACAAATATGCATGAAAACGTGTTTTACAGTATTTTGGCTCCCAGTATCGCTATCGGGAAATGAGAACAAGCATTTCCTGCGTAAAATGACACGAGTAATCGAACTGTGTCGGCAGAATTCGAATACGAGCCTCTGTTCCTCTGGAGTTCACTAAAATGTATGAAAACGTGTTTTACAGTATCTTGGCTCCCAGGATCGCTATCAGGAAATGGAAGCAAGCATTTCCTACGTAAAATGACACGAGTAATCGAACTGTGCTGGCAGAATTCAAATCCGAGCCTCCGTTCCTCTGGAATTCCCTAAAATGTATGAAAACATGTTTTACAGTAATTTGGCTCCCAGGATCGCTATCAGGAAATGGAAACAAGTATTTCCTACGTAAAATGACACCGCTAATCGAACTGTGCCGGCAGAATTCAAATCCGAGCCTCCGTTCCTCTGGAATTCACAAATATGTATGAAAACGTGTTTTACACAATTTTGGCTCCCAGGATCGGTATCAGGAAATGGAAACAAGCATTTCCTACGTAAAATGACACGAGTAATCGAATGCTGGCGGCAGAATTCAAATCGGAGCATCCGTTCCTCTGGAATTCACTAAAATGTATGAAAACATGTTTTACAGTATTCTGGCTCCCAGGATCGCTATCAGGAAATGGAAGCAACCATTTCCTACGTAAAATGACACGAGTAATCGAACTGTGCTGGCAGAATTCAAATCCGAGCCTCCGTTCCTCTGGAATTCCCTAAAATGTATGAAAACATGTTTTACAGTATTCTGGCTCCCAGGATCGCTATCAGGAAATGGAAGCAAGCATTTCCTACGTAAAATGACACGAGTAATCGAGTGCTGGCGACAGAATTCAAATCGGAGCATCCGTTCCTCTGGAATTCACTAAAATGTATGAAAACATGTTTTACAGTATTCTGGCTCCCAGTATCGCTATCGGGAAATGAGAACAAGCATTTCCTGCGTAAAATGACACGAGTAATCGAACTGTGTCGGCAGAATTCGAATACGAGCCTCTGTTCCTCTGGAGTTCACTAAAATGTATGAAAACGTGTTTTACAGTATTTTGGCTCCCAGGATCGCTATCAGGAAATGGAAACAAGCATTTCCTACGTAAAATGACACGAGTAATCGAACTGTGCCGACAAAATTCAAATCCGAGCCTCCGTTCCTCTGGAATTCCCTAAAATGTATGAAAACATGTTTTACAGTATTCTGGCTCCCAGGATCGCAATCGCGAAATGAAGACAAGTATTTCCTACGTAAAATGACACGAGTAATCGAACTATGCCGGCAGAATTCAAATCCGAGCCTCTGTTCCTCTGGAATTCACAAATATGTATGAAAACGTGTTTTACAGTATTCTGGCTCCCAGGATCGCAATCGGGAAATGAAGACAAGTATTTCCTACGTAAAATGACACCAGTAATCGAACTGTGCCGGCAGAATTCAAATACGAGCCTCTGTTCCTCTGGGATTCACTAAAATGTATGAAAACGTGTTTTACAGTATTTTGGCTGCCAGGATCGCTATCGGGAAATGGGAACAAGCATTTCCTACGTAAAATGACACGAGTAATCGAACTGTGCTGGCAGAATTCAAATCCGAGCCTCCGTTCCTCTGGAATTCCCTAAAATGTATGAAAACATGTTTTACAGTATTCTGGCTCCCAGGATCGCTATCAGGAAATGGAAGCAAGCATTTCCTACGTAAAATGACACGAGTAATCGAGTGCTGGCGACAGAATTCAAATCGGAGCATCCGTTCCTCTGGAATTCACTAAAATGTATGAAAACATGTTTTACAGTATTCTGGCTCCCAGGATCGCTATCAGGAAATGGAAGCAAGCATTTCCTACGTAAAATGACACGAGTAATCGAACTGTGCTGGCAGAATTCAAATCCGAGCCTCCGTTCCTCTGGAATTCCCTAAAATGTATGAAAACATGTTTTACAGTATTCTGGCTCCCAGGATCGCTATCAGGAAATGGAAGCAAGCATTTCCTACATAAAATGACACGAGTAATCGAACTGTGCCGACAGAATTCAAATCCGAGCCTCCGTTCCTCTGGAATTCCCTAAAATGTATGAAAACATGTTTTACAGTATTCTGGCTCCCAGGATCGCTATCGGGAAATGGGAACAAGCATTTCCTGCGTAAAATGACACGACTAATCGAATGCTGTCGGCAGAATTCAAATCCGAGCCTCTGTTCTTCTGGAAATCACAAATATGCATGAAAACGTGTTTTACAGTATTTTGGCTCCCAGTATCGCTATCGGGAAATGAGAACAAGCATTTCCTGCGTAAAATGACACGAGTAATCGAACTGTGTCGGCAGAATTCGAATACGAGCCTCTGTTCCTCTGGAGTTCACTAAAATGTATGAAAACGTGTTTTACAGTATCTTGGCTCCCAGGATCGCTATCAGGAAATGGAAGCAAGCATTTCCTACGTAAAATGACACGAGTAATCGAACTGTGCTGGCAGAATTCAAATCCGAGCCTCCGTTCCTCTGGAATTCCCTAAAATGTATGAAAACATGTTTTACAGTAATTTGGCTCCCAGGATCGCTATCAGGAAATGGAAACAAGTATTTCCTACGTAAAATGACACGGCTAATCGAACTGTGCCGGCAGAATTCAAATCCGAGCCTCCGTTCCTCTGGAATTCACAAATATGTATGAAAACGTGTTTTACACAATTTTGGCTCCCAGGATCGCTATCAGGAAATGGAAACAAGCATTTCCTACGTAAAATGACACGAGTAATCGAATGCTGGCTGCAGAATTCAAATCGGAGCATCCGTTCCTCTGGAATTCACTAAAATGTATGAAAACATGTTTTACAGTATTCTGGCTCCCAGTATCGCTATCGGGAAATGAGAACAAGCATTTCCTGCGTAAAATGACGCGAGTAATCGAACTGTGCCGGCCGAATTCAAATCCGAGCCTCCGTTCCTCTGGAATTCACAAATATGTATGAAAACGTGTTTTACAGTATTCTGGCTCCCAGGATCGCTATCAGGAAATGGAAACAATCATTTCCTACGTAAAATGACACGAGTAATCGAATGCTGGCGGCAGAATTCAAATCGGAGCATCCGTTCCTCTGGAATTCACTAAAATGTATGAAAACATGTTTTACAGTATTCTGGCTCCCAGGATCGCTATCAGGAAATGGAAGCAACCATTTCCTACGTAAAATGACACGAGTAATCGAACTGTGCTGGCAGAATTCAAATCCGAGCCTCCGTTCCTCTGGAATTCACTAAAATGTATGAAAACATGTTTTACAGTATTCTGGCTCCCAGTATCGCTATCGGGAAATGAGAACAAGCATTTCCTGCGTAAAATGACACGAGTAATCGAACTGTGTCGGCAGAATTCGAATACGAGCCTCTGTTCCTCTGGAGTTCACTAAAATGTATGAAACCGTGTTTTACAGTATTTTGGCTCCCAGGATCGCTATCAGGAAATGGAAACAAGCATTTCCTACGTAAAATGACACGAGTAATCGAACTGTGCCGGCCGAATTCAAATCCGAGCCTCCGTTCCTCTGGAATTCACAAATATGTATGAAAACGTGTTTTACAGTATTCTGGCTCCCAGGATCGCAATCGCGAAATGAAGACAAGTATTTCCTACGTAAAATGACACGAGTAATCGAACTATGCCGGCAGAATTCAAATCCGAGCCTCTGTTCCTCTGGAATTCACAAATATGTATGAAAACGTGTTTTACAGTATTCTGGCTCCCAGGATCGCAATCGGGAAATGAAGACAAGTATTTCCTACGTAAAATGACACGAGTAATCGAACTGTGCCGGCAGAATTCAAATCCGAGCCTCTGTTCCTCTGGGATTCACTAAAATGTATGAAAACGTGTTTTACAGTATTTTGGCTGCCAGGATCGCTATCGGGAAATGGGAACAAGCATTTCCTGCGTAAAATGACACGACTAATCGAATGCTGTCGGCAGAATTCAAATCCGAGCCTCTGTTCTTCTGGAAATCACAAATATGCATGAAAACGTGTTTTACAGTATTTTGGCTCCCAGTATCGCTATCGGGAAATGAGAACAAGCATTTCCTGCGTAAAATGACACGAGTAATCGAACTGTGTCGGCAGAATTCGAATACGAGCCTCTGTTCCTCTGGAATTCACAAATATGTATGAAAACGTGTTTTACAGTATCTTGGCTCCCAGGATCGCTATCAGGAAATGGAAGCAAGCATTTCCTACGTAAAATGACACGAGTAATCGAACTATGCCGGCAGAATTCAAATCCGAGCCTCTGTTCCTCTGGAATTCACTAAAATGTATGAAAACGTGTTTTACAGAATTTTGGCTGCCAGGATCGCTATCGGGAAATGGGAACAAGCATTTCCTGCGTAAAATGACACGACTAATCGAATGCTGTCGGCAGAATTCAAATCCGAGCCTCTGTTCTTCTGGAAATCACAAATATGCATGAAAACGTGTTTTACAGTATTTTGGCTCCCAGTATCGCTATCGGGAAATGAGAACAAGCATTTCCTGCGTAAAATGACACGACTAATCGAATGCTGTCGGCAGAATTCAAATCCGAGCCTCCGTTCCTCTGGAATTCACAAATATGTATCAAAACGTGTTTTACAGTATTCTGGCTCCCAGGATCGCAATCGCGAAATGAAGACAAGTATTTCCTACGTAAAATGACACGAGTAATCGAACTATGCCGGCAGAATTCAAATCCGAGCCTCTGTTCCTCTGGAATTCACTAAAATGTATGAAAACGTGTTTTACAGAATTTTGGCTGCCAGGATCGCTATCAGGAAATGGGAACAAGCATTTCCTGCGTAAAATGACACGACTAATCGAATGCTGTCGGCAGAATTCAAATCCGAGCCTCTGTTCTTCTGGAAATCACAAATATGGATGAAAACGTGTTTTACAGTATTTTGGCTCCCAGTATCGCTATCGGGAAATGAGAACAAGCATTTCCTGCGTAAAATGACACGAGTAATCGAACTGTGCCGGCACAATTCAAATACGAGCCTCTGTTCCACTGGAATTCACAAATATGTATGAAAACATGTTTTACAGTATTCTGGCTCCCAGGATCGCTATCAGGAAATGGAAGCAACCATTTCCTACGTAAAATGAGACGAGTAATCGAACTGTGACGGCCGAATTCAAATCCGAGCCTCCGTTCCTCTGGAATTCACAAATATGTATGAAAACGTGTTTTACAGTATTCTGGCTCCCAGGATCGCTATCAGGAAATGGAAACAATCATTTCCTACGTAAAATGACACGAGTAATCGAATGCTGGCGGCAGAATTCAAATCGGAGCATCCGTTCCTCTGGAATTCACTAAAATGTATGAAAACATGTTTTACAGTATTCTGGCTCCCAGGATCGCTATCGGGAAATGGAAGCAAGCATTTCCTACGTAAAATGACACGAGTAATCGAACTGTGCTGGCAGAATTCAAATCCGAGCCTCCGTTCCTCTGGAATTCCCTAAAATGTATGAAAACATGTTTTACAGTATTCTGGCTCCCAGGATCGCAATCGCGAAATGAAGACAAGTATTTCCTACGTAAAATGACACGAGTAATCGAACTATGCCGGCAGAATTCAAATCCGAGCCTCTGTTCCTCTGGAATTCACAAATATGTATGAAAACGTGTTTTACAGTATTCTGGCTCCCAGGATCGCTATCAGGAAATGGAAACAAGCATTTCCTACGTAAAATGACACGAGTAATCGAATGCTGGCGGCAGAATTCAAATCGGAGCATCCGTTCCTCTGGAATTCACTAAAATGTATGAAAACATGTTTTACAGTATTCTGGCTCCCAGTATCGCTATCGGGAAATGAGAACAAGCATTTCCTGCGTAAAATGACACGAGTAATCGAACAGTGCCGGCCGAATTCAAATCCGAGCCTCCGTTCCTCTGGAATTCACAAATATGTATGAAAACGTGTTTTACAGTATTCTGGCTCCCAGGATCGCTATCAGGAAATGGAAACAATCATTTCCTACGTAAAATGACACGAGTAATCGAATGCTGGCGGCAGAATTCAAATCGGAGCATCCGTTCCTCTGGAATTCACCAAAATGTATGAAAACATGTTTTACAGTATTCTGGCTCCCAGTATCGCTATCAGGAAATGGAAGCAACCATTTCCTACGTAAAATGACACGAGTAATCGAACTGTGCTGGCAGAATTCAAATCCGAGCCTCCGTTCCTCTGGAATTCCCTAAAATGTATGAAAACATGTTTTACAGTATTCTGGCTCCCAGGATCGCTATCAGGAAATGGAAGCAAGCATTTCCTACGTAAAATGACACGAGTAATCGAGTGCTGGCGACAGAATTCAAATCGGAGCATCCGTTCCTCTGGAATTCACTAAAATGTATGAAAACATGTTTTACAGTATTCTGGCTCCCAGTATCGCTATCGGGAAATGAGAACAAGCATTTCCTGCGTAAAATGACACGAGTAATCGAACTGTGTCGGCAGAATTCGAATACGAGCCTCTGTTCCTCTGGAGTTCACTAAAATGTATGAAAACGTGTTTTACAGTATTTTGGCTCCCAGGATCGCTATCAGGAAATGGAAACAAGCATTTCCTACGTAAAATGACACGAGTAATCGAACTGTGCCGACAGAATTCAAATCCGAGCCTCCGTTCCTCTGGAATTCACAAATATGTATGAAAACGTGTTTTACAGTATTCTGGCTCCCAGGATCGCTATCAGGAAATGGAAACAATCATTTCCTACGTAAAATGACACGAGTAATCGAATGCTGGCGGCAGAATTCAAATCGGAGCATCCGTTCCTCTGGAATTCACTAAAATGTATGAAAACATGTTTTACAGTATTCTGGCTCCCAGGATCGCTATCGGGAAATGGAAGCAAGCATTTCCTACGTAAAATGACACGAGTAATCGAACTGTGCTGGCAGAATTCAAATCCGAGCCTCCGTTCCTCTGGAATTCCCTAAAATGTATGAAAACATGTTTTACAGTATTCTGGCTCCCAGGATCGCAATCGCGAAATGAAGACAAGTATTTCCTACGTAAAATGACACGAGTAATCGAACTATGCCGGCAGAATTCAAATCCGAGCCTCTGTTCCTCTGGAATTCACAAATATGTATGAAAACATGTTTTACAGTATTCTGGCTCCCAGGATCGCTATCAGGAAATGGAAGCAAGCATTTCCTACGTAAAATGACACGAGTAATCGAACTGTGCCGGCAGAATTCAAATACGAGCCTCTGTTCCTCTGGGATTCACTAAAATGTATGAAAACGTGTTTTACAGTATTTTGGCTCCCAGGATCGCTATCAGGAAATGGAAACAAGTATTTCCTACGTAAAATGACACGAGTAATCGAACTGTGCTGGCAGAATTCAAATCCGAGCCTCCGTTCCTCTGGAATTCACAAATATGTATGAAAACGTGTTTTACAGTATTCTGGCTCCCAGGATCGCTATCAGGAAATGGAAACAAGCATTTCCTACGTAAAATGACACGAGTAATCGAACTGTGCCGACAGAATTCAAATCCGAGCCTCCGTTCCTCTGGAATTCCCTAAAATGTATGAAAACATGTTTTACAGTATTCTGGCTCCCAGGATCGCAATCGCGAAATGAAGACAAGTATTTCCTACGTAAAATGACACGAGTAATCGAACTATGCCGGCAGAATTCAAATACGAGCCTCTGTTCCTCTGGGATTCACTAAAATGTATGAAAACGTGTTTTACAGTATTTTGGCTCCCAGGATCGCTATCAGGAAATGGAAACAAGTATTTCCTACGTAAAATGACACGGCTAATCGAACTGTGCCGGCAGAATTCAAATCCGAGCCTCCGTTCCTCTGGAATTCACAAATATGTATGAAAACGTGTTTTACAGTATTCTGGCTCCCAGGATCGCTATCAGGAAATGGAAACAATCATTTCCTACGTAAAATGACACGAGTAATCGAATGCTGGCGGCAGAATTGAAATCGGAGCACCCGTTCCTCTGGAATTCACTAAAATGTATGAAAACATGTTTTACAGTATTCTGGCTCCCAGGATCGCTATCAGAAAATGGAAGCAACCATTTCCTACGTAAAATGACACGAGTAATCGAACTGTGGTGGCAGAATTCAAATCCGAGCCTCCGTTCCTCTGGAATTCCCTAAAATGTATGAAAACATGTTTTACAGTATTCTGGCTCCCAGGATCGCTATCAGGAAATGGAAGCAAGCATTTCCTACGTAAAATGACACGAGTAATCGAACTGTGCCGGCAGAATTCAAATACGAGCCTCTGTTCCTCTGGGATTCACTAAAATGTATGAAAACGTGTTTTACAGTATTTTGGCTCCCAGGATCGCTATCAGGAAATGGAAACAAGTATTTCCTACGTAAAATGACACGAGTAATCGAACTGTGCTGGCAGAATTCAAATCCGAGCCTCCGTTCCTCTGGAATTCACAAATATGTATGAAAACGTGTTTTACAGTATTCTGGCTCCCAGGATCGCTATCAGGAAATGGAAACAAGCATTTCCTACGTAAAATGACACGAGTAATCGAACTGTGCCGGCAGAATTCAAATACGAGCCTCTGTTCCTCTGGGATTCACTAAAATGTATGAAAACGTGTTTTACAGTATTTTGGCTCCCAGGATCGCAATCGCGAAATGAAGACAAGTATTTCCTACGTAAAATGACACGGCTAATCGAACTGTGCCGGCAGAATTCAAATCCGAGCCTCCGTTCCTCTGGAATTCACAAATATGTATGAAAACGTGTTTTACAGTATTCTGGCTCCCAGGATCGCTATCAGGAAATGGAAACAAGCATTTCCTACGTAAAATGACACGAGTAATCGAACTGTGCCGACAGAATTCAAATCCGAGCCTCCGTTCCTCTGGAATTCCCTAAAATGTATGAAAACATGTTTTACAGTATTCTGGCTCCCAGGATCGCCATCGCGAAATGAAGACAAGTATTTCCTACGTAAAATGACACGAGTAATCGAACTATGCCGGCAGAATTCAAATCCGAGCCTCTGTTCCTCTGGAATTCACAAATATGTATGAAAACGTGTTTTACAGTATTCTGGCTCCCAGGATCGCAATCGGGAAATGAAGACAAGTATTTCCTACGTAAAATGACACGAGTAATCGAACTGTGCCGGCAGAATTCAAATACGAGCCTCTGTTCCTCTGGGATTCACTAAAATGTATGAAAACGTGTTTTACAGTATTTTGGCTCCCAGGATCGCTATCAGGAAATGGAAACAAGTATTTCCTACGTGAAATGACACGGCTAATCGAACTGTGCCGGCAGAATTCAAATCCGAGCCTCCGTTCCTCTGGAATTCACAAATATGTATGAAAACGTGTTTTACAGTATTCTGGCTCCCAGGATCGCTATCAGGAAATGGAAACAATCATTTCCTACGTAAAATGACACGAGTAATCGAATGCTGGCGGCAGAATTCAAATCGGAGCATCCGTTCCTCTGGAATTCACTAAAATGTATGAAAACATGTTTTACAGTATTCTGGCTCCCAGGATCGCTATCAGGAAATGGAAGCAACCATTTCCTACGTAAAATGACACGAGTAATCGAACTGTGCTGGCAGAATTCAAATCCGAGCCTCCGTTCCTCTGGAATTCCCTAAAATGTATGAAAACATGTTTTACAGTATTCTGGCTCCCAGGATCGCTATCAGGAAATGGAAGCAAGCATTTCCTACGTAAAATGACACGAGTAATCGAGTGCTGGCGACAGAATTCAAATCGGAGCATCCGTTCCTCTGGAATTCACTAAAATGTATGAAGACATGTTTTACAGTATTCTGGCTCCCAGTATCGCTATCGGGAAATGAAGACAAGTATTTCCTACGTAAAATGACACGAGTAATCGAACTGTGCCGGCAGAATTCAAATACGAGCCTCTGTTCCTCTGGGATTCACTAAAATGTATGAAAACGTGTTTTACAGTATTTTGGCTCCCAGGATCGCTATCAGGAAATGGAAACAAGTATTTCCTACGTGAAATGACACGGCTAATCGAACTGTGCCGGCAGAATTCAAATCCGAGCCTCCGTTCCTCTGGAATTCACAAATATGTATGAAAACGTGTTTTACAGTATTCTGGCTCCCAGGATCGCTATCAGGAAATGGAAACAATCATTTCCTACGTAAAATGACACGAGTAATCGAATGCTGGCGGCAGAATTCAAATCGGAGCATCCGTTCCTCTGGAATTCACTAAAATGTATGAAAACATGTTTTACAGTATTCTGGCTCCCAGGATCGCTATCAGGAAATGGAAGCAACCATTTCCTACGTAAAATGACACGAGTAATCGAACTGTGCTGGCAGAATTCAAATCCGAGCCTCCGTTCCTCTGGAATTCCCTAAAATGTATGAAAACATGTTTTACAGTATTCTGGCTCCCAGGATCGCTATCAGGAAATGGAAGCAAGCATTTCCTACGTAAAATGACACGAGTAATCGAGTGCTGGCGACAGAATTCAAATCGGAGCATCCGTTCCTCTGGAATTCACTAAAATGTATGAAAACATGTTTTACAGTATTCTGGCTCCCAGTATCGCTATCGGGAAATGAGAACAAGCATTTCCTGCGTAAAATGACACGAGTAATCGAACTGTGTCGGCAGAATTCGAATACGAGCCTCTGTTCCTCTGGAGTTCACTAAAATGTATGAAAACGTGTTTTACAGTATTTTGGCTCCCAGGATCGCTATCAGGAAATGGAAACAAGCATTTCCTACGTAAAATGACACGAGTAATTGAACTGTGCCGACAGAATTCAAATCCGAGCCTCCGTTCCTCTGGAATTCCCTAAAATGTATGAAAACATGTTTTACAGTATTCTGGCTCCCAGGATCGCAATCGCGAAATGAAGACAAGTATTTCCTACGTAAAATGACACGAGTAATCGAACTATGCCGGCAGAATTCAAATCCGAGCCTCTGTTCCTCTGGAATTCACAAATATGTATGAAAACGTGTTTTACAGTATTCTGGCTCCCAGGATCGCAATCGGGAAATGAAGACAAGTATTTCCTACGTAAAATGACACGAGTAATCGAACTGTGCCGGCAGAATTCAAATACGAGCCTCTGTTCCTCTGGGATTCACTAAAATGTATGAAAACGTGTTTTACAGTATTTTGGCTGCCAGGATCGCTATCGGGAAATGGGAACAAGCATTTCCTACGTAAAATGACACGAGTAATCGAACTGTGCTGGCAGAATTCAAATCCGAGCCTCCGTTCCTCTGGAATTCCCTAAAATATATGAAAACATGTTTTACAGTATTCTGGCTCCCAGGATCGCTATCAGGAAATGGAAGCAAGCATTTCCTACGTAAAATGACACGAGTAATCGAGTGCTGGCGACAGAATTCAAATCGGAGCATCCGTTCCTCTGGAATTCACTAAAATGTATGAAAACATGTTTTACAGTATTCTGGCTCCCAGGATCGCAATCGCGAAATGGAAACAAGTATTCCTACGTAAAATGACACGGCTAATCGAACTGTGCCGGCAGAATTCAAATCCGAGCCTCCGTTCCTCTGGAATTCACAAATATGTATGAAAACATGTTTTACACAATTTTGGCTCCCAGGATCGCTATCGGGAAATGGGAACAAGCATTTCCTGCGTAAAATGACACGACTAATCGAATGCTGTCGGCAGAATTCAAATCCGAGCCTCTGTTCCTCTGGAATTCACTATAATGTATGAAAACGTGTTTTACAGTATTTTGGCTGCCAGGATCGCTATCGGGAAATGGGAACAAGCATTTCCTGCGTAAAATGACACGAGTAATCGAACTGTGCTGGCAGAATTCAAATCCGAGCCTCCGTTCCTCTGGAATTCCCTAAAATGTATGAAAACATGTTTTACAGTATTCTGGCTCCCAGGATCGCTATCAGGAAATGGAAGCAAGCATTTCCTACGTAAAATGACACGAGTAATCGAGTGCTGGCGACAGAATTCAAATCGGAGCATCCGTTCCTCTGGAATTCACTAAAATGTATGAAAACATGTTTTACAGTATTCTGGCTCCCAGGATCGCTATCAGGAAATGGAAGCAAGCATTTCCTACGTAAAATGACACGAGTAATCGAACTGTGCTGGCAGAATTCAAATCCGAGCCTCCGTTCCTCTGGAATTCCCTAAAATGTATGAAAACATGTTTTACAGTATTCTGGCTCCCAGGATCGCTATCAGGAAATGGAAGCAAGCATTTCCTACATAAAATGACACGAGTAATCGAACTGTGCCGACAGAATTCAAATCCGAGCCTCCGTTCCTCTGGAATTCCCTAAAATGTATGAAAACATGTTTTACAGTATTCTGGCTCCCAGGATCGCTATCGGGAAATGGGAACAAGCATTTCCTGCGTAAAATGACACGACTAATCGAATGCTGTCGGCAGAATTCAAATCCGAGCCTCTGTTCTTCTGGAAATCACAAATATGCATGAAAACGTGTTTTACAGTATTTTGGCTCCCAGTATCGCTATCGGGAAATGAGAACAAGCATTTCCTGCGTAAAATGACACGAGTAATCGAACTGTGTCGGCAGAATTCGAATACGAGCCTCTGTTCCTCTGGAGTTCACTAAAATGTATGAAAACGTGTTTTACAGTATCTTGGCTCCCAGGATCGCTATCAGGAAATGGAAGCAAGCATTTCCTACGTAAAATGACACGAGTAATCGAACTGTGCTGGCAGAATTCAAATCCGAGCCTCCGTTCCTCTGGAATTCCCTAAAATGTATGAAAACATGTTTTACAGTAATTTGGCTCCCAGGATCGCTATCAGGAAATGGAAACAAGTATTTCCTACGTAAAATGACACCGCTAATCGAACTGTGCCGGCAGAATTCAAATCCGAGCCTCCGTTCCTCTGGAATTCACAAATATGTATGAAAACGTGTTTTACACAATTTTGGCTCCCAGGATCGGTATCAGGAAATGGAAACAAGCATTTCCTACGTAAAATGACACGAGTAATCGAATGCTGGCGGCAGAATTCAAATCGGAGCATCCGTTCCTCTGGAATTCACTAAAATGTATGAAAACATGTTTTACAGTATTCTGGCTCCCAGGATCGCTATCAGGAAATGGAAGCAACCATTTCCTACGTAAAATGACACGAGTAATCGAACTGTGCTGGCAGAATTCAAATCCGAGCCTCCGTTCCTCTGGAATTCCCTAAAATGTATGAAAACATGTTTTACAGTATTCTGGCTCCCAGGATCGCTATCAGGAAATGGAAGCAAGCATTTCCTACGTAAAATGACACGAGTAATCGAGTGCTGGCGACAGAATTCAAATCGGAGCATCCGTTCCTCTGGAATTCACTAAAATGTATGAAAACATGTTTTACAGTATTCTGGCTCCCAGTATCGCTATCGGGAAATGAGAACAAGCATTTCCTGCGTAAAATGACACGAGTAATCGAACTGTGTCGGCAGAATTCGAATACGAGCCTCTGTTCCTCTGGAGTTCACTAAAATGTATGAAAACGTGTTTTACAGTATTTTGGCTCCCAGGATCGCTATCAGGAAATGGAAACAAGCATTTCCTACGTAAAATGACACGAGTAATCGAACTGTGCCGACAAAATTCAAATCCGAGCCTCCGTTCCTCTGGAATTCCCTAAAATGTATGAAAACATGTTTTACAGTATTCTGGCTCCCAGGATCGCAATCGCGAAATGAAGACAAGTATTTCCTACGTAAAATGACACGAGTAATCGAACTATGCCGGCAGAATTCAAATCCGAGCCTCTGTTCCTCTGGAATTCACAAATATGTATGAAAACGTGTTTTACAGTATTCTGGCTCCCAGGATCGCAATCGGGAAATGAAGACAAGTATTTCCTACGTAAAATGACACCAGTAATCGAACTGTGCCGGCAGAATTCAAATACGAGCCTCTGTTCCTCTGGGATTCACTAAAATGTATGAAAACGTGTTTTACAGTATTTTGGCTGCCAGGATCGCTATCGGGAAATGGGAACAAGCATTTCCTACGTAAAATGACACGAGTAATCGAACTGTGCTGGCAGAATTCAAATCCGAGCCTCCGTTCCTCTGGAATTCCCTAAAATGTATGAAAACATGTTTTACAGTATTCTGGCTCCCAGGATCGCTATCAGGAAATGGAAGCAAGCATTTCCTACGTAAAATGACACGAGTAATCGAGTGCTGGCGACAGAATTCAAATCGGAGCATCCGTTCCTCTGGAATTCACTAAAATGTATGAAAACATGTTTTACAGTATTCTGGCTCCCAGGATCGCTATCAGGAAATGGAAGCAAGCATTTCCTACGTAAAATGACACGAGTAATCGAACTGTGCTGGCAGAATTCAAATCCGAGCCTCCGTTCCTCTGGAATTCCCTAAAATGTATGAAAACATGTTTTACAGTATTCTGGCTCCCAGGATCGCTATCAGGAAATGGAAGCAAGCATTTCCTACATAAAATGACACGAGTAATCGAACTGTGCCGACAGAATTCAAATCCGAGCCTCCGTTCCTCTGGAATTCCCTAAAATGTATGAAAACATGTTTTACAGTATTCTGGCTCCCAGGATCGCTATCGGGAAATGGGAACAAGCATTTCCTGCGTAAAATGACACGACTAATCGAATGCTGTCGGCAGAATTCAAATCCGAGCCTCTGTTCTTCTGGAAATCACAAATATGCATGAAAACGTGTTTTACAGTATTTTGGCTCCCAGTATCGCTATCGGGAAATGAGAACAAGCATTTCCTGCGTAAAATGACACGAGTAATCGAACTGTGTCGGCAGAATTCGAATACGAGCCTCTGTTCCTCTGGAGTTCACTAAAATGTATGAAAACGTGTTTTACAGTATCTTGGCTCCCAGGATCGCTATCAGGAAATGGAAGCAAGCATTTCCTACGTAAAATGACACGAGTAATCGAACTGTGCTGGCAGAATTCAAATCCGAGCCTCCGTTCCTCTGGAATTCCCTAAAATGTATGAAAACATGTTTTACAGTAATTTGGCTCCCAGGATCGCTATCAGGAAATGGAAACAAGTATTTCCTACGTAAAATGACACGGCTAATCGAACTGTGCCGGCAGAATTCAAATCCGAGCCTCCGTTCCTCTGGAATTCACAAATATGTATGAAAACGTGTTTTACACAATTTTGGCTCCCAGGATCGCTATCAGGAAATGGAAACAAGCATTTCCTACGTAAAATGACACGAGTAATCGAATGCTGGCTGCAGAATTCAAATCGGAGCATCCGTTCCTCTGGAATTCACTAAAATGTATGAAAACATGTTTTACAGTATTCTGGCTCCCAGTATCGCTATCGGGAAATGAGAACAAGCATTTCCTGCGTAAAATGACGCGAGTAATCGAACTGTGCCGGCCGAATTCAAATCCGAGCCTCCGTTCCTCTGGAATTCACAAATATGTATGAAAACGTGTTTTACAGTATTCTGGCTCCCAGGATCGCTATCAGGAAATGGAAACAATCATTTCCTACGTAAAATGACACGAGTAATCGAATGCTGGCGGCAGAATTCAAATCGGAGCATCCGTTCCTCTGGAATTCACTAAAATGTATGAAAACATGTTTTACAGTATTCTGGCTCCCAGGATCGCTATCAGGAAATGGAAGCAACCATTTCCTACGTAAAATGACACGAGTAATCGAACTGTGCTGGCAGAATTCAAATCCGAGCCTCCGTTCCTCTGGAATTCACTAAAATGTATGAAAACATGTTTTACAGTATTCTGGCTCCCAGTATCGCTATCGGGAAATGAGAACAAGCATTTCCTGCGTAAAATGACACGAGTAATCGAACTGTGTCGGCAGAATTCGAATACGAGCCTCTGTTCCTCTGGAGTTCACTAAAATGTATGAAACCGTGTTTTACAGTATTTTGGCTCCCAGGATCGCTATCAGGAAATGGAAACAAGCATTTCCTACGTAAAATGACACGAGTAATCGAACTGTGCCGGCCGAATTCAAATCCGAGCCTCCGTTCCTCTGGAATTCACAAATATGTATGAAAACGTGTTTTACAGTATTCTGGCTCCCAGGATCGCAATCGCGAAATGAAGACAAGTATTTCCTACGTAAAATGACACGAGTAATCGAACTATGCCGGCAGAATTCAAATCCGAGCCTCTGTTCCTCTGGAATTCACAAATATGTATGAAAACGTGTTTTACAGTATTCTGGCTCCCAGGATCGCAATCGGGAAATGAAGACAAGTATTTCCTACGTAAAATGACACGAGTAATCGAACTGTGCCGGCAGAATTCAAATACGAGCCTCTGTTCCTCTGGGATTCACTAAAATGTATGAAAACGTGTTTTACAGTATTTTGGCTGCCAGGATCGCTATCGGGAAATGGGAACAAGCATTTCCTGCGTAAAATGACACGACTAATCGAATGCTGTCGGCAGAATTCAAATCCGAGCCTCTGTTCTTCTGGAAATCACAAATATGCATGAAAACGTGTTTTACAGTATTTTGGCTCCCAGTATCGCTATCGGGAAATGAGAACAAGCATTTCCTGCGTAAAATGACACGAGTAATCGAACTGTGTCGGCAGAATTCGAATACGAGCCTCTGTTCCTCTGGAATTCACAAATATGTATGAAAACGTGTTTTACAGTATCTTGGCTCCCAGGATCGCTATCAGGAAATGGAAGCAAGCATTTCCTACGTAAAATGACACGAGTAATCGAACTATGCCGGCAGAATTCAAATCCGAGCCTCTGTTCCTCTGGAATTCACTAAAATGTATGAAAACGTGTTTTACAGAATTTTGGCTGCCAGGATCGCTATCGGGAAATGGGAACAAGCATTTCCTGCGTAAAATGACACGACTAATCGAATGCTGTCGGCAGAATTCAAATCCGAGCCTCTGTTCTTCTGGAAATCACAAATATGCATGAAAACGTGTTTTACAGTATTTTGGCTCCCAGTATCGCTATCGGGAAATGAGAACAAGCATTTCCTGCGTAAAATGACACGACTAATCGAATGCTGTCGGCAGAATTCAAATCCGAGCCTCCGTTCCTCTGGAATTCACAAATATGTATCAAAACGTGTTTTACAGTATTCTGGCTCCCAGGATCGCAATCGCGAAATGAAGACAAGTATTTCCTACGTAAAATGACACGAGTAATCGAACTATGCCGGCAGAATTCAAATCCGAGCCTCTGTTCCTCTGGAATTCACTAAAATGTATGAAAACGTGTTTTACAGAATTTTGGCTGCCAGGATCGCTATCAGGAAATGGGAACAAGCATTTCCTGCGTAAAATGACACGACTAATCGAATGCTGTCGGCAGAATTCAAATCCGAGCCTCTGTTCTTCTGGAAATCACAAATATGGATGAAAACGTGTTTTACAGTATTTTGGCTCCCAGTATCGCTATCGGGAAATGAGAACAAGCATTTCCTGCGTAAAATGACACGAGTAATCGAACTGTGCCGGCACAATTCAAATACGAGCCTCTGTTCCACTGGAATTCACAAATATGTATGAAAACATGTTTTACAGTATTCTGGCTCCCAGGATCGCTATCAGGAAATGGAAGCAACCATTTCCTACGTAAAATGAGACGAGTAATCGAACTGTGACGGCCGAATTCAAATCCGAGCCTCCGTTCCTCTGGAATTCACAAATATGTATGAAAACGTGTTTTACAGTATTCTGGCTCCCAGGATCGCTATCAGGAAATGGAAACAATCATTTCCTACGTAAAATGACACGAGTAATCGAATGCTGGCGGCAGAATTCAAATCGGAGCATCCGTTCCTCTGGAATTCACTAAAATGTATGAAAACATGTTTTACAGTATTCTGGCTCCCAGGATCGCTATCGGGAAATGGAAGCAAGCATTTCCTACGTAAAATGACACGAGTAATCGAACTGTGCTGGCAGAATTCAAATCCGAGCCTCCGTTCCTCTGGAATTCCCTAAAATGTATGAAAACATGTTTTACAGTATTCTGGCTCCCAGGATCGCAATCGCGAAATGAAGACAAGTATTTCCTACGTAAAATGACACGAGTAATCGAACTATGCCGGCAGAATTCAAATCCGAGCCTCTGTTCCTCTGGAATTCACAAATATGTATGAAAACGTGTTTTACAGTATTCTGGCTCCCAGGATCGCTATCAGGAAATGGAAACAAGCATTTCCTACGTAAAATGACACGAGTAATCGAATGCTGGCGGCAGAATTCAAATCGGAGCATCCGTTCCTCTGGAATTCACTAAAATGTATGAAAACATGTTTTACAGTATTCTGGCTCCCAGTATCGCTATCGGGAAATGAGAACAAGCATTTCCTGCGTAAAATGACACGAGTAATCGAACAGTGCCGGCCGAATTCAAATCCGAGCCTCCGTTCCTCTGGAATTCACAAATATGTATGAAAACGTGTTTTACAGTATTCTGGCTCCCAGGATCGCTATCAGGAAATGGAAACAATCATTTCCTACGTAAAATGACACGAGTAATCGAATGCTGGCGGCAGAATTCAAATCGGAGCATCCGTTCCTCTGGAATTCACCAAAATGTATGAAAACATGTTTTACAGTATTCTGGCTCCCAGTATCGCTATCAGGAAATGGAAGCAACCATTTCCTACGTAAAATGACACGAGTAATCGAACTGTGCTGGCAGAATTCAAATCCGAGCCTCCGTTCCTCTGGAATTCCCTAAAATGTATGAAAACATGTTTTACAGTATTCTGGCTCCCAGGATCGCTATCAGGAAATGGAAGCAAGCATTTCCTACGTAAAATGACACGAGTAATCGAGTGCTGGCGACAGAATTCAAATCGGAGCATCCGTTCCTCTGGAATTCACTAAAATGTATGAAAACATGTTTTACAGTATTCTGGCTCCCAGTATCGCTATCGGGAAATGAGAACAAGCATTTCCTGCGTAAAATGACACGAGTAATCGAACTGTGTCGGCAGAATTCGAATACGAGCCTCTGTTCCTCTGGAGTTCACTAAAATGTATGAAAACGTGTTTTACAGTATTTTGGCTCCCAGGATCGCTATCAGGAAATGGAAACAAGCATTTCCTACGTAAAATGACACGAGTAATCGAACTGTGCCGACAGAATTCAAATCCGAGCCTCCGTTCCTCTGGAATTCACAAATATGTATGAAAACGTGTTTTACAGTATTCTGGCTCCCAGGATCGCTATCAGGAAATGGAAACAATCATTTCCTACGTAAAATGACACGAGTAATCGAATGCTGGCGGCAGAATTCAAATCGGAGCATCCGTTCCTCTGGAATTCACTAAAATGTATGAAAACATGTTTTACAGTATTCTGGCTCCCAGGATCGCTATCGGGAAATGGAAGCAAGCATTTCCTACGTAAAATGACACGAGTAATCGAACTGTGCTGGCAGAATTCAAATCCGAGCCTCCGTTCCTCTGGAATTCCCTAAAATGTATGAAAACATGTTTTACAGTATTCTGGCTCCCAGGATCGCAATCGCGAAATGAAGACAAGTATTTCCTACGTAAAATGACACGAGTAATCGAACTATGCCGGCAGAATTCAAATCCGAGCCTCTGTTCCTCTGGAATTCACAAATATGTATGAAAACATGTTTTACAGTATTCTGGCTCCCAGGATCGCTATCAGGAAATGGAAGCAAGCATTTCCTACGTAAAATGACACGAGTAATCGAACTGTGCCGGCAGAATTCAAATACGAGCCTCTGTTCCTCTGGGATTCACTAAAATGTATGAAAACGTGTTTTACAGTATTTTGGCTCCCAGGATCGCTATCAGGAAATGGAAACAAGTATTTCCTACGTAAAATGACACGAGTAATCGAACTGTGCTGGCAGAATTCAAATCCGAGCCTCCGTTCCTCTGGAATTCACAAATATGTATGAAAACGTGTTTTACAGTATTCTGGCTCCCAGGATCGCTATCAGGAAATGGAAACAAGCATTTCCTACGTAAAATGACACGAGTAATCGAACTGTGCCGACAGAATTCAAATCCGAGCCTCCGTTCCTCTGGAATTCCCTAAAATGTATGAAAACATGTTTTACAGTATTCTGGCTCCCAGGATCGCAATCGCGAAATGAAGACAAGTATTTCCTACGTAAAATGACACGAGTAATCGAACTATGCCGGCAGAATTCAAATACGAGCCTCTGTTCCTCTGGGATTCACTAAAATGTATGAAAACGTGTTTTACAGTATTTTGGCTCCCAGGATCGCTATCAGGAAATGGAAACAAGTATTTCCTACGTAAAATGACACGGCTAATCGAACTGTGCCGGCAGAATTCAAATCCGAGCCTCCGTTCCTCTGGAATTCACAAATATGTATGAAAACGTGTTTTACAGTATTCTGGCTCCCAGGATCGCTATCAGGAAATGGAAACAATCATTTCCTACGTAAAATGACACGAGTAATCGAATGCTGGCGGCAGAATTGAAATCGGAGCACCCGTTCCTCTGGAATTCACTAAAATGTATGAAAACATGTTTTACAGTATTCTGGCTCCCAGGATCGCTATCAGAAAATGGAAGCAACCATTTCCTACGTAAAATGACACGAGTAATCGAACTGTGGTGGCAGAATTCAAATCCGAGCCTCCGTTCCTCTGGAATTCCCTAAAATGTATGAAAACATGTTTTACAGTATTCTGGCTCCCAGGATCGCTATCAGGAAATGGAAGCAAGCATTTCCTACGTAAAATGACACGAGTAATCGAACTGTGCCGGCAGAATTCAAATACGAGCCTCTGTTCCTCTGGGATTCACTAAAATGTATGAAAACGTGTTTTACAGTATTTTGGCTCCCAGGATCGCTATCAGGAAATGGAAACAAGTATTTCCTACGTAAAATGACACGAGTAATCGAACTGTGCTGGCAGAATTCAAATCCGAGCCTCCGTTCCTCTGGAATTCACAAATATGTATGAAAACGTGTTTTACAGTATTCTGGCTCCCAGGATCGCTATCAGGAAATGGAAACAAGCATTTCCTACGTAAAATGACACGAGTAATCGAACTGTGCCGGCAGAATTCAAATACGAGCCTCTGTTCCTCTGGGATTCACTAAAATGTATGAAAACGTGTTTTACAGTATTTTGGCTCCCAGGATCGCAATCGCGAAATGAAGACAAGTATTTCCTACGTAAAATGACACGGCTAATCGAACTGTGCCGGCAGAATTCAAATCCGAGCCTCCGTTCCTCTGGAATTCACAAATATGTATGAAAACGTGTTTTACAGTATTCTGGCTCCCAGGATCGCTATCAGGAAATGGAAACAAGCATTTCCTACGTAAAATGACACGAGTAATCGAACTGTGCCGACAGAATTCAAATCCGAGCCTCCGTTCCTCTGGAATTCCCTAAAATGTATGAAAACATGTTTTACAGTATTCTGGCTCCCAGGATCGCCATCGCGAAATGAAGACAAGTATTTCCTACGTAAAATGACACGAGTAATCGAACTATGCCGGCAGAATTCAAATCCGAGCCTCTGTTCCTCTGGAATTCACAAATATGTATGAAAACGTGTTTTACAGTATTCTGGCTCCCAGGATCGCAATCGGGAAATGAAGACAAGTATTTCCTACGTAAAATGACACGAGTAATCGAACTGTGCCGGCAGAATTCAAATACGAGCCTCTGTTCCTCTGGGATTCACTAAAATGTATGAAAACGTGTTTTACAGTATTTTGGCTCCCAGGATCGCTATCAGGAAATGGAAACAAGTATTTCCTACGTGAAATGACACGGCTAATCGAACTGTGCCGGCAGAATTCAAATCCGAGCCTCCGTTCCTCTGGAATTCACAAATATGTATGAAAACGTGTTTTACAGTATTCTGGCTCCCAGGATCGCTATCAGGAAATGGAAACAATCATTTCCTACGTAAAATGACACGAGTAATCGAATGCTGGCGGCAGAATTCAAATCGGAGCATCCGTTCCTCTGGAATTCACTAAAATGTATGAAAACATGTTTTACAGTATTCTGGCTCCCAGGATCGCTATCAGGAAATGGAAGCAACCATTTCCTACGTAAAATGACACGAGTAATCGAACTGTGCTGGCAGAATTCAAATCCGAGCCTCCGTTCCTCTGGAATTCCCTAAAATGTATGAAAACATGTTTTACAGTATTCTGGCTCCCAGGATCGCTATCAGGAAATGGAAGCAAGCATTTCCTACGTAAAATGACACGAGTAATCGAGTGCTGGCGACAGAATTCAAATCGGAGCATCCGTTCCTCTGGAATTCACTAAAATGTATGAAAACATGTTTTACAGTATTCTGGCTCCCAGTATCGCTATCGGGAAATGAAGACAAGTATTTCCTACGTAAAATGACACGAGTAATCGAACTGTGCCGGCAGAATTCAAATACGAGCCTCTGTTCCTCTGGGATTCACTAAAATGTATGAAAACGTGTTTTACAGTATTTTGGCTCCCAGGATCGCTATCAGGAAATGGAAACAAGTATTTCCTACGTGAAATGACACGGCTAATCGAACTGTGCCGGCAGAATTCAAATCCGAGCCTCCGTTCCTCTGGAATTCACAAATATGTATGAAAACGTGTTTTACAGTATTCTGGCTCCCAGGATCGCTATCAGGAAATGGAAACAATCATTTCCTACGTAAAATGACACGAGTAATCGAATGCTGGCGGCAGAATTCAAATCGGAGCATCCGTTCCTCTGGAATTCACTAAAATGTATGAAAACATGTTTTACAGTATTCTGGCTCCCAGGATCGCTATCAGGAAATGGAAGCAACCATTTCCTACGTAAAATGACACGAGTAATCGAACTGTGCTGGCAGAATTCAAATCCGAGCCTCCGTTCCTCTGGAATTCCCTAAAATGTATGAAAACATGTTTTACAGTATTCTGGCTCCCAGGATCGCTATCAGGAAATGGAAGCAAGCATTTCCTACGTAAAATGACACGAGTAATCGAGTGCTGGCGACAGAATTCAAATCGGAGCATCCGTTCCTCTGGAATTCACTAAAATGTATGAAAACATGTTTTACAGTATTCTGGCTCCCAGTATCGCTATCGGGAAATGAAAACAAGCATTTCCTGCGTAAAATGACACGAGTAATCGAACTGTGTCGGCAGAATTCGAATACGAGCCTCTGTTCCTCTGGAGTTCACTAAAATGTATGAAAACGTGTTTTACAGTATTTTGGCTCCCAGGATCGCTATCAGGAAATGGAAACAAGCATTTCCTACGTAAAATGACACGAGTAATTGAACTGTGCCGACAGAATTCAAATCCGAGCCTCCGTTCCTCTGGAATTCCCTAAAATGTATGAAAACATGTTTTACAGTATTCTGGCTCCCAGGATCGCAATCGCGAAATGAAGACAAGTATTTCCTACGTAAAATGACACGAGTAATCGAACTATGCCGGCAGAATTCAAATCCGAGCCTCTGTTCCTCTGGAATTCACAAATATGTATGAAAACGTGTTTTACAGTATTCTGGCTCCCAGGATCGCAATCGGGAAATGAAGACAAGTATTTCCTACGTAAAATGACACGAGTAATCGAACTGTGCCGGCAGAATTCAAATACGAGCCTCTGTTCCTCTGGGATTCACTAAAATGTATGAAAACGTGTTTTACAGTATTTTGGCTCCCAGGATCGCTATCAGGAAATGGAAACAAGTATTTCCTACGTAAAATGACACGGCTAATCGAACTGTGCCGGCAGAATTCAAATCCGAGCCTCCGTTCCTCTGGAATTCACAAATATGTATGAAAACGTGTTTTACACAATTTTGGCTCCCAGGATCGCTATCGGGAAATGGGAACAAGCATTTCCTGCGTAAAATGACACGACTAATCGAATGCTGTCGGCAGAATTCAATCCCGAGCCCCCGTTCCTCTGGAATTCACAAATATGTATCAAAACGTGTTTTACAGTATTCTGGCTCCCAGGATCGCAATCGCGAAATGAAGACAAGTATTTCCTACGTAAAATGACACGAGTAATCGAACTATGCCGGCAGAATTCAAATCCGAGCCTCTGTTCCTCTGGAATTCACTAAAATGTATGAAAACGTGTTTTACAGTATTCTGGCTCCCAGGATCGCTATCAGGAAATGGAAACAATCATTTCCTACGTAAAATGACACGAGTAATCGAATGCTGGCGGCAGAATTCAAATCGGAGCATCCGTTCCTCTGGAATTCACTAAAATGTATGAAAACATGTTTTACAGTATTCTGGCTCCCAGGATCGCTATCGGGAAATGGAAGCAAGCATTTCCTACGTAAAATGACACGAGTAATCGAACTGTGCTGGCAGAATTCAAATCCGAGCCTCCGTTCCTCTGGAATTCCCTAAAATGTATGAAAACATGTTTTACAGTATTCTGGCTCCCAGGATCGCAATCGCGAAATGAAGACAAGTATTTCCTACGTAAAATGACACGAGTAATCGAACTATGCCGGCAGAATTCAAATCCGAGCCTCTGTTCCTCTGGAATTCACAAATATGTATGAAAACGTGTTTTACAGTATTCTGGCTCCCAGGATCGCTATCAGGAAATGGAAACAAGTATTTCCTACGTAAAATGACACGGCTAATCGAACTGTGCCGGCAGAATTCAAATCCGAGCCTCCGTTCCTCTGGAATTCACAAATATGTATGAAAACGTGTTTTACAGTATTCTGGCTCCCAGGATCGCAATCGGGAAATGAAGACAAGTATTTCCTACGTAAAATGACACGAGTAATCGAACTGTGCCGGCAGAATTCAAATACGAGCCTCTGTTCCTCTGGGAATCACTAAAATGTATGAAAACGTGTTTTACAGTATTTTGGCTCCCAGGATCGCTATCAGGAAATGGAAACAAGTATTTCCTACGTAAAATGACACGGCTAATCGAACTGTGCCGGCAGAATTCAAATCCGAGCCTCCGTTCCTCTGGAATTCACAAATATGTATGAAAACGTGTTTTACAGTATTTTGGCTCCCAGGATCGCTATCAGGAAATGGAAACAAGTATTTCCTACGTAAAATGACACGGCTAATCGAACTGTGCCGGCAGAATTCAAATACGAGCCTCTTTTCCTCTGGGATTCACTAAAATGTATGAAAACGTGTTTTACAGTATTTTGGCTCCCAGGATCGCTATCAGGAAATGGAAACAAGTATTTCCTACGTAAAATGACACGGCTAATCGAACTGTGCCGGCAGAATTCAAATCCGAGCCTCCGTTCCTCTGGAATTCACAAATATGTATGAAAACGTGTTTTACAGTATTCTGGCTCCCAGGATCGCTATCAGGAAATGGAAACAATCATTTCCTACGTAAAATGACACGAGTAATCGAATGCTGGCGGCAGAATTCAAATCGGAGCATCCGTCCCTCTGGAATTCACTAAAATGTATGAAAACATGTTTTACAGTATTCTGGCTCCCAGGATCGCTATCAGGAAATGGAAGCAACCATTTCCTACGTAAAATGACACGAGTAATCGAACTGTGCTGGCAGAATTCAAATCCGAGCCTCCGTTCCTCTGGAATTCCCTAAAATGTATGAAAACATGTTTTACAGTATTCTGGCTCCCAGGATCGCAATCGCGAAATGAAGACAAGTATTTCCTACGTAAAATGACACGAGTAATCGAACTATGCCGGCAGAATTCAAATCCGAGCCTCTGTTCCTCTGGAATTCACAAATATGTATGAAAACGTGTTTTACAGTATTCTGGCTCCCAGGATCGCTATCAGGAAATGGAAACAAGTATTTCCTACGTAAAATGACACGGCTAATCGAACTGTGCCGGCAGAATTCAAATCCGAGCCTCCGTTCCTCTGGAATTCACAAATATGTATGAAAACGTGTTTTACAGTATTCTGGCTCCCAGGATCGCAATCGGGAAATGAAGACAAGTATTTCCTACGTAAAATGACACGAGTAATCGAACTGTGCCGGCAGAATTCAAATACGAGCCTCTGTTCCTCTGGGAATCACTAAAATGTATGAAAACGTGTTTTACAGTATTTTGGCTCCCAGGATCGCTATCAGGAAATGGAAACAAGTATTTCCTACGTAAAATGACACGGCTAATCGAACTGTGCCGGCAGAATTCAAATCCGAGCCTCCGTTCCTCTGGAATTCACAAATATGTATGAAAACGTGTTTTACAGTATTTTGGCTCCCAGGATCGCTATCAGGAAATGGAAACAAGTATTTCCTACGTAAAATGACACGGCTAATCGAACTGTGCCGGCAGAATTCAAATACGAGCCTCTTTTCCTCTGGGATTCACTAAAATGTATGAAAACGTGTTTTACAGTATTTTGGCTCCCAGGATCGCTATCAGGAAATGGAAACAAGTATTTCCTACGTAAAATGACACGGCTAATCGAACTGTGCCGGCAGAATTCAAATCCGAGCCTCCGTTCCTCTGGAATTCACAAATATGTATGAAAACGTGTTTTACAGTATTCTGGCTCCCAGGATCGCTATCAGGAAATGGAAACAATCATTTCCTACGTAAAATGACACGAGTAATCGAATGCTGGCGGCAGAATTCAAATCGGAGCATCCGTCCCTCTGGAATTCACTAAAATGTATGAAAACATGTTTTACAGTATTCTGGCTCCCAGGATCGCTATCAGGAAATGGAAGCAACCATTTCCTACGTAAAATGACACGAGTAATCGAACTGTGCTGGCAGAATTCAAATCCGAGCCTCCGTTCCTCTGGAATTCCCTAAAATGTATGAAAACATGTTTTACAGTATTCTGGCTCCCAGGATCGCTATCAGGAAATGGAAGCAAGCATTTCCTACGTAAAATGACACGAGTAATCGAGTGCTGGCGACAGAATTCAAATCGGAGCATCCGTTCCTCTGGAATTCACTAAAATGTATGAAAACATGTTTTACAGTATTCTGGCTCCCAGTATCGCTATCGGGAAATGAGAACAAGCATTTCCTGCGTAAAATGACACGAGTAATCGAACTGTGTCGGCAGAATTCGAATACGAGCCTCTGTTCCTCTGGAATTCACAATTATGTATGAAAACGTGTTTTACAGTATTCTGGCTCCCAGGATCGCAATCGGGAAATGAAGACAAGTATTTCCTACGTAAAATGACACGAGTAATCGAACTGTGCCGGCAGAATTCAAATACGAGCCTCTGTTCCTCTGGGATTCACTAAAATGTATGAAAACGTGTTTTACAGTATTTTGGCTCCCAGGATCGCTATCAGGAAATGGAAACAAGTGTTTCCTACGTAAAATGACACGGCTAATCGAACTGTGCCGGCAGAATTCAAATCCGAGCCTCCGTTCCTCTGGAATTCACAAATATGTATGAAAACGTGTTTTACACAATTTTGGCTCCCAGGATCGCTATCGGGAAATGGGAACAAGCATTTCCTGCGTAAAATGACACGACTAATCGAATGCTGTCGGCAGAATTCAATTCCGAGCCCCCGTTCCTCTGGAATTCACAAATATGTATCAAAACGTGTTTTACAGTATTCTGGCTCCCAGGATCGCAATCGCGAAATGGAAACAATCATTTCCTACGTAAAATGACACGAGTAATCGAATGCTGGCGGCAGAATTCAAATCGGAGCATCCGTTCCTCTGGAATTCACTAAAATGTATGAAAACATGTTTTACAGTATTCTGGCTCCCAGGATCGCTATCGGGAAATGGAAGCAAGCATTTCCTACGTAAAATGACACGAGTAATCGAACTGTGCTGGCAGAATTCAAATCCGAGCCTCCGTTCCTCTGGAATTCCCTAAAATGTATGAAAACATGTTTTACAGTATTCTGGCTCCCAGGATCGCAATCGCGAAATGAAGACAAGTATTTCCTACGTAAAATGACACGAGTAATCGAACTATGCCGGCAGAATTCAAATCCGAGCCTCTGTTCCTCTGGAATTCACAAATATGTATGAAAACGTGTTTTACAGTATTCTGGCTCCCAGGATCGCTATCAGGAAATGGAAACAAGCATTTCCTACGTAAAATGACACGAGTAATCGAATGCTGGCGGCAGAATTCAAATCGGAGCATCCGTTCCTCTGGAATTCACTAAAATGTATGAAAACATGTTTTACAGTATTCTGGCTCCCAGTATCGCTATCGGGAAATGAGAACAAGTATTTCCTGCGTAAAATGACACGAGTAATCGAACTGTGCCGGCAGAATTCAAATACGAGCCTCTGTTCCTCTGGAATTCACTAAAATGTATGAAAACGTGTTTTACAGTATTTTGGCTCCCAGGATCGCTATCAGGAAATGGAAACAAGTATTTCCTACGTAAAATGACACGGCTAATCGAACTGTGCCGGCAGAATTCAAATCCGAGCCTCCGTTCCTCTGGAATTCACAAATATGTATGAAAACGTGTTTTACACAATTTTGGCTCCCAGGATCGCTATCAGGAAATGGGAACAAGCATTTCCTGCGTAAAATGACACGAGTAATCGAACTGTGCCGACAGAATTCAAATCCGAGCCTCCGTTCCTCTGGAATTCACAAATATGTATGAAAACGTGTTTTACAGTATTCTGGCTCCCAGGATCGCTATCAGGAAATGGAAACAATCATTTCCTACGTAAAATGACACGAGTAATCGAATGCTGGCGGCAGAATTCAAATCGGAGCATCCGTTCCTCTGGAATTCACCAAAATGTATGAAAACATGTTTTACAGTATTCTGGCTCCCAGTATCGCTATCAGGAAATGGAAGCAACCATTTCCTACGTAAAATGACACGAGTAATCGAACTGTGCTGGCAGAATTCAAATCCGAGCCTCCGTTCCTCTGGAATTCCCTAAAATGTATGAAAACATGTTTTACAGTATTCTGGCTCCCAGGATCGCTATCAGGAAATGGAAGCAAGCATTTCCTACGTAAAATGACACGAGTAATCGAGTGCTGGCGACAGAATTCAAATCGGAGCATCCGTTCCTCTGGAATTCACTAAAATGTATGAAAACATGTTTTACAGTATTCTGGCTCCCAGTATCGCTATCGGGAAATGAGAACAAGCATTTCCTGCGTAAAATGACACGAGTAATCGAACTGTGTCGGCAGAATTCGAATACGAGCCTCTGTTCCTCTGGAGTTCACTAAAATGTATGAAAACGTGTTTTACAGTATTTTGGCTCCCAGGATCGCTATCAGGAAATGGAAACAAGCATTTCCTACGTAAAATGACACGAGTAATCGAACTGTGCCGACAGAATTCAAATCCGAGCCTCCGTTCCTCTGGAATTCACAAATATGTATGAAAACGTGTTTTACAGTATTCTGGCTCCCAGGATCGCTATCAGGAAATGGAAACAAGTATTTCCTACGTAAAATGACACGAGTAATCGAACTGTGCTGGCAGAATTCAAATCCGAGCCTCCGTTCCTCTGGAATTCACAAATATGTATGAAAACGTGTTTTACAGTATTCTGGCTCCCAGGATCGCTATCAGGAAATGGAAACAAGCATTTCCTACGTAAAATGACACGAGTAATCGAACTGTGCCGACAGAATTCAAATCCGAGCCTCCGTTCCTCTGGAATTCCCTAAAATGTATGAAAACATGTTTTACAGTATTCTGGCTCCCAGGATCGCAATCGCGAAATGAAGACAAGTATTTCCTACGTAAAATGACACGAGTAATCGAACTATGCCGGCAGAATTCAAATACGAGCCTCTGTTCCTCTGGGATTCACTAAAATGTATGAAAACGTGTTTTACAGTATTTTGGCTCCCAGGATCGCTATCAGGAAATGGAAACAAGTATTTCCTACGTAAAATGACACGGCTAATCGAACTGTGCCGGCAGAATTCAAATCCGAGCCTCCGTTCCTCTGGAATTCACAAATATGTATGAAAACGTGTTTTACAGTATTTTGGCTCCCAGGATCGCTATCAGAAAATGGAAGCAACCATTTCCTACGTAAAATGACACGAGTAATCGAACTGTGCTGGCAGAATTCAAATCCGAGCCTCCGTTCCTCTGGAATTCCCTAAAATGTATGAAAACATGTTTTACAGTATTCTGGCTCCCAGGATCGCTATCAGGAAATGGAAGCAAGCATTTCCTACGTAAAATGACACGAGTAATCGAACTGTGCCGGCAGAATTCAAATACGAGCCTCTGTTCCTCTGGGATTCACTAAAATGTATGAAAACGTGTTTTACAGTATTTTGGCTCCCAGGATCGCTATCAGGAAATGGAAACAAGTATTTCCTACGTAAAATGACACGAGTAATCGAACTGTGCTGGCAGAATTCAAATCCGAGCCTCCGTTCCTCTGGAATTCACAAATATGTATGAAAACGTGTTTTACAGTATTCTGGCTCCCAGGATCGCTATCAGGAAATGGAAACAAGCATTTCCTACGTAAAATGACACGAGTAATCGAACTGTGCCGGCAGAATTCAAATACGAGCCTCTGTTCCTCTGGGATTCACTAAAATGTATGAAAACGTGTTTTACAGTATTTTGGCTCCCAGGATCGCAATCGCGAAATGAAGACAAGTATTTCCTACGTAAAATGACACGGCTAATCGAACTGTGCCGGCAGAATTCAAATCCGAGCCTCCGTTCCTCTGGAATTCACAAATATGTATGAAAACGTGTTTTACAGTATTCTGGCTCCCAGGATCGCTATCAGGAAATGGAAACAAGCATTTCCTACGTAAAATGACACGAGTAATCGAACTGTGCCGACAGAATTCAAATCCGAGCCTCCGTTCCTCTGGAATTCCCTAAAATGTATGAAAACATGTTTTACAGTATTCTGGCTCCCAGGATCGCAATCGCGAAATGAAGACAAGTATTTCCTACGTAAAATGACACGAGTAATCGAACTATGCCGGCAGAATTCAAATCCGAGCCTCTGTTCCTCTGGAATTCACAAATATGTATGAAAACGTGTTTTACAGTATTCTGGCTCCCAGGATCGCAATCGGGAAATGAAGACAAGTATTTCCTACGTAAAATGACACGAGTAATCGAACTGTGCCGGCAGAATTCAAATACGAGCCTCTGTTCCTCTGGGATTCACTAAAATGTATGAAAACGTGTTTTACAGTATTTTGGCTCCCAGGATCGCTATCAGGAAATGGAAACAAGTATTTCCTACGTAAAATGACACGGCTAATCGAACTGTGCCGGCAGAATTCAAATCCGAGCCTCCGTTCCTCTGGAATTCACAAATATGTATGAAAACGTGTTTTACAGTATTCTGGCTCCCAGGATCGCTATCAGGAAATGGAAACAATCATTTCCTACGTAAAATGACACGAGTAATCGAATGCTGGCGGCAGAATTCAAATCGGAGCATCCGTTCCTCTGGAATTCACTAAAATGTATGAAAACATGTTTTACAGTATTCTGGCTCCCAGGATCGCTATCAGGAAATGGAAGCAACCATTTCCTACGTAAAATGACACGAGTAATCGAACTATGCCGGCAGAATTCAAATCCGAGCCTCTGTTCCTCTGGAATTCACTAAAATGTATGAAAACGTGTTTTACAGTATTCTGGCTCCCAGGATCGCTATCAGGAAATGGAAACAATCATTTCCTACGTAAAATGACACGAGTAATCGAATGCTGGCGGCAGAATTCAAATCGGAGCATCCGTTCCTCTGGAATTCACTAAAATGTATGAAAACATGTTTTACAGTATTCTGGCTCCCAGGATCGCTATCGGGAAATGGAAGCAAGCATTTCCTACGTAAAATGACACGAGTAATCGAACTGTGCTGGCAGAATTCAAATCCGAGCCTCCGTTCCTCTGGAATTCCCTAAAATGTATGAAAACATGTTTTACAGTATTCTGGCTCCCAGGATCGCAATCGCGAAATGAAGACAAGTATTTCCTACGTAAAATGACACGAGTAATCGAACTATGCCGGCAGAATTCAAATCCGAGCCTCTGTTCCTCTGGAATTCACAAATATGTATGAAAACGTGTTTTACAGTATTCTGGCTCCCAGGATCGCTATCAGGAAATGGAAACAAGCATTTCCTACGTAAAATGACACGAGTAATCGAATGCTGGCGGCAGAATTCAAATCGGAGCATCCGTTCCTCTGGAATTCACTAAAATGTATGAAAACATGTTTTACAGTATTCTGGCTCCCAGTATCGCTATCGGGAAATGAGAACAAGTATTTCCTGCGTAAAATGACACGCGTAATCGAACTGTGCCGGCAGAATTCAAATACGAGCCTCTGTTCCTCTGGAATTCACTAAAATGTATGAAAACGTGTTTTACAGTATTTTGGCTCCCAGGATCGCTATCAGGAAATGGAAACAAGTATTTCCTACGTAAAATGACACGGCTAATCGAACTGTGCCGGCAGAATTCAAATCCGAGCCTCCGTTCCTCTGGAATTCACAAATATGTATGAAAACGTGTTTTACAGTATTCTGGCTCCCAGGATCGCAATCGGGAAATGAAGACAAGTATTTCCTACGTAAAATGACACGAGTAATCGAACTGTGCCGGCAGAATTCAAATACGAGCCTCTGTTCCTCTGGGAATCACTAAAATGTATGAAAACGTGTTTTACAGTATTTTGGCTCCCAGGATCGCTATCAGGAAATGGAAACAAGTATTTCCTACGTAAAATGACACGGCTAATCGAACTGTGCCGGCAGAATTCAAATCCGAGCCTCCGTTCCTCTGGAATTCACAAATATGTATGAAAACGTGTTTTACAGTATTTTGGCTCCCAGGATCGCTATCAGGAAATGGAAACAAGCATTTCCTACGTAAAATGACACGAGTAATCGAACTGTGCCGACAGAATTCAAATCCGAGCCTCCGTTCCTCTGGAATTCCCTAAAATGTATGAAAACATGTTTTACAGTATTCTGGCTCCCAGGATCGCAATCGCGAAATGAAGACAAGTATATCCTACGTAAAATGACACGAGTAATCGAACTATGCCGGCAGAATTCAAATCCGAGCCTCTGTTCCTCTGGAATTCACAAATATGTATGAAAACGTGTTTTACAGTATTCTGGCTCCCAGGATCGCAATCGGGAAATGAAGACAAGTATTTCCTACGTAAAATGACACGAGTAATCGAACTGTGAGGGCAGAATTCAAATACGAGCCTCTGTTCCTCTGGGATTCACTAAAATGTATGAAAACGTGTTTTACAGTATTTTGGCTCCCAGGATCGCTATCAGGAAATGGAAACAAGTATTTCCTACGTAAAATGACACGGCTAATCGAACTGTGCCGGCAGAATTCAAATACGAGCCTCTGTTCCTCTGGGATTCACTAAAATGTATGAAAACGTGTTTTACAGTATTTTGGCTCCCAGGATCGCTATCAGGAAATGGAAACAAGTATTTCCTACGTAAAATGACACGAGTAATCGAACTATGCCGGCAGAATTCAAATCCGAGCCTCTGTTCCTCTGGAATTCACAATTATGTATGAAAACGTGTTTTACAGTATTCTGGCTCCCAGGATCGCAATCGGGAAATGAAGACAAGTATTTCCTACGTAAAATGACACGAGTAATCGAACTGTGCCGGCAGAATTCAAATACGAGCCTCTGTTCCTCTGGGATTCACTAAAATGTATGAAAACGTGTTTTACAGTATTTTGGCTCCCAGGATCGCTATCAGGAAATGGAAACAAGTATTTCCTACGTAAAATGACACGGCTAATCGAACTGTGCCGGCAGAATTCAAATCCGAGCCTCCGTTCCTCTGGAATTCACAAATATGTATGAAAACGTGTTTTACAGTATTCTGGCTCCCAGGATCGCTATCAGGAAATGGAAACAATCATTTCCTACGTAAAATGACACGAGTAATCGAGTGCTGGCGACAGAATTCAAATCGGAGCATCCGTTCCTCTGGAATTCACTAAAATGTATGAAAACATGTTTTACAGTATTCTGGCTCCCAGTATCGCTATCGGGAAATGAGAACAAGTATTTCCTGCGTAAAATGACACGAGTAATCGAACTGTGCCGGCAGAATTCAAATACGAGCCTCTGTTCCTCTGGAATTCACTAAAATGTATGAAAACGTGTTTTACAGTATTTTGGCTCCCAGGATCGCTATCAGGAAATGGAAACAAGTATTTCCTACGTAAAATGACACGGCTAATCGAACTGTGCCGGCAGAATTCAAATCCGAGCCTCCGTTCCTCTGGAATTCACAAATATGTATGAAAACGTGTTTTACACAATTTTGGCTCCAAGGATCGCTATCAGGAAATGGGAACAAGCATTTCCTGCGTAAAATGACACGAGTAATCGAACTGTGCCGACAGAATTCAAATCCGAGCCTCCGTTCCTCTGGAATTCACAAATATGTATGAAAACGTGTTTTACAGTATTCTGGCTCCCAGGATCGCTATCAGGAAATGGAAACAATCATTTCCTACGTAAAATGACACGAGTAATCGAATGCTGGCGGCAGAATTCAAATCGGAGCATCCGTTCCTCTGGAATTCACTAAAATGTATGAAAACATGTTTTACAGTATTCTGGCTCCCAGGATCGCTATCAGGAAATGGAAGCAACCATTTCCTACGTAAAATGACACGAGTAATCGAACTGTGCTGGCAGAATTCAAATCCGAGCCTCCGTTCCTCTGGAATTCCCTAAAATGTATGAAAACATGTTTTACAGTATTCTGGCTCCCAGGATCGCTATCAGGAAATGGAAGCAAGCATTTCCTACGTAAAATGACACGAGTAATCGAGTGCTGGCGACAGAATTCAAATCGGAGCATCCGTTCCTCTGGAATTCACTAAAATGTATGAAAACATGTTTTACAGTATTCTGGCTCCCAGTATCGCTATCGGGAAATGAGAACAAGCATTTCCTGCGTAAAATGACACGAGTAATCGAACTGTGTCGGCAGAATTCGAATACGAGCCTCTGTTCCTCTGGAGTTCACTAAAATGTATGAAAACGTGTTTTACAGTATTTTGGCTCCCAGGATCGCTATCAGGAAATGGAAACAAGCATTTCCTACGTAAAATGACACGAGTAATCGAACTGTGCCGACAGAATTCAAATCCGAGCCTCCGTTCCTCTGGAATTCCCTAAAATGTATGAAAACATGTTTTACAGTATTCTGGCTCCCAGGATCGCAATCGCGAAATGAAGACAAGTATTTCCTACGTAAAATGACACGAGTAATCGAACTATGCCGGCAGAATTCAAATCCGAGCCTCTGTTCCTCTGGAATTCACAAATATGTATGAAAACGTGTTTTACAGTATTCTGGCTCCCAGGATCGCAATCGGGAAATGAAGACAAGTATTTCCTACGTAAAATGACACGAGTAATCGAACTGTGCCGGCAGAATTCAAATACGAGCCTCTGTTCCTCTGGGATTCACTAAAATGTATGAAAACGTGTTTTACAGTATTTTGGCTCCCAGGATCGCTATCAGGAAATGGAAACAAGTATTTCCTACGTAAAATGACACTGCTAATCGAACTGTGCCGGCAGAATTCAAATCCGAGCCTCCGTTCCTCTGGAATTCACAAATATGTATCAAAACGTGTTTTACAGTATTCTGGCTCCCAGGATCGCTATCAGGAAATAGAAACAAGCATTTCCTACGTAAAATGACACGAGTAATCGAACTGTGCTGGCAGAATTCAAATCCGAGCCTCCGTTCCTCTGGAATTCCCTAAAATGTATGAAAACATGTTTTACAGTATTCTGGCTCCCAGGATCGCTATCAGGAAATGGAAGCAAGCATTTCCTACGTAAAATGACACGAGTAATCGAGTGCTGGCGACAGAATTCAAATCGGAGCATCCGTTCCTCTGGAATTCACTAAAATGTATGAAAACATGTTTTACAGTATTCTGGCTCCCAGTATCGCTATCGGGAAATGAGAACAAGCATTTCCTGCGTAAAATGACACGAGTAATCGAACTGTGTCGGCAGAATTCGAATACGAGCCTCTGTTCCTCTGGAGTTCACTAAAATGTATGAAAACGTGTTTTACAGTATTTTGGCTCCCAGGATCGCTATCAGGAAATGGAAACAAGTATTTCCTACGTAAAATGACACGGCTAATCGAACTGTGCCGGCAGAATTCAAATCCGAGCCTCCGTTCCTCTGGAATTCACAAATATGTATGAAAACGTGTTTTACAGTATTCTGGCTCCCAGGATCGCAATCGGGAAATGAAGACAAGTATTTCCTACGTAAAATGACACGAGTAATCGAACTGTGCCGGCAGAATTCAAATACGAGCCTCTGTTCCTCTGGGAATCACTAAAATGTATGAAAACGTGTTTTACAGTATTTTGGCTCCCAGGATCGCTATCAGGAAATGGAAACAAGTATTTCCTACGTAAAATGACACGGCTAATCGAACTGTGCCGGCAGAATTCAAATCCGAGCCTCCGTTCCTCTGGAATTCACAAATATGTATGAAAACGTGTTTTACAGTATTTTGGCTCCCAGGATCGCTATCAGGAAATGGAAACAAGCATTTCCTACGTAAAATGACACGAGTAATCGAACTGTGCCGACAGAATTCAAATCCGAGCCTCCGTTCCTCTGGAATTCCCTAAAATGTATGAAAACATGTTTTACAGTATTCTGGCTCCCAGGATCGCAATCGCGAAATGAAGACAAGTATATCCTACGTAAAATGACACGAGTAATCGAACTATGCCGGCAGAATTCAAATCCGAGCCTCTGTTCCTCTGGAATTCACAAATATGTATGAAAACGTGTTTTACAGTATTCTGGCTCCCAGGATCGCAATCGGGAAATGAAGACAAGTATTTCCTACGTAAAATGACACGAGTAATCGAACTGTGCCGGCAGAATTCAAATACGAGCCTCTGTTCCTCTGGGATTCACTAAAATGTATGAAAACGTGTTTTACAGTATTTTGGCTCCCAGGATCGCTATCAGGAAATGGAAACAAGTATTTCCTACGTAAAATGACACGGCTAATCGAACTGTGCCGGCAGAATTCAAATACGAGCCTCTGTTCCTCTGGGATTCACTAAAATGTATGAAAACGTGTTTTACAGTATTTTGGCTCCCAGGATCGCTATCAGGAAATGGAAACAAGTATTTCCTACGTAAAATGACACGAGTAATCGAACTATGCCGGCAGAATTCAAATCCGAGCCTCTGTTCCTCTGGAATTCACAATTATGTATGAAAACGTGTTTTACAGTATTCTGGCTCCCAGGATCGCAATCGGGAAATGAAGACAAGTATTTCCTACGTAAAATGACACGAGTAATCGAACTGTGCCGGCAGAATTCAAATACGAGCCTCTGTTCCTCTGGGATTCACTAAAATGTATGAAAACGTGTTTTACAGTATTTTGGCTCCCAGGATCGCTATCAGGAAATGGAAACAAGTATTTCCTACGTAAAATGACACGGCTAATCGAACTGTGCCGGCAGAATTCAAATCCGAGCCTCCGTTCCTCTGGAATTCACAAATATGTATGAAAACGTGTTTTACAGTATTCTGGCTCCCAGGATCGCTATCAGGAAATGGAAACAATCATTTCCTACGTAAAATGACACGAGTAATCGAGTGCTGGCGACAGAATTCAAATCGGAGCATCCGTTCCTCTGGAATTCACTAAAATGTATGAAAACATGTTTTACAGTATTCTGGCTCCCAGTATCGCTATCGGGAAATGAGAACAAGTATTTCCTGCGTAAAATGACACGAGTAATCGAACTGTGCCGGCAGAATTCAAATACGAGCCTCTGTTCCTCTGGAATTCACTAAAATGTATGAAAACGTGTTTTACAGTATTTTGGCTCCCAGGATCGCTATCAGGAAATGGAAACAAGTATTTCCTACGTAAAATGACACGGCTAATCGAACTGTGCCGGCAGAATTCAAATCCGAGCCTCCGTTCCTCTGGAATTCACAAATATGTATGAAAACGTGTTTTACACAATTTTGGCTCCCAGGATCGCTATCAGGAAATGGGAACAAGCATTTCCTGCGTAAAATGACACGAGTAATCGAACTGTGCCGACAGAATTCAAATCCGAGCCTCCGTTCCTCTGGAATTCACAAATATGTATGAAAACGTGTTTTACAGTATTCTGGCTCCCAGGATCGCTATCAGGAAATGGAAACAATCATTTCCTACGTAAAATGACACGAGTAATCGAATGCTGGCGGCAGAATTCAAATCGGAGCATCCGTTCCTCTGGAATTCACTAAAATGTATGAAAACATGTTTTACAGTATTCTGGCTCCCAGGATCGCTATCAGGAAATGGAAGCAACCATTTCCTACGTAAAATGACACGAGTAATCGAACTGTGCTGGCAGAATTCAAATCCGAGCCTCCGTTCCTCTGGAATTCCCTAAAATGTATGAAAACATGTTTTACAGTATTCTGGCTCCCAGGATCGCTATCAGGAAATGGAAGCAAGCATTTCCTACGTAAAATGACACGAGTAATCGAGTGCTGGCGACAGAATTCAAATCGGAGCATCCGTTCCTCTGGAATTCACTAAAATGTATGAAAACATGTTTTACAGTATTCTGGCTCCCAGTATCGCTATCGGGAAATGAGAACAAGCATTTCCTGCGTAAAATGACACGAGTAATCGAACTGTGTCGGCAGAATTCGAATACGAGCCTCTGTTCCTCTGGAGTTCACTAAAATGTATGAAAACGTGTTTTACAGTATTTTGGCTCCCAGGATCGCTATCAGGAAATGGAAACAAGCATTTCCTACGTAAAATGACACGAGTAATCGAACTGTGCCGACAGAATTCAAATCCGAGCCTCCGTTCCTCTGGAATTCCCTAAAATGTATGAAAACATGTTTTACAGTATTCTGGCTCCCAGGATCGCAATCGCGAAATGAAGACAAGTATTTCCTACGTAAAATGACACGAGTAATCGAACTATGCCGGCAGAATTCAAATCCGAGCCTCTGTTCCTCTGGAATTCACAAAAATGTATGAAAACGTGTTTTACAGTATTCTGGCTCCCAGGATCGCAATCGGGAAATGAAGACAAGTATTTCCTACGTAAAATGACACGAGTAATCGAACTGTGCCGGCAGAATTCAAATACGAGCCTCTGTTCCTCTGGGATTCACTAAAATGTATGAAAACGTGTTTTACAGTATTTTGGCTCCCAGGATCGCTATCAGGAAATGGAAACAAGTATTTCCTACGTAAAATGACACTGCTAATCGAACTGTGCCGGCAGAATTCAAATCCGAGCCTCCGTTCCTCTGGAATTCACAAATATGTATCAAAACGTGTTTTACAGTATTCTGGCTCCCAGGATCGCTATCAGGAAATAGAAACAAGCATTTCCTACGTAAAATGACACGAGTAATCGAACTGTGCTGGCAGAATTCAAATCCGAGCCTCCGTTCCTCTGGAATTCCCTAAAATGTATGAAAACATGTTTTACAGTATTCTGGCTCCCAGGATCGCTATCAGGAAATGGAAGCAAGCATTTCCTACGTAAAATGACACGAGTAATCGAGTGCTGGCGACAGAATTCAAATCGGAGCATCCGTTCCTCTGGAATTCACTAAAATGTATGAAAACATGTTTTACAGTATTCTGGCTCCCAGTATCGCTATCGGGAAATGAGAACAAGCATTTCCTGCGTAAAATGACACGAGTAATCGAACTGTGTCGGCAGAATTCGAATACGAGCCTCTGTTCCTCTGGAGTTCACTAAAATGTATGAAAACGTGTTTTACAGTATTTTGGCTCCCAGGATCGCT
Source organism: Ectemnius continuus (assembly GCA_910591665.1). Lineage (NCBI taxonomy): Eukaryota > Metazoa > Arthropoda > Insecta > Hymenoptera > Crabronidae > Ectemnius > Ectemnius continuus. Next base: position 1,189,445 of record CAJUYD010000014.1, on the reverse strand, counting down.
ATCAGGAAATGGAAACAAGCATTTCCTACGTAAAATGACACGAGTAATCGAACTGTGCCGACAGAATTCAAATCCGAGCCTCCGTTCCTCTGGAATTCCCTAAAATGTATGAAAACATGTTTTACAGTATTCTGGCTCCCAGGATCGCAATCGCGAAATGAAGACAAGTATTTCCTACGTAAAATGACACGAGTAATCGAACTATGCCGGCAGAATTCAAATCCGAGCCTCTGTTCCTCTGGAATTCACAAATATGTATGAAAACGTGTTTTACAGTATTCTGGCTCCCAGGATCGCAATCGGGAAATGAAGACAAGTATTTCCTACGTAAAATGACACGAGTAATCGAACTGTGCCGGCAGAATTCAAATACGAGCCTCTGTTCCTCTGGGATTCACTAAAATGTATGAAAACGTGTTTTACAGTATTTTGGCTCCCAGGATCGCTATCAGGAAATGGAAACAAGTATTTCCTACGTAAAATGACACGGCTAATCGAACTGTGTCGGCAGAATTCGAATACGAGCCTCTGTTCCTCTGGAATTCACTAAAATGTATGAAAACGTGTTTTACAGTATTTTGGCTCCCAGGATCGCTATCAGGAAATGGAAACAAGTATTTCCTACGTAAAATGACACGAGTAATCGAACTATGCCGGCAGAATTCAAATCCGAGCCTCTGTTCCTCTGGAATTCACAATTATGTATGAAAACGTGTTTTACAGTATTCTGGCTCCCAGGATCGCAATCGGGAAATGAAGACAAGTATTTCCTACGTAAAATGACACGAGTAATCGAACTGTGCCGGCAGAATTCAAATACGAGCCTCTGTTCCTCTGGGATTCACTAAAATGTATGAAAACGTGTTTTACAGTATTTTGGCTCCCAGGATCGCTATCAGGAAATGGAAACAAGTATTTCCTACGTAAAATGACACGGCTAATCGAACTGTGCCGGCAGAATTCAAATCCGAGCCTCCGTTCCTCTGGAATTCACAAATATGTATGAAAACGTGTTTTACAGTATTCTGGCTCCCAGGATCGCTATCAGGAAATGGAAACAATCATTTCCTACGTAAAATGACACGAGTAATCGAGTGCTGGCGACAGAATTCAAATCGGAGCATCCGTTCCTCTGGAATTCACTAAAATGTATGAAAACATGTTTTACAGTATTCTGGCTCCCAGTATCGCTATCGGGAAATGAGAACAAGTATTTCCTGCGTAAAATGACACGAGTAATCGAACTGTGCCGGCAGAATTCAAATACGAGCCTCTGTTCCTCTGGAATTCACTAAAATGTATGAAAACGTGTTTTACAGTATTTTGGCTCCCAGGATCGCTATCAGGAAATGGAAACAAGTATTTCCTACGTAAAATGACACGGCTAATCGAACTGTGCCGGCAGAATTCAAATCCGAGCCTCCGTTCCTCTGGAATTCACAAATATGTATGAAAACGTGTTTTACACAATTTTGGCTCCCAGGATCGCTATCAGGAAATGGGAACAAGCATTTCCTGCGTAAAATGACACGAGTAATCGAACTGTGCCGGCCGAATTCAAATCCGAGCCTCCGTTCCTCTGGAATTCACAAATATGTATGAAAACGTGTTTTACAGTATTCTGGCTCCCAGGATCGCTATCAGGAAATGGAAACAATCATTTCCTACGTAAAATGACACGAGTAATCGAATGCTGGCGGCAGAATTCAAATCGGAGCATCCGTTCCTCTGGAATTCACTAAAATGTATGAAAACATGTTTTACAGTATTCTGGCTCCCAGGATCGCTATCAGGAAATGGAAGCAACCATTTCCTACGTAAAATGACACGAGTAATCGAACTGTGCTGGCAGAATTCAAATCCGAGCCTCCGTTCCTCTGGAATTCCCTAAAATGTATGAAAACATGTTTTACAGTATTCTGGCTCCCAGGATCGCTATCAGGAAATGGAAGCAAGCATTTCCTACGTAAAATGACACGAGTAATCGAGTGCTGGCGACAGAATTCAAATCGGAGCATCCGTTCCTCTGGAATTCACTAAAATGTATGAAAACATGTTTTACAGTATTCTGGCTCCCAGTATCGCTATCGGGAAATGAGAACAAGCATTTCCTGCGTAAAATGACACGAGTAATCGAACTGTGTCGGCAGAATTCGAATACGAGCCTCTGTTCCTCTGGAGTTCACTAAAATGTATGAAAACGTGTTTTACAGTATTTTGGCTCCCAGGATCGCTATCAGGAAATGGAAACAAGCATTTCCTACGTAAAATGACACGAGTAATCGAACTGTGCCGACAGAATTCAAATCCGAGCCTCCGTTCCTCTGGAATTCCCTAAAATGTATGAAAACATGTTTTACAGTATTCTGGCTCCCAGGATCGCAATCGCGAAATGAAGACAAGTATTTCCTACGTAAAATGACACGAGTAATCGAACTATGCCGGCAGAATTCAAATCCGAGCCTCTGTTCCTCTGGAATTCACAAATATGTATGAAAACGTGTTTTACAGTATTCTGGCTCCCAGGATCGCAATCGGGAAATGAAGACAAGTATTTCCTACGTAAAATGACACGAGTAATCGAACTGTGCCGGCAGAATTCAAATACGAGCCTCTGTTCCTCTGGGATTCACTAAAATGTATGAAAACGTGTTTTACAGTATTTTGGCTCCCAGGATCGCTATCAGGAAATGGAAACAAGTATTTCCTACGTAAAATGACACTGCTAATCGAACTGTGCCGGCAGAATTCAAATCCGAGCCTCCGTTCCTCTGGAATTCACAAATATGTATCAAAACGTGTTTTACAGTATTCTGGCTCCCAGGATCGCTATCAGGAAATAGAAACAAGCATTTCCTACGTAAAATGACACGAGTAATCGAACTGTGCTGGCAGAATTCAAATCCGAGCCTCCGTTCCTCTGGAATTCCCTAAAATGTATGAAAACATGTTTTACAGTATTCTGGCTCCCAGGATCGCTATCAGGAAATGGAAGCAAGCATTTCCTACGTAAAATGACACGAGTAATCGAGTGCTGGCGACAGAATTCAAATCGGAGCATCCGTTCCTCTGGAATTCACTAAAATGTATGAAAACATGTTTTACAGTATTCTGGCTCCCAATATCGCTATCGGGAAATGAGAACAAGCATTTCCTGCGTAAAATGACACGAGTAATCGAACTGTGTCGGCAGAATTCGAATACGAGCCTCTGTTCCTCTGGAGTTCACTAAAATGTATGAAAACGTGTTTTACAGTATTTTGGCTCCCAGGATCGCTATCAGGAAATGGAAACAAGCATTTCCTACGTAAAATGACACGAGTAATCGAACTGTGCCGACAGAATTCAAATCCGAGCCTCCGTTCCTCTGGAATTCCCTAAAATGTATGAAAACATGTTTTACAGTATTCTGGCTCCCAGGATCGCAATCGCGAAATGAAGACAAGTATTTCCTACGTAAAATGACACGAGTAATCGAACTATGCCGGCAGAATTCAAATCCGAGCCTCTGTTCCTCTGGAATTCACAAATATGTATGAAAACGTGTTTTACAGTATTCTGGCTCCCAGGATCGCAATCGGGAAATGAAGACAAGTATTTCCTACGTAAAATGACACGAGTAATCGAACTGTGCCGGCAGAATTCAAATACGAGCCTCTGTTCCTCTGGGATTCACTAAAATGTATGAAAACGTGTTTTACAGTATTTTGGCTCCCAGGATCGCTATCAGGAAATGGAAACAAGTATTTCCTACGTAAAATGACACGGCTAATCGAACTGTGCCGGCAGAATTCAAATACGAGCCTCTGTTCCTCTGGGATTCACTAAAATGTATGAAAACGTGTTTTACAGTATTTTGGCTCCCAGGATCGCTATCAGGAAATGGAAACAAGTATTTCCTACGTAAAATGACACGAGTAATCGAACTATGCCGGCAGAATTCAAATCCGAGCCTCTGTTCCTCTGGAATTCACAATTATGTATGAAAACGTGTTTTACAGTATTCTGGCTCCCAGGATCGCAATCGGGAAATGAAGACAAGTATTTCCTACGTAAAATGACACGAGTAATCGAACTGTGCCGGCAGAATTCAAATACGAGCCTCTGTTCCTCTGGGATTCACTAAAATGTATGAAAACGTGTTTTACAGTATTTTGGCTCCCAGGATCGCTATCAGGAAATGGAAACAAGTATTTCCTACGTAAAATGACACGGCTAATCGAACTGTGCCGGCAGAATTCAAATCCGAGCCTCCGTTCCTCTGGAATTCACAAATATGTATGAAAACGTGTTTTACAGTATTCTGGCTCCCAGGATCGCTATCAGGAAATGGAAACAATCATTTCCTACGTAAAATGACACGAGTAATCGAGTGCTGGCGACAGAATTCAAATCGGAGCATCCGTTCCTCTGGAATTCACTAAAATGTATGAAAACATGTTTTACAGTATTCTGGCTCCCAGTATCGCTATCGGGAAATGAGAACAAGTATTTCCTGCGTAAAATGACACGAGTAATCGAACTGTGCCGGCAGAATTCAAATACGAGCCTCTGTTCCTCTGGAATTCACTAAAATGTATGAAAACGTGTTTTACAGTATTTTGGCTCCCAGGATCGCTATCAGGAAATGGAAACAAGTATTTCCTACGTAAAATGACACGGCTAATCGAACTGTGCCGGCAGAATTCAAATCCGAGCCTCCGTTCCTCTGGAATTCACAAATATGTATGAAAACGTGTTTTACACAATTTTGGCTCCCAGGATCGCTATCAGGAAATGGGAACAAGCATTTCCTGCGTAAAATGACACGAGTAATCGAACTGTGCCGACAGAATTCAAATCCGAGCCTCCGTTCCTCTGGAATTCACAAATATGTATGAAAACGTGTTTTACAGTATTCTGGCTCCCAGGATCGCTATCAGGAAATGGAAACAATCATTTCCTACGTAAAATGACACGAGTAATCGAATGCTGGCGGCAGAATTCAAATCGGAGCATCCGTTCCTCTGGAATTCACTAAAATGTATGAAAACATGTTTTACAGTATTCTGGCTCCCAGGATCGCTATCAGGAAATGGAAGCAAGCATTTCCTACGTAAAATGACACGAGTAATCGAACTGTGCTGGCAGAATTCAAATCCGAGCCTCCGTTCCTCTGGAATTCCCTAAAATGTATGAAAACATGTTTTACAGTATTCTGGCTCCCAGGATCGCTATCAGGAAATGGAAGCAAGCATTTCCTACGTAAAATGACACGAGTAATCGAGTGCTGGCGACAGAATTCAAATCGGAGCATCCGTTCCTCTGGAATTCACTAAAATGTATGAAAACATGTTTTACAGTATTCTGGCTCCCAGTATCGCTATCGGGAAATGAGAACAAGCATTTCCTGCGTAAAATGACACGAGTAATCGAACTGTGTCGGCAGAATTCGAATACGAGCCTCTGTTCCTCTGGAGTTCACTAAAATGTATGAAAACGTGTTTTACAGTATTTTGGCTCCCAGGATCGCTATCAGGAAATGGAAACAAGCATTTCCTACGTAAAATGACACGAGTAATCGAACTGTGCCGACAGAATTCAAATCCGAGCCTCCGTTCCTCTGGAATTCCCTAAAATGTATGAAAACATGTTTTACAGTATTCTGGCTCCCAGGATCGCAATCGCGAAATGAAGACAAGTATTTCCTACGTAAAATGACACGAGTAATCGAACTATGCCGGCAGAATTCAAATCCGAGCCTCTGTTCCTCTGGAATTCACAAATATGTATGAAAACGTGTTTTACAGTATTCTGGCTCCCAGGATCGCAATCGGGAAATGAAGACAAGTATTTCCTACGTAAAATGACACGAGTAATCGAACTGTGCCGGCAGAATTCAAATACGAGCCTCTGTTCCTCTGGGATTCACTAAAATGTATGAAAACGTGTTTTACAGTATTTTGGCTCCCAGGATCGCTATCAGGAAATGGAAACAAGTATTTCCTACGTAAAATGACACTGCTAATCGAACTGTGCCGGCAGAATTCAAATCCGAGCCTCCGTTCCTCTGGAATTCACAAATATGTATCAAAACGTGTTTTACAGTATTCTGGCTCCCAGGATCGCTATCAGGAAATAGAAACAAGCATTTCCTACGTAAAATGACACGAGTAATCGAACTGTGCTGGCAGAATTCAAATCCGAGCCTCCGTTCCTCTGGAATTCCCTAAAATGTATGAAAACATGTTTTACAGTATTCTGGCTCCCAGGATCGCTATCAGGAAATGGAAGCAAGCATTTCCTACGTAAAATGACACGAGTAATCGAGTGCTGGCGACAGAATTCAAATCGGAGCATCCGTTCCTCTGGAATTCACTAAAATGTATGAAAACATGTTTTACAGTATTCTGGCTCCCAGTATCGCTATCGGGAAATGAGAACAAGCATTTCCTGCGTAAAATGACACGAGTAATCGAACTGTGTCGGCAGAATTCGAATACGAGCCTCTGTTCCTCTGGAGTTCACTAAAATGTATGAAAACGTGTTTTACAGTATTTTGGCTCCCAGGATCGCTATCAGGAAATGGAAACAAGCATTTCCTACGTAAAATGACACGAGTAATCGAACTGTGCCGACAGAATTCAAATCCGAGCCTCCGTTCCTCTGGAATTCCCTAAAATGTATGAAAACATGTTTTACAGTATTCTGGCTCCCAGGATCGCAATCGCGAAATGAAGACAAGTATTTCCTACGTAAAATGACACGAGTAATCGAACTATGCCGGCAGAATTCAAATCCGAGCCTCTGTTCCTCTGGAATTCACAAATATGTATGAAAACGTGTTTTACAGTATTCTGGCTCCCAGGATCGCAATCGGGAAATGAAGACAAGTATTTCCTACGTAAAATGACACGAGTAATCGAACTGTGCCGGCAGAATTCAAATACGAGCCTCTGTTCCTCTGGGATTCACTAAAATGTATGAAAACGTGTTTTACAGTATTTTGGCTCCCAGGATCGCTATCAGGAAATGGAAACAAGTATTTCCTACGTAAAATGACACGGCTAATCGAACTGTGCCGGCAGAATTCAAATCCGAGCCTCCGTTCCTCTGGAATTCACAAATATGTATGAAAACGTGTTTTACAGTATTCTGGCTCCCAGGATCGCTATCAGGAAATAGAAACAAGCATTTCCTACGTAAAATGAAACGAGTAATCGAATGCTGGCGGCAGAATTCAACTCCGAGCCTCCGTTCCTCTGGAATTCCCTAATATGTATGAAAACATGTTTTACAGTATTCTGGCTCCCAGGATCGCAATCGGGAAATGAAGACAAGTATTTCCTACGTAAAATGACACGAGTAATCGAACTGTGCCGGCAGAATTCAAATACGAGCCTCTGTTCCTCTGGGATTCACTAAAATGTATGAAAACGTGTTTTACAGTATTTTGGCTCCCAGGATCGCTATCAGGAAATGGAAACAAGTATTTCCCACGTAAAATGACACGGCTAATCGAACTGTGCCGGCAGAATTCAAATCCGAGCCTCCGTTCCTCTGGAATTCACAAATATGTATGAAAACGTGTTTTACACAATTTTGGCTCCCAGGATCGCTATCGGGAAATGGGAACAAGCATTTCCTGCGTAAAATGACACGACTAATCGAATGCTGTCGGCAGAATTCAATTCCGAGCCCCCGTTCCTCTGGAATTCACAAATATGTATCAAAACGTGTTTTACAGTATTCTGGCTCCCAGGATCGCAATCGCGAAATGAAGACAAGTATTTCCTACGTAAAATGACACGAGTAATCGAACTATGCCGGCAGAATTCAAATCCGAGCCTCTGTTCCTCTGGAATTCACTAAAATGTATGAAAACGTGTTTTACAGTATTCTGGCTCCCAGGATCGCTATCAGGAAATGGAAACAATCATTTCCTACGTAAAATGACACGAGTAATCGAATGCTGGCGGCAGAATTCAAATCGGAGCATCCGTTCCTCTGGAATTCACTAAAATGTATGAAAACATGTTTTACAGTATTCTGGCTCCCAGGATCGCTATCGGGAAATGGAAGCAAGCATTTCCTACGTAAAATGACACGAGTAATCGAACTGTGCTGGCAGAATTCAAATCCGAGCCTCCGTTCCTCTGGAATTCCCTAAAATGTATGAAAACATGTTTTACAGTATTCTGGCTCCCAGGATCGCAATCGCGAAATGAAGACAAGTATTTCCTACGTAAAATGACACGAGTAATCGAACTATGCCGGCAGAATTCAAATCCGAGCCTCTGTTCCTCTGGAATTCACAAATATGTATGAAAACGTGTTTTACAGTATTCTGGCTCCCAGGATCGCTATCAGGAAATGGAAACAAGCATTTCCTACGTAAAATGACACGAGTAATCGAATGCTGGCGGCAGAATTCAAATCGGAGCATCCGTTCCTCTGGAATTCACTAAAATGTATGAAAACATGTTTTACAGTATTCTGGCTCCCAGTATCGCTATCGGGAAATGAGAACAAGTATTTCCTGCGTAAAATGACACGAGTAATCGAACTGTGCCGGCAGAATTCAAATACGAGCCTCTGTTCCTCTGGAATTCACTAAAATGTATGAAAACGTGTTTTACAGTATTTTGGCTCCCAGGATCGCTATCAGGAAATGGAAACAAGTATTTCCTACGTAAAATGACACGGCTAATCGAACTGTGCCGGCAGAATTCAAATCCGAGCCTCCGTTCCTCTGGAATTCACAAATATGTATGAAAACGTGTTTTACACAATTTTGGCTCCCAGGATCGCTATCAGGAAATGGGAACAAGCATTTCCTGCGTAAAATGACACGAGTAATCGAACTGTGCCGACAGAATTCAAATCCGAGCCTCCGTTCCTCTGGAATTCCCTAAAATGTATGAAGCCATGTTTTACAGTATTTTGGCTCCCAGGATCGCTATCAGGAAATGGAAGCAAGCATTTCCTACGTAAAATGACACGAGTAATCGAACTGTGCCGGCCGAATTCAAATCCGAGCCTCCGTTCCTCTGGAATTCACAAATATGTATGAAAACGTGTTTTACAGTATTCTGGCTCCCAGGATCGCTATCAGGAAATAGAAACAAGCATTTCCTACGTAAAATGAAACGAGTAATCGAATGCTGCCGGCAGAATTCAACTCCGAGCCTCCGTTCCTCTGGAATTCCCTAATATGTATGAAAACATGTTTTACAGTATTCTGGCTCCCAGGATCGCAATCGGGAAATGAAGACAAGTATTTCCTACGTAAAATGACACGAGTAATCGAACTGTGCCGGCAGAATTCAAATACGAGCCTCTGTTCCTCTGGGATTCACTAAAATGTATGAAAACGTGTTTTACAGTATTTTGGCTCCCAGGATCGCTATCAGGAAATGGAAACAAGTATTTCCTACGTAAAATGACACGGCTAATCGAACTGTGCCGGCAGAATTCAAATCCGAGCCTCCGTTCCTCTGGAATTCACAAATATGTATGAAAACGTGTTTTACACAATTTTGGCTCCCAGGATCGCTATCGGGAAATGGGAACAAGCATTTCCTGCGTAAAATGACACGACTAATCGAATGCTGTCGGCAGAATTCAATTCCGAGCCCCCGTTCCTCTGGAATTCACAAATATGTATCAAAACGTGTTTTACAGTATTCTGGCTCCCAGGATCGCAATCGCGAAATGAAGACAAGTATTTCCTACGTAAAATGACACGAGTAATCGAACTATGCCGGCAGAATTCAAATCCGAGCCTCTGTTCCTCTGGAATTCACTAAAATGTATGAAAACGTGTTTTACAGTATTCTGGCTCCCAGGATCGCTATCAGGAAATGGAAACAATCATTTCCTACGTAAAATGACACGAGTAATCGAATGCTGGCGGCAGAATTCAAATCGGAGCATCCGTTCCTCTGGAATTCACTAAAATGTATGAAAACATGTTTTACAGTATTCTGGCTCCCAGGATCGCTATCGGGAAATGGAAGCAAGCATTTCCTACGTAAAATGACACGAGTAATCGAACTGTGCCGGCAGAATTCAAATACGAGCCTCTGTTCCTCTGGGATTCACTAAAATGTATGAAAACGTGTTTTACAGTATTTTGGCTCCCAGGATCGCTATCAGGAAATGGAAACAAGTATTTCCTACGTAAAATGACACGAGTAATCGAATGCTGGCGGCAGAATTCAAATCGGAGCATCCGTTCCTCTGGAATTCACTAAAATGTATGAAAACATGTTTTACAGTATTCTGGCTCCCAGTATCGCTATCGGGAAATGAGAACAAGTATTTCCTGCGTAAAATGACACGAGTAATCGAACTGTGCCGGCAGAATTCAAATACGAGCCTCTGTTCCTCTGGGATTCACTAAAATGTATGAAAACGTGTTTTACAGTATTTTGGCTCCCAGGATCGCTATCAGGAAATGGAAACAAGTATTTCCTACGTAAAATGACACGGCTAATCGAACTGTGCCGGCAGAATTCAAATCCGAGCCTCCGTTCCTCTGGAATTCACAAATATGTATGAAAACGTGTTTTACACAATTTTGGCTCCCAGGATCGCTATCAGGAAATGGAAGCAAGCATTTCCTACGTAAAATGACACGAGTAATCGAACTGTGCCGGCCGAATTCAAATCCGAGCCTCCGTTCCTCTGGAATTCACAAATATGTATGAAAACGTGTTTTACAGTATTCTGGCTCCCAGGATCGCAATCGGGAAATGAAGACAAGTATTTCCTACGTAAAATGACACGAGTAATCGAACTGTGCCGGCAGAATTCAAATACGAGCCTCTGTTCCTCTGGGATTCACTAAAATGTATGAAAACGTGTTTTACAGTATTTTGGCTCCCAGGATCGCTATCAGGAAATGGAAACAAGTATTTCCTACGTAAAATGACACGGCTAATCGAACTGTGCCGGCAGAATTCAAATCCGAGCCTCCGTTCCTCTGGAATTCACAAATATGTATGAAAACGTGTTTTACACAATTTTGGCTCCCAGGATCGCTATCGGGAAATGGGAACAAGCATTTCCTGCGTAAAATGACACGACTAATCGAATGCTGTCGGCAGAATTCAATTCCGAGCCCCCGTTCCTCTGGAATTCACAAATATGTATCAAAACGTGTTTTACAGTATTCTGGCTCCCAGGATCGCAATCGCGAAATGAAGACAAGTATTTCCTACGTAAAATGACACGAGTAATCGAACTATGCCGGCAGAATTCAAATCCGAGCCTCTGTTCCTCTGGAATTCACTAAAATGTATGAAAACGTGTTTTACAGTATTCTGGCTCCCAGGATCGCTATCAGGAAATGGAAACAATCATTTCCTACGTAAAATGACACGAGTAATCGAATGCTGGCGGCAGAATTCAAATCGGAGCATCCGTTCCTCTGGAATTCACTAAAATGTATGAAAACATGTTTTACAGTATTCTGGCTCCCAGGATCGCTATCGGGAAATGGAAGCAAGCATTTCCTACGTAAAATGACACGAGTAATCGAACTGTGCTGGCAGAATTCAAATCCGAGCCTCCGTTCCTCTGGAATTCCCTAAAATGTATGAAAACATGTTTTACAGTATTCTGGCTCCCAGGATCGCAATCGCGAAATGAAGACAAGTATTTCCTACGTAAAATGACACGAGTAATCGAACTATGCCGGCAGAATTCAAATCCGAGCCTCTGTTCCTCTGGAATTCACAAATATGTATGAAAACGTGTTTTACAGTATTCTGGCTCCCAGGATCGCTATCAGGAAATGGAAACAAGCATTTCCTACGTAAAATGACACGAGTAATCGAATGCTGCCGGCAGAATTCAAATCCGAGCCTCTGTTCCTCTGGAATTCACAAATATGTATGAAAACGTGTTTTACAGTATTCTGGCTCCCAGGATCGCTATCAGGAAATGGAAGCAAGCATTTCCTACGTAAAATGACACGAGTAATCGAACTGTGCCGGCCGAATTCAAATCCGAGCCTCCGTTCCTCTGGAATTCACAAATATGTATGAAAACGTGTTTTACAGTATTCTGGCTCCCAGGATCGCTATCAGGAAATAGAAACAAGCATTTCCTACGTAAAATGAAACGAGTAATCGAATGCTGGCGGCAGAATTCAACTCCGAGCCTCCGTTCCTCTGGAATTCCCTAATATGTATGAAAACATGTTTTACAGTATTCTGGCTCCCAGGATCGCTATCAGGAACTGGAAGCAAGCATTTCCTACGTAAAATGACACGAGTAATCGAATGCTGGCGGCAGAATGCAAATCGGAGCATCCGTTCCTCTGGAATTCACTAAAATGTATGAAAACATGTTTTACAGTATTCTGGCTCCCAGGATCGCTATCAGGAAATGGAAACAAGCATTTCCTACGTAAAATGACACGAGTAATCGAACTGTGCTGGCAGAATTCAAATCCGAGCCTCCGTTCCTCTGGAATTCACAAATATGTATGAAAACGTGTTTTACACAATTTTGGCTCCCAGGATCGCTATCGGGAAATGGGAACAAGCATTTCCTGCGTAAAATGACACGACTAATCGAATGCTGTCGGCAGAATTCAATTCCGAGCCCCCGTTCCTCTGGAATTCACAAATATGTATCAAAACGTGTTTTACAGTATTCTGGCTCCCAGGATCGCAATCGCGAAATGAAGACAAGTATTTCCTACGTAAAATGACACGAGTAATCGAACTATGCCGGCAGAATTCAAATCCGAGCCTCCGTTCCTCTGGAATTCACAAATATGTATGAAAACGTGTTTTACAGTATTCTGGCTCCCAGGATCGCTATCAGGAAATAGAAACAAGCATTTCCTACGTAAAATGAAACGAGTAATCGAATGCTGGCGGCAGAATTCAACTCCGAGCCTCCGTTCCTCTGGAATTCCCTAATATGTATGAAAACATGTTTTACAGTATTCTGGCTCCCAGGATCGCTATCAGGAACTGGAAGCAAGCATTTCCTACGTAAAATGACACGAGTAATCGAATGCTGGCGGCAGAATGCAAATCGGAGCATCCGTTCCTCTGGAATTCACTAAAATGTATGAAAACATGTTTTACAGTATTCTGGCTCCCAGGATCGCTATCAGGAAATGGAAACAAGCATTTCCTACGTAAAATGACACGAGTAATCGAACTGTGCTGGCAGAATTCAAATCCGAGCCTCCGTTCCTCTGGAATTCACAAATATGTATGAAAACGTGTTTTACACAATTTTGGCTCCCAGGATCGCTATCGGGAAATGGGAACAAGCATTTCCTGCGTAAAATGACACGACTAATCGAATGCTGTCGGCAGAATTCAATTCCGAGCCCCCGTTCCTCTGGAATTCACAAATATGTATCAAAACGTGTTTTACAGTATTCTGGCTCCCAGGATCGCAATCGCGAAATGAAGACAAGTATTTCCTACGTAAAATGACACGAGTAATCGAACTATGCCGGCAGAATTCAAATCCGAGCCTCTGTTCCTCTGGAATTCACTAAAATGTATGAAAACGTGTTTTACAGTATTCTGGCTCCCAGGATCGCTATCAGGAAATGGAAACAATCATTTCCTACGTAAAATGACACGAGTAATCGAATGCTGGCGGCAGAATTCAAATCGGAGCATCCGTTCCTCTGGAATTCACTAAAATGTATGAAAACATGTTTTACAGTATTCTGGCTCCCAGGATCGCTATCGGGAAATGGAAGCAAGCATTTCCTACGTAAAATGACACGAGTAATCGAACTGTGCTGGCAGAATTCAAATCCGAGCCTCCGTTCCTCTGGAATTCCCTAAAATGTATGAAAACATGTTTTACAGTATTCTGGCTCCCAGGATCGCAATCGCGAAATGAAGACAAGTATTTCCTACGTAAAATGACACGAGTAATCGAACTATGCCGGCAGAATTCAAATCCGAGCCTCTGTTCCTCTGGAATTCACTAAAATGTATGAAAACGTGTTTTACAGTATTCTGGCTCCCAGGATCGCTATCAGGAAATGGAAACAATCATTTCCTACGTAAAATGACACGAGTAATCGAATGCTGGCGGCAGAATTCAAATCGGAGCATCCGTTCCTCTGGAATTCACTAAAATGTATGAAAACATGTTTTACAGTATTCTGGCTCCCAGGATCGCTATCGGGAAATGGAAGCAAGCATTTCCTACGTAAAATGACACGAGTAATCGAACTGTGCTGGCAGAATTCAAATCCGAGCCTCCGTTCCTCTGGAATTCCCTAAAATGTATGAAAACATGTTTTACAGTATTCTGGCTCCCAGGATCGCAATCGCGAAATGAAGACAAGTATTTCCTACGTAAAATGACACGAGTAATCGAACTATGCCGGCAGAATTCAAATCCGAGCCTCTGTTCCTCTGGAATTCACAAATATGTATGAAAACGTGTTTTACAGTATTCTGGCTCCCAGGATCGCTATCAGGAAATGGAAACAAGCATTTCCTACGTAAAATGACACGAGTAATCGAATGCTGGCGGCAGAATTCAAATCGGAGCATCCGTTCCTCTGGAATTCACTAAAATGTATGAAAACATGTTTTACAGTATTCTGGCTCCCAGTATCGCTATCGGGAAATGAGAACAAGTATTTCCTGCGTAAAATGACACGAGTAATCGAACTGTGCCGGCAGAATTCAAATACGAGCCTCTGTTCCTCTGGAATTCACTAAAATGTATGAAAACGTGTTTTACAGTATTTTGGCTCCCAGGATCGCTATCAGGAAATGGAAACAAGTATTTCCTACGTAAAATGACACGGCTAATCGAACTGTGCCGGCAGAATTCAAATCCGAGCCTCCGTTTCTCTGGAATTCACAAATATGTATGAAAACGTGTTTTACACAATTTTGGCTCCCAGGATCGCTATCAGGAAATGGGAACAAGCATTTCCTGCGTAAAATGACACGAGTAATCGAACTGTGCCGACAGAATTCAAATCCGAGCCTCCGTTCCTCTGGAATTCCCTAAAATGTATGAAGCCATGTTTTACAGTATTTTGGCTCCCAGGATCGCTATCAGGAAATGGAAGCAAGCATTTCCTACGTAAAATGACACGAGTAATCGAACTGTGCCGGCCGAATTCAAATCCGAGCCTCCGTTCCTCTGGAATTCACAAATATGTATGAAAACGTGTTTTACAGTATTCTGGCTCCCAGGATCGCTATCAGGAAATAGAGACAAGCATTTCCTACGTAAAATGAAACGAGTAATCGAATGCTGGCGGCAGAATTCAACTCCGAGCCTCCGTTCCTCTGGAATTCCCTAATATGTATGAAAACATGTTTTACAGTATTCTGGCTCCCAGGATCGCAATCGGGAAATGAAGACAAGTATTTCCTACGTAAAATGACACGAGTAATCGAACTGTGCCGGCAGAATTCAAATACGAGCCTCTGTTCCTCTGGGATTCACTAAAATGTATGAAAACGTGTTTTACAGTATTTTGGCTCCCAGGATCGCTATCAGGAAATGGAAACAAGTATTTCCTACGTAAAATGACACGGCTAATCGAACTGTGCCGGCAGAATTCAAATCCGAGCCTCCGTTCCTCTGGAATTCACAAATATGTATGAAAACGTGTTTTACACAATTTTGGCTCCCAGGATCGCTATCGGGAAATGGGAACAAGCATTTCCTGCGTAAAATGACACGACTAATCGAATGCTGTCGGCAGAATTCAATTCCGAGCCCCCGTTCCTCTGGAATTCACAAATATGTATCAAAACGTGTTTTACAGTATTCTGGCTCCCAGGATCGCAATCGCGAAATGAAGACAAGTATTTCCTACGTAAAATGACACGAGTAATCGAACTATGCCGGCAGAATTCAAATCCGAGCCCCCGTTCCTCTGGAATTCACAAATATGTATCAAAACGTGTTTTACAGTATTCTGGCTCCCAGGATCGCTATCAGGAAATGGAAACAATCATTTCCTACGTAAAATGACACGAGTAATCGAATGCTGGCGGCAGAATTCAAATCGGAGCATCCGTTCCTCTGGAATTCACTAAAATGTATGAAAACATGTTTTACAGTATTCTGGCTCCCAGGATCGCTATCGGGAAATGGAAGCAAGCATTTCCTACGTAAAATGACACGAGTAATCGAACTGTGCTGGCAGAATTCAAATCCGAGCCTCCGTTCCTCTGGAATTCCCTAAAATGTATGAAAACATGTTTTACAGTATTCTGGCTCCCAGGATCGCAATCGCGAAATGAAGACAAGTATTTCCTACGTAAAATGACACGAGTAATCGAACTATGCCGGCAGAATTCAAATCCGAGCCTCTGTTCCTCTGGAATTCACAAATATGTATGAAAACGTGTTTTACAGTATTCTGGCTCCCAGGATCGCTATCAGGAAATGGAAACAAGCATTTCCTACGTAAAATGACACGAGTAATCGAATGCTGGCGGCAGAATTCAAATCGGAGCATCCGTTCCTCTGGAATTCACTAAAATGTATGAAAACATGTTTTACAGTATTCTGGCTCCCAGTATCGCTATCGGGAAATGAGAACAAGTATTTCCTGCGTAAAATGACACGAGTAATCGAACTGTGCCGGCAGAATTCAAATACGAGCCTCTGTTCCTCTGGAATTCACTAAAATGTATGAAAACGTGTTTTACAGTATTTTGGCTCCCAGGATCGCTATCAGGAAATGGAAACAAGTATTTCCTACGTAAAATGACACGGCTAATCGAACTGTGCCGGCAGAATTCAAATCCGAGCCTCCGTTTCTCTGGAATTCACAAATATGTATGAAAACGTGTTTTACACAATTTTGGCTCCCAGGATCGCTATCAGGAAATGGGAACAAGCATTTCCTGCGTAAAATGACACGAGTAATCGAACTGTGCCGACAGAATTCAAATCCGAGCCTCCGTTCCTCTGGAATTCCCTAAAATGTATGAAGCCATGTTTTACAGTATTTTGGCTCCCAGGATCGCTATCAGGAAATGGAAGCAAGCATTTCCTACGTAAAATGACACGAGTAATCGAACTGTGCCGGCCGAATTCAAATCCGAGCCTCCGTTCCTCTGGAATTCACAAATATGTATGAAAACGTGTTTTACAGTATTCTGGCTCCCAGGATCGCTATCAGGAAATAGAAACAAGCATTTCCTACGTAAAATGAAACGAGTAATCGAATGCTGGCGGCAGAATTCAACTCCGAGCCTCCGTTCCTCTGGAATTCCCTAATATGTATGAAAACATGTTTTACAGTATTCTGGCTCCCAGGATCGCAATCGGGAAATGAAGACAAGTATTTCCTACGTAAAATGACACGAGTAATCGAACTGTGCCGGCAGAATTCAAATACGAGCCTCTGTTCCTCTGGGATTCACTAAAATGTATGAAAACGTGTTTTACAGTATTTTGGCTCCCAGGATCGCTATCAGGAAATGGAAACAAGTATTTCCTACGTAAAATGACACGGCTAATCGAACTGTGCCGGCAGAATTCAAATCCGAGCCTCCGTTCCTCTGGAATTCACAAATATGTATGAAAACGTGTTTTACACAATTTTGGCTCCCAGGATCGCTATCGGGAAATGGGAACAAGCATTTCCTGCGTAAAATGACACGACTAATCGAATGCTGTCGGCAGAATTCAATTCCGAGCCCCCGTTCCTCTGGAATTCACAAATATGTATCAAAACGTGTTTTACAGTATTCTGGCTCCCAGGATCGCAATCGCGAAATGAAGACAAGTATTTCCTACGTAAAATGACACGAGTAATCGAACTATGCCGGCAGAATTCAAATCCGAGCCCCCGTTCCTCTGGAATTCACAAATATGTATCAAAACGTGTTTTACAGTATTCTGGCTCCCAGGATCGCTATCAGGAAATGGAAACAATCATTTCCTACGTAAAATGACACGAGTAATCGAATGCTGGCGGCAGAATTCAAATCGGAGCATCCGTTCCTCTGGAATTCACTAAAATGTATGAAAACATGTTTTACAGTATTCTGGCTCCCAGGATCGCTATCGGGAAATGGAAGCAAGCATTTCCTACGTAAAATGACACGAGTAATCGAACTGTGCTGGCAGAATTCAAATCCGAGCCTCCGTTCCTCTGGAATTCCCTAAAATGTATGAAAACATGTTTTACAGTATTCTGGCTCCCAGGATCGCAATCGCGAAATGAAGACAAGTATTTCCTACGTAAAATGACACGAGTAATCGAACTATGCCGGCAGAATTCAAATCCGAGCCTCTGTTCCTCTGGAATTCACAAATATGTATGAAAACGTGTTTTACAGTATTCTGGCTCCCAGGATCGCTATCAGGAAATGGAAACAAGCATTTCCTACGTAAAATGACACGAGTAATCGAATGCTGGCGGCAGAATTCAAATCGGAGCATCCGTTCCTCTGGAATTCACTAAAATGTATGAAAACATGTTTTACAGTATTCTGGCTCCCAGTATCGCTATCGGGAAATGAGAACAAGTATTTCCTGCGTAAAATGACACGAGTAATCGAACTGTGCCGGCAGAATTCAAATACGAGCCTCTGTTCCTCTGGAATTCACTAAAATGTATGAAAACGTGTTTTACAGTATTTTGGCTCCCAGGATCGCTATCAGGAAATGGAAACAAGTATTTCCTACGTAAAATGACACGGCTAATCGAACTGTGCCGGCAGAATTCAAATCCGAGCCTCCGTTCCTCTGGAATTCACAAATATGTATGAAAACGTGTTTTACACAATTTTGGCTCCCAGGATCGCTATCAGGAAATGGGAACAAGCATTTCCTGCGTAAAATGACACGAGTAATCGAACTGTGCCGACAGAATTCAAATCCGAGCCTCCGTTCCTCTGGAATTCCCTAAAATGTATGAAGCCATGTTTTACAGTATTTTGGCTCCCAGGATCGCTATCAGGAAATGGAAGCAAGCATTTCCTACGTAAAATGACACGAGTAATCGAACTGTGCCGGCCGAATTCAAATCCGAGCCTCCGTTCCTCTGGAATTCACAAATATGTATGAAAACGTGTTTTACAGTATTCTGGCTCCCAGGATCGCTATCAGGAAATAGAAACAAGCATTTCCTACGTAAAATGAAACGAGTAATCGAATGCTGGCGGCAGAATTCAACTCCGAGCCTCCGTTCCTCTGGAATTCCCTAAAATGTATGAAAACATGTTTTACAGTATTCTGGCTCCCAGGATCGCTATCAGGAAATGGAAGCAAGCATTTCCTACGTAAAATGACACGAGTAATCGAACTGTGCCGGCAGAATTCAAATACGAGCCTCTGTTCCTCTGGGATTCACTAAAATGTATGAAAACGTGTTTTACAGTATTTTGGCTCCCAGGATCGCTATCAGGAAATGGAAACAAGTATTTCCTACGTAAAATGACACGAGTAATCGAACTGTGCTGGCAGAATTCAAATCCGAGCCTCCGTTCCTCTGGAATTCACAAATATGTATGAAAACATGTTTTACAGTATTCTGGCTCCCAGGATCGCTATCGGGAAATGAGAACAAGCATTTCCTGCGTAAAATGACACGAGTAATCGAACTGTGTCGGCAGAATTCGAATACGAGCCTCTGTTCCTCTGGAATTCACAAATATGTATGAAAACGTGTTTTACAGTATCTTGGCTCCCAGGATCGCTATCAGGAAATGGAAGCAAGCATTTCCTACGTAAAATGACACGAGTAATCGAACTGTGCTGGCAGAATTCAAATCCGAGCCTCCGTTCCTCTGGAATTCCCTAAAATGTATGAAAACATGTTTTACAGTATTTTGGCTCCCAGGATCGCTATCAGGAAATGGAAACAAGTATTTCCTACGTAAAATGACACGGCTAATCGAACTGTGCCGGCAGAATTCAAATCCGAGCCTCCGTTCCTTTGGAATTCACAAATATGTATGAAAACGTGTTTTACACAATTTTGGCTCCCAGGATCGCTATCGGGAAATGGGAACAAGCATTTCCTGCGTAAAATGACACGACTAATCGAATGCTGTCGGCAGAATTCAAATCCGAGCCTCCGTTCCTCTGGAATTCGCAAATATGTATCAAAACGTGTTTTACAGTATTCTGGCTCCCAGGATCGCAATCGCGAAATGAAGACAAGTATTTCCTACGTAAAATGACACGAGTAATCGAACTATGCCGGCAGAATTCAAATCCGAGCCTCTGTTCCTCTGGAATTCACTAAAATGTATGAAAACGTGTTTTACAGAATTTTGGCTGCCAGGATCGCTATCAGGAAATGGGAACAAGCATTTCCTGCGTAAAATGACACGACTAATCGAATGCTGTCGGCAGAATTCAAATCCGAGCCTCTGTTCTTCTGGAAATCACAAATATGGATGAAAACGTGTTTTACAGTATTTTGGCTCCCAGTATCGCTATCGGGAAATGAGAACAAGCATTTCCTGCGTAAAATGACACGAGTAATCGAACTGTGCCGGCACAATTCAAATACGAGCCTCTGTTCCACTGGAATTCACAAATATGTATGAAAACGTGTTTTACAGTATTCTGGCTCCCAGGATCGCTATCAGGAAATGGAAACAATCATTTCCTACGTAAAATGACACGAGTAATCGAATGCTGGCGGCAGAATTCAAATCGGAGCATCCGTTCCTCTGGAATTCACTAAAATGTATGAAAACATGTTTTACAGTATTCTGGCTCCCAGGATCGCAATCGCGAAATGAAGACAAGTATTTCCTACGTAAAATGACACGAGTAATCGAACTATGCCGGCAGAATTCAAATCCGAGCCTCTGTTCCTCTGGAATTCACAAATATGTATGAAAACGTGTTTTACAGTATTCTGGCTCCCAGGATCGCTATCAGGAAATGGAAACAAGCATTTCCTACGTAAAATGACACGAGTAATCGAATGCTGGCGGCAGAATTCAAATCGGAGCATCCGTTCCTCTGGAATTCACTAAAATGTATGAAAACATGTTTTACAGTATTCTGGCTCCCAGTATCGCTATCGGGAAATGAGAACAAGCATTTCCTGCGTAAAATGACACGAGTAATCGAACTGTGCCGGCCGAATTCAAATCCGAGCCTCCGTTCCTCTGGAATTCACAAATATGTATGAAAACGTGTTTTACAGTATTCTGGCTCCCAGGATCGCTATCAGGAAATGGAAACAATCATTTCCTACGTAAAATGACACGAGTAATCGAATGCTGGCGGCAGAATTCAAATCGGAGCATCCGTTCCTCTGGAATTCACCAAAATGTATGAAAACATGTTTTACAGTATTCTGGCTCCCAGTATCGCTATCAGGAAATGGAAGCAACCATTTCCTACGTAAAATGACACGAGTAATCGAACTGTGCTGGCAGAATTCAAATCCGAGCCTCCGTTCCTCTGGAATTCCCTAAAATGTATGAAAACATGTTTTACAGTATTCTGGCTCCCAGGATCGCTATCAGGAAATGGGAACAAGCATTTCCTGCGTAAAATGACACGACTAATCGAATGCTGTCGGCAGAATTCAAATCCGAGCCTCTGTTCTTCTGGAAATCACAAATATGGATGAAAACGTGTTTTACAGTATTTTGGCTCCCAGTATCGCTATCGGGAAATGAGAACAAGCATTTCCTGCGTAAAATGACACGAGTAATCGAACTGTGCCGGCACAATTCAAATACGAGCCTCTGTTCCACTGGAATTCACAAATATGTATGAAAACGTGTTTTACAGTATTCTGGCTCCCAGGATCGCTATCAGGAAATGGAAACAATCATTTCCTACGTAAAATGACACGAGTAATCGAATGCTGGCGGCAGAATTCAAATCGGAGCATCCGTTCCTCTGGAATTCACTAAAATGTATGAAAACATGTTTTACAGTATTCTGGCTCCCAGGATCGCAATCGCGAAATGAAGACAAGTATTTCCTACGTAAAATGACACGAGTAATCGAACTATGCCGGCAGAATTCAAATCCGAGCCTCTGTTCCTCTGGAATTCACAAATATGTATGAAAACGTGTTTTACAGTATTCTGGCTCCCAGGATCGCTATCAGGAAATGGAAACAAGCATTTCCTACGTAAAATGACACGAGTAATCGAATGCTGGCGGCAGAATTCAAATCGGAGCATCCGTTCCTCTGGAATTCACTAAAATGTATGAAAACATGTTTTACAGTATTCTGGCTCCCAGTATCGCTATCGGGAAATGAGAACAAGCATTTCCTGCGTAAAATGACACGCGTAATCGAACTGTGCCGGCCGAATTCAAATCCGAGCCTCCGTTCCTCTGGAATTCACAAATATGTATGAAAACGTGTTTTACAGTATTCTGGCTCCCAGGATCGCTATCAGGAAATGGAAACAATCATTTCCTACGTAAAATGACACGAGTAATCGAATGCTGGCGGCAGAATTCAAATCGGAGCATCCGTTCCTCTGGAATTCACCAAAATGTATGAAAACATGTTTTACAGTATTCTGGCTCCCAGTATCGCTATCAGGAAATGGAAGCAACCATTTCCTACGTAAAATGACACGAGTAATCGAACTGTGCTGGCAGAATTCAAATCCGAGCCTCCGTTCCTCTGGAATTCCCTAAAATGTATGAAAACATGTTTTACAGTATTCTGGCTCCCAGGATCGCTATCAGGAAATGGAAGCAAGCATTTCCTACGTAAAATGACACGAGTAATCGAGTGCTGGCGACAGAATTCAAATCGGAGCATCCGTTCCTCTGGAATTCACTAAAATGTATGAAAACATGTTTTACAGTATTCTGGCTCCCAGTATCGCTATCGGGAAATGAGAACAAGCATTTCCTGCGTAAAATGACACGAGTAATCGAACTGTGTCGGCAGAATTCGAATACGAGCCTCTGTTCCTCTGGAGTTCACTAAAATGTATGAAAACGTGTTTTACAGTATTCTGGCTCCCAGGATCGCTATCAGGAAATAGAAACAAGCATTTCCTACGTAAAATGAAACGAGTAATCGAATGCTGCCGGCACAATTCAAATCCGAGCCTCCGTTCCTCTGGAATTCACTAATATGTATGAAAACATGTTTTACAGTATTCTGGCTCCCAGGATCGCTATCAGGAACTGGAAGCAAGCATTTCCTACGTAAAATGACACGAGTAATCGAATGCTGGCGGCAGAATGCAAATCGGAGCATCCGTTCCTCTGGAATTCACTAAAATGTATGAAAACATGTTTTACAGTATTCTGGCTCCCAGGATCGCTATCAGGAAATGGAAACAAGCATTTCCTACGTAAAATGACACGAGTAATCGAACTGTGCTGGCAGAATTCAAATCCGAGCCTCCGTTCCTCTGGAATTCACAAATATGTATGAAAACGTGTTTTACACAATTTTGGCTCCCAGGATCGCTATCGGGAAATGGGAAAAAGCATTTCCTGCGTAAAATGACACGACTAATCGAATGCTGTCGGCAGAATTCAAATCCGAGCCTCCGTTCCTCTGGAATTCACAAATATGTATCAAAACGTGTTTTACAGTATTCTGGCTCCCAGGATCGCAATCGCGAAATGAAGACAAGTATTTCCTACGTAAAATGACACGAGTAATCGAACTGTGCTGGCAGAATTCAAATCCGAGCCTCCGTTCCTCTGGAATTCCCTAAAATGTATGAAAACATGTTTTACAGTATTCTGGCTCCCAGGATCGCTATCAGGAAATGGAAGCAAGCATTTCCTACGTAAAATGACACGAGTAATCGAACTGTGCCGGCAGAATTCAAATACGAGCCTCTGTTCCTCTGGGATTCACTAAAATGTATGAAAACGTGTTTTACAGTATTTTGGCTCCCAGGATCGCTATCAGGAAATGGAAACAAGTATTTCCTACGTAAAATGACACGAGTAATCGAACTGTGCTGGCAGAATTCAAATCCGAGCCTCCGTTCCTCTGGAATTCACAAATATGTATGAAAACGTGTTTTACAGTATTCTGGCTCCCAGGATCGCTATCAGGAAATGGAAACAAGCATTTCCTACGTAAAATGACACGAGTAATCGAACTGTGCCGACAGAATTCAAATCCGAGCCTCCGTTCCTCTGGAATTCCCTAAAATGTATGAAAACATGTTTTACAGTATTCTGGCTCCCAGGATCGCAATCGCGAAATGAAGACAAGTATTTCCTACGTAAAATGACACGAGTAATCGAACTATGCCGGCAGAATTCAAATCCGAGCCTCTGTTCCTCTGGAATTCACAAATATGTATGAAAACGTGTTTTACAGTATTCTGGCTCCCAGGATCGCAATCGGGAAATGAAGACAAGTATTTCCTACGTAAAATGACACGAGTAATCGAACTGTGCCGGCAGAATTCAAATACGAGCCTCTGTTCCTCTGGGATTCACTAAAATGTATGAAAACGTGTTTTACAGTATTTTGGCTCCCAGGATCGCTATCAGGAAATGGAAACAAGTATTTCCTACGTAAAATGACACGAGTAATCGAATGCTGGCGGCAGAATTCAAATCGGAGCATCCGTTCCTCTGGAATTCACTAAAATGTATGAAAACATGTTTTACAGTATTCTGGCTCCCAGTATCGCTATCGGGAAATGAGAACAAGCATTTCCTGCGTAAAATGACACGAGTAATCGAACTGTGCCGGCCGAATTCAAATCCGAGCCTCCGTTCCTCTGGAATTCACAAATATGTATGAAAACGTGTTTTACAGTATTCTGGCTCCCAGGATCGCTATCAGGAAATGGAAACAATCATTTCCTACGTAAAATGACACGAGTAATCGAATGCTGGCGGCAGAATTCAAATCGGAGCATCCGTTCCTCTGGAATTCACCAAAATGTATGAAAACATGTTTTACAGTATTCTGGCTCCCAGTATCGCTATCAGGAAATGGAAGCAACCATTTCCTACGTAAAATGACACGAGTAATCGAACTGTGCTGGCAGAATTCAAATCCGAGCCTCCGTTCCTCTGGAATTCCCTAAAATGTATGAAAACATGTTTTACAGTATTCTGGCTCCCAGGATCGCTATCAGGAAATGGGAACAAGCATTTCCTGCGTAAAATGACACGACTAATCGAATGCTGTCGGCAGAATTCAAATCCGAGCCTCTGTTCTTCTGGAAATCACAAATATGGATGAAAACGTGTTTTACAGTATTTTGGCTCCCAGTATCGCTATCGGGAAATGAGAACAAGCATTTCCTGCGTAAAATGACACGAGTAATCGAACTGTGCCGGCACAATTCAAATACGAGCCTCTGTTCCACTGGAATTCACAAATATGTATGAAAACGTGTTTTACAGTATTCTGGCTCCCAGGATCGCTATCAGGAAATGGAAACAATCATTTCCTACGTAAAATGACACGAGTAATCGAATGCTGGCGGCAGAATTCAAATCGGAGCATCCGTTCCTCTGGAATTCACTAAAATGTATGAAAACATGTTTTACAGTATTCTGGCTCCCAGGATCGCAATCGCGAAATGAAGA
This sequence comes from Ectemnius continuus, assembly GCA_910591665.1. Lineage (NCBI taxonomy): Eukaryota > Metazoa > Arthropoda > Insecta > Hymenoptera > Crabronidae > Ectemnius > Ectemnius continuus. The sequence goes on along the minus strand of CAJUYD010000014.1, from coordinate 1,163,951 downwards.
CAAGTATTTCCTACGTAAAATGACACGAGTAATCGAACTATGCCGGCAGAATTCAAATCCGAGCCTCTGTTCCTCTGGAATTCACAAATATGTATGAAAACGTGTTTTACAGTATTCTGGCTCCCAGGATCGCTATCAGGAAATGGAAACAAGCATTTCCTACGTAAAATGACACGAGTAATCGAATGCTGGCGGCAGAATTCAAATCGGAGCATCCGTTCCTCTGGAATTCACTAAAATGTATGAAAACATGTTTTACAGTATTCTGGCTCCCAGTATCGCTATCGGGAAATGAGAACAAGCATTTCCTGCGTAAAATGACACGAGTAATCGAACTGTGCCGGCCGAATTCAAATCCGAGCCTCCGTTCCTCTGGAATTCACAAATATGTATGAAAACGTGTTTTACAGTATTCTGGCTCCCAGGATCGCTATCAGGAAATGGAAACAATCATTTCCTACGTAAAATGACACGAGTAATCGAATGCTGGCGGCAGAATTCAAATCGGAGCATCCGTTCCTCTGGAATTCACCAAAATGTATGAAAACATGTTTTACAGTATTCTGGCTCCCAGTATCGCTATCAGGAAATGGAAGCAACCATTTCCTACGTAAAATGACACGAGTAATCGAACTGTGCTGGCAGAATTCAAATCCGAGCCTCCGTTCCTCTGGAATTCCCTAAAATGTATGAAAACATGTTTTACAGTATTCTGGCTCCCAGGATCGCTATCAGGAAATGGAAGCAAGCATTTCCTACGTAAAATGACACGAGTAATCGAGTGCTGGCGACAGAATTCAAATCGGAGCATCCGTTCCTCTGGAATTCACTAAAATGTATGAAAACATGTTTTACAGTATTCTGGCTCCCAGTATCGCTATCGGGAAATGAGAACAAGCATTTCCTGCGTAAAATGACACGAGTAATCGAACTGTGTCGGCAGAATTCGAATACGAGCCTCTGTTCCTCTGGAGTTCACTAAAATGTATGAAAACGTGTTTTACAGTATTCTGGCTCCCAGGATCGCTATCAGGAAATAGAAACAAGCATTTCCTACGTAAAATGAAACGAGTAATCGAATGCTGGCGGCAGAATTCAACTCCGAGCCTCCGTTCCTCTGGAATTCCCTAATATGTATGAAAACATGTTTTACAGTATTCTGGCTCCCAGGATCGCTATCAGGAACTGGAAGCAAGCATTTCCTACGTAAAATGACACGAGTAATCGAATGCTGGCGGCAGAATGCAAATCGGAGCATCCGTTCCTCTGGAATTCACTAAAATGTATGAAAACATGTTTTACAGTATTCTGGCTCCCAGGATCGCTATCAGGAAATGGAAACAAGCATTTCCTACGTAAAATGACACGAGTAATCGAACTGTGCTGGCAGAATTCAAATCCGAGCCTCCGTTCCTCTGGAATTCACAAATATGTATGAAAACGTGTTTTACACAATTTTGGCTCCCAGGATCGCTATCGGGAAATGGGAAAAAGCATTTCCTGCGTAAAATGACACGACTAATCGAATGCTGTCGGCAGAATTCAAATCCGAGCCTCCGTTCCTCTGGAATTCACAAATATGTATCAAAACGTGTTTTACAGTATTCTGGCTCCCAGGATCGCAATCGCGAAATGAAGACAAGTATTTCCTACGTAAAATGACACGAGTAATCGAACTGTGCTGGCAGAATTCAAATCCGAGCCTCCGTTCCTCTGGAATTCCCTAAAATGTATGAAAACATGTTTTACAGTATTCTGGCTCCCAGGATCGCTATCAGGAAATGGAAGCAAGCATTTCCTACGTAAAATGACACGAGTAATCGAACTGTGCCGGCAGAATTCAAATACGAGCCTCTGTTCCTCTGGGATTCACTAAAATGTATGAAAACGTGTTTTACAGTATTTTGGCTCCCAGGATCGCTATCAGGAAATGGAAACAAGTATTTCCTACGTAAAATGACACGAGTAATCGAACTGTGCTGGCAGAATTCAAATCCGAGCCTCCGTTCCTCTGGAATTCACAAATATGTATGAAAACGTGTTTTACAGTATTCTGGCTCCCAGGATCGCTATCAGGAAATGGAAACAAGCATTTCCTACGTAAAATGACACGAGTAATCGAACTGTGCCGACAGAATTCAAATCCGAGCCTCCGTTCCTCTGGAATTCCCTAAAATGTATGAAAACATGTTTTACAGTATTCTGGCTCCCAGGATCGCAATCGCGAAATGAAGACAAGTATTTCCTACGTAAAATGACACGAGTAATCGAACTATGCCGGCAGAATTCAAATCCGAGCCTCTGTTCCTCTGGAATTCACAAATATGTATGAAAACGTGTTTTACAGTATTCTGGCTCCCAGGATCGCAATCGGGAAATGAAGACAAGTATTTCCTACGTAAAATGACACGAGTAATCGAACTGTGCCGGCAGAATTCAAATACGAGCCTCTGTTCCTCTGGGATTCACTAAAATGTATGAAAACGTGTTTTACAGTATTTTGGCTCCCAGGATCGCTATCAGGAAATGGAAACAAGTATTTCCTACGTAAAATGACACGAGTAATCGAATGCTGGCGGCAGAATTCAAATCGGAGCATCCGTTCCTCTGGAATTCACCAAAATGTATGAAAACATGTTTTACAGTATTCTGGCTCCCAGTATCGCTATCAGGAAATGGAAGCAACCATTTCCTACGTAAAATGACACGAGTAATCGAACTGTGCTGGCAGAATTCAAATCCGAGCCTCCGTTCCTCTGGAATTCCCTAAAATGTATGAAAACATGTTTTACAGTATTCTGGCTCCCAGGATCGCTATCAGGAAATGGAAGCAAGCATTTCCTACGTAAAATGACACGAGTAATCGAGTGCTGGCGACAGAATTCAAATCGGAGCATCCGTTCCTCTGGAATTCACTAAAATGTATGAAAACATGTTTTACAGTATTCTGGCTCCCAGTATCGCTATCGGGAAATAGAAACAAGCATTTCCTACGTAAAATGAAACGAGTAATCGAATGCTGGCGGCAGAATTCAACTCCGAGCCTCCGTTCCTCTGGAATTCCCTAAAATGTATGAAAACATGTTTTACAGTATTCTGGCTCCCAGGATCGCTATCGAGAAATGGGAACAAGCATTTCCTGCGTAAAATGACACGACTAATCGAATGCTGTCGGCAGAATTCAAATCCGAGCCTCCGTTCCTCTGGAATTCACAAATATGTATCAAAACGTGTTTTACAGTATTCTGGCTCCCAGGATCGCAATCGCGAAATGAAGACAAGTATTTCCTACGTAAAATGACACGAGTAATCGAACTGTGCTGGCAGAATTCAAATCCGAGCCTCCGTTCCTCTGGAATTCCCTAAAATGTATGAAACCATGTTTTACAGTATTCTGGCTCCCAGGATCGCTATCAGGAAATGGAAGCAAGCATTTCCTACGTAAAATGACACGAGTAATCGAACTGTGCCGGCAGAATTCAAATACGAGCCTCTGTTCCTCTGGGATTCACTAAAATGTATGAAAACGTGTTTTACAGTATTTTGGCTCCCAGGATCGCTATCAGGAAATGGAAACAAGTATTTCCTACGTAAAATGACACGAGTAATCGAACTGTGCTGGCAGAATTCAAATCCGAGCCTCCGTTCCTCTGGAATTCACAAATATGTATGAAAACGTGTTTTACAGTATTCTGGCTCCCAGGATCGCAATCGCGAAATGAAGACAAGTATTTCCTACGTAAAATGACACGAGTAATCGAACTATGCCGGCAGAATTCAAATCCGAGCCTCTGTTCCTCTGGAATTCACAAATATGTATGAAAACGTGTTTTACAGTATTCTGGCTCCCAGGATCGCAATCGGGAAATGAAGACAAGTATTTCCTACGTAAAATGACACGAGTAATCGAACTGTGCCGGCAGAATTCAAATACGAGCCTCTGTTCCTCTGGGATTCACTAAAATGTATGAAAACGTGTTTTACAGTATTTTGGCTCCCAGGATCGCTATCAGGAAATGGAAACAAGTATTTCCTACGTAAAATGACACGAGTAATCGAATGCTGGCGGCAGAATTCAAATCGGAGCATCCGTTCCTCTGGAATTCACCAAAATGTATGAAAACATGTTTTACAGTATTCTGGCTCCCAGTATCGCTATCAGGAAATGGAAGCAACCATTTCCTACGTAAAATGACACGAGTAATCGAACTGTGCTGGCAGAATTCAAATCCGAGCCTCCGTTCCTCTGGAATTCCCTAAAATGTATGAAAACATGTTTTACAGTATTCTGGCTCCCAGGATCGCTATCAGGAAATGGAAGCAAGCATTTCCTACGTAAAATGACACGAGTAATCGAGTGCTGGCGACAGAATTCAAATCGGAGCATCCGTTCCTCTGGAATTCACTAAAATGTATGAAAACATGTTTTACAGTATTCTGGCTCCCAGTATCGCTATCGGGAAATGAGAACAAGCATTTCCTGCGTAAAATGACACGAGTAATCGAACTGTGTCGGCAGAATTCGAATACGAGCCTCTGTTCCTCTGGAGTTCACTAAAATGTATGAAAACGTGTTTTACAGTATTTTGGCTCCCAGGATCGCTATCAGGAAATAGAAACAAGCATTTCCTACGTAAAATGAAACGAGTAATCGAATGCTGGCGGCAGAATTCAACTCCGAGCCTCCGTTCCTCTGGAATTCCCTAATATGTATGAAAACATGTTTTACAGTATTCTGGCTCCCAGGATCGCTATCAGGAACTGGAAGCAAGCATTTCCTACGTAAAATGACACGAGTAATCGAATGCTGGCGGCAGAATGCAAATCGGAGCATCCGTTCCTCTGGAATTCACTAAAATGTATGAAAACATGTTTTACAGTATTCTGGCTCCCAGGATCGCTATCAGGAAATGGAAACAAGCATTTCCTACGTAAAATGACACGAGTAATCGAACTGTGCTGGCAGAATTCAAATCCGAGCCTCCGTTCCTCTGGAATTCACAAATATGTATGAAAACGTGTTTTACACAATTTTGGCTCCCAGGATCGCTATCGGGAAATGGGAACAAGCATTTCCTGCGTAAAATGACACGACTAATCGAATGCTGTCGGCAGAATTCAAATCCGAGCCTCCGTTCCTCTGGAATTCACAAATATGTATCAAAACGTGTTTTACAGTATTCTGGCTCCCAGGATCGCAATCGCGAAATGAAGACAAGTATTTCCTACGTAAAATGACACGAGTAATCGAACTGTGCCAGCACAATTCAAATACGAGCCTCTGTTCCACTGGAATTCACAAATATGTATGAAAACATGTTTTACAGTATTCTGGCTCCCAGGATCGCTATCAGGAAATGGAAGCAACCATTTCCTACGTAAAATGAGACGAGTAATCGAACTGTGACGGCCGAATTCAAATCCGAGCCTCCGTTCCTCTGGAATTCACAAATATGTATGAAAACGTGTTTTACAGTATTCTGGCTCCCAGGATCGCTATCAGGAAATGGAAACAATCATTTCCTACGTAAAATGACACGAGTAATCGAATGCTGGCGGCAGAATTCAAATCGGAGCATCCGTTCCTCTGGAATTCACTAAAATGTATGAAAACATGTTTTACAGTATTCTGGCTCCCAGGATCGCTATCGGGAAATGGAAGCAAGCATTTCCTACGTAAAATGACACGAGTAATCGAACTGTGCTGGCAGAATTCAAATCCGAGCCTCCGTTCCTCTGGAATTCCCTAAAATGTATGAAAACATGTTTTACAGTATTCTGGCTCCCAGGATCGCAATCGCGAAATGAAGACAAGTATTTCCTACGTAAAATGACACGAGTAATCGAACTATGCCGGCAGAATTCAAATCCGAGCCTCTGTTCCTCTGGAATTCACAAATATGTATGAAAACGTGTTTTACAGTATTCTGGCTCCCAGGATCGCTATCAGGAAATGGAAACAAGCATTTCCTACGTAAAATGACACGAGTAATCGAGTGCTGGCGACAGAATTCAAATCGGAGCATCCGTTCCTCTGGAATTCACTAAAATGTATGAAAACATGTTTTACAGTATTCTGGCTCCCAGTATCGCTATCGGGAAATGAGAACAAGCATTTCCTGCGTAAAATGACACGAGTAATCGAACTGTGTCGGCAGAATTCGAATACGAGCCTCTGTTCCTCTGGAGTTCACTAAAATGTATGAAAACGTGTTTTACAGTATTTTGGCTCCCAGGATCGCTATCAGGAAATGGAAACAAGCATTTCCTACGTAAAATGACACGAGTAATTGAACTGTGCCGACAGAATTCAAATCCGAGCCTCCGTTCCTCTGGAATTCCCTAAAATGTATGAAAACATGTTTTACAGTATTCTGGCTCCCAGGATCGCAATCGCGAAATGAAGACAAGTATTTCCTACGTAAAATGACACGAGTAATCGAACTATGCCGGCAGAATTCAAATCCGAGCCTCTGTTCCTCTGGAATTCACAAATATGTATGAAAACGTGTTTTACAGTATTCTGGCTCCCAGGATCGCAATCGGGAAATGAAGACAAGTATTTCCTACGTAAAATGACACGAGTAATCGAACTGTGCCGGCAGAATTCAAATACGAGCCTCTGTTCCTCTGGGATTCACTAAAATGTATGAAAACGTGTTTTACAGTATTTTGGCTCCCAGGATCGCTATCAGGAAATGGAAACAAGTATTTCCTACGTAAAATGACACGGCTAATCGAACTGTGCCGGCAGAATTCAAATCCGAGCCTCCGTTCCTCTGGAATTCACAAATATGTATGAAAACGTGTTTTACACAATTTTGGCTCCCAGGATCGCTATCGGGAAATGGGAACAAGCATTTCCTGCGTAAAATGACACGACTAATCGAATGCTGTCGGCAGAATTCAATTCCGAGCCCCCGTTCCTCTGGAATTCACAAATATGTATCAAAACGTGTTTTACAGTATTCTGGCTCCCAGGATCGCTATCAGGAAATGGAAACAATCATTTCCTACGTAAAATGACACGAGTAATCGAATGCTGGCGGCAGAATTCAAATCGGAGCATCCGTTCCTCTGGAATTCACTAAAATGTATGAAAACATGTTTTACAGTATTCTGGCTCCCAGGATCGCTATCGGGAAATGGAAGCAAGCATTTCCTACGTAAAATGACACGAGTAATCGAACTGTGCTGGCAGAATTCAAATCCGAGCCTCCGTTCCTCTGGAATTCCCTAAAATGTATGAAAACATGTTTTACAGTATTCTGGCTCCCAGGATCGCAATCGCGAAATGAAGACAAGTATTTCCTACGTAAAATGACACGAGTAATCGAACTATGCCGGCAGAATTCAAATCCGAGCCTCTGTTCCTCTGGAATTCACAAATATGTATCAAAACGTGTTTTACAGTATTCTGGCTCCCAGGATCGCTATCAGGAAATGGAAACAAGCATTTCCTACGTAAAATGCCACGAGTAATCGAATGCTGGCGGCAGAATTCAAATCGGAGCATCCGTTCCTCTGGAATTCACTAAAATGTATGAAAACATGTTTTACAGTATTCTGGCTCCCAGTATCGCTATCGGGAAATGAGAACAAGTATTTCCTGCGTAAAATGACACGAGTAATCGAACTGTGCCGGCAGAATTCAAATACGAGCCTCTGTTCCTCTGGAATTCACTAAAATGTATGAAAACGTGTTTTACAGTATTTTGGCTCCCAGGATCGCTATCAGGAAATGGAAACAAGTATTTCCTACGTAAAATGACACGGCTAATCGAACTGTGCCGGCAGAATTCAAATCCGAGCCTCCGTTCCTCTGGAATTCACAAATATGTATGAAAACGTGTTTTACACAATTTTGGCTCCCAGGATCGCTATCAGGAAATGGGAACAAGCATTTCCTGCGTAAAATGACACGAGTAATCGAACTGTGCCGACAGAATTCAAATCCGAGCCTCCGTTCCTCTGGAATTCCCTAAAATGTATGAAGCCATGTTTTACAGTATTTTGGCTCCCAGGATCGCTATCAGGAAATGGAAGCAAGCATTTCCTACGTAAAATGACACGAGTAATCGAACTGTGCCGACAGAATTCAAATCCGAGCCTCCGTTCCTCTGGAATTCCCTAAAATGTATGAAAACATGTTTTACAGTATTCTGGCTCCCAGGATCGCAATCGCGAAATGAAGACAAGTATTTCCTACGTAAAATGACACGAGTAATCGAACTATGCCGGCAGAATTCAAATCCGAGCCTCTGTTCCTCTGGAATTCACAAATATGTATGAAAACGTGTTTTACAGTATTCTGGCTCCCAGGATCGCAATCGGGAAATGAAGACAAGTATTTCCTACGTAAAATGACACGAGTAATCGAACTGTGCCGGCAGAATTCAAATACGAGCCTCTGTTCCTCTGGAATTCACTAAAATGTATGAAAACGTGTTTTACAGTATTTTGGCTCCCAGGATCGCTATCAGGAAATGGAAACAAGTATTTCCTACGTAAAATGACACGAGTAATCGAATGCTGGCGGCAGAATTCAAATCGGAGCATCCGTTCCTCTGGAATTCACCAAAATGTATGAAAACATGTTTTACAGTATTCTGGCTCCCAGTATCGCTATCAGGAAATGGAAGCAACCATTTCCTACGTAAAATGACACGAGTAATCGAACTGTGCTGGCAGAATTCAAATCCGAGCCTCCGTTCCTCTGGAATTCCCTAAAATGTATGAAAACATGTTTTACAGTATTCTGGCTCCCAGGATCGCTATCAGGAAATGGAAGCAAGCATTTCCTACGTAAAATGACACGAGTAATCGAGTGCTGGCGACAGAATTCAAATCGGAGCATCCGTTCCTCTGGAATTCACTAAAATGTATGAAAACATGTTTTACAGTATTCTGGCTCCCAGTATCGCTATCGGGACCGTGCCCTTTGCGGGGACCGGGTTAGGGAACTCCGGGCTTGCCCCGAGGCCCCGCCTGGGCCCTGTGAGGGAAGGGGGGTGCCAATACCCCGACACGGCGCGTCCCCGGGTTGCGGATAGGGGAATGCCCGCCGGACGTAGTCCGACGGGTAGCGGTTCCTGAAAGGGCCCGCCGCGGACAGCCATTGGCACTACACTACACATACACACAACACACTGACACATTTCCACGCACCGACACTCACACCGTCCGGGGGCGGATACTCCCGAGGATTTCTCCCGCCTCAAGGGGGATAGGGGAAGAAACCCCGAATAGAAAATCAACCATGGAGAGATTCTGCAAAGAAGTACCGTTTACCGAACAAGGGTGCGATTCCCTAGTTCCGGCGAGCAAGGGTGGGCAAGCGGGCCCGACCTCGTCGTCATCCAGAAACCGCAGCGGTGTGTCGGTTGGCCACTTGGCCGGCACATCGTCCGATGCCGCAAGCGTGCTTAGAAAGGAGGGAGGGAAGATGGTGCCACCATCGACACCATCCTCCAGTGTGCGACCGTCCGACTCAGAAAGGAGCGAAGGAGAGAGGGCAGCCACCTCAGGCATGTTTATTCAGCCCACTGATACGGAGGTAGAGGTAGTAGAGAAATGGCTGTCTTGTGCATCAAGCCGATCTGGTGCGAGCCGTCCGGAAAGCGTTGATGGCGGAGGAAGCAGCTGCGGCGATGAAGAGGGCGTCCACTTCAGAAAAATGAAGAGAAAGAGACCGGCCCCACCTGTAGCTGAGACGCAGCCGGCGATGCGCAGTAGCAGGAAGAAAAGAACGGGCAGTACTAGCAGTGCTGAGTCCATCAGGCTAGAGGGATGCACGGATCCTGCGCTTCTGAAAACTGGCAACATATTGAAAGACGTTGTCCCATATATGCTCAGCAATAGAAATGTCGTAAAGGACAAGAAGAGACTGGCCAAGGAGCTAGCTAGGAGCTTCGGCATGATTCAGAAGAATCATGAGGCCACCCGCAAGGAAATGAAGGAGCTGAGGGATGGGCTCAAGAGCATGGAAAGGCAACTTCAAGACCTCCGCAATGAAGTCAATAACAAGTACTGCCAGAAATGCGGACAGGAACCTGTCTCCAGGCCCCCAGGAAAGCGGGCCAAAGAGGGAGCAGCGGCAGAGGCGACTCCCTCCCTAGTGTCGATACCCTCAGCGATGGAGACTGAGGATGTCGGGGGTGCGAAGCGACTGAGAGAAGAGACTGGAAGCGAAGAGGGGACACCGTTAATGCGAAGAGCGAAAACGAAGGAAGGAGCCTGGAATACTGTCGCAAGAAAGAACAGCAAATTCCAGACGAAGGAAGGGAATCTAACTGCCGCAGGAGATCTACCTGGAAAAGACGGCACGACGACCAGCGGTGTCCCGGAAAGAAAAGAGGAGAAGAAGCAGAATAGATCAGGAAACAAAAAGAAGGGACCTGAAAAGAAAGGAAATCCTGGACGTGCGAGAAGCAAAAGCAGGGCCAGAGGAGGACCTAAGACTGAGGCCATTTGTGTCAAGAGCACCGAAGAGATGCCGTATTCTTCTACATTGAAGAATATTCGCTCCAAGGTTGATCTGACGCAACTAGAGATAGAGGTGAGCAGGGTTCGCCAAACACGAACCGGCGACTTGCTGATTGAGCTGGCCAAGGGCTCAACGAAGGCAGAGGTGCTCTATAACGCTGTTGTATCCACGATGGGTGCTGGCGCGGTGAGGAAGCTCTCCCCAAAGAAATTACTCACCATTCGTCATCTTGACGAACAAGAGACTGCGGATGAGCTCAAGGGAGATATCGCGAAGGCTTTACCGGGTTTGTTGTCATTGGATTTGATCGACGTGAAGTCCCTTAAGCCTGCCTACGGGCGTACCCAAAGCGCCATAATAACGCTGCCGGTGAAAGAGGCAAACGAGCTCATCGCAAAGGGCAAATTTAAAGCGGGATGGGCCATAGCCACCGTTTCCGAACGGACGCATGTGGATAGGTGTTACCGCTGTCTTGACTACGGACATGTAGCCAAAGAGTGTAAGGCGACAGCAGATCGATCCAAGATGTGTAGGCGCTGCAGCAAAGATGGACACACGACGGAAGAGTGCAAGAATGCTACGTTCTGCATATTGTGCTCTGAGAAAAAATGGGACGCGAAACACTATGTGGGTGGCGGCAGGTGCCAAACTCACATAACAGCGATCAATCGGGCCAGAGGTATTAAGACAAATGCGTAATACAGAGCGGCTGAGATTTTTACAAGTGAACCTTAATAGGTCGCAGGCCGCACAAGACCTCCTTGTGCAAAAGGCTGCCCAAGTGCAAGCACAGTTCTTGTTTGTGTCGGAACCCCGGCGAGTACCTGCCTCTGCCGGGTGGTTCGAGGACTTAGACAAGACCTGTGGTATATTTATAAGTCCTTCTGCTACCCTTGCGACTAACGTTAATAGGGGGCATGGTTTTGTTGCAGCCACTTGTGGCCAGCACAGACTATACAGTGTGTACTTCCCACCTAAGGTCACACAAGCCAGGTATGACGAATACCTGGATGATATCACATCGGACATCGGACGGTATGGCCTACCGGTAGTTATCGGGGGTGATATTAACGCCCGACATCCGGTTTGGACTGGTGATCCTGCAAAAATCAACAGAAAGGGAGAGACGATCATGGACTTCGCCCACTCCCTGGGTCTGGTCGTCATCAACACTGGATCTGAACCCACCTTTATCAAGGGCAATTACCGGTCGGTTCTTGATATCACAATGGTCAGTCAGTCAATAATGACTCAGGTCTTGCGTTGGAGAGTTCTGTCGGATTTCACAGATTCTGACCATCGATATATCTTCTTTAGATTGGGCCAGCACCGTAGGTGCCCTAAACGCACTTCTGGCTTCCTGGGTTGGTCAATAAAAAACATTGATGCGGAGAAATTCCATCAAAGGTTCGAGGACAACTGGATCGAAAGAGACATGATCAACAGTGTTGGTGTAATCGGTGGCGATGAACTGGCGCGTCGGCTCACTGACGTCGCGATTAGTGCTACTCAGGCGAGCACTACAAGAAGATATAGAGCTCCTCCGAAGAAGGAAGTTTGCTGGTGGACCATGGACTTGACGGAACTGCGAGCTCAGTGCACGCGCCTACAACGCCTCCTGCAGAGAGCGAGACGAGGCAGATGGGATTCACTGGAAAGTATAAAGGAAAGAGCGAGCTCGAAGAAGAAAGATCTTAAGAGAATGATAAGGAAAGCTAAGCGGACTGCCTGGACTGCATTGGTAGAAGAGGTAGACAAAGATGTGTGGGGATTACCGTATAAGGTGGTCATGGGCAAGCTTTGCCGCGGACCTCCTGTCACAACGATACTTCCCCCTGAGCAAGTGAAGCAGATTGTACGGCAACTCTTCCCGGATCAAGACCCTGGGACTCCAAGCGAATGGATCGTTTCTGACGACGAAGTGATCCCCTTTAGCTATGACGAGCTATGTGCGGCCGCTGTCAGGATCAGGAGCAACAAAGCCCCTGGCCCGGACAAACTGCCGCACGAGGTGTCAAAAATGGTTGTCACCGGTCATCCACAAGTCGTTTTGGACACTTTTAACACTTGTCTCAGGGAAGGATGCTTTCCAAAACCCTGGAAGGTACAAAAATTGGTTTTGATACCTAAACCAAAATCTGTAGGGCAATATAGACCACTCGGGCTAATTAACACCTTGGCCAAAGTCTTCGAAAGACTGATTTTGGGAAGAATAGTGGACCATCTCGCAGCCGGAGATCAAGATCTCTCCTCCCATCAGTTTGGCTTTCGACGCGGGCTGTCCACCATTGATGCCCTTAAGAAATTAGAGGAAGCAGTTAATGCCGTCAACGAGGGCACTGCCTATACTAGCGGTTTTTGCTGCATTGTCTCCCTAGACGTACGAAATGCCTTTAACTCTGCGCCCTGGCCGAAGATAATCGATGCTCTGCATCATCGCTTCAGTATGCCACCATATTTGTGCCGCATAGTCGCCGACTATCTCTGCGATAGGTTCTTAACTTATGAAGATAAACGAGGGAAAATTATAAAGAGACGAGTTACGTGCGGTGTTCCACAGGGCTCTATTCTGGGGCCTACCTTGTGGAACATTATGTTCGACTCGATTTTTGCGCTGCGGCTGCCAAGGTGCTCCTTTGGCATCGGATACGCTGATGACTACCTTCTTGTGGTTACGAAACGGACCTGTCCCCACGTCCAGGTAACCGTTAATCGAGCTCTGGTTAGGTTGGCCAAGTTCTACAGCGAACTTGGACTCAAGCTGGCCACTGAGAAGACGGAGGCCTTGCTGATCACAAGGAAACGGGCTTTCAAATATCCGTGGCTGCGCATACCATCTGACGAACCGAAAGGCTGGACTCGCATCCATTTCAAGGACAGTCTGACTTACCTAGGAATTACCCTTGATAAGAACTGGAGATTTCGTGCGCACATTGAGCGAGTCACTACTAGGGCTAGCAAAGTGGCAAATAACTTAGGGAGAATTATGCCGAATATAGGTGGACCCAAAGAACCAAGACGAAGACTGCTGAATAGCGTCACCAACTCGATTTGTCTGTATGGATCCCCAATATGGGCAGACAGGATTGGCAGATCTTCGGAGAAGAAACTGCTCCGTATACAAAGACGCATGGCCATCCGCGTCATATGTGGTTATAGAACTGTGTCGGCTTCAGCGGCATTAGTTCTCGCTGGTTTACCGCCGCTTCCACTATTGGCGCAATACAGGAAGAGACACTGGGAGAGCCAACGTCGCCGCGAAGACGACGTGGAAAACAACAGGCCCTCCCGACCTGAAGAGCACTTGGAGGTCGAAATGCTCGAAATGTGGCAGAGAACCTGGGAAACTGAGACTACTGGTTCTTGGACCAGGAAGCTCATTCCCGATTTGCGAATGTGGGTCAAGAGGCAGCATGGGGTCCTCAACTATCATCTCACCCAATTTTTCAGTGGGCATGGGGCGTTTGGGACCTATCTTGCCAAATATAAGAAGCGAGATACAGCAGAATGTCAGCATTGTGAGTTCCCGGAGGATTCCGCTGAACATTCAATTTTTGTGTGTCCTTGCTTTGCCGATGCTAGGCATCGCATTGAAGTTGAGTTGGGAGCTACATTGGAGGCAAGTACCGTGGTCCCAATCATGCTGAGAAGCAGTAACAATTGGAAAATTGTAGCCGACTTCGTACAGAACGTCATGCGCCTAAAAGTGCAGCGTGAAAATGAGTTAAGTAGGCTCATCACATAATATCCGTTATGTGGACCTGAGGGGTCTGGAAGAAATAACCGAAAGGTTAATTACCCGCCTCTCAGGTACCAAGCATCTGTGTGGCCACCCCAGGAGTTTTAGTCGGTAGGAGTCCGACATATCCCCATATCCTGTGTGGTATGGGGAATCCATGAGGATTTCTCCTGGGATATCAAAAAAAAAAAAAAAAAAAAAAAAAGTATCGCTATCGGGAAATGAGAACAAGCATTTCCTGCGTAAAATGACACGAGTAATCGAACTGTGTCGGCAGAATTCGAATACGAGCCTCTGTTCCTCTGGAGTTCACTAAAATGTATGAAAACGTGTTTTACAGTATTCTGGCTCCCAGGATCGCTATCAGGAAATAGAAACAAGCATTTCCTACGTAAAATGAAACGAGTAATCGAATGCTGGCGGCAGAATTCAACTCCGAGCCTCCGTTCCTCTGGAATTCCCTAATATGTATGAAAACATGTTTTACAGTATTCTGGCTCCCAGGATCGCTATCAGGAACTGGAAGCAAGCATTTCCTACGTAAAATGACACGAGTAATCGAATGCTGGCGGCAGAATGCAAATCGGAGCATCCGTTCCTCTGGAATTCACTAAAATGTATGAAAACATGTTTTACAGTATTCTGGCTCCCAGGATCGCTATCAGGAAATGGAAACAAGCATTTCCTACGTAAAATGACACGAGTAATCGAACTGTGCTGGCAGAATTCAAATCCGAGCCTCCGTTCCTCTGGAATTCACAAATATGTATGAAAACGTGTTTTACACAATTTTGGCTCCCAGGATCGCTATCGGGAAATGGGAACAAGCATTTCCTGCGTAAAATGACACGACTAATCGAATGCTGTCGGCAGAATTCAAATCCGAGCCTCCGTTCCTCTGGAATTCACAAATATGTATCAAAACGTGTTTTACAGTATTCTGGCTCCCAGGATCGCAATCGCGAAATGAAGACAAGTATTTCCTACGTAAAATGACACGAGTAATCGAATGCTGGCGGCAGAATTCAAATCGGAGCATCCGTTCCTCTGGAATTCACTAAAATGTATGAAAACATGTTTTACAGTATTCTGGCTCCCAGGATCGCTATCGGGAAATGGAAGCAAGCATTTCCTACGTAAAATGACACGAGTAATCGAACTGTGCTGGCAGAATTCAAATCCGAGCCTCCGTTCCTCTGGAATTCCCTAAAATGTATGAAAACATGTTTTACAGTATTCTGGCTCCCAGGATCGCAATCGCGAAATGAAGACAAGTATTTCCTACGTAAAATGACACGAGTAATCGAACTATGCCGGCAGAATTCAAATCCGAGCCTCTGTTCCTCTGGAATTCACAAATATGTATGAAAACGTGTTTTACAGTATTCTGGCTCCCAGGATCGCTATCAGGAAATGGAAACAAGCATTTCCTACGTAAAATGACACGAGTAATCGAATGCTGGCGGCAGAATTCAAATCGGAGCATCCGTTCCTCTGGAATTCACTAAAATGTATGAAAACATGTTTTACAGTATTCTGGCTCCCAGTATCGCTATCGGGAAATGAGAACAAGTATTTCCTGCGTAAAATGACACGAGTAATCGAACTGTGCCGGCAGAATTCAAATACGAGCCTCTGTTCCTCTGGAATTCACTAAAATGTATGAAAACGTGTTTTACAGTATTTTGGCTCCCAGGATCGCTATCAGGAAATGGAAACAAGTATTTCCTACGTAAAATGACACGGCTAATCGAACTGTGCCGGCAGAATTCAAATCCGAGCCTCCGTTCCTCTGGAATTCACAAATATGTATGAAAACGTGTTTTACACAATTTTGGCTCCCAGGATCGCTATCAGGAAATGGGAACAAGCATTTCCTGCGTAAAATGACACGAGTAATCGAACTGTGCCGACAGAATTCAAATCCGAGCCTCCGTTCCTCTGGAATTCCCTAAAATGTATGAAGCCATGTTTTACAGTATTTTGGCTCCCAGGATCGCTATCAGGAAATGGAAGCAAGCATTTCCTACGTAAAATGACACGAGTAATCGAACTGTGCCGGCCGAATTCAAATCCGAGCCTCCGTTCCTCTGGAATTCACAAATATGTATGAAAACGTGTTTTACAGTATTCTGGCTCCCAGGATCGCTATCAGGAAATAGAAACAAGCATTTCCTACGTAAAATGAAACGAGTAATCGAATGCTGGCGGCAGAATTCAACTCCGAGCCTCCGTTCCTCTGGAATTCCCTAAAATGTATGAAAACATGTTTTACAGTATTCTGGCTCCCAGGATCGCTATCAGGAAATGGAAGCAAGCATTTCCTACGTAAAATGACACGAGTAATCGAACTGTGCCGGCAGAATTCAAATACGAGCCTCTGTTCCTCTGGGATTCACTAAAATGTATGAAAACGTGTTTTACAGTATTTTGGCTCCCAGGATCGCTATCAGGAAATGGAAACAAGTATTTCCTACGTAAAATGACACGAGTAATCGAACTGTGCTGGCAGAATTCAAATCCGAGCCTCCGTTCCTCTGGAATTCACAAATATGTATGAAAACATGTTTTACAGTATTCTGGCTCCCAGGATCGCTATCGGGAAATGAGAACAAGCATTTCCTGCGTAAAATGACACGAGTAATCGAACTGTGTCGGCAGAATTCGAATACGAGCCTCTGTTCCTCTGGAATTCACAAATATGTATGAAAACGTGTTTTACAGTATCTTGGCTCCCAGGATCGCTATCAGGAAATGGAAGCAAGCATTTCCTACGTAAAATGACACGAGTAATCGAACTGTGCTGGCAGAATTCAAATCCGAGCCTCCGTTCCTCTGGAATTCCCTAAAATGTATGAAAACATGTTTTACAGTATTTTGGCTCCCAGGATCGCTATCAGGAAATGGAAACAAGTATTTCCTACGTAAAATGACACGGCTAATCGAACTGTGCCGGCAGAATTCAAATCCGAGCCTCCGTTCCTTTGGAATTCACAAATATGTATGAAAACGTGTTTTACACAATTTTGGCTCCCAGGATCGCTATCGGGAAATGGGAACAAGCATTTCCTGCGTAAAATGACACGACTAATCGAATGCTGTCGGCAGAATTCAAATCCGAGCCTCCGTTCCTCTGGAATTCACAAATATGTATCAAAACGTGTTTTACAGTATTCTGGCTCCCAGGATCGCAATCGCGAAATGAAGACAAGTATTTCCTACGTAAAATGACACGAGTAATCGAACTATGCCGGCAGAATTCAAATCCGAGCCTCTGTTCCTCTGGAATTCACTAAAATGTATGAAAACGTGTTTTACAGAATTTTGGCTGCCAGGATCGCTATCAGGAAATGGGAACAAGCATTTCCTGCGTAAAATGACACGACTAATCGAATGCTGTCGGCAGAATTCAAATCCGAGCCTCTGTTCTTCTGGAAATCACAAATATGGATGAAAACGTGTTTTACAGTATTTTGGCTCCCAGTATCGCTATCGGGAAATGAGAACAAGCATTTCCTGCGTAAAATGACACGAGTAATCGAACTGTGCCGGCACAATTCAAATACGAGCCTCTGTTCCACTGGAATTCACAAATATGTATGAAAACGTGTTTTACAGTATTCTGGCTCCCAGGATCGCTATCAGGAAATGGAAACAATCATTTCCTACGTAAAATGACACGAGTAATCGAATGCTGGCGGCAGAATTCAAATCGGAGCATCCGTTCCTCTGGAATTCACTAAAATGTATGAAAACATGTTTTACAGTATTCTGGCTCCCAGGATCGCAATCGCGAAATGAAGACAAGTATTTCCTACGTAAAATGACACGAGTAATCGAACTATGCCGGCAGAATTCAAATCCGAGCCTCTGTTCCTCTGGAATTCACAAATATGTATGAAAACGTGTTTTACAGTATTCTGGCTCCCAGGATCGCTATCAGGAAATGGAAACAAGCATTTCCTACGTAAAATGACACGAGTAATCGAATGCTGGCGGCAGAATTCAAATCGGAGCATCCGTTCCTCTGGAATTCACTAAAATGTATGAAAACATGTTTTACAGTATTCTGGCTCCCAGTATCGCTATCGGGAAATGAGAACAAGCATTTCCTGCGTAAAATGACACGAGTAATCGAACTGTGCCGGCCGAATTCAAATCCGAGCCTCCGTTCCTCTGGAATTCACAAATATGTATGAAAACGTGTTTTACAGTATTCTGGCTCCCAGGATCGCTATCAGGAAATGGAAACAAGCATTTCCTACGTAAAATGACACGAGTAATCGAATGCTGGCGGCAGAATTCAAATCGGAGCATCCGTTCCTCTGGAATTCACCAAAATGTATGAAAACATGTTTTACAGTATTCTGGCTCCCAGTATCGCTATCAGGAAATGGAAGCAACCATTTCCTACGTAAAATGACACGAGTAATCGAACTGTGCTGGCAGAATTCAAATCCGAGCCTCCGTTCCTCTGGAATTCCCTAAAATGTATGAAAACATGTTTTACAGTATTCTGGCTCCCAGGATCGCTATCAGGAAATGGAAGCAAGCATTTCCTACGTAAAATGACACGAGTAATCGAGTGCTGGCGACAGAATTCAAATCGGAGCATCCGTTCCTCTGGAATTCACTAAAATGTATGAAAACATGTTTTACAGTATTCTGGCTCCCAGTATCGCTATCGGGAAATGAGAACAAGCATTTCCTGCGTAAAATGACACGAGTAATCGAACTGTGTCGGCAGAATTCGAATACGAGCCTCTGTTCCTCTGGAGTTCACTAAAATGTATGAAAACGTGTTTTACAGTATTCTGGCTCCCAGGATCGCTATCAGGAAATAGAAACAAGCATTTCCTACGTAAAATGAAACGAGTAATCGAATGCTGGCGGCAGAATTCAACTCCGAGCCTCCGTTCCTCTGGAATTCCCTAATATGTATGAAAACATGTTTTACAGTATTCTGGCTCCCAGGATCGCTATCAGGAAATGGAAGCAAGCATTTCCTACGTAAAATGACACGAGTAATCGAATGCTGGCGGCAGAATGCAAATCGGAGCATCCGTTCCTCTGGAATTCACTAAAATGTATGAAAACATGTTTTACAGTATTCTGGCTCCCAGGATCGCTATCAGGAAATGGAAACAAGCATTTCCTACGTAAAATGACACGAGTAATCGAACTGTGCTGGCAGAATTCAAATCCGAGCCTCCGTTCCTCTGGAATTCACAAATATGTATGAAAACGTGTTTTACACAATTTTGGCTCCCAGGATCGCTATCGGGAAATGGGAACAAGCATTTCCTGCGTAAAATGACACGACTAATCGAATGCTGTCGGCAGAATTCAAATCCGAGCCTCCGTTCCTCTGGAATTCACAAATATGTATCAAAACGTGTTTTACAGTATTCTGGCTCCCAGGATCGCAATCGCGAAATGAAGACAAGTATTTCCTACGTAAAATGACACGAGTAATCGAACTGTGCTGGCAGAATTCAAATCCGAGCCTCCGTTCCTCTGGAATTCCCTAAAATGTATGAAAACATGTTTTACAGTATTCTGGCTCCCAGGATCGCTATCAGGAAATGGAAGCAAGCATTTCCTACGTAAAATGACACGAGTAATCGAACTGTGCCGGCAGAATTCAAATACGAGCCTCTGTTCCTCTGGGATTCACTAAAATGTATGAAAACGTGTTTTACAGTATTTTGGCTCCCAGGATCGCTATCAGGAAATGGAAACAAGTATTTCCTACGTAAAATGACACGAGTAATCGAACTGTGCTGGCAGAATTCAAATCCGAGCCTCCGTTCCTCTGGAATTCACAAATATGTATGAAAACGTGTTTTACAGTATTCTGGCTCCCAGGATCGCTATCAGGAAATGGAAACAAGCATTTCCTACGTAAAATGACACGAGTAATCGAACTGTGCCGACAGAATTCAAATCCGAGCCTCCGTTCCTCTGGAATTCACAAATATGTATGAAAACGTGTTTTACAGTATTCTGGCTCCCAGGATCGCTATCGAGAAATGGGAACAAGCATTTCCTGCGTAAAATGACACGACTAATCGAATGCTGTCGGCAGAATTCAAATCCGAGCCTCCGTTCCTCTGGAATTCACAAATATGTATCAAAACGTGTTTTACAGTATTCTGGCTCCCAGGATCGCAATCGCGAAATGAAGACAAGTATTTCCTACGTAAAATGACACGAGTAATCGAACTGTGCTGGCAGAATTCAAATCCGAGCCTCCGTTCCTCTGGAATTCCCTAAAATGTATGAAAACATGTTTTACAGTATTCTGGCTCCCAGGATCGCTATCAGGAAATGGAAGCAAGCATTTCCTACGTAAAATGACACAAGTAATCGAACTGTGCCGGCAGAATTCAAATACGAGCCTCTGTTCCTCTGGGATTCACTAAAATGTATGAAAACGTGTTTTACAGTATTTTGGCTCCCAGGATCGCTATCAGGAAATGGAAACAAGTATTTCCTACGTAAAATGACACGAGTAATCGAACTGTGCTGGCAGAATTCAAATCCGAGCCTCCGTTCCTCTGGAATTCACAAATATGTATGAAAACGTGTTTTACAGTATTCTGGCTCCCAGGATCGCTATCAGGAAATGGAAACAAGCATTTCCTACGTAAAATGACACGAGTAATCGAACTGTGCCGACAGAATTCAAATCCGAGCCTCCGTTCCTCTGGAATTCCCTAAAATGTATGAAAACATGTTTTACAGTATTCTGGCTCCCAGGATCGCAATCGCGAAATGAAGACAAGTATTTCCTACGTAAAATGACACGAGTAATCGAACTATGCCGGCAGAATTCAAATCCGAGCCTCTGTTCCTCTGGAATTCACAAATATGTATGAAAACGTGTTTTACAGTATTCTGGCTCCCAGGATCGCAATCGGGAAATGAAGACAAGTATTTCCTACGTAAAATGACACGAGTAATCGAACTGTGCCGGCAGAATTCAAATACGAGCCTCTGTTCCTCTGGGATTCACTAAAATGTATGAAAACGTGTTTTACAGTATTTTGGCTCCCAGGATCGCTATCAGGAAATGGAAACAAGTATTTCCTACGTAAAATGACACGAGTAATCGAATGCTGGCGGCAGAATTCAAATCGGAGCATCCGTTCCTCTGGAATTCACCAAAATGTATGAAAACATGTTTTACAGTATTCTGGCTCCCAGTATCGCTATCAGGAAATGGAAGCAACCATTTCCTACGTAAAATGACACGAGTAATCGAACTGTGCTGGCAGAATTCAAATCCGAGCCTCCGTTCCTCTGGAATTCCCTAAAATGTATGAAAACATGTTTTACAGTATTCTGGCTCCCAGGATCGCTATCAGGAAATGGATGCAAGCATTTCCTACGTAAAATGACACGAGTAATCGAGTGCTGGCGACAGAATTCAAATCGGAGCATCCGTTCCTCTGGAATTCACTAAAATGTATGAAAACATGTTTTACAGTATTCTGGCTCCCAGTATCGCTATCGGGAAATGAGAACAAGCATTTCCTGCGTAAAATGACACGAGTAATCGAACTGTGTCGGCAGAATTCGAATACGAGCCTCTGTTCCTCTGGAGTTCACTAAAATGTATGAAAACGTGTTTTACAGTATTCTGGCTCCCAGGATCGCTATCAGGAAATAGAAACAAGCATTTCCTACGTAAAATGAAACGAGTAATCGAATGCTGGCGGCAGAATTCAACTCCGAGCCTCCGTTCCTCTGGAATTCCCTAATATGTATGAAAACATGTTTTACAGTATTCTGGCTCCCAGGATCGCTATCAGGAACTGGAAGCAAGCATTTCCTACGTAAAATGACACGAGTAATCGAATGCTGGCGGCAGAATGCAAATCGGAGCATCCGTTCCTCTGGAATTCACTAAAATGTATGAAAACATGTTTTACAGTATTCTGGCTCCCAGGATCGCTATCAGGAAATGGAAACAAGCATTTCCTACGTAAAATGACACGAGTAATCGAACTGTGCTGGCAGAATTCAAATCCGAGCCTCCGTTCCTCTGGAATTCACAAATATGTATGAAAACGTGTTTTACACAATTTTGGCTCCCAGGATCGCTATCGGGAAATGGGAACAAGCATTTCCTGCGTAAAATGACACGACTAATCGAATGCTGTCGGCAGAATTCAAATCCGAGCCTCCGTTCCTCTGGAATTCACAAATATGTATCAAAACGTGTTTTACAGTATTCTGGCTCCCAGGATCGCAATCGCGAAATGAAGACAAGTATTTCCTACGTAAAATGACACGAGTAATCGAACTGTGCCAGCACAATTCAAATACGAGCCTCTGTTCCACTGGAATTCACAAATATGTATGAAAACATGTTTTACAGTATTCTGGCTCCCAGGATCGTTATCAGGAAATGGAAGCAACCATTTCCTACGTAAAATGAGACGAGTAATCGAACTGTGACGGCCGAATTCAAATCCGAGCCTCCGTTCCTCTGGAATTCACAAATATGTATGAAAACGTGTTTTACAGTATTCTGGCTCCCAGGATCGCTATCAGGAAATGGAAACAATCATTTCCTACGTAAAATGACACGAGTAATCGAATGCTGGCGGCAGAATTCAAATCGGAGCATCCGTTCCTCTGGAATTCACTAAAATGTATGAAAACATGTTTTACAGTATTCTGGCTCCCAGGATCGCTATCGGGAAATGGAAGCAAGCATTTCCTACGTAAAATGACACGAGTAATCGAACTGTGCTGGCAGAATTCAAATCCGAGCCTCCGTTCCTCTGGAATTCCCTAAAATGTATGAAAACATGTTTTACAGTATTCTGGCTCCCAGGATCGCAATCGCGAAATGAAGACAAGTATTTCCTACGTAAAATGACACGAGTAATCGAACTATGCCGGCAGAATTCAAATCCGAGCCTCTGTTCCTCTGGAATTCACAAATATGTATGAAAACGTGTTTTACAGTATTCTGGCTCCCAGGATCGCTATCAGGAAATGGAAACAAGCATTTCCTACGTAAAATGACACGAGTAATCGAGTGCTGGCGACAGAATTCAAATCGGAGCATCCGTTCCTCTGGAATTCACTAAAATGTATGAAAACATGTTTTACAGTATTCTGGCTCCCAGTATCGCTATCGGGAAATGAGAACAAGCATTTCCTGCGTAAAATGACACGAGTAATCGAACTGTGTCGGCAGAATTCGAATACGAGCCTCTGTTCCTCTGGAGTTCACTAAAATGTATGAAAACGTGTTTTACAGTATTTTGGCTCCCAGGATCGCTATCAGGAAATGGAAACAAGCATTTCCTACGTAAAATGACACGAGTAATCGAACTGTGCCGACAGAATTCAAATCCGAGCCTCCGTTCCTCTGGAATGCCCTAAAATGAATGAAAACATGTTTTACAGTATTCTGGCTCCCAGGATCGCAATCGCGAAATGAAGACAAGTATTTCCTACGTAAAATGACACGAGTAATCGAACTATGCCGGCAGAATTCAAATCCGAGCCTCTGTTCCTCTGGAATTCACAAATATGTATGAAAACGTGTTTTACAGTATTCTGGCTCCCAGGATCGCAATCGGGAAATGAAGACAAGTATTTCCTACGTAAAATGACACGAGTAATCGAACTGTGCCGGCAGAATTCAAATACGAGCCTCTGTTCCTCTGGGATTCACTAAAATGTATGAAAACGTGTTTTACAGTATTTTGGCTCCCAGGATCGCTATCAGGAAATGGAAACAAGTATTTCCTACGTAAAATGACACGGCTAATCGAACTGTGCCGGCAGAATTCAAATCCGAGCCTCCGTTCCTCTGGAATTCACAAATATGTATGAAAACGTGTTTTACAGTATTCTGGCTCCCAGGATCGCTATCAGGAAATGGAAACAATCATTTCCTACGTAAAATGACACGAGTAATCGAATGCTGGCGGCAGAATTGAAATCGGAGCATCCGTTCCTCTGGAATTCACTAAAATGTATGAAAACATGTTTTACAGTATTCTGGCTCCCAGGATCGCTATCAGAAAATGGAAGCAACCATTTCCTACGTAAAATGACACGAGTAATCGAACTGTGCTGGCAGAATTCAAATCCGAGCCTCCGTTCCTCTGGAATTCCCTAAAATGTATGAAAACATGTTTTACAGTATTCTGGCTCCCAGGATCGCAATCGGGAAATGAAGACAAGTATTTCCTACGTAAAATGACACGAGTAATCGAACTGTGCCGGCAGAATTCAAATACGAGCCTCTGTTCCTCTGGGATTCACTAAAATGTATGAAAACGTGTTTTACAGTATTTTGGCTCCCAGGATCGCTATCAGGAAATGGAAACAAGTATTTCCTACGTAAAATGACACGGCTAATCGAACTGTGCCGGCAGAATTCAAATCCGAGCCTCCGTTCCTCTGGAATTCACAAATATGTATGAAAACGTGTTTTACAGTATTCTGGCTCCCAGGATCGCTATCAGGAAATGGAAACAATCATTTCCTACGTAAAATGACACGAGTAATCGAATGCTGGCGGCAGAATTGAA
Source organism: Ectemnius continuus (assembly GCA_910591665.1). Taxonomy (NCBI): domain Eukaryota; kingdom Metazoa; phylum Arthropoda; class Insecta; order Hymenoptera; family Crabronidae; genus Ectemnius; species Ectemnius continuus. The sequence continues at coordinate 1,139,161 of CAJUYD010000014.1, read as the reverse complement.
ATCGGAGCATCCGTTCCTCTGGAATTCACTAAAATGTATGAAAACATGTTTTACAGTATTCTGGCTCCCAGGATCGCTATCAGAAAATGGAAGCAACCATTTCCTACGTAAAATGACACGAGTAATCGAACTGTGCTGGCAGAATTCAAATCCGAGCCTCCGTTCCTCTGGAATTCCCTAAAATGTATGAAAACATGTTTTACAGTATTCTGGCTCCCAGGATCGCTATCAGGAAATGGAAGCAAGCATTTCCTACGTAAAATGACACGAGTAATCGAACTGTGCCGGCAGAATTCAAATACGAGCCTCTGTTCCTCTGGGATTCACTAAAATGTATGAAAACGTGTTTTACAGTATTTTGGCTCCCAGGATCGCTATCAGGAAATGGAAACAAGTATTTCCTACGTAAAATGACACGAGTAATCGAACTGTGCTGGCAGAATTCAAATCCGAGCCTCCGTTCCTCTGGAATTCACAAATATGTATGAAAACGTGTTTTACAGTATTCTGGCTCCCAGGATCGCTATCAGGAAATGGAAACAAGCATTTCCTACGTAAAATGACACGAGTAATCGAACTGTGCCGACAGAATTCAAATCCGAGCCTCCGTTCCTCTGGAATTCCCTAAAATGTATGAAAACATGTTTTACAGTATTCTGGCTCCCAGGATCGCAATCGCGAAATGAAGACAAGTATTTCCTACGTAAAATGACACGAGTAATCGAACTATGCCGGCAGAATTCAAATCCGAGCCTCTGTTCCTCTGGAATTCACAAATATGTATGAAAACGTGTTTTACAGTATTCTGGCTCCCAGGATCGCAATCGGGAAATGAAGACAAGTATTTCCTACGTAAAATGACACGAGTAATCGAACTGTGCCGGCAGAATTCAAATACGAGCCTCTGTTCCTCTGGGATTCACTAAAATGTATGAAAACGTGTTTTACAGTATTTTGGCTCCCAGGATCGCTATCAGGAAATGGAAACAAGTATTTCCTACGTAAAATGACACGGCTAATCGAACTGTGCCGGCAGAATTCAAATCCGAGCCTCCGTTCCTCTGGAATTCACAAATATGTATGAAAACGTGTTTTACAGTATTCTGGCTCCCAGGATCGCTATCAGGAAATGGAAACAATCATTTCCTACGTAAAATGACACGAGTAATCGAATGCTGGCGGCAGAATTGAAATCGGAGCACCCGTTCCTCTGGAATTCACTAAAATGTATGAAAACATGTTTTACAGTATTCTGGCTCCCAGGATCGCTATCAGAAAATGGAAGCAACCATTTCCTACGTAAAATGACACGAGTAATCGAACTGTGCTGGCAGAATTCAAATCCGAGCCTCCGTTCCTCTGGAATTCCCTAAAATGTATGAAAACATGTTTTACAGTATTCTGGCTCCCAGGATCGCTATCAGGAAATGGAAGCAAGCATTTCCTACGTAAAATGACACGAGTAATCGAACTGTGCCGGCAGAATTCAAATACGAGCCTCTGTTCCTCTGGGATTCACTAAAATGTATGAAAACGTGTTTTACAGTATTTTGGCTCCCAGGATCGCTATCAGGAAATGGAAACAAGTATTTCCTACGTAAAATGACACGAGTAATCGAACTGTGCTGGCAGAATTCAAATCCGAGCCTCCGTTCCTCTGGAATTCACAAATATGTATGAAAACGTGTTTTACAGTATTCTGGCTCCCAGGATCGCTATCAGGAAATGGAAACAAGCATTTCCTACGTAAAATGACACGAGTAATCGAACTGTGCCGACAGAATTCAAATCCGAGCCTCCGTTCCTCTGGAATTCCCTAAAATGTATGAAAACATGTTTTACAGTATTCTGGCTCCCAGTATCGCTATCGGGAAATGAGAACAAGCATTTCCTGCGTAAAATGACACGAGTAATCGAACTGTGTCGGCAGAATTCGAATACGAGCCTCTGTTCCTCTGGAGTTCACTAAAATGTATGAAAACGTGTTTTACAGTATTTTGGCTCCCAGGATCGCTATCAGGAAATGGAAACAAGCATTTCCTACGTAAAATGACACGAGTAATTGAACTGTGCCGACAGAATTCAAATCCGAGCCTCCGTTCCTCTGGAATTCCCTAAAATGTATGAAAACATGTTTTACAGTATTCTGGCTCCCAGGATCGCAATCGCGAAATGAAGACAAGTATTTCCTACGTAAAATGACACGAGTAATCGAACTATGCCGACAGAATTCAAATCCGAGCCTCTGTTCCTCTGGAATTCACAAATATGTATGAAAACGTGTTTTACAGTATTCTGGCTCCCAGGATCGCAATCGGGAAATGAAGACAAGTATTTCCTACGTAAAATGACACGAGTAATCGAACTGTGCCGGCAGAATTCAAATACGAGCCTCTGTTCCTCTGGGATTCACTAAAATGTATGAAAACGTGTTTTACAGTATTTTGGCTCCCAGGATCGCTATCAGGAAATGGAAACAAGTATTTCCTACGTAAAATGACACGGCTAATCGAACTGTGCCGGCAGAATTCAAATCCGAGCCTCCGTTCCTCTGGAATTCACAAATATGTATGAAAACGTGTTTTACAGTATTCTGGCTCCCAGGATCGCTATCAGGAAATGGAAGCAACCATTTCCTACGTAAAATGACACGAGTAATCGAACTGTGCTGGCAGAATTCAAATCCGAGCCTCCGTTCCTCTGGAATTCCCTAAAATGTATGAAAACATGTTTTACAGTATTCTGGCTCCCAGGATCGCTATCAGGAAATGGAAGCAAGCATTTCCTACGTAAAATGACACGAGTAATCGAGTGCTGGCGACAGAATTCAAATCGGAGCATCCGTTCCTCTGGAATTCACTAAAATGTATGAAAACATGTTTTACAGTATTCTGGCTCCCAGTATAGCTATCGGGAAATGAGAACAAGCATTTCCTGCGTAAAATGACACGAGTAATCGAACTGTGTCGGCAGAATTCGAATACGAGCCTCTGTTCCTCTGGAGTTCACTAAAATGTATGAAAACGTGTTTTACAGTATTTTGGCTCCCAGGATCGCTATCAGGAAATGGAAACAAGCATTTCCTACGTAAAATGACACGAGCAATTGAACTGTGCCGACAGAATTCAAATCCGAGCTTCCGTTCCTCTGGAATTCCCTAAAATGTATCAAAACATGTTTTACAGTATTCTGGCTCCCAGGATCGCAATCGCGAAATGAAGACAAGCATTTCCTGCGTAAAATGACACGACTAATCGAATGCTGTCGGCAGAATTCAATTCCGAGCCCCCGTTCCTCTGGAATTCACAAATATGTATCAAAACGTGTTTTACAGTATTCTGGCTCCCAGGATCGCAATCGCGAAATGAAGACAAGTATTTCCTACGTAAAATGACACGAGTAATCGAACTATGCCGGCAGAATTCAAATCCGAGCCTCTGTTCCTCTGGAATTCACTAAAATGTATGAAAACGTGTTTTACAGTATTCTGGCTCCCAGGATCGCTATCAGGAAATGGAAACAATCATTTCCTACGTAAAATGACACGAGTAATCGAATGCTGGCGGCAGAATTCAAATCGGAGCATCCGTTCCTCTGGAATTCACTAAAATGTATGAAAACATGTTTTACAGTATTCTGGCTCCCAGGATCGCTATCGGGAAATGGAAGCAAGCATTTCCTACGTAAAATGACACGAGTAATCGAACTGTGCTGGCAGAATTCAAATCCGAGCCTCCGTTCCTCTGGAATTCCCTAAAATGTATGAAAACATGTTTTACAGTATTCTGGCTCCCAGGATCGCAATCGCGAAATGAAGACAAGTATTTCCTACGTAAAATGACACGAGTAATCGAACTATGCCGGCAGAATTCAAATCCGAGCCTCTGTTCCTCTGGAATTCACAAATATGTATGAAAACGTGTTTTACAGTATTCTGGCTCCCAGGATCGCTATCAGGAAATGGAAACAAGCATTTCCTACGTAAAATGACACGAGTAATCGAATGCCGGCGGCAGAATTCAAATCGGAGCATCCGTTCCTCTGGAATTCACTAAAATGTATGAAAACATGTTTTACAGTATTCTGGCTCCCAGTATCGCTATCGGGAAATGAGAACAAGTATTTCCTGCGTAAAATGACACGAGTAATCGAACTGTGCCGGCAGAATTCAAATACGAGCCTCTGTTCTTCTGGAATTCACTAAAATGTATGAAAACGTGTTTTACAGTATTTTGGCTCCCAGGATCGCTATCAGGAAATGGAAACAAGTATTTCCTACGTAAAATGACACGGCTAATCGAACTGTGCCGGCAGAATTCAAATCCGAGCCTCCGTTCCTCTGGAATTCACAAATATGTATGAAAACGTGTTTTACACAATTTTGGCTCCCAGGATCGCTATCAGGAAATGGGAACAAGCATTTCCTGCGTAAAATGACACGAGTAATCGAACTGTGCCGACAGAATTCAAATCCGAGCCTCCGTTCCTCTGGAATTCCCTAAAATGTATGAAGCCATGTTTTACAGTATTTTGGCTCCCAGGATCGCTATCAGGAAATGGAAGCAAGCATTTCCTACGTAAAATGACACGAGTAATCGAACTGTGCCGGCCGAATTCAAATCCGAGCCTCCGTTCCTCTGGAATTCACAAATATGTATGAAAACGTGTTTTACAGTATTCTGGCTCCCAGGATCGCTATCAGGAAATAGAAACAAGCATTTCCTACGTAAAATGAAACGAGTAATCGAACTGTGTCGGCAGAATTCGAATACGAGCCTCTGTTCCTCTGGAGTTCACTAAAATGTATGAAAACGTGTTTTACAGTATTTTGGCTCCCAGTATCGCTATCGGGAAATGAGAACAAGCATTTCCTGCGTAAAATGACACGAGTAATCGAACTGTGTCGGCAGAATTCGAATACGAGCCTCTGTTCCTCTGGAGTTCACTAAAATGTATGAAAACGTGTTTTACAGTATTTTGGCTCCCAGGATCGCTATCAGGAAATGGAAACAAGCATTTCCTACGTAAAATGACACGAGTAATCGAACTGTGCCGACAGAATTCAAATCCGAGCCTCCGTTCCTCTGGAATTCCCTAAAATGTATGAAAACATGTTTTACAGTATTCTGGCTCCCAGGATCGCAATCGCGAAATGAAGACAAGTATTTCCTACGTAAAATGACACGAGTAATCGAACTATGCCGGCAGAATTCAAATCCGAGCCTCTGTTCCTCTGGAATTCACAAATATGTATGAAAACGTGTTTTACAGTATTCTGGCTCCCAGGATCGCAATCGGGAAATGAAGACAAGTATTTCCTACGTAAAATGACACGAGTAATCGAACTGTGCCGGCAGAATTCAAATACGAGCCTCTGTTCCTCTGGGATTCACTAAAATGTATGAAAACGTGTTTTACAGTATTTTGGCTCCCAGGATCGCTATCAGGAAATGGAAACAAGTATTTCCTACGTAAAATGACACGGCTAATCGAACTGTGCCGGCAGAATTCAAATCCGAGCCTCCGTTCCTCTGGAATTCACAAATATGTATGAAAACGTGTTTTACACAATTTTGGCTCCCAGGATCGCTATCGGGAAATGGGAACAAGCATTTCCTGCGTAAAATGACACGAGTAATCGAACTGTGCTGGCAGAATTCAAATCCGAGCCTCCGTTCCTCTGGAATTCCCTAAAATGTATGAAAACATGTTTTACAGTATTCTGGCTCCCAGGATCGCTATCAGGAAATGGAAGCAAGCATTTCCTACGTAAAATGACACGAGTAATCGAGTGCTGGCGACAGAATTCAAATCGGAGCATCCGTTCCTCTGGAATTCCCTAAAATGTATGAAAACATGTTTTACAGTATTCTGGCTCCCAGGATCGCAATCGGGAAATGAGAACAAGTATTTCCTGCGTAAAATGACACGAGTAATCGAACTGTGCCGGCAGAATTCAAATACGAGCCTCTGTTCCTCTGGAATTCACAAATATGTATGAAAACGTGTTTTACAGTATTCTGGCTCCCAGTATCGCTATCGGGAAATGAGAACAAGTATTTCCTGCGTAAAATGACACGAGTAATCGAACTGTGCCGGCAGAATTCAAATCCGAGCCTCTGTTCCTCTGGAATTCACAAATATGTATGAAAACGTGTTTTACAGTATTCTGGCTCCCAGGATCGCTATCAGGAAATGGAAACAAGCATTTCCTACGTAAAATGACACGAGTAATCGAATGCTGGCGGCAGAATTCAAATCGGAGCATCCGTTCCTCTGGAATTCACTAAAATGTATGAAAACATGTTTTACAGTATTCTGGCTCCCAGTATCGCTATCGGGAAATGAGAACAAGTATTTCCTGCGTAAAATGACACGAGTAATCGAACTGTGCCGGCAGAATTCAAATACGAGCCTCTGTTCCTCTGGAATTCACTAAAATGTATGAAAACGTGTTTTACAGTATTTTGGCTCCCAGGATCGCTATCAGGAAATGGAAACAAGTATTTCCTACGTAAAATGACACGGCTAATCGAACTGTGCCGGCAGAATTCAAATCCGAGCCTCCGTTCCTCTGGAATTCACAAATATGTATGAAAACGTGTTTTACACAATTTTGGCTCCCAGGATCGCTATCAGGAAATGGGAACAAGCATTTCCTGCGTAAAATGACACGAGTAATCGAACTGTGCCGACAGAATTCAAATCCGAGCCTCCGTTCCTCTGGAATTCCCTAAAATGTATGAAGCCATGTTTTACAGTATTTTGGCTCCCAGGATCGCTATCAGGAAATGGAAGCAAGCATTTCCTACGTAAAATGACACGAGTAATCGAACTGTGCCGGCCGAATTCAAATCCGAGCCTCCGTTCCTCTGGAATTCACAAATATGTATGAAAACGTGTTTTACAGTATTCTGGCTCCCAGGATCGCTATCAGGAAATAGAAACAAGCATTTCCTACGTAAAATGAAACGAGTAATCGAATGCTGGCGGCAGAATTCAACTCCGAGCCTCCGTTCCTCTGGAATTCCCTAATATGTATGAAAACATGTTTTACAGTATTCTGGCTCCCAGGATCGCTATCAGGAACTGGAAGCAAGCATTTCCTACGTAAAATGACACGAGTAATCGAATGCTGGCGGCAGAATGCAAATCGGAGCATCCGTTCCTCTGGAATTCACTAAAATGTATGAAAACATGTTTTACAGTATTCTGGCTCCCAGGATCGCTATCAGGAAATGGAAACAAGCATTTCCTACGTAAAATGACACGAGTAATCGAACTGTGCTGGCAGAATTCAAATCCGAGCCTCCGTTCCTCTGGAATTCCCTAAAATGTATGAAAACATGTTTTACAGTATTCTGGCTCCCAGGATCGCAATCGCGAAATGAAGACAAGTATTTCCTACGTAAAATGACACGAGTAATCGAACTATGCCGGCAGAATTCAAATCCGAGCCTCTGTTCCTCTGGAATTCACAAATATGTATGAAAACGTGTTTTACAGTATTCTGGCTCCCAGGATCGCAATCGGGAAATGAAGACAAGTATTTCCTACGTAAAATGACACGAGTAATCGAACTGTGCCGGCAGAATTCAAATACGAGCCTCTGTTCCTCTGGGATTCACTAAAATGTATGAAAACGTGTTTTACAGTATTTTGGCTCCCAGGATCGCTATCAGGAAATGGAAACAAGTATTTCCTACGTAAAATGACACGGCTAATCGAACTGTGCCGGCAGAATTCAAATCCGAGCCTCCGTTCCTCTGGAATTCACAAATATGTATGAAAACGTGTTTTACAGTATTCTGGCTCCCAGGATCGCAATCGGGAAATGAAGACAAGTATTTCCTACGTAAAATGACACGAGTAATCGAACTGTGCCGGCAGAATTCAAATACGAGCCTCTGTTCCTCTGGGATACACTAAAATGTATGAAAACGTGTTTTACAGTATTTTGGCTCCCAGGATCGCTATCAGGAAATGGAAACAAGTATTTCCTACGTAAAATGACACGGCTAATCGAACTGTGCCGGCAGAATTCAAATCCGAGCCTCCGTTCCTCTGGAATTCACAAATATGTATGAAAACGTGTTTTACAGTATTCTGGCTCCCAGGATCGCTATCAGGAAATGGAAACAATCATTTCCTACGTAAAATGACACGAGTAATCGAATGCTGGCGGCAGAATTCAAATCGGAGCATCCGTTCCTCTGGAATTCACTAAAATGTATGAAAACATGTTTTACAGTATTCTGGCTCCCAGGATCGCTATCAGGAAATGGAAACAAGCATTTCCTACGTAAAATGACACGAGTAATCGAACTGTGCCGACAGAATTCAAATCCGAGCCTCCGTTCCTCTGGAATTCCCTAAAATGTATGAAAACATGTTTTACAGTATTCTGGCTCCCAGGATCGCAATCGCGAAATGAAGACAAGTATTTCCTACGTAAAATGACACGAGTAATCGAACTATGCCGGCAGAATTCAAATCCGAGCCTCTGTTCCTCTGGAATTCACAAATATGTATGAAAACGTGTTTTACAGTATTCTGGCTCCCAGGATCGCAATCGGGAAATGAAGACAAGTATTTCCTACGTAAAATGACACGAGTAATCGAACTGTGCCGGCAGAATTCAAATACGAGCCTCTGTTCCTCTGGGATTCACTAAAATGTATGAAAACGTGTTTTACAGTATTTTGGCTCCCAGGATCGCTATCAGGAAATGGAAACAAGTATTTCCTACGTAAAATGACACGGCTAATCGAACTGTGCCGGCAGAATTCAAATCCGAGCCTCCGTTCCTCTGGAATTCACAAATATGTATGAAAACGTGTTTTACACAATTTTGGCTCCCAGGATCGCTATCGGGAAATGGGAACAAGCATTTCCTGCGTAAAATGACACGAGTAATCGAACTGTGCTGGCAGAATTCAAATCCGAGCCTCCGTTCCTCTGGAATTCCCTAAAATGTATGAAAACATGTTTTACAGTATTCTGGCTCCCAGGATCGCTATCAGGAAATGGAAACAAGCATTTCCTACGTAAAATGACACGAGTAATCGAGTGCTGGCGACAGAATTCAAATCGGAGCATCCGTTCCTCTGGAATTCACTAAAATGTATGAAAACATGTTTTACAGTATTCTGGCTCCCAGTATCGCTATCGGGAAATGAGAACAAGCATTTCCTGCGTAAAATGACACGAGTAATCGAACTGTGTCGGCAGAATTCGAATACGAGCCTCTGTTCCTCTGGAGTTCACTAAAATGTATGAAAACGTGTTTTACAGTATTTTGGCTCCCAGGATCGCTATCAGGAAATGGAAACAAGCATTTCCTACGTAAAATGACACGAGTAATCGAACTGTGCCGACAGAATTCAAATCCGAGCCTCCGTTCCTCTGGAATTCCCTAAAATGTATGAAAACATGTTTTACAGTATTCTGGCTCCCAGGATCGCAATCGCGAAATGAAGACAAGTATTTCCTACGTAAAATGACACGAGTAATCGAACTATGCCGGCAGAATTCAAATCCGAGCCTCTGTTCCTCTGGAATTCACAAATATGTATGAAAACGTGTTTTACAGTATTCTGGCTCCCAGGATCGCAATCGGGAAATGAAGACAAGTATTTCCTACGTAAAATGACACGAGTAATCGAACTGTGCCGGCAGAATTCAAATACGAGCCTCTGTTCCTCTGGGATTCACTAAAATGTATGAAAACGTGTTTTACAGTATTTTGGCTCCCAGGATCGCTATCAGGAAATGGAAGCAAGCATTTCCTACGTAAAATGACACGAGTAATCGAACTGTGCCGGCCGAATTCAAATCCGAGCCTCCGTTCCTCTGGAATTCACAAATATGTATGAAAACGTGTTTTACAGTATTCTGGCTCCCAGGATCGCTATCAGGAAATAGAAACAAGCATTTCCTACGTAAAATGAAACGAGTAATCGAATGCTGGCGGCAGAATTCAACTCCGAGCCTCCGTTCCTCTGGAATTCCCTAATATGTATGAAAACATGTTTTACAGTATTCTGGCTCCCAGGATCGCTATCAGGAACTGGAAGCAAGCATTTCCTACGTAAAATGACACGAGTAATCGAATGCTGGCGGCAGAATGCAAATCGGAGCATCCGTTCCTCTGGAATTCACTAAAATGTATGAAAACATGTTTTACAGTATTCTGGCTCCCAGGATCGCTATCAGGAAATGGAAACAAGCATTTCCTACGTAAAATGACACGAGTAATCGAACTGTGCTGGCAGAATTCAAATCCGAGCCTCCGTTCCTCTGGAATTCCCTAAAATGTATGAAAACATGTTTTACAGTATTCTGGCTCCCAGGATCGCAATCGGGAAATGAAGACAAGTATTTCCTACGTAAAATGACACGAGTAATCGAACTGTGCCGGCAGAATTCAAATACGAGCCTCTGTTCCTCTGGGATTCACTAAAATGTATGAAAATGTGTTTTACAGTATTTTGGCTCCCAGGATCGCTATCAGGAAATGGAAACAAGTATTTCCTACGTAAAATGACACGGCTAATCGAACTGTGCCGGCAGAATTCAAATCCGAGCCTCCGTTCCAATGGAATTCACAAATATGTATGAAAACGTGTTTTACACAATTTTGGCTCCCAGGATCGCTATCGGGAAATGGGAACAAGCATTTCCTGCGTAAAATGACACGACTAATCGAATGCTGTCGGCAGAATTCAATTCCGAGCCCCCGTTCCTCTGGAATTCACAAATATGTATCAAAACGTGTTTTACAGTATTCTGGCTCCCAGGATCGCAATCGCGAAATGAAGACAAGTATTTCCTACGTAAAATGACACGAGTAATCGAACTATGCCGGCAGAATTCAAATCCGAGCCTCTGTTCCTCTGGAATTCACTAAAATGTATGAAAACGTGTTTTACAGTATTCTGGCTCCCAGGATCGCTATCAGGAAATAGAAACAAGCATTTCCTACGTAAAATGAAACGAGTAATCGAATGCTGGCGGCAGAATTCAACTCCGAGCCTCCGTTCCTCTGGAATTCCCTAATATGTATGAAAACATGTTTTACAGTATTCTGGCTCCCAGGATCGCAATCGGGAAATGAAGACAAGTATTTCCTACGTAAAATGACACGAGTAATCGAACTGTGCCGGCAGAATTCAAATACGAGCCTCTGTTCCTCTGGGATTCACTAAAATGTATGAAAATGTGTTTTACAGTATTTTGGCTCCCAGGATCGCTATCAGGAAATGGAAACAAGTATTTCCTACGTAAAATGACACGGCTAATCGAACTGTGCCGGCAGAATTCAAATCCGAGCCTCCGTTCCAATGGAATTCACAAATATGTATGAAAACGTGTTTTACACAATTTTGGCTCCCAGGATCGCTATCGGGAAATGGGAACAAGCATTTCCTGCGTAAAATGACACGACTAATCGAATGCTGTCGGCAGAATTCAATTCCGAGCCCCCGTTCCTCTGGAATTCACAAATATGTATCAAAACGTGTTTTACAGTATTCTGGCTCCCAGGATCGCAATCGCGAAATGAAGACAAGTATTTCCTACGTAAAATGACACGAGTAATCGAACTATGCCGGCAGAATTCAAATCCGAGCCTCTGTTCCTCTGGAATTCACTAAAATGTATGAAAACGTGTTTTACAGTATTCTGGCTCCCAGGATCGCTATCAGGAAATGGAAACAATCATTTCCTACGTAAAATGACACGAGTAATCGAATGCTGGCGGCAGAATTCAAATCGGAGCATCCGTTCCTCTGGAATTCACTAAAATGTATGAAAACATGTTTTACAGTATTCTGGCTCCCAGGATCGCTATCAGGAAATGGAAACAATCATTTCCTACGTAAAATGACACGAGTAATCGAATGCTGGCGGCAGAATTCAAATCGGAGCATCCGTTCCTCTGGAATTCACTAAAATGTATGAAAACATGTTTTACAGTATTCTGGCTCCCAGGATCGCTATCGGGAAATGGAAGCAAGCATTTCCTACGTAAAATGACACGAGTAATCGAACTGTGCTGGCAGAATTCAAATCCGAGCCTCCGTTCCTCTGGAATTCCCTAAAATGTATGAAAACATGTTTTACAGTATTCTGGCTCCCAGGATCGCAATCGCGAAATGAAGACAAGTATTTCCTACGTAAAATGACACGAGTAATCGAACTATGCCGGCAGAATTCAAATCCGAGCCTCTGTTCCTCTGGAATTCACAAATATGTATGAAAACGTGTTTTACAGTATTCTGGCTCCCAGGATCGCTATCAGGAAATGGAAACAAGCATTTCCTACGTAAAATGACACGAGTAATCGAACTGTGCCGGCAGAATTCAAATACGAGCCTCTGTTCCTCTGGGATTCACTAAAATGTATGAAAACGTGTTTTACAGTATTTTGGCTCCCAGGATCGCTATCAGGAAATAGAAACAAGCATTTCCTACGTAAAATGAAACGAGTAATCGAATGCTGGCGGCAGAATTCAACTCCGAGCCTCCGTTCCTCTGGAATTCCCTAATATGTATGAAAACATGTTTTACAGTATTCTGGCTCCCAGGATCGCAATCGGGAAATGAAGACAAGTATTTCCTACGTAAAATGACACGAGTAATCGAACTGTGCCGGCAGAATTCAAATACGAGCCTCTGTTCCTCTGGGATTCACTAAAATGTATGAAAACGTGTTTTACAGTATTTTGGCTCCCAGGATCGCTATCAGGAAATGGAAACAAGTATTTCCTACGTAAAATGACACGGCTAATCGAACTGTGCCGGCAGAATTCAAATCCGAGCCTCCGTTCCTCTGGAATTCACAAATATGTATGAAAACGTGTTTTACACAATTTTGGCTCCCAGGATCGCTATCGGGAAATGGGAACAAGCATTTCCTGCGTAAAATGACACGACTAATCGAATGCTGTCGGCAGAATTCAATTCCGAGCCCCCGTTCCTCTGGAATTCACAAATATGTATCAAAACGTGTTTTACAGTATTCTGGCTCCCAGGATCGCAATCGCGAAATGAAGACAAGTATTTCCTACGTAAAATGACACGAGTAATCGAACTATGCCGGCAGAATTCAAATCCGAGCCTCTGTTCCTCTGGAATTCACTAAAATGTATGAAAACGTGTTTTACAGTATTCTGGCTCCCAGGATCGCTATCAGGAAATGGAAACAATCATTTCCTACGTAAAATGACACGAGTAATCGAATGCTGGCGGCAGAATTCAAATCGGAGCATCCGTTCCTCTGGAATTCACTAAAATGTATGAAAACATGTTTTACAGTATTCTGGCTCCCAGGATCGCTATCAGGAAATGGAAACAATCATTTCCTACGTAAAATGACACGAGTAATCGAATGCTGGCGGCAGAATTCAAATCGGAGCATCCGTTCCTCTGGAATTCACTAAAATGTATGAAAACATGTTTTACAGTATTCTGGCTCCCAGGATCGCTATCGGGAAATGGAAGCAAGCATTTCCTACGTAAAATGACACGAGTAATCGAACTGTGCTGGCAGAATTCAAATCCGAGCCTCCGTTCCTCTGGAATTCCCTAAAATGTATGAAAACATGTTTTACAGTATTCTGGCTCCCAGGATCGCAATCGCGAAATGAAGACAAGTATTTCCTACGCAAAATGACACGAGTAATCGAACTATGCCGGCAGAATTCAAATCCGAGCCTCTGTTCCTCTGGAATTCACAAATATGTATGAAAACGTGTTTTACAGTATTCTGGCTCCCAGGATCGCTATCAGGAAATGGAAACAAGCATTTCCTACGTAAAATGACACGAGTAATCGAATGCTGGCGGCAGAATTCAAATCGGAGCATCCGTTCCTCTGGAATTCGCTAAAATGTATGAAAACATGTTTTACAGTATTCTGGCTCCCAGTATCGCTATCGGGAAATGAGAACAAGCATTTCCTGCGTAAAATGACACGAGTAATCGAACTGTGCCGGCCGAATTCAAATCCGAGCCTCCGTTCCTCTGGAATTCACAAATATGTATGAAAACGTGTTTTACAGTAGTCTGGCTCCCAGGATCGCTATCAGGAAATGGAAACAATCATTTCCTACGTAAAATGACACGAGTAATCGAATGCTGGCAGCAGAATTCAAATCGGAGCATCCGTTCCTCTGGAATTCACCAAAATGTATGAAAACATGTTTTACAGTATTCTGGCTCCCAGTATCGCTATCAGGAAATGGAAGCAAGCACTTCCTACGTAAAATGACACGGCTAATCGAACTGTGTCGGCAGAATTCGAATACGAGCCTCTGTTCCTCTGGAGTTCACTAAAATGTATGAAAACGTGTTTTACAGTATTTTGGCTCCCAGGATCGCTATCAGGAAATGGAAACAAGCATTTCCTACGTAAAATGACACGAGTAATCGAACTGTGCCGACAGAATTCAAATCCGAGCCTCCGTTCCTCTGGAATTCCCTAAAATGTATGAAAACATGTTTTACAGTATTCTGGCTCCCAGGATCGCAATCGCGAAATGAAGACAAGTATTTCCTACGTAAAATGACACGAGTAATCGAACTATGCCGGCAGAATTCAAATCCGAGCCTCTGTTCCTCTGGAATTCACAAATATGTATGAAAACGTGTTTTACAGTATTCTGGCTCCCAGGATCGCAATCGGGAAATGAAGACAAGTATTTCCTACGTAAAATGACACGAGTAATCGAACTGTGCCGGCAGAATTCAAATACGAGCCTCTGTTCCTCTGGGATTCACTAAAATGTATGAAAACGTGTTTTACAGTATTTTGGCTCCCAGGATCGCTATCAGGAAATGGAAACAAGTATTTCCTACGTAAAATGACACGGCTAATCGAACTGTGCCGGCAGAATTCAAATACGAGCCTCTGTTCCTCTGGGATTCACTAAAATGTATGAAACCGTGTTTTACAGTATTTTGGCTCCCAGGATCGCTATCAGGAAATGGAAACAAGTATTTCCTACGTAAAATGACACGGCTAATCGAACTGTGCCGGCAGAATTCAAATCCGAGCCTCCGTTCCTTTGGAATTCACAAATATGTATGAAAACGTGTTTTACAGTATTCTGGCTCCCAGGATCGCTATCAGGAAATGGAAACAATCATTTCCTACGTAAAATGACACGAGTAATCGAATGCTGGCGGCAGAATTCAAATCGGAGCATCCGTTCCTCTGGAATTCACTAAAATGTATGAAAACATGTTTTACAGTATTCTGGCTCCCAGGATCGCTATCAGGAAATGGAAGCAACCATTTCCTACGTAAAATGACACGAGTAATCGAACTGTGCTGGCAGAATTCAAATCCGAGCCTCCGTTCCTCTGGAATTCCCTAAAATGTATGAAAACATGTTTTACAGTATTCTGGCTCCCAGGATCGCTATCAGGAAATGGAAGCAAGCATTTCCTACGTAAAATGACACGAGTAATCGAACTGTGCTGGCAGAATTCAAATCCGAGCCTCCGTTCCTCTGGAATTCCCTAAAATGTATGAAAACATGTTTTACAGTATTTTGGCTCCCAGGATCGCTATCAGGAAATGGAAACAAGTATTTCCTACGTAAAATGACACGGCTAATCGAACTGTGCCGGCAGAATTCAAATCCGAGCCTCCGTTCCTCTGGAATTCACAAATATGTATGAAAACGTGTTTTACACAATTTTGGCTCCCAGGATCGCTATCGGGAAATGGGAACAAGCATTTCCTGCGTAAAATGACACGACTAATCGAATGCTGTCGGCAGAATTCAAATCCGAGCCTCTGTTCCTCTGGAATTCACTAAAATGTATGAAAACGTGTTTTACAGAATTTTGGCTGCCAGGATCGCTATCAGGAAATGGGAACAAGCATTTCCTGCGTAAAATGACACGACTAATCGAATGCTGTCGGCAGAATTCAAATCCGAGCCTCTGTTCTTCTGGAAATCACAAATATGGATGAAAACGTGTTTTACAGTATTTTGGCTCCCAGTATCGCTATCGGGAAATGAGAACAAGCATTTCCTGCGTAAAATGACACGAGTAATCGAACTGTGCCGGCACAATTCAAATACGAGCCTCTGTTCCACTGGAATTCACAAATATGTATGAAAACATGTTTTACAGTATTCTGGCTCCCAGGATCGCTATCAGGAAACGGAAGCAACCATTTCCTACGTAAAATGAGACGAGTAATCGAACTGTGACGGCCGAATTCAAATCCGAGCCTCCGTTCCTCTGGAATTCACAAATATGTATGAAAACGTGTTTTACAGTATTCTGGCTCCCAGGATCGCTATCAGGAAATGGAAACAATCATTTCCTACGTAAAATGACACGAGTAATCGAATGCTGGCGGCAGAATTCAAATCGGAGCATCCGTTCCTCTGGAATTCACTAAAATGTATGAAAACATGTTTTACAGTATTCTGGCTCCCAGGATCGCTATCGGGAAATGGAAGCAACCATTTCCTACGTAAAATGAGACGAGTAATCGAACTGTGACGGCCGAATTCAAATCCGAGCCTCCGTTCCTCTGGAATTCACAAATATGTATGAAAACGTGTTTTACAGTATTCTGGCTCCCAGGATCGCTATCAGGAAATGGAAGCAACCATTTCCTACGTAAAATGAGACGAGTAATCGAACTGTGACGGCCGAATTCAAATCCGAGCCTCCGTTCCTCTGGAATTCACAAATATGTATGAAAACGTGTTTTACAGTATTCTGGCTCCCAGGATCGCTATCAGGAAATGGAAACAATCATTTCCTACGTAAAATGACACGAGTAATCGAATGCTGGCGGCAGAATTCAAATCGGAGCATCCGTTCCTCTGGAATTCACTAAAATGTATGAAAACATGTTTTACAGTATTCTGGCTCCCAGGATCGCTATCGGGAAATGGAAGCAAGCATTTCCTACGTAAAATGACACGAGTAATCGAGCTGTGCTGGCAGAATTCAAATCCGAGCCTCCGTTCCTCTGGAATTCCCTAAAATGTATGAAAACATGTTTTACAGTATTCTGGCTCCCAGGATCGCAATCGCGAAATGAAGACAAGTATTTCCTACGTAAAATGACACGAGAAATCGAACTGTGCTGGCAGAATTCAAATCCGAGCCTCCGTTCCTCTGGAATTCCCTAAAATGTATGAAAACATGTTTTACAGTATTTTGGCTCCCAGGATCGCTATCAGGAAATGGAAACAAGTATTTCCTACGTAAAATGACACGGCTAATCGAACTGTGCCGGCAGAATTCAAATCCGAGCCTCCGTTCCTCTGGAATTCACAAATATGTATGAAAACGTGTTTTACACAATTTTGGCTCCCAGGATCGCTATCGGGAAATGGGAACAAGCATTTCCTGCGTAAAATGACACGACTAATCGAATGCTGTCGGCAGAATTCAAATCCGAGCCTCTGTTCCTCTGGAATTCACTAAAATGTATGAAAACGTGTTTTACAGAATTTTGGCTGCCAGGATCGCTATCAGGAAATGGGAACAAGCATTTCCTGCGTAAAATGACACGACTAATCGAATGCTGTCGGCAGAATTCAAATCCGAGCCTCTGTTCTTCTGGAAATCACAAATATGGATGAAAACGTGTTTTACAGTATTTTGGCTCCCAGTATCGCTATCGGGAGATGAGAACAAGCATTTCCTGCGTAAAATGACACGAGTAATCGAACTGTGCCGGCACAATTCAAATACGAGCCTCTGTTCCACTGGAATTCACAAATATGTATGAAAACCTGTTTTACAGTATTCTGGCTCCCAGGATCGCTATCAGGAAATGGAAGCAACCATTTCCTACGTAAAATGAGACGAGTAATCGAACTGTGACGGCCGAATTCAAATCCGAGCCTCCGTTCCTCTGGAATTCACAAATATGTATGAAAACGTGTTTTACAGTATTCTGGCTCCCAGGATCGCTATCAGGAAATGGAAACAATCATTTCCTACGTAAAATGACACGAGTAATCGAATGCTGGCGGCAGAATTCAAATCGGAGCATCCGTTCCTCTGGAATTCACTAAAATGTATGAAAACATGTTTTACAGTATTCTGGCTCCCAGTATCGCTATCGGGAAATGAGAACAAGCATTTCCTGCGTAAAATGACACGAGTAATCGAACTGTGCCGGCCGAATTCAAATCCGAGCCTCCGTTCCTCTGGAATTCACAAATATGTATGAAAACGTGTTTTACAGTAGTCTGGCTCCCAGGATCGCTATCAGGAAATGGAAACAATCATTTCCTACGTAAAATGACACGAGTAATCGAATGCTGGCGGCAGAATTCAAATCGGAGCATCCGTTCCTCTGGAATTCACCAAAATGTATGAAAACATGTTTTACAGTATTCTGGCTCCCAGTATCGCTATCAGGAAATGGAAGCAAGCATTTCCTACGTAAAATGACACGAGTAATCGAGTGCTGGCGACAGAATTCAAATCGGAGCATCCGTTCCTCTGGAATTCACTAAAATGTATGAAAACATGTTTTACAGTATTCTGGCTCCCAGTATCGCTATCGGGAAATGAGAACAAGCATTTCCTGCGTAAAATGACACGAGTAATCGAACTGTTTCGGCAGAATTCGAATACGAGCCTCTGTTCCTCTGGAGTTCACTAAAATGTATGAAAACGTGTTTTACAGTATTTTGGCTCCCAGGATCGCTATCAGGAAATGGAAACAAGCATTTCCTACGTAAAATGACACGAGTAATCGAACTGTGCCGACAGAATTCAAATCCGAGCCTCCGTTCCTCTGGAATTCCCTAAAATGTATGAAAACATGTTTTACAGTATTCTGGCTCCCAGGATCGCAATCGCGAAATGAAGACAAGTATTTCCTACGTAAAATGACACGAGTAATCGAACTATGCCGGCAGAATTCAAATCCGAGCCTCTGTTCCTCTGGAATTCACAAATATGTATGAAAACGTGTTTTACAGTATTCTGGCTCCCAGGATCGCAATCGGGAAATGAAGAGAAGTATTTCCTACGTAAAATGACACGAGTAATCGAACTGTGCCGGCAGAATTCAAATACGAGCCTCTGTTCCTCTGGGATTCACTAAAATGTATGAAAACGTGTTTTACAGTATTTTGGCTCCCAGGATCGCTATCAGGAAATGGAAACAAGTATTTCCTACGTAAAATGACACGGCTAATCGAACTGTGCCGGCAGAATTCAAATACGAGCCTCTGTTCCTCTGGGATTCACTAAAATGTATGAAACCGTGTTTTACAGTATTTTGGCTCCCAGGATCGCTATCAGGAAATGGAAACAAGTATTTCCTACGTAAAATGACACGGCTAATCGAACTGTGCCGGCAGAATTCAAATCCGAGCCTCCGTTCCTTTGGAATTCACAAATATGTATGAAAACGTGTTTTACAGTATTCTGGCTCCCAGGATCGCTATCAGGAAATGGAAACAATCATTTCCTACGTAAAATGACACGAGTAATCGAATGCTGGCGGCAGAATTCAAATCGGAGCATCCGTTCCTCTGGAATTCACTAAAATGTATGAAAACATGTTTTACAGTATTCTGGCTCCCAGGATCGCTATCAGGAAATGGAAGCAACCATTTCCTACGTAAAATGACACGAGTAATCGAACTGTGCTGGCAGAATTCAAATCCGAGCCTCCGTTCCTCTGGAATTCCCTAAAATGTATGAAAACATGTTTTACAGTATTCTGGCTCCCAGGATCGCTATCAGGAAATGGAAGCAAGCATTTCCTACGTAAAATGACACGAGTAATCGAGTGCTGGCGACAGAATTCAAATCGGAGCATCCGTTCCTCTGGAATTCACTAAAATGTATGAAAACATGTTTTACAGTATTCTGGCTCCCAGTATCGCTATCGGGAAATGAGAACAAGCATTTCCTGCGTAAAATGACACGAGTAATCGAACTGTGTCGGCAGAATTCGAATACGAGCCTCTGTTCCTCTGGAGTTCACTAAAATGTATGAAAACGTGTTTTACAGTATTTTGGCTCCCAGGATCGCTATCAGGAAATGGAAACAAGCATTTCCTACGTAAAATGACACGAGTAATCGAACTGTGCCGACAGAATTCAAATCCGAGCCTCCGTTCCTCTGGAATTCCCTAAAATGTATGAAAACATGTTTTACAGTATTCTGGCTCCCAGGATCGCAATCGCGAAATGAAGACAAGTATTTCCTACGTAAAATGACACGAGTAATCGAACTATGCCGGCAGAATTCAAATCCGAGCCTCTGTTCCTCTGGAATTCACAAATATGTATGAAAACGTGTTTTACAGTATTCTGGCTCCCAGGATCGCAATCGGGAAATGAAGACAAGTATTTCCTACGTAAAATGACACGAGTAATCGAACTGTGCCGGCAGAATTCAAATACGAGCCTCTGTTCCTCTGGGATTCACTAAAATGTATGAAAACGTGTTTTACAGTATTTTGGCTCCCAGGATCGCTATCAGGAAATGGAAACAAGTATTTCCTACGTAAAATGACACGGCTAATCGAACTGTGCCGGCAGAATTCAAATCCGAGCCTCCGTTCCTCTGGAATTCACAAATATGTATGAAAACGTGTTTTACAGTATTTTGGCTCCCAGGATCGCTATCAGGAAATGGAAACAAGCATTTCCTACGTAAAATGACACGAGTAATCGAACTGTGCCGACAGAATTCAAATCCGAGCCTCCGTTCCTCTGGAATTCCCTAAAATGTATGAAAACATGTTTTACAGTATTCTGGCTCCCAGGATCGCAATCGCGAAATGAAGACAAGTATATCCTACGTAAAATGACACGAGTAATCGAACTATGCCGGCAGAATTCAAATCCGAGCCTCTGTTCCTCTAGAATCCACAAACATGTATGAAAACGTGTTTTACAGTATTCTGGCTCCCAGGATCGCAATCGGGAAATGAAGACAAGTATTTCCTACGTAAAATGACACGAGTAATCGAACTGTGCCGGCAGAATTCAAATACGAGCCTCTGTTCCTCTGGGATTCACTAAAATGTATGAAAACGTGTTTTACAGTATTTTGGCTCCCAGGATCGCTATCAGGAAATGGAAACAAGTATTTCCTACGTAAAATGACACGGCTAATCGAACTGTGCCGGCAGAATTCAAATCCGAGCCTCCGTTCCTCTGGAATTCACAAATATGTATGAAAACGTGTTTTACAGTATTCTGGCTCCCAGGATCGCTATCAGGAAATGGAAACAATCATTTCCTACGTAAAATGACACGAGTAATCGAATGCTGGCGGCAGAATTCAAATCGGAGCATCCGTTCCTCTGGAATTCACTAAAATGTATGAAAACATGTTTTACAGTATTCTGGCTCCCAGGATCGCTATCAGGAAATGGAAGCAACCATTTCCTACGTAAAATGACACGAGTAATCGAACTGTGCTGGCAGAATTCAAATCCGAGCCTCCGTTCCTCTGGAATTCCCTAAAATGTATGAAAACATGTTTTACAGTATTCTGGCTCCCAGGATCGCTATCAGGAAATGGAAGCAAGCATTTCCTACGTAAAATGACACGAGTAATCGAGTGCTGGCGACAGAATTCAAATCGGAGCATCCGTTCCTCTGGAATTCACTAAAATGTATGAAAACATGTTTTACAGTATTCTGGCTCCCAGTATCGCTATCGGGAAATGAGAACAAGCATTTCCTGCGTAAAATGACACGAGTAATCGAACTGTGTCGGCAGAATTCGAATACGAGCCTCTGTTCCTCTGGAGTTCACTAAAATGTATGAAAACGTGTTTTACAGTATTTTGGCTCCCAGGATCGCTATCAGGAAATGGAAACAAGCATTTCCTACGTAAAATGACACGAGTAATCGAACTGTGCCGACAGAATTCAAATCCGAGCCTCCGTTCCTCTGGAATTCCCTAAAATGTATGAAAACATGTTTTACAGTATTCTGGCTCCCAGGATCGCAATCGCGAAATGAAGACAAGTATTTCCTACGTAAAATGACACGAGTAATCGAACTATGCCGGCAGAACTCAAATCCGAGCCTCTGTTCCTCTGGAATTCACAAATATGTATGAAAACGTGTTTTACAGTATTCTGGCTCCCAGGATCGCAATCGGGAAATGAAGACAAGTATTTCCTACGTAAAATGACACGAGTAATCGAACTGTGCCGGCAGAATTCAAATACGAGCCTCTGTTCCTCTGGGATTCACTAAAATGTATGAAAACGTGTTTTACAGTATTTTGGCTCCCAGGATCGCTATCAGGAAATGGAAACAAGTATTTCCTACGTAAAATGACACGGCTAATCGAACTGTGCCGGCAGAATTCAAATCCGAGCCTCCGTTCCTCTGGAATTCACAAATATGTATGAAAACGTGTTTTACAGTATTTTGGCTCCCAGGATCGCTATCAGGAAATGGAAACAAGTATTTCCTACGTAAAATGACACGGCTAATCGAACTGTGCCGGCAGAATTCAAATCCGAGCCTCCGTTCCTCTGGAATTCACAAATATGTATGAAAACGTGTTTTACAGTATTTTGGCTCCCAGGATCGCTATCAGGAAATGGAAACAAGCATTTCCTACGTAAAATGACACGAGTAATCGAACTGTGCCGACAGAATTCAAATCCGAGCCTCCGTTCCTCTGGAATTCCCTAAAATGTATGAAAACATGTTTTACAGTATTCTGGCTCCCAGGATCGCAATCGCGAAATGAAGACAAGTATATCCTACGTAAAATGACACGAGTAATCGAACTATGCCGGCAGAATTCAAATCCGAGCCTCTGTTCCTCTGGAATTCACAAATATGTATGAAAACGTGTTTTACAGTATTCTGGCTCCCAGTATCGCTATCGGGAAATGAGAACAAGCATTTCCTGCGTAAAATGACACGAGTAATCGAACTGTGTCGGCAGAATTCGAATACGAGCCTCTGTTCCTCTGGAGTTCACTAAAATGTATGAAAACGTGTTTTACAGTATTTTGGCTCCCAGGATCGCTATCAGGAAATGGAAACAAGCATTTCCTACGTAAAATGACACGAGTAATCGAACTGTGCCGACAGAATTCAAATCCGAGCCTCCGTTCCTCTGGAATTCCCTAAAATGTATGAAAACATGTTTTACAGTATTCTGGCTCCCAGGATCGCAATCGCGAAATGAAGACAAGTATTTCCTACGTAAAATGACACGACTAATCGAACTATGCCGGCAGAATTCAAATCCGAGCCTCTGTTCCTCTGGAATTCACAAATATGTATGAAAACGTGTTTTACAGTATTCTGGCTCCCAGGATCGCAATCGGGAAATGAAGACAAGTATTTCCTACGTAAAATGACACGAGTAATCGAACTGTGCCGGCAGAATTCAAATACGAGCCTCTGTTCCTCTGGGATTCACTAAAATGTATGAAAACGTGTTTTACAGTATTTTGGCTCCCAGGATCGCTATCAGGAAATGGAAACAAGTATTTCCTACGTAAAATGACACGGCTAATCGAACTGTGCCGGCAGAATTCAAATCCGAGCCTCCGTTCCTCTGGAATTCACAAATATGTATGAAAACGTGTTTTACAGTATTTTGGCTCCCAGGATCGCTATCAGGAAATGGAAACAAGCATTTCCTACGTAAAATGACACGAGTAATCGAACTGTGCCGACAGAATTCAAATCCGAGCCTCCGTTCCTCTGGAATTCCCTAAAATGTATGAAAACATGTTTTACAGTATTCTGGCTCCCAGGATCGCAATCGCGAAATGAAGACAAGTATATCCTACGTAAAATGACACGAGTAATCGAACTATGCCGGCAGAATTCAAATCCGAGCCTCTGTTCCTCTGGAATTCACAAATATGTATGAAAACGTGTTTTACAGTATTCTGGCTCCCAGGATCGCAATCGGGAAATGAAGACAAGTATTTCCTACGTAAAATGACACGAGTAATCGAACTGTTCCGGCAGAATTCAAATACGAGCCTCTGTTCCTCTGGAATTCACAAATATGTATGAAAACGTGTTTTACAGTATTCTGGCTCCCAGGATCGCTATCAGGAAATGGAAACAAGCATTTCCTACGTAAAATGACACGAGTAATCGAATGCTGGCGGCAGAATTCAAATCGGAGCATCCGTTCCTCTGGAATTCACTAAAATGTATGAAAACATGTTTTACAGTATTCTGGCTCCCAGTATCGCTATCGGGAAATGAGAACAAGTATTTCCTGCGTAAAATGACACGAGTAATCGAACTGTGCCGGCAGAATTCAAATACGAGCCTCTGTTCCTCTGGAATTCACTAAAATGTATGAAAACGTGTTTTACAGCATTTTGGCTCCCAGGATCGCTATCAGGAAATGGAAACAAGTATTTCCTACGTAAAATGACACGGCTAATCGAACTGTGCCGGCAGAATTCAAATCCGAGCCTCCGTTCCTCTGGAATTCACAAATATGTATGAAAACGTGTTTTACACAATTTTGGCTCCCAGGATCGCTATCAGGAAATGGGAACAAGCATTTCCTGCGTAAAATGACACGAGTAATCGTACTGTGCCGACAGAATTCAAATCCGAGCCTCCGTTCCTCTGGAATTCCCTAAAATGTATGAAGCCATGTTTTACAGTATTTTGGCTCCCAGGATCGCTATCAGGAAATGGAAGCAAGCATTTCCTACGTAAAATGACACGAGTAATCGAACTGTGCCGGCAGAATTCAAATACGAGCCTCTGTTCCTCTGGAATTCACTAAAATGTATGAAAACGTGTTTTACAGCATTTTGGCTCCCAGGATCGCTATCAGGAAATGGAAACAAGTATTTCCTACGTAAAATGACACGGCTAATCGAACTGTGCCGGCAGAATTCAAATCCGAGCCTCCGTTCCTCTGGAATTCACAAATATGTATGAAAACGTGTTTTACACAATTTTGGCTCCCAGGATCGCTATCAGGAAATGGGAACAAGCATTTCCTGCGTAAAATGAGACGAGTAATCGAACTGTGCCGACAGAATTCAAATCCGAGCCTCCGTTCCTCTGGAATTCCCTAAAATGTATGAAGCCATGTTTTACAGTATTTTGGCTCCCAGGATCGCTATCAGGAAATGGAAGCAAGCATTTCCTACGTAAAATGACACGAGTAATCGAACTGTGCCGGCCGAATTCAAATCCGAGCCTCCGTTCCTCTGGAATTCACAAAAATGTATGAAAACGTGTTTTACAGTATTCTGGCTCCCAGGATCGCTATCAGGAAATAGAAACAAGCATTTCCTACGTAAAATGAAACGAGTAATCGAATGCTGGCGGCAGAATTCAACTCCGAGCCTCCGTTCCTCTGGAATTCCCTAATATGTATGAAAACATGTTTTACAGTATTCTGGCTCCCAGGATCGCTATCAGGAACTGGAAGCAAGCATTTCCTACGTAAAATGACACGAGTAATCGAATGCTGGCGGCAGAATGCAAATCGGAGCATCCGTTCCTCTGGAATTCACTAAAATGTATGAAAACATGTTTTACAGTATTCTGGCTCCCAGGATCGCTATCAGGAAATGGAAGCAAGCATTTCCTACGTAAAATGACACGAGTAATCGAACTGTGCTGGCAGAATTCAAATCCGAGCCTCCGTTCCTCTGGAATTCCCTAAAATGTATGAAAACATGTTTTACAGTATTCTGGCTCCCAGGATCGCAATCGCGAAATGAAGACAAGTATTTCCTACGTAAAATGACACGAGTAATCGAACTATGCCGGCAGAATTGAAATCCGAGCCTCTGTTCCTCTGGAATTCACAAATATGTGTGAAAACGTGTTTTACAGTATTCTGGCTCCCAGGATCGCAATCGGGAAATGAAGACAAGTATTTCCTACGTAAAATGACACGAGTAATCGAACTGTGCCGGCAGAATTCAAATACGAGCCTCTGTTCCTCTGTGATTCACTAAAATGTATGAAAACGTGTTTTACAGTATTTTGGCTCCCAGGATCGCTATCAGGAAATGGAAACAAGTATTTCCTACGTAAAATGACACGGCTAATCGAACTGTGCCGGCAGAATTCAAATCCGAGCCTCCGTTCCTCTGGAATTCACAAATATGTATGAAAACGTGTTTTACAGTATTCTGGCTCCCAGGATCGCAATCGGGAAATGAAGACAAGTATTTCCTACGTAAAATGACACGAGTAATCGAACTGTGCCGGCAGAATTCAAATACGAGCCTCTGTTCCTCTGGGATTCACTAAAATGTATGAAAACGTGTTTTACAGTATTTTGGCTCCCAGGATCGCTATCAGGAAATGGAAACAAGTATTTCCTACGTAATATGACACGGCTAATCGAACTGTGCCGGCAGAATTCAAATCCGAGCCTCCGTTCCTCTGGAATTCACAAATATGTATGAAAACGTGTTTTACAGTATTCTGGCTCCCAGGATCGCTATCAGGAAATGGAAACAATCATTTCCTACGTAAAATGACACGAGTAATCGAATGCTGGCGGCAGAATTCAAATCGGAGCATCCGTTCCTCTGGAATTCACTAAAATGTATGAAAACATGTTTTACAGTATTCTGGCTCCCAGGATCGCTATCAGGAAATGGAAGCAACCATTTCCTACGTAAAATGACACGAGTAATCGAACTGTGCTGGCAGAATTCAAATCCGAGCCTCCGTTCCTCTGGAATTCCCTAAAATGTATGAAAACATGTTTTACAGTATTCTGGCTCCCAGGATCGCTATCAGGAAATGGAAGCAAGCATTTCCTACGTAAAATGACACGAGTAATCGAGTGCTGGCGACAGAATTCAAATCGGAGCATCCGTTCCTCTGGAATTCACTAAAATGTATGAAAACATGTTTTACAGTATTCTGGCTCCCAGTATCGCTATCGGGAAATGAGAACAAGCATTTCCTGCGTAAAATGACACGAGTAATCGAACTGTGTCGGCAGAATTCGAATACGAGCCTCTGTTCCTCTGGAGTTCACTAAAATGTATGAAAACGTGTTTTACAGTATTTTGGCTCCCAGGATCGCTATCAGGAAATGGAAACAAGCATTTCCTACGTAAAATGACACGAGTAATCGAACTGTGCCGACAGAATTCAAATCCGAGCCTCCGTTCCTCTGGAATTCCCTAAAATGTATGAAAACATGTTTTACAGTATTCTGGCTCCCAGGATCGCTATCAGGAAATGGAAACAAGTATTTCCTACGTAAAATGACACGGCTAATCGAACTGTGCCGGCAGAATTCAAATCCAAGCCTCCGTTCCTCTGGAATTCACAAATATGTATGAAAACGTGTTTTACACAATTTTGGCTCCCAGGATCGCTATCGGGAAATGGGAACAAGCATTTCCTGCGTAAAATGACACGACTAATCGAATGCTGTCGGCAGAATTCAATTCCGAGCCCCCGTTCCTCTGGAATTCACAAATATGTATCAAAACGTGTTTTACAGTATTCTGGCTCCCAGGATCGCAATCGCGAAATGAAGACAAGTATTTCCTACGTAAAATGACACGAGTAATCGAACTATGCCGGCAGAATTCAAATCCGAGCCTCTGTTCCTCTGGAATTCACAAATATGTATGAAAACGTGTTTTACAGTATTCTGGCTCCCAGGATCGCTATCAGGAAATGGAAACAAGCATTTCCTACGTAAAATGACACGAGTAATCGAATGCTGGCGGCAGAATTCAAATCGGAGCATCCGTTCCTCTGGAATTCACTAAAATGTATGAAAACATGTTTTACAGTATTCTGGCTCCCAGTATCGCTATCGGGAAATGAGAACAAGCATTTCCTGCGTAAAATGACACGAGTAATCGAACTGTGCCGGCCGAATTCAAATCCGAGCCTCCGTTCCTCTGGAATTCACAAATATGTATGAAAACGTGTTTTACAGTAGTCTGGCTCCCAGGATCGCTATCAGGAAATGGAAACAATCATTTCCTACGTAAAATGACACGAGTAATCGAATGCTGGCGGCAGAATTCAAATCGGAGCATCCGTTCCTCTGGAATTCACCAAAATGTATGAAAACATGTTTTACAGTATTCTGGCTCCCAGTATCGCTATCAGGAAATGGAAGCAAGCATTTCCTACGTAAAATGACACGAGTAATCGAGTGCTGGCGACAGAATTCAAATCGGAGCATCCGTTCCTCTGGAATTCACTAAAATGTATGAAAACATGTTTTACAGTATTCTGGCTCCCAGTATCGCTATCGGGAAATGAGAACAAGCATTTCCTGCGTAAAATGACACGAGTAATCGAACTGTTTCGGCAGAATTCGAATACGAGCCTCTGTTCCTCTGGAGTTCACTAAAATGTATGAAAACGTGTTTTACAGTATTTTGGCTCCCAGGATCGCTATCAGGAAATGGAAACAAGCATTTCCTACGTAAAATGACACGAGTAATCGAACTGTGCCGACAGAATTCAAATCCGAGCCTCCGTTCCTCTGGAATTCCCTAAAATGTATGAAAACATGTTTTACAGTATTCTGGCTCCCAGGATCGCAATCGCGAAATGAAGACAAGTATTTCCTACGTAAAATGACACGAGTAATCGAACTATGCCGGCAGAATTCAAATCCGAGCCTCTGTTCCTCTGGAATTCACAAATATGTATGAAAACGTGTTTTACAGTATTCTGGCTCCCAGGATCGCAATCGGGAAATGAAGACAAGTATTTCCTACGTAAAATGACACGAGTAATCGAACTGTGCCGGCAGAATTCAAATACGAGCCTCTGTTCCTCTGGGATTCACTAAAATGTATGAAAACGTGTTTTACAGTATTTTGGCTCCCAGGATCGCTATCAGGAAATGGAAACAAGTATTTCCTACGTAAAATGACACGGCTAATCGAACTGTGCCGGCAGAATTCAAATACGAGCCTCTGTTCCTCTGGGATTCACTAAAATGTATGAAACCGTGTTTTACAGTATTTTGGCTCCCAGGATCGCTATCAGGAAATGGAAACAAGTATTTCCTACGTAAAATGACACGGCTAATCGAACTGTGCCGGCAGAATTCAAATCCGAGCCTCCGTTCCTTTGGAATTCACAAATATGTATGAAAACGTGTTTTACAGTATTCTGGCTCCCAGGATCGCTATCAGGAAATGGAAACAATCATTTCCTACGTAAAATGACACGAGTAATCGAATGCTGGCGGCAGAATTCAAATCGGAGCATCCGTTCCTCTGGAATTCACTAAAATGTATGAAAACATGTTTTACAGTATTCTGGCTCCCAGGATCGCTATCAGGAAATGGAAGCAACCATTTCCTACGTAAAATGACACGAGTAATCGAACTGTGCTGGCAGAATTCAAATCCGAGCCTCCGTTCCTCTGGAATTCCCTAAAATGTATGAAAACATGTTTTACAGTATTCTGGCTCCCAGGATCGCTATCAGGAAATGGAAGCAAGCATTTCCTACGTAAAATGACACGAGTAATCGAGTGCTGGCGACAGAATTCAAATCGGAGCATCCGTTCCTCTGGAATTCACTAAAATGTATGAAAACATGTTTTACAGTATTCTGGCTCCCAGTATCGCTATCGGGAAATGAGAACAAGCATTTCCTGCGTAAAATGACACGAGTAATCGAACTGTGTCGGCAGAATTCGAATACGAGCCTCTGTTCCTCTGGAGTTCACTAAAATGTATGAAAACGTGTTTTACAGTATTTTGGCTCCCAGGATCGCTATCAGGAAATGGAAACAAGCATTTCCTACGTAAAATGACACGAGTAATCGAACTGTGCCGACAGAATTCAAATCCGAGCCTCCGTTCCTCTGGAATTCCCTAAAATGTATGAAAACATGTTTTACAGTATTCTGGCTCCCAGGATCGCAATCGCGAAATGAAGACAAGTATTTCCTACGTAAAATGACACGAGTAATCGAACTATGCCGGCAGAATTCAAATCCGAGCCTCTGTTCCTCTGGAATTCACAAATATGTATGAAAACGTGTTTTACAGTATTCTGGCTCCCAGGATCGCAATCGGGAAATGAAGACAAGTATTTCCTACGTAAAATGACACGAGTAATCGAACTGTGCCGGCAGAATTCAAATACGAGCCTCTGTTCCTCTGGGATTCACTAAAATGTATGAAAACGTGTTTTACAGTATTTTGGCTCCCAGGATCGCTATCAGGAAATGGAAACAAGTATTTCCTACGTAAAATGACACGGCTAATCGAACTGTGCCGGCAGAATTCAAATCCGAGCCTCCGTTCCTCTGGAATTCACAAATATGTATGAAAACGTGTTTTACAGTATTTTGGCTCCCAGGAACGCTATCAGGAAATGGAAACAAGCATTTCCTACGTAAAATGACACGAGTAATCGAACTGTGCCGACAGAATTCAAATCCGAGCCTCCGTTCCTCTGGAATTCCCTAAAATGTATGAAAACATGTTTTACAGTATTCTGGCTCCCAGGATCGCAATCGCGAAATGAAGACAAGTATATCCTACGTAAAATGACACGAGTAATCGAACTATGCCGGCAGAATTCAAATCCGAGCCTCTGTTCCTCTGGAATTCACAAATATGTATGAAAACGTGTTTTACAGTATTCTGGCTCCCAGGATCGCAATCGGGAAATGAAGACAAGTATTTCCTACGTAAAATGACACGAGTAATCGAACTGTGCCGGCAGAATTCAAATACGAGCCTCTGTTCCTCTGGGATTCACTAAAATGTATGAAAACGTGTTTTACAGTATTTTGGCTCCCAGGATCGCTATCAGGAAATGGAAACAAGTATTTCCTACGTAAAATGACACGGCTAATCGAACTGTGCCGGCAGAATTCAAATCCGAGCCTCCGTTCCTCTGGAATTCACAAATATGTATGAAAACGTGTTTTACAGTATTCTGGCTCCCAGGATCGCTATCAGGAAATGGAAACAATCATTTCCTACGTAAAATGACACGAGTAATCGAATGCTGGCGGCAGAATTCAAATCGGAGCATCCGTTCCTCTGGAATTCACTAAAATGTATGAAAACATGTTTTACAGTATTCTGGCTCCCAGGATCGCTATCAGGAAATGGAAGCAACCATTTCCTACGTAAAATGACACGAGTAATCGAACTGTGCTGGCAGAATTCAAATCCGAGCCTCCGTTCCTCTGGAATTCCCTAAAATGTATGAAAACATGTTTTACAGTATTCTGGCTCCCAGGATCGCTATCAGGAAATGGAAGCAAGCATTTCCTACGTAAAATGACACGAGTAATCGAGTGCTGGCGACAGAATTCAAATCGGAGCATCCGTTCCTCTGGAATTCACTAAAATGTATGAAAACATGTTTTACAGTATTCTGGCTCCCAGTATCGCTATCGGGAAATGAGAACAAGCATTTCCTGCGTAAAATGACACGAGTAATCGAACTGTGTCGGCAGAATTCGAATACGAGCCTCTGTTCCTCTGGAGTTCACTAAAATGTATGAAAACGTGTTTTACAGTATTTTGGCTCCCAGGATCGCTATCAGGAAATGGAAACAAGCATTTCCTACGTAAAATGACACGAGTAATCGAACTGTGCCGACAGAATTCAAATCCGAGCCTCCGTTCCTCTGGAATTCCCTAAAATGTATGAAAACATGTTTTACAGTATTCTGGCTCCCAGGATCGCTATCAGGAAATGGAAGCAAGCATTTCCTACGTAAAATGACACGAGTAATCGAGTGCTGGCGACAGAATTCAAATCGGAGCATCCGTTCCTCTGGAATTCACTAAAATGTATGAAAACATGTTTTACAGTATTCTGGCTCCCAGTATCGCTATCGGGAAATGAGAACAAGCATTTCCTGCGTAAAATGACACGAGTAATCGAACTGTGTCGGCAGAATTCGAATACGAGCCTCTGTTCCTCTGGAGTTCACTAAAATGTATGAAAACGTGTTTTACAGTATTTTGGCTCCCAGGATCGCTATCAGGAAATGGAAACAAGCACTTCCTACGTAAAATGACACGAGTAATCGAACTGTGCCGACAGAATTCAAATCCGAGCCTCCGTTCCTCTGGAATTCCCTAAAATGTATGAAAACATGTTTTACAGTATTCTGGCTCCCAGGATCGCAATCGCGAAATGAAGACAAGTATTTCCTACGTAAAATGACACGAGTAATCGAACTATGCCGGCAGAATTCAAATCCGAGCCTCTGTTCCTCTGGAATTCACAAATATGTATGAAAACGTGTTTTACAGTATTCTGGCTCCCAGGATCGCAATCGGGAAATGAAGACAAGTATTTCCTACGTAAAATGACACGAGTAATCGAACTGTGCCGGCAGAATTCAAATACGAGCCTCTGTTCCTCTGGGATTCACTAAAATGTATGAAAACGTGTTTTACAGTATTTTGGCTCCCAGGATCGCTATCAGGAAATGGAAACAAGTATTTCCTACGTAAAATGACACGGCTAATCGAACTGTGCCGGCAGAATTCAAATCCGAGCCTCCGTTCCTCTGGAATTCACAAATATGTATGAAAACGTGTTTTACAGTATTTTGGCTCCCAGGATCGCTATCAGGAAATGGAAACAAGCATTTCCTACGTAAAATGACACGAGTAATCGAACTGTGCCGACAGAATTCAAATCCGAGCCTCCGTTCCTCTGGAATTCACAAATATGTATGAAAACGTGTTTTACACAATTTTGGCTCCCAGGATCGCTATCGGGAAATGGGAACAAGCATTTCCTGCGTAAAATGACACGAGTAATCGAACTGTGCTGGCAGAATTCAAATCCGAGCCTCCGTTCCTCTGGAATTCCCTAAAATGTATGAAAACATGTTTTACAGTATTCTGGCTCCCAGGATCGCTATCAGGAAATGGAAGCAAGCATTTCCTACGTAAAATGACACGAGTAATCGAGTGCTGGCGACAGAATTCAAATCGGAGCATCCGTTCCTCTGGAATTCACTAAAATGTATGAAAACATGTTTTACAGTATTCTGGCTCCCAGTATCGCTATCGGGAAATGAGAACAAGCATTTCCTGCGTAAAATGACACGAGTAATCGAACTGTGTCGGCAGAATTCGAATACGAGCCTCTGTTCCTCTGGAGTTCACTAAAATGTATGAAAACGTGTTTTACAGTATTTTGGCTCCCAGGATCGCTATCAGGAAATGGAAACAAGCACTTCCTACGTAAAATGACACGAGTAATCGAACTGTGCCGACAGAATTCAAATCCGAGCCTCCGTTCCTCTGGAATTCCCTAAAATGTATGAAAACATGTTTTACAGTATTCTGGCTCCCAGGATCGCAATCGCGAAATGAAGACAAGTATTTCCTACGTAAAATGACACGAGTAATCGAACTATGCCGGCAGAATTCAAATCCGAGCCTCTGTTCCTCTGGAATTCACAAATATGTATGAAAACGTGTTTTACAGTATTCTGGCTCCCAGGATCGCAATCGGGAAATGAAGACAAGTATTTCCTACGTAAAATGACACGAGTAATCGAACTGTGCCGGCAGAATTCAAATACGAGCCTCTGTTCCTCTGGGATTCACTAAAATGTATGAAAACGTGTTTTACAGTATTTTGGCTCCCAGGATCGCTATCAGGAAATGGAAACAAGTATTTCCTACGTAAAATGACACGGCTAATCGAACTGTGCCGGCAGAATTCAAATCCGAGCCTCCGTTCCTCTGGAATTCACAAATATGTATGAAAACGTGTTTTACAGTATTTTGGCTCCCAGGATCGCTATCAGGAAATGGAAACAAGCATTTCCTACGTAAAATGACACGAGTAATCGAACTGTGCCGACAGAATTCAAATCCGAGCCTCCGTTCCTCTGGAATTCCCTAAAATGTATGAAAACATGTTTTACAGTATTCTGGCTCCCAGGATCGCAATCGCGAAATGAAGACAAGTATATCCTACGTAAAATGACACGAGTAATCGAACTATGCCGGCAGAATTCAAATCCGAGCCTCTGTTCCTCTGGAATTCACAAATATGTATGAAAACGTGTTTTACAGTATTCTGGCTCCCAGTATCGCTATCGGGAAATGAGAACAAGCATTTCCTGCGTAAAATGACACGAGTAATCGAACTGTGTCGGCAGAATTCGAATACGAGCCTCTGTTCCTCTGGAGTTCACTAAAATGTATGAAAACGTGTTTTACAGTATTTTGGCTCCCAGGATCGCTATCAGGAAATGGAAACAAGCATTTCCTACGTAAAATGACACGAGTAATCGAACTGTGCCGACAGAATTCAAATCCGAGCCTCCGTTCCTCTGGAATTCCCTAAAATGTATGAAAACATGTTTTACAGTATTCTGGCTCCCAGGATCGCAATCGCGAAATGAAGACAAGTATTTCCTACGTAAAATGACACGACTAATCGAACTATGCCGGCAGAATTCAAATCCGAGCCTCTGTTCCTCTGGAATTCACAAATATGTATGAAAACGTGTTTTACAGTATTCTGGCTCCCAGGATCGCAATCGGGAAATGAAGACAAGTATTTCCTACGTAAAATGACACGAGTAATCGAACTGTGCCGGCAGAATTCAAATACGAGCCTCTGTTCCTCTGGGATTCACTAAAATGTATGAAAACGTGTTTTACAGTATTTTGGCTCCCAGGATCGCTATCAGGAAATGGAAACAAGTATTTCCTACGTAAAATGACACGGCTAATCGAACTGTGCCGGCAGAATTCAAATCCGAGCCTCCGTTCCTCTGGAATTCACAAATATGTATGAAAACGTGTTTTACAGTATTTTGGCTCCCAGGATCGCTATCAGGAAATGGAAACAAGCATTTCCTACGTAAAATGACACGAGTAATCGAACTGTGCCGACAGAATTCAAATCCGAGCCTCCGTTCCTCTGGAATTCCCTAAAATGTATGAAAACATGTTTTACAGTATTCTGGCTCCCAGGATCGCAATCGCGAAATGAAGACAAGTATATCCTACGTAAAATGACACGAGTAATCGAACTATGCCGGCAGAATTCAAATCCGAGCCTCTGTTCCTCTGGAATTCACAAATATGTATGAAAACGTGTTTTACAGTATTCTGGCTCCCAGGATCGCAATCGGGAAATGAAGACAAGTATTTCCTACGTAAAATGACACGAGTAATCGAACTGTTCCGGCAGAATTCAAATACGAGCCGCTGTTCCTCTGGAATTCACAAATATGTATGAAAACGTGTTTTACAGTATTCTGGCTCCCAGGATCGCTATCAGGAAATGGAAACAAGCATTTCCTACGTAAAATGACACGAGTAATCGAATGCTGGCGGCAGAATTCAAATCGGAGCATCCGTTCCTCTGGAATTCACTAAAATGTATGAAAACATGTTTTACAGTATTCTGGCTCCCAGTATCGCTATCGGGAAATGAGAACAAGTATTTCCTGCGTAAAATGACACGAGTAATCGAACTGTGCCGGCAGAATTCAAATACGAGCCTCTGTTCCTCTGGAATTCACTAAAATGTATGAAAACGTGTTTTACAGCATTTTGGCTCCCAGGATCGCTATCAGGAAATGGAAACAAGTATTTCCTACGTAAAATGACACGGCTAATCGAACTGTGCCGGCAGAATTCAAATCCGAGCCTCCGTCCCTCTGGAATTCACAAATATGTATGAAAACGTGTTTTACACAATTTTGGCTCCCAGGATCGCTATCAGGAAATGGGAACAAGCATTTCCTGCGTAAAATGACACGAGTAATCGAACTGTGCCGACAGAATTCAAATCCGAGCCTCCGTTCCTCTGGAATTCCCTAAAATGTATGAAGCCATGTTTTACAGTATTTTGGCTCCCAGGATCGCTATCAGGAAATGGAAGCAAGCATTTCCTACGTAAAATGACACGAGTAATCGAACTGTGCCGGCAGAATTCAAATACGAGCCTCTGTTCCTCTGGAATTCACTAAAATGTATGAAAACGTGTTTTACAGCATTTTGGCTCCCAGGATCGCTATCAGGAAATGGAAACAAGTATTTCCTACGTAAAATGACACGGCTAATCGAACTGTGCCGGCAGAATTCAAATCCGAGCCTCCGTTCCTCTGGAATTCACAAATATGTATGAAAACGTGTTTTACACAATTTTGGCTCCCAGGATCGCTATCAGGAAATGGGAACAAGCATTTCCTGCGTAAAATGAGACGAGTAATCGAACTGTGCCGACAGAATTCAAATCCGAGCCTCCGTTCCTCTGGAATTCCCTAAAATGTATGAAGCCATGTTTTACAGTATTTTGGCTCCCAGGATCGCTATCAGGAAATGGAAGCAAGCATTTCCTACGTAAAATGACACGAGTAATCGAACTGTGCCGGCAGAATTCAAATCCGAGCCTCCGTTCCTCTGGAATTCACAAATATGTATGAAAACGTGTTTTACAGTATTCTGGCTCCCAGGATCGCTATCAGGAAATAGAAACAAGCATTTCCTACGTAAAATGAAACGAGTAATCGAATGCTGGCGGCAGAATTCAACTCCGAGCCTCCGTTCCTCTGGAATTCCCTAATATGTATGAAAACATGTTTTACAGTATTCTGGCTCCCAGGATCGCTATCAGGAACTGGAAGCAAGCATTTCCTACGTAAAATGACACGAGTAATCGAATGCTGGCGGCAGAATGCAAATCGGAGCATCCGTTCCTCTGGAATTCACTAAAATGTATGAAAACATGTTTTACAGTATTCTGGCTCCCAGGATCGCTATCAGGAAATGGAAACAAGCATTTCCTACGTAAAATGACACGAGTAATCGAACTGTGCTGGCAGAATTCAAATCCGAGCCTCCGTTCCTCTGGAATTCCCTAAAATGTATGAAAACATGTTTTACAGTATTCTGGCTCCCAGGATCGCAATCGCGAAATGAAGACAAGTATTTCCTACGTAAAATGACACGAGTAATCGAACTATGCCGGCAGAATTGAAATCCGAGCCTCTGTTCCTCTGGAATTCACAAATATGTGTGAAAACGTGTTTTACAGTATTCTGGCTCCCAGGATCGCAATCGGGAAATGAAGACAAGTATTTCCTACGTAAAATGACACGAGTAATCGAACTGTGCCGGCAGAATTCAAATACGAGCCTCTGTTCCTCTGTGATTCACTAAAATGTATGAAAACGTGTTTTACAGTATTTTGGCTCCCAGGATCGCTATCAGGAAATGGAAACAAGTATTTCCTACGTAAAATGACACGGCTAATCGAACTGTGCCGGCAGAATTCAAATCCGAGCCTCCGTTCCTCTGGAATTCACAAATATGTATGAAAACGTGTTTTACAGTATTCTGGCTCCCAGGATCGCAATCGGGAAATGAAGACAAGTATTTCCTACGTAAAATGACACGAGTAATCGAACTGTGCCGGCAGAATTCAAATACGAGCCTCTGTTCCTCTGGGATTCACTAAAATGTATGAAAACGTGTTTTACAGTATTTTGGCTCCCAGGATCGCTATCAGGAAATGGAAACAAGTATTTCCTACGTAAAATGACACGGCTAATCGAACTGTGCCGGCAGAATTCAAATCCGAGCCTCCGTTCCTCTGGAATTCACAAATATGTATGAAAACGTGTTTTACAGTATTCTGGCTCCCAGGATCGCTATCAGGAAATGGAAACAATCATTTCCTACGTAAAATGACACGAGTAATCGAATGCTGGCGGCAGAATTCAAATCGGAGCATCCGTTCCTCTGGAATTCACTAAAATGTATGAAAACATGTTTTACAGTATTCTGGCTCCCAGGATCGCTATCAGGAAATGGAAGCAACCATTTCCTACGTAAAATGACACGAGTAATCGAACTGTGCTGGCAGAATTCAAATCCGAGCCTCCGTTCCTCTGGAATTCCCTAAAATGTATGAAAACATGTTTTACAGTATTCTGGCTCCCAGGATCGCTATCAGGAAATGGAAGCAAGCATTTCCTACGTAAAATGACACGAGTAATCGAGTGCTGGCGACAGAATTCAAATCGGAGCATCCGTTCCTCTGGAATTCACTAAAATGTATGAAAACATGTTTTACAGTATTCTGGCTCCCAGTATCGCTATCGGGAAATGAGAACAAGCATTTCCTGCGTAAAATGACACGAGTAATCGAACTGTGTCGGCAGAATTCGAATACGAGCCTCTGTTCCTCTGGAGTTCACTAAAATGTATGAAAACGTGTTTTACAGTATTTTGGCTCCCAGGATCGCTATCAGGAAATGGAAACAAGCATTTCCTACGTAAAATGACACGAGTAATCGAACTGTGCCGACAGAATTCAAATCCGAGCCTCCGTTCCTCTGGAATTCCCTAAAATGTATGAAAACATGTTTTACAGTATTCTGGCTCCCAGGATCGCTATCAGGAAATGGAAACAAGTATTTCCTACGTAAAATGACACGGCTAATCGAACTGTGCCGGCAGAATTCAAATCCAAGCCTCCGTTCCTCTGGAATTCACAAATATGTATGAAAACGTGTTTTACACAATTTTGGCTCCCAGGATCGCTATCGGGAAATGGGAACAAGCATTTCCTGCGTAAAATGACACGACTAATCGAATGCTGTCGGCAGAATTCAATTCCGAGCCCCCGTTCCTCTGGAATTCACAAATATGTATCAAAACGTGTTTTACAGTATTCTGGCTCCCAGGATCGCAATCGCGAAATGAAGACAAGTATTTCCTACGTAAAATGACACGAGTAATCGAACTATGCCGGCAGAATTCAAATCCGAGCCTCTGTTCCTCTGGAATTCACTAAAATGTATGAAAACGTGTTTTACAGTATTCTGGCTCCCAGGATCGCTATCAGGAAATGGAAACAATCATTTCCTACGTAAAATGACACGAGTAATCGAACTGTTCCGGCAGAATTCAAATACGAGCCTCTGTTCCTCTGGAATTCACAAATATGTATGAAAACGTGTTTTACAGTATTCTGGCTCCCAGGATCGCTATCAGGAAATGGAAACAAGCATTTCCTACGTAAAATGACACGAGTAATCGAATGCTGGCGGCAGAATTCAAATCGGAGCATCCGTTCCTCTGGAATTCACTAAAATGTATGAAAACATGTTTTACAGTATTCTGGCTCCCAGTATCGCTATCGGGAAATGAGAACAAGTATTTCCTGCGTAAAATGACACGAGTAATCGAACTGTGCCGGCAGAATTCAAATACGAGCCTCTGTTCCTCTGGAATTCACTAAAATGTATGAAAACGTGTTTTACAGCATTTTGGCTCCCAGGATCGCTATCAGGAAATGGAAACAAGTATTTCCTACGTAAAATGACACGGCTAATCGAACTGTGCCGGCAGAATTCAAATCCGAGCCTCCGTTCCTCTGGAATTCACAAATATGTATGAAAACGTGTTTTACACAATTTTGGCTCCCAGGATCGCTATCAGGAAATGGGAACAAGCATTTCCTGCGTAAAATGACACGAGTAATCGAACTGTGCCGACAGAATTCAAATCCGAGCCTCCGTTCCTCTGGAATTCCCTAAAATGTATGAAGCCATGTTTTACAGTATTTTGGCTCCCAGGATCGCTATCAGGAAATGGAAGCAAGCATTTCCTACGTAAAATGACACGAGTAATCGAACTGTGCCGGCAGAATTCAAATACGAGCCTCTGTTCCTCTGGAATTCACTAAAATGTATGAAAACGTGTTTTACAGCATTTTGGCTCCCAGGATCGCTATCAGGAAATGGAAACAAGTATTTCCTACGTAAAATGACACGGCTAATCGAACTGTGCCGGCAGAATTCAAATCCGAGCCTCCGTTCCTCTGGAATTCACAAATATGTATGAAAACGTGTTTTACACAATTTTGGCTCCCAGGATCGCTATCAGGAAATGGGAACAAGCATTTCCTGCGTAAAATGAGACGAGTAATCGAACTGTGCCGACAGAATTCAAATCCGAGCCTCCGTTCCTCTGGAATTCCCTAAAATGTATGAAGCCATGTTTTACAGTATTTTGGCTCCCAGGATCGCTATCAGGAAATGGAAGCAAGCATTTCCTACGTAAAATGACACGAGTAATCGAACTGTGCCGGCCGAATTCAAATCCGAGCCTCCGTTCCTCTGGAATTCACAAATATGTATGAAAACGTGTTTTACAGTATTCTGGCTCCCAGGATCGCTATCAGGAAATAGAAACAAGCATTTCCTACGTAAAATGAAACGAGTAATCGAATGCTGGCGGCAGAATTCAACTCCGAGCCTCCGTTCCTCTGGAATTCCCTAATATGTATGAAAACATGTTTTACAGTATTCTGGCTCCCAGGATCGCTATCAGGAACTGGAAGCAAGCATTTCCTACGTAAAATGACACGAGTAATCGAATGCTGGCGGCAGAATGCAAATCGGAGCATCCGTTCCTCTGGAATTCACTAAAATGTATGAAAACATGTTTTACAGTATTCTGGCTCCCAGGATCGCTATCAGGAAATGGAAACAAGCATTTCCTACGTAAAATGACACGAGTAATCGAACTGTGCTGGCAGAATTCAAATCCGAGCCTCCGTTCCTCTGGAATTCCCTAAAATGTATGAAAACATGTTTTACAGTATTCTGGCTCCCAGGATCGCAATCGCGAAATGAAGACAAGTATTTCCTACGTAAAATGACACGAGTAATCGAACTATGCCGGCAGAATTGAAATCCGAGCCTCTGTTCCTCTGGAATTCACAAATATGTGTGAAAACGTGTTTTACAGTATTCTGGCTCCCAGGATCGCAATCGGGAAATGAAGACAAGTATTTCCTACGTAAAATGACACGAGTAATCGAACTGTGCCGGCAGAATTCAAATACGAGCCTCTGTTCCTCTGTGATTCACTAAAATGTATGAAAACGTGTTTTACAGTATTTTGGCTCCCAGGATCGCTATCAGGAAATGGAAACAAGTATTTCCTACGTAAAATGACACGGCTAATCGAACTGTGCCGGCAGAATTCAAATCCGAGCCTCCGTTCCTCTGGAATTCACAAATATGTATGAAAACGTGTTTTACAGTATTCTGGCTCCCAGGATCGCAATCGGGAAATGAAGACAAGTATTTCCTACGTAAAATGACACGAGTAATCGAACTGTGCCGGCAGAATTCAAATACGAGCCTCTGTTCCTCTGGGATTCACTAAAATGTATGAAAACGTGTTTTACAGTATTTTGGCTCCCAGGATCGCTATCAGGAAATGGAAACAAGTATTTCCTACGTAAAATGACACGGCTAATCGAACTGTGCCGGCAGAATTCAAATCCGAGCCTCCGTTCCTCTGGAATTCACTAAAATGTATGAAAACATGTTTTACAGTATTCTGGCTCCCAGGATCGCTATCAGGAAATGGAAGCAACCATTTCCTACGTAAAATGACACGAGTAATCGAACTGTGCTGGCAGAATTCAAATCCGAGCCTCCGTTCCTCTGGAATTCCCTAAAATGTATGAAAACATGTTTTACAGTATTCTGGCTCCCAGGATCGCTATCAGGAAATGGAAGCAAGCATTTCCTACGTAAAATGACACGAGTAATCGAGTGCTGGCGACAGAATTCAAATCGGAGCATCCGTTCCTCTGGAATTCACTAAAATGTATGAAAACATGTTTTACAGTATTCTGGCTCCCAGTATCGCTATCGGGAAATGAGAACAAGCATTTCCTGCGTAAAATGACACGAGTAATCGAACTGTGTCGGCAGAATTCGAATACGAGCCTCTGTTCCTCTGGAGTTCACTAAAATGTATGAAAACGTGTTTTACAGTATTTTGGCTCCCAGGATCGCTATCAGGAAATGGAAACAAGCATTTCCTACGTAAAATGACACGAGTAATCGAACTGTGCCGACAGAATTCAAATCCGAGCCTCCGTTCCTCTGGAATTCCCTAAAATGTATGAAAACATGTTTTACAGTATTCTGGCTCCCAGGATCGCTATCAGGAAATGGAAACAAGTATTTCCTACGTAAAATGACACGGCTAATCGAACTGTGCCGGCAGAATTCAAATCCAAGCCTCCGTTCCTCTGGAATTCACAAATATGTATGAAAACGTGTTTTACACAATTTTGGCTCCCAGGATCGCTATCGGGAAATGGGAACAAGCATTTCCTGCGTAAAATGACACGACTAATCGAATGCTGTCGGCAGAATTCAATTCCGAGCCCCCGTTCCTCTGGAATTCACAAATATGTATCAAAACGTGTTTTACAGTATTCTGGCTCCCAGGATCGCAATCGCGAAATGAAGACAAGTATTTCCTACGTAAAATGACACGAGTAATCGAACTATGCCGGCAGAATTCAAATCCGAGCCTCTGTTCCTCTGGAATTCACTAAAATGTATGAAAACGTGTTTTACAGTATTCTGGCTCCCAGGATCGCTATCAGGAAATGGAAACAATCATTTCCTACGTAAAATGACACGAGTAATCGAACTGTGCCGGCAGAATTCAAATACGAGCCTCTGTTCCTCTGTGATTCACTAAAATGTATGAAAACGTGTTTTACAGTATTTTGGCTCCCAGGATCGCTATCAGGAAATGGAAACAAGTATTTCCTACGTAAAATGACACGGCTAATCGAACTGTGCCGGCAGAATTCAAATCCGAGCCTCCGTTCCTCTGGAATTCACAAATATGTATGAAAACGTGTTTTACAGTATTCTGGCTCCCAGGATCGCAATCGGGAAATGAAGACAAGTATTTCCTACGTAAAATGACACGAGTAATCGAACTGTGCCGGCAGAATTCAAATACGAGCCTCTGTTCCTCTGGGATTCACTAAAATGTATGAAAACGTGTTTTACAGTATTTTGGCTCCCAGGATCGCTATCAGGAAATGGAAACAAGTATTTCCTACGTAAAATGACACGGCTAATCGAACTGTGCCGGCAGAATTCAAATCCGAGCCTCCGTTCCTCTGGAATTCACAAATATGTATGAAAACGTGTTTTACAGTATTCTGGCTCCCAGGATCGCTATCAGGAAATGGAAACAATCA
Source organism: Ectemnius continuus (assembly GCA_910591665.1). Taxonomy (NCBI): domain Eukaryota; kingdom Metazoa; phylum Arthropoda; class Insecta; order Hymenoptera; family Crabronidae; genus Ectemnius; species Ectemnius continuus. The sequence continues at coordinate 1,096,150 of CAJUYD010000014.1, read as the reverse complement.
TTTCCTACGTAAAATGACACGAGTAATCGAATGCTGGCGGCAGAATTCAAATCGGAGCATCCGTTCCTCTGGAATTCACTAAAATGTATGAAAACATGTTTTACAGTATTCTGGCTCCCAGGATCGCTATCAGGAAATGGAAGCAACCATTTCCTACGTAAAATGACACGAGTAATCGAACTGTGCTGGCAGAATTCAAATCCGAGCCTCCGTTCCTCTGGAATTCCCTAAAATGTATGAAAACATGTTTTACAGTATTCTGGCTCCCAGGATCGCTATCAGGAAATGGAAGCAAGCATTTCCTACGTAAAATGACACGAGTAATCGAGTGCTGGCGACAGAATTCAAATCGGAGCATCCGTTCCTCTGGAATTCACTAAAATGTATGAAAACATGTTTTACAGTATTCTGGCTCCCAGTATCGCTATCGGGAAATGAGAACAAGCATTTCCTGCGTAAAATGACACGAGTAATCGAACTGTGTCGGCAGAATTCGAATACGAGCCTCTGTTCCTCTGGAGTTCACTAAAATGTATGAAAACGTGTTTTACAGTATTTTGGCTCCCAGGATCGCTATCAGGAAATGGAAACAAGCATTTCCTACGTAAAATGACACGAGTAATCGAACTGTGCCGACAGAATTCAAATCCGAGCCTCCGTTCCTCTGGAATTCCCTAAAATGTATGAAAACATGTTTTACAGTATTCTGGCTCCCAGGATCGCTATCAGGAAATGGAAACAAGTATTTCCTACGTAAAATGACACGGCTAATCGAACTGTGCCGGCAGAATTCAAATCCGAGCCTCCGTTCCTCTGGAATTCACAAATATGTATGAAAACGTGTTTTACACAATTTTGGCTCCCAGGATCGCTATCGGGAAATGGGAACAAGCATTTCCTGCGTAAAATGACACGACTAATCGAATGCTGTCGGCAGAATTCAATTCCGAGCCCCCGTTCCTCTGGAATTCACAAATATGTATCAAAACGTGTTTTACAGTATTCTGGCTCCCAGGATCGCAATCGCGAAATGAAGACAAGTATTTCCTACGTAAAATGACACGAGTAATCGAACTATGCCGGCAGAATTCAAATCCGAGCCTCTGTTCCTCTGGAATTCACTAAAATGTATGAAAACGTGTTTTACAGTATTCTGGCTCCCAGGATCGCTATCAGGAAATGGAAACAATCATTTCCTACGTAAAATGACACGAGTAATCCAATGCTGGCGGCAGAATTCAAATCGGAGCATCCGTTCCACTGGAATTCACTAAAATGTATGAAAACATGTTTTACAGTATTCTGGCTCCCAGGATCGCTATCGGGAAATGGAAGCAAGCATTTCCTACGTAAAATGACACGAGTAATCGAACTGTGCTGGCAGAATTCAAATCCGAGCCTCCGTTCCTCTGGAATTCCCTAAAATGTATGAAAACATGTTTTACAGTATTCTGGCTCCCAGGATCGCAATCGCGAAATGAAGACAAGTATTTCCTACGTAAAATGACACGGCTAATCGAACTGTGCCGGCAGAATTCAAATCCGAGCCTCCGTTCCTCTGGAATTCACAAATATGTATGAAAACGTGTTTTACACAATTTTGGCTCCCAGGATCGCTATCAGGAAATGGGAACAAGCATTTCCTGCGTAAAATGACACGAGTAATCGAACTGTGCCGACAGAATTCAAATCCGAGCCTCCGTTCCTCTGGAATTCCCTAAAATGTATGAAGCCATGTTTTACAGTATTCTGGCTCCCAGTATCGCTATCGGGAAATGAGAACAAGTATTTCCTGCGTAAAATGACACGAGTAATCGAACTGTGCCGGCAGAATTCAAATACGAGCCTCTGTTCCTCTGGAATTCACTAAAATGTATGAAAACGTGTTTTACAGTATTTTGGCTCCCAGGATCGCTATCAGGAAATGGAAACAAGTATTTCCTACGTAAAATGACACGGCTAATCGAACTGTGCCGGCAGAATTCAAATCCGAGCCTCCGTTCCTCTGGAATTCACAAATATGTATGAAAACGTGTTTTACACAATTTTGGCTCCCAGGATCGCTATCAGGAAATGGGAACAAGCATTTCCTGCGTAAAATGACACGAGTAATCGAACTGTGCCGACAGAATTCAAATCCGAGCCTCCGTTCCTCTGGAATTCCCTAAAATGTATGAAGCCATGTTTTACAGTATTTTGGCTCCCAGGATCGCTATCAGGAAATGGAAGCAAGCATTTCCTACGTAAAATGACACGAGTAATCGAACTGTGCCGGCCGAATTCAAATCCGAGCCTCCGTTCCTCTGGAATTCACAAATATGTATGAAAACGTGTTTTACAGTATTCTGGCTCCCAGGATCGCTATCAGGAAATAGAAACAAGCATTTCCTACGTAAAATGAAACGAGTAATCGAATGCTGGCGGCAGAATTCAACTCCGAGCCTCCGTTCCTCTGGAATTCCCTAATATGTATGAAAACATGTTTTACAGTATTCTGGCTCCCAGGATCGCTATCAGGAACTGGAAGCAAGCATTTCCTACGTAAAATGACACGAGTAATCGAATGCTGGCGGCAGAATGCAAATCGGAGCATCCGTTCCGCTGGAATTCACTAAAATGTATGAAAACATGTTTTACAGTATTCTGGCTCCCAGGATCGCTATCAGGAAATGGAAACAAGCATTTCCTACGTAAAATGACACGAGTAATCGAACTGTGCTGGCAGAATTCAAATCCGAGCCTCCGTTCCTCTGGAATTCACAAATATGTATGAAAACGTGTTTTACACAATTTTGGCTCCCAGGATCGCTATCGGGAAATGGGAACAAGCATTTCCTGCGTAAAATGACACGACTAATCGAATGCTGTCGGCAGAATTCAAATCCGAGCCTCCGTTCCTCTGGAATTCACAAATATGTATCAAAACGTGTTTTACAGTATTCTGGCTCCCAGGATCGCAATCGCGAAATGAAGACAAGTATTTCCTACGTAAAATGACACGAGTAATCGAACTGTGTCGGCAGAATTCGAATACGAGCCTCTGTTCCTCTGGAATTCACAAATATGTATGAAAACGTGTTTTACAGTATCTTGGCTCCCAGGATCGCTATCAGGAAATGGAAGCAAGCATTTCCTACGTAAAATGACACGAGTAATCGAACTGTGCTGGCAGAATTCAAATCCGAGCCTCAGTTCCTCTGGAATTCCCTAAAATGTATGAAAACATGTTTTACAGTATTCTGGCTCCCAGGATCGCTATCAGGAAATGGAAGCAAGCATTTCCTACGTAAAATGACACGAGTAATCGAGTGCTGGCGACAGAATTCAAATCGGAGCATCCGTTCCTCTGGAATTCACTAAAATGTATGAAAACATGTTTTACAGTATTCTGGCTCCCAGTATCGCTATCGGGAAATGAGAACAAGCATTTCCTGCGTAAAATGACACGAGTAATCGAACTGTGTCGGCAGAATTCGAATACGAGCCTCTGTTCCTCTGGAGTTCACTAAAATGTATGAAAACGTGTTTTACAGTATTTTGGCTCCCAGGATCGCTATCAGGAAATGGAAACAAGCATTTCCTACGTAAAATGACACGAGTAATCGAACTGTGCCGACAGAATTCAAATCCGAGCCTCCGTTCCTCTGGAATTCCCTAAAATGTATGAAAACATGTTTTACAGTATTCTGGCTCCCAGGATCGCAATCGCGAAATGAAGACAAGTATTTCCTACGTAAAATGACACGAGTAATCGAACTATGCCGGCAGAATTCAAATCCGAGCCTCTGTTCCTCTGGAATTCACAAATATGTATGAAAACGTGTTTTACAGTATTCTGGCTCCCAGGATCGCAATCGGGAAATGAAGACAAGTATTTCCTACGTAAAATGACACGAGTAATCGAACTGTGCCGGCAGAATTCAAATCCGAGCCTCCGTTCCTCTGGAATTCACAAATATGTATGAAAACGTGTTTTACACAATTTTGGCTCCCAGGATCGCTATCGGGAAATGGGAACAAGCATTTCCTGCGTAAAATGACACGACTAATCGAATGCTGTCGGCAGAATTCAATTCCGAGCCCCCGTTCCTCTGGAATTCACAAATATGTATCAAAACGTGTTTTACAGTATTCTGGCTCCCAGGATCGCAATCGCGAAATGAAGACAAGTATTTCCTACGTAAAATGACACGAGTAATCGAATGCTGGCGGCAGAATGCAAATCGGAGCATCCGTTCCTCTGGAATTCACTAAAATGTATGAAAACATGTTTTACAGTATTCTGGCTCCCAGGATCGCTATCAGGAAATAGAAACAAGCATTTCCTACGTAAAATGAAACGAGTAATCGAATGCTGGCGGCAGAATTCAACTCCGAGCCTCCGTTCCTCTGGAATTCCCTAATATGTATGAAAACATGTTTTACAGTATTCTGGCTCCCAGGATCGCTATCAGGAACTGGAAGCAAGCATTTCCTACGTAAAATGACACGAGTAATCGAATGCTGGCGGCAGAATGCAAATCGGAGCATCCGTTCCTCTGGAATTCACTAAAATGTATGAAAACATGTTTTACAGTATTCTGGCTCCCAGGATCGCTATCAGGAAATGGAAACAAGCATTTCCTACGTAAAATGACACGAGTAATCGAACTGTGCTGGCAGAATTCAAATCCGAGCCTCCGTTCCTCTGGAATTCACAAATATGTATGAAAACGTGTTTTACACAATTTTGGCTCCCAGGATCGCTATCGGGAAATGGGAACAAGCATTTCCTGCGTAAAATGACACGACTAATCGAATGCTGTCGGCAGAATTCAAATCCGAGCCTCCGTTCCTCTGGAATTCACAAATATGTATCAAAACGTGTTTTACAGTATTCTGGCTCCCAGGATCGCAATCGCGAAATGAAGACAAGTATTTCCTACGTAAAATGACACGAGTAATCGAACTGTGTCGGCAGAATTCGAATACGAGCCTCTGTTCCTCTGGAATTCACAAATATGTATGAAAACGTGTTTTACAGTATCTTGGCTCCCAGGATCGCTATCAGGAAATGGAAGCAAGCATTTCCTACGTAAAATGACACGAGTAATCGAACTGTGCTGGCAGAATTCAAATCCGAGCCTCCGTTCCTCTGGAATTCCCTAAAATGTATGAAAACGTGTTTTACAGTATTTTGGCTCCCAGGATCGCTATCAGGAAATGGAAACAAGTATTTCCTACGTAAAATGACACGGCTAATCGAACTGTGCCGGCAGAATTCAAATCCGAGCCTCCGTTCCTCTGGAATTCACAAATATGTATGAAAACGTGTTTTACACAATTTTGGCTCCCAGGATCGCTATCGGGAAATGGGAACAAGCATTTCCTGCGTAAAATGACACGACTAATCGAATGCTGTCGGCAGAATTCAAATCCGAGCCTCCGTTCCTCTGGAATTCACAAATATGTATCAAAACGTGTTTTACAGTATTCTGGCTCCCAGGATCGCAATCGCGAAATGAAGACAAGTATTTCCTACGTAAAATGACACGAGTAATCGAACTATGCAGGCAGAATTCAAATCCGAGCCTCTGTTCCTCTGGAATTCACTAAAATGTATGAAAACGTGTTTTACAGAATTTTGGCTGCCAGGATCGCTATCAGGAAATGGGAACAAGCATTTCCTGCGTAAAATGACACGACTAATCGAATGCTGTCGGCAGAATTCAAATCCGAGCCTCTGTTCTTCTGGAAATCACAAATATGGATGAAAACGTGTTTTACAGTATTTTGGCTCCCAGTATCGCTATCGGGAAATGAGAACAAGCATTTCCTGCGTAAAATGACACGAGTAATCGAACTGTGCCGGCACAATTCAAATACGAGCCTCTGTTCCACTGGAATTCACAAATATGTATGAAAACATGTTTTACAGTATTCTGGCTCCCAGGATCGCTATCAGGAAATGGAAGCAACCATTTCCTACGTAAAATGAGACGAGTAATCGAACTGTGACGGCCGAATTCAAATCCGAGCCTCCGTTCCTCTGGAATTCACAAATATGTATGAAAACGTGTTTTACAGTATTCTGGCTCCCAGGATCGCTATCAGGAAATGGAAACAATCATTTCCTACGTAAAATGACACGAGTAATCGAATGCTGGCGGCAGAATTCAAATCGGAGCATCCGTTCCTCTGGAATTCACTAAAATGTATGAAAACATGTTTTACAGTATTCTGGCTCCCAGGATCGCTATCGGGAAATGGAAGCAAGCATTTCCTACGTAAAATGACACGAGTAATCGAATGCTGGCGGCAGAATGCAAATCGGAGCATCCGTTCCTCTGGAATTCACTAAAATGTATGAAAACATGTTTTACAGTATTCTGGCTCCCAGGATCGCTATCAGGAAATGGAAACAAGCATTTCCTACGTAAAATGACACGAGTAATCGAACTGTGCTGGCAGAATTCAAATCCGAGCCTCCGTTCCTCTGGAATTCACAAATATGTATGAAAACGTGTTTTACACAATTTTGGCTCCCAGGATCGCTATCGGGAAATGGGAACAAGCATTTCCTGCGTAAAATGACACGACTAATCGAATGCTGTCGGCAGAATTCAAATCCGAGCCTCCGTTCCTCTGGAATTCACAAATATGTATCAAAACGTGTTTTACAGTATTCTGGCTCCCAGGATCGCAATCGCGAAATGAAGACAAGTATTTCCTACGTAAAATGACACGAGTAATCGAACTGTGTCGGCAGAATTCGAATACGAGCCTCTGTTCCTCTGGAATTCACAAATATGTATGAAAACGTGTTTTACAGTATCTTGGCTCCCAGGATCGCTATCAGGAAATGGAAGCAAGCATTTCCTACGTAAAATGACACGAGTAATCGAACTATGCCGGCAGAATTCAAATCCGAGCCTCTGTTCCTCTGGAATTCACTAAAATGTATGAAAACGTGTTTTACAGAATTTTGGCTGCCAGGATCGCTATCAGGAAATGGGAACAAGCATTTCCTGCGTAAAATGACACGACTAATCGAATGCTGTCGGCAGAATTCAAATCCGAGCCTCTGTTCTTCTGGAAATCACAAATATGGATGAAAACGTGTTTTACAGTATTTTGGCTCCCAGTATCGCTATCGGGAAATGAGAACAAGCATTTCCTGCGTAAAATGACACGAGTAATCGAACTGTGCCGGCACAATTCAAATACGAGCCTCTGTTCCACTGGAATTCACAAATATGTATGAAAACATGTTTTACAGTATTCTGGCTCCCAGGATCGCTATCAGGAAATGGAAGCAACCATTTCCTACGTAAAATGAGACGAGTAATCGAACTGTGACGGCCGAATTCAAATCCGAGCCTCCGTTCCTCTGGAATTCACAAATATGTATGAAAACGTGTTTTACAGTATTCTGGCTCCCAGGATCGCTATCAGGAAATGGAAACAATCATTTCCTACGTAAAATGACACGAATAATCGAATGCTGGCGGCAGAATTCAAATCGGAGCATCCGTTCCTCTGGAATTCACTAAAATGTATGAAAACATGTTTTACAGTATTCTGGATCCCAGGATCGCTATCGGGAAATGGAAGCAAGCATTTCCTACGTAAAATGACACGAGTAATCGAACTGTGCTGGCAGAATTCAAATCCGAGCCTCCGTTCCTCTGGAATTCCCTAAAATGTATGAAAACATGTTTTACAGTATTCTGGCTCCCAGGATCGCAATCGCGAAATGAAGACAAGTATTTCCTACGTAAAATGACACGAGTAATCGAACTATGCCGGCAGAATTCAAATCCGAGCCTCTGTTCCTCTGGAATTCACAAATATGTATGAAAACATGTTTTACAGTATTCTGGCTCCCAGGATCGCTATCGGGAAATGGGAACAAGCATTTCCTGCGTAAAATGACACGACTAATCGAATGCTGTCGGCAGAATTCAAATCCGAGCCTCCGTTCCTCTGGAATTCACAAATATGTATGAAAACGTGTTTTACACAATTTTGGCTCCCAGGATCGCTATCGGGAAATGGGAACAAGCATTTCCTGCGTAAAATGACACGACTAATCGAATGCTGTCGGCAGAATTCAAATCCGAGCCTCCGTTCCTCTGGAATTCACAAATATGTATCAAAACGTGTTTTACAGTATTCTGGCTCCCAGGATCGCAATCGCGAAATGAAGACAAGTATTTCCTACGTAAAATGACACGAGTAATCGAACTATGCCGGCAGAATTCAAATCCGAGCCTCTGTTCCTCTGGAATTCACTAAAATGTATGAAAACGTGTTTTACAGAATTTTGGCTGCCAGGATCGCTATCAGGAAATGGGAACAAGCATTTCCTGCGTAAAATGACACGACTAATCGAATGCTGTCGGCAGAATTCAAATCCGAGCCTCTGTTCTTCTGGAAATCACAAATATGGATGAAAACGTGTTTTACAGTATTTTGGCTCCCAGTATCGCTATCGGGAAATGAGAACAAGCATTTCCTGCGTAAAATGACACGAGTAATCGAACTGTGCCGGCACAATTCAAATACGAGCCTCTGTTCCACTGGAATTCACAAATATGTATGAAAACATGTTTTACAGTATTCTGGCTCCCAGGATCGCTATCAGGAAATGGAAGCAACCATTTCCTACGTAAAATGAGACGAGTAATCGAACTGTGACGGCCGAATTCAAATCCGAGCCTCCGTTCCTCTGGAATTCACAAATATGTATGAAAACGTGTTTTACAGTATTCTGGCTCCCAGGATCGCTATCAGGAAATGGAAACAATCATTTCCTACGTAAAATGACACGAATAATCGAATGCTGGCGGCAGAATTCAAATCGGAGCATCCGTTCCTCTGGAATTCACTAAAATGTATGAAAACATGTTTTACAGTATTCTGGCTCCCAGGATCGCTATCGGGAAATGGAAGCAAGCATTTCCTACGTAAAATGACACGAGTAATCGAACTGTGCTGGCAGAATTCAAATCCGAGCCTCCGTTCCTCTGGAATTCCCTAAAATGTATGAAAACATGTTTTACAGTATTCTGGCTCCCAGGATCGCAATCGCGAAATGAAGACAAGTATTTCCTACGTAAAATGACACGAGTAATCGAACTATGCCGGCAGAATTCAAATCCGAGCCTCTGTTCCTCTGGAATTCACAAATATGTATGAAAACATGTTTTACAGTATTCTGGCTCCCAGGATCGCTATCGGGAAATGGAAGCAAGCATTTCCTACGTAAAATGACACGAGTAATCGAACTGTGCTGGCAGAATTCAAATCCGAGCCTCCGTTCCTCTGGAATTCCCTAAAATGTATGAAAACATGTTTTACAGTATTCTGGCTCCCAGGATCGCAATCGCGAAATGAAGACAAGTATTTCCTACGTAAAATGACACGAGTAATCGAACTATGCCGGCAGAATTCAAATCCGAGCCTCTGTTCCTCTGGAATTCACAAATATGTATGAAAACGTGTTTTACAGTATTCTGGCTCCCAGGATCGCTATCAGGAAATGGAAACAAGCATTTCCTACGTAAAATGACACGAGTAATCGAATGCTGGCGGCAGAATTCAAATCGGAGCATCCGTTCCTCTGGAATTCACTAAAATGTATGAAAACATGTTTTACAGTATTCTGGCTCCCAGGATCGCAATCGGGAAATGAAGACAAGTATTTCCTACGTAAAATGACACGAGTAATCGAACTGTGCCGGCAGAATTCAAATACGAGCCTCTGTTCCTCTGGGATTCACTAAAATGTATGAAAACGTGTTTTACAGTATTTTGGCTCCCAGGATCGCTATCAGGAAATGGAAACAAGTATTTCCTACGTAAAATGACACGGCTAATCGAACTGTGCAGGCAGAATTCAAATCCGAGCCTCCGTTCCTCTGGAATTCACAAATATGTATGAAAACGTGTTTTACAGTATTCTGGCTCCCAGGATCGCAATCGGGAAATGACGACAAGTATTTCCTACGTAAAATGACACGAGTAATCGAACTGTGCCGGCAGAATTCAAATACGAGCCTCTGTTCCTCTGGGATTCACTAAAATGTATGAAAACGTGTTTTACAGTATTTTGGCTCCCAGGATCGCTATCAGGAAATGGAAACAAGTATTTCCTACGTAAAATGACACGGCTAATCGAACTGTGCCGGCAGAATTCAAATCCGAGCCTCCGTTCCTCTGGAATTCACAAATATGTATGAAAACGTGTTTTACAGTATTCTGGCTCCCAGGATCGCTATCAGGAAATGGAAACAATCATTTCCTACGTAAAATGACACGAGTAATCGAATGCTGGCGGCAGAATTCAAATCGGAGCATCCGTTCCTCTGGAATTCACTAAAATGTATGAAAACATGTTTTACAGTATTCTGGCTCCCAGGATCGCTATCAGGAAATGGAAGCAACCATTTCCTACGTAAAATGACACGAGTAATCGAACTGTGCTGGCAGAATTCAAATCCGAGCCTCCGTTCCTCTGGAATTCCCTAAAATGTATGAAAACATGTTTTACAGTATTCTGGCTCCCAGGATCGCTATCAGGAAATGGAAGCAAGCATTTCCTACGTAAAATGACACGAGTAATCGAGTGCTGGCGACAGAATTCAAATCGGAGCATCCGTTCCTCTGGAATTCACTAAAATGTATGAAAACATGTTTTACAGTATTCTGGCTCCCAGTACCGCTATCGGGAAATGAGAACAAGCATTTCCTGCGTAAAATGACACGAGTAATCGAACTGTGTCGGCAGAATTCGAATACGAGCCTCTGTTCCTCTGGAGTTCACTAAAATGTATGAAAACGTGTTTTACAGTATTTTGGCTCCCAGGATCGCTATCAGGAAATGGAAACAAGCATTTCCTACGTAAAATGACACGAGTAATCGAACTGTGCCGACAGAATTCAAATCCGAGCCTCCGTTCCTCTGGAATTCCCTAAAATGTATGAAAACATGTTTTACAGTATTCTGGCTCCCAGGATCGCAATCGCGAAATGAAGACAAGTATTTCCTACGTAAAATGACACGAGTAATCGAACTATGCCGGCAGAATTCAAATCCGAGCCTCTGTTCCTCTGGAATTCACAAATATGTATGAAAACGTGTTTTACAGTATTCTGGCTCCCAGGATCGCAATCGGGAAATGAAGACAAGTATTTCCTACGTAAAATGACACGAGTAATCGAACTGTGCCGGCAGAATTCAAATACGAGCCTCTGTTCCTCTGGGATTCACTAAAATGTATGAAAACGTGTTTTACAGTATTTTGGCTCCCAGGATCGCTATCAGGAAATGGAAACAAGTATTTCCTACGTAAAATGACACGGCTAATCGAACTGTGCCGGCAGAATTCAAATCCGAGGCTCCGTTCCTCTGGAATTCACAAATATGTATGAAAACGTGTTTTACACAATTTTGGCTCCCAGGATCGCTATCGGGAAATGGGAACAAGCATTTCCTGCGTAAAATGACACGACTAATCGAATGCTGTCGGCAGAATTCAATTCCGAGCCCCCGTTCCTCTGGAATTCACAAATATGTATCAAAACGTGTTTTACAGTATTCTGGCTCCCAGGATCGCAATCGCGAAATGAAGACAAGTATTTCCTACGTAAAATGACACGAGTAATCGAACTATGCCGGCAGAATTCAAATCCGAGCCTCTGTTCCTCTGGAATTCACTAAAATGTATGAAAACGTGTTTTACAGTATTCTGGCTCCCAGGATCGCTATCAGGAAATGGAAACAATCATTTCCTACGTAAAATGACACGAGTAATCGAATGCTGGCGGCAGAATTCAAATCGGAGCATCCGTTCCTCTGGAATTCACTAAAATGTATGAAAACATGTTTTACAGTATTCTGGCTCCCAGGATCGCTATCGGGAAATGGAAGCAAGCATTTCCTACGTAAAATGACACGAGTAATCGAACTGTGCTGGCAGAATTCAAATCCGACCCTCCGTTCCTCTGGAATTCCCTAAAATGTATGAAAACATGTTTTACAGTATTCTGGCTCCCAGGATCGCAATCGCGAAATGAAGACAAGTATTTCCTACGTAAAATGACACGAGTAATCGAACTATGCCGGCAGAATTCAAATCCGAGCCTCTGTTCCTCTGGAATTCACAAATATGTATGAAAACGTGTTTTACAGTATTCTGGCTCCCAGGATCGCTATCAGGAAATGGAAACAAGCATTTCCTGCGTAAAATGACACGAGTAATCGAATGCTGGCGGCAGAATTCAAATCGGAGCATCCGTTCCTCTGGAATTCACTAAAATGTATGAAAACATGTTTTACAGTATTCTGGCTCCCAGTATCGCTATCGGGAAATGAGAACAAGTATTTCCTGCGTAAAATGACACGAGTAATCGAACAGTGCCGGCAGAATTCAAATACGAGCCTCTGTTCCTCTGGAATTCACTAAAATGTATGAAAACGTGTTTTACAGTATTTTGGCTCCCAGGATCGCTATCAGGAAATGGAAACAAGTATTTCCTACGTAAAATGACACGGCTAATCGAACTGTGCCGGCAGAATTCAAATCCGAGCCTCCGTTCCTCTGGAATTCACAAATATGTATGAAAACGTGTTTTACACAATTTTGGCTCCCAGGATCGCTATCAGGAAATGGGAACAAGCATTTCCTGCGTAAAATGACACGAGTAATCGAACTGTGCCGACAGAATTCAAATCCGAGCCTCCGTTCCTCTGGAATTCCCTAAAATGTATGAAGCCATGTTTTACAGTCTTTTGGCTCCCAGGATCGCTATCAGGAAATGGAAGCAAGCATTTCCTACGTAAAATGACACGAGTAATCGAACTGTGCCGGCCGAATTCAAATCCGAGCCTCCGTTCCTCTGGAATTCACAAATATGTATGAAAACGTGTTTTACAGTATTCTGGCTCCCAGGATCGCTATCAGGAAATAGAAACAAGCATTTCCTACGTAAAATGAAACGAGTAATCGAATGCTGGCGGCAGAATTCAACTCCGAGCCTCCGTTCCTCTGGAATTCCCTAATATGTATGAAAACATGTTTTACAGTATTCTGGCTCCCAGGATCGCTATCAGGAACTGGAAGCAAGCATTTCCTACGTAAAATGACACGAGTAATCGAATGCTAGCGGCAGAATGCAAATCGGAGCATCCGTTCCTCTGGAATTCACTAAAATGTATGAAAACATGTTTTACAGTATTCTGGCTCCCAGGATCGCTATCAGGAAATGGAAACAAGCATTTCCTACGTAAAATGACACGAGTAATCGAACTGTGCTGGCAGAATTCAAATCCGAGCCTCCGTTCCTCTGGAATTCCCTAAAATGTATGAAAACATGTTTTACAGTATTCTGGCTCCCAGGATCGCAATCGCGAAATGAAGACAAGTATTTCCTACGTAAAATGACACGAGTAATCGAACTATGCCGGCAGAATTCAAATCCGAGCCTCTGTTCCTCTGGAATTCACAAATATGTATGAAAACGTGTTTTACAGTATTCTGGCTCCCAGGATCGCAATCGGGAAATGAAGACAAGTATTTCCTACGTAAAATGACACGAGTAATCGAACTGTGCCGGCAGAATTCAAATACGAGCCTCTGTTCCTCTGGGATTCACTAAAATGTATGAAAACGTGTTTTACAGTATTTTGGCTCCCAGGATCGCTATCAGGAAATGGAAACAAGTATTTCCTACGTAAAATGACACGGCTAATCGAACTGTGCCGGCAGAATTCAAATCCGAGCCTCCGTTCCTCTGGAATTCACAAATATGTATGAAAACGTGTTTTACACAATTTTGGCTCCCAGGATCGCTATCGGGAAATGGGAACAAGCATTTCCTGCGTAAAATGACACGAGTGATCGAACTGTGCTGGCAGAATTCAAATCCGAGCCTCCGTTCCTCTGGAATTCCCTAAAATGTATGAAAACATGTTTTACAGTATTCTGGCTCCCAGGATCGCTATCAGGAAATGGAAGCAAGCATTTCCTACGTAAAATGACACGAGTAATCGAGTGCTGGCGACAGAATTCAAATCGGAGCATCCGTTCCTCTGGAATTCACTAAAATGTATGAAAACATGTTTTACAGTATTCTGGCTCCCAGTATCGCTATCGGGAAATGAGAACAAGCATTTCCTGCGTAAAATGACACGAGTAATCGAACTGTGTCGGCAGAATTCGAATACGAGCCTCTGTTCCTCTGGAGTTCACTAAAATGTATGAAAACGTGTTTTACAGTATTTTGGCTCCCAGGATCGCTATCAGGAAATGGAAACAAGTATTTCCTACGTAAAATGACACGGCTAATCGAACTGTGCCGGCAGAATTCAAATCCGAGCCTCCGTTCCTCTGGAATTCACAAATATGTATGAAAACGTGTTTTACACAATTTTGGCTCCCAGGATCGCTATCAGGAAATGGGAACAAGCATTTCCTGCGTAAAATGGCACGGCTAATCGAACTGTGCCGGCAGAATTCAAATCCGAGCCTCCGTTCCTCTGGAATTCACAAATATGTATGAAAACGTGTTTTACAGTATTCTGGCTCCCAGGATCGCTATCAGGAAATGGAAACAATCATTTCCTACGTAAAATGACACGAGTAATCGAATGCTGGCGGCAGAATTCAAATCGGAGCATCCGTTCCTCTGGAATTCACTAAAATGTATGAAAACATGTTTTACAGTATTCTGGCTCCCAGGATCGCTATCAGGAAATGGAAGCAACCATTTCCTACGTAAAATGACACGAGTAATCGAACTGTGCTGGCAGAATTCAAATCCGAGCCTCCGTTCCTCTGGAATTCCCTAAAATGTATGAAAACATGTTTTACAGTATTCTGGCTCCCAGGATCGCTATCAGGAAATGGAAGCAAGCATTTCCTACGTAAAATGACACGAGTAATCGAGTGCTGGCGACAGAATTCAAATCGGAGCATCCGTTCCTCTGGAATTCACTAAAATGTATGAAAACATGTTTTACAGTATTCTGGCTCCCAGTATCGCTATCGGGAAATGAGAACCAGCATTTCCTGCGTAAAATGACACGAGTAATCGAACTGTGTCGGCAGAATTCGAATACGAGCCTCTGTTCCTCTGGAGTTCACTAAAATGTATGAAAACGTGTTTTACAGTATTTTGGCTCCCAGGATCGCTATCAGGAAATGGAAACAAGCATTTCCTACGTAAAATGACACGAGTAATCGAACTGTGCCGACAGAATTCAAATCCGAGCCTCCGTTCCTCTGGAATTCCCTAAAATGTATGAAAACATGTTTTACAGTATTCTGGCTCCCAGGATCGCAATCGCGAAATGAAGACAAGTATTTCCTACGTAAAATGACACGAGTAATCGAACTATGCCGGCAGAATTCAAATCCGAGCCTCTGTTCCTCTGGAATTCACAAATATGTATGAAAACGTGTTTTACAGTATTCTGGCTCCCAGGATCGCAATCGGGAAATGAAGACAAGTATTTCCTACGTAAAATGACACGAGTAATCGAACTGTGCCGGCAGAATTCAAATACGAGCCTCTGTTCCTCTGGGATTCACTAAAATGTATGAAAACGTGTTTTACAGTATTTTGGCTCCCAGGATCGCTATCAGGAAATGGAAACAAGTATTTCCTACGTAAAATGACACGGCTAATCGAACTGTGCCGGCAGAATTCAAATCCGAGCCTCCGTTCCTCTGGAATTCACAAATATGTATGAAAACGTGTTTTACACAATTTTGGCTCCCAGGATCGCTATCGGGAAATGGGAACAAGCATTTCCTGCGTAAAATGACACGAGTAATCGAACTGTGCCGGCAGAATTCAAATCCGAGCCTCCGTTCCTCTGGAATTCCCTAAAATGTATGAAAACATGTTTTACAGTATTCTGGCTCCCAGGATCGCTATCAGGAAATGGAAGCAAGCATTTCCTACGTAAAATGACACGAGTAATCGAGTGCTGGCGACAGAATTCAAATCGGAGCATCCGTTCCTCTGGAATTCACTAAAATGTATGAAAACATGTTTTACAGTATTCTGGCTCCCAGTATCGCTATCGGGAAATGAGAACAAGCATTTCCTGCGTAAAATGACACGAGTAATCGAACTGTGTCGGCAGAATTCGAATACGAGCCTCTGTTCCTCTGGAGTTCACTAAAATGTATGAAAACGTGTTTTACAGTATTTTGGCTCCCAGGATCGCTATCAGGAAATGGAAACAAGCATTTCCTACGTAAAATGACACGAGTAATCGAACTGTGCCGACAGAATTCAAATCCGAGCCTCCGTTCCTCTGGAATTCCCTAAAATGTATGAAAACATGTTTTACAGTATTCTGGCTCCCAGGATCGCAATCGCGAAATGAAGACAAGTATTTCCTACGTAAAATGACACGAGTAATCGAACTATGCCGGCAGAATTCAAATCCGAGCCTCTGCTCCTCTGGAATTCACAAATATGTATGAAAACGTGTTTTACAGTATTCTGGCTCCCAGGATCGCAATCGGGAAATGAAGACAAGTATTTCCTACGTAAAATGACACGAGTAATCGAACTGTGCCGGCAGAATTCAAATACGAGCCTCTGTTCCTCTGGGATTCACTAAAATGTATGAAAACGTGTTTTACAGTATTTTGGCTCCCAGGATCGCTATCAGGAAATGGAAACAAGTATTTCCTACGTAAAATGACACGGCTAATCGAACTGTGCCGGCAGAATTCAAATCCGAGCCTCCGTTCCTCTGGAATTCACAAATATGTATGAAAACGTGTTTTACACAATTTTGGCTCCCAGGATCGCTATCGGGAAATGGGAACAAGCATTTCCTGCGTAAAATGACACGAGTAATCGAACTGTGCTGGCAGAATTCAAATCCGAGCCTCCGTTCCTCTGGAATTCCCTAAAATGTATGAAAACATGTTTTACAGTATTCTGGCTCCCAGGATCGCTATCAGGAAATGGAAGCAAGCATTTCCTACGTAAAATGACACGAGTAATCGAGTGCTGGCGACAGAATTCAAATCGGAGCATCCGTTCCTCTGGAATTCACTAAAATGTATGAAAACATGTTTTACAGTATTCTGGCTCCCAGTATCGCTATCGGGAAATGAGAACAAGCATTTCCTGCGTAAAATGACACGAGTAATCGAACTGTGTCGGCAGAATTCGAATACGAGCCTCTGTTCCTCTGGAGTTCACTAAAATGTATGAAAACGTGTTTTACAGTATTTTGGCTCCCAGGATCGCTATCAGGAAATGGAAACAAGCATTTCCTACGTAAAATGACACGAGTAATCGAACTGTGCCGACAGAATTCAAATCCGAGCCTCCGTTCCTCTGGAATTCCCTAAAATGTATGAAAACATGTTTTACAGTATTCTGGCTCCCAGGATCGCAATCGCGAAATGAAGACAAGTATTTCCTACGTAAAATGACACGAGTAATCGAACTATGCCGGCAGAATTCAAATCCGAGCCTCTGTTCCTCTGGAATTCACAAATATGTATGAAAACGTGTTTTACAGTATTCTGGCTCCCAGGATCGCAATCGGGAAATGAAGACAAGTATTTCCTACGTAAAATGACACGAGTAATCGAACTGTGCCGGCAGAATTCAAATACGAGCCTCTGTTCCTCTGGGATTCACTAAAATGTATGAAAACGTGTTTTACATTATTTTGGCTCCCAGGATCGCTATCAGGAAATGGAAACAAGTATTTCCTACGTCAAATGACACGGCTAATCGAACTGTGCCGGCAGAATTCAAATCCGAGCCTCCGTTCCTCTGGAATTCACAAATATGTATGAAAACGTGTTTTACACAATTTTGGCTCCCAGGATCGCTATCGGGAAATGGGAACAAGCATTTCCTGCGTAAAATGACACGACTAATCGAATGCTGTCGGCAGAATTCAATTCCGAGCCCCCGTTCCTCTGGAATTCACAAATATGTATCAAAACGTGTTTTACAGTATTCTGGCTCCCAGGATCGCAATCGCGAAATGAAGACAAGTATTTCCTACGTAAAATGACACGAGTAATCGAACTATGCCGGCAGAATTCAAATCCGAGCCTCTGTTCCTCTGGAATTCACTAAAATGTATGAAAACGTGTTTTACAGTATTCTGGCTCCCAGGATCGCTATCAGGAAATGGAAACAATCATTTCCTACGTAAAATGACACGAGTGATCGAATGCTGGCGGCAGAATTCAAATCGGAGCATCCGTTCCTCTGGAATTCACTAAAATGTATGAAAACATGTTTTACAGTATTCTGGCTCCCAGGATCGCTATCGGGAAATGGAAGCAAGCATTTCCTACGTAAAATGACACGAGTAATCGAACTGTGCTGGCAGAATTCAAATCCGAGCCTCCGTTCCTCTGGAATTCCCTAAAATGTATGAAAACATGTTTTACAGTATTCTGGCTCCCAGGATCGCAATCGCGAAATGAAGACAAGTATTTCCTACGTAAAATGACACGAGTAATCGAACTATGCCGGCAGAATTCAAATCCGAGCCTCTGTTCCTCTGGAATTCACAAATATGTATGAAAACGTGTTTTACAGTATTCTGGCTCCCAGGATCGCTATCAGGAAATGGAAACAAGCATTTCCTACGTAAAATGACACGAGTAATCGAATGCTGGCGGCAGAATTCAAATCGGAGCATCCGTTCCTCTGGAATTCACTAAAATGTATGAAAACATGTTTTACAGTATTCTGGCTCCCAGTATCGCTATCGGGAAATGAGAACAAGTATTTCCTGCGTAAAATGACACGAGTAATCGAACTGTGCCGGCAGAATTCAAATACGAGCCTCTGTTCCTCTGGAATTCACTAAAATGTATGAAAACGTGTTTTACAGTATTTTGGCTCCCAGGATCGCTATCAGGAAATGGAAACAAGTATTTCCTACGTAAAATGACACGGCTAATCGAACTGTGCCGGCAGAATTCAAATCCGAGCCTCCGTTCCTCTGGAATTCACAAATATGTATGAAAACGTGTTTTACACAATTTTGGCTCCCAGGATCGCTATCAGGAAATGGGAACAAGCATTTCCTGCGTAAAATGACACGAGTAATCGAACTGTGCCGACAGAATTCAAATCCGAGCCTCCGTTCCTCTGGAATTCCCTAAAATGTATGAAGCCATGTTTTACAGTATTTTGGATCCCAGGATCGCTATCAGGAAATGGAAGCAAGCATTTCCTACGTAAAATGACACGAGTAATCGAGTGCTGGCGACAGAATTCAAATCGGAGCATCCGTTCCTCTGGAATTCACTAAAATGTATGAAAACATGTTTTACAGTATTCTGGCTCCCAGTATCGCTATCGGGAAATGAGAACAAGCATTTCCTGCGTAAAATGACACGAGTAATCGAACTGTGTCGGCAGAATTCGAATACGAGCCTCTGTTCCTCTGGAGTTCACTAAAATGTATGAAAACGTGTTTTACAGTATTTTGGCTCCCAGGATCGCTATCAGGAAATGGAAACAAGCATTTCCTACGTAAAATGACACGAGTAATCGAACTGTGCCGACAGAATTCAAATCCGAGCCTCCGTTCCTCTGGAATTCCCTAAAATGTATGAAAACATGTTTTACAGTATTCTGGCTCCCAGGATCGCAATCGCGAAATGAAGACAAGTATTTCCTACGTAAAATGACACGAGTAATCGAACTATGCCGGCAGAATTCAAATCCGAGCCTCTGCTCCTCTGGAATTCACAAATATGTATGAAAACGTGTTTTACAGTATTCTGGCTCCCAGGATCGCAATCGGGAAATGAAGACAAGTATTTCCTACGTAAAATGACACGAGTAATCGAACTGTGCCGGCAGAATTCAAATACGAGCCTCTGTTCCTCTGGGATTCACTAAAATGTATGAAAACGTGTTTTACAGTATTTTGGCTCCCAGGATCGCTATCAGGAAATGGAAACAAGTATTTCCTACGTAAAATGACACGGCTAATCGAACTGTGCCGGCAGAATTCAAATCCGAGCCTCCGTTCCTCTGGAATTCACAAATATGTATGAAAACGTGTTTTACACAATTTTGGCTCCCAGGATCGCTATCGGGAAATGGGAACAAGCATTTCCTGCGTAAAATGACACGAGTAATCGAACTGTGCTGGCAGAATTCAAATCCGAGCCTCCGTTCCTCTGGAATTCCCTAAAATGTATGAAAACATGTTTTACAGTATTCTGGCTCCCAGGATCGCTATCAGGAAATGGAAGCAAGCATTTCCTACGTAAAATGACACGAGTAATCGAGTGCTGGCGACAGAATTCAAATCGGAGCATCCGTTCCTCTGGAATTCACTAAAATGTATGAAAACATGTTTTACAGTATTCTGGCTCCCAGTATCGCTATCAGGAAATGAGAACAAGCATTTCCTGCGTAAAATGACACGAGTAATCGAACTGTGTCGGCAGAATTCGAATACGAGCCTCTGTTCCTCTGGAGTTCACTAAAATGTATGAAAACGTGTTTTACAGTATTTTGGCTCCCAGGATCGCTATCAGGAAATGGAAACAAGCATTTCCTACGTAAAATGACACGAGTAATCGAACTGTGCCGACAGAATTCAAATCCGAGCCTCCGTTCCTCTGGAATTCCCTAAAATGTATGAAAACATGTTTTACAGTATTCTGGCTCCCAGGATCGCAATCGCGAAATGAAGACAAGTATTTCCTACGTAAAATGACACGAGTAATCGAACTATGCCGGCAGAATTCAAATCCGAGCCTCTGTTCCTCTGGAATTCACAAATATGTATGAAAACGTGTTTTACAGTATTCTGGCTCCCAGGATCGCAATCGGGAAATGAAGACAAGTATTTCCTACGTAAAATGACACGAGTAATCGAACTGTGCCGGCAGAATTCAAATACGAGCCTCTGTTCCTCTGGGATTCACTAAAATGTATGAAAACGTGTTTTACATTATTTTGGCTCCCAGGATCGCTATCAGGAAATGGAAACAAGTATTTCCTACGTCAAATGACACGGCTAATCGAACTGTGCCGGCAGAATTCAAATCCGAGCCTCCGTTCCTCTGGAATTCACAAATATGTATGAAAACGTGTTTTACACAATTTTGGCTCCCAGGATCGCTATCGGGAAATGGGAACAAGCATTTCCTGCGTAAAATGACACGACTAATCGAATGCTGTCGGCAGAATTCAATTCCGAGCCCCCGTTCCTCTGGAATTCACAAATATGTATCAAAACGTGTTTTACAGTATTCTGGCTCCCAGGATCGCAATCGCGAAATGAAGACAAGTATTTCCTACGTAAAATGACACGAGTAATCGAACTATGCCGGCAGAATTCAAATCCGAGCCTCTGTTCCTCTGGAATTCACTAAAATGTATGAAAACGTGTTTTACAGTATTCTGGCTCCCAGGATCGCTATCAGGAAATGGAAACAATCATTTCCTACGTAAAATGACACGAGTAATCGAATGCTGGCGGCAGAATTCAAATCGGAGCATCCGTTCCTCTGGAATTCACTAAAATGTATGAAAACATGTTTTACAGTATTCTGGCTCCCAGGATCGCTATCGGGAAATGGAAGCAAGCATTTCCTACGTAAAATGACACGAGTAATCGAACTGTGCTGGCAGAATTCAAATCCGAGCCTCCGTTCCTCTGGAATTCCCTAAAATGTATGAAAACATGTTTTACAGTATTCTGGCTCCCAGGATCGCAATCGCGAAATGAAGACAAGTATTTCCTACGTAAAATGACACGAGTAATCGAACTATGCCGGCAGAATTCAAATCCGAGCCTCTGTTCCTCTGGAATTCACAAATATGTATGAAAACGTGTTTTACAGTATTCTGGCTCCCAGGATCGCTATCAGGAAATGGAAACAAGCATTTCCTACGTAAAATGACACGAGTAATCGAATGCTGGCGGCAGAATTCAAATCGGAGCATCCGTTCCTCTGGAATTCACTAAAATGTATGAAAACATGTTTTACAGTATTCTGGCTCCCAGTATCGCTATCGGGAAATGAGAACAAGTATTTCCTGCGTAAAATGACACGAGTAATCGAACTGTGCCGGCAGAATTCAAATACGAGCCTCTGTTCCTCTGGAATTCACTAAAATGTATGAAAACGTGTTTTACAGTATTTTGGCTCCCAGGATCGCTATCAGGAAATGGAAACAAGTATTTCCTACGTAAAATGACACGGCTAATCGAACTGTGCCGGCAGAATTCAAATCCGAGCCTCCGTTCCTCTGGAATTCACAAATATGTATGAAAACGTGTTTTACACAATTTTGGCTCCCAGGATCGCTATCAGGAAATGGGAACAAGCATTTCCTGCGTAAAATGACACGAGTAATCGAACTGTGCCGACAGAATTCAAATCCGAGCCTCCGTTCCTCTGGAATTCCCTAAAATGTATGAAGCCATGTTTTACAGTATTTTGGATCCCAGGATCGCTATCAGGAAATGGAAGCAAGCATTTCCTACGTAAAATGACACGAGTAATCGAACTGTGCCGGCCGAATTCAAATCCGAGCCTCCGTTCCTCTGGAATTCACAAATATGTATGAAAACGTGTTTTACAGTATTCTGGCTCCCAGGATCGCTATCAGGAAATAGAAACAAGCATTTCCTACGTAAAATGAAACGAGTAATCGAATGCTGGCGGCAGAATTCAACTCCGAGCCTCCGTTCCTCTGGAATTCCCTAATATGTATGAAAACATGTTTTACAGTATTCTGGCTCCCAGGATCGCTATCAGGAAATGGAAGCAACCATTTCCTACGTAAAATGACACGAGTAATCGAACTGTGCTGGCAGAATTCAAATCCGAGCCTCCGTTCCTCTGGAATTCCCTAAAATGTATGAAAACATGTTTTACAGTATTCTGGCTCCCAGGATCGCTATCAGGAAATGGAAGCAAGCATTTCCTACGTAAAATGACACGAGTAATCGAGTGCTGGCGACAGAATTCAAATCGGAGCATCCGTTCCTCTGGAATTCACTAAAATGTATGAAAACATGTTTTACAGTATTCTGGCTCCCAGTATCGCTATCGGGAAATGAGAACAAGCATTTCCTGCGTAAAATGACACGAGTAATCGAACTGTGTCGGCAGAATTCGAATACGAGCCTCTGTTCCTCTGGAGTTCACTAAAATGTATGAAAACGTGTTTTACAGTATTTTGGCTCCCAGGATCGCTATCAGGAAATGGAAACAAGCATTTCCTACGTAAAATGACACGAGTAATCGAACTGTGCCGACAGAATTCAAATCCGAGCCTCCGTTCCTCTGGAATTCCCTAAAATGTATGAAAACATGTTTTACAGTATTCTGGCTCCCAGGATCGCAATCGCGAAATGAAGACAAGTATTTCCTACGTAAAATGACACGAGTAATCGAACTATGCCGGCAGAATTCAAATCCGAGCCTCTGTTCCTCTGGAATTCACAAATATGTATGAAAACGTGTTTTACAGTATTCTGGCTCCCAGGATCGCAATCGGGAAATGAAGACAAGTATTTCCTACGTAAAATGACACGAGTAATCGAACTGTGCCGGCAGAATTCAAATACGAGCCTCTGTTCCTCTGGGATTCACTAAAATGTATGAAAACGTGTTTTACAGTATTTTGGCTCCCAGGATCGCTATCAGGAAATGGAAACAAGTATTTCCTACGTAAAATGACACGGCTAATCGAACTGTGCCGGCAGAATTCAAATCCGAGGCTCCGTTCCTCTGGAATTCACAAATATGTATGAAAACGTGTTTTACACAATTTTGGCTCCCAGGATCGCTATCGGGAAATGGGAACAAGCATTTCCTGCGTAAAATGACACGACTAATCGAATGCTGTCGGCAGAATTCAATTCCGAGCCCCCGTTCCTCTGGAATTCACAAATATGTATCAAAACGTGTTTTACAGTATTCTGGCTCCCAGGATCGCAATCGCGAAATGAAGACAAGTATTTCCTACGTAAAATGACACGAGTAATCGAACTATGCCGGCAGAATTCAAATCCGAGCCTCTGTTCCTCTGGAATTCACTAAAATGTATGAAAACGTGTTTTACAGTATTCTGGCTCCCAGGATCGCTATCAGGAAATGGAAACAATCATTTCCTACGTAAAATGACACGAGTAATCGAATGCTGGCGGCATAATTCAAATCGGAGCATCCGTTCCTCTGGAATTCACTAAAATGTATGAAAACATGTTTTACAGTATTCTGGCTCCCAGGATCGCAATCGCGAAATGAAGACAAGTATTTCCTACGTAAAATGACACGAGTAATCGAACTATGCCGGCAGAATTCAAATCCGAGCCTCTGTTCCTCTGGAATTCACAAATATGTATGAAAACGTGTTTTACAGTATTCTGGCTCCCAGGATCGCTATCAGGAAATGGAAACAAGCATTTCCTACGTAAAATGACACGAGTAATCGAATGCTGGCGGCAGAATTCAAATCGGAGCATCCGTTTCTCTGGAATTCACTAAAATGTATGAAAACATGTTTTACAGTATTCTGGCTCCCAGTATCGCTATCGGGAAATGAGAACAAGTATTTCCTGCGTAAAATGACACGAGTAATCGAACAGTGCCGGCAGAATTCAAATACGAGCCTCTGTTCCTCTGGAATTCACTAAAATGTATGAAAACGTGTTTTACAGTATTTTGGCTCCCAGGATCGCTATCAGGAAATGGAAACAAGTATTTCCTACGTAAAATGACACGGCTAATCGAACTGTGCCGGCAGAATACAAATCCGAGCCTCCGTTCCTCTGGAATTCACAAATATGTATGAAAACGTGTTTTACACAATTTTGGCTCCCAGGATCGCTATCAGGAAATGGGAACAAGCATTTCCTGCGTAAAATGACACGAGTAATCGAACTGTGCCGACAGAATTCAAATCCGAGCCTCCGTTCCTCTGGAATTCCCTAAAATGTATGAAGCCATGTTTTACAGTCTTTTGGCTCCCAGGATCGCTATCAGGAAATGGAAGCAAGCATTTCCTACGTAAAATGACACGGGTAATCGAACTGTGCCGGCCGAATTCAAATCCGAGCCTCCGTTCCTCTGGAATTCACAAATATGTATGAAAACGTGTTTTACAGTATTCTGGCTCCCAGGATCGCTATCAGGAAATAGAAACAAGCATTTCCTACGTAAAATGAAACGAGTAATCGAATGCTGGCGGCAGAATTCAACTCCGAGCCTCCGTTCCTCTGGAATTCCCTAATATGTATGAAAACATGTTTTACAGTATTCTGGCTCCCAGGATCGCTATCAGGAACTGGAAGCAAGCATTTCCTACGTAAAATGACACGAGTAATCGAATGCTAGCCGCAGAATGCAAATCGGAGCATCCGTTCCTCTGGAATTCACTAAAATGTATGAAAACATGTTTTACAGTATTCTGGCTCCCAGGATCGCTATCAGGAAATGGAAACAAGCATTTCCTACGTAAAATGACACGAGTAATCGAACTGTGCTGGCAGAATTCAAATCCGAGCCTCCGTTCCTCTGGAATTCCCTAAAATGTATGAAAACATGTTTTACAGTATTCTGGCTCCCAGGATCGCAATCGCGAAATGAAGACAAGTATTTCCTACGTAAAATGACACGAGTAATCGAACTATGCCGGCAGAATTCAAATCCGAGCCTCTGTTCCTCTGGAATTCACAAATATGTATGAAAACGTGTTTTACAGTATTCTGGCTCCCAGGATCGCAATCGGGAAATGAAGACAAGTATTTCCTACGTAAAATGACACGAGTAATCGAACTGTGCCGGCAGAATTCAAATACGAGCCTCTGTTCCTCTGGGATTCACTAAAATGTATGAAAACGTGTTTTACAGTATTTTGGCTCCCAGGATCGCTATCAGGAAATGGAAACAAGTATTTCCTACGTAAAATGACACGGCTAATCGAACTGTGCCGGCAGAATTCAAATCCGAGCCTCCGTTCCTCTGGAATTCACAAATATGTATGAAAACGTGTTTTACAGTATTCTGGCTCCCAGGATCGCTATCAGGAAATGGAAACAATCATTTCCTACGTAAAATGACACGAGTAATCGAATGCTGGCGGCAGAATTCAAATCGGAGCATCCGTTCCTCTGGAATTCACTAAAATGTATGAAAACATGTTTTACAGTATTCTGGCTCCCAGGATCGCTATCAGGAAATGGAGCAACCATTTCCTACGTAACAAATCGGAGCATCCGTTCCTCTGGAATTCACTAAAATGTATGAAAACATGTTTTACAGTATTCTGGCTCCCAGGATCGCTATCAGGAAATGGAAGCAAGCATTTCCTACGTAAAATGACACGAGTAATCGAGTGCTGGCGACAGAATTCAAATCGGAGCATCCGTTCCTCTGGAATTCACTAAAATGTATGAAAACATGTTTTACAGTATTCTGGCTCCCAGTATCGCTATCGGGAAATGAGAACAAGCATTTCCTGCGTAAAATGACACGAGTAATCGAACTGTGTCGGCAGAATTCGAATACGAGCCTCTGTTCCTCTGGAGTTCACTAAAATGTATGAAAACATGTTTTACAGTATTCTGGCTCCCAGGATCGCAATCGCGAAATGAAGACAAGTATTTCCTACGTAAAATGACACGAGTAATCGAACTATGCCGGCAGAATTCAAATCCGAGCCTCTGTTCCTCTGGAATTCACAAATATGTATGAAAACGTGTTTTACAGTATTCTGGCTCCCAGGATCGCAATCGGGAAATGAAGACAAGTATTTCCTACGTAAAATGACACGAGTAATCGAACTGTGCCGGCAGAATTCAAATACGAGCCTCTGTTCCTCTGGGATTCACTAAAATGTATGAAAACGTGTTTTACATTATTTTGGCTCCCAGGATCGCTATCAGGAAATGGAAACAAGTATTTCCTACGTCAAATGACACGGCTAATCGAACTGTGCCGGCAGAATTCAAATCCGAGCCTCCGTTCCTCTGGAATTCACAAATATGTATGAAAACGTGTTTTACACAATTTTGGCTCCCAGGATCGCTATCGGGAAATGGGAACAAGCATTTCCTGCGTAAAATGACACGACTAATCGAATGCTGTCGGCAGAATTCAATTCCGAGCCCCCGTTCCTCTGGAATTCACAAATATGTATCAAAACGTGTTTTACAGTATTCTGGCTCCCAGGATCGCAATCGCGAAATGAAGACAAGTATTTCCTACGTAAAATGACACGAGTAATCGAACTATGCCGGCAGAATTCAAATCCGAGCCTCCGTTCCTCTGGAATTCACTAAAATGTATGAAAACGTGTTTTACAGTATTCTGGCTCCCAGGATCGCTATCAGGAAATGGAAACAATCATTTCCTACGTAAAATGACACGAGTAATCGAATGCTGGCGGCAGAATTCAAATCGGAGCATCCGTTCCTCTGGAATTCACTAAAATGTATGAAAACATGTTTTACAGTATTCTGGCTCCCAGGATCGCTATCGGGAAATGGAAGCAAGCATTTCCTACGTAAAATGACACGAGTAATCGAACTGTGCTGGCAGAATTCAAATCCGAGCCTCCGTTCCTCTGGAATTCCCTAAAATGTATGAAAACATGTTTTACAGTATTCTGGCTCCCAGGATCGCAATCGCGAAATGAAGACAAGTATTTCCTACGTAAAATGACACGAGTAATCGAACTATGCCGGCAGAATTCAAATCCGAGCCTCTGTTCCTCTGGAATTCACAAATATGTATGAAAACGTGTTTTACAGTATTCTGGCTCCCAGGATCGCTATCAGGAAATGGAAACAAGCATTTCCTACGTAAAATGACACGAGTAATCGAATGCTGGCGGCAGAATTCAAATCGGAGCATCCGTTCCTCTGGAATTCACTAAAATGTATGAAAACATGTTTTACAGTATTCTGGCTCCCAGTATCGCTATCGGGAAATGAGAACAAGTATTTCCTGCGTAAAATGACACGAGTAATCGAACTGTGCCGGCAGAATTCAAATACGAGCCTCTGTTCCTCTGGAATTCACTAAAATGTATGAAAACGTGTTTTACAGTATTTTGGCTCCCAGGATCGCTATCAGGAAATGGAAACAAGTATTTCCTACGTAAAATGACACGGCTAATCGAACTGTGCCGGCAGAATTCAAATCCGAGCCTCCGTTCCTCTGGAATTCACAAATATGTATGAAAACGTGTTTTACACAATTTTGGCTCCCAGGATCGCTATCAGGAAATGGGAACAAGCATTTCCTGCGTAAAATGACACGAGTAATCGAACTGTGCCGACAGAATTCAAATCCGAGCCTCCGTTCCTCTGGAATTCCCTAAAATGTATGAAGCCATGTTTTACAGTATTTTGGATCCCAGGATCGCTATCAGGAAATGGAAGCAAGCATTTCCTACGTAAAATGACACGAGTAATCGAACTGTGCCGGCCGAATCCAAATCCGAGCCTCCGTTCCTCTGGAATTCACAAATATGTATGAAAACGTGTTTTACAGTATTCTGGCTCCCAGGATCGCTATCAGGAAATAGAAACAAGCATTTCCTACGTAAAATGAAACGAGTAATCGAATGCTGGCGGCAGAATTCAACTCCGAGCCTCCGTTCCTCTGGAATTCCCTAATATGTATGAAAACATGTTTTACAGTATTCTGGCTCCCAGGATCGCTATCAGGAAATGGAAGCAACCATTTCCTACGTAAAATGACACGAGTAATCGAACTGTGCTGGCAGAATTCAAATCCGAGCCTCCGTTCCTCTGGAATTCCCTAAAATGTATGAAAACATGTTTTACAGTATTCTGGCTCCCAGGATCGCTATCAGGAAATGGAAGCAAGCATTTCCTACGTAAAATGACACGAGTAATCGAGTGCTGGCGACAGAATTCAACTCGGAGCATCCGTTCCTCTGGAATTCACTAAAATGTATGAAAACATGTTTTACAGTATTCTGGCTCCCAGTATCGCTATCGGGAAATGAGAACAAGCATTTCCTGCGTAAAATGACACGAGTAATCGAACTGTGTCGGCAGAATTCGAATACGAGCCTCTGTTCCTCTGGAGTTCACTAAAATGTATGAAAACGTGTTTTACAGTATTTTGGCTCCCAGGATCGCTATCAGGAAATGGAAACAAGCATTTCCTACGTAAAATGACACGAGTAATCGAACTGTGCCGACAGAATTCAAATCCGAGCCTCCGTTCCTCTGGAATTCCCTAAAATGTATGAAAACATGTTTTTCAGTATTCTGGCTCCCAGGATCGCTATCGCGAAATGAAGACAAGTATTTCCTACGTAAAATGACACGAGTAATCGAACTATGCCGGCAGAATTCAAATCCGAGCCTCTGTTCCTCTGGAATTCACAAATATGTATGAAAACGTGTTTTACAGTATTCTGGCTCCCAGGATCGCAATCGGGAAATGAAGACAAGTATTTCCTACGTAAAATGACACGAGTAATCGAACTGTGCCGGCAGAATTCAAATACGAGCCTCTGTTCCTCTGGGATTCACTAAAATGTATGAAAACGTGTTTTACAGTATTTTGGCTCCCAGGATCGCTATCAGGAAATGGAAACAAGTATTTCCTACGTAAAATGACACGGCTAATCGAACTGTGCCGGCAGAATTCAAATCCGAGGCTCCGTTCCTCTGGAATTCACAAATATGTATGAAAACGTGTTTTACACAATTTTGGCTCCCAGGATCGCTATCGGGAAATGGGAACAAGCATTTCCTGCGTAAAATGATACGACTAATCGAATGCTGTCGGCAGAATTCAATTCCGAGCCCCCGTTCCTCTGGAATTCACAAATATGTATCAAAACGTGTTTTACAGTATTCTGGCTCCCAGGATCGCAATCGCGAAATGAAGACAAGTATTTCCTACGTAAAATGACACGAGTAATCGAACTATGCCGGCAGAATTCAAATCCGAGCCTCTGTTCCTCTGGAATTCACTAAAATGTATGAAAACGTGTTTTACAGTATTCTGGCTCCCAGGATCGCTATCAGGAAATGGAAACAATCATTTCCTACGTAAAATGACACGAGTAATCGAATGCTGGCGGCAGAATTCAAATCGGAGCATCCGTTCCTCTGGAATTCACTAAAATGTATGAAAACGTGTTTTACAGTATTCTGGCTCCCAGGATCGCTATCGGGAAATGGAAGCAAGCATTTCCTACGTAAAATGACACGAGTAATCGAACTGTGCTGGCAGAATTCAAATCCGAGCCTCCGTTCCTCTGGAATTCCCTAAAATGTATGAAAACATGTTTTACAGTATTCTGGCTCCCAGGATCGCAATCGCGAAATGAAGACAAGTATTTCCTACGTAAAATGACACGAGTAATCGAACTATGCCGGCAGAATTCAAATCCGAGCCTCTGTTCCTCTGGAATTCACAAATATGTATGAAAACGTGTTTTACAGTATTCTGGCTCCCAGGATCGCTATCAGGAAATGGAAACAAGCATTTCCTACGTAAAATGACACGAGTAATCGAATGCTGGCGGCAGAATTCAAATCGGAGCATCCGTTCCTCTGGAATTCACTAAAATGTATGAAAACATGTTTTACAGTATTCTGGCTCCCAGTATCGCTATCGGGAAATGAGAACAAGTATTTCCTGCGTAAAATGACACGAGTAATCGAACAGTGCCGGCAGAATTCAAATACGAGCCTCTGTTCCTCTGGAATTCACTAAAATGTATGAAAACGTGTTTTACAGTATTTTGGCTCCCAGGATCGCTATCAGGAAATGGAAACAAGTATTTCCTACGTAAAATGACACGGCTAATCGAACTGTGCCGGCAGAATACAAATCCGAGCCTCCGTTCCTCTGGAATTCACAAATATGTATGAAAACGTGTTTTACACAATTTAGGCTCCCAGGATCGCTATCAGGAAATGGGAACAAGCATTTCCTGCGTAAAATGACACGAGTAATCGAACTGTGCCGACAGAATTCAAATCCGAGCCTCCGTTCCTCTGGAATTCCCTAAAATGTATGAAGCCATGTTTTACAGTCTTTTGGCTCCCAGGATCGCTATCAGGAAATGGAAGCAAGCATTTCCTACGTAAAATGACACGAGTAATCGAACTGTGCCGGCCGAATTCAAATCCGAGCCTCCGTTCCTCTGGAATTCACAAATATGTATGAAAACGTGTTTTACAGTATTCTGGCTCCCAGGATCGCTATCAGGAAATAGAAACAAGCATTTCCTACGTAAAATGAAACGAGTAATCGAATGCTGGCGGCAGAATTCAACTCCGAGCCTCCGTTCCTCTGGAATTCCCTAATATGTATGAAAACATGTTTTACAGTATTCTGGCTCCCAGGATCGCTATCAGGAACTGGAAGCAAGCATTTCCTACGTAAAATGACACGAGTAATCGAATGCTAGCCGCAGAATGCAAATCGGAGCATCCGTTCCTCTGGAATTCACTAAAATGTATGAAAACATGTTTTACAGTATTCTGGCTCCCAGGATCGCTATCAGGAAATGGAAACAAGCATTTCCTACGTAAAATGACACGAGTAATCGAACTGTGCTGGCAGAATTCAAATCCGAGCCTCCGTTCCTCTGGAATTCCCTAAAATGTATGAAAACATGTTTTACAGTATTCTGGCTCCCAGGATCGCAATCGCGAAATGAAGACAAGTATTTCCTACGTAAAATGACACGAGTAATCGAACTATGCCGGCAGAATTCAAATCCGAGCCTCTGTTCCTCTGGAATTCACAAATATGTATGAAAACGTGTTTTACAGTATTCTGGCTCCCAGGATCGCAATCGGGAAATGAAGACAAGTATTTCCTACGTAAAATGACACGAGTAATCGAACTGTGCCGGCAGAATTCAAATACGAGCCTCTGTTCCTCTGGGATTCACTAAAATGTATGAAAACGTGTTTTACAGTATTTTGGCTCCCAGGATCGCTATCAGGAAATGGAAACAAGTATTTCCTACGTAAAATGACACGGGTAATCGAACTGTGCCGGCAGAATTCAAATCCGAGCCTCCGTTCCTCTGGAATTCACAAATATGTATGAAAACGTGTTTTACAGTATTCTGGCTCCCAGGATCGCTATCAGGAAATGGAAACAATCATTTCCTACGTAAAATGACACGAGTAATCGAATGCTGGCGGCAGAATTCAAATCGGAGCATCCGTTCCTCTGGAATTCACTAAAATGTATGAAAACATGTTTTACAGTATTCTGGCTCCCAGGATCGCTATCAGGAAATGGAAGCAACCATTTCCTACGTAAAATGACACGAGTAATCGAATGCTGGCGGCAGAATTCAAATCGGAGCATCCGTTCCTCTGGAATTCACTAAAATGTATGAAAACATGTTTTACAGTATTCTGGCTCCCAGGATCGCTATCAGGAAATGGAAGCAACCATTTCCTACGTAAAATGACACGAGTAATCGAACTGTGCTGGCAGAATTCAAATCCGAGCCTCCGTTCCTCTGGAATTCCCTAAAATGTATGAAAACATGTTTTACAGTATTCTGGCTCCCAGGATCGCTATCAGGAAATGGAAGCAAGCATTTCCTACGTAAAATGACACGAGTAATCGAGTGCTGGCGACAGAATTCAAATCGGAGCATCCGTTCCTCTGGAATTCACTAAAATGTATGAAAACATGTTTTACAGTATTCTGGCTCCCAGTATCGCTATCGGGAAATGAGAACAACCATTTCCTACGTAAAATGACACGAGTAATCGAACTGTGCTGGAAGAATGCAAATCGGAGCATCCGTTCCTCTGGAATTCACTAAAATGTATGAAAACATGTTTTACAGTATTCTGGCTCCCAGGATCGCTATCAGGAAATGGAAACAAGCATTTCCTACGTAAAATGACACGAGTAATCGAACTGTGCTGGCAGAATTCAAATCCGAGCCTCCGTTCCTCTGGAATTCCCTAAAATGTATGAAAACATGTTTTACAGTATTCTGGCTCCCAGGATCGCAATCGCGAAATGAAGACAAGTATTTCCTACGTAAAATGACACGAGTAATCGAACTATGCCGGCAGAATTCAAATCCGAGCCTCTGTTCCTCTGGAATTCACAAATATGTATGAAAACGTGTTTTACAGTATTCTGGCTCCCAGGATCGCAATCGGGAAATGAAGACAAGTATTTCCTACGTAAAATGACACGAGTAATCGAACTGTGCCGGCAGAATTCAAATACGAGCCTCTGTTCCTCTGGGATTCACTAAAATGTATGAAAACGTGTTTTACAGTATTTTGGCTCCCAGGATCGCTATCAGGAAATGGAAACAAGTATTTCCTACGTAAAATGACACGGCTAATCGAACTGTGCCGGCAGAATTCAAATCCGAGCCTCCGTTCCTCTGGAATTCACAAATATGTATGAAAACGTGTTTTACAGTATTCTGGCTCCCAGGATCGCTATCAGGAAATGGAAACAATCATTTCCTACGTAAAATGACACGAGTAATCGAATGCTGGCGGCAGAATTCAAATCGGAGCATCCGTTCCTCTGGAATTCACTAAAATGTATGAAAACATGTTTTACAGTATTCTGGCTCCCAGGATCGCTATCAGGAAATGGAAGCAACCATTTCCTACGTAAAATGACACGAGTAATCGAACTGTGCTGGCAGAATTCAAATCCGAGCCTCCGTTCCTCTGGAATTCCCTAAAATGTATGAAAACATGTTTTACAGTATTCTGGCTCCCAGGATCGCTATCAGGAAATGGAAGCAAGCATTTCCTACGTAAAATGACACGAGTAATCGAGTGCTGGCGACAGAATTCAAATCGGAGCATCCGTTCCTCTGGAATTCACTAAAATGTATGAAAACATGTTTTACAGTATTCTGGCTCCCAGTATCGCTATCGGGAAATGAGAACAAGCATTTCCTGCGTAAAATGACACGAGTAATCGAACTGTGTTGGCAGAATTCGAATACGAGCCTCTGTTCCTCTGGAGTTCACTAAAATGTATGAAAACGTGTTTTACAGTATTTTGGCTCCCAGGATCGCTATCAGGAAATGGAAACAAGCATTTCCTACGTAAAATGACACGAGTAATCGAACTGTGCCGACAGAATTCAAATCCGAGCCTCCGTTCCTCTGGAATTCCCTAAAATGTATGAAAACATGTTTTACAGTATTCTGGCTCCCAGGATCGCAATCGCGAAATGAAGACAAGTATTTCCTACGTAAAATGACACGAGTAATCGAACTATGCCGGCAGAATTCAAATCCGAGCCTCTGTTCCTCTGGAATTCACAAATATGTATGAAAACGTGTTTTACAGTATTCTGGCTCCCAGGATCGCAATCGGGAAATGAAGACAAGTATTTCCTACGTAAAATGACACGAGTAATCGAACTGTGCCGGCAGAATTCAAATACGAGCCTCTGTTCCTCTGGGATTCACTAAAATGTATGAAAACGTGTTTTACAGTATTTTGGCTCCCAGGATCGCTATCAGGAAATGGAAACAAGTATTTCCTACGTAAAATGACACGGCTAATCGAACTGTGCCGGCAGAATTCAAATCCGAGCCTCCGTTCCTCTGGAATTCACAAATATGTATGAAAACGTGTTTTACACAATTTTGGCTCCCAGGATCGCTATCGGGAAATGGGAACAAGCATTTCCTGCGTAAAATGACACGAGTAATCGAACTGTGCCGACAGAATTCAAATCCGAGCCTCCGTTCCTCTGGAATTCCCTAAAATGTATGAAAACATGTTTTACAGTATTCTGGCTCCCATGATCGCTATCAGGAAATGGAAGCAAGCATTTCCTACGTAAAATGACACGAGTAATCGAGTGCTGGCGACAGAATTCAAATCGGAGCATCCGTTCCTCTGGAATTCACTAAAATGTATGAAAACATGTTTTACAGTATTCTGGCTCCCAGTATCGCTATCGGGAAATGAGAACAAGCATTTCCTGCGTAAAATGACACGAGTAATCGAACTGTGTCGGCAGAATTCGAATACGAGCCTCTGTTCCTCTGGAATTCACAAATATGTATGAAAACGTGTTTTACAGTATTCTGGCTCCCAGGATCGCAATCGGGAAATGAAGACAAGTATTTCCTACGTAAAATGACACGAGTAATCGAACTGTGCCGGCAGAATTCAAATACGAGCCTCTGTTCCTCTGGGATTCACTAAAATGTATGAAAACGTGTTTTACATTATTTTGGCTCCCCGGATCGCTATCAGGAAATGGAAACAAGTATTTCCTACGTCAAATGACACGGCTAATCGAACTGTGCCGGCAGAATTCAAATCCGAGCCTCCGTTCCTCTGGAATTCACAAATATGTATGAAAACGTGTTTTACACAATTTTGGCTCCCAGGATCGCTATCGGGAAATGGGAACAAGCATTTCCTGCGTAAAATGACACGACTAATCGAATGCTGTCGGCAGAATTCAATTCCGAGCCCCCGTTCCTCTGGAATTCACAAATATGTATCAAAACGTGTTTTACAGTATTCTGGCTCCCAGGATCGCAATCGCGAAATGAAGACAAGTATTTCCTACGTAAAATGACACGAGTAATCGAACTATGCCGGCAGAATTCAAATCCGAGCCTCTGTTCCTCTGGAATTCACTAAAATGTATGAAAACGTGTTTTACAGTATTCTGGCTCCCAGGATCGCTATCAGGAAATGGAAACAATCATTTCCTACGTAAAATGACACGAGTAATCGAATGCTGGCGGCAGAATTCAAATCGGAGCATCCGTTCCTCTGGAATTCACTAAAATGTATGAAAACATGTTTTACAGTATTCTGGCTCCCAGGATCGCTATCGGGAAATGGAAGCAAGTATTTCCTACGTAAAATGACACGAGTAATCGAACTGTGCTGGCAGAATTCAAATCCGAGCCTCCGTTCCTCTGGAATTCCCTAAAATGTATGAAAACATGTTTTACAGTATTCTGGCTCCCAGGATCGCAATCGCGAAATGAAGACAAGTATTTCCTACGTAAAATGACACGAGTAATCGAACTATGCCGGCAGAATTCAAATCCGAGCCTCTGTTCCTCTGGAATTCACAAATATGTATGAAAACGTGTTTTACAGTATTCTGGCTCCCAGGATCGCTATCAGGAAATGGAAACAAGCATTTCCTACGTAAAATGACACGAGTAATCGAATGCTGGCGGCAGAATTCAAATCGGAGCATCCGTTCCTCTGGAATTCACTAAAATGTATGAAAACATGTTTTACAGTATTCTGGCTCCCAGTATCGCTATCGGGAAATGAGAACAAGTATTTCCTGCGTAAAATGACACGAGTAATCGAACTGTGCCGGCAGAATTCAAATACGAGCCTCTGTTCCTCTGGAATTCACTAAAATGTATGAAAACGTGTTTTACAGTATTTTGGCTCCCAGGATCGCTATCAGGAAATGGAAACAAGTATTTCCTACGTAAAATGACACGGCTAATCGAACTGTGCCGGCAGAATTCAAATCCGAGCCTCCGTTCCTCTGGAATTCACAAATATGTATGAAAACGTGTTTTACACAATTTTGGCTCCCAGGATCGCTATCAGGAAATGGGAACAAGCATTTCCTGCGTAAAATGACACGAGTAATCGAACTGTGCCGACAGAATTCAAATCCGAGCCTCCGTTCCTCTGGAATTCCCTAAAATGTATGAAGCCATGTTTTACAGTATTTTGGATCCCAGGATCGCTATCAGGAAATGGAAGCAAGCATTTCCTACGTAAAATGACACGAGTAATCGAACTGTGCCGGCCGAATTCAAATCCGAGCCTCCGTTCCTCTGGAATTCACAAATATGTATGAAAACGTGTTTTACAGTATTCTGGCTCCCAGGATCGCTATCAGGAAATAGAAACAAGCATTTCCTACGTAAAATGAAACGAGTAATCGAATGCTGGCGGCAGAATTCAAATCGGAGCATCCGTTCCTCTGGAATTCACTAAAATGTATGAAAACATGTTTTACAGTATTCTGGCTCCCAGGATCGCTATCAGGAAATGGAAGCAACCATTTCCTACGTAAAATGACACGAGTAATCGAACTGTGCTGGCAGAATTCAAATCCGAGCCTCCGTTCCTCTGGAATTCCCTAAAATGTATGAAAACATGTTTTACAGTATTCTGGCTCCCAGGATCGCTATCGGGAAATGGAAGCAAGCATTTCCTACGTAAAATGACACGAGTAATCGAACTGTGCCGGCAGAATTCAAATACGAGCCTCTGTTCCTCTGGGATTCACTAAAATGTATGAAAACGTGTTTTACAGTATTTTGGCTCCCAGGATCGCTATCAGGAAATGGAAACAAGTATTTCCTACGTAAAATGACACGGCTAATCGAACTGTGCCGGCAGAATACAAATCCGAGCCTCCGTTCCTCTGGAATTCACAAATATGTATGAAAACGTGTTTTACACAATTTTGGCTCCCAGGATCGCTATCAGGAAATGGGAACAAGCATTTCCTGCGTAAAATGACACGAGTAATCGAACTGTGCCGACAGAATTCAAATCCGAGCCTCCGTTCCTCTGGAATTCCCTAAAATGTATGAAGCCATGTTTTACAGTCTTTTGGCTCCCAGGATCGCTATCAGGAAATGGAAGCAAGCATTTCCTACGTAAAATGACACGAGTAATCGAACTGTGCCGGCCGAATTCAAATCCGAGCCTCCGTTCCTCTGGAATTCACAAATATGTATGAAAACGTGTTTTACAGTATTCTGGCTCCCAGGATCGCTATCAGGAAATAGAAACAAGCATTTCCTACGTCAAATGAAACGAGTAATCGAATGCTGGCGGCAGAATTCAACTCCGAGCCTCCGTTCCTCTGGAATTCCCTAATATGTATGAAAACATGTTTTACAGTATTCTGGCTCCCAGGATCGCTATCAGGAACTGGAAGCAAGCATTTCCTACGTAAAATGACACGAGTAATCGAATGCTAGCCGCAGAATGCAAATCGGAGCATCCGTTCCTCTGGAATTCACTAAAATGTATGAAAACATGTTTTACAGTATTCTGGCTCCCA
Organism: Ectemnius continuus; assembly: GCA_910591665.1. Lineage (NCBI taxonomy): Eukaryota > Metazoa > Arthropoda > Insecta > Hymenoptera > Crabronidae > Ectemnius > Ectemnius continuus. Next base: position 1,058,071 of record CAJUYD010000014.1, on the reverse strand, counting down.
GGATCGCTATCAGGAAATGGAAACAAGCATTTCCTACGTAAAATGACACGAGTAATCGAACTGTGCTGGCAGAATTCAAATCCGAGCCTCCGTTCCTCTGGAATTCCCTAAAATGTATGAAAACATGTTTTACAGTATTCTGGCTCCCAGGATCGCAATCGCGAAATGAAGACAAGTATTTCCTACGTAAAATGACACGAGTAATCGAACTATGCCGGCAGAATTCAAATCCGAGCCTCTGTTCCTCTGGAATTCACAAATATGTATGAAAACGTGTTTTACAGTATTCTGGCTCCCAGGATCGCAATCGGGAAATGAAGACAAGTATTTCCTACGTAAAATGACACGAGTAATCGAACTGTGCCGGCAGAATTCAAATACGAGCCTCTGTTCCTCTGGGATTCACTAAAATGTATGAAAACGTGTTTTACAGTATTTTGGCTCCCAGGATCGCTATCAGGAAATGGAAACAAGTATTTCCTACGTAAAATGACACGGCTAATCGAACTGTGCCGGCAGAATTCAAATCCGAGCCTCCGTTCCTCTGGAATTCACAAATATGTATGAAAACGTGTTTTACAGTATTCTGGCTCCCAGGATCGCTATCAGGAAATGGAAACAATCATTTCCTACGTAAAATGACACGAGTAATCGAATGCTGGCGGCAGAATTCAAATCGGAGCATCCGTTCCTCTGGAATTCACTAAAATGTATGAAAACATGTTTTACAGTATTCTGGCTCCCAGGATCGCTATCAGGAAATGGAAGCAACCATTTCCTACGTAAAATGACACGAGTAATCGAATGCTGGCGGCAGAATTCAAATCGGAGCATCCGTTCCTCTGGAATTCACTAAAATGTATGAAAACATGTTTTACAGTATTCTGGCTCCCAGGATCGCTATCAGGAAATGGAAGCAAGCATTTCCTACGTAAAATGACACGAGTAATCGAGTGCTGGCGACAGAATTCAAATCGGAGCATCCGTTCCTCTGGAATTCACTAAAATGTATGAAAACATGTTTTACAGTATTCTGGCTCCCAGTATCGCTATCGGGAAATGAGAACAAGCATTTCCTGCGTAAAATGACACGAGTAATCGAACTGTGTCGGCAGAATTCGAATACGAGCCTCTGTTCCTCTGGAGTTCACTAAAATGTATGAAAACATGTTTTACAGTATTCTGGCTCCCAGGATCGCAATCGCGAAATGAAGACAAGTATTTCCTACGTAAAATGACACGAGTAATCGAACTATGCCGGCAGAATTCAAATCCGAGCCTCTGTTCCTCTGGAATTCACAAATATGTATGAAAACGTGTTTTACAGTATTCTGGCTCCCAGGATCGCAATCGGGAAATGAAGACAAGTATTTCCTACGTAAAATGACACGAGTAATCGAACTGTGCCGGCAGAATTCAAATACGAGCCTCTGTTCCTCTGGGATTCACTAAAATGTATGAAAACGTGTTTTACATTATTTTGGCTCCCAGGATCGCTATCAGGAAATGGAAACAAGTATTTCCTACGTCAAATGACACGGCTAATCGAACTGTGCCGGCAGAATTCAAATCCGAGCCTCCGTTCCTCTGGAATTCACAAATATGTATGAAAACGTGTTTTACACAATTTTGGCTCCCAGGATCGCTATCGGGAAATGGGAACAAGCATTTCCTGCGTAAAATGACACGACTAATCGAATGCTGTCGGCAGAATTCAATTCCGAGCCCCCGTTCCTCTGGAATTCACAAATATGTATCAAAACGTGTTTTACAGTATTCTGGCTCCCAGGATCGCAATCGCGAAATGAAGACAAGTATTTCCTACGTAAAATGACACGAGTAATCGAACTATGCCGGCAGAATTCAAATACGAGCCTCTGTTCCTCTGGAATTCACTAAAATGTATGAAAACGTGTTTTACAGTATTCTGGCTCCCAGGATCGCTATCAGGAAATGGAAACAATCATTTCCTGCGTAAAATGACACGAGTAATCGAATGCTGGCGGCAGAATTCAAATCGGAGCATCCGTTCCTCTGGAATTCACTAAAATGTATGAAAACATGTTTTACAGTATTCTGGCTCCCAGGATCGCTATCGGGAAATGGAAGCAAGCATTTCCTACGTAAAATGACACGAGTAATCGAACTGTGCTGGCAGAATTCAAATCCGAGCCTCCGTTCCTCTGGAATTCCCTAAAATGTATGAAAACATGTTTTACAGTATTCTGGCTCCCAGGATCGCAATCGCGAAATGAAGACAAGTATTTCCTACGTAAAATGACACGAGTAATCGAACTATGCCGGCAGAATTCAAATCCGAGCCTCTGTTCCTCTGGAATTCACAAATATGTATGAAAACGTGTTTTACAGTATTCTGGCTCCCAGGATCGCTATCAGGAAATGGAAACAAGCATTTCCTACGTAAAATGACACGAGTAATCGAATGCTGGCGGCAGAATTCAAATCGGAGCATCCGTTCCTCTGGAATTCACTAAAATGTATGAAAACATGTTTTACAGTATTCTGGCTCCCAGTATCGCTATCGGGAAATGAGAACAAGTATTTCCTGCGTAAAATGACACGAGTAATCGAACTGTGCCGGCAGAATTCAAATACGAGCCTCTGTTCCTCTGGAATTCACTAAAATGTATGAAAACGTGTTTTACAGTATTTTGGCTCCCAGGATCGCTATCAGGAAATGGAAACAAGTATTTCCTACGTAAAATGACACGGCTAATCGAACTGTGCCGGCAGAATTCAAATCCGAGCCTCCGTTCCTCTGGAATTCACAAATATGTATGAAAACGTGTTTTACACAATTTTGGCTCCCAGGATCGCTATCAGGAAATGGGAACAAGCATTTCCTGCGTAAAATGACACGAGTAATCGAACTGTGCCGACAGAATTCAAATCCGAGCCTCCGTTCCTCTGGAATTCCCTAAAATGTATGAAGCCATGTTTTACAGTATTTTGGCTCCCAGGATCGCTATCAGGAAATGGAAGCAAGCATTTCCTACGTAAAATGACACGAGTAATCGAACTGTGCCGGCCGAATTCAAATCCGAGCCTCCGTTCCTCTGGAATTCACAAATATGTATGAAAACGTGTTTTACAGTATTCTGGCTCCCAGGATCGCTATCAGGAAATAGAAACAAGCATTTCCTACGTAAAATGAAACGAGTAATCGAATGCTGGCGGCAGAATTCAACTCCGAGCCTCCGTTCCTCTGGAATTCCCTAATATGTATGAAAACATGTTTTACAGTATTCTGGCTCCCAGGATCGCTATCAGGAAATGGAAGCAACCATTTCCTACGTAAAATGACACGAGTAATCGAACTGTGCTGGCAGAATTCAAATCCGAGCCTCCGTTCCTCTGGAATTCCCTAAAATGTATGAAAACATGTTTTACAGTATTCTGGCTCCCAGGATCGCTATCAGGAAATGGAAGCAAGCATTTCCTACGTAAAATGACACGAGTAATCGAGTGCTGGCGACAGAATTCAAATCGGAGCATCCGTTCCTCTGGAATTCACTAAAATGTATGAAAACATGTTTTACAGTATTCTGGCTCCCAGTATCGCTATCGGGAAATGAGAACAAGCATTTCCTGCGTAAAATGACACGAGTAATCGAACTGTGTCGGCAGAATTCGAATACGAGCCTCTGTTCCTCTGGAGTTCACTAAAATGTATGAAAACGTGTTTTACAGTATTTTGGCTCCCAGGATCGCTATCAGGAAATGGAAACAAGCATTTCCTACGTAAAATGACACGAGTAATCGAACTGTGCCGACAGAATTCAAATCCGAGCCTCCGTTCCTCTGGAATTCCCTAAAATGTATGAAAACATGTTTTACAGTATTCTGGCTCCCAGGATCGCAATCGCGAAATGAAGACAAGTATTTCCTACGTAAAATGACACGAGTAATCGAACTATGCCGGCAGAATTCAAATCCGAGCCTCTGTTCCTCTGGAATTCACAAATATGTATGAAAACGTGTTTTACAGTATTCTGGCTCCCAGGATCGCAATCGGGAAATGAAGACAAGTATTTCCTACGTAAAATGACACGAGTAATCGAACTGTGCCGGCAGAATTCAAATACGAGCCTCTGTTCCTCTGGGATTCACTAAAATGTATGAAAACGTGTTTTACAGTATTTTGGCTCCCAGGATCGCTATCAGGAAATGGAAACAAGTATTTCCTACGTAAAATGACACGGCTAATCGAACTGTGCCGGCAGAATTCAAATCCGAGGCTCCGTTCCTCTGGAATTCACAAATATGTATGAAAACGTGTTTTACACAATTTTGGCTCCCAGGATCGCTATCGGGAAATGGGAACAAGCATTTCCTGCGTAAAATGATACGACTAATCGAATGCTGTCGGCAGAATTCAATTCCGAGCCCCCGTTCCTCTGGAATTCACAAATATGTATCAAAACGTGTTTTACAGTATTCTGGCTCCCAGGATCGCAATCGCGAAATGAAGACAAGTATTTCCTACGTAAAATGACACGAGTAATCGAACTATGCCGGCAGAATTCAAATCCGAGCCTCTGTTCCTCTGGAATTCACTAAAATGTATGAAAACGTGTTTTACAGTATTCTGGCTCCCAGGATCGCTATCAGGAAATGGAAACAATCATTTCCTACGTAAAATGACACGAGTAATCGAATGCTGGCGGCAGAATTCAAATCGGAGCATCCGTTCCTCTGGAATTCACTAAAATGTATGAAAACATGTTTTACAGTATTCTGGCTCCCAGGATCGCTATCGGGAAATGGAAGCAAGCATTTCCTACGTAAAATGACACGAGTAATCGAACTGTGCTGGCAGAATTCAAATCCGAGCCTCCGTTCCTCTGGAATTCCCTAAAATGTATGAAAACATGTTTTACAGTATTCTGGCTCCCAGGATCGCAATCGCGAAATGAAGACAAGTATTTCCTACGTAAAATGACACGAGTAATCGAACTATGCCGGCAGAATTCAAATCCGAGCCTCTGTTCCTCTGGAATTCACAAATATGTATGAAAACGTGTTTTACAGTATTCTGGCTCCCAGGATCGCTATCAGGAAATGGAAACAAGCATTTCCTACGTAAAATGACACGAGTAATCGAATGCTGGCGGCAGAATTCAAATCGGAGCATCCGTTCCTCTGGAATTCACTAAAATGTATGAAAACATGTTTTACAGTATTCTGGCTCCCAGTATCGCTATCGGGAAATGAGAACAAGTATTTCCTGCGTAAAATGACACGAGTAATCGAACAGTGCCGGCAGAATTCAAATACGAGCCTCTGTTCCTCTGGAATTCACTAAAATGTATGAAAACGTGTTTTACAGTATTTTGGCTCCCAGGATCGCTATCAGGAAATGGAAACAAGTATTTCCTACGTAAAATGACACGGCTAATCGAACTGTGCCGGCAGAATACAAATCCGAGCCTCCGTTCCTCTGGAATTCACAAATATGTATGAAAACGTGTTTTACACAATTTAGGCTCCCAGGATCGCTATCAGGAAATGGGAACAAGCATTTCCTGCGTAAAATGACACGAGTAATCGAACTGTGCCGACAGAATTCAAATCCGAGCCTCCGTTCCTCTGGAATTCCCTAAAATGTATGAAGCCATGTTTTACAGTCTTTTGGCTCCCAGGATCGCTATCAGGAAATGGAAGCAAGCATTTCCTACGTAAAATGACACGAGTAATCGAACTGTGCCGGCCGAATTCAAATCCGAGCCTCCGTTCCTCTGGAATTCACAAATATGTATGAAAACGTGTTTTACAGTATTCTGGCTCCCAGGATCGCTATCAGGAAATAGAAACAAGCATTTCCTACGTAAAATGAAACGAGTAATCGAATGCTGGCGGCAGAATTCAACTCCGAGCCTCCGTTCCTCTGGAATTCCCTAATATGTATGAAAACATGTTTTACAGTATTCTGGCTCCCAGGATCGCTATCAGGAACTGGAAGCAAGCATTTCCTACGTAAAATGACACGAGTAATCGAATGCTAGCCGCAGAATGCAAATCGGAGCATCCGTTCCTCTGGAATTCACTAAAATGTATGAAAACATGTTTTACAGTATTCTGGCTCCCAGGATCGCTATCAGGAAATGGAAACAAGCATTTCCTACGTAAAATGACACGAGTAATCGAACTGTGCTGGCAGAATTCAAATCCGAGCCTCCGTTCCTCTGGAATTCCCTAAAATGTATGAAAACATGTTTTACAGTATTCTGGCTCCCAGGATCGCAATCGCGAAATGAAGACAAGTATTTCCTACGTAAAATGACACGAGTAATCGAACTATGCCGGCAGAATTCAAATCCGAGCCTCTGTTCCTCTGGAATTCACAAATATGTATGAAAACGTGTTTTACAGTATTCTGGCTCCCAGGATCGCAATCGGGAAATGAAGACAAGTATTTCCTACGTAAAATGACACGAGTAATCGAACTGTGCCGGCAGAATTCAAATACGAGCCTCTGTTCCTCTGGGATTCACTAAAATGTATGAAAACGTGTTTTACAGTATTTTGGCTCCCAGGATCGCTATCAGGAAATGGAAACAAGTATTTCCTACGTAAAATGACACGGCTAATCGAACTGTGCCGGCAGAATTCAAATCCGAGCCTCCGTTCCTCTGGAATTCACAAATATGTATGAAAACGTGTTTTACAGTATTCTGGCTCCCAGGATCGCTATCAGGAAATGGAAACAATCATTTCCTACGTAAAATGACACGAGTAATCGAATGCTGGCGGCAGAATTCAAATCGGAGCATCCGTTCCTCTGGAATTCACTAAAATGTATGAAAACATGTTTTACAGTATTCTGGCTCCCAGGATCGCTATCAGGAAATGGAAGCAACCATTTCCTACGTAAAATGACACGAGTAATCGAATGCTGGCGGCAGAATTGAAATCGGAGCATCCGTTCCTCTGGAATTCACTAAAATGTATGAAAACATGTTTTACAGTATTCTGGCTCCCAGGATCGCTATCAGGAAATGGAAGCAACCATTTCCTACGTAAAATGACACGAGTAATCGAACTGTGCTGGCAGAATTCAAATCCGAGCCTCCGTTCCTCTGGAATTCCCTAAAATGTATGAAAACATGTTTTACAGTATTCTGGCTCCCAGGATCGCTATCAGGAAATGGAAGCAAGCATTTCCTACGTAAAATGACACGAGTAATCGAGTGCTGGCGACAGAATTCAAATCGGAGCATCCGTTCCTCTGGAATTCACTAAAATGTATGAAAACATGTTTTACAGTATTCTGGCTCCCAGTATCGCTATCGGGAAATGAGAACAACCATTTCCTACGTAAAATGACACGAGTAATCGAACTGTGCTGGCAGAATGCAAATCGGAGCATCCGTTCCTCTGGAATTCACTAAAATGTATGAAAACATGTTTTACAGTATTCTGGCTCCCAGGATCGCTATCAGGAAATGGAAACAAGCATTTCCTACGTAAAATGACACGAGTAATCGAACTGTGCTGGCAGAATTCAAATCCGAGCCTCCGTTCCTCTGGAATTCCCTAAAATGTATGAAAACATGTTTTACAGTATTCTGGCTCCCAGGATCGCAATCGCGAAATGAAGACAAGTATTTCCTACGTAAAATGACACGAGTAATCGAACTATGCCGGCAGAATTCAAATCCGAGCCTCTGTTCCTCTGGAATTCACAAATATGTATGAAAACGTGTTTTACAGTATTCTGGCTCCCAGGATCGCAATCGGGAAATGAAGACAAGTATTTCCTACGTAAAATGACACGAGTAATCGAACTGTGCCGGCAGAATTCAAATACGAGCCTCTGTTCCTCTGGGATTCACTAAAATGTATGAAAACGTGTTTTACAGTATTTTGGCTCCCAGGATCGCTATCAGGAAATGGAAACAAGTATTTCCTACGTAAAATGACACGGCTAATCGAACTGTGCCGGCAGAATTCAAATCCGAGCCTCCGTTCCTCTGGAATTCACAAATATGTATGAAAACGTGTTTTACAGTATTCTGGCTCCCAGGATCGCTATCAGGAAATGGAAACAATCATTTCCTACGTAAAATGACACGAGTAATCGAATGCTGGCGGCAGAATTCAAATCGGAGCATCCGTTCCTCTGGAATTCACTAAAATGTATGAAAACATGTTTTACAGTATTCTGGCTCCCAGGATCCCTATCAGGAAATGGAAGCAACCATTTCCTACGTAAAATGACACGAGTAATCGAACTGTGCTGGCAGAATTCAAATCCGAGCCTCCGTTCCTCTGGAATTCCCTAAAATGTATGAAAACATGTTTTACAGTATTCTGGCTCCCAGGATCGCTATCAGGAAATGGAAGCAAGCATTTCCTACGTAAAATGACACGAGTAATCGAGTGCTGGCGACAGAATTCAAATCGGAGCATCCGTTCCTCTGGAATTCACTAAAATGTATGAAAACATGTTTTACAGTATTCTGGCTCCCAGTATCGCTATCGGGAAATGAGAACAAGCATTTCCTGCGTAAAATGACACGAGTAATCGAACTGTGTTGGCAGAATTCGAATACGAGCCTCTGTTCCTCTGGAGTTCACTAAAATGTATGAAAACGTGTTTTACAGTATTTTGGCTCCCAGGATCGCTATCAGGAAATGGAAACAAGCATTTCCTACGTAAAATGACACGAGTAATCGAACTGTGCCGGCAGAATTCAAATCCGAGCCTCCGTTCCTCTGGAATTCCCTAAAATGTATGAAAACATGTTTTACAGTATTCTGGCTCCCAGGATCGCAATCGCGAAATGAAGACAAGTATTTCCTACGTAAAATGACACGAGTAATCGAACTATGCCGGCAGAATTCAAATCCGAGCCTCTGTTCCTCTGGAATTCACAAATATGTATGAAAACGTGTTTTACAGTATTCTGGCTCCCAGGATCGCAATCGGGAAATGAAGACAAGTATTTCCTACGTAAAATGACACGAGTAATCGAACTGTGCCGGCAGAATTCAAATACGAGCCTCTGTTCCTCTGGGATTCACTAAAATGTATGAAAACGTGTTTTACAGTATTTTGGCTCCCAGGATCGCTATCAGGAAATGGAAACAAGTATTTCCTACGTAAAATGACACGGCTAATCGAACTGTGCCGGCAGAATTCAAATCCGAGCCTCCGTTCCTCTGGAATTCACAAATATGTATGAAAACGTGTTTTACACAATTTTGGCTCCCAGGATCGCTATCGGGAAATGGGTACAAGCATTTCCTGCGTAAAATGACACGAGTAATCGAACTGTGCTGGCAGAATTCAAATCCGAGCCTCCGTTCCTCTGGAATTCCCTAAAATGTATGAAAACATGTTTTACAGTATTCTGGCTCCCAGGATCGCTATCAGGAAATGGAAGCAAGCATTTCCTACGTAAAATGACACGAGTAATCGAGTGCTGGCGACAGAATTCAAATCGGAGCATCCGTTCCTCTGGAATTCACTAAAATGTATGAAAACATGTTTTACAGTATTCTGGCTCCCAGTATCGCTATCGGGAAATGAGAACAAGCATTTCCTGCGTAAAATGACACGAGTAATCGAACTGTGTCGGCAGAATTCGAATACGAGCCTCTGTTCCTCTGGAGTTCACTAAAATGTATGAAAACGTGTTTTACAGTATTTTGGCTCCCAGGATCGCTATCAGGAAATGGAAACAAGCATTTCCTACGTAAAATGACACGAGTAATCGAACTGTGCCGACAGAATTCAAATCCGAGCCTCCGTTCCTCTGGAATTCCCTAAAATGTATGAAAACATGTTTTACAGTATTCTGGCTCCCAGGATCGCAATCGCGAAATGAAGACAAGTATTTCCTACGTAAAATGACACGAGTAATCGAACTATGCCGGCAGAATTCAAATCCGAGCCTCTGCTCCTCTGGAATTCACAAATATGTATGAAAACGTGTTTTACAGTATTCTGGCTCCCAGGATCGCAATCGGGAAATGAAGACAAGTATTTCCTACGTAAAATGACACGAGTAATCGAACTGTGCCGGCAGAATTCAAATACGAGCCTCTGTTCCTCTGGGATTCACTAAAATGTATGAAAACGTGTTTTACAGTATTTTGGCTCCCAGGATCGCTATCAGGAAATGGAAACAAGTATTTCCTACGTAAAATGACACGGCTAATCGAACTGTGCCGGCAGAATTCAAATCCGAGCCTCCGTTCCTCTGGAATTCACAAATATGTATGAAAACGTGTTTTACACAATTTTGGCTCCCAGGATCGCTATCGGGAAATGGGAACAAGCATTTCCTGCGTAAAATGACACGACTAATCGAATGCTGTCGGCAGAATTCAATTCCGAGCCCCCCGTTCCTCTGGAATTCACAAATATGTATCAAAACGTGTTTTACAGTATTCTGGCTCCCAGGATCGCAATCGCGAAATGAAGACAAGTATTTCCTACGTAAAATGACACGAGTAATCGAACTATGCCGGCAGAATTCAAATCCGAGCCTCTGTTCCTCTGGAATTCACTAAAATGTATGAAAACGTGTTTTACAGTATTCTGGCTCCCAGGATCGCTATCAGGAAATGGAAACAATCATTTCCTACGTAAAATGACACGAGTAATCGAATGCTGGCGGCAGAATTCAAATCGGAGCATCCGTTCCTCTGGAATTCACTAAAATGTATGAAAACATGTTTTACAGTATTCTGGCTCCCAGGATCGCTATCGGGAAATGGAAGCAAGCATTTCCTACGTAAAATGACACGAGTAATCGAACTGTGCTGGCAGAATTCAAATCGAGCCTCCGTTCCTCTGGAATTCCCTAAAATGTATGAAAACATGTTTTACAGTATTCTGGCTCCCAGGATCGCAATCGCGAAATGAAGACAAGTATTTCCTACGTAAAATGACACGAGTAACCGAACTATGCCGGCAGAATTCAAATCCGAGCCTCTGTTCCTCTGGAATTCACAAATATGTATGAAACGTGTTTTACAGTATTCTGGCTCCAGGATCGCTATCAGGAATGGAAACAAGCATTTCCTACGTAAAATGACACGAGTAATCGAATGCTGGCGGCAGAATTCAAATCGGAGCATCCGTTCCTCTGGAATTCACTAAAATGTATGAAAACATGTTTTACAGTATTCTGGCTCCCAGTATCGCTATCGGGAAATGAGAACAAGTATTTCCTGCGTAAAATGACACGAGTAATCGAACTGTGCCGGCAGAATTCAAATACGAGCCTCTGTTCCTCTGGAATTCACTAAAATGTATGAAAACGTGTTTTACAGTATTTTGGCTCCCAGGATCGCTATCAGGAAATGGAAACAAGTATTTCCTACGTAAAATGACACGGCTAATCGAACTGTGCCGGCAGAATTCAAATCCGAGCCTCCGTTCCTCTGGAATTCACAAATATGTATGAAAACGTGTTTTACACAATTTTGGCTCCCAGGATCGCTATCAGGAAATGGGACAAGCATTTCCTGCGTAAAATGACACGAGTAATCGAACTGTGCCGGCCGAATTCAAATCCGAGCCCTCCGTTCCTCTGGAATTCACAAATATGTATGAAAACGTGTTTTACAGTATTCTGGCTCCCAGGATCGCTATCAGGAAATAGAAACAAGCATTTCCTACGTAAAATGAAACGAGTAATCGAATGCTGGCGGCAGAATTCAAATCGGAGCATCCGTTCCTCTGGAATTCACTAAAATGTATGAAAACATGTTTTACAGTATTCTGGCTCCCAGGATCGCTATCAGGAAATGGAAGCAACCATTTCCTACGTAAAATGACACGAGTAATCGAACTGTGCTGGCAGAATTCAAATCCGAGCCTCCGTTCCTCTGGAATTCCCTAAAATGTATGAAAACATGTTTTACAGTATTCTGGCTCCCAGGATCGCTATCGGGAAATGGAAGCAAGCATTTCCTACGTAAAATGACACGAGTAATCGAACTGTGCCGGCAGAATTCAAATACGAGCCTCTGTTCCTCTGGGATTCACTAAAATGTATGAAAACGTGTTTTACAGTATTTTGGCTCCCAGGATCGCTATCAGGAAATGGAAACAAGTATTTCCTACGTAAAATGACACGGCTAATCGAACTGTGCCGGCAGAATTCAAATCCGAGCCTCCGTTCCTCTGGAATTCACAAATATGTATGAAAACGTGTTTTACAGTATTCTGGCTCCCAGGATCGCAATCGGGAAATGAAGACAAGTATTTCCTACGTAAAATGACACGAGTAATCGAACTGTGCCGGCAGAATTCAAATACGAGCCTCTGTTCCTCTGGGATTCACTAAAATGTATGAAAACGTGTTTTACAGTATTTTGGCTCCCAGGATCGCTATCAGGAAATGGAAACAAGTATTTCCTACGTAAAATGACACGGCTAATCGAACTGTGCCGGCAGAATTCAAATCCGAGCCTCCGTTCCTCTGGAATTCACAAATATGTATGAAAACGTGTTTTACAGTATTCTGGCTCCCAGGATCGCTATCAGGAAATGGAAACAATCATTTCCTACGTAAAATGACACGAGTAATCGAATGCTGGCGGCAGAATTCAAATCGGAGCATCCGTTCCTCTGGAATTCACTAAAATGTATGAAAACATGTTTTACAGTATTCTGGCTCCCAGGATCGCTATCAGGAAATGGAAGCAACCATTTCCTACGTAAAATGACACGAGTAATCGAACTGTGCTGGCAGAATTCAAATCCGAGCCTCCGTTCCTCTGGAATTCCCTAAAATGTATGAAAACATGTTTTACAGTATTCTGGCTCCCAGGATCGCTATCAGGAAATGGAAGCAAGCATTTCCTACGTAAAATGACACGAGTAATCGAGTGCTGGCGACAGAATTCAAATCGGAGCATCCGTTCCTCTGGAATTCACTAAAATGTATGAAAACATGTTTTACAGTATTCTGGCTCCCAGTATCGCTATCGGGAAATGAGAACAAGCATTTCCTGCGTAAAATGACACGAGTAATCGAACTGTGCCGACAGAATTCAAATCCGAGCCTCCGTTCCTCTGGAATTCCCTAAAATGTATGAAAACATGTTTTACAGTATTCTGGCTCCCAGGATCGCAATCGCGAAATGAAGACAAGTATTTCCTACGTAAAATGACACGAGTAATCGAACTATGCCGGCAGAATTCAAATCCGAGCCTCTGTTCCTCTGGAATTCACAAATATGTATGAAAACGTGTTTTACAGTATTCTGGCTCCCAGGATCGCAATCGCGAAATGAAGACAAGTATTTCCTACGTAAAATGACACGAGTAATCGAACTGTGCCGGCAGAATTCAAATACGAGCCTCTGTTCCTCTGGGATTCACTAAAATGTATGAAAACGTGTTTTACAGTATTTTGGCTCCCAGGATCGCTATCAGGAAATGGAAACAAGTATTTCCTACGTAAAATGACACGGCTAATCGAACTGTGCCGGCAGAATTCAAATCCGAGCCTCCGTTCCTCTGGAATTCACAAATATGTATGAAAACGTGTTTTACAGTATTCTGGCTCCCAGGATCGCTATCAGGAAATGGAAACAATCATTTCCTACGTAAAATGACACGAGTAATCGAATGCTGGCGGCAGAATTCAAATCGGAGCATCCGTTCCTCTGGAATTCACTAAAATGTATGAAAACATGTTTTACAGTATTCTGGCTCCCAGGATCGCTATCAGGAAATGGAAGCAACCATTTCCTACGTAAAATGACACGAGTAATCGAACTGTGCTGGCAGAATTCAAATCCGAGCCTCCGTTCCTCTGGAATTCCCTAAAATGTATGAAAACATGTTTTACAGTATTCTGGCTCCCAGGATCGCTATCAGGAAATGGAAGCAAGCATTTCCTACGTAAAATGACACGAGTAATCGAGTGCTGGCGACAGAATTCAAATCGGAGCATCCGTTCCTCTGGAATTCACTAAAATGTATGAAAACATGTTTTACAGTATTCTGGCTCCCAGTATCGCTATCGGGAAATGAGAACAAGCATTTCCTGCGTAAAATGACACGAGTAATCGAACTGTGTCGGCAGAATTCGAATACGAGCCTCTGTTCCTCTGGAGTTCACTAAAATGTATGAAAACGTGTTTTACAGTATTTTGGCTCCCAGGATCGCTATCAGGAAATGGAAACAAGCATTTCCTACGTAAAATGACACGAGTAATCGAACTGTGCCGACAGAATTTAAATCCGAGCCTCCGTTCCTCTGGAATTCCCTAAAATGTATGAAAACATGTTTTACAGTATTCTGGCTCCCAGGATCGCAATCGCGAAATGAAGACAAGTATTTCCTACGTAAAATGACACGAGTAATCGAACTATGCCGGCAGAATTCAAATCCGAGCCTCTGTTCCTCTGGAATTCACAAATATGTATGAAAACGTGTTTTACAGTATTCTGGCTCCCAGGATCGCAATCGGGAAATGAAGACAAGTATTTCCTACGTAAAATGACACGAGTAATCGAACTGTGCCGGCAGAATTCAAATACGAGCCTCTGTTCCTCTGGGATTCACTAAAATGTATGAAAACGTGTTTTACAGTATTTTGGCTCCCAGGATCGCTATCAGGAAATGGAAACAAGTATTTCCTACGTAAAATGACACGGCTAATCGAACTGTGCCGGCAGAATTCAAATCCGAGCCTCCGTTCCTCTGGAATTCACAAATATGTATGAAAACGTGTTTTACACAATTTTGGCTCCCAGGATCGCTATCGGGAAATGGGAACAAGCATTTCCTGCGTAAAATGACACGACTAATCGAATGCTGTCGGCAGAATTCAATTCCGAGCCCCCGTTCCTCTGGAATTCACAAATATGTATCAAAACGTGTTTTACAGTATTCTGGCTCCCAGGATCGCAATCGCGAAATGAAGACAAGTATTTCCTACGTAAAATGACACGAGTAATCGAACTGTGCCGACAGAATTTAAATCCGAGCCTCCGTTCCTCTGGAATTCCCTAAAATGTATGAAAACATGTTTTACAGTATTCTGGCTCCCAGGATCGCAATCGCGAAATGAAGACAAGTATTTCCTACGTAAAATGACACGAGTAATCGAACTATGCCGGCAGAATTCAAATCCGAGCCTCTGTTCCTCTGGAATTCACAAATATGTATGAAAACGTGTTTTACAGTATTCTGGCTCCCAGGATCGCTATCAGGAAATGGAAACAAGCATTTCCTACGTAAAATGACACGAGTAATCGAATGCTGGCGGCAGAATTCAAATCGGAGCATCCGTTCCTCTGGAATTCACTAAAATGTATGAAAACATGTTTTACAGTATTCTGGCTCCCAGTATCGCTATCGGGAAATGAGAACAAGTATTTCCTGCGTAAAATGACACGAGTAATCGAACAGTGCCGGCAGAATTCAAATACGAGCCTCTGTTCCTCTGGAATTCACTAAAATGTATGAAAACGTGTTTTACAGTATTTTGGCTCCCAGGATCGCTATCAGGAAATGGAAACAAGTATTTCCTACGTAAAATGACACGGCTAATCGAACTGTGCCGGCAGAATTCAAATCCGAGCCTCCGTTCCTCTGGAATTCACAAATATGTATGAAAACGTGTTTTACACAATTTTGGCTCCCAGGATCGCTATCAGGAAATGGGAACAAGCATTTCCTGCGTAAAATGACACGAGTAATCGAACTGTGCCGACAGAATTCAAATCCGAGCCTCCGTTCCTCTGGAATTCCCTAAAATGTATGAAGCCATGTTTTACAGTCTTTTGGCTCCCAGGATCGCTATCAGGAAATGGAAGCAAGCATTTCCTACGTAAAATGACACGAGTAATCGAACTGTGCCGGCCGAATTCAAATCCGAGCCTCCGTTCCTCTGGAATTCACAAATATGTATGAAAACGTGTTTTACAGTATTCTGGCTCCCAGGATCGCTATCAGGAAATGGAAACAAGCATTTCCTACGTAAAATGACACGAGTAATCGAATGCTGGCGGCAGAATTCAACTCCGAGCCTCCGTTCCTCTGGAATTCCCTAATATGTATGAAAACATGTTTTACAGTATTCTGGCTCCCAGGATCGCTATCAGGAACTGGAAGCAAGCATTTCCTACGTAAAATGACACGAGTAATCGAATGCTAGCGGCAGAATGCAAATCGGAGCATCCGTTCCTCTGGAATTCACTAAAATGTATGAAAACATGTTTTACAGTATTCTGGCTCCCAGGATCGCTATCAGGAAATGGAAACAAGCATTTCCTACGTAAAATGACACGAGTAATCGAACTGTGCTGGCAGAATTCAAATCCGAGCCTCCGTTCCTCTGGAATTCCCTAAAATGTATGAAAACATGTTTTACAGTATTCTGGCTCCCAGGATCGCAATCGCGAAATGAAGACAAGTATTTCCTACGTAAAATGACACGAGTAATCGAACTATGCCGGCAGAATTCAAATCCGAGCCTCTGTTCCTCTGGAATTCACAAATATGTATGAAAACGTGTTTTACAGTATTCTGGCTCCCAGGATCGCAATCGGGAAATGAAGACAAGTATTTCCTACGTAAAATGACACGAGTAATCGAACTGTGCCGGCAGAATTCAAATACGAGCCTCTGTTCCTCTGGGATTCACTAAAATGTATGAAAACGTGTTTTACAGTATTTTGGCTCCCAGGATCGCTATCAGGAAATGGAAACAAGTATTTCCTGCGTAAAATGACACGGCTAATCGAACTGTGCCGGCAGAATTCAAATCCGAGCCTCCGTTCCTCTGGAATTCACAAATATGTATGAAAACGTGTTTTACAGTATTCTGGCTCCCAGGATCGCAATCGGGAAATGAAGACAAGTATTTCCTACGTAAAATGACACGAGTAATCGAACTGTGCCGGCAGAATTCAAATACGAGCCTCTGTTCCTCTGGGATTCACTAAAATGTATGAAAACGTGTTTTACAGTATTTTGGCTCCCAGGATCGCTATCAGGAAATGGAAACAAGTATTTCCTACGTAAAATGACACGGCTAATCGAACTGTGCCGGCAGAATTCAAATCCGAGCCTCCGTTCCTCTGGAATTCACAAATATGTATGAAAACGTGTTTTACACAATTTTGGCTCCCAGGATCGCTATCGGGAAATGGGAACAAGCATTTCCTGCGTAAAATGACACGAGTAATCGAACTGTGCTGGCAGAATTCAAATCCGAGCCTCCGTTCCTCTGGAATTCCCTAAAATGTATGAAAACATGTTTTACAGTATTCTGGCTCCCAGGATCGCTATCAGGAAATGGAAGCAAGCATTTCCTACGTAAAATGACACGAGTAATCGAGTGCTGGCGACAGAATTCAAATCCGAGCATCCGTTCCTCTGGAATTCACTAAAATGTATGAAAACATGTTTTACAGTATTCTGGCTCCCAGTATCGCTATCGGGAAATGAGAACAAGCATTTCCTGCGTAAAATGACACGAGTAATCGAACTGTGTCGGCAGAATTCGAATACGAGCCTCTGTTCCTCTGGAGTTCACTAAAATGTATGAAAACGTGTTTTACAGTATTTTGGCTCCCAGGATCGCTATCAGGAAATGGAAACAAGCATTTCCTACGTAAAATGACACGAGTAATCGAACTGTGCCGACAGAATTCAAATCCGAGCCTCCGTTCCTCTGGAATTCCCTAAAATGTATGAAAACATGTTTTACAGTATTCTGGCTCCCAGGATCGCAATCGCGAAATGAAGACAAGTATTTCCTACGTAAAATGACACGAGTAATCGAACTATGCCGGCAGAATTCAAATCCGAGCCTCTGTTCCTCTGGAATTCACAAAAATGTATGAAAACGTGTTTTACAGTATTCTGGCTCCCAGGATCGCAATCGGGAAATGAAGACAAGTATTTCCTACGTAAAATGACACGAGTAATCGAACTGTGCCGGCAGAATTCAAATACGAGCCTCTGTTCCTCTGGGATTCACTAAAATGTATGAAAACGTGTTTTACAGTATTTTGGCTCCCAGGATCGCTATCAGGAAATGGAAACAAGTATTTCCTACGTAAAATGACACGGCTAATCGAACTGTGCCGGCAGAATTCAAATCCGAGCCTCCGTTCCTCTGGAATTCACAAATATGTATGAAAACGTGTTTTACACAATTTTGGCTCCCAGGATCGCTATCGGGAAATGGGAACAAGCATTTCCTGCGTGAAATGGCACGAGCAATCGAACTGTGCCGGCAGAATTCAAATCCGAGCATCCGTTCCTCTGGAATTCCCTAAAATGTATGAAAACATGTTTTACAGTATTCTGGCTCCCAGGATCGCTATCAGGAAATGGAAGCAAGCATTTCCTACGTAAAATGACACGAGTAATCGAGTGCTGGCGACAGAATTCAAATCGGAGCATCCGTTCCTCTGGAATTCACTAAAATGTATGAAAACATGTTTTACAGTATTCTGACTCCCAGTATCGCTATCGGGAAATGAGAACAAGCATTTCCTGCGTAAAATGACACGAGTAATCGAACTGTGTCGGCAGAATTCGAATACGAGCCTCTGTTCCTCTGGAGTTCACTAAAATGTATGAAAACGTGTTTTACAGTATTTTGGCTCCCAGGATCGCTATCAGGAAATGGAAACAAGCATTTCCTACGTAAAATGACACGAGTAATCGAACTGTGCCGACAGAATTCAAATCCGAGCCTCCGTTCCTCTGGAATTCCCTAAAATGTATGAAAACATGTTTTACAGTATTCTGGCTCCCAGGATCGCAATCGCGAAATGAAGACAAGTATTTCCTACGTAAAATGACACGAGTAATCGAACTATGCCGGCAGAATTCAAATCCGAGCCTCTGTTCCTCTGGAATTCACAAATATGTATGAAAACGTGTTTTACAGTATTCTGGCTCCCAGGATCGCAATCGGGAAATGAAGACAAGTATTTCCTACGTAAAATGACACGAGTAATCGAACTGTGCCGGCAGAATTCAAATACGAGCCTCTGTTCCTCTGGGATTCACTAAAATGTATGAAAACGTGTTTTACATTATTTTGGCTCCCAGGATCGCTATCAGGAAATGGAAACAAGTATTTCCTACGTCAAATGACACGGCTAATCGAACTGTGCCGGCAGAATTCAAATCCGAGCCTCCGTTCCTCTGGAATTCACAAATATGTATGAAAACGTGTTTTACACAATTTTGGCTCCCAGGATCGCTATCGGGAAATGGGAACAAGCATTTCCTGCGTAAAATGACACGACTAATCGAATGCTGTCGGCAGAATTCAATTCCGAGCCCCCGTTCCTCTGGAATTCACAAATATGTATCAAAACGTGTTTTACAGTATTCTGGCTCCCAGGATCGCAATCGCGAAATGAAGACAAGTATTTCCTACGTAAAATGACACGAGTAATCGAACTATGCCGGCAGAATTCAAATCCGAGCCTCTGTTCCTCTGGAATTCACCAAAATGTATGAAAACGTGTTTTACAGTATTCTGGCTCCCAGGATCGCTATCAGGAAATGGAAACAAGCATTTCCTACGTAAAATGACACGAGTAATCGAATGCTGGCGGCAGAATTCAAATCGGAGCATCCGTTCCTCTGGAATTCACTAAAATGTATGAAAACATGTTTTACAGTATTCTGGCTCCCAGGATCGCTATCGGGAAATGGAAGCAAGCATTTCCTACGTAAAATGACACGAGTAATCGAACTGTGCTGGCAGAATTCAAATCCGAGCCTCCGTTCCTCTGGAATTCCCTAAAATGTATGAAAACATGTTTTACAGTATTCTGGCTCCCAGGATCGCAATCGCGAAATGAAGACAAGTATTTCCTACGTAAAATGACACGAGTAATCGAACTATGCCGGCAGAATTCAAATCCGAGCCTCTGTTCCTCTGGAATTCACAAATATGTATGAAAACGTGTTTTACAGTATTCTGGCTCCCAGGATCGCTATCAGGAAATGGAAACAAGCATTTCCTACGTAAAATGACACGAGTAATCGAATGCTGGCGGCAGAATTCAAATCGGAGCATCCGTTCCTCTGGAATTCACTAAAATGTATGAAAACATGTTTTACAGTATTCTGGCTCCCAGTATCGCTATCGGGAAATGAGAACAAGTATTTCCTGCGTAAAATGACACGAGTAATCGAACTGTGCCGGCAGAATTCAAATACGAGCCTCTGTTCCTCTGGAATTCACTAAAATGTATGAAAACGTGTTTTACAGTATTTTGGCTCCCAGGATCGCTATCAGGAAATGGAAACAAGTATTTCCTACGTAAAATGACACGGCTAATCGAACTGTGCCGGCAGAATTCAAATCCGAGCCTCCGTTCCTCTGGAATTCACAAATATGTATGAAAACGTGTTTTACACAATTTTGGCTCCCAGGATCGCTATCAGGAAATGGGAACAAGCATTTCCTGCGTAAAATGACACGAGTAATCGAACTGTGCCGACAGAATTCAAATCCGAGCCTCCGTTCCTCTGGAATTCCCTAAAATGTATGAAGCCATGTTTTACAGTATTTTGGATCCCAGGATCGCTATCAGGAAATGGAAGCAAGCATTTCCTACGTAAAATGACACGAGTAATCGAACTGTGCCGGCCGAATTCAAATCCGAGCCTCCGTTCCTCTGGAATTCACAAATATGTATGAAAACGTGTTTTACAGTATTCTGGCTCCCAGGATCGCTATCAGGAAATAGAAACAAGCATTTCCTACGTAAAATGAAACGAGTAATCGAATGCTGGCGGCAGAATTCAACTCCGAGCCTCCGTTCCTCTGGAATTCCCTAATATGTATGAAAACATGTTTTACAGTATTCTGGCTCCCAGGATCGCTATCAGGAACTGGAAGCAAGCATTTCCTACGTAAAATGACACGAGTAATCGAATGCTGGCGGCAGAATGCAAATCGGAGCATCCGTTCCTCTGGAATTCACTAAAATGTATGAAAACATGTTTTACAGTATTCTGGCTCCCAGGATCGCTATCAGGAAATGGAAACAAGCATTTCCTACGTAAAATGACACGAGTAATCGAACTGTGCTGGCAGAATTCAAATCCGAGCCTCCGTTCCTCTGGAATTCCCTAAAATGTATGAAAACATGTTTTACAGTATTCTGGCTCCCAGGATCGCAATCGCGAAATGAAGACAAGTATTTCCTACGTAAAATGACACGAGTAATCGAACTGTGCTGGCAGAATTCAAATCCGAGCCTCCGTTCCTCTGGAATTCCCTAAAATGTATGAAAACATGTTTTACAGTATTCTGGCTCCCAGGATCGCTATCAGGAAATGGAAGCAAGCATTTCCTACGTAAAATGACACGAGTAATCGAGTGCTGGCGACAGAATTCAAATCGGAGCATCCGTTCCTCTGGAATTCACTAAAATGTATGAAAACATGTTTTACAGTATTCTGGCTCCCAGTATCGCTATCGGGAAATGAGAACAAGCATTTCCTGCGTAAAATGACACGAGTAATCGAACTGTGCCGGCCGAATTCAAATCCGAGCCTCCGTTCCTCTGGAATTCACAAATATGTATGAAAACGTGTTTTACAGTATTCTGGCTCCCAGGATCGCTATCAGGAAATGGAAACAAGCATTTCCTACGTAAAATGACACGAGTAATCGAATGCTGGCGGCAGAATTCAAATCGGAGCATCCGTTCCTCTGGAATTCACTAAAATGTATGAAAACATGTTTTACAGTATTCTGGCTCCCAGGATCGCAATCTCGAAATGAAGACAAGTATTTCCTACGTAAAATGACACGAGTAATCGAACTATGCCAGCAGAATTCAAATCCGAGCCTCTGTTCCTCTGGAATTCACAAATATGTATGAAAACGTGTTTTACAGTATTCTGGCTCCCAGGATCGCTATCAGGAAATGGAAACAAGCATTTCCTACGTAAAATGACACGAGTAATCGAATGCTGGCGGCAGAATTCAAATCGGAGCATCCGTTCCTCTGGAATTCCCTAAAATGTATGAAAACATGTTTTACAGTATTCTGGCTCCCAGGATCGCTATCAGGAAATGGAAGCAACCATTTCCTACGTAAAATGACACGAGTAATCGAACTGTGCCGGCCGAATTCAAATCCGAGCCTCCGTTCCTCTGGAATTCACAAATATGTATGAAAACGTGTTTTACAGTATTCTGGCTCCCAGGATCGCTATCAGGAAATGGAAACAAGCATTTCCTACGTAAAATGACACGAGTAATCGAATGCTGGCGGCAGAATTCAAATCGGAGCATCCGTTCCTCTGGAATTCACTAAAATGTATGAAAACATGTTTTACAGTATTCTGGCTCCCAGGATCGCAATCGCGAAATGAAGACAAGTATTTCCTACGTAAAATGACACGAGTAATCGAACTATGCCGGCAGAATTCAAATCCGAGCCTCTGTTCCTCTGGAGTTCACTAAAATGTATGAAAACGTGTTTTACAGTATCTTGGCTCCCAGGATCGCTATCAGGAAATGGAAGCAAGCATTTCCTACGTAAAATGACACGAGTAATCGAACTGTCCCGGCACAATTCAAATACGAGCCTCTGTTCCACTGGAATTCGCAAATATGTATGAAAACATGTTTTACAGTATTCTGGCTCCCAGGATCGCTATCAGGAAATGGAAGCAACCATTTCCTACGTAAAATGACACGAGTAATCGAACTGTGCCGGCCGAATTCAAATACGAGCCTCCGTTCCTCTGGAATTCACAAATATGTATGAAAACGTGTTTTACAGTATTCTGGCTCCCAGGATCGCTATCAGGAAATGGAAACAATCATTTCCTACGTAAAATGACACGAGTAATCGAATGCTGGCGGCAGAATTCAAATCGGAGCATCCGTTCCTTTGGAATTCACTAAAATGTATGAAAACATGTTTTACAGTATTCTGGCTCCCAGGATCGCTATCAGGAAATGGAAGCAAGTATTTCCTACGTAAAATGACACGGCTAATCGAACTGTGCTGGCAGAATTCAAATCCGAGCCTCCGTTCCTCTGGAATTCACAAATATGTATGAAAACGTGTTTTACACAATTTTGGCTCCCAGGATCGCTATCGGGAAATGGGAACAAGCATTTCCTGCGTAAAATGACACGACTAATCGAATGCTGTCGGCAGAATTCAAATCCGAGCCTCCGTTCCTCTGGAATTCACAAATATGTATCAAAACGTGTTTTACAGTATTCTGGCTCCCAGGATCGCAATCGCGAAATGAAGACAAGTATTTCCTACGTAAAATGACACGAGTAATCGAACTATGCCGGCAGAATTCAAATCCGAGCCTCTGTTCCTCTGGAATTCACAAATATGTATGAAAACGTGTTTTACACAATTTTGGCTCCCAGGATCGCTATCAGGAAATGGAAACAAGTATTTCCTGCGTAAAATGACACGGCTAATCGAACTGTGCCGGCAGAATTCAAATCCGAGCCTCCGTTCCTCTGGAATTCACAAATATGTATGAAAACGTGTTTTACAGTATTCTGGCTCCCAGGATCGCAATCGGGAAATGAAGACAAGTATTTCCTACGTAAAATGACACGAGTAATCGAACTGTGCCGGCAGAATTCAAATACGAGCCTCTGTTCCTCTGGGATTCACTAAAATGTATGAAAACGTGTTTTACAGTATTTTGGCTCCCAGGATCGCTATCAGGAAATGGAAACAAGTATTTCCTACGTAAAATGACACGGCTAATCGAACTGTGCCGGCAGAATTCAAATCCGAGCCTCCGTTCCTCTGGAATTCACAAATATGTATGAAAACGTGTTTTACACAATTTTGGCTCCCAGGATCGCTATCGGGAAATGGGAACAAGCATTTCCTGCGTAAAATGACACGAGTAATCGAACTGTGCTGGCAGAATTCAAATCCGAGCCTCCGTTCCTCTGGAATTCCCTAAAATGTATGAAAACATGTTTTACAGTATTCTGGCTCCCAGGATCGCTATCAGGAAATGGAAGCAAGCATTTCCTACGTAAAATGACACGAGTAATCGAGTGCTGGCGACAGAATTCAAATCGGAGCATCCGTTCCTCTGGAATTCACTAAAATGTATGAAAACATGTTTTACAGTATTCTGGCGCCCAGTATCGCTATCGGGAAATGAGAACAAGCATTTCCTGCGTAAAATGACACGAGTAATCGAACTGTGTCGGCAGAATTCGAATACGAGCCTCTGTTCCTCTGGAGTTCACTAAAATGTATGAAAACGTGTTTTACAGTATTTTGGCTCCCAGGATCGCTATCAGGAAATGGAAACAAGCATTTCCTACGTAAAATGACACGAGTAATCGAACTGTGCCGACAGAATTCAAATCCGAGCCTCCGTTCCTCTGGAATTCCCTAAAATGTATGAAAACATGTTTTACAGTATTCTGGCTCCCAGGATCGCAATCGCGAAATGAAGACAAGTATTTCCTACGTAAAATGACACGAGTAATCGAACTATGCCGGCAGAATTCAAATCCGAGCCTCTGTTCCTCTGGAATTCACAAATATGTATGAAAACGTGTTTTACAGTATTCTGGCTCCCAGGATCGCAATCGGGAAATGAAGACAAGTATTTCCTACGTAAAATGACACGAGTAATCGAACTGTGCCGGCAGAATTCAAATCCGAGCCTCAGTTCCTCTGGGATTCACTAAAATGTATGAAAACGTGTTTTACAGTATTTTGGCTCCCAGGATCGCTATCAGGAAATGGAAACAAGTATTTCCTACGTAAAATGACACGGCTAATCGAACTGTGCCGGCAGAATTCAAATCCGAGCCTCCGTTCCTCTGGAATTCACAAATATGTATGAAAACGTGTTTTACACAATTTTGGCTCCCAGGATCGCTATCGGGAAATGGGAACAAGCATTTCCTGCGTAAAATGACACGAGTAATCGAACTGTGCTGGCAGAATTCAAATCCGAGCCTCCGTTCCTCTGGAATTCCCTAAAATGTATGAAAACATGTTTTACAGTATTCTGGCTCCCAGGATCGCTATCAGGAAATGGAAGCAAGCATTTCCTACGTAAAATGACACGAGTAATCGAGTGCTGGCGACAGAATTCAAATCGGAGCATCCGTTCCTCTGGAATTCACTAAAATGTATGAAAACATGTTTTACAGTATTCTGACTCCCAGTATCGCTATCGGGAAATGAGAACAAGCATTTCCTGCGTAAAATGACACGAGTAATCGAACTGTGTCGGCAGAATTCGAATACGAGCCTCTGTTCCTCTGGAGTTCACTAAAATGTATGAAAACGTGTTTTACAGTATTTTGGCTCCCAGGATCGCTATCAGGAAATGGAAACAAGCATTTCCTACGTAAAATGACACGAGTAATCGAACTGTGCCGACAGAATTCAAATCCGAGCCTCCGTTCCTCTGGAATTCCCTAAAATGTATGAAAACATGTTTTACAGTATTCTGGCTCCCAGGATCGCAATCGCGAAATGAAGACAAGTATTTCCTACGTAAAATGACACGAGTAATCGAACTATGCCGGCAGAATTCAAATCCGAGCCTCTGTTCCTCTGGAATTCACAAATATGTATGAAAACGTGTTTTACAGTATTCTGGCTCCCAGGATCGCAATCGGGAAATGAAGACAAGTATTTCCTACGTAAAATGACACGAGTAATCGAACTGTGCCGGCAGAATTCAAATACGAGCCTCTGTTCCTCTGGGATTCACTAAAATGTATGAAAACGTGTTTTACATTATTTTGGCTCCCAGGATCGCTATCAGGAAATGGAAACAAGTATTTCCTACGTCAAATGACACGGCTAATCGAACTGTGCCGGCAGAATTCAAATCCGAGCCTCCGTTCCTCTGGAATTCACAAATATGTATGAAAACGTGTTTTACACAATTTTGGCTCCCAGGATCGCTATCGGGAAATGGGAACAAGCATTTCCTGCGTAAAATGACACGAGTAATCGAACTGTGCTGGCAGAATTCAAATCCGAGCCTCCGTTCCTCTGGAATTCCCTAAAATGTATGAAAACATGTTTTACAGTATTCTGGCTCCCAGGATCGCTATCAGGAAATGGAAGCAAGCATTTCCTACGTAAAATGACACGAGTAATCGAGTGCTGGCGACAGAATTCAAATCGGAGCATCCGTTCCTCTGGAATTCACTAAAATGTATGAAAACATGTTTTACAGTATTCTGGCGCCCAGTATCGCTATCGGGAAATGAGAACAAGCATTTCCTGCGTAAAATGACACGAGTAATCGAACTGTGTCGGCAGAATTCGAATACGAGCCTCTGTTCCTCTGGAGTTCACTAAAATGTATGAAAACGTGTTTTACAGTATTTTGGCTCCCAGGATCGCTATCAGGAAATGGAAACAAGCATTTCCTACGTAAAATGACACGAGTAATCGAACTGTGCCGACAGAATTCAAATCCGAGCCTCCGTTCCTCTGGAATTCCCTAAAATGTATGAAAACATGTTTTACAGTATTCTGGCTCCCAGGATCGCAATCGCGAAATGAAGACAAGTATTTCCTACGTAAAATGACACGAGTAATCGAACTATGCCGGCAGAATTCAAATCCGAGCCTCTGTTCCTCTGGAATTCACAAATATGTATGAAAACGTGTTTTACAGTATTCTGGCTCCCAGGATCGCAATCGGGAAATGAAGACAAGTATTTCCTACGTAAAATGACACGAGTAATCGAACTGTGCCGGCAGAATTCAAATACGAGCCTCTGTTCCTCTGGGATTCACTAAAATGTATGAAAACGTGTTTTACAGTATTTTGGCTCCCAGGATCGCTATCAGGAAATGGAAACAAGTATTTCCTACGTAAAATGACACGGCTAATCGAACTGTGCCGGCAGAATTCAAATCCGAGCCTCCGTTCCTCTGGAATTCACAAATATGTATGAAAACGTGTTTTACACAATTTTGGCTCCCAGGATCGCTATCGGGAAATGGGAACAAGCATTTCCTGCGTAAAATGACACGAGTAATCGAACTGTGCTGGCAGAATTCAAATCCGAGCCTCCGTTCCTCTGGAATTCCCTAAAATGTATGAAAACATGTTTTACAGTATTCTGGCTCCCAGGATCGCTATCAGGAAATGGAAGCAAGCATTTCCTACGTAAAATGACACGAGTAATCGAGTGCTGGCGACAGAATTCAAATCGGAGCATCCGTTCCTCTGGAATTCACTCAAATGTATGAAAACATGTTTTACAGTATTCTGACTCCCAGTATCGCTATCGGGAAATGAGAACAAGCATTTCCTGCGTAAAATGACACGAGTAATCGAACTGTGTCGGCAGAATTCGAATACGAGCCTCTGTTCCTCTGGAGTTCACTAAAATGTATGAAAACGTGTTTTACAGTATTTTGGCTCCCAGGATCGCTATCAGGAAATGGAAACAAGCATTTCCTACGTAAAATGACACGAGTAATCGAACTGTGCCGACAGAATTCAAATCCGAGCCTCCGTTCCTCTGGAATTCCCTAAAATGTATGAAAACATGTTTTACAGTATTCTGGCTCCCAGGATCGCAATCGCGAAATGAAGACAAGTATTTCCTACGTAAAATGACACGAGTAATCGAACTATGCCGGCAGAATTCAAATCCGAGCCTCTGTTCCTCTGGAATTCACAAATATGTATGAAAACGTGTTTTACAGTATTCTGGCTCCCAGGATCGCAATCGGGAAATGAAGACAAGTATTTCCTACGTAAAATGACACGAGTAATCGAACTGTGCCGGCAGAATTCAAATACGAGCCTCTGTTCCTCTGGGATTCACTAAAATGTATGAAAACGTGTTTTACAGTATTTTGGCTCCCAGGATCGCTATCAGGAAATGGAAACAAGTATTTCCTACGTCAAATGACACGGCTAATCGAACTGTGCCGGCAGAATTCAAATCCGAGCCTCCGTTCCTCTGGAATTCACAAATATGTATGAAAACGTGTTTTACACAATTTTGGCTCCCAGGATCGCTATCGGGAAATGGGAACAAGCATTTCCTGCGTAAAATGACACGACTAATCGAATGCTGTCGGCAGAATTCAATTCCGAGCCCCCGTTCCTCTGGAATTCACAAATATGTATCAAAACGTGTTTTACAGTATTCTGGCTCCCAGGATCGCAATCGCGAAATGAAGACAAGTATTTCCTACGTAAAATGACACGAGTAATCGAACTATGCCGGCAGAATTCAAATCCGAGCCTCTGTTCCTCTGGAATTCACTAAAATGTATGAAAACGTGTTTTACAGTATTCTGGCTCCCAGGATCGCTATCAGGAAATGGAAACAAGCATTTCCTACGTAAAATGACACGAGTAATCGAATGCTGGCGGCAGAATTCAAATCGGAGCATCCGTTCCTCTGGAATTCACTAAAATGTATGAAAACATGTTTTACAGTATTCTGGCTCCCAGGATCGCTATCGGGAAATGGAAGCAAGCATTTCCTACGTAAAATGACACGAGTAATCGAACTGTGCTGGCAGAATTCAAATCCGAGCCTCCGTTCCTCTGGAATTCCCTAAAATGTATGAAAACATGTTTTACAGTATTCTGGCTCCCAGGATCGCAATCGCGAAATGAAGACAAGTATTTCCTACGTAAAATGACACGAGTAATCGAACTATGCCGGCAGAATTCAAATCCGAGCCTCTGTTCCTCTGGAATTCACTAAAATGTATGAAAACGTGTTTTACAGTATTCTGGCTCCCAGGATCGCTATCAGGAAATGGAAACAATCATTTCCTACGTAAAATGACACGAGTAATCGAATGCTGGCGGCAGAATTCAAATCGGAGCATCCGTTCCTCTGGAATTCACTAAAATGTATGAAAACATGTTTTACAGTATTCTGGCTCCCAGGATCGCTATCGGGAAATGGAAGCAAGCATTTCCTACGTAAAATGACACGAGTAATCGAACTGTGCTGGCAGAATTCAAATCCGAGCCTCCGTTCCTCTGGAATTCCCTAAAATGTATGAAAACATGTTTTACAGTATTCTGGCTCCCAGGATCGCAATCGCGAAATGAAGACAAGTATTTCCTACGTAAAATGACACGAGTAATCGAACTATGCCGGCAGAATTCAAATCCGAGCCTCTGTTCCTCTGGAGTTCACTAAAATGTATGAAAACGTGTTTTACAGTATCTTGGCTCCCAGGATCGCTATCAGGAAATGGAAGCAAGCATTTCCTACGTAAAATGACACGAGTAATCGAACTGTCCCGGCACAATTCAAATACGAGCCTCTGTTCCACTGGAATTCGCAAATATGTATGAAAACATGTTTTACAGTATTCTGGCTCCCAGGATCGCTATCAGGAAATGGAAGCAACCATTTCCTACGTAAAATGACACGAGTAATCGAACTGTGCCGGCCGAATTCAAATACGAGCCTCCGTTCCTCTGGAATTCACAAATATGTATGAAAACGTGTTTTACAGTATTCTGGCTCCCAGGATCGCTATCAGGAAATGGAAACAATCATTTCCTACGTAAAATGACACGAGTAATCGAATGCTGGCGGCAGAATTCAAATCGGAGCATCCGTTCCTTTGGAATTCACTAAAATGTATGAAAACATGTTTTACAGTATTCTGGCTCCCAGGATCGCTATCAGGAAATGGAAGCAAGTATTTCCTACGTAAAATGACACGGCTAATCGAACTGTGCTGGCAGAATTCAAATCCGAGCCTCCGTTCCTCTGGAATTCACAAATATGTATGAAAACGTGTTTTACACAATTTTGGCTCCCAGGATCGCTATCGGGAAATGGGAACAAGCATTTCCTGCGTAAAATGACACGACTAATCGAATGCTGTCGGCAGAATTCAAATCCGAGCCTCCGTTCCTCTGGAATTCACAAATATGTATCAAAACGTGTTTTACAGTATTCTGGCTCCCAGGATCGCAATCGCGAAATGAAGACAAGTATTTCCTACGTAAAATGACACGAGTAATCGAACTATGCCGGCAGAATTCAAATCCGAGCCTCTGTTCCTCTGGAATTCACTAAAATGTATGAAAACGTGTTTTACAGTATTTTGGCTGCCAGGATCGCTATCGGGAAATGGGAACAAGCATTTCCTGCGTAAAATGACACGACTAATCGAATGCTGTCGGCAGAATTCAAATCCGAGCCTCTGTTCTTCTGGAAATCACAAATATGCATGAAAACGTGTTTTACAGTATTTTGGCTCCCAGGATCGCTATCAGGAAATGGAAGCAAGCATTTCCTACGTAAAATGACACGAGTAGTCGAACTGTGCTGGCAGAATTCAAATCCGAGCCTCCGTTCCTCTGGAATTCCCTAAAATGTATGAAAACATGTTTTACAGTATTCTGGCTCCCAGGATCGTAATCGCGAAATGAAGACAAGTATTTCCTACGTAAAATGACACGAGTAATCGAACTATGCCGGCAGAATTCAAATCCGAGCCTCTGTTCCTCTGGAATTCACAAATATGTATGAAAACGTGTTTTACAGTATTCTGGCTCCCAGGATCGCTATCAGGAAATGGAAACAAGCATTTCCTACGTAAAATGACACGAGTAATCGAATGCTGGCGGCAGAATTCAAATCGGAGCATCCGTTCCTCTGGAATTCACTAAAATGTATGAAAACATGTTTTACAGTATTCTGGCTCCCAGGATCGCAATCGCGAAATGAAGACAAGTATTTCCTACGTAAAATGACACGAGTAATCGAACTATGCCGGCAGAATTCAAATCCGAGCCTCTGTTCCTCTGGAATTCACAAATATGTATGAAAACGTGTTTTACAGTATTCTGGCTCCCAGGATCGCAATCGGGAAATGAAGACAAGTATTTCCTACGTAAAATGACACCAGTAATCGAACTGTGCCGGCAGAATTCGAATACGAGCCTCTGTTCCTCTGGAATTCACTAAAATGTATGAAAACGTGTTTTACAGTATTTTGGCTCCCAGGATCGCTATCAGGAAATGGAAACAAGTATTTCCTACGTAAAATGACACGGCTAATCGAACTGTGCCGGCAGAATTCAAATCCGAGCCTCCGTTCCTCTGGAATTCACAAATATGTATGAAAACGTGTTTTACACAATTTTGGCTCCCAGGATCGCTATCGGGAAATGGGAACAAGCATTTCCTGCGTAAAATGACACGACTAATCGAATGCTGTCGGCAGAATTCAAATCCGAGCCTCCGTTCCTCTGGAATTCACAAATATGTATCAAAACGTGTTTTACAGTATTCTGGCTCCCAGGATCGCAATCGCGAAATGAAGACAAGTATTTCCTACGTAAAATGACACGAGTAATCGAACTATGCCGGCAGAATTCAAATCCGAGCCTCTGTTCCTCTGGAATTCACTAAAATGTATGAAAACGTGTTTTACAGTATTTTGGCTGCCAGGATCGCTATCGGGAAATGGGAACAAGCATTTCCTGCGTAAAATGACACGACTAATCGAATGCTGTCGGCAGAATTCAAATCCGAGCCTCTGTTCTTCTGGAAATCACAAATATGCATGAAAACGTGTTTTACAGTATTTTGGCTCCCAGTATCGCTATCAGGAAATGGAAGCAACCATTTCCTACGTAAAATGACACGAGTAATCGAACTGTGCCGGCCGAATTCAAATACGAGCCTCCGTTCCTCTGGAATTCACAAATATGTATGAAAACGTGTTTTACAGTATTCTGGCTCCCAGGATCGCTATCAGGAAATGGAAACAATCATTTCCTACGTAAAATGACACGAGTAATCGAATGCTGGCGGCAAAATTCAAATCGGAGCATCCGTTCCTTTGGAATTCACTAAAATGTATGAAAACATGTTTTACAGTATTCTGGCTCCCAGGATCGCAATCGCGAAATGAAGACAAGTATTTCCTACGTAAAATGACACGAGTAATCGAACTATGCCGGCAGAATTCAAATCCGAGCCTCTGTTCCTCTGGAATTCACAAATATGTATGAAAACGTGTTTTACAGTATTCTGGCTCCCAGGATCGCAATCGGGAAATGAAGACAAGTATTTCCTACGTAAAATGACACCAGTAATCGAACTGTGCCGGCAGAATTCGAATACGAGCCTCTGTTCCTCTGGAATTCACTAAAATGTATGAAAACGTGTTTTACAGTATTTTGGCTCCCAGGATCGCTATCAGGAAATGGAAACAAGTATTTCCTACGTAAAATGACACGGCTAATCGAACTGTGCCGGCAGAATTCAAATCCGAGCCTCCGTTCCTCTGGAATTCACAAATATGTATGAAAACGTGTTTTACACAATTTTGGCTCCCAGGATCGCTATCGGGAAATGGGAACAAGCATTTCCTGCGTAAAATGACACGACTAATCGAATGCTGTCGGCAGAATTCAAATCCGAGCCTCCGTTCCTCTGGAATTCACAAATATGTATCAAAACGTGTTTTACAGTATTCTGGCTCCCAGGATCGCAATCGCGAAATGAAGACAAGTATTTCCTACGTAAAATGACACGAGTAATCGAACTATGCCGGCAGAATTCAAATCCGAGCCTCTGTTCCTCTGGAATTCCCTAAAATGTATGAAAACATGTTTTACAGTATTCTGGCTCCCAGGATCGCAATCGCGAAATGAAGACAAGTATTTCCTACGTAAAATGACACGAGTAATCGAACTATGCCGGCAGAATTCAAATCCGAGCCTCTGTTCCTCTGGAGTTCACTAAAATGTATGAAAACGTGTTTTACAGTATCTTGGCTCCCAGGATCGCTATCAGGAAATGGAAGCAAGCATTTCCTACGTAAAATGACACGAGTAATCGAACTGTCCCGGCACAATTCAAATACGAGCCTCTGTTCCACTGGAATTCGCAAATATGTATGAAAACATGTTTTACAGTATTCTGGCTCCCAGGATCGCTATCAGGAAATGGAAGCAACCATTTCCTACGTAAAATGACACGAGTAATCGAACTGTGCCGGCCGAATTCAAATACGAGCCTCCGTTCCTCTGGAATTCACAAATATGTATGAAAACGTGTTTTACAGTATTCTGGCTCCCAGGATCGCAATCGGGAAATGAAGACAAGTATTTCCTACGTAAAATGACACCAGTAATCGAACTGTGCCGGCAGAATTCGAATACGAGCCTCTGTTCCTCTGGAATTCACTAAAATGTATGAAAACGTGTTTTACAGTATTTTGGCTCCCAGGATCGCTATCAGGAAATGGAAACAAGTATTTCCTACGTAAAATGACACGGCTAATCGAACTGTGCCGGCAGAATTCAAATCCGAGCCTCCGTTCCTCTGGAATTCACAAATATGTATGAAAACGTGTTTTACACAATTTTGGCTCCCAGGATCGCTATCGGGAAATGGGAACAAGCATTTCCTGCGTAAAATGACACGACTAATCGAATGCTGTCGGCAGAATTCAAATCCGAGCCTCCGTTCCTCTGGAATTCACAAATATGTATCAAAACGTGTTTTACAGTATTCTGGCTCCCAGGATCGCAATCGCGAAATGAAGACAAGTATTTCCTACGTAAAATGACACGAGTAATCGAACTATGCCGGCAGAATTCAAATCCGAGCCTCTGTTCCTCTGGAATTCACTAAAATGTATGAAAACGTGTTTTACAGTATTTTGGCTGCCAGGATCGCTATCGGGAAATGGGAACAAGCATTTCCTGCGTAAAATGACACGACTAATCGAATGCTGTCGGCAGAATTCAAATCCGAGCCTCTGTTCTTCTGGAAATCACAAATATGCATGAAAACGTGTTTTACAGTATTTTGGCTCCCAGTATCGCTATCAGGAAATGGAAGCAACCATTTCCTACGTAAAATGACACGAGTAATCGAACTGTGCCGGCCGAATTCAAATACGAGCCTCCGTTCCTCTGGAATTCACAAATATGTATGAAAACGTGTTTTACAGTATTCTGGCTCCCAGGATCGCTATCAGGAAATGGAAACAATCATTTCCTACGTAAAATGACACGAGTAATCGAATGCTGGCGGCAAAATTCAAATCGGAGCATCCGTTCCTTTGGAATTCACTAAAATGTATGAAAACATGTTTTACAGTATTCTGGCTCCCAGGATCGCAATCGCGAAATGAAGACAAGTATTTCCTACGTAAAATGACACGAGTAATCGAACTATGCCGGCAGAATTCAAATCCGAGCCTCTGTTCCTCTGGAATTCACAAATATGTATGAAAACGTGTTTTACAGTATTCTGGCTCCCAGGATCGCAATCGGGAAATGAAGACAAGTATTTCCTACGTAAAATGACACCAGTAATCGAACTGTGCCGGCAGAATTCGAATACGAGCCTCTGTTCCTCTGGAATTCACTAAAATGTATGAAAACGTGTTTTACAGTATTTTGGCTCCCAGGATCGCTATCAGGAAATGGAAACAAGTATTTCCTACGTAAAATGACACGGCTAATCGAACTGTGCCGGCAGAATTCAAATCCGAGCCTCCGTTCCTCTGGAATTCACAAATATGTATGAAAACGTGTTTTACACAATTTTGGCTCCCAGGATCGCTATCGGGAAATGGGAACAAGCATTTCCTGCGTAAAATGACACGACTAATCGAATGCTGTCGGCAGAATTCAAATCCGAGCCTCCGTTCCTCTGGAATTCACAAATATGTATCAAAACGTGTTTTACAGTATTCTGGCTCCCAGGATCGCAATCGCGAAATGAAGACAAGTATTTCCTACGTAAAATGACACGAGTAATCGAACTATGCCGGCAGAATTCAAATCCGAGCCTCTGTTCCTCTGGAATTCCCTAAAATGTATGAAAACATGTTTTACAGTATTCTGGCTCCCAGGATCGCAATCGCGAAATGAAGACAAGTATTTCCTACGTAAAATGACACGAGTAATCGAACTATGCCGGCAGAATTCAAATCCGAGCCTCTGTTCCTCTGGAGTTCACTAAAATGTATGAAAACGTGTTTTACAGTATCTTGGCTCCCAGGATCGCTATCAGGAAATGGAAGCAAGCATTTCCTACGTAAAATGACACGAGTAATCGAACTGTCCCGGCACAATTCAAATACGAGCCTCTGTTCCACTGGAATTCGCAAATATGTATGAAAACATGTTTTACAGTATTCTGGCTCCCAGGATCGCTATCAGGAAATGGAAGCAACCATTTCCTACGTAAAATGACACGAGTAATCGAACTGTGCCGGCCGAATTCAAATACGAGCCTCCGTTCCTCTGGAATTCACAAATATGTATGAAAACGTGTTTTACAGTATTCTGGCTCCCAGGATCGCTATCAGGAAATGGAAACAATCATTTCCTACGTAAAATGACACGAGTAATCGAATGCTGGCGGCAAAATTCAAATCGGAGCAGCCGTTCCTTTGGAATTCACTAAAATGTATGAAAACATGTTTTACAGTATTCTGGCTCCCAGGATCGCTATCAGGAAATGGAAGCAAGCATTTCCTACGTAAAATGACACGAGTAATCGAACTGTGCTGGCAGAATTCAAATCCGAGCCTCCGTTCCTCTGGAATTCCCTAAAATGTATGAAAACTTGTTTTACAGTATTCTGGCTCCCAGGATCGTAATCGCGAAATGAAGACAAGTATTTCCTACGTAAAATGACACGAGTAATCGAACTATGCCGGCAGAATTCAAATCCGAGCCTCTGTTCCTCTGGAATTCACAAATATGTATGAAAACGTGTTTTACAGTATTCTGGCTCCCAGGATCGCTATCAGGAAATGGAAACAAGCATTTCCTACGTAAAATGACTCGAGTAATCGAATGCTGGCGGCAGAATTCAAATCGGAGCAGCCGTTCCTCTGGAATTCACTAAAATGTATGAAAACATGTTTTACAGTATTCTGGCTCCCAGGATCGCTATCAGGAAATGGAAGCAAGCATTTCCTACGTAAAATGACACGAGTAATCGAACTGTGCCGGCAGAATTCAAATCCGAGCCTCCGTTCCTCTGGAATTCCCTAAAATGTATGAAAACATGTTTTACAGTATTCTGGCTCCCAGTATCGCTATCGGGAAATGAGAACAAGCATTTCCTGCGTAAAATGACACGAGTAATCGAACTGTGTCGGCAGAATTCGAATACGAGCCTCTGTTCCTCTGGAGTTCACTAAAATGTATGAAAACGTGTTTCACAGTATTTTGGCTCCCATGATCGCTATCAGGAAATGGAAGCAAGCATTTCCTACGTAAAATGACACGAGTAATCGAACTGTGCCGGCCGAATTCAAATCCGAGCCTCCGTTCCTCTGGAATTCACAAATATGTATGAAAACGTGTTTTGCAGTATTCTGGCTCCCAGGATCGCTATCAGGAAATGGAAACAAGCATTTCCTACGTAAAATGACACGAGTAATCGAATGCTGGCG
Organism: Ectemnius continuus; assembly: GCA_910591665.1. Classification (NCBI taxonomy): domain Eukaryota; kingdom Metazoa; phylum Arthropoda; class Insecta; order Hymenoptera; family Crabronidae; genus Ectemnius; species Ectemnius continuus. The sequence continues at coordinate 1,021,650 of CAJUYD010000014.1, read as the reverse complement.
GCAGAATTCAAATCGGAGCATCCGTTCCTCTGGAATTCACTAAAATGTATGAAAACATGTTTTACAGTATTCTGGCTCCCAGGATCGCAATCGCGAAATGAAGACAAGTATTTCCTACGTAAAATGACACGAGTAATCGAACTATGCCAGCAGAATTCAAATCCGAGCCTCTGTTCCTCTGGAATTCACAAATATGTATGAAAACGTGTTTTACAGTATTCTGGCTCCCAGGATCGCTATCGGGAAATGAGAACAAGCATTTCCTGCGTAAAATGACACGACTAATCGAATGCTGTCGGCAGAATTCAAATCCGAGCCTCTGTTCTTCTGGAAATCACAAATATGCATGAAAACGTGTTTTACAGTATTTTGGCTCCCAGTATCGCTATCGGGAAATGAGAACAAGCATTTCCTGCGTAAAATGACACGAGTAATCGAACTGTGCTGGCAGAATTCAAATCCGAGCCTCCGTTCCTCTGGAATTCCCTAAAATGTATGAAAACATGTTTTACAGTATTCTGGCTCCCAGGATCGCAATCGCGAAATGAAGACAAGTATTTCCTACGTAAAATGACACGAGTAATCGAACTATGCCGGCAGAATTCAAATCCGAGCCTCTGTTCCTCTGGAGTTCACTAAAATGTATGAAAACGTGTTTTACAGTATCTTGGCTCCCAGGATCGCTATCAGGAAATGGAAGCAAGCATTTCCTACGTAAAATGACACGAGTAATCGAACTGTCCCGGCACAATTCAAATACGAGCCTCTGTTCCACTGGAATTCGCAAATATGTATGAAAACATGTTTTACAGTATTCTGGCTCCCAGGATCGCTATCAGGAAATGGAAGCAACCATTTCCTACGTAAAATGACACGAGTAATCGAACTGTGCCGGCCGAATTCAAATACGAGCCTCCGTTCCTCTGGAATTCACAAATATGTATGAAAACGTGTTTTACAGTATTCTGGCTCCCAGGATCGCTATCAGGAAATGGAAACAATCATTTCCTACGTAAAATGACACGAGTAATCGAATGCTGGCGGCAAAATTCAAATCGGAGCATCCGTTCCTTTGGAATTCACTAAAATGTATGAAAACATGTTTTACAGTATTCTGGCTCCCAGGATCGCTATCAGGAAATGGAAGCAAGCATTTCCTACGTAAAATGACACGAGTAATCGAACTGTGCTGGCAGAATTCAAATCCGAGCCTCCGTTCCTCTGGAATTCCCTAAAATGTATGAAAACTTGTTTTACAGTATTCTGGCTCCCAGGATCGTAATCGCGAAATGAAGACAAGTATTTCCTACGTAAAATGACACGAGTAATCGAACTATGCCGGCAGAATTCAAATCCGAGCCTCTGTTCCTCTGGAATTCACAAATATGTATGAAAACGTGTTTTACAGTATTCTGGCTCCCAGGATCGCTATCAGGAAATGGAAACAAGCATTTCCTACGTAAAATGACTCGAGTAATCGAATGCTGGCGGCAGAATTCAAATCGGAGCAGCCGTTCCTCTGGAATTCACTAAAATGTATGAAAACATGTTTTACAGTATTCTGGCTCCCAGGATCGCTATCAGGAAATGGAAGCAAGCATTTCCTACGTAAAATGACACGAGTAATCGAACTGTGCCGGCAGAATTCAAATCCGAGCCTCCGTTCCTCTGGAATTCCCTAAAATGTATGAAAACATGTTTTACAGTATTCTGGCTCCCAGTATCGCTATCGGGAAATGAGAACAAGCATTTCCTGCGTAAAATGACACGAGTAATCGAACTGTGTCGGCAGAATTCGAATACGAGCCTCTGTTCCTCTGGAGTTCACTAAAATGTATGAAAACGTGTTTCACAGTATTTTGGCTCCCATGATCGCTATCAGGAAATGGAAGCAAGCATTTCCTACGTAAAATGACACGAGTAATCGAACTGTGCCGGCCGAATTCAAATCCGAGCCTCCGTTCCTCTGGAATTCACAAATATGTATGAAAACGTGTTTTACAGTATTCTGGCTCCCAGGATCGCTATCAGGAAATGGAAACAAGCATTTCCTACGTAAAATGACACGAGTAATCGAATGCTGGCGGCAGAATTCAAATCGGAGCATCCGTTCCTCTGGAATTCACTAAAATGTATGAAAACATGTTTTACAGTATTCTGGCTCCCAGGATCGCTATCAGGAAATGGAAGCAAGCATTTCCTACGTAAAATGACACGAGTAATCGAACTGTGCTGGCAGAATTCAAATCCGAGCCTCCGTTCCTCTGGAATTCCCTAAAATGTATGAAAACATGTTTTACAGTATTCTGGCTCCCAGGATCGCTATCAGGAAATGGAAGCAAGCATTTCCTACGTAAAATGACACGAGTAATCGAATGCTGGCGGCAGAATTCAAATCGGAGCATCCGTTCCTCTGGAATTCACTAAAATGTATGAAAACATGTTTTACAGTATTCTGGCTCCCAGAATCGCTATCAGGAAATGGAAGCAAGCATTTCCTACGTAAAATGACACGAGTAATCGAACTGTGCTGGCAGAATTCAAATCCGAGTCTCATTTCCTCTGGAATTCCCTAAAATGTATGAAAACATGTTTTACAGTATTCTGGCTCCCAGGATCGCAATCGCGAAATGAAGACAAGTATTTCCTACGTAAAATGACACGAGTAATCGAACTATGCCGGCAGAATTCAAATCCGAGCCTCTGTTCCTCTGGAATTCACAAATATGTATGAAAACATGTTTTACAGTATTCTGGCTCCCAGGATCGCAATCGCGAAATGAAGACAAGTATTTCCTACGTAAAATGACACGAGTAATCGAACTATGCCAGCAGAATTCAAATCCGAGCCTCTGTTCCTCTGGAATTCACAAATATGTATGAAAACGTGTTTTACAGTATTCTGGCTCCCAGGATCGCTATCAGGAAATGGAAACAAGCATTTCCTACGTAAAATGACACGAGTAATCGAATGCTGGCGGCAGAATTCAAATCGGAGCATCCGTTCCTCTGGAATTCCCTAAAATGTATGAAAACATGTTTTACAGTATTCTGGCTCCCAGGATCGCTATCAGGAAATGGAAGCAACCATTTCCTACGTAAAATGACACGAGTAATCGAACTGTGCCGGCCGAATTCAAATCCGAGCCTCCGTTCCTCTGGAATTCACAAATATGTATGAAAACGTGTTTTACAGTATTCTGGCTCCCAGGATCGCTATCAGGAAATGGAAACAAGCATTTCCTACGTAAAATGACACGAGTAATCGAATGCTGGCGGCAGAATTCAAATCGGAGCATCCGTTCCTCTGGAATTCACTAAAATGTATGAAAACATGTTTTACAGTATTCTGGCTCCCAGGATCGCAATCTCGAAATGAAGACAAGTATTTCCTACGTAAAATGACACGAGTAATCGAACTATGCCAGCAGAATTCAAATCCGAGCCTCTGTTCCTCTGGAATTCACAAATATGTATGAAAACGTGTTTTACAGTATTCTGGCTCCCAGGATCGCAATCGGGAAATGAAGACAAGTATTTCCTACGTAAAATGACACCAGTAATCGAACTGTGCCGGCAGAATTCAAATACGAGCCACTGTTCCTCTGGAATTCACTAAAATGTATGAAAACGTGTTTTACAGTATTTTGGCTCCCAGGATCGCTATCAGGAAATGGAAACAAGTATTTCCTACGTAAAATGACAAGGCTAATCGAACTGTGCCGGCAGAATTCAAATCCGAGCCTCCGTTCCTCTGGAATTCACAAATATGTATGAAAACGTGTTTTACACAATTTTGGCTCCCAGGATCGCTATCGGGAAATGGGAACAAGCATTTCCTGCGTAAAATGACACGACTAATCGAATGCTGACGGCAGAATTCAAATCCGAGCCTCCGTTCCTCTGGAATTCACAAATATGTATCAAAACATGTTTTACAGTATTCTGGCTCCCAGTATCGCTATCGGGAAATGAGAACAAGCATTTCCTGCGTAAAATGACACGAGTAATCGAACTGTGCTGGCAGAATTCAAATCCGAGCCTCCGTTCCTCTGGAATTCCCTAAAATGTATGAAAACATGTTTTACAGTATTCTGGCTCCCAGGATCGCAATCGCGAAATGAAGACAAGTATTTCCTACGTAAAATGACACGAGTAATCGAACTATGCCGGCAGAATTCAAATCCGAGCCTCTGTTCCTCTGGAGTTCACTAAAATGTATGAAAACGTGTTTTACAGTATCTTGGCTCCCAGGATCGCTATCAGGAAATGGAAGCAAGCATTTCCTACGTAAAATGACACGAGTAATCGAACTGTCCCGGCACAATTCAAATACGAGCCTCTGTTCCACTGGAATTCGCAAATATGTATGAAAACATGTTTTACAGTATTCTGGCTCCCAGGATCGCTATCAGGAAATGGAAGCAACCATTTCCTACGTAAAATGACACGAGTAATCGAACTGTGCCGGCCGAATTCAAATACGAGCCTCCGTTCCTCTGGAATTCACAAATATGTATGAAAACGTGTTTTACAGTATTCTGGCTCCCAGGATCGCTATCAGGAAATGGAAACAATCATTTCCTACGTAAAATGACACGAGTAATCGAATGCTGGCGGCAAAATTCAAATCGGAGCATCCGTTCCTTTGGAATTCACTAAAATGTATGAAAACATGTTTTACAGTATTCTGGCTCCCAGGATCGCTATCAGGAAATGGAAGCAAGCATTTCCTACGTAAAATGACACGAGTAATCGAACTGTGCTGGCAGAATTCAAATCCGAGCCTCCGTTCCTCTGGAATTCCCTAAAATGTATGAAAACTTGTTTTACAGTATTCTGGCTCCCAGGATCGTAATCGCGAAATGAAGACAAGTATTTCCTACGTAAAATGACACGAGTAATCGAACTATGCCGGCAGAATTCAAATCCGAGCCTCTGTTCCTCTGGAATTCACAAATATGTATGAAAACGTGTTTTACAGTATTCTGGCTCCCAGGATCGCTATCAGGAAATGGAAACAAGCATTTCCTACGTAAAATGACTCGAGTAATCGAATGCTGGCGGCAGAATTCAAATCGGAGCAGCCGTTCCTCTGGAATTCACTAAAATGTATGAAAACATGTTTTACAGTATTCTGGCTCCCAGGATCGCTATCAGGAAATGGAAGCAAGCATTTCCTACGTAAAATGACACGAGTAATCGAAGTGTGCCGGCAGAATTCAAATCCGAGCCTCCGTTCCTCTGGAATTCCCTAAAATGTATGAAAACATGTTTTACAGTATTCTGGCTCCCAGTATCGCTATCGGGAAATGAGAACAAGCATTTCCTGCGTAAAATGACACGAGTAATCGAACTGTGTCGGCAGAATTCGAATACGAGCCTCTGTTCCTCTGGAGTTCACTAAAATGTATGAAAACGTGTTTCACAGTATTTTGGCTCCCATGATCGCTATCAGGAAATGGAAGCAAGCATTTCCTACGTAAAATGACACGAGTAATCGAACTGTGCCGGCCGAATTCAAATCCGAGCCTCCGTTCCTCTGGAATTCACAAATATGTATGAAAACGTGTTTTACAGTATTCTGGCTCCCAGGATCGCTATCAGGAAATGGAAACAAGCATTTCCTACGTAAAATGACACGAGTAATCGAACTGTGCTGGCAGAATTCAAATCCGAGCCTCCGTTCCTCTGGAATTCCCTAAAATGTATGAAAACATGTTTTACAGTATTCTGGCTCCCAGGATCGCTATCAGGAAATGGAAGCAAGCATTTCCTACGTAAAATGACACGAGTAATCGAATGCTGGCGGCAGAATTCAAATCGGAGCATCCGTTCCTCTGGAATTCACTAAAATGTATGAAAACATGTTTTACAGTATTCTGGCTCCCAGAATCGCTATCAGGAAATGGAAGCAAGCATTTCCTACGTAAAATGACACGAGTAATCGAACTGTGCTGGCAGAATTCAAATCCGAGTCTCCGTTCCTCTGGAATTCCCTAAAATGTATGAAAACATGTTTTACAGTATTCTGGCTCCCAGGATCGCAATCGCGAAATGAAGACAAGTATTTCCTACGTAAAATGACACGAGTAATCGAACTATGCCGGCAGAATTCAAATCCGAGCCTCTGTTCCTCTGGAATTCACAAATATGTATGAAAACATGTTTTACAGTATTCTGGCTCCCAGGATCGCAATCGCGAAATGAAGACAAGTATTTCCTACGTAAAATGACACGAGTAATCGAACTATGCCAGCAGAATTCAAATCCGAGCCTCTGTTCCTCTGGAATTCACAAATATGTATGAAAACGTGTTTTACAGTATTCTGGCTCCCAGGATCGCTATCAGGAAATGGAAACAAGCATTTCCTACGTAAAATGACACGAGTAATCGAATGCTGGCGGCAGAATTCAAATCGGAGCATCCGTTCCTCTGGAATTCCCTAAAATGTATGAAAACATGTTTTACAGTATTCTGGCTCCCAGGATCGCTATCAGGAAATGGAAGCAACCATTTCCTACGTCAAATGACACGAGTAATCGAACTGTGCCGGCCGAATTCAAATCCGAGCCTCCGTTCCTCTGGAATTCACAAATATGTATGAAAACGTGTTTTACAGTATTCTGGCTCCCAGGATCGCTATCAGGAAATGGAAACAAGCATTTCCTACGTAAAATGACACGAGTAATCGAATGCTGGCGGCAGAATTCAAATCGGAGCATCCGTTCCTCTGGAATTCACTAAAATGTATGAAAACATGTTTTACAGTATTCTGGCTCCCAGGATCGCAATCTCGAAATGAAGACAAGTATTTCCTACGTAAAATGACACGAGTAATCGAACTATGCCAGCAGAATTCAAATCCGAGCCTCTGTTCCTCTGGAATTCACAAATATGTATGAAAACGTGTTTTACAGTATTCTGGCTCCCAGGATCGCAATCGGGAAATGAAGACAAGTATTTCCTACGTAAAATGACACCAGTAATCGAACTGTGCCGGCAGAATTCAAATACGAGCCTCTGTTCCTCTGGAATTCACTAAAATGTATGAAAACGTGTTTTACAGTATTTTGGCTCCCAGGATCGCTATCAGGAAATGGAAACAAGTATTTCCTACGTAAAATGACACGGCTAATCGAACTGTGCCGGCAGAATTCAAATCCGAGCCTCCGTTCCTCTGGAATTCACAAATATGTATGAAAACGTGTTTTACACAATTTTGGCTCCCAGGATCGCTATCGGGAAATGGGAACAAGCATTTCCTGCGTAAAATGACACGACTAATCGAATGCTGTCGGCAGAATTCAAATCCGAGCCTCCGTTCCTCTGGAATTCACAAATATGTATCAAAACGTGTTTTACAGTATTCTGGCTCCCAGGATCGCAAGCGCGAAATGAAGACAAGTATTTCCTACGTAAAATGACACGAGTAATCGAACTATGCCGGCAGAATTCAAATCCGAGCCTCCGTTCCTCTGGAATTCACTAAAATGTATGAAAACGTGTTTTACAGTATTTTGGCTGCCAGGATCGCTATCGGGAAATGGGAACAAGCATTTCCTGCGTAAAATGACACGACTAATCGAATGCTGTCGGCAGAATTCAAATCCGAGCCTCTGTTCTTCTGGAAATCACAAATATGCATGAAAACGTGTTTTACAGTATTTTGGCTCCCAGTATCGCTATCGGGAAATGAGAACAAGCATTTCCTGCGTAAAATGACACGAGTAATCGAACTGTGCTGGCAGAATTCAAATCCGAGCCTCCGTTCCTCTGGAATTCCCTAAAATGTATGAAAACATGTTTTACAGTATTCTGGCTCCCAGGATCGCAATCGCGAAATGAAGACAAGTATTTCCTACGTAAAATGACACGAGTAATCGAACTATGCCGGCAGAATTCAAATCCGAGCCTCTGTTCCTCTGGAGTTCACTAAAATGTATGAAAACGTGTTTTACAGTATCTTGGCTCCCAGGATCGCTATCAGGAAATGGAAGCAAGCATTTCCTACGTAAAATGACACGAGTAATCGAACTGTCCCGGCACAATTCAAATACGAGCCTCTGTTCCACTGGAATTCGCAAATATGTATGAAAACATGTTTTACAGTATTCTGGCTCCCAGGATCGCTATCAGGAAATGGAAGCAACCATTTCCTACGTAAAATGACACGAGTAATCGAACTGTGCCGGCCGAATTCAAATACGAGCCTCCGTTCCTCTGGAATTCACAAATATGTATGAAAACGTGTTTTACAGTATTCTGGCTCCCAGGATCGCTATCAGGAAATGGAAACAATCATTTCCTACGTAAAATGACACGAGTAATCGAATGCTGGCGGCAGAATTCAAATCGGAGCATCCGTTCCTTTGGAATTCACTAAAATGTATGAAAACATGTTTTACAGTATTCTGGCTCCCAGGATCGCTATCAGGAAATGGAAGCAAGCATTTCCTACGTAAAATGACACGAGTAATCGAACTGTGCCGGCAGAATTCAAATCCGAGCCTCCGTTCCTCTGGAATTCCCTAAAATGTATGAAAACATGTTTTACAGTATTCTGGCTCCCAGTATCGCTATCGGGAAATGAGAACAAGCATTTCCTGCGTAAAATGACACGAGTAATCGAACTGTGTCGGCAGAATTCGAATACGAGCCTCTGTTCCTCTGGAGTTCACTAAAATGTATGAAAACGTGTTTTACAGTATTTTGGCTCCCAGGATCGCTATCAGGAAATGGAAGCAAGCATTTCCTACGTAAAATGACACGAGTAATCGAACTGTGCCGGCCGAATTCAAATCCGAGCCTCCGTTCCTCTGGAATTCACAAATATGTATGAAAACGTGTTTTACAGTATTCTGGCTCCCAGGATCGCTATCAGGAAATGGAAACAAGCATTTCCTACGTAAAATGACACGAGTAATCGAATGCTGGCGGCAGAATTCAAATCGGAGCATCCGTTCCTCTGGAATTCACTAAAATGTATGAAAACATGTTTTACAGTATTCTGGCTCCCAGGATCGCTATCAGGAAATGGAAGCAAGCATTTCCTACGTAAAATGACACGAGTAATCGAACTGTGCTGGCAGAATTCAAATCCGAGCCTCCGTTCCTCTGGAATTCCCTAAAATGTATGAAAACATGTTTTACAGTATTCTGGCTCCCAGGATCGCAATCGCGAAATGAAGACAAGTATTTCCTACGTAAAATGACACGAGTAATCGAACTATGCCGGCAGAATTCAAATCCGAGCCTCTGTTCCTCTGGAATTCACTAAAATGTATGAAAACGTGTTTTACAGTATTTTGGCTCCCAGGATCGCTATCAGGAAATGGAAACAAGTATTTCCTACGTAAAATGACACGGCTAATCGAACTGTGCTGGCAGAATTCAAATCCGAGCCTCCGTTCCTCTGGAATTCACAAATATGTATGAAAACGTGTTTTACACAATTTTGGCTCCCAGGATCGCTATCAGGAAATGGAAACAAGCATTTCCTACGTAAAATGACACGAGTAATCGAATGCTGGCGGCAGAATTCAAATCGGAGCAGCCGTTCCTCTGGAATTCACTAAAATGTATGAAAACATGTTTTACAGTATTCTGGCTCCCAGGATCGCTATCAGGAAATGGAAGCAAGCATTTCCTACGTAAAATGACACGAGTAATCGAACTGTGCCGGCAGAATTCAAATCCGAGCCTCCGTTCCTCTGGAATTCCCTAAAATGTATGAAAACATGTTTTACAGTATTCTGGCTCCCAGTATCGCTATCGGGAAATGAGAACAAGCATTTCCTGCGTAAAATGACACGAGTAATCGAACTGTGTCGGCAGAATTCGAATACGAGCCTCTGTTCCTCTGGAGTTCACTAAAATGTATGAAAACGTGTTTTACAGTATTTTGGCTCCCAGGATCGCTATCAGGAAATGGAAGCAAGCATTTCCTACGTAAAATGACACGAGTAATCGAACTGTGCCGGCCGAATTCAAATCCGAGCCTCCGTTCCTCTGGAATTCACAAATATGTATGAAAACGTGTTTTACAGTATTCTGGCTCCCAGGATCGCTATCAGGAAATGGAAACAAGCATTTCCTACGTAAAATGACACGAGTAATCGAATGCTGGCGGCAGAATTCAAATCGGAGCATCCGTTCCTCTGGAATTCACTAAAATGTATGAAAACATGTTTTACAGTATTCTGGCTCCCAGGATCGCTATCAGGAAATGGAAGCAAGCATTTCCTACGTAAAATGACACGAGTAATCGAACTGTGCTGGCAGAATTCAAATCCGAGCCTCCGTTCCTCTGGAATTCCCTAAAATGTATGAAAACATGTTTTACAGTATTCTGGCTCCCAGGATCGCTATCAGGAAATGGAAGCAAGCATTTCCTACGTAAAATGACACGAGTAATCGAATGCTGGCGGCAGAATTCAAATCGGAGCATCCGTTCCTCTGGAATTCACTAAAATGTATGAAAACATGTTTTACAGTATTCTGGCTCCCAGAATCGCTATCAGGAAATGGAAGCAAGCATTTCCTACGTAAAATGACACGAGTAATCGAACTGTGCTGGCAGAATTCAAATCCGAGTCTCCGTTCCTCTGGAATTCCCTAAAATGTATGAAAACATGTTTTACAGTATTCTGGCTCCCAGGATCGCAATCGCGAAATGAAGACAAGTATTTCCTACGTAAAATGACACGAGTAATCGAACTATGCCAGCAGAATTCAAATCCGAGCCTCTGTTCCTCTGGAATTCACAAATATGTATGAAAACGTGTTTTACAGTATTCTGGCTCCCAGGATCGCTATCAGGAAATGGAAACAAGCATTTCCTACGTAAAATGACACGAGTAATCGAATGCTGGCGGCAGAATTCAAATCGGAGCATCCGTTCCTCTGGAATTCCCTAAAATGTATGAAAACATGTTTTACAGTATTCTGGCTCCCAGGATCGCTATCAGGAAATGGAAGCAACCATTTCCTACGTAAAATGACACGAGTAATCGAACTGTGCCGGCCGAATTCAAATCCGAGCCTCCGTTCCTCTGGAATTCACAAATATGTATGAAAACGTGTTTTACAGTATTCTGGCTCCCAGGATCGCTATCAGGAAATGGAAACAAGCATTTCCTACGTAAAATGACACGAGTAATCGAATGCTGGCGGCAGAATTCAAATCGGAGCATCCGTTCCTCTGGAATTCAATAAAATGTATGAAAACATGTTTTACAGTATTCTGGCTCCCAGGATCGCAATCTCGAAATGAAGACAAGTATTTCCTACGTAAAATGACACGAGTAATCGAACTATGCCAGCAGAATTCAAATCCGAGCCTCTGTTCCTCTGGAATTCACAAATATGTATGAAAACGTGTTTTACAGTATTCTGGCTCCCAGGATCGCAATCGGGAAATGAAGACAAGTATTTCCTACGTAAAATGACACCAGTAATCGAACTGTGCCGGCAGAATTCAAATACGAGCCTCTGTTCCTCTGGAATTCACTAAAATGTATGAAAACGTGTTTTACAGTATTTTGGCTCCCAGGATCGCTATCAGGAAATGGAAACAAGTATTTCCTACGTAAAATGACACGGCTAATCGAACTGTGCCGGCAGAATTCAAATCCGAGCCTCCGTTCCTCTGGAATCCACAAATATGTATGAAAACGTGTTTTACACAATTTTGGCTCCCAGGATCGCTATCGGGAAATGGGAACAAGCATTTCCTGCGTAAAATGACACGACTAATCGAATGCCGTCGGCAGAATTCAAATCCGAGCCTCCGTTCCTCTGGAATTCACAAATATGTATCAAAACGTGTTTTACAGTATTCTGGCTCCCAGGATCGCAAGCGCGAAATGAAGACAAGTATTTCCTACGTAAAATGACACGAGTAATCGAACTATGCCGGCAGAATTCAAATCCGAGCCTCTGTTCCTCTGGAATTCACTAAAATGTATGAAAACGTGTTTTACAGTATTTTGGCTGCCAGGATCGCTATCGGGAATTGGGAACAAGCATTTCCTGCGTAAAATGACACGACTAATCGAATGCTGTCGGCAGAATTCAAATCCGAGCCTCTGTTCTTCTGGAAATCACAAATATGCATGAAAACGTGTTTTACAGTATTTTGGCTCCCAGTATCGCTATCGGGAAATGAGAACAAGCATTTCCTGCGTAAAATGACACGAGTAATCGAACTGTGCCGGCAGAATTCAAATCCGAGCCTCCGTTCCTCTGGAATTCCCTAAAATGTATGAAAACATGTTTTACAGTATTCTGGCTCCCAGGATCGCAATCGCGAAATGAAGACAAGTATTTCCTACGTAAAATGACACGAGTAATCGAACTATGCCGGCAGAATTCAAATCCGAGCCTCTGTTCCTCTGGAATTCACAAATATGTATGAAAACGTGTTTTACAGTATTCTGGCTCCCAGGATCGCTATCAGGAAATGGAAACAAGCATTTCCTACGTAAAATGACACGAGTAATCGAACTGTGTCGGCAGAATTCAAATCGGAGCATCCGTTCCTCTGGAATTCACTAAAATGTATGAAAACATGTTTTACAGTATTCTGGCTCCCAGTATCGCTATCGGGAAATGAGAACAAGCATTTCCTGCGTAAAATGACACGAGTAATCGAACTGTGTCGGCAGAATTCGAATACGAGCCTCTTTTCCTCTGGAGTTCACTAAAATGTATGAAAACGTGTTTTACAGTATTTTGGCTCCCAGGATCGCTATCAGGAAATGGAAACAAGCATTTCCTACGTAAAATGACACGAGTAATCGAATGCTGGCGGCAGAATTCAAATCGGAGCATCCGTTCCTCTGGAATTCACTAAAATGTATGAAAACATGTTTTACAGTATTCTGGCTCCCAGGATCGCTATCAGGAAATGGAAGCAAGCATTTCCTACGTAAAATGACACGAGTAATCGAACTGTGCTGGCAGAATTCAAATCCGAGCCTCCGTTCCTCTGGAATTCCCTAAAATGTATGAAAACATGTTTTACAGTATTTTGGCTCCCAGGATCGCTATCAGGAAATGGAAGCAAGCATTTCCTACGTAAAATGACACGAGTAATCGAGTGCTGGCGGCAGAATTCAAATCGGAGCATCCGTTCCTCTGGAATTCACTAAAATGTATGAAAACATGTTTTACAGTATTCTGGCTCCCAGTATCGCTATCGGGAAATGAGAACAAGCATTTCCTGCGTAAAATGACACGAGTAATCGAACTGTGTCGGCAGAATTCGAATACGAGCCTCTGTTCCTCTGGAGTTCACTAAAATGTATGAAAACGTGTTTTACAGTATTTTGGCTCCCAGGATCGCTATCAGGAAATGGAAGCAAGCATTTCCTACGTAAAATGACACGAGTAATCGAACTGTGCCGGCCGAATTCAAATCCGAGCCTCCGTTCCTCTGGAATTCACAAATATGTATGAAAACGTGTTTTACAGTATTCTGGCTCCCAGGATCGCTATCAGGAAATGGAAACAAGCATTTCCTACGTAAAATGACACGAGTAATCGAATGCTGGCGGCAGAATTCAAATCGGAGCATCCGTTCCTCTGGAATTCACTAAAATGTATGAAAACATGTTTTACAGTATTCTGGCTCCCAGGATCGCTATCAGGAAATGGAAGCAAGCATTTCCTACGTAAAATGACACGAGTAATCGAACTGTGCTGGCAGAATTCAAATCCGAGCCTCCGTTCCTCTGGAATTCCCTAAAATGTATGAAAACATGTTTTACAGTATTCTGGCTCCCAGGATCGCTATCAGGAAATGGAAGCAAGCATTTCCTACGTAAAATGACACGAGTAATCGAACTGTGCTGGCAGAATTCAAATCCGAGTCTCCGTTCCTCTGGAATTCCCTAAAATGTATGAAAACATGTTTTACAGTATTCTGGTTCCCAGGATCGCAATCGCGAAATGAAGACAAGTATTTCCTACGTAAAATGACACGAGTAATCGAACTATGCCAGCAGAATTCAAATCCGAGCCTCTGTTCCTCTGGAATTCACAAATATGTATGAAAACGTGTTTTACAGTATTCTGGCTCCCAGGATCGCTATCAGGAAATGGAAACAAGCATTTCCTACGTAAAATGACACGAGTAATCGAATGCTGGCGGCAGAATTCAAATCGGAGCATCCGTTCCTCTGGAATTCCCTAAAATGTATGAAAACATGTTTTACAGTATTCTGGCTCCCAGGATCGCTATCAGGAAATGGAAGCAACCATTTCCTACGTAAAATGACACGAGTAATCGAACTGTGCCGGCCGAATTCAAATCCGAGCCTCCGTTCCTCTGGAATTCACAAATATGTATGAAAACGTGTTTTACAGTATTCTGGCTCCCAGGATCGCTATCAGGAAATGGAAACAAGCATTTCCTACGTAAAATGACACGAGTAATCGAATGCTGGCGGCAGAATTCAAATCGGAGCATCCGTTCCTCTGGAATTCACTAAAATGTATGAAAACATGTTTTACAGTATTCTGGCTCCCAGGATCGCAATCTCGAAATGAAGACAAGTATTTCCTACGTAAAATGACACGAGTAATCGAACTATGCCAGCAGAATTCAAATCCGAGCCTCTGTTCCTCTGGAATTCACTAAAATGTATGAAAACATGTTTTACAGTATTCTGGCTCCCAGGATCGCTATCAGGAAATGGAAGCAAGCATTTCCTACGTAAAATGACACGAGTAATCGAACTGTGCTGGCAGAATTCAAATCCGAGCCTCCGTTCCTCTGGAATTCCCTAAAATGTATGAAAACATGTTTTACAGTATTCTGGCTCCCAGGATCGCTATCAGGAAATGGAAGCAAGCATTTCCTACGTAAAATGACACGAGTAATCGAACTGTGCTGGCAGAATTCAAATCCGAGTCTCCGTTCCTCTGGAATTCCCTAAAATGTATGAAAACATGTTTTACAGTATTCTGGCTCCCAGGATCGCAATCGCGAAATGAAGACAAGTATTTCCTACGTAAAATGACACGAGTAATCGAACTATGCCAGCAGAATTCAAATCCGAGCCTCTGTTCCTCTGGAATTCACAAATATGTATGAAAACGTGTTTTACAGTATTCTGGCTCCCAGGATCGCTATCAGGAAATGGAAACAAGCATTTCCTACGTAAAATGACACGAGTAATCGAATGCTGGCGGCAGAATTCAAATCGGAGCATCCGTTCCTCTGGAATTCCCTAAAATGTATGAAAACATGTTTTACAGTATTCTGGCTCCCAGGATCGCTATCAGGAAATGGAAGCAACCATTTCCTACGTAAAATGACACGAGTAATCGAACTGTGCCGGCCGAATTCAAATCCGAGCCTCCGTTCCTCTGGAATTCACAAATATGTATGAAAACGTGTTTTACAGTATTCTGGCTCCCAGGATCGCTATCAGGAAATGGAAACAAGCATTTCCTACGTAAAATGACACGAGTAATCGAATGCTGGCGGCAGAATTCAAATCGGAGCATCCGTTCCTCTGGAATTCACTAAAATGTATGAAAACATGTTTTACAGTATTCTGGCTCCCAGGATCGCAATCTCGAAATGAAGACAAGTATTTCCTACGTAAAATGACACGAGTAATCGAACTATGCCAGCAGAATTCAAATCCGAGCCTCTGTTCCTCTGGAATTCACAAATATGTATGAAAACGTGTTTTACAGTATTCTGGCTCCCAGGATCGCAATCGGGAAATGAAGACAAGTATTTCCTACGTAAAATGACACCAGTAATCGAACTGTGCCGGCAGAATTCAAATCCGAGCCTCCGTTCCTCTGGAATCCACAAATATGTATGAAAACGTGTTTTACACAATTTTGGCTCCCAGGATCGCTATCGGGAAATGGGAACAAGCATTTCCTGCGTAAAATGACACGACTAATCGAATGCTGTCGGCAGAATTCAAATCCGAGCCTCCGTTCCTCTGGAATTCACAAATATGTATCAAAACGTGTTTTACAGTATTCTGGCTCCCAGGATCGCAAGCGCGAAATGAAGACAAGTATTTCCTACGTAAAATGACACGAGTAATCGAACTGTGTCGGCAGAATTCGAATACGAGCCTCTTTTCCTCTGGAGTTCACTAAAATGTATGAAAACGTGTTTTACAGTATTTTGGCTCCCAGGATCGCTATCAGGAAATGGAAACAAGCATTTCCTACGTAAAATGACACGAGTAATCGAATGCTGGCGGCAGAATTCAAATCGGAGCATCCGTTCCTCTGGAATTCACTAAAATGTATGAAAACATGTTTTACAGTATTCTGGCTCCCAGGATCGCTATCAGGAAATGGAAGCAAGCATTTCCTACGTAAAATGACACGAGTAATCGAACTGTGCTGGCAGAATTCAAATCCGAGCCTCCGTTCCTCTGGAATTCCCTAAAATGTATGAAAACATGTTTTACAGTATTTTGGCTCCCAGGATCGCTATCAGGAAATGGAAGCAAGCATTTCCTACGTAAAATGACACGAGTAATCGAGTGCTGGCGGCAGAATTCAAATCGGAGCATCCGTTCCTCTGGAATTCACTAAAATGTATGAAAACATGTTTTACAGTATTCTGGCTCCCAGTATCGCTATCGGGAAATGAGAACAAGCATTTCCTGCGTAAAATGACACGAGTAATCGAACTGTGTCGGCAGAATTCGAATACGAGCCTCTGTTCCTCTGGAGTTCACTAAAATGTATGAAAACGTGTTTTACAGTATTTTGGCTCCCAGGATCGCTATCAGGAAATGGAAGCAAGCATTTCCTACGTAAAATGACACGAGTAATCGAACTGTGCCGACAGAATTCAAATCCGAGCCTCCGTTCCTCTGGAATTCCCTAAAATGTATGAAAACATGTTTTACAGTATTCTGGCTCCCAGGATCGCAATCGCGAAATGAAGACAAGTATTTCCTACGTAAAATGACACGAGTAATCGAACTATGCCGGCAGAATTCAAATCCGAGCCTCTGTTCCTCTGGAATTCACAAATATGTATGAAAACGTGTTTTACAGTATTCTGGCTCCCAGGATCGCAATCGGGAAATGAAGACAAGTATTTCCTACGTAAAATGACACGAGTAATCGAACTGTGCCGGCAGAATTCAAATACGAGCCTCTGTTCCTCTGGAATTCACAAATATGTATGAAAACGTGTTTTACACAATTTTGGCTCCCAGGATCGCTATCGGGAAATGGGAACAAGCATTTCCTGCGTAAAATGACACGACTAATCGAATGCTGTCGGCAGAATTCAAATCCGAGCCTCCGTTCCTCTGGAATTCACAAATATGTATCAAAACGTGTTTTACAGTATTCTGGCTCCCAGGATCGCAATCGCGAAATTAAGACAAGTATTTCCTACGTAAAATGACACGAGTAATCGAACTATGCCGGCAGAATTCAAATCCGAGCCTCTGTTCTTCTGGAAATCACAAATATGCATGAAAACGTGTTTTACAGTATTTTGGCTCCCAGTATCGCTATCGGGAAATGAGAACAAGCATTTCCTGCGTAAAATGACACGAGTAATCGAACTGTGTCGGCAGAATTCGAATACGAGCCTCTGTTCCTCTGGAGTTCTCTAAAATGTATGAAAACGTGTTTTACAGTATCTTGGCTCCCAGGATCGCTATCAGGAAATGGAAGCAAGCATTTCCTACGTAAAATGACACGAGTAATCGAACTGTGCCGACAGAATTCAAATCCGAGCCTCCGTTCCTCTGGAATTCACAAATATGTATGAAAACGTGTTTTACACAATTTTGGCTCCCAGGATCGCTATCGGGAAATGGGAACAAGCATTTCCTGCGTAAAATGACACGACTAATCGAATGCTGTCGGCAGAATTCAAATCCGAGCCTCCGTTCCTCTGGAATTCACAAATATGTATCAAAACGTGTTTTACAGTATTCTGGCTCCCAGGATCGCAAGCGCGAAATGAAGACAAGTATTTCCTACGTAAAATGACACGAGTAATCGAACTGTGTCGGCAGAATTCGAATACGAGCCTCTTTTCCTCTGGAGTTCACTAAAATGTATGAAAACGTGTTTTACAGTATTTTGGCTCCCAGGATCGCTATCAGGAAATGGAAACAAGCATTTCCTACGTAAAATGACACGAGTAATCGAATGCTGGCGGCAGAATTCAAATCGGAGCATCCGTTCCTCTGGAATTCACTAAAATGTATGAAAACATGTTTTACAGTATTCTGGCTCCCAGGATCGCTATCAGGAAATGGAAGCAAGCATTTCCTACGTAAAATGACACGAGTAATCGAACTGTGCTGGCAGAATTCAAATCCGAGCCTCCGTTCCTCTGGAATTCCCTAAAATGTATGAAAACATGTTTTACAGTATTTTGGCTCCCAGGATCGCTATCAGGAAATGGAAGCAAGCATTTCCTACGTAAAATGACACGAGTAATCGAGTGCTGGCGGCAGAATTCAAATCGGAGCATCCGTTCCTCTGGAATTCACTAAAATGTATGAAAACATGTTTTACAGTATTCTGGCTCCCAGTATCGCTATCGGGAAATGAGAACAAGCATTTCCTGCGTAAAATGACACGAGTAATCGAACTGTGTCGGCAGAATTCGAATACGAGCCTCTGTTCCTCTGGAGTTCACTAAAATGTATGAAAACGTGTTTTACAGTATTTTGGCTCCCAGGATCGCTATCAGGAAATGGAAGCAAGCATTTCCTACGTAAAATGACACGAGTAATCGAACTGTGCCGACAGAATTCAAATCCGAGCCTCCGTTCCTCTGGAATTCCCTAAAATGTATGAAAACATGTTTTACAGTATTCTGGCTCCCAGGATCGCAATCGCGAAATGAAGACAAGTATTTCCTACGTAAAATGACACGAGTAATCGAACTATGCCGGCAGAATTCAAATCCGAGCCTCTGTTCCTCTGGAATTCACAAATATGTATGAAAACGTGTTTTACAGTATTCTGGCTCCCAGGATCGCAATCGGGAAATGAAGACAAGTATTTCCTACGTAAAATGACACGAGTAATCGAACTGTGCCGGCAGAATTCAAATACGAGCCTCTGTTCCTCTGGAATTCACAAATATGTATGAAAACGTGTTTTACACAATTTTGGCTCCCAGGATCGCTATCGGGAAATGGGAACAAGCATTTCCTGCGTAAAATGACACGACTAATCGAATGCTGTCGGCAGAATTCAAATCCGAGCCTCCGTTCCTCTGGAATTCACAAATATGTATCAAAACGTGTTTTACAGTATTCTGGCTCCCAGGATCGCAATCGCGAAATTAAGACAAGTATTTCCTACGTAAAATGACACGAGTAATCGAACTATGCCGGCAGAATTCAAATCCGAGCCTCTGTTCTTCTGGAAATCACAAATATGCATGAAAACGTGTTTTACAGTATTTTGGCTCCCAGTATCGCTATCGGGAAATGAGAACAAGCATTTCCTGCGTAAAATGACACGAGTAATCGAACTGTGTCGGCAGAATTCGAATACGAGCCTCTGTTCCTCTGGAGTTCTCTAAAATGTATGAAAACGTGTTTTACAGTATCTTGGCTCCCAGGATCGCTATCAGGAAATGGAAGCAAGCATTTCCTACGTAAAATGACACGAGTAATCGAACTGTGCCGACAGAATTCAAATCCGAGCCTCCGTTCCTCTGGAATTCACAAATATGTATGAAAACGTGATTTACAGTATTCTGGCTCCCAGGATCGCTATCAGGAAATGGAAACAAGCATTTCCTACGTAAAATGACACGAGTAATCGAATGCTGGCGGCAGAATTCAAATCGGAGCATCCGTTCCTCTGGAATTCACTAAAATGTATGAAAACATGTTTTACAGTATTCTGGCTCCCAGGATCGCTATCAGGAAATGGAAGCAAGCATTTCCTACGTAAAATGACACGAGTAATCGAACTGTGCTGGCAGAATTCAAATCCGAGCCTCCGTTCCTCTGGAATTCCCTAAAATGTATGAAAACATGTTTTACAGTATTCTGGCTCCCAGGATCGCTATCAGGAAATGGAAGCAAGCATTTCCTACGTAAAATGACACGAGTAATCGAATGCTGGCGGCAGAATTCAAATCCGAGCCTCTGTTCCTCTGGAATTCACAAATATGTATGAAAACGTGTTTTACAGTATTCTGGCTCCCAGGATCGCTATCAGGAAATGGAAACAAGCATTTCCTACGTAAAATGACACGAGTAATCGAATGCTGGCGGCAGAATTCAAATCGGAGCATCCGTTCCTCTGGAATTCACTAAAATGTATGAAAACATGTTTTACAGTATTCTGGCTCCCAGGATCGCAATCTCGAAATGAAGACAAGTATTTCCTACGTAAAATGACACGAGTAATCGAACTATGCCAGCAGAATTCAAATCCGAGCCTCTGTTCCTCTGGAATTCACAAATATGTATGAAAACGTGTTTTACAGTATTCTGGCTCCCAGGATCGCAATCGGGAAATGAAGACAAGTATTTCCTACGTAAAATGACACCAGTAATCGAACTGTGCCGGCAGAATTCAAATACGAGCCTCTGTTCCTCTGGAATTCACTAAAATGTATGAAAACGTGTTTTACAGTATTTTGGCTCCCAGGATCGCTATCAGGAAATGGAAACAAGTATTTCCTACGTAAAATGACACCAGTAATCGAACTGTGCCGGCAGAATTCAAATACGAGCCTCTGTTCCTCTGGAATTCACAAATATGTATCAAAACGTGTTTTACAGTATTCTGGCTCCCAGGATCGCAAGCGCGAAATGAAGACAAGTATTTCCTACGTAAAATGACACGAGTAATCGAACTATGCCGGCAGAATTCAAATCCGAGCCTCTGTTCCTCTGGAATTCACTAAAATGTATGAAAACGTGTTTTACAGTATTTTGGCTGCCAGGATCGCTATCGGGAAATGGGAACAAGCATTTCCTGCGTAAAATGACACGACTAATCGAATGCTGTCGGCAGAATTCAAATCCGAGCCTCTGTTCTTCTGGAAATCACAAATATGCATGAAAACGTGTTTTACAGTATTTTGGCTCCCAGTATCGCTATCGGGAAATGAGAACAAGCATTTCCTGCGTAAAATGACACGAGTAATCGAACTGTGCTGGCAGAATTCAAATCCGAGCCTCCGTTCCTCTGGAATTCCCTAAAATGTATGAAAACATGTTTTACAGTATTCTGGCTCCCAGGATCGCAATCGCGAAATGAAGACAAGTATTTCCTACGTAAAATGACACGAGTAATCGAACTATGCCGGCAGAATTCAAATCCGAGCCTC
The DNA here is from genome assembly GCA_910591665.1 of Ectemnius continuus. Taxonomy (NCBI): domain Eukaryota; kingdom Metazoa; phylum Arthropoda; class Insecta; order Hymenoptera; family Crabronidae; genus Ectemnius; species Ectemnius continuus. The sequence continues at coordinate 1,000,321 of CAJUYD010000014.1, read as the reverse complement.
TGTTCCTCTGGAATTCACAAATATGTATGAAAACGTGTTTTACAGTATTCTGGCTCCCAGGATCGCTATCAGGAAATGGAAACAAGCATTTCCTACGTAAAATGACACGAGTAATCGAACTGTGTCGGCAGAATTCAAATCGGAGCATCCGTTCCTCTGGAATTCACTAAAATGTATGAAAACATGTTTTACAGTATTCTGGCTCCCAGTATCGCTATCGGGAAATGAGAACAAGCATTTCCTGCGTAAAATGACACGAGTAATCGAACTGTGTCGGCAGAATTCGAATACGAGCCTCTTTTCCTCTGGAGTTCACTAAAATGTATGAAAACGTGTTTTACAGTATTTTGGCTCCCAGGATCGCTATCAGGAAATGGAAGCAAGCATTTCCTACGTAAAATGACACGAGTAATCGAACTGTGCTGGCAGAATTCAAATCCGAGCCTCCGTTCCTCTGGAATTCCCTAAAATGTATGAAAACATGTTTTACAGTATTTTGGCTCCCAGGATCGCTATCAGGAAATGGAAGCAAGCATTTCCTACGTAAAATGACACGAGTAATCGAACTGTGCCGACAGAATTCAAATCCGAGCCTCCGTTCCTCTGGAATTCCCTAAAATGTATGAAAACATGTTTTACAGTATTCTGGCTCCCAGGATCGCAATCGCGAAATGAAGACAAGTATTTCCTACGTAAAATGACACGAGTAATCGAACTATGCCGGCAGAATTCAAATCCGAGCCTCTGTTCCTCTGGAATTCACAAATATGTATGAAAACGTGTTTTACAGTATTCTGGCTCCCAGGATCGCAATCGGGAAATGAAGACAAGTATTTCCTACGTAAAATGACACGAGTAATCGAACTGTGCCGGCAGAATTCAAATACGAGCCTCTGTTCCTCTGGAATTCACTAAAATGTATGAAAACGTGGTTTACAGTATTTTGGCTCCCAGGATCGCTATCAGGAAATGGAAACAAGTATTCCTACGTAAAATGACACGGCTAATCGAACTGTGCCGGCAGAATTCAAATCCGAGCCTCCGTTCCTCTGGAATTCACAAATATGTATGAAAACGTGTTTTACACAATTTTGGCTCCCAGGATCGCTATCGGGAAATGGGAACAAGCATTTCCTGCGTAAAATGACACGACTAATCGAATGCTGTCGGCAGAATTCAAATCCGAGCCTCCGTTCCTCTGGAATTCACAAATATGTATCAAAACGTGTTTTACAGTATTCTGGCTCCCAGGATCGCAATCGCGAAATTAAGACAAGTATTTCCTACGTAAAATGACACGAGTAATCGAACTATGCCGGCAGAATTCAAATCCGAGCCTCTGTTCTTCTGGAAATCACAAATATGCATGAAAACGTGTTTTACAGTATTTTGGCTCCCAGTATCGCTATCGGGAAATGAGAACAAGCATTTCCTGCGTAAAATGACACGAGTAATCGAACTGTGTCGGCAGAATTCGAATACGAGCCTCTGTTCCTCTGGAGTTCACTAAAATGTATGAAAACGTGTTTTACAGTATTTTGGCTCCCAGGATCGCTATCAGGAAATGGAAACAAGCATTTCCTACGTAAAATGACACGAGTAATCGAACTGTGCTGGCAGAATTCAAATCCGAGCCTCCGTTCCTCTGGAATTCCCTAAAATGTATGAAAACATGTTTTACAGTATTTTGGCTCCCAGGATCGCTATCAGGAAATGGAAGCAAGCATTTCCTACGTAAAATGACACGAGTAATCGAGTGCTGGCGGCAGAATTCAAATCGGAGCATCCGTTCCTCTGGAATTCACTAAAATGTATGAAAACATGTTTTACAGTATTCTGGCTCCCAGTATCGCTATCGGGAAATGAGAACAAGCATTTCCTGCGTAAAATGACACGAGTAATCGAACTGTGTCGGCAGAATTCGAATACGAGCCTCTGTTCCTCTGGAGTTCACTAAAATGTATGAAAACGTGTTTTACAGTATTTTGGCTCCCAGGATCGCTATCAGGAAATGGAAGCAAGCATTTCCTACGTAAAATGACACGAGTAATCGAACTGTGCCGGCCGAATTCAAATCCGAGCCTCCGTTCCTCTGGAATTCACAAATATGTATGAAAACGTGTTTTACAGTATTCTGGCTCCCAGGATCGCTATCAGGAAATGGAAACAAGCATTTCCTACGTAAAATGACACGAGTAATCGAATGCTGGCGGCAGAATTCAAATCGGAGCATCCGTTCCTCTGGAATTCACTAAAATGTATGAAAACATGTTTTACAGTATTCTGGCTCCCAGGATCGCAATCTCGAAATGAAGACAAGTATTTCCTACGTAAAATGACACGAGTAATCGAACTATGCCAGCAGAATTCAAATCCGAGCCTCTGTTCCTCTGGAATTCACTAAAATGTATGAAAACATGTTTTACAGTATTCTGGCTCCCAGGATCGCTATCAGGAAATGGAAGCAAGCATTTCCTACGTAAAATGACACGAGTAATCGAACTGTGCTGGCAGAATTCAAATCCGAGCCTCCGTTCCTCTGGAATTCCCTAAAATGTATGAAAACATGTTTTACAGTATTCTGGCTCCCAGGATCGCTATCAGGAAATGGAAGCAAGCATTTCCTACGTAAAATGACACGAGTAATCGAACTGTGCTGGCAGAATTCAAATCCGAGTCTCCGTTCCTCTGGAATTCCCTAAAATGTATGAAAACATGTTTTACAGTATTCTGGCTCCCAGGATCGCAATCGCGAAATGAAGACAAGTATTTCCTACGTAAAATGACACGAGTAATCGAACTATGCCAGCAGAATTCAAATCCGAGCCTCTGTTCCTCTGGAATTCACAAATATGTATGAAAACGTGTTTTACAGTATTCTGGCTCCCAGGATCGCTATCAGGAAATGGAAACAAGCATTTCCTACGTAAAATGACACGAGTAATCGAATGCTGGCGGCAGAATTCAAATCGGAGCATCCGTTCCTCTGGAATTCCCTAAAATGTATGAAAACATGTTTTACAGTATTCTGGCTCCCAGGATCGCTATCAGGAAATGGAAGCAACCATTTCCTACGTAAAATGACACGAGTAATCGAACTGTGCCGGCCGAATTCAAATCCGAGCCTCCGTTCCTCTGGAATTCACAAATATGTATGAAAACGTGTTTTACAGTATTCTGGCTCCCAGGATCGCTATCAGGAAATGGAAACAAGCATTTCCTACGTAAAATGACACGAGTAATCGAATGCTGGCGGCAGAATTCAAATCGGAGCATCCGTTCCTCTGGAATTCACTAAAATGTATGAAAACATGTTTTACAGTATTCTGGCTCCCAGGATCGCAATCTCGAAATGAAGACAAGTATTTCCTACGTAAAATGACACGAGTAATCGAACTATGCCAGCAGAATTCAAATCCGAGCCTCTGTTCCTCTGGAATTCACTAAAATGTATGAAAACATGTTTTACAGTATTCTGGCTCCCAGGATCGCTATCAGGAAATGGAAGCAAGCATTTCCTACGTAAAATGACACGAGTAATCGAACTGTGCTGGCAGAATTCAAATCCGAGCCTCCGTTCCTCTGGAATTCCCTAAAATGTATGAAAACATGTTTTACAGTATTCTGGCTCCCAGGATCGCTATCAGGAAATGGAAGCAAGCATTTCCTACGTAAAATGACACGAGTAATCGAACTGTGCTGGCAGAATTCAAATCCGAGTCTCCGTTCCTCTGGAATTCCCTAAAATGTATGAAAACATGTTTTACAGTATTCTGGCTCCCAGGATCGCAATCGCGAAATGAAGACAAGTATTTCCTACGTAAAATGACACGAGTAATCGAACTATGCCAGCAGAATTCAAATCCGAGCCTCTGTTCCTCTGGAATTCACAAATATGTATGAAAACGTGTTTTACAGTATTCTGGCTCCCAGGATCGCTATCAGGAAATGGAAACAAGCATTTCCTACGTAAAATGACACGAGTAATCGAATGCTGGCGGCAGAATTCAAATCGGAGCATCCGTTCCTCTGGAATTCCCTAAAATGTATGAAAACATGTTTTACAGTATTCTGGCTCCCAGGATCGCTATCAGGAAATGGAAGCAACCATTTCCTACGTAAAATGACACGAGTAATCGAACTGTGCCGGCCGAATTCAAATCCGAGCCTCCGTTCCTCTGGAATTCACAAATATGTATGAAAACGTGTTTTACAGTATTCTGGCTCCCAGGATCGCTATCAGGAAATGGAAACAAGCATTTCCTACGTAAAATGACACGAGTAATCGAATGCTGGCGGCAGAATTCAAATCGGAGCATCCGTTCCTCTGGAATTCACTAAAATGTATGAAAACATGTTTTACAGTATTCTGGCTCCCAGGATCGCAATCTCGAAATGAAGACAAGTATTTCCTACGTAAAATGACACGAGTAATCGAACTATGCCAGCAGAATTCAAATCCGAGCCTCTGTTCCTCTGGAATTCACAAATATGTATGAAAACGTGTTTTACAGTATTCTGGCTCCCAGGATCGCAATCGGGAAATGAAGACAAGTATTTCCTACGTAAAATGACACCAGTAATCGAACTGTGCCGGCAGAATTCAAATCCGAGCCTCCGTTCCTCTGGAATCCACAAATATGTATGAAAACGTGTTTTACACAATTTTGGCTCCCAGGATCGCTATCGGGAAATGGGAACAAGCATTTCCTGCGTAAAATGACACGACTAATCGAATGCTGTCGGCAGAATTCAAATCCGAGCCTCCGTTCCTCTGGAATTCACAAATATGTATCAAAACGTGTTTTACAGTATTCTGGCTCCCAGGATCGCAAGCGCGAAATGAAGACAAGTATTTCCTACGTAAAATGACACGAGTAATCGAACTGTGTCGGCAGAATTCGAATACGAGCCTCTTTTCCTCTGGAGTTCACTAAAATGTATGAAAACGTGTTTTACAGTATTTTGGCTCCCAGGATCGCTATCAGGAAATGGAAACAAGCATTTCCTACGTAAAATGACACGAGTAATCGAATGCTGGCGGCAGAATTCAAATCGGAGCATCCGTTCCTCTGGAATTCACTAAAATGTATGAAAACATGTTTTACAGTATTCTGGCTCCCAGGATCGCTATCAGGAAATGGAAGCAAGCATTTCCTACGTAAAATGACACGAGTAATCGAACTGTGCTGGCAGAATTCAAATCCGAGCCTCCGTTCCTCTGGAATTCCCTAAAATGTATGAAAACATGTTTTACAGTATTTTGGCTCCCAGGATCGCTATCAGGAAATGGAAGCAAGCATTTCCTACGTAAAATGACACGAGTAATCGAGTGCTGGCGGCAGAATTCAAATCGGAGCATCCGTTCCTCTGGAATTCACTAAAATGTATGAAAACATGTTTTACAGTATTCTGGCTCCCAGTATCGCTATCGGGAAATGAGAACAAGCATTTCCTGCGTAAAATGACACGAGTAATCGAACTGTGTCGGCAGAATTCGAATACGAGCCTCTGTTCCTCTGGAGTTCACTAAAATGTATGAAAACGTGTTTTACAGTATTTTGGCTCCCAGGATCGCTATCAGGAAATGGAAGCAAGCATTTCCTACGTAAAATGACACGAGTAATCGAACTGTGCCGACAGAATTCAAATCCGAGCCTCCGTTCCTCTGGAATTCCCTAAAATGTATGAAAACATGTTTTACAGTATTCTGGCTCCCAGGATCGCAATCGCGAAATGAAGACAAGTATTTCCTACGTAAAATGACACGAGTAATCGAACTATGCCGGCAGAATTCAAATCCGAGCCTCTGTTCCTCTGGAATTCACAAATATGTATGAAAACGTGTTTTACAGTATTCTGGCTCCCAGGATCGCAATCGGGAAATGAAGACAAGTATTTCCTACGTAAAATGACACGAGTAATCGAACTGTGCCGGCAGAATTCAAATACGAGCCTCTGTTCCTCTGGAATTCACTAAAATGTATGAAAACGTGTTTTACAGTATTTTGGCTCCCAGGATCGCTATCAGGAAATGGAAACAAGTATTCCTACGTAAAATGACACGGCTAATCGAACTGTGCCGGCAGAATTCAAATCCGAGCCTCCGTTCCTCTGGAATTCACAAATATGTATGAAAACGTGTTTTACACAATTTTGGCTCCCAGGATCGCTATCGGGAAATGGGAACAAGCATTTCCTGCGTAAAATGACACGACTAATCGAATGCTGTCGGCAGAATTCAAATCCGAGCCTCCGTTCCTCTGGAATTCACAAATATGTATCAAAACGTGTTTTACAGTATTCTGGCTCCCAGGATCGCAATCGCGAAATTAAGACAAGTATTTCCTACGTAAAATGACACGAGTAATCGAACTATGCCGGCAGAATTCAAATCCGAGCCTCTGTTCTTCTGGAAATCACAAATATGCATGAAAACGTGTTTTACAGTATTTTGGCTCCCAGTATCGCTATCGGGAAATGAGAACAAGCATTTCCTGCGTAAAATGACACGAGTAATCGAACTGTGTCGGCAGAATTCGAATACGAGCCTCTGTTCCTCTGGAGTTCTCTAAAATGTATGAAAACGTGTTTTACAGTATCTTGGCTCCCAGGATCGCTATCAGGAAATGGAAGCAAGCATTTCCTACGTAAAATGACACGAGTAATCGAACTGTGCCGACAGAATTCAAATCCGAGCCTCCGTTCCTCTGGAATTCACAAATATGTATGAAAACGTGATTTACAGTATTCTGGCTCCCAGGATCGCTATCAGGAAATGGAAACAAGCATTTCCTACGTAAAATGACACGAGTAATCGAATGCTGGCGGCAGAATTCAAATCGGAGCATCCGTTCCTCTGGAATTCACTAAAATGTATGAAAACATGTTTTACAGTATTCTGGCTCCCAGGATCGCTATCAGGAAATGGAAGCAAGCATTTCCTACGTAAAATGACACGAGTAATCGAACTGTGCTGGCAGAATTCAAATCCGAGCCTCCGTTCCTCTGGAATTCCCTAAAATGTATGAAAACATGTTTTACAGTATTCTGGCTCCCAGGATCGCTATCAGGAAATGGAAGCAAGCATTTCCTACGTAAAATGACACGAGTAATCGAATGCTGGCGGCAGAATTCAAATCCGAGCCTCTGTTCCTCTGGAATTCACAAATATGTATGAAAACGTGTTTTACAGTATTCTGGCTCCCAGGATCGCTATCAGGAAATGGAAACAAGCATTTCCTACGTAAAATGACACGAGTAATCGAATGCTGGCGGCAGAATTCAAATCGGAGCATCCGTTCCTCTGGAATTCACTAAAATGTATGAAAACATGTTTTACAGTATTCTGGCTCCCAGGATCGCAATCTCGAAATGAAGACAAGTATTTCCTACGTAAAATGACACGAGTAATCGAACTATGCCAGCAGAATTCAAATCCGAGCCTCTGTTCCTCTGGAATTCACAAATATGTATGAAAACGTGTTTTACAGTATTCTGGCTCCCAGGATCGCAATCGGGAAATGAAGACAAGTATTTCCTACGTAAAATGACACCAGTAATCGAACTGTGCCGGCAGAATTCAAATACGAGCCTCTGTTCCTCTGGAATTCACTAAAATGTATGAAAACGTGTTTTACAGTATTTTGGCTCCCAGGATCGCTATCAGGAAATGGAAACAAGTATTTCCTACGTAAAATGACACCAGTAATCGAACTGTGCCGGCAGAATTCAAATACGAGCCTCTGTTCCTCTGGAATTCACAAATATGTATCAAAACGTGTTTTACAGTATTCTGGCTCCCAGGATCGCAAGCGCGAAATGAAGACAAGTATTTCCTACGTAAAATGACACGAGTAATCGAACTATGCCGGCAGAATTCAAATCCGAGCCTCTGTTCCTCTGGAATTCACTAAAATGTATGAAAACGTGTTTTACAGTATTTTGGCTGCCAGGATCGCTATCGGGAAATGGGAACAAGCATTTCCTGCGTAAAATGACACGACTAATCGAATGCTGTCGGCAGAATTCAAATCCGAGCCTCTGTTCTTCTGGAAATCACAAATATGCATGAAAACGTGTTTTACAGTATTTTGGCTCCCAGTATCGCTATCGGGAAATGAGAACAAGCATTTCCTGCGTAAAATGACACGAGTAATCGAACTGTGCTGGCAGAATTCAAATCCGAGCCTCCGTTCCTCTGGAATTCCCTAAAATGTATGAAAACATGTTTTACAGTATTCTGGCTCCCAGGATCGCAATCGCGAAATGAAGACAAGTATTTCCTACGTAAAATGACACGAGTAATCGAACTATGCCGGCAGAATTCAAATCCGAGCCTCTGTTCCTCTGGAATTCACAAATATGTATGAAAACGTGTTTTACAGTATTCTGGCTCCCAGGATCGCTATCAGGAAATGGAAACAAGCATTTCCTACGTAAAATGACACGAGTAATCGAACTGTGTCGGCAGAATTCAAATCGGAGCATCCGTTCCTCTGGAATTCACTAAAATGTATGAAAACATGTTTTACAGTATTCTGGCTCCCAGTATCGCTATCGGGAAATGAGAACAAGCATTTCCTGCGTAAAATGACACGAGTAATCGAACTGTGTCGGCAGAATTCGAATACGAGCCTCTTTTCCTCTGGAGTTCACTAAAATGTATGAAAACATGTTTTACAGTATTCTGGCTCCCAGGATCGCTATCAGGAAATGGAAGCAAGCATTTCCTACGTAAAATGACACGAGTAATCGAACTGTGCCGGCAGAATTCAAATCCGAGCCTCCGTTCCTCTGGAATTCCCTAAAATGTATGAAAACATGTTTTACAGTATTCTGGCTCCCAGTATCGCTATCGGGAAATGAGAACAAGCATTTCCTGCGTAAAATGACACGAGTAATCGAACTGTGTCGGCAGAATTCGAATACGAGCCTCTGTTCCTCTGGAGTTCACTAAAATGTATGAAAACGTGTTTTACAGTATTTTGGCTCCCAGGATCGCTATCAGGAAATGGAAGCAAGCATTTCCTACGTAAAATGACACGAGTAATCGAACTGTGCCGGCCGAATTCAAATCCGAGCCTCCGTTCCTCTGGAATTCACAAATATGTATGAAAACGTGTTTTACAGTATTCTGGCTCCCAGGATCGCTATCAGGAAATGGAAACAAGCATTTCCTACGTAAAATGACACGAGTAATCGAATGCTGGCGGCAGAATTCAAATCGGAGCATCCGTTCCTCTGGAATTCACTAAAATGTATGAAAACATGTTTTACAGTATTCTGGCTCCCAGGATCGCTATCAGGAAATGGAAGCAAGCATTTCCTACGTAAAATGACACGAGTAATCGAACTGTGCTGGCAGAATTCAAATCCGAGCCTCCGTTCCTCTGGAATTCCCTAAAATGTATGAAAACATGTTTTACAGTATTCTGGCTCCCAGGATCGCTATCAGGAAATGGAAGCAAGCATTTCCTACGTAAAATGACACGAGTAATCGAATGCTGGCGGCAGAATTCAAATCGGAGCATCCGTTCCTCTGGAATTCACTAAAATGTATGAAAACATGTTTTACAGTATTCTGGCTCCCAGAATCGCTATCAGGAAATGGAAGCAAGCATTTCCTACGTAAAATGACACGAGTAATCGAACTGTGCTGGCAGAATTCAAATCCGAGTCTCCGTTCCTCTGGAATTCCCTAAAATGTATGAAAACATGTTTTACAGTATTCTGGCTCCCAGGATCGCAATCGCGAAATGAAGACAAGTATTTCCTACGTAAAATGACACGAGTAATCGAACTATGCCAGCAGAATTCAAATCCGAGCCTCTGTTCCTCTGGAATTCACAAATATGTATGAAAACGTGTTTTACAGTATTCTGGCTCCCAGGATCGCTATCAGGAAATGGAAACAAGCATTTCCTACGTAAAATGACACGAGTAATCGAATGCTGGCGGCAGAATTCAAATCGGAGCATCCGTTCCTCTGGAATTCCCTAAAATGTATGAAAACATGTTTTACAGTATTCTGGCTCCCAGGATCGCTATCAGGAAATGGAAGCAACCATTTCCTACGTAAAATGACACGAGTAATCGAACTGTGCCGGCCGAATTCAAATCCGAGCCTCCGTTCCTCTGGAATTCACAAATATGTATGAAAACGTGTTTTACAGTATTCTGGCTCCCAGGATCGCTATCAGGAAATGGAAACAAGCATTTCCTACGTAAAATGACACGAGTAATCGAATGCTGGCGGCAGAATTCAAATCGGAGCATCCGTTCCTCTGGAATTCACTAAAATGTATGAAAACATGTTTTACAGTATTCTGGCTCCCAGGATCGCAATCTCGAAATGAAGACAAGTATTTCCTACGTAAAATGACACGAGTAATCGAACTATGCCAGCAGAATTCAAATCCGAGCCTCTGTTCCTCTGGAATTCACAAATATGTATGAAAACGTGTTTTACAGTATTCTGGCTCCCAGGATCGCAATCGGGAAATGAAGACAAGTATTTCCTACGTAAAATGACACCAGTAATCGAACTGTGCCGGCAGAATTCAAATACGAGCCTCTGTTCCTCTGGAATTCACTAAAATGTATGAAAACGTGTTTTACAGTATTTTGGCTCCCAGGATCGCTATCAGGAAATGGAAACAAGTATTTCCTACGTAAAATGACACGGCTAATCGAACTGTGCCGGCAGAATTCAAATCCGAGCCTCCGTTCCTCTGGAATCCACAAATATGTATGAAAACGTGTTTTACACAATTTTGGCTCCCAGGATCGCTATCGGGAAATGGGAACAAGCATTTCCTGCGTAAAATGACACGACTAATCGAATGCCGTCGGCAGAATTCAAATCCGAGCCTCCGTTCCTCTGGAATTCACAAATATGTATCAAAACGTGTTTTACAGTATTCTGGCTCCCAGGATCGCAAGCGCGAAATGAAGACAAGTATTTCCTACGTAAAATGACACGAGTAATCGAACTATGCCGGCAGAATTCAAATCCGAGCCTCTGTTCCTCTGGAATTCACTAAAATGTATGAAAACGTGTTTTACAGTATTTTGGCTGCCAGGATCGCTATCGGGAAATGGGAACAAGCATTTCCTGCGTAAAATGACACGACTAATCGAATGCTGTCGGCAGAATTCAAATCCGAGCCTCTGTTCTTCTGGAAATCACAAATATGCATGAAAACGTGTTTTACAGTATTTTGGCTCCCAGTATCGCTATCGGGAAATGAGAACAAGCATTTCCTGCGTAAAATGACACGAGTAATCGAACTGTGCCGGCAGAATTCAAATCCGAGCCTCCGTTCCTCTGGAATTCCCTAAAATGTATGAAAACATGTTTTACAGTATTCTGGCTCCCAGGATCGCAATCGCGAAATGAAGACAAGTATTTCCTACGTAAAATGACACGAGTAATCGAACTATGCCGGCAGAATTCAAATCCGAGCCTCTGTTCCTCTGGAATTCACAAATATGTATGAAAACGTGTTTTACAGTATTCTGGCTCCCAGGATCGCTATCAGGAAATGGAAACAAGCATTTCCTACGTAAAATGACACGAGTAATCGAACTGTGTCGGCAGAATTCAAATCGGAGCATCCGTTCCTCTGGAATTCACTAAAATGTATGAAAACATGTTTTACAGTATTCTGGCTCCCAGTATCGCTATCGGGAAATGAGAACAAGCATTTCCTGCGTAAAATGACACGAGTAATCGAACTGTGTCGGCAGAATTCGAATACGAGCCTCTTTTCCTCTGGAGTTCACTAAAATGTATGAAAACGTGTTTTACAGTATTTTGGCTCCCAGGATCGCTATCAGGAAATGGAAACAAGCATTTCCTACGTAAAATGACACGAGTAATCGAATGCTGGCGGCAGAATTCAAATCGGAGCATCCGTTCCTCTGGAATTCACTAAAATGTATGAAAACATGTTTTACAGTATTCTGGCTCCCAGGATCGCTATCAGGAAATGGAAGCAAGCATTTCCTACGTAAAATGACACGAGTAATCGAACTGTGCTGGCAGAATTCAAATCCGAGCCTCCGTTCCTCTGGAATTCCCTAAAATGTATGAAAACATGTTTTACAGTATTTTGGCTCCCAGGATCGCTATCAGGAAATGGAAGCAAGCATTTCCTACGTAAAATGACACGAGTAATCGAGTGCTGGCGGCAGAATTCAAATCGGAGCATCCGTTCCTCTGGAATTCACTAAAATGTATGAAAACATGTTTTACAGTATTCTGGCTCCCAGTATCGCTATCGGGAAATGAGAACAAGCATTTCCTGCGTAAAATGACACGAGTAATCGAACTGTGTCGGCAGAATTCGAATACGAGCCTCTGTTCCTCTGGAGTTCACTAAAATGTATGAAAACGTGTTTTACAGTATTTTGGCTCCCAGGATCGCTATCAGGAAATGGAAGCAAGCATTTCCTACGTAAAATGACACGAGTAATCGAACTGTGCCGGCCGAATTCAAATCCGAGCCTCCGTTCCTCTGGAATTCACAAATATGTATGAAAACGTGTTTTACAGTATTCTGGCTCCCAGGATCGCTATCAGGAAATGGAAACAAGCATTTCCTACGTAAAATGACACGAGTAATCGAATGCTGGCGGCAGAATTCAAATCGGAGCATCCGTTCCTCTGGAATTCACTAAAATGTATGAAAACATGTTTTACAGTATTCTGGCTCCCAGGATCGCTATCAGGAAATGGAAGCAAGCATTTCCTACGTAAAATGACACGAGTAATCGAACTGTGCTGGCAGAATTCAAATCCGAGCCTCCGTTCCTCTGGAATTCCCTAAAATGTATGAAAACATGTTTTACAGTATTCTGGCTCCCAGGATCGCTATCAGGAAATGGAAGCAAGCATTTCCTACGTAAAATGACACGAGTAATCGAACTGTGCTGGCAGAATTCAAATCCGAGTCTCCGTTCCTCTGGAATTCCCTAAAATGTATGAAAACATGTTTTACAGTATTCTGGCTCCCAGGATCGCAATCGCGAAATGAAGACAAGTATTTCCTACGTAAAATGACACGAGTAATCGAACTATGCCAGCAGAATTCAAATCCGAGCCTCTGTTCCTCTGGAATTCACAAATATGTATGAAAACGTGTTTTACAGTATTCTGGCTCCCAGGATCGCTATCAGGAAATGGAAACAAGCATTTCCTACGTAAAATGACACGAGTAATCGAATGCTGGCGGCAGAATTCAAATCGGAGCATCCGTTCCTCTGGAATTCCCTAAAATGTATGAAAACATGTTTTACAGTATTCTGGCTCCCAGGATCGCTATCAGGAAATGGAAGCAACCATTTCCTACGTAAAATGACACGAGTAATCGAACTGTGCCGGCCGAATTCAAATCCGAGCCTCCGTTCCTCTGGAATTCACAAATATGTATGAAAACGTGTTTTACAGTATTCTGGCTCCCAGGATCGCTATCAGGAAATGGAAACAAGCATTTCCTACGTAAAATGACACGAGTAATCGAATGCTGGCGGCAGAATTCAAATCGGAGCATCCGTTCCTCTGGAATTCACTAAAATGTATGAAAACATGTTTTACAGTATTCTGGCTCCCAGGATCGCAATCTCGAAATGAAGACAAGTATTTCCTACGTAAAATGACACGAGTAATCGAACTATGCCAGCAGAATTCAAATCCGAGCCTCTGTTCCTCTGGAATTCACTAAAATGTATGAAAACATGTTTTACAGTATTCTGGCTCCCAGGATCGCTATCAGGAAATGGAAGCAAGCATTTCCTACGTAAAATGACACGAGTAATCGAACTGTGCTGGCAGAATTCAAATCCGAGCCTCCGTTCCTCTGGAATTCCCTAAAATGTATGAAAACATGTTTTACAGTATTCTGGCTCCCAGGATCGCTATCAGGAAATGGAAGCAAGCATTTCCTACGTAAAATGACACGAGTAATCGAACTGTGCTGGCAGAATTCAAATCCGAGTCTCCGTTCCTCTGGAATTCCCTAAAATGTATGAAAACATGTTTTACAGTATTCTGGCTCCCAGGATCGCAATCGCGAAATGAAGACAAGTATTTCCTACGTAAAATGACACGAGTAATCGAACTATGCCAGCAGAATTCAAATCCGAGCCTCTGTTCCTCTGGAATTCACAAATATGTATGAAAACGTGTTTTACAGTATTCTGGCTCCCAGGATCGCTATCAGGAAATGGAAACAAGCATTTCCTACGTAAAATGACACGTGTAATCGAATGCTGGCGGCAGAATTCAAATCGGAGCATCCGTTCCTCTGGAATTCCCTAAAATGTATGAAAACATGTTTTACAGTATTCTGGCTCCCAGGATCGCTATCAGGAAATGGAAGCAACCATTTCCTACGTAAAATGACACGAGTAATCGAACTGTGCCGGCCGAATTCAAATCCGAGCCTCCGTTCCTCTGGAATTCACAAATATGTATGAAAACGTGTTTTACAGTATTCTGGCTCCCAGGATCGCTATCAGGAAATGGAAGCAAGCATTTCCTACGTAAAATGACACGAGTAATCGAACTGTGCTGGCAGAATTCAAATCCGAGCCTCCGTTCCTCTGGAATTCCCTAAAATGTATGAAAACATGTTTTACAGTATTCTGGCTCCCAGGATCGCTATCAGGAAATGGAAGCAAGCATATCCTACGTAAAATGACACGAGTAATCGAGTGCTGGCGACAGAATTCAAATCGGAGCATCCGTTCCTCTGGAATTCACTAAAATGTATGAAAACATGTTTTACAGTATTCTGGCTCCCAGTATCGCTATCGGGAAATGAGAACAAGCATTTCCTGCGTAAAATGACACGAGTAATCGAACTGTGTCGGCAGAATTCGAATACGAGCCTCTGTTCCTCTGGAGTTCACTAAAATGTATGAAAACGTGTTTTACAGTATTTTGGCTCCCAGGATCGCTATCAGGAAATGGAAACAAGTATTTCCTACGTAAAATGACACGGCTAATCGAACTGTGCCGGCAGAATTCAAATCGGAGCATCCGTTCCTCTGGAATTCACTAAAATGTATGAAAACATGTTTTACAGTATTCTGGCTCCCAGGATCGCAATCGCGAAATGAAGACAAGTATTTCCTACGTAAAATGACACGAGTAATCGAACTATGCCGGCAGAATTCAAATCCGAGCCTCTGTTCCTCTGGAATTCACAAATATGTATGAAAACGTGTTTTACAGTATTCTGGCTCCCAGGATCGCAATCGGGAAATGAAGACAAGTATTTCCTACGTAAAATGACACCAGTAATCGAACTGTGCCGGCAGAATTCGAATACGAGCCTCTGTTCCTCTGGAATTCACTAAAATGTATGAAAACGTGTTTTACAGTATTTTGGCTCCCAGGATCGCTATCAGGAAATGGAAACAAGTATTTCCTACGTAAAATGACACGGCTAATCGAACTGTGCCGGCAGAATTCAAATCCGAGCCTCTGTTCCTCTGGAATTCACAAATATGTATGAAAACGTGTTTTACAGTATTCTGGCTCCCAGGATCGCTATCAGGAAATGGAAACAAGCATTTCCTACGTAAAATGACACGAGTAATCGAATGCTGGCGGCAGAATTCAAATCGGAGCATCCGTTCCTCTGGAATTCACTAAAATGTATGAAAACATGTTTTACAGTATTCTGGCTCCCAGGATCGCAATCGCGAAATGAAGACAAGTATTTCCTACGTAAAATGACACGAGTAATCGAACTATGCCGGCAGAATTCAAATCCGAGCCTCTGTTCCTCTGGAATTCACTAAAATGTATGAAAACGTGTTTTACAGTATTTTGGCTGCCAGGATCGCTATCGGGAAATGGGAACAAGCATTTCTGCGTAAAATGACACGACTAATCGAATGCTGTCGGCAGAATTCAAATCCGAGCCTCTGTTCCTCTGGAATTCACTAAAATGTATGAAAACGTGTTTTACAGTATTTTGGCTCCCAGGATCGCTATCAGGAAATGGAAAGAAGTATTCCTACGTAAAATGACACGGCTAATCGAACTGTGCCGGCAATATTCAAATCCGAGCCTCCGTTCCTCTGGAATTCACAAATATGTATGAAAACGTGTTTTACACAATTTTGGCTCCCAGGATCGCTATCGGGAAATGGGAACAAGCATTTCCTGCGTAAAATGACACGACTAATCGAATGCTGTCGGCAGAATTCAAATCCGAGCCTCCGTTCCTCTGGAATTCACAAATATGTATCAAAACGTGTTTTACAGTATTCTGGCTCCCAGGATCGCAATCGCGAAATTAAGACAAGTATTTCCTACGTAAAATGACACGAGTAATCGAACTGTGTCGGCAGAATTCGAATACGAGCCTCTGTTCCTCTGGAGTTCACTAAAATGTATGAAAACGTGTTTTACAGTATTTTGGCTCCCAGGATCGCTATCAGGAAATGGAAACAAGCATTTCCTACGTAAAATGACACGAGTAATCGAATGCTGGCGGCAGAATTCAAATCGGAGCATCCGTTCCTCTGGAATTCACTAAAATGTATGAAAACATGTTTTACAGTATTCTGGCTCCCAGGATCGCTATCAGGAAATGGAAGCAAGCATTTCCTACGTAAAATGACACGAGTAATCGAACTGTGCCGGCAGAATTCAAATCCGAGCCTCCGTTCCTCTGGAATTCACAAATATGTATCAAAACGTGTTTTACAGTATTCTGGCTCCCAGGATCGCAATCGCGAAATTAAGACAAGTATTTCCTACGTAAAATGACACGAGTAATCGAACTATGCCGGCAGAATTCAAATCCGAGCCTCTGTTCTTCTGGAAATCACAAATATGCATGAAAACGTGTTTTACAGTATTTTGGCTCCCAGTATCGCTATCGGGAAATGAGAACAAGCATTTCCTGCGTAAAATGACACGAGTAATCGAACTGTGTCGGCAGATTTCGAATACGAGCCTCTGTTCCTCTGGAGTTCTCTAAAATGTATGAAAACGTGTTTTACAGTATCTTGGCTCCCAGGATCGCTATCAGGAAATGGAAGCAAGCATTTCCTACGTAAAATGACACGAGTAATCGAACTGTGCCGACAGAATTCAAATCCGAGCCTCCGTTCCTCTGGAATTCCCTAAAATGTATGAAAACATGTTTTACAGTATTCTGGCTCCCAGTATC
The DNA here is from genome assembly GCA_910591665.1 of Ectemnius continuus. Classification (NCBI taxonomy): domain Eukaryota; kingdom Metazoa; phylum Arthropoda; class Insecta; order Hymenoptera; family Crabronidae; genus Ectemnius; species Ectemnius continuus. The sequence continues at coordinate 983,126 of CAJUYD010000014.1, read as the reverse complement.
GCTATCGGGAAATGAGAACAAGCATTTCCTGCGTAAAATGACACGAGTAATCGAACTGTGTCGGCAGAATTCGAATACGAGCCTCTGTTCCTCTGGAGTTCACTAAAATGTATGAAAACGTGTTTTACAGTATTTTGGCTCCCAGGATCGCTATCAGGAAATGGAAACAAGCATTTCCTACGTAAAATGACACGAGTAATCGAATGCTGGCGGCAGAATTCAAATCGGAGCATCCGTTCCTCTGGAATTCACTAAAATGTATGAAAACATGTTTTACAGTATTCTGGCTCCCAGGATCGCTATCAGGAAATGGAAGCAAGCATTTCCTACGTAAAATGACACGAGTAATCGAACTGTGCTGGCAGAATTCAAATCCGAGCCTCCGTTCCTCTGGAATTCCCTAAAATGTATGAAAACATGTTTTACAGTATTCTGGCTCCCAGGATCGCTATCAGGAAATGGAAGCAAGCATATCCTACGTAAAATGACACGAGTAATCGAGTGCTGGCGACAGAATTCAAATCGGAGCATCCGTTCCTCTGGAATTCACTAAAATGTATGAAAACATGTTTTACAGTATTCTGGCTCCCAGTATCGCTATCGGGAAATGAGAACAAGCATTTCCTGCGTAAAATGACACGAGTAATCGAACTGTGTCGGTAGAATTCGAATACGAGCCTCTGTTCCTCTGGAGTTCACTAAAATGTATGAAAACGTGTTTTACAGTATTTTGGCTCCCAGGATCGCTATCAGGAAATGGAAACAAGTATTTCCTACGTAAAATGACACGGCTAATCGAACTGTGCCGGCAGAATTCAAATCGGAGCATCCGTTCCTCTGGAATTCACTAAAATGTATGAAAACATGTTTTACAGTATTCTGGCTCCCAGGATCGCAATCGCGAAATGAAGACAAGTATTTCCTACGTAAAATGACACGAGTAATCGAACTATGCCGGCAGAATTCAAATCCGAGCCTCTGTTCCTCTGGAATTCACAAATATGTATGAAAACGTGTTTTACAGTATTCTGGCTCCCAGGATCGCAATCGGGAAATGAAGACAAGTATTTCCTACGTAAAATGACACCAGTAATCGAACTGTGCCGGCAGAATTCGAATACGAGCCTCTGTTCCTCTGGAATTCACTAAAATGTATGAAAACGTGTTTTACAGTATTTTGGCTCCCAGGATCGCTATCAGGAAATGGAAACAAGTATTTCCTACGTAAAATGACACGGCTAATCGAACTGTGCCGGCAGAATTCAAATCCGAGCCTCTGTTCCTCTGGAATTCACAAATATGTATGAAAACGTGTTTTACAGTATTCTGGCTCCCAGGATCGCTATCAGGAAATGGAAACAAGCATTTCCTACGTAAAATGACACGAGTAATCGAATGCTGGCGGCAGAATTCAAATCGGAGCATCCGTTCCTCTGGAATTCACTAAAATGTATGAAAACATGTTTTACAGTATTCTGGCTCCCAGGATCGCAATCGCGAAATGAAGACAAGTATTTCCTACGTAAAATGACACGAGTAATCGAACTATGCCGGCAGAATTCAAATCGGAGCATCCGTTCCTTTGGAATTCACTAAAATGTATGAAAACATGTTTTACAGTATTCTGGCTCCCAGGATCGCTATCAGGAAATGGAAGCAAGCATTTCCTACGTAAAATGACACGAGTAATCGAACTGTGCTGGCAGAATTCAAATCCGAGCCTCCGTTCCTCTGGAATTCCCTAAAATGTATGAAAACATGTTTTACAGTATTCTGGCTCCCAGGATCGTAATCGCGAAATGAAGACAAGTATTTCCTACGTAAAATGACACGAGTAATCGAACTATGCCGGCAGAATTCAAATCCGAGCCTCTGTTCCTCTGGAATTCACAAATATGTATGAAAACGTGTTTTACAGTATTCTGGCTCCCAGGATCGCTATCAGGAAATGGAAACAAGCATTTCCTACGTAAAATGACACGAGTAATCGAATGCTGGCGGCAGAATTCAAATCGGAGCATCCGTTCCTCTGGAATTCACTAAAATGTATGAAAACATGTTTTACAGTATTCTGGCTCCCAGGATCGCAATCGCGAAATGAAGACAAGTATTTCCTACGTAAAATGACACGAGTAATCGAACTATGCCGGCAGAATTCAAATCCGAGCCTCTGTTCCTCTGGAATTCACAAATATGTATGAAAACGTGTTTTACAGTATTCTGGCTCCCAGGATCGCAATCGGGAAATGAAGACAAGTATTTCCTACGTAAAATGACACCAGTAATCGAACTGTGCCGGCAGAATTCGAATACGAGCCTCTGTTCCTCTGGAATTCACTAAAATGTATGAAAACGTGTTTTACAGTATTTTGGCTCCCAGGATCGCTATCAGGAAATGGAAACAAGTATTTCCTACGTAAAATGACACGGCTAATCGAACTGTGCCGGCAGAATTCAAATCCGAGCCTCCGTTCCTCTGGAATTCCCTAAAATGTATGAAAACATGTTTTACAGTATTCTGGCTCCCAGGATCGCTATCAGGAAATGGAAGCAAGCATATCCTACGTAAAATGACACGAGTAATCGAGTGCTGGCGACAGAATTCAAATCGGAGCATCCGTTCCTCTGGAATTCACTAAAATGTATGAAAACATGTTTTACAGTATTCTGGCTCCCAGTATCGCTATCGGGAAATGAGAACAAGCATTTCCCGCGTAAAATGACACGAGTAATCGAACTGTGTCGGCAGAATTGGAATACGAGCCTCTGTTCCTCTGGAGTTCACTAAAATGTATGAAAACGTGTTTTACAGTATTTTGGCTCCCAGGATCGCTATCAGGCAATGGAAACAAGCATTTCCTACGTAAAATGACACGAGTAATCGAACTATGCCGGCAGAATTCAAATCCGAGCCTGTGTTCCTCTGGAATTCACAAATATGTATGAAAAAGTGTTTTACACAATTTTGGCTCCCAGGATCGCTATCGGGAAATGGGAACAAGCATTTCCTGCGTAAAATGACACGGCTAATCGAATGCTGTCGGCAGAATTCAAATCCGAGCCTCCGTTCCTCTGGAATTCACAAATATGTATCAAAACGTGTTTTACAGTATTCTGGCTCCCAGGATCGCAATCGCGAAATGAAGACAAGTATTTCCTACGTAAAATGACACGAGTAATCGAACTATGCCGGCAGAATTCAAATCCGAGCCTCTGTTCCTCTGGAATTCACTAAAATGTATGAAAACGTGTTTTACAGTATTTTGGCTGCCAGGATCGCTATCGGGAAATGGGAACAAGCATTTCCTGCGTAAAATGACACGACTAATCGAATGCTGTCGGCAGAATTCAAATCCGAGCCTCTGTTCTTCTGGAAATCACAAATATGCATGAAAACGTGTTTTACAGTATTTTGGCTCCCAGTATCGCTATCGGGAAATGAGAACAAGCATTTCCTGCGTAAAATGACACGAGTAATCGAACTGTGCTGGCAGAATTCAAATCCGAGCCTCCGTTCCTCTGGAATTCCCTAAAATGTATGAAAACATGTTTTACAGTATTCTGGCTCCCAGGATCGCAATCGCGAAATGAAGACAAGTATTTCCTACGTAAAATGACACGAGTAATCGAACTATGCCGGCAGAATTCAAATCCGAGCCTCTGTTCCTCTGGAATTCACAAATATGTATGAAAACGTGTTTTACAGTATTCTGGCTCCCAGGATCGCTATCAGGAAATGGAAACAAGCATTTCCTACGTAAAATGACACGAGTAATCGAACTGTGTCGGCAGAATTCAAATCGGAGCATCCGTTCCTCTGGAATTCACTAAAATGTATGAAAACATGTTTTACAGTATTCTGGCTCCCAGTATCGCTATCGGGAAATGAGGACAAGCATTTCCTGCGTAAAATGACACGAGTAATCGAACTGTGTCGGCAGAATTCGAATACGAGCCTCTTTTCCTCTGGAGTTCACTAAAATGTATGAAAACGTGTTTTACAGTATTTTGGCTCCCAGGATCGCTATCAGGAAATGGAAACAAGCATTTCCTACGTAAAATGACACGAGTAATCGAATGCTGGCGGCAGAATTCAAATCGGAGCATCCGTTCCTCTGGAATTCACTAAAATGTATGAAAACATGTTTTACAGTATTCTGGCTCCCAGTATCGCTATCGGGAAATGAGAACAAGCATTTCCTGCGTAAAATGACACGAGTAATCGAACTGTGCCGACAGAATTCAAATCCGAGCCTCCGTTCCTCTGGAATTCACAAATATGTATCAAAACGTGTTTTACAGTATTCTGGCTCCCAGGATCGCAATCGCGAAATGAAGACAAGTATTTCCTACGTAAAATGACACGAGTAATCGAACTATGCCGGCAGAATTCAAATCCGAGCCTCTGTTCCTCTGGAATTCACTAAAATGTATGAAAACGTGTTTTACAGTATTTTGGCTGCCAGGATCGCTATCGGGAAATGGGAACAAGCATTTCCTGCGTAAAATGACACGACTAATCGAATGCTGTCGGCAGAATTCAAATCCGAGCCTCTGTTCTTCTGGAAATCACAAATATGCATGAAAACGTGTTTTACAGTATTTTGGCTCCCAGTATCGCTATCGGGAAATGAGAACAAGCATTTCCTGCGTAAAATGACACGAGTAATCGAACTGTGTCGGCAGAATTCGAATACGAGCCTCTGTTCCTCTGGAGTTCACTAAAATGTATGAAAACGTGTTTTACAGTATCTTGGCTCCCAGGATCGCTATCAGGAAATGGAAGCAAGCATTTCCTACGTAAAATGACACGAGTAATCGAACTGTGCCGACAGAATTCAAATCCGAGCCTCCGTTCCTCTGGAATTCCCTAAAATGTATGAAAACATGTTTTACAGTATTCTGGCTCCCAGTATCGCTATCGGGAAATGGAAACAAGCATTTCCTACGTAAAATGACACGAGTAATCGAACTGTGCTGGCAGAATTCAAATCCGAGCCTCCGTTCCTCTGGAATTCCCTAAAATGTATGAAAACATGTTTTACAGTATTCTGGCTCCCAGGATCGTAATCGCGAAATGAAGACAAGTATTTCCTACGTAAAATGACACGAGTAATCGAACTATGCCGGCAGAATTCAAATCCGAGCCTCTGTTCCTCTGGAATTCACAAATATGTATGAAAACGTGTTTTACAGTATTCTGGCTCCCAGGATCGCTATCAGGAAATGGAAACAAGCATTTCCTACGTAAAATGACACGAGTAATCGAATGCTGGCGGCAGAATTCAAATCGGAGCAGCCGTTCCTCTGGAATTCACTAAAATGTATGAAAACATGTTTTACAGTATTCTGGCTCCCAGGATCGCTATCAGGAAATGGAAGCAAGCATTTCCTACGTAAAATGACACGAGTAATCGAACTGTGCCGGCAGAATTCAAATCCGAGCCTCCGTTCCTCTGGAATTCCCTAAAATGTATGAAAACATGTTTTACAGTATTCTGGCTCCCAGTATCGCTATCGGGAAATGAGAACAAGCATTTCCTGCGTAAAATGACACGAGTAATCGAACTGTGTCGGCAGAATTCGAATACGAGCCTCTGTTCCTCTGGAGTTCACTAAAATGTATGAAAACGTGTTTTACAGTATTTTGGCTCCCAGGATCGCAATCGCGAAATGAAGATAAGTATTTCCTACGTAAAATGACACGAGTAATCGAACTATGCCGGCAGAATTCAAATCGGAGCATCCGTTCCTTTGGAATTCACTAAAATGTATGAAAACATGTTTTACAGTATTCTGGCTCCCAGGATCGCTATCAGGAAATGGAAGCAAGCATTTCCTACGTAAAATGACACGAGTAATCGAACTGTGCTGGCAGAATTCAAATCCGAGCCTCCGTTCCTCTGGAATTCCCTAAAATGTATGAAAACATGTTTTACAGTATTCTGGCTCCCAGGATCGTAATCGCGAAATGAAGACAAGTATTTCCTACGTAAAATGACACGAGTAATCGAACTATGACGGCAGAATTCAAATCCGAGCCTCTGTTCCTCTGGAATTCACAAATATGTATGAAAACGTGTTTTACAGTATTCTGGCTCCCAGGATCGCTATCAGGAAATGGAAACAAGCATTTCCTACGTAAAATGACACGAGTAATCGAATGCTGGCGGCAGAATTCAAATCGGAGCATCCGTTCCTCTGGAATTCACTAAAATGTATGAAAACATGTTTTACAGTATTCTGGCTCCCAGGATCGCAATCGCGAAATGAAGACAAGTATTTCCTACGTAAAATGACACGAGTAATCGAACTATGCCGGCAGAATTCAAATCCGAGCCTCTGTTCCTCTGGAATTCACAAATATGTATGAAAACGTGTTTTACAGTATTCTGGCTCCCAGGATCGCAATTGGGAAATGAAGACAAGTATTTCCTACGTAAAATGACACCAGTAATCGAACTGTGCCGGCAGAATTCGAATACGAGCCTCTGTTCCTCTGGAATTCACTAAAATGTATGAAAACGTGTTTTACAGTATTTTGACTCCCAGGATCGCTATCAGGAAATGGAAACAAGTATTTCCTACGTAAAATGACACGGCTAATCGAACTGTGCCGGCAGAATTCAAATCCGAGCCTCCGTTCCTCTGGAATTCACAAATATGTATGAAAACGTGTTTTACACAATTTTGGCTCCCAGGATCGCTATCGGGAAATGGGAACAAGCATTTCCTGCGTAAAATGACACGACTAATCGAATGCTGTCGGCAGAATTCAAATCCGAGCCTCCGTTCCTCTGGAATTCACAAATATGTATCAAAACGTGTTTTACAGTATTCTGGCTCCCAGGATCGCAATCGCGAAATGAAGACAAGTATTTCCTACGTAAAATGACACGAGTAATCGAACTATGCCGGCAGAATTCAAATCCGAGCCTCTGTTCCTCTGGAATTCACTAAAATGTATGAAAACGTGTTTTACAGTATTTTGGCTGCCAGGATCGCTATCGGGAAATGGGAACAAGCATTTCCTGCGTAAAATGACACGACTAATCGAATGCTGTCGGCAGAATTCAAATCCGAGCCTCTGTTCTTCTGGAAATCACAAATATGCATGAAAACGTGTTTTACAGTATTTTGGCTCCCAGTATCGCTATCGGGAAATGAGAACAAGCATTTCCTGCGTAAAATGACACGAGTAATCGAACTGTGCTGGCAGAATTCAAATCCGAGCCTCCGTTCCTCTGGAATTCCCTAAAATGTATGAAAACATGTTTTACAGTATTCTGGCTCCCAGAATCGCTATCAGGAAATGGAAGCAAGCATTTCCTACGTAAAATGACACGAGTAATCGAACTGTGCTGGCAGAATTCAAATCCGAGTCTCCGTTCCTCTGGAATTCCCTAAAATGTATGAAAACATGTTTTACAGTATTCTGGCTCCCAGGATCGCAATCGCGAAATGAAGACAAGTATTTCCTACGTAAAATGACACGAGTAATCGAATGCTGGCGGCAGAATTCAAATCGGAGCATCCGTTCCTCTGGAATTCACTAAAATGTATGAAAACATGTTTTACAGTATTCTGGCTCCCAGGATCGCTATCAGGAAATGGAAGCAAGCATTTCCTACGTAAAATGACACGAGTAATCGAATGCTGGCGGCAGAATTCAAATCGGAGCATCCGTTCCTCTGGAATTCACTAAAATGTATGAAAACATGTTTTACAGTATTCTGGCTCCCAGAATCGCTATCAGGAAATGGAAGCAAGCATTTCCTACGTAAAATGACACGAGTAATCGAACTGTGCTGGCAGAATTCAAATCCGAGTCTCCGTTCCTCTGGAATTCCCTAAAATGTATGAAAACATGTTTTACAGTATTCTGGCTCCCAGGATCGCAATCGCGAAATGAAGACAAGTATTTCCTACGTAAAATGACACGAGTAATCGAACTATGCCGGCAGAATTCAAATCCGAGCCTCTGTTCCTCTGGAATTCACAAATATGTATGAAAACATGTTTTACAGTATTCTGGCTCCCAGGATCGCAATCGCGAAATGAAGACAAGTATTTCCTACGTAAAATGACACGAGTAATCGAACTATGCCAGCAGAATTCAAATCCGAGCCTCTGTTCCTCTGGAATTCACAAATATGTATGAAAACGTGTTTTACAGTATTCTGGCTCCCAGGATCGCTATCAGGAAATGGAAACAAGCATTTCCTACGTAAAATGACACGAGTAATCGAATGCTGGCGGCAGAATTCAAATCGGAGCATCCGTTCCTCTGGAATTCCCTAAAATGTATGAAAACATGTTTTACAGTATTCTGGCTGCCAGGATCGCTATCAGGAAATGGAAGCAACCATTTCCTACGTAAAATGACACGAGTAATCGAACTGTGCCGGCCGAATTCAAATCCGAGCCTCCGTTCCTCTGGAATTCACAAATATGTATGAAAACGTGTTTTACACAGTTTTGGCTCCCAGGATCGCTATCGGGAAATGGGAACAAGCATTTCCTGCGTAAAATGACACGACTAATCGAATGCTGTCGGCAGAATTCAAATCCGAGCCTCCGTTCCTCTGGAATTCACAAATATGTATCAAAACGTGTTTTACAGTATTCTGGCTCCCAGGATCGCAAGCGCGAAATGAAGACAAGTATTTCCTACGTAAAATGACACGAGTAATCGAACTATGCCGGCAGAATTCAAATCCGAGCCTCTGTTCCTCTGGAATTCACTAAAATGTATGAAAACGTGTTTTACAGTATTTTGGCTGCCAGGATCGCTATCGGGAAATGGGAACAAGCATTTCCTGCGTAGAATGACACGACTAATCGAATGCTGTCGGCAGAATTCAAATCCGAGCCTCTGTTCCTCTGGAATTCACAAATATGTATGAAAACGTGTTTTACAGTATTCTGGCTCCCAGGATCGCTATCAGGAAATGGAAACAAGCATTTCCTACGTAAAATGACACGAGTAATCGAACTGTGTCGGCAGAATTCAAATCGGAGCATCCGTTCCTCTGGAATTCACTAAAATGTATGAAAACATGTTTTACAGTATTCTGGCTCCCAGTATCGCTATCGGGAAATGAGAACAAGCATTTCCTGCGTAAAATGACACGAGTAATCGAACTGTGTCGGCAGAATTCGAATACGAGCCTCTTTTCCTCTGGAGTTCACTAAAATGTATGAAAACGTGTTTTACAGTATTTTGGCTCCCAGGATCGCTATCAGGAAATGGAAGCAAGCATTTCCTACGTAAAATGACACGAGTAATCGAGTGCTGGCGGCAGAATTCAAATCGGAGCATCCGTTCCTCTGGAATTCACTAAAATGTATGAAAACATGTTTTACAGTATTCTGGCTCCCAGTATCGCTATCGGGAAATGAGAACAAGCATTTCCTACGTAAAATGACACGAGTAACCGAGTGCTGGCGGCAGAATTCAAATCGGAGCATCCGTTCCTCTGGAATTCACTAAAATGTATGAAAACATGTTTTACAGTATTCTGGCTCCCAGTATCGCTATCGGGAAATGAGAACAAGCATTTCCTGCGTAAAATGACACGAGTAATCGAACTGTGTCGGCAGAATTCGAATACGAGCCTCTGTTCCTCTGGAGTTCACTAAAATGTATGAAAACGTGTTTTACAGTATTTTGGCTCCCAGGATCGCTATCAGGAGGACCTGAGGGGTCTGGAAGAAATAACCGAAAGGTTAATTACCCGCCTCTCAGGTACCAAGCATCTGTGTGGCCACCCCAGGAGTTTTAGTCGGTAGGAGTCCGACATATCCCCATATCCTGTGTGGTATGGGGAATCCATGAGGATTTCTCCTGGGATATCAAAAAAAAAAAAAAAAAAAAGGATCGCTATCAGGAAATGGAAGCAAGCATTTCCTACGTAAAATGACACGAGTAATCGAACTGTGCCGACAGAATTCAAATCCGAGCCTCCGTTCCTCTGGAATTCCCTAAAATGTATGAAAACATGTTTTACAGTATTCTGGCTCCCAGGATCGCAATCGCGAAATGAAGACAAGTATTTCCTACGTAAAATGACACGAGTAATCGAACTATGCCGGCAGAATTCAAATCCGAACCTCTGTTCCTCTGGAATTCACAAATATGTATGAAAACGTGTTTTACAGTATTCTGGCTCCCAGGATCGCAATCGGGAAATGAAGACAAGTATTTCCTACGTAAAATGACACGAGTAATCGAACTGTGCCGGCAGAATTCAAATACGAGCCTCTGTTCCTCTGGAATTCACTAAAATGTATGAAAACGTGTTTTACAGTATTTTGGCTCCCAGGATCGCTATCAGGAAATGGAAACAAGTATTCCTACGTAAAATGACACGGCTAATCGAACTGTGCCGGCAGAATTCAAATCCGAGCCTCCGTTCCTCTGGAATTCACAAATATGTATGAAAACGTGTTTTACACAATTTTGGCTCCCAGGATCGCTATCGGGAAATGGGAACAAGCATTTCCTGCGTAAAATGACACGACTAATCGAATGCTGTCGGCAGAATTCAAATCCGAGCCTCCGTTCCTCTGGAATTCACAAATATGTATCAAAACGTGTTTTACAGTATTCTGGCTCCCAGGATCGCAATCGCGAAATTAAGACAAGTATTTCCTACGTAAAATGACACGAGTAATCGAACTATGCCGGCAGAATTCAAATCCGAGCCTCTGTTCTTCTGGAAATCACAAATATGCATGAAAACGTGTTCTACAGTATTTTGGCTCCCAGTATCGCTATCGGGAAATGAGAACAAGCATTTCCTGCGTAAAATGACACGAGTAATCGAACTGTGTCGGCAGAATTCGAATACGAGCCTCTGTTCCTCTGGAGTTCTCTAAAATGTATGAAAACGTGTTTTATAGTATCTTGGCACCCAGGATCGCTATCAGGAAATGGAAGCAAGCATTTCCTACGTAAAATGACACGAGTAATCGAACTGTGCCGACAGAATTCAAATCCGAGCCTCCGTTCCTCTGGAATTCCCTAAAATGTATGAAAACATGTTTTACAGTATTCTGGCTCCCAGTATCGCTATCGGGAAATGAGAACAAGCATTTCCTGCGTAAAATGACACGAGTAATCGAACTGTGTCGGCAGAATTCGAATACGAGCCTCTGTTCCTCTGGAGTTCACTAAAATGTATGAAAACGTGTTTTACAGTATTTTGGCTCCCAGGATCGCTATCAGGAAATGGAAACAAGCATTTCCTACGTAAAATGACACGAGTAATCGAACTGTGCTGGCAGAATTCAAATCCGAGCCTCCGTTCCTCTGGAATTCCCTAAAATGTATGAAAACATGTTTTACAGTATTCTGGCTCCCAGGATCGCTATCAGGAAATGGAAACAAGTATTTCCTACGTAAAATGACACGGCTAATCGAACTGTGCCGGCAGAATTCAAATCCGAGCCTCCGTTCCTCTGGAATTCACAAATATGTATGAAAACGTGTTATACACAATTTTGGCTCCCAGGATCGCTATCGGGAAATGGGAACAAGCATTTCCTGCGTAAAATGACACGACTAATCGAATGCTGTCGGCAGAATTCAAATCCGAGCCTCCGTTCCTCTGGAATTCACAAATATGTATCAAAACGTGTTTTACAGTATTCTGGCTCCCAGGATCGCAAGCGCGAAATGAAGACAAGTATTTCCTACGTAAAATGACACGAGTAATCGAACTGTGCTGGCAGAATTCAAATCCGAGCCTCCGTTCCTCTGGAATTCCCTAAAATGTATGAAAACATGTTTTACAGTATTCTGGCTCCCAGTATCGCTATCGGGAAATGAGAACAAGCATTTCCTGCGTAAAATGACACGAGTAATCGAACTATGCCGGCAGAATTCAAATCCGAGCCTCTGTTCCTCTGGAATTCACTAAAATGTATGAAAACGTGTTTTACAGTATTTTGGCTGCCAGGATCGCTATCGGGAAATGGGAACAAGCATTTCCTGCGTAAAATGACACGACTAATCGAATGCTGTCGGCAGAATTCAAATCCGAGCCTCTGTTCTTCTGGAAATCACAAATATGCATGAAAACGTGTTTTACAGTATTTTGGCTCCCAGTATCGCTATCGGGAAATGAGAACAAGCATTTCCTGCGTAAAATGACACGAGTAATCGAACTGTGTCGGCAGAATTCGAATACGAGCCTCTGTTCCTCTGGAGTTCACTAAAATGTATGAAAACGTGTTTTACAGTATCTTGGCTCCCAGGATCGCTATCAGGAAATGGAAGCAAGCATTTCCTACGTAAAATGACACGAGTAATCGAACTGTGCCGACAGAATTCAAATCCGAGCCTCCGTTCCTCTGGAATTCCCTAAAATGTATGAAAACATGTTTTACAGTATTCTGGCTCCCAGTATCGCTATCGGGAAATGGAAGCAAGCATTTCCTACGTAAAATGACACGAGTAATCGAACTGTGCTGGCAGAATTCAAATCCGAGCCTCCGTTCCTCTGAAATTCCCTAAAATGTATGAAAACATGTTTTACAGTATTCTGGCTCCCAGGATCGTAATCGCGAAATGAAGACAAGTATTTCCTACGTAAAATGACACGAGTAATCGAACTATGCCGGCAGAATTCAAATCCGAGCCTCTGTTCCTCTGGAATTCACAAATATGTATGAAAACGTGTTTTACAGTATTCTGGCTCCCAGGATCGCTATCAGGAAATGGAAACAAGCATTTCCTACGTAAAATGACACGAGTAATCGAATGCTGGCGGCAGAATTCAAATCGGAGCAGCCGTTCCTCTGGAATTCACTAAAATGTATGAAAACATGTTTTACAGTATTCTGGCTCCCAGGATCGCTATCAGGAAATGGAAGCAAGCATTTCCTACGTAAAATGACACGAGTAATCGAACTGTGCCGGCAGAATTCAAATCCGAGCCTCCGTTCCTCTGGAATTCCCTAAAATGTATGAAAACATGTTTTACAGTATTCTGGCTCCCAGTATCGCTATCGGGAAATGAGAACAAGCATTTCCTGCGTAAAATGACACGAGTAATCGAACTGTGTCGGCAGAATTCGAATACGAGCCTCTGTTCCTCTGGAGTTCACTAAAATGTATGAAAACGTGTTTTACAGTATTTTGGCTCCCAGGATCGCAATCGCGAAATGAAGACAAGTATTTCCTACGTAAAATGACACGAGTAATCGAACTATGCCGGCAGAATTCAAATCGGAGCATCCGTTCCTTTGGAATTCACTAAAATGTATGAAAACATGTTTTACAGTATTCTGGCTCCCAGGATCGCTATCAGGAAATGGAAGCAAGCATTTCCTACGTAAAATGAAACGAGTAATCGAACTGTGCTGGCAGAATTCAAATCCGAGCCTCCGTTCCTCTGGAATTCCCTAAAATGTATGAAAACATGTTTTACAGTATTCTGGCTCCCAGGATCGTAATCGCGAAATGAAGACAAGTATTTCCTACGTAAAATGACACGAGTAATCGAACTATGCCGGCAGAATTCAAATCCGAGCCTCTGTTCCTCTGGAATTCACAAATATGTATGAAAACGTGTTTTACAGTATTCTGGCTCCCAGGATCGCAATTGGGAAATGAAGACAAGTATTTCCTACGTAAAATGACACCAGTAATCGAACTGTGCCGGCAGAATTCGAATACGAGCCTCTGTTCCTCTGGAATTCACTAAAATGTATGAAAACGTGTTTTACAGTATTTTGACTCCCAGGATCGCTATCAGGAAATGGAAACAAGTATTTCCTACGTAAAATGACACGGCTAATCGAACTGTGCCGGCAGAATTCAAATCCGAGCCTCCGTTCCTCTGGAATTCACAAATATGTATGAAAACGTGTTTTACACAATTTTGGCTCCCAGGATCGCTATCGGGAAATGGGAACAAGCATTTCCTGCGTAAAATGACACGACTAATCGAATGCTGTCGGCAGAATTCAAATCCGAGCCTCCGTTCCTCTGGAATTCACAAATATGTATCAAAACGTGTTTTACAGTATTCTGGCTCCCAGGATCGCAATCGCGAAATGAAGACAAGTATTTCCTACGTAAAATGACACGAGTAATCGAACTATGCCGGCAGAATTCAAATCCGAGCCTCTGTTCCTCTGGAATTCACTAAAATGTATGAAAACGTGTTTTACAGTATTTTGGCTGCCAGGATCGCTATCGGGAAATGGGAACAAGCATTTCCTGCGTAAAATGACACGACTAATCGAATGCTGTCGGCAGAATTCAAATCCGAGCCTCTGTTCTTCTGGAAATCACAAATATGCATGAAAACGTGTTTTACAGTATTTTGGCTCCCAGTATCGCTATCGGGAAATGAGAACAAGCATTTCCTGCGTAAAATGACACGAGTAATCGAACTGTGCTGGCAGAATTCAAATCCGAGCCTCCGTTCCTCTGGAATTCCCTAAAATGTATGAAAACATGTTTTACAGTATTCTGGCTCCCAGAATCGCTATCAGGAAATGGAAGCAAGCATTTCCTACGTAAAATGACACGAGTAATCGAACTGTGCTGGCAGAATTCAAATCCGAGTCTCCGTTCCTCTGGAATTCCCTAAAATGTATGAAAACATGTTTTACAGTATTCTGGCTCCCAGGATCGCAATCGCGAAATGAAGACAAGTATTTCCTACGTAAAATGACACGAGTAATCGAACTATGCCGGCAGAATTCAAATCCGAGCCTCTGTTCCTCTGGAGTTCACTAAAATGTATGAAAACGTGTTTTACAGTATCTTGGCTCCCAGGATCGCTATCAGGAAATGGAAGCAAGCATTTCCTACGTAAAATGACACGAGTAATCGAACTGTCCCGGCACAATTCAAATACGAGCCTCTGTTCCACTGGAATTCGCAAATATGTATGAAAACATGTTTTACAGTATTCTGGCTCCCAGGATCGCTATCAGGAAATGGAAGCAAGCATTTCCTACGTAAAATGACACGAGTAATCGAATGCTGGCGGCAGAATTCAAATCGGAGCATCCGTTCCTCTGGAATTCACTAAAATGTATGAAAACATGTTTTACAGTATTCTGGCTCCCAGAATCGCTATCAGGAAATGGAAGCAAGCATTTCCTACGTAAAATGACACGAGTAATCGAACTGTGCTGGCAGAATTCAAATCCGAGTCTCCGTTCCTCTGGAATTCCCTAAAATGTATGAAAACATGTTTTACAGTATTCTGGCTCCCAGGATCGCAATCGCGAAATGAAGACAAGTATTTCCTACGTAAAATGACACGAGTAATCGAACTATGCCGGCAGAATTCAAATCCGAGCCTCTGTTCCTCTGGAATTCACAAATATGTATGAAAACATGTTTTACAGTATTCTGGCTCCCAGGATCGCAATCGCGAAATGAAGACAAGTATTTCCTACGTAAAATGACACGAGTAATCGAACTATGCCAGCAGAATTCAAATCCGAGCCTCTGTTCCTCTGGAATTCACAAATATGTATGAAAACGTGTTTTACAGTATTCTGGCTCCCAGGATCGCTATCAGGAAATGGAAACAAGCATTTCCTACGTAAAATGACACGAGTAATCGAATGCTGGCGGCAGAATTCAAATCGGAGCATCCGTTCCTCTGGAATTCCCTAAAATGTATGAAAACATGTTTTACAGTATTCTGGCTGCCAGGATCGCTATCAGGAAATGGAAGCAACCATTTCCTACGTAAAATGACACGAGTAATCGAACTGTGCCGGCCGAATTCAAATCCGAGCCTCCGTTCCTCTGGAATTCACAAATATGTATGAAAACGTGTTTTACACAGTTTTGGCTCCCAGGATCGCTATCGGGAAATGGGAACAAGCATTTCCTGCGTAAAATGACACGACTAATCGAATGCTGTCGGCAGAATTCAAATCCGAGCCTCCGTTCCTCTGGAATTCACAAATATGTATCAAAACGTGTTTTACAGTATTCTGGCTCCCAGGATCGCTATCGGGAAATGGGAACAAGCATTTCCTGCGTAGAATGACACGAGTAATCGAACTGTGTCGGCAGAATTCGAATACGAGCCTCTGTTCCTCTGGAGTTCTCTAAAATGTATGAAAACGTGTTTTACAGTATCTTGGCTCCCAGGATCGCTATCAGGAAATGGAAGCAAGCATTTCCTACGTAAAATGACACGAGTAATCGAACTGTGCTGGCAGAATTCAAATCCGAGCCTCCGTTCCTCTGGAATTCACTAAAATGTATGAAAACATGTTTTACAGTATTCTGGCTCCCAGGATCACTATCAGGAAATGGAAGCAAGCATTTCCTACGTAAAATGACACGAGTAATCGAACTGTGCCGGCAGAATTCAAATACGAGCCTCTGTTCCTCTGGAATTCACTAAAATGTATGAAAACGTGTTTTACAGTATTTTGGCTCCCAGGATCGCTATCAGGAAATGGAAACAAGTATTCCTACGTAAAATGACACGGCTAATCGAACTGTGCCGGCAGAATTCAAATCCGAGCCTCCGTTCCTCTGGAATTCACAAATATGTATGAAAACGTGTTTTACACAATTTTGGCTCCCAGGATCGCTATCGGGAAATGGGAACAAGCATTTCCTGCGTAAAATGACACGACTAATCGAATGCTGTCGGCAGAATTCAAATCCGAGCCTCCGTTCCTCTGGAATTCACAAATATGTATCAAAACGTGTTTTACAGTATTCTGGCTCCCAGGATCGCAATCGCGAAATTAAGACAAGTATTTCCTACGTAAAATGACACGAGTAATCGAACTATGCCGGCAGAATTCAAATCCGAGCCTCTGTTCTTCTGGAAATCACAAATATGCATGAAAACGTGTTCTACAGTATTTTGGCTCCCAGTATCGCTATCGGGAAATGAGAACAAGCATTTCCTGCGTAAAATGACACGAGTAATCGAACTGTGTCGGCAGAATTCGAATACGAGCCTCTGTTCCTCTGGAGTTCTCTAAAATGTATGAAAACGTGTTTTACAGTATCTTGGCACCCAGGATCGCTATCAGGAAATGGAAGCAAGCATTTCCTACGTAAAATGACACGAGTAATCGAACTGTGCCGACAGAATTCAAATCCGAGCCTCCGTTCCTCTGGAATTCCCTAAAATGTATGAAAACATGTTTTACAGTATTCTGGCTCCCAGTATCGCTATCGGGAAATGAGAACAAGCATTTCCTGCGTAAAATGACACGAGTAATCGAATGCTGGCGGCAGAATTCAAATCGGAGCATCCGTTCCTCTGGAATTCACTAAAATGTATGAAAACATGTTTTACAGTATTCTGGCTCCCAGAATCGCTATCAGGAAATGGAAGCAAGCATTTCCTACGTAAAATGACACGAGTAATCGAACTGTGCTGGCAGAATTCAAATCCGAGTCTCCGTTCCTCTGGAATTCCCTAAAATGTATGAAAACATGTTTTACAGTATTCTGGCTCCCAGGATCGCAATCGCGAAATGAAGACAAGTATTTCCTACGTAAAATGACACGAGTAATCGAACTATGCCGGCAGAATTCAAATCCGAGCCTCTGTTCCTCTGGAATTCACAAATATGTATGAAAACATGTTTTACAGTATTCTGGCTCCCAGGATCGCAATCGCGAAATGAAGACAAGTATTTCCTACGTAAAATGACACGAGTAATCGAACTATGCCAGCAGAATTCAAATCCGAGCCTCTGTTCCTCTGGAATTCACAAATATGTATGAAAACGTGTTTTACAGTATTCTGGCTCCCAGGATCGCTATCAGGAAATGGAAACAAGCATTTCCTACGTAAAATGACACGAGTAATCGAATGCTGGCGGCAGAATTCAAATCGGAGCATCCGTTCCTCTGGAATTCCCTAAAATGTATGAAAACATGTTTTACAGTATTCTGGCTGCCAGGATCGCTATCAGGAAATGGAAGCAACCATTTCCTACGTAAAATGACACGAGTAATCGAACTGTGCCGGCCGAATTCAAATCCGAGCCTCCGTTCCTCTGGAATTCACAAATATGTATGAAAACGTGTTTTACACAGTTTTGGCTCCCAGGATCGCTATCGGGAAATGGGAACAAGCATTTCCTGCGTAAAATGACACGACTAATCGAATGCTGTCGGCAGAATTCAAATCCGAGCCTCCGTTCCTCTGGAATTCACAAATATGTATCAAAACGTGTTTTACAGTATTCTGGCTCCCAGGATCGCAAGCGCGAAATGAAGACAAGTATTTCCTACGTAAAATGACACGAGTAATCGAACTATGCCGGCAGAATTCAAATCCGAGCCTCTGTTCCTCTGGAATTCACTAAAATGTATGAAAACGTGTTTTACAGTATTTTGGCTGCCAGGATCGCTATCGGGAAATGGGAACAAGCATTTCCTGCGTAGAATGACACGAGTAATCGAACTGTGTCGGCAGAATTCGAATACGAGCCTCTGTTCCTCTGGAGTTCTCTAAAATGTATGAAAACGTGTTTTACAGTATCTTGGCTCCCAGGATCGCTATCAGGAAATGGAAGCAAGCATTTCCTACGTAAAATGACACGAGTAATCGAACTGTGCTGGCAGAATTCAAATCCGAGCCTCCGTTCCTCTGGAATTCACTAAAATGTATGAAAACATGTTTTACAGTATTCTGGCTCCCAGGATCACTATCAGGAAATGGAAGCAAGCATTTCCTACGTAAAATGACACGAGTAATCGAACTGTGCCGGCAGAATTCAAATACGAGCCTCTGTTCCTCTGGAATTCACTAAAATGTATGAAAACGTGTTTTACAGTATTTTGGCTCCCAGGATCGCTATCAGGAAATGGAAACAAGTATTCCTACGTAAAATGACACGGCTAATCGAACTGTGCCGGCAGAATTCAAATCCGAGCCTCCGTTCCTCTGGAATTCACAAATATGTATGAAAACGTGTTTTACACAATTTTGGCTCCCAGGATCGCTATCGGGAAATGGGAACAAGCATTTCCTGCGTAAAATGACACGACTAATCGAATGCTGTCGGCAGAATTCAAATCCGAGCCTCCGTTCCTCTGGAATTCACAAATATGTATCAAAACGTGTTTTACAGTATTCTGGCTCCCAGGATCGCAATCGCGAAATTAAGACAAGTATTTCCTACGTAAAATGACACGAGTAATCGAACTATGCCGGCAGAATTCAAATCCGAGCCTCTGTTCTTCTGGAAATCACAAATATGCATGAAAACGTGTTCTACAGTATTTTGGCTCCCAGTATCGCTATCGGGAAATGAGAACAAGCATTTCCTGCGTAAAATGACACGAGTAATCGAACTGTGTCGGCAGAATTCGAATACGAGCCTCTGTTCCTCTGGAGTTCTCTAAAATGTATGAAAACGTGTTTTACAGTATCTTGGCACCCAGGATCGCTATCAGGAAATGGAAGCAAGCATTTCCTACGTAAAATGACACGAGTAATCGAACTGTGCCGACAGAATTCAAATCCGAGCCTCCGTTCCTCTGGAATTCCCTAAAATGTATGAAAACATGTTTTACAGTATTCTGGCTCCCAGTATCGCTATCGGGAAATGAGAACAAGCATTTCCTGCGTAAAATGACACGAGTAATCGAACTGTGTCGGCAGAATTCGAATACGAGCCTCTGTTCCTCTGGAGTTCACTAAAATGTATGAAAACGTGTTTTACAGTATTTTGGCTCCCAGGATCGCTATCAGGAAATGGAAACAAGCATTTCCTACGTAAAATGACACGAGTAATCGAACTGTGCTGGCAGAATTCAAATCCGAGCCTCCGTTCCTCTGGAATTCCCTAAAATGTATGAAAACATGTTTTACAGTATTCTGGCTCCCAGGATCGCTATCAGGAAATGGAAACAAGTATTTCCTACGTAAAATGACACGGCTAATCGAACTGTGCCGGCAGAATTCAAATCCGAGCCTCCGTTCCTCTGGAATTCACAAATATGTATGAAAACGTGTTATACACAATTTTGGCTCCCAGGATCGCTATCGGGAAATGGGAACAAGCATTTCCTGCGTAAAATGACACGACTAATCGAATGCTGTCGGCAGAATTCAAATCCGAGCCTCCGTTCCTCTGGAATTCACAAATATGTATCAAAACGTGTTTTACAGTATTCTGGCTCCCAGGATCGCAAGCGCGAAATGAAGACAAGTATTTCCTACGTAAAATGACACGAGTAATCGAACTGTGCTGGCAGAATTCAAATCCGAGCCTCCGTTCCTCTGGAATTCCCTAAAATGTATGAAAACATGTTTTACAGTATTCTGGCTCCCAGGATCGCAATCGCGAAATGAAGACAAGTATTTCCTACGTAAAATGACACGAGTAATCGAACTATGCCGGCAGAATTCAAATCCGAGCCTCTGTTCCTCTGGAATTCA
Organism: Ectemnius continuus; assembly: GCA_910591665.1. Lineage (NCBI taxonomy): Eukaryota > Metazoa > Arthropoda > Insecta > Hymenoptera > Crabronidae > Ectemnius > Ectemnius continuus. The sequence goes on along the minus strand of CAJUYD010000014.1, from coordinate 962,715 downwards.
CAAATATGTATGAAAACGTGTTTTACAGTATTCTGGCTCCCAGGATCGCTATCAGGAAATGGAAACAAGCATTTCCTACGTAAAATGACACGAGTAATCGAACTGTGTCGGCAGAATTCAAATCGGAGCATCCGTTCCTCTGGAATTCACTAAAATGTATGAAAACATGTTTTACAGTATTCTGGCTCCCAGTATCGCTATCGGGAAATGAGAACAAGCATTTCCTGCGTAAAATGACACGAGTAATCGAACTGTGTCGGCAGAATTCGAATACGAGCCTCTTTTCCTCTGGAGTTCACTAAAATGTATGAAAACGTGTTTTACAGTATTTTGGCTCCCAGGATCGCTATCAGGAAATGGAAACAAGTATTCCTACGTAAAATGACACGGCTAATCGAACTGTGCCGGCAGAATTCAAATCCGAGCCTCCGTTCCTCTGGAATTCACAAATATGTATGAAAACGTGTTTTACACAATTTTGGCTCCCAGGATCGCTATCGGGAAATGGGAACAAGCATTTCCTGCGTAAAATGACACGACTAATCGAATGCTGTCGGCAGAATTCAAATCCGAGCCTCCGTTCCTCTGGAATTCACAAATATGTATCAAAACGTGTTTTACAGTATTCTGGCTCCCAGGATCGCAATCGCGAAATGAAGACAAGTATTTCCTACGTAAAATGACACGAGTAATCGAACTATGCCGGCAGAATTCAAATCCGAGCCTCTGTTCCTCTGGAATTCACTAAAATGTATGAAAACGTGTTTTACAGTATTTTGGCTGCCAGGATCGCTATCGGGAAATGGGAACAAGCATTTCCTGCCTAAAATGACACGACTAATCGAATGCTGTCGGCAGAATTCAAATCCGAGCCTCTGTTCTTCTGGAAATCACAAATATGCATGAAAACGTGTTTTACAGTATTTTGGCTCCCAGTATCGCTATCGGGAAATGAGAACAAGCATTTCCTGCGTAAAATGACACGAGTAATCGAACTGTGTCGGCAGAATTCGAATACGAGCCTCTGTTCCTCTGGAGTTCACTAAAATGTATGAAAACGTGTTTTACAGTATCTTGGCTCCCAGGATCGCTATCAGGAAATGGAAGCAAGCATTTCCTACGTAAAATGACACGAGTAATCGAACTGTGCCGACAGAATTCAAATCCGAGCCTCCGTTCCTCTGGAATTCCCTAAAATGTATGAAAACATGTTTTACAGTATTCTGGCTCCCAGTATCGCTATCGGGAAATGGAAACAAGCATTTCCTACGTAAAATGACACGAGTAATCGAACTGTGCTGGCAGAATTCAAATCCGAGCCTCCGTTCCTCTGGAATTCCCTAAAATGTATGAAAACATGTTTTACAGTATTCTGGCTCCCAGGATCGTAATCGCGAAATGAAGACAAGTATTTCCTACGTAAAATGACACGAGTAATCGAACTATGCCGGCAGAATTCAAATCCGAGCCTCTGTTCCTCTGGAATTCACAAATATGTATGAAAACGTGTTTTACAGTATTCTGGCTCCCAGGATCGCTATCAGGAAATGGAAACAAGCATTTCCTGCGTAAAATGACACGAGTAATCGAACTGTGTCGGCAGAATTCGAATACGAGCCTCTGTTCCTCTGGAGTTCACTAAAATGTATGAAAACATGTTTTACAGCATTCTGGCTCCCAGGATCGCTATCAGGAAATGGAAGCAAGCATTTCCTACGTAAAATGACACGAGTAATCGAACTGTGCCGGCAGAATTCAAATCCGAGCCTCCGTTCCTCTGGAATTCCCTAAAATGTATGAAAACATGTTTTACAGTATTCTGGCTCCCAGTATCGCTATCGGGAAATGGAAGCAAGCATTTCCTACGTAAAATGACACGAGTAATCGAACTGTGCTGGCAGAATTCAAATCCGAGCCTCCGTTCCTCTGGAATTCCCTAAAATGTATGAAAACATGTTTTACAGTATTCTGGCTCCCAGGATCGTAATCGCGAAATGAAGACAAGTATTTCCTACGTAAAATGACACGAGTAATCGAACTATGCCGGCAGAATTCAAATCCGAGCCTCTGTTCCTCTGGAATTCACAAATATGTATGAAAACGTGTTTTACAGTATTCTGGCTCCCAGGATCGCTATCAGGAAATGGAAACAAGCATTTCCTACGTAAAATGACACGAGTAATCGAATGCTGGCGGCAGAATTCAAATCGCAGCAGCCGTTCCTCTGGAATTCACTAAAATGTATGAAAACATGTTTTACAGTATTCTGGCTCCCAGGATCGCTATCAGGAAATGGAAGCAAGCATTTCCTACGTAAAATGACACGAGTAATCGAACTGTGCCGGCAGAATTCAAATCCGAGCCTCCGTTCCTCTGGAATTCCCTAAAATGTATGAAAACATGTTTTACAGTATTCTGGCTCCCAGTATCGCTATCGGGAAATGAGAACAAGCATTTCCTGCGTAAAATGACACCAGTAATCGAACTGTGTCGGCAGAATTCGAATACGAGCCTCTGTTCCTCTGGAGTTCACTAAAATGTATGAAAACGTGTTTTACAGTATTTTGGCTCCCAGGATCGCTATCAGGAAATGGAAGCAAGCATTTCCTACGTAAAATGACACGAGTAATCGAACTGTGCCGGCCGAATTCAAATCCGAGCCTCCGCTCCTCTGGAATTCACAAATATGTATGAAAACGTATTTTACAGTATTCTGGCTCCCAGGATCGCTATCAGGAAATGGAAACAAGCATTTCCTACGTAAAATGACACGAGTAATCGAATGCTGGCGGCAGAATTCAAATCGGAGCATCCGTTCCTCTGGAATTCACTAAAATGTATGAAAACATGTTTTACAGTATTCTGGCTCCCAGAATCGCTATCAGGAAATGGAAGCAAGCATTTCCTACGTAAAATGACACGAGTAATCGAACTATGCCGGCAGAATTCAAATCCGAGCCTCTGTTCCTCTGGAATTCACAAATATGTATGAAAACGTGTTTTACAGTATTCTGGCTCCCAGGATCGCTATCAGGAAATGGAAACAAGCATTTCCTACGTAAAATGACACGAGTAATCGAATGCTGGCGGCAGAATTCAAATCGGAGCATCCGTTCCTCTGGAATTCCCTAAAATGTATGAAAACATGTTTTACCGTATTCTGGCTCCCAGGATCGCTATCAGGAAATGGAAGCAACCATTTCCTACGTAAAATGACACGAGTAATCGAACTGTGCCGGCCGAATTCAAATCCGAGCCTCCGTTCCTCTGGATTTCACAAATATGTATGAAAACGTGTTTTACAGTATTCTGGCTCCCAGGATCGCTATCAGGAAATGGAAACAAGCATTTCCTACGTAAAATGACACGAGTAATCGAATGCTGGCGGCAGAATTCAAATCGGAGCATCCGTTCCTCTGGAATTCACTAAAATGTATGAAAACATGTTTTACAGTATTCTGGCTCCCAGGATCGCAGTCGCGAAATTAAGACAAGTATTTCCTACGTAAAATGACACGAGTAATCGAACTATGCCGGCAGAATTCAAATCCGAGCCTCTGTTCTTCTGGAAATCACAAATATGCATGAAAACGTGTTTTACAGTATTTTGGCTCCCAGTATCGCTATCGGGAAATGAGAACAAGCATTTCCTGCGTAAAATGACACGAGTAATCGAACTGTGTCGGCAGAATTCGAATACGAGCCTCTGTTCCTCTGGAGTTCTCTAAAATGTATGAAAACGTGTTTTACAGTATCTTGGCTCCCAGGATCGCTATCAGGAAATGGAAGCAAGCATTTCCTACGTAAAATGACACGAGTAATCGAACTGTGCTGGCAGAATTCAAATCCGAGCCTCCGTTCCTCTGGAATTCCCTAAAATGTATGAAAACATGTTTTACAGTATTCTGGCTCCCAGTATCGCTATCGGGAAATGAGAACAAGCATTTCCTGCGTAAAATGACACGAGTAATCGAATTGTGTCGGCAGAATTCGAATACGAGCCTCTGTTCCTCTGGAGTTCACTAAAATGTATGAAAACGTGTTTTACAGTATTTTGGCTCCCAGGATCGCTATCAGGAAATGGAAACAAGCATTTCCTACGTAAAATGACACGAGTAATCGAATGCTGGCGGCAGAATTCAAATCGGAGCATCCGTTCCTCTGGAATTCACTAAAATGTATGAAAACATGTTTTACAGTATTCTGGCTCCCAGGATCGCTATCAGGAAATGGAAGCAAGCATTTCCTACGTAAAATGACACGAGTAATCGAACTGTGCTGGCAGAATTCAAATCCGAGCCTCCGTTCCTCTGGAATTCCCTAAAATGTATGAAAACATGTTTTACAGTATTCTGGCTCCCAGTATCGCTATCGGGAAATGAGAACAAGCATTTCCTACGTAAAATGACACGAGTAATCGAACTGTGTCGGCAGAATTCGAATACGAGCCTCTGTTCCTCTGGAGTTCACTAAAATGTATGAAAACGTGTTTTACAGTATTTTGGCTCCCAGGATCGCTATCAGGAAATGGAAACAAGCATTTCCTACGTAAAATGACACGAGTAATCGAATGCTGGCGGCAGAATTCAAATCGGAGCATCCGTTCCTCTGGAATTCACTAAAATGTATGAAAACATGTTTTACAGTATTCTGGCTCCCAGGATCGCTATCAGGAAATGGAAGCAAGCATTTCCTACGTAAAATGACACGAGTAATCGAACTGTGCTGGCAGAATTCAAATCCGAGCCTCCGTTCCTCTGGAATTCCCTAAAATGTATGAAAACATGTTTTACAGTATTCTGGCTCCCAGTATCGCTATCGGGAAATGAGAACAAGCATTTCCTGCGTAAAATGACACGAGTAATCGAACTGTGTCGGCAGAATTCGAATACGAGCCTCTGTTCCTCTGGAGTTCACTAAAATGTATGAAAACGTGTTTTACAGTATTTTGGCTCCCAGGATCGCTATCAGGAAATGGAAACAAGTATTTCCTACGTAAAATGACACGGCTAATCGAACTGTGCCGGCAGAATTCAAATCCGAGCCTCCGTTCCTCTGGAATTCACAAATATGTATGAAAACGTGTTTTACACAATTTTGGCTCCCAGGATCGCTATCGGGAAATGGGAACAAGCATTTCCTGCGTAAAATGACACGACTAATCGAATGCTGTCGGCAGAATTCAAATCCGAGCCTCCGTTCCTCTGGAATTCACAAATATGTATCAAAACGTGTTTTACAGTATTCTGGCTCCCAGGATCGCAAGCGCGAAATGAAGACAAGTATTTCCTACGTAAAATGACACGACTAATCGAATGCTGTCGGCAGAATTCAAATCCGAGCCTCTGTTCTTCTGGAAATCACAAATATGCATGAAAACGTGTTTTACAGTATTTTGGCTCCCAGTATCGCTATCGGGAAATGAGAACAAGCATTTCCTGCGTAAAATGACACGAGTAATCGAACTGTGCTGGCAGAATTCAAATCCGAGCCTCCGTTCCTCTGGATTTCACAAATATGTATGAAAACGTGTTTTACAGTATTCTGGCTCCCAGGATCGCTATCAGGAAATGGAAACAAGCATTTCCTACGTAAAATGACACGAGTAATCGAATGCTGGCGGCAGAATTCAAATCGGAGCATCCGTTCCTCTGGAATTCACTAAAATGTATGAAAACATGTTTTACAGTATTCTGGCTCCCAGGATCGCAGTCGCGAAATTAAGACAAGTATTTCCTACGTAAAATGACACGAGTAATCGAACTATGCCGGCAGAATTCAAATCCGAGCCTCTGTTCTTCTGGAAATCACAAATATGCATGAAAACGTGTTTTACAGTATTTTGGCTCCCAGTATCGCTATCGGGAAATGAGAACAAGCATTTCCTGCGTAAAATGACACGAGTAATCGAACTGTGTCGGCAGAATTCGAATACGAGCCTCTGTTCCTCTGGAGTTCTCTAAAATGTATGAAAACGTGTTTTACAGTATCTTGGCTCCCAGGATCGCTATCAGGAAATGGAAGCAAGCATTTCCTACGTAAAATGACACGAGTAATCGAACTGTGCCGACAGAATTCAAATCCGAGCCTCCGTTCCTCTGGAATTCCCTAAAATGTATGAAAACATGTTTTACAGTATTCTGGCTCCCAGTATCGCTATCAGGAAATGGAAACAAGCATTTCCTACGTAAAATGACACGAGTAATCGAATGCTGGCGGCAGAATTCAAATCGGAGCATCCGTTCCTCTGGAATTCACTAAAATGTATGAAAACATGTTTTACAGTATTCTGGCTCCCAGGATCGCTATCAGGAAATAGAAGCAAGCATTTCCTACGTAAAATGACACGAGTAATCGAACTGTGCTGGCAGAATTCAAATCCGAGCCTCCGTTCCTCTGGAATTCCCTAAAATGTATGAAAACATGTTTTACAGTATTCTGGCTCCCAGTATCGCTATCGGGAAATGAGAACAAGCATTTCCTGCGTAAAATGACACGAGTAATCGAACTGTGTCGGCAGAATTCGAATACGAGCCTCTGTTCCTCTGGAGTTCACTAAAATGTATGAAAACGTGTTTTACAGTATTTTGGCTCCCAGGATCGCTATCAGGAAATGGAAACAAGCATTTCCTACGTAAAATGACACGAGTAATCGAATGCTGGCGGCAGAATTCAAATCGGAGCATCCGTTCCTCTGGAATTCACTAAAATGTATGAAAACATGTTTTACAGTATTCTGGCTCCCAGGATCGCTATCAGGAAATGGAAGCAAGCATTTCCTACGTAAAATGACACGAGTAATCGAACTGTGCTGGCAGAATTCAAATCCGAGCCTCCGTTCCTCTGGAATTCCCTAAAATGTATGAAAACATGTTTTACAGTATTCTGGCTCCCAGTATCGCTATCGGGAAATGAGAACAAGCATTTCCTGCGTAAAATGACACGAGTAATCGAACTGTGTCGGCAGAATTCGAATACGAGCCTCTGTTCCTCTGGAGTTCACTAAAATGTATGAAAACGTGTTTTATAGTATTTTGGCTCCCAGGATCGCTATCAGGAAATGGAAACAAGCATTTCCTACGTAAAATGACACGAGTAATCGAATGCTGGCGGCAGAATTCAAATCGGAGCATCCGTTCCTCTGGAATTCACTAAAATGTATGAAAACATGTTTTACAGTATTCTGGCTCCCAGGATCGCTATCAGGAAATGGAAGCAAGCATTTCCTACGTAAAATGACACGAGTAATCGAACTGTGCTGGCAGAATTCAAATCCGAGCCTCCGTTCCTCTGGAATTCCCTAAAATGTATGAAAACATGTTTTACAGTATTCTGGCTCCCAGTATCGCTATCGGGAAATGAGAACAAGCATTTCCTGCGTAAAATGACACGAGTAATCGAACTGTGTCGGCAGAATTCGAATACGAGCCTCTGTTCCTCTGGAGTTCACTAAAATGTATGAAAACGTGTTTTACAGTATTTTGGCTCCCAGGATCGCTATCAGGAAATGGAAACAAGTATTTCCTACGTAAAATGACACGGCTAATCGAACTGTGCCGGCAGAATTCAAATCCGAGCCTCCGTTCCTCTGGAATTCACAAATATGTATGAAAACGTGTTTTACACAATTTTGGCTCCCAGGATCGCTATCGGGAAATGGGAACAAGCATTTCCTGCGTAAAATGACACGACTAATCGAATGCTGTCGGCAGAATTCAAATCCGAGCCTCCGTTCCTCTGGAATTCACAAATATGTATCAAAACGTGTTTTACAGTATTCTGGCTCCCAGGATCGCAAGCGCGAAATGAAGACAAGTATTTCCTACGTAAAATGACACGACTAATCGAATGCTGTCGGCAGAATTCAAATCCGAGCCTCTGTTCTTCTGGAAATCACAAATATGCATGAAAACGTGTTTTACAGTATTTTGGCTCCCAGTATCGCTATCGGGAAATGAGAACAAGCATTTCCTGCGTAAAATGACACGAGTAATCGAACTGTGCTGGCAGAATTCAAATCCGAGCCTCCGTTCCTCTGGATTTCACAAATATGTATGAAAACGTGTTTTACAGTATTCTGGCTCCCAGGATCGCTATCAGGAAATGGAAACAAGCATTTCCTACGTAAAATGACACGAGTAATCGAATGCTGGCGGCAGAATTCAAATCGGAGCATCCGTTCCTCTGGAATTCACTAAAATGTATGAAAACATGTTTTACAGTATTCTGGCTCCCAGGATCGCAGTCGCGAAATTAAGACAAGTATTTCCTACGTAAAATGACACGAGTAATCGAACTATGCCGGCAGAATTCAAATCCGAGCCTCTGTTCTTCTGGAAATCACAAATATGCATGAAAACGTGTTTTACAGTATTTTGGCTCCCAGTATCGCTATCGGGAAATGAGAACAAGCATTTCCTGCGTAAAATGACACGAGTAATCGAACTGTGTCGGCAGAATTCGAATACGAGCCTCTGTTCCTCTGGAGTTCTCTAAAATGTATGAAAACGTGTTTTACAGTATCTTGGCTCCCAGGATCGCTATCAGGAAATGGAAGCAAGCATTTCCTACGTAAAATGACACGAGTAATCGAACTGTGCCGACAGAATTCAAATCCGAGCCTCCGTTCCTCTGGAATTCCCTAAAATGTATGAAAACATGTTTTACAGTATTCTGGCTCCCAGTATCGCTATCAGGAAATGGAAACAAGCATTTCCTACGTAAAATGACACGAGTAATCGAATGCTGGCGGCAGAATTCAAATCGGAGCATCCGTTCCTCTGGAATTCACTAAAATGTATGAAAACATGTTTTACAGTATTCTGGCTCCCAGGATCGCTATCAGGAAATGGAAGCAAGCATTTCCTACGTAAAATGACACGAGTAATCGAACTGTGCTGGCAGAATTCAAATCCGAGCCTCCGTTCCTCTGGAATTCCCTAAAATGTATGAAAACATGTTTTACAGTATTCTGGCTCCCAGTATCGCTATCGGGAAATGAGAACAAGCATTTCCTGCGTAAAATGACACGAGTAATCGAACTGTGTCGGCAGAATTCGAATACGAGCCTCTGTTCCTCTGGAGTTCACTAAAATGTATGAAAACGTGTTTTACAGTATTTTGGCTCCCAGGATCGCTATCAGGAAATGGAAACAAGCATTTCCTACGTAAAATGACACGAGTAATCGAATGCTGGCGGCAGAATTCAAATCGGAGCATCCGTTCCTCTGGAATTCACTAAAATGTATGAAAACATGTTTTACAGTATTCTGGCTCCCAGGATCGCTATCAGGAAATGGAAGCAAGCATTTCCTACGTAAAATGACACGAGTAATCGAACTGTGCTGGCAGAATTCAAATCCGAGCCTCCGTTCCTCTGGAATTCCCTAAAATGTATGAAAACATGTTTTACAGTATTCTGGCTCCCAGTATCGCTATCGGGAAATGAGAACAAGCATTTCCTGCGTAAAATGACACGAGTAATCGAACTGTGTCGGCAGAATTCGAATACGAGCCTCTGTTCCTCTGGAGTTCACTAAAATGTATGAAAACGTGTTTTACAGTATTTTGGCTCCCAGGATCGCTATCAGGAAATGGAAACAAGTATTTCCTACGTAAAATGACACGGCTAATCGAACTGTGCCGGCAGAATTCAAATCCGAGCCTCCGTTCCTCTGGAATTCACAAATATGTATGAAAACGTGTTTTACACAATTTTGGCTCCCAGGATCGCTATCGGGAAATGGGAACAAGCATTTCCTGCGTAAAATGACACGACTAATCGAATGCTGTCGGCAGAATTCAAATCCGAGCCTCCGTTCCTCTGGAATTCACAAATATGTATCAAAACGTGTTTTACAGTATTCTGGCTCCCAGGATCGCAATCGCGAAATGAAGACAAGTATTTCCTACGTAAAATGACACGACTAATCGAATGCTGTCGGCAGAATTCAAATCCGAGCCTCTGTTCTTCTGGAAATCACAAATATGCATGAAAACGTGTTTTACAGTATTTTGGCTCCCAGTATCGCTATCGGGAAATGAGAACAAGCATTTCCTGCGTAAAATGACACGAGTAATCGAACTGTGCTGGCAGAATTCAAATCCGAGCCTCCGTTCCTCTGGAATTCCCTAAAATGTATGAAAACATGTTTTACAGTATTCTGGCTCCCAGGATCGCAATCGCGAAATGAAGACAAGTATTTCCTACGTAAAATGACACGAGTAATCGAACTATGCCGGCAGAATTCAAATCCGAGCCTCTGTTCCTCTGGAATTCACAAATATGTATGAAAACGTGTTTTACAGTATTCTGGCTCCCAGGATCGCTATCAGGAAATGGAAACAAGCATTTCCTACGTAAAATGACACGAGTAATCGAATGCTGGCGGCAGAATTCAAATCGGAGCATCCGTTCCTCTGGAATTCACTAAAATGTATGAAAACATGTTTTACAGTATTCTGGCTCCCAGGATCGCAATCGCGAAATGAAGACAAGTATTTCCTACGTAAAATGACACGAGTAATCGAACTATGCCGGCAGAATTCAAATCCGAGCCTCTGTTCCTCTGGAATTCACAAATATGTATGAAAACGTGTTTTACAGTATTCTGGCTCCCAGGATCGCAATCGGGAAATGAAGACAAGTATTTCCTACGTAAAATGACACGAGTAATCGAACTGTGCCGGCAGAATTCAAATACGAGCCTCTGTTCCTCTGGAATTCACTAAAATGTATGAAAACGTGTTTTACAGTATTTTGGCTCCCAGGATCGCTATCAGGAAATGGAAACAAGCATTTCCTACGTAAAATGACACGAGTAATCGAATGCTGGCGGCAGAATTCAAATCGGAGCATCCGTTCCTCTGGAATTCACTAAAATGTATGAAAACATGTTTTACAGTATTCTGGCTCCCAGGATCGCAATCGCGAAATGAAGACAAGTATTTCCTACGTAAAATGACACGAGTAATCGAACTATGCCGGCAGAATTCAAATCCGAGCCTCTGTTCTTCTGGAAATCACAAATATGCATGAAAACGTGTTCTACAGTATTTTGGCTCCCAGTATCGCTATCGGGAAATGAGAACAAGCATTTCCTGCGTAAAATGACACGAGTAATCGAACTGTGTCGGCAGAATTCGAATACGAGCCTCTGTTCCTCTGGAGTTCTCTAAAATGTATGAAAACGTGTTTTACAGTATCTTGGCACCCAGGATCGCTATCAGGAAATGGAAGCAAGCATTTCCTACGTAAAATGACACGAGTAATCGAACTGTGCCGACAGAATTCAAATCCGAGCCTCCGTTCCTCTGGAATTCCCTAAAATGTATGAAAACATGTTTTACAGTATTCTGGCTCCCAGTATCGCTATCGGGAAATGAGAACAAGCATTTCCTGCGTAAAATGACACGAGTAATCGAACTGTGTCGGCAGAATTCGAATACGAGCCTCTGTTCCTCTGGAGTTCACTAAAATGTATGAAAACGTGTTTTACAGTATTTTGGCTCCCAGGATCGCTATCAGGAAATGGAAACAAGCATTTCCTACGTAAAATGACACGAGTAATCGAACTGTGCTGGCAGAATTCAAATCCGAGCCTCCGTTCCTCTGGAATTCCCTAAAATGTATGAAAACATGTTTTACAGTATTCTGGCTCCCAGGATCGCTATCAGGAAATGGAAACAAGTATTTCCTACGTAAAATGACACGGCTAATCGAACTGTGCCGGCAGAATTCAAATCCGAGCCTCCGTTCCTCTGGAATTCACAAATATGTATGAAAACGTGTTATACACAATTTTGGCTCCCAGGATCGCTATCGGGAAATGGGAACAAGCATTTCCTGCGTAAAATGACACGACTAATCGAATGCTGTCGGCAGAATTCAAATCCGAGCCTCCGTTCCTCTGGAATTCACAAATATGTATCAAAACGTGTTTTACAGTATTCTGGCTCCCAGGATCGCAAGCGCGAAATGAAGACAAGTATTTCCTACGTAAAATGACACGAGTAATCGAACTGTGCTGGCAGAATTCAAATCCGAGCCTCCGTTCCTCTGGAATTCCCTAAAATGTATGAAAACATGTTTTACAGTATTCTGGCTCCCAGGATCGCAATCGCGAAATGAAGACAAGTATTTCCTACGTAAAATGACACGAGTAATCGAACTATGCCGGCAGAATTCAAATCCGAGCCTCTGTTCCTCTGGAATTCACAAATATGTATGAAAACGTGTTTTACAGTATTCTGGCTCCCAGGATCGCTATCAGGAAATGGAAACAAGCATTTCCTACGTAAAATGACACGAGTAATCGAACTGTGCCGGCAGAATTCAAATCGGAGCATCCGTTCCTCTGGAATTCACTAAAATGTATGAAAACATGTTTTACAGTATTCTGGCTCCCAGTATCGCTATCGGGAAATGAGAACAAGCATTTCCTGCGTAAAATGACACGAGTAATCGAACTGTGTCGGCAGAATTCGAATACGAGCCTCTTTTCCTCTGGAGTTCACTAAAATGTATGAAAACGTGTTTTACAGTATTTTGGCTCCCAGGATCGCTATCAGGAAATGGAAACAAGTATTCCTACGTAAAATGACACGGCTAATCGAACTGTGCCGGCAGAATTCAAATCCGAGCCTCCGTTCCTCTGGAATTCACAAATATGTATGAAAACGTGTTTTACACAATTTTGGCTCCCAGGATCGCTATCGGGAAATGGGAACAAGCATTTCCTGCGTAAAATGACACGACTAATCGAATGCTGTCGGCAGAATTCAAATCCGAGCCTCCGTTCCTCTGGAATTCACAAATATGTATCAAAACGTGTTTTACAGTATTCTGGCTCCCAGGATCGCAATCGCGAAATTAAGACAAGTATTTCCTACGTAAAATGACACGAGTAATCGAACTATGCCGGCAGAATTCAAATCCGAGCCTCTGTTCTTCTGGAAATCACAAATATGCATGAAAACGTGTTTTACAGTATTTTGGCTCCCAGTATCGCTATCGGGAAATGAGAACAAGCATTTCCTGCGTAAAATGACACGAGTAATCGAACTGTGTCGGCAGAATTCGAATACGAGCCTCTGTTCCTCTGGAGTTCTCTAAAATGTATGAAAACGTGTTTTACAGTATCTTGGCTCCCAGGATCGCTATCAGGAAATGGAAGCAAGCATTTCCTACGTAAAATGACACGAGTAATCGAACTGTGCTGGCAGAATTCAAATCCGAGCCTCCGTTCCTCTGGAATTCCCTAAAATGTATGAAAACATGTTTTACAGTATTCTGGCTCCCAGGATCACTATCAGGAAATGGAAGCAAGCATTTCCTACGTAAAATGACACGAGTAATCGAACTGTGCCGGCAGAATTCAAATCCGAGCCTCCGTTCCTCTGGAATTCACAAATATGTATGAAAACGTGTTATACACAATTTTGGCTCCCAGGATCGCTATCGGGAAATGGGAACAAGCATTTCCTGCGTAAAATGACACGACTAATCGAATGCTGTCGGCAGAATTCAAATCCGAGCCTCCGTTCCTCTGGAATTCACAAATATGTATCAAAACGTGTTTTACAGTATTCTGGCTCCCAGGATCGCAAGCGCGAAATGAAGACAAGTATTTCCTACGTAAAATGACACGAGTAATCGAACTGTGCTGGCAGAATTCAAATCCGAGCCTCCGTTCCTCTGGAATTCCCTAAAATGTATGAAAACATGTTTTACAGTATTCTGGCTCCCAGGATCGCTATCAGGAAATGGAAGCAAGCATTTCCTACGTAAAATGACACGAGTAATCGAACTGTGCTGGCAGAATTCAAATCCGAGCCTCCGTTCCTCTGGAATTCCCTAAAATGTATGAAAACATGTTTTACAGTATTCTGGCTCCCAGTATCGCTATCGGGAAATGAGAACAAGCATTTCCTGCGTAAAATGACACGAGTAATCGAACTGTGTCGGCAGAATTCGAATACGAGCCTCTGTTCCTCTGGAGTTCACTAAAATGTATGAAAACGTGTTTTACAGTATTTTGGCTCCCAGGATCGCTATCAGGAAATGGAAACAAGCATTTCCTACGTAAAATGACACGAGTAATCGAATGCTGGCGGCAGAATTCAAATCGGAGCATCCGTTCCTCTGGAATTCACTAAAATGTATGAAAACATGTTTTACAGTATTCTGGCTCCCAGGATCGCTATCAGGAAATGGAAGCAAGCATTTCCTACGTAAAATGACACGAGTAATCGAACTGTGCTGGCAGAATTCAAATCCGAGCCTCCGTTCCTCTGGAATTCCCTAAAATGTATGAAAACATGTTTTACAGTATTCTGGCTCCCAGTATCGCTATCGGGAAATGAGAACAAGCATTTCCTGCGTAAAATGACACGAGTAATCGAACTGTGTCGGCAGAATTCGAATACGAGCCTCTGTTCCTCTGGAGTTCACTAAAATGTATGAAAACGTGTTTTACAGTATTTTGGCTCCCAGGATCGCTATCGGGAAATGGGAACAAGCATTTCCTGCGTAAAATGACACGACTAATCGAATGCTGTCGGCAGAATTCAAATCCGAGCCTCCGTTCCTCTGGAATTCACAAATATGTATCAAAACGTGTTTTACAGTATTCTGGCTCCCAGGATCGCAAGCGCGAAATGAAGACAAGTATTTCCTACGTAAAATGACACGACTAATCGAATGCTGTCGGCAGAATTCAAATCCGAGCCTCTGTTCTTCTGGAAATCACAAATATGCATGAAAACGTGTTTTACAGTATTTTGGCTCCCAGTATCGCTATCGGGAAATGAGAACAAGCATTTCCTGCGTAAAATGACACGAGTAATCGAACTGTGCTGGCAGAATTCAAATCCGAGCCTCCGTTCCTCTGGAATTCCCTAAAATGTATGAAAACATGTTTTACAGTATTCTGGCTCCCAGGATCGCAATCGCGAAATGAAGACAAGTATTTCCTACGTAAAATGACACGAGTAATCGAACTATGCCGGCAGAATTCAAATCCGAGCCTCTGTTCCTCTGGAATTCACAAATATGTATGAAAACGTGTTTTACAGTATTCTGGCTCCCAGGATCGCTATCAGGAAATGGAAACAAGCATTTCCTACGTAAAATGACACGAGTAATCGAATGCTGGCGGCAGAATTCAAATCGGAGCATCCGTTCCTCTGGAATTCACTAAAATGTATGAAAACATGTTTTACAGTATTCTGGCTCCCAGGATCGCAATCGCGAAATGAAGACAAGTATTTCCTACGTAAAATGACACGAGTAATCGAACTATGCCGGCAGAATTCAAATCCGAGCCTCTGTTCCTCTGGAATTCACAAATATGTATGAAAACGTGTTTTACAGTATTCTGGCTCCCAGGATCGCAATCGGGAAATGAAGACAAGTATTTCCTACGTAAAATGACACGAGTAATCGAACTGTGCCGGCAGAATTCAAATACGAGCCTCTGTTCCTCTGGAATTCACTAAAATGTATGAAAACGTGTTTTACAGTATTTTGGCTCCCAGGATCGCTATCAGGAAATGGAAACAAGCATTTCCTACGTAAAATGACACGAGTAATCGAATGCTGGCGGCAGAATTCAAATCGGAGCATCCGTTCCTCTGGAATTCACTAAAATGTATGAAAACATGTTTTACAGTATTCTGGCTCCCAGGATCGCAATCGCGAAATGAAGACAAGTATTTCCTACGTAAAATGACACGAGTAATCGAACTATGCCGGCAGAATTCAAATCCGAGCCTCTGTTCTTCTGGAAATCACAAATATGCATGAAAACGTGTTCTACAGTATTTTGGCTCCCAGTATCGCTATCGGGAAATGAGAACAAGCATTTCCTGCGTAAAATGACACGAGTAATCGAACTGTGTCGGCAGAATTCGAATACGAGCCTCTGTTCCTCTGGAGTTCTCTAAAATGTATGAAAACGTGTTTTACAGTATCTTGGCACCCAGGATCGCTATCAGGAAATGGAAGCAAGCATTTCCTACGTAAAATGACACGAGTAATCGAACTGTGCCGACAGAATTCAAATCCGAGCCTCCGTTCCTCTGGAATTCCCTAAAATGTATGAAAACATGTTTTACAGTATTCTGGCTCCCAGTATCGCTATCGGGAAATGAGAACAAGCATTTCCTGCGTAAAATGACACGAGTAATCGAACTGTGTCGGCAGAATTCGAATACGAGCCTCTGTTCCTCTGGAGTTCACTAAAATGTATGAAAACGTGTTTTACAGTATTTTGGCTCCCAGGATCGCTATCAGGAAATGGAAACAAGCATTTCCTACGTAAAATGACACGAGTAATCGAACTGTGCTGGCAGAATTCAAATCCGAGCCTCCGTTCCTCTGGAATTCCCTAAAATGTATGAAAACATGTTTTACAGTATTCTGGCTCCCAGGATCGCTATCAGGAAATGGAAACAAGTATTTCCTACGTAAAATGACACGGCTAATCGAACTGTGCCGGCAGAATTCAAATCCGAGCCTCCGTTCCTCTGGAATTCACAAATATGTATGAAAACGTGTTATACACAATTTTGGCTCCCAGGATCGCTATCGGGAAATGGGAACAAGCATTTCCTGCGTAAAATGACACGACTAATCGAATGCTGTCGGCAGAATTCAAATCCGAGCCTCCGTTCCTCTGGAATTCACAAATATGTATCAAAACGTGTTTTACAGTATTCTGGCTCCCAGGATCGCAAGCGCGAAATGAAGACAAGTATTTCCTACGTAAAATGACACGAGTAATCGAACTGTGCTGGCAGAATTCAAATCCGAGCCTCCGTTCCTCTGGAATTCCCTAAAATGTATGAAAACATGTTTTACAGTATTCTGGCTCCCAGGATCGCAATCGCGAAATGAAGACAAGTATTTCCTACGTAAAATGACACGAGTAATCGAACTATGCCGGCAGAATTCAAATCCGAGCCTCTGTTCCTCTGGAATTCACAAATATGTATGAAAACGTGTTTTACAGTATTCTGGCTCCCAGGATCGCTATCAGGAAATGGAAACAAGCATTTCCTACGTAAAATGACACGAGTAATCGAACTGTGTCGGCAGAATTCAAATCGGAGCATCCGTTCCTCTGGAATTCACTAAAATGTATGAAAACATGTTTTACAGTATTCTGGCTCCCAGTATCGCTATCGGGAAATGAGAACAAGCATTTCCTGCGTAAAATGACACGAGTAATCGAACTGTGTCGGCAGAATTCGAATACGAGCCTCTTTTCCTCTGGAGTTCACTAAAATGTATGAAAACGTGTTTTACAGTATTTTGGCTCCCAGGATCGCTATCAGGAAATGGAAACAAGTATTCCTACGTAAAATGACACGGCTAATCGAACTGTGCCGGCAGAATTCAAATCCGAGCCTCCGTTCCTCTGGAATTCACAAATATGTATGAAAACGTGTTTTACACAATTTTGGCTCCCAGGATCGCTATCGGGAAATGGGAACAAGCATTTCCTGCGTAAAATGACACGACTAATCGAATGCTGTCGGCAGAATTCAAATCCGAGCCTCCGTTCCTCTGGAATTCACAAATATGTATCAAAACGTGTTTTACAGTATTCTGGCTCCCAGGATCGCAATCGCGAAATTAAGACAAGTATTTCCTACGTAAAATGACACGAGTAATCGAACTATGCCGGCAGAATTCAAATCCGAGCCTCTGTTCTTCTGGAAATCACAAATATGCATGAAAACGTGTTTTACAGTATTTTGGCTCCCAGTATCGCTATCGGGAAATGAGAACAAGCATTTCCTGCGTAAAATGACACGAGTAATCGAACTGTGTCGGCAGAATTCGAATACGAGCCTCTGTTCCTCTGGAGTTCTCTAAAATGTATGAAAACGTGTTTTACAGTATCTTGGCTCCCAGGATCGCTATCAGGAAATGGAAGCAAGCATTTCCTACGTAAAATGACACGAGTAATCGAACTGTGCTGGCAGAATTCAAATCCGAGCCTCCGTTCCTCTGGAATTCCCTAAAATGTATGAAAACATGTTTTACAGTATTCTGGCTCCCAGGATCACTATCAGGAAATGGAAGCAAGCATTTCCTACGTAAAATGACACGAGTAATCGAACTGTGCCGGCAGAATTCAAATCCGAGCCTCCGTTCCTCTGGAATTCACAAATATGTATGAAAACGTGTTATACACAATTTTGGCTCCCAGGATCGCTATCGGGAAATGGGAACAAGCATTTCCTGCGTAAAATGACACGACTAATCGAATGCTGTCGGCAGAATTCAAATCCGAGCCTCCGTTCCTCTGGAATTCACAAATATGTATCAAAACGTGTTTTACAGTATTCTGGCTCCCAGGATCGCAAGCGCGAAATGAAGACAAGTATTTCCTACGTAAAATGACACGAGTAATCGAACTGTGCTGGCAGAATTCAAATCCGAGCCTCCGTTCCTCTGGAATTCCCTAAAATGTATGAAAACATGTTTTACAGTATTCTGGCTCCCAGGATCGCTATCAGGAAATGGAAGCAAGCATATCCTACGTAAAATGACACGAGTAATCGAGTGCTGGCGACAGAATTCAAATCGGAGCATCCGTTCCTCTGGAATTCACTAAAATGTATGAAAACATGTTTTACAGTATTCTGGCTGCCAGGATCGCTATCGGGAAATGGGAACAAGCATTTCCTGCGTAAAATGACACGACTAATCGAATGCTGTCGGCAGAATTCAAATCCGAGCCTCTGTTCTTCTGGAAATCACAAATATGCATGAAAACGTGTTTTACAGTATTTTGGCTCCCAGGATCGCTATCAGGCAATGGAAACAAGCATTTCCTACGTAAAATGACACGAGTAATCGAACTATGCCGGCAGAATTCAAATCCGAGCCTGTGTTCCTCTGGAATTCACTAAAATGTATGAAAACATGTTTTACAGTATTCTGGCTCCCAGGATCGCTATCAGGAAATGGAAGCAAGCATTTCCTACGTAAAATGACACGAGTAATCGAACTGTGCTGGCAGAATTCAAATCCGAGCCTCCGTTCCTCTGGAATTCCCTAAAATGTATGAAAACATGTTTTACAGTATTCTGGCTCCCAGGATCGCTATCAGGAAATGGAAGCAAGCATATCCTACGTAAAATGACACGAGTAATCGAGTGCTGGCGACAGAATTCAAATCGGAGCATCCGTTCCTCTGGAATTCACTAAAATGTATGAAAACATGTTTTACAGTATTCTGGCTGCCAGTATCGCTATCGGGAAATGAGAACAAGCATTTCCTGCGTAAAATGACACGAGTAATCGAACTGTGTCGGCAGAATTCGAATACGAGCCTCTGTTCCTCTGGAGTTCACTAAAATGTATGAAAACGTGTTTTACAGTATTTTGGCTCCCAGGATCGCTATCAGGCAATGGAAACAAGCATTTCCTACGTAAAATGACACGAGTAATCGAACTATGCCGGCAGAATTCAAATCCGAGCCTGTGTTCCTCTGGAATTCACAAATATGTATGAAAACGTGTTTTACACAATTTTGGCTCCCAGGATCGCTATCGGGAAATGGGAACAAGCATTTCCTGCGTAAAATGACACGACTAATCGAATGCTGTCGGCAGAATTCAAATCCGAGCCTCCGTTCCTCTGGAATTCACAAATATGTATCAAAACGTGTTTTACAGTATTCTGGCTCCCAGGATCGCAATCGCGAAATGAAGACAAGTATTTCCTACGTAAAATGACACGAGTAATCGAACTATGCCGGCAGAATTCAAATCCGAGCCTCTGTTCCTCTGGAATTCACTAAAATGTATGAAAACGTGTTTTACAGTATTTTGGCTGCCAGGATCGCTATCGGGAAATGGGAACAAGCATTTCCTGCGTAAAATGACACGACTAATCGAATGCTGTCGGCAGAATTCAAATCCGAGCCTCTGTTCTTCTGGAAATCACAAATATGCATGAAAACGTGTTTTACAGTATTTTGGCTCCCAGTATCGCTATCGGGAAATGAGAACAAGCATTTCCTGCGTAAAATGACACGAGTAATCGAACTGTGTCGGCAGAATTCGAATACGAGCCTCTGTTCCTCTGGAGTTCACTAAAATGTATGAAAACGTGTTTTACAGTATCTTGGCTCCCAGGATCGCTATCAGGAAATGGAAGCAAGCATTTCCTACGTAAAATGACACGAGTAATCGAACTGTGCCGACAGAATTCAAATCCGAGCCTCCGTTCCTCTGGAATTCCCTAAAATGTATGAAAACATGTTTTACAGTATTCTGGCTCCCAGTATCGCTATCGGGAAATGGAAGCAAGCATTTCCTACGTAAAATGACACGAGTAATCGAACTGTGCTGGCAGAATTCAAATCCGAGCCTCCGTTCCTCTGGAATTCCCTAAAATGTATGAAAACATGTTTTACAGTATTCTGGCTCCCAGGATCGTAATCGCGAAATGAAGACAAGTATTTCCTACGTAAAATGACACGAGTAATCGAACTATGCCGGCAGAATTCAAATCCGAGCCTCTGTTCCTCTGGAATTCACAAATATGTATGAAAACGTGTTTTACAGTATTCTGGCTCCCAGGATCGCTATCAGGAAATGGAAACAAGCATTTCCTACGTAAAATGACACGAGTAATCGAATGCTGGCGGCAGAATTCAAATCGGAGCCGCCGTTCCTCTGGAATTCACTAAAATGTATGAAAACATGTGTTACAGCATTCTGGCTCCCAGGATCGCTATCAGGAAATGGAAGCAAGCATTTCCTACGTAAAATGACACGAGTAATCGAACTGTGCCGGCAGAATTCAAATCCGAGCCTCCGTTCCTCTGGAATTCCCTAAAATGTATGAAAACATGTTTTACAGTATTCTGGCTCCCAGTATCGCTATCGGGAAATGAGAACAAGCATTTCCTGCGTAAAATGACACGAGTAATCGAACTGTGTCGGCAGAATTCGAATACGAGCCTCTGTTCCTCTGGGGTTCACTAAAATGTATGAAAACGTGTTTTACAGTATTTTGGCTCCCAGGATCGCTATCAGGCAATGGAAACAAGCATTTCCTACGTAAAATGACACGAGTAATCGAACTATGCCGGCAGAATTCAAATCCGAGCCTGTGTTCCTCTGGAATTCACAAATATGTATGAAAACGTGTTTTACACAATTTTGGCTCCCAGGATCGCTATCGGGAAATGGGAACAAGCATTTCCTGCGTAAAATGACACGACTAATCGAATGCTGTCGGCAGAATTCAAATCCGAGCCTCCGTTCCTCTGGAATTCCCTAAAATGTATGAAAACATGTTTTACAGTATTCTGGCTCCCAGTATCGCTATCGGGAAATGGAAGCAAGCATTTCCTACGTAAAATGACACGAGTAATCGAACTGTGCTGGCAGAATTCAAATCCGAGCCTCCGTTCCTCTGGAATTCCCTAAAATGTATGAAAACATGTTTTACAGTATTCTGGCTCCCAGGATCGTAATCGCGAAATGAAGACAAGTATTTCCTACGTAAAATGACACGAGTAATCGAACTATGCCGGCAGAATTCAAATCCGAGCCTCTGTTCCTCTGGAATTCACAAATATGTATGAAAACGTGTTTTACAGTATTCTGGCTCCCAGGATCGCTATCAGGAAATGGAAACAAGCATTTCCTACGTAAAATGACACGAGTAATCGAATGCTGGCGGCAGAATTCAAATCCGAGCCTCTGTTCTTCTGGAAATCACAAATATGTATCAAAACGTGTTTTACAGTATTCTGGCTCCCAGGATCGCAATCGCGAAATGAAGACAAGTATTTCCTACGTAAAATGACACGAGTAATCGAACTATGCCGGCAGAATTCAAATCCGAGCCTCTGTTCCTCTGGAATTCACTAAAATGTATGAAAACGTGTTTTACAGTATTTTGGCTGCCAGGATCGCTATCGGGAAATGGGAACAAGCATTTCCTGCGTAAAATGACACGACTAATCGAATGCTGTCGGCAGAATTCAAATCCGAGCCTCTGTTCTTCTGGAAATCACAAATATGCATGAAAACGTGTTTTACAGTATTTTGGCTCCCAGTATCGCTATCGGGAAATGAGAACAAGCATTTCCTGCGTAAAATGACACGAGTAATCGAACTGTGTCGGCAGAATTCGAATACGAGCCTCTGTTCCTCTGGAGTTCACTAAAATGTATGAAAACGTGTTTTACAGTATCTTGGCTCCCAGGATCGCTATCAGGAAATGGAAGCAAGCATTTCCTACGTAAAATGACACGAGTAATCGAACTGTGCCGACAGAATTCAAATCCGAGCCTCCGTTCCTCTGGAATTCCCTAAAATGTATGAAAACATGTTTTACAGTATTCTGGCTCCCAGTATCGCTATCGGGAAATGGAAGCAAGCATTTCCTACGTAAAATGACACGAGTAATCGAACTGTGCTGGCAGAATTCAAATCCGAGCCTCCGTTCCTCTGGAATTCCCTAAAATGTATGAAAACATGTTTTACAGTATTCTGGCTCCCAGGATCGTAATCGCGAAATGAAGACAAGTATTTCCTACGTAAAATGACACGAGTAATCGAACTATGCCGGCAGAATTCAAATCCGAGCCTCTGTTCCTCTGGAATTCACAAATATGTATGAAAACGTGTTTTACAGTATTCTGGCTCCCAGGATCGCTATCAGGAAATGGAAACAAGCATTTCCTACGTAAAATGACACGAGTAATCGAATGCTGGCGGCAGAATTCAAATCGGAGCAGCCGTTCCTCTGGAATTCACTAAAATGTATGAAAACATGTTTTACAGCATTCTGGCTCCCAGGATCGCTATCAGGAAATGGAAGCAAGCATTTCCTACGTAAAATGACACGAGTAATCGAACTGTGCCGGCAGAATTCAAATCCGAGCCTCCGTTCCTCTGGAATTCCCTAAAATGTATGAAAACATGTTTTACAGTATTCTGGCTCCCAGTATCGCTATCGGGAAATGAGAACAAGCATTTCCTGCGTAAAATGACACGAGTAATCGAACTGTGTCGGCAGAATTCGAATACGAGCCTCTGTTCCTCTGGGGTTCACTAAAATGTATGAAAACGTGTTTTACAGTATTTTGGCTCCCAGGATCGCTATCAGGCAATGGAAACAAGCATTTCCTACGTAAAATGACACGAGTAATCGAACTATGCCGGCAGAATTCAAATCCGAGCCTGTGTTCCTCTGGAATTCACAAATATGTATGAAAACGTGTTTTACACAATTTTGGCTCCCAGGATCGCTATCGGGAAATGGGAACAAGCATTTCCTGCGTAAAATGACACGACTAATCGAATGCTGTCGGCAGAATTCAAATCCGAGCCTCCGTTCCTCTGGAATTCCCTAAAATGTATGAAAACATGTTTTACAGTATTCTGGCTCCCAGGATCGCTATCGGGAAATGGAAGCAAGCATTTCCTACGTAAAATGACACGAGTAATCGAACTGTGCTGGCAGAATTCAAATCCGAGCCTCCGTTCCTCTGGAATTCCCTAAAATGTATGAAAACATGTTTTACAGTATTCTGGCTCCCAGGATCGTCATCGCGAAATGAAGACAAGTATTTCCTACGTAAAATGACACGAGTAATCGAACTATGCCGGCAGAATTCAAATCCGAGCCTCTGTTCCTCTGGAATTCACAAATATGTATGAAAACGTGTTTTACAGTATTCTGGCTCCCAGGATCGCTATCAGGAAATGGAAACAAGCATTTCCTACGTAAAATGACACGAGTAATCGAATGCTGGCGGCAGAATTCAAATCGGAGCAGCCGTTCCTCTGGAATTCACTACGATGTATGAAATCATGTTTTACAGCATTCTGGCTCCCAGGATCGCTATCAGGAAATGGAAGCAAGCATTTCCTACGTAAAATGACACGAGTAATCGAACTGTGCCGGCAGAATTCAAATCCGAGCCTCCGTTCCTCTGGAATTCCCTAAAATGTATGAAAACATGTTTTACAGTATTCTGGCTCCCAGTATCGCTATCGGGAAATGAGAACAAGCATTTCCTGCGTAAAATGACACGAGTAATCGAACTGTGTCGGCAGAATTCGAATACGAGCCTCTGTTCCTCTGGGGTTCACTAAAATGTATGAAAACGTGTTTTACAGTATTTTGGCTCCCAGGATCGCTATCAGGCAATGGAAACAAGCATTTCCTACGTAAAATGACACGAGTAATCGAACTATGCCGGCAGAATTCAAATCCGAGCCTGTGTTCCTCTGGAATTCACAAATATGTATGAAAACGTGTTTTACACAATTTTGGCTCCCAGGATCGCTATCGGGAAATGGGAACAAGCATTTCCTGCGTAAAATGACACGACTAATCGAATGCTGTCGGCAGAATTCAAATCCGAGCCTCCGTTCCTCTGGAATTCACAAATATGTATCAAAACGTGTTTTACAGTATTCTGGCTCCCAGGATCGCAATCGCGAAATGAAGACAAGTATTTCCTACGTAAAATGACACGAGTAATCGAACTATGCCGGCAGAATTCAAATCCGAGCCTCTGTTCCTCTGGAATTCACTAAAATGTATGAAAACGTGTTTTACAGTATTTTGGCTGCCAGGATCGCTATCGGGAAATGGGAACAAGCATTTCCTGCGTAAAATGACACGACTAATCGAATGCTGTCGGCAGAATTCAAATCCGAGCCTCTGTTCTTCTGGAAATCACAAATATGCATGAAAACGTGTTTTACAGTATTTTGGCTCCCAGTATCGCTATCGGGAAATGAGAACAAGCATTTCCTGCGTAAAATGACACGAGTAATCGAACTGTGTCGGCAGAATTCGAATACGAGCCTCTGTTCCTCTGGAGTTCACTAAAATGTATGAAAACGTGTTTTACAGTATCTTGGCTCCCAGGATCGCTATCAGGAAATGGAAGCAAGCATTTCCTACGTAAAATGACACGAGTAATCGAACTGTGCCGACAGAATTCAAATCCGAGCCTCCGTTCCTCTGGAATTCCCTAAAATGTATGAAAACATGTTTTACAGTATTCTGGCTCCCAGTATCGCTATCGGGAAATGGAAGCAAGCATTTCCTACGTAAAATGACACGAGTAATCGAACTGTGCTGGCAGAATTCAAATCCGAGCCTCCGTTCCTCTGGAATTCCCTAAAATGTATGAAAACATGTTTTACAGTATTCTGGCTCCCAGGATCGTAATCGCGAAATGAAGACAAGTATTTCCTACGTAAAATGACACGAGTAATCGAACTATGCCGGCAGAATTCAAATCCGAGCCTCTGTTCCTCTGGAATTCACAAATATGTATGAAAACGTGTTTTACAGTATTCTGGCTCCCAGGATCGCTATCAGGAAATGGAAACAAGCATTTCCTGCGTAAAATGACACGAGTAATCGAACTGTGTCGGCAGAATTCGAATACGAGCCTCTGTTCCTCTGGAGTTCACTAAAATGTATGAAAACATGTTTTACAGCATTCTGGCTCCCAGGATCGCTATCAGGAAATGGAAGCAAGCATTTCCTACGTAAAATGACACGAGTAATCGAATGCTGGCGGCAGAATTCAAATCGGAGCATCCGTTCCTCTGGAATTCACTAAAATGTATGAAAACATGTTTTACAGTATTCTGGCTCCCAGGATCGCTATCAGGAAATGGAAGCAAGCATTTCCTACGTAAAATGACACGAGTAATCGAACTGTGCTGGCAGAATTCAAATCCGAGCCTCCGTTCCTCTGGAATTCCCTAAAATGTATGAAAACATGTTTTACAGTATTCTGGCTCCCAGGATCGCTATCAGGAAATGGAAGCAAGCATATCCTACGTAAAATGACACGAGTAATCGAGTGCTGGCGACAGAATTCAAATCGGAGCATCCGTTCCTCTGGAATTCACTAAAATGTATGAAAACATGTTTTACAGTATTCTGGCTGCCAGGATCGCTATCGGGAAATGGGAACAAGCATTTCCTGCGTAAAATGACACGACTAATCGAATGCTGTCGGCAGAATTCAAATCCGAGCCTCTGTTCTTCTGGAAATCACAAATATGCATGAAAACGTGTTTTACAGTATTTTGGCTCCCAGGATCGCTATCAGGCAATGGAAACAAGCATTTCCTACGTAAAATGACACGAGTAATCGAACTATGCCGGCAGAATTCAAATCCGAGCCTGTGTTCCTCTGGAATTCACTAAAATGTATGAAAACATGTTTTACAGTATTCTGGCTCCCAGGATCGCTATCAGGAAATGGAAGCAAGCATTTCCTACGTAAAATGACACGAGTAATCGAACTGTGCTGGCAGAATTCAAATCCGAGCCTCCGTTCCTCTGGAATTCCCTAAAATGTATGAAAACATGTTTTACAGTATTCTGGCTCCCAGGATCGCTATCAGGAAATTGAAGCAAGCATATCCTACGTAAAATGACACGAGTAATCGAGTGCTGGCGACAGAATTCAAATCGGAGCATCCGTTCCTCTGGAATTCACTAAAATGTATGAAAACATGTTTTACAGTATTCTGGCTGCCAGTATCGCTATCGGGAAATGAGAACAAGCATTTCCTGCGTAAAATGACACGAGTAATCGAACTGTGTCGGCAGAATTCGAATACGAGCCTCTGTTCCTCTGGAGTTCACTAAAATGTATGAAAACGTGTTTTACAGTATTTTGGCTCCCAGGATCGCTATCAGGCAATGGAAACAAGCATTTCCTACGTAAAATGACACGAGTAATCGAACTATGCCGGCAGAATTCAAATCCGAGCCTGTGTTCCTCTGGAATTCACAAATATGTATGAAAACGTGTTTTACACAATTTTGGCTCCCAGGATCGCTATCGGGAAATGGGAACAAGCATTTCCTGCGTAAAATGACACGACTAATCGAATGCTGTCGGCAGAATTCAAATCCGAGCCTCCGTTCCTCTGGAATTCACAAATATGTATCAAAACGTGTTTTACAGTATTCTGGCTCCCAGGATCGCAATCGCGAAATGAAAACAAGTATTTCCTACGTAAAATGACACGAGTAATCGAACTATGCCGGCAGAATTCAAATCCGAGCCTCTGTTCCTCTGGAATTCACTAAAATGTATGAAAACGTGTTTTACAGTATTTTGGCTGCCAGGATCGCTATCGGGAAATGGGAACAAGCATTTCCTGCGTAAAATGACACGACTAATCGAATGCTGTCGGCAGAATTCAAATCCGAGCCTCTGTTCTTCTGGAAATCACAAATATGCATGAAAACGTGTTTTACAGTATTTTGGCTCCCAGTATCGCTATCGGGAAATGAGAACAAGCATTTCCTGCGTAAAATGACACGAGTAATCGAACTGTGTCGGCAGAATTCGAATACGAGCCTCTGTTCCTCTGGAGTTCACTAAAATGTATGAAAACGTGTTTTACAGTATCTTGGCTCCCAGGATCGCTATCAGGAAATGGAAGCAAGCATTTCCTACGTAAAATGACACGAGTAATCGAACTGTGCCGACAGAATTCAAATCCGAGCCTCCGTTCCTCTGGAATTCCCTAAAATGTATGAAAACATGTTTTACAGTATTCTGGCTCCCAGTATCGCTATCGGGAAATGGAAGCAAGCATTTCCTACGTAAAATGACACGAGTAATCGAACTGTGCTGGCAGAATTCAAATCCGAGCCTCCGTTCCTCTGGAATTCCCTAAAATGTATGAAAACATGTTTTACAGTATTCTGGCTCCCAGGATCGTAATCGCGAAATGAAGACAAGTATTTCCTACGTAAAATGACACGAGTAATCGAACTATGCCGGCAGAATTCAAATCCGAGCCTCTGTTCCTCTGGAATTCACAAATATGTATGAAAACGTGTTTTACAGTATTCTGGCTCCCAGGATCGCTATCAGGAAATGGAAACAAGCATTTCCTACGTAAAATGACACGAGTAATCGAATGCTGGCGGCAGAATTCAAATCCGAGCCTCTGTTCCTCTGGAATTCACAAATATGTATGAAAACGTGTTTTACAGTATTCTGGCTCCCAGGATCGCTATCAGGAAATGGAAACAAGCATTTCCTGCGTAAAATGACACGAGTAATCGAACTGTGTCGGCAGAATTCGAATACGAGCCTCTGTTCCTCTGGAGTTCACTAAAATGTATGAAAACGTGTTTTACAGTATCTTGGCTCCCAGGATCGCTATCAGGAAATGGAAGCAAGCATTTCCTACGTAAAATGACACGAGTAATCGAACTATGCCGGCAGAATTCAAATCCGAGCCTGTGTTCCTCTGGAATTCACAAATATGTATGAAAACGTGTTTTACACAATTTTGGCTCCCAGGATCGCTATCGGGAAATGGGAACAAGCATTTCCTGCGTAAAATGACACGACTAATCGAATGCTGTCGGCAGAATTCAAATCCGAGCCTCCGTTCCTCTGGAATTCACAAATATGTATCAAAACGTGTTTTACAGTATTCTGGCTCCCAGGATCGCAATCGCGAAATTAAGACAAGTATTTCCTACGTAAAATGACACGAGTAATCGAACTATGCCGGCAGAATTCAAATCCGAGCCTCTGTTCTTCTGGAAATCACAAATATGCATGAAAACGTGTTTTACAGTATTTTGGCTCCCAGTATCGCTATCGGGAAATGAGAACAAGCATTTCCTGCGTAAAATGACACGAGTAATCGAACTGTGTCGGCAGAATTCGAATACGAGCCTCTGTTCCTCTGGAGTTCTCTAAAATGTATGAAAACGTGTTTTACAGTATCTTGGCTCCCAGGATCGCTATCAGGAAATGGAAGCAAGCATTTCCTACGTAAAATGACACGAGTAATCGAACTGTGCTGGCAGAATTCAAATCCGAGCCTCCGTTCCTCTGGAATTCCCTAAAATGTATGAAAACATGTTTTACAGTATTCTGGCTCCCAGGATCACTATCAGGAAATGGAAGCAAGCATTTCCTACGTAAAATGACACGAGTAATCGAACTGTGCCGGCAGAATTCAAATCCGAGCCTCCGTTCCTCTGGAATTCACAAATATGTATGAAAACGTGTTATACACAATTTTGGCTCCCAGGATCGCTATCGGGAAATGGGAACAAGCATTTCCTGCGTAAAATGACACGACTAATCGAATGCTGTCGGCAGAATTCAAATCCGAGCCTCCGTTCCTCTGGAATTCACAAATATGTATCAAAACGTGTTTTACAGTATTCTGGCTCCCAGGATCGCAAGCGCGAAATGAAGACAAGTATTTCCTACGTAAAATGACACGAGTAATCGAACTGTGCTGGCAGAATTCAAATCCGAGCCTCCGTTCCTCTGGAATTCCCTAAAATGTATGAAAACATGTTTTACAGTATTCTGGCTCCCAGGATCGCTATCAGGAAATGGAAGCAAGCATATCCTACGTAAAATGACACGAGTAATCGAGTGCTGGCGACAGAATTCAAATCGGAGCATCCGTTCCTCTGGAATTCACTAAAATGTATGAAAACATGTTTTACAGTATTCTGGCTGCCAGGATCGCTATCGGGAAATGGGAACAAGCATTTCCTGCGTAAAATGACACGACTAATCGAATGCTGTCGGCAGAATTCAAATCCGAGCCTCTGTTCTTCTGGAAATCACAAATATGCATGAAAACGTGTTTTACAGTATTTTGGCTCCCAGGATCGCTATCAGGCAATGGAAACAAGCATTTCCTACGTAAAATGACACGAGTAATCGAACTATGCCGGCAGAATTCAAATCCGAGCCTGTGTTCCTCTGGAATTCACTAAAATGTATGAAAACATGTTTTACAGTATTCTGGCTCCCAGGATCGCTATCAGGAAATGGAAGCAAGCATTTCCTACGTAAAATGACACGAGTAATCGAACTGTGCTGGCAGAATTCAAATCCGAGCCTCCGTTCCTCTGGAATTCCCTAAAATGTATGAAAACATGTTTTACAGTATTCTGGCTCCCAGGATCGCTATCAGGAAATGGAAGCAAGCATATCCTACGTAAAATGACACGAGTAATCGAGTGCTGGCGACAGAATTCAAATCGGAGCATCCGTTCCTCTGGAATTCACTAAAATGTATGAAAACATGTTTTACAGTATTCTGGCTGCCAGTATCGCTATCGGGAAATGAGAACAAGCATTTCCTGCGTAAAATGACACGAGTAATCGAACTGTGTCGGCAGAATTCGAATACGAGCCTCTGTTCCTCTGGAGTTCACTAAAATGTATGAAAACGTGTTTTACAGTATTTTGGCTCCCAGGATCGCTATCAGGCAATGGAAACAAGCATTTCCTACGTAAAATGACACGAGTAATCGAACTATGCCGGCAGAATTCAAATCCGAGCCTGTGTTCCTCTGGAATTCACAAATATGTATGAAAACGTGTTTTACACAATTTTGGCTCCCAGGATCGCTATCGGGAAATGGGAACAAGCATTTCCTGCGTAAAATGACACGACTAATCGAATGCTGTCGGCAGAATTCAAATCCGAGCCTCCGTTCCTCTGGAATTCACAAATATGTATCAAAACGTGTTTTACAGTATTCTGGCTCCCAGGATCGCAATCGCGAAATGAAGACAAGTATTTCCTACGTAAAATGACACGAGTAATCGAACTATGCCGGCAGAATTCAAATCCGAGCCTCTGTTCCTCTGGAATTCACTAAAATGTATGAAAACGTGTTTTACAGTATTTTGGCTGCCAGGATCGCTATCGGGAAATGGGAACAAGCATTTCCTGCGTAAAATGACACGACTAATCGAATGCTGTCGGCAGAATTCAAATCCGAGCCTCTGTTCTTCTGGAAATCACAAATATGCATGAAAACGTGTTTTACAGTATTTTGGCTCCCAGTATCGCTATCGGGAAATGAGAACAAGCATTTCCTGCGTAAAATGACACGAGTAATCGAACTGTGTCGGCAGAATTCGAATACGAGCCTCTGTTCCTCTGGAGTTCACTAAAATGTATGAAAACGTGTTTTACAGTATCTTGGCTCCCAGGATCGCTATCAGGAAATGGAAGCAAGCATTTCCTACGTAAAATGACACGAGTAATCGAACTGTGCTGGCAGAATTCAAATCCGAGCCTCCGTTCCTCTGGAATTCCCTAAAATGTATGAAAACATGTTTTACAGTATTCTGGCTCCCAGGATCGTAATCGCGAAATGAAGACAAGTATTTCCTACGTAAAATGACACGAGTAATCGAACTATGCCGGCAGAATTCAAATCCGAGCCTCTGTTCCTCTGGAATTCACAAATATGTATGAAAACGTGTTTTACAGTATTCTGGCTCCCAGGATCGCTATCAGGAAATGGAAACAAGCATTTCCTACGTAAAATGACACGAGTAATCGAATGCTGGCGGCAGAATTCAAATCGGAGCAGCCGTTCCTCTGGAATTCACTAAAATGTATGAAAACATGTTTTACAGCATTCTGGCTCCCAGGATCGCTATCAGGAAATGGAAGCAAGCATTTCCTACGTAAAATGACACGAGTAATCGAACTGTGCCGGCAGAATTCAAATCCGAGCCTCCGTTCCTCTGGAATTCCCTAAAATGTATGAAAACATGTTTTACAGTATTCTGGCTCCCAGTATCGCTATCGGGAAATGAGAACAAGCATTTCCTGCGTAAAATGACACGAGTAATCGAACTGTGTCGGCAGAATTCGAATACGAGCCTCTGTTCCTCTGGGGTTCACTAAAATGTATGAAAACGTGTTTTACAGTATTTTGGCTCCCAGGATCGCTATCAGGCAATGGAAACAAGCATTTCCTACGTAAAATGACACGAGTAATCGAACTATGCCGGCAGAATTCAAATCCGAGCCTGTGTTCCTCTGGAATTCACAAATATGTATGAAAACGTGTTTTACACAATTTTGGCTCCCAGGATCGCTATCGGGAAATGGGAACAAGCATTTCCTGCGTAAAATGACACGACTAATCGAATGCTGTCGGCAGAATTCAAATCCGAGCCTCCGTTCCTCTGGAATTCCCTAAAATGTATGAAAACATGTTTTACAGTATTCTGGCTCCCAGGATCGCTATCGGGAAATGGAAGCAAGCATTTCCTACGTAAAATGACACGAGTAATCGAACTGTGCTGGCAGAATTCAAATCCGAGCCTCCGTTCCTCTGGAATTCCCTAAAATGTATGAAAACATGTTTTACAGTATTCTGGCTCCCAGGATCGTAATCGCGAAATGAAGACAAGTATTTCCTACGTAAAATGACACGAGTAATCGAACTATGCCGGCAGAATTCAAATCCGAGCCTCTGTTCCTCTGGAATTCACAAATATGTATGAAAACGTGTTTTACAGTATTCTGGCTCCCAGGATCGCTATCAGGAAATGGAAACAAGCATTTCCTACGTAAAATGACACGAGTAATCGAATGCTGGCGGCAGAATTCAAATCCGAGCCTCTGTTCTTCTGGAAATCACAAATATGTATCAAAACGTGTTTTACAGTATTCTGGCTCCCAGGATCGCAATCGCGAAATGAAGACAAGTATTTCCTACGTAAAATGACACGAGTAATCGAACTATGCCGGCAGAATTCAAATCCGAGCCTCTGTTCCTCTGGAATTCACTAAAATGTATGAAAACGTGTTTTACAGTATTTTGGCTGCCAGGATCGCTATCGGGAAATGGGAACAAGCATTTCCTGCGTAAAATGACACGACTAATCGAATGCTGTCGGCAGAATTCAAATCCGAGCCTCTGTTCTTCTGGAAATCACAAATATGCATGAAAACGTGTTTTACAGTATTTTGGCTCCCAGTATCGCTATCGGGAAATGAGAACAAGCATTTCCTGCGTAAAATGACACGAGTAATCGAACTGTGTCGGCAGAATTCGAATACGAGCCTCTGTTCCTCTGGAGTTCACTAAAATGTATGAAAACGTGTTTTACAGTATCTTGGCTCCCAGGATCGCTATCAGGAAATGGAAGCAAGCATTTCCTACGTAAAATGACACGAGTAATCGAACTGTGCCGACAGAATTCAAATCCGAGCCTCCGTTCCTCTGGAATTCCCTAAAATGTATGAAAACATGTTTTACAGTATTCTGGCTCCCAGTATCGCTATCGGGAAATGGAAGCAAGCATTTCCTACGTAAAATGACACGAGTAATCGAACTGTGCTGGCAGAATTCAAATCCGAGCCTCCGTTCCTCTGGAATTCCCTAAAATGTATGAAAACATGTTTTACAGTATTCTGGCTCCCAGGATCGTAATCGCGAAATGAAGACAAGTATTTCCTACGTAAAATGACACGAGTAATCGAACTATGCCGGCAGAATTCAAATCCGAGCCTCTGTTCCTCTGGAATTCACAAATATGTATGAAAACGTGTTTTACAGTATTCTGGCTCCCAGGATCGCTATCAGGAAATGGAAACAAGCATTTCCTACGTAAAATGACACGAGTAATCGAATGCTGGCGGCAGAATTCAAATCGGAGCAGCCGTTCCTCTGGAATTCACTAAAATGTATGAAAACATGTTTTACAGCATTCTGGCTCCCAGGATCGCTATCAGGAAATGGAAGCAAGCATTTCCTACGTAAAATGACACGAGTAATCGAACTGTGCCGGCAGAATTCAAATCCGAGCCTCCGTTCCTCTGGAATTCCCTAAAATGTATGAAAACATGTTTTACAGTATTCTGGCTCCCAGTATCGCTATCGGGAAATGAGAACAAGCATTTCCTGCGTAAAATGACACGAGTAATCGAACTGTGTCGGCAGAATTCGAATACGAGCCTCTGTTCCTCTGGGGTTCACTAAAATGTATGAAAACGTGTTTTACAGTATTTTGGCTCCCAGGATCGCTATCAGGCAATGGAAACAAGCATTTCCTACGTAAAATGACACGAGTAATCGAACTATGCCGGCAGAATTCAAATCCGAGCCTGTGTTCCTCTGGAATTCACAAATATGTATGAAAACGTGTTTTACACAATTTTGGCTCCCAGGATCGCTATCGGGAAATGGGAACAAGCATTTCCTGCGTAAAATGACACGACTAATCGAATGCTGTCGGCAGAATTCAAATCCGAGCCTCCGTTCCTCTGGAATTCCCTAAAATGTATGAAAACATGTTTTACAGTATTCTGGCTCCCAGGATCGCTATCAGGAAATGGAAGCAAGCATTTCCTACGTAAAATGACACGAGTAATCGAACTGTGCCGGCAGAATTCAAATCCGAGCCTCCGTTCCTCTGGAATTCCCTAAAATGTATGAAAACATGTTTTACAGTATTCTGGCTCCCAGGATCGTAATCGCGAAATGAAGACAAGTATTTCCTACGTAAAATGACACGAGTAATCGAACTATGCCGGCAGAATTCAAATCCGAGCCTCTGTTCCTCTGGAATTCACAAATATGTATGAAAACGTGTTTTACAGTATTCTGGCTCCCAGGATCGCTATCAGGAAATGGAAACAAGCATTTCCTACGTAAAATGACACGAGTAATCGAATGCTGGCGGCAGAATTCAAATCGGAGCAGCCGTTCCTCTGGAATTCACTAAAATGTATGAAAACATGTTTTACAGCATTCTGGCTCCCAGGATCGCTATCAGGAAATGGAAACAAGCATTTCCTACGTAAAATGACACGAGTAATCGAACTGTGCCGGCAGAATTCAAATCCGAGCCTCCGTTCCTCTGGAATTCCCTAAAATGTATGAAAACATGTTTTACAGTATTCTGGCTCCCAGTATCGCTATCGGGAAATGAGAACAAGCATTTCCTGCGTAAAATGACACGAGTAATCGAACTGTGTCGGCAGAATTCGAATACGAGCCTCTGTTCCTCTGGGGTTCACTAAAATGTATGAAAACGTGTTTTACAGTATTTTGGCTCCCAGGATCGCTATCAGGCAATGGAAACAAGCATTTCCTACGTAAAATGACACGAGTAATCGAACTATGCCGGCAGAATTCAAATCCGAGCCTGTGTTCCTCTGGAATTCACAAATATGTATGAAAACGTGTTTTACACAATTTTGGCTCCCAGGATCGCTATCGGGAAATGGGAACAAGCATTTCCTGCGTAAAATGACACGACTAATCGAATGCTGTCGGCAGAATTCAAATCCGAGCCTCCGTTCCTCTGGAATTCACAAATATGTATCAAAACGTGTTTTACAGTATTCTGGCTCCCAGGATCGCAATCGCGAAATGAAGACAAGTATTTCCTACGTAAAATGACACGAGTAATCGAACTATGCCGGCAGAATTCAAATCCGAGCCTCTGTTCCTCTGGAATTCACTAAAATGTATGAAAACGTGTTTTACAGTATTTTGGCTGCCAGGATCGCTATCGGGAAATGGGAACAAGCATTTCCTGCGTAAAATGACACGACTAATCGAATGCTGTCGGCAGAATTCAAATCCGAGCCTCTGTTCTTCTGGAAATCACAAATATGCATGAAAACGTGTTTTACAGTATTTTGGCTCCCAGTATCGCTATCGGGAAATGAGAACAAGCATTTCCTGCGTAAAATGACACGAGTAATCGAACTGTGTCGGCAGAATTCGAATACGAGCCTCTGTTCCTCTGGAGTTCACTAAAATGTATGAAAACGTGTTTTACAGTATCTTGGCTCCCAGGATCGCTATCAGGAAATGGAAGCAAGCATTTCCTACGTAAAATGACACGAGTAATCGAACTGTGCCGACAGAATTCAAATCCGAGCCTCCGTTCCTCTGGAATTCCCTAAAATGTATGAAAACATGTTTTACAGTATTCTGGCTCCCAGTATCGCTATCGGGAAATGGAAGCAAGCATTTCCTACGTAAAATGACACGAGTAATCGAACTGTGCTGGCAGAATTCAAATCCGAGCCTCCGTTCCTCTGGAATTCCCTAAAATGTATGAAAACATGTTTTACAGTATTCTGGCTCCCAGGATCGTAATCGCGAAATGAAGACAAGTATTTCCTACGTAAAATGACACGAGTAATCGAACTATGCCGGCAGAATTCAA
Source organism: Ectemnius continuus (assembly GCA_910591665.1). Lineage (NCBI taxonomy): Eukaryota > Metazoa > Arthropoda > Insecta > Hymenoptera > Crabronidae > Ectemnius > Ectemnius continuus. Next base: position 926,688 of record CAJUYD010000014.1, on the reverse strand, counting down.
ATCCGAGCCTCTGTTCCTCTGGAATTCACAAATATGTATGAAAACGTGTTTTACAGTATTCTGGCTCCCAGGATCGCTATCAGGAAATGGAAACAAGCATTTCCTGCGTAAAATGACACGAGTAATCGAACTGTGTCGGCAGAATTCGAATACGAGCCTCTGTTCCTCTGGAGTTCACTAAAATGTATGAAAACATGTTTTACAGCATTCTGGCTCCCAGGATCGCTATCAGGAAATGGAAGCAAGCATTTCCTACGTAAAATGACACGAGTAATCGAATGCTGGCGGCAGAATTCAAATCGGAGCATCCGTTCCTCTGGAATTCACTAAAATGTATGAAAACATGTTTTACAGTATTCTGGCTCCCAGGATCGCTATCAGGAAATGGAAGCAAGCATTTCCTACGTAAAATGACACGAGTAATCGAACTGTGCTGGCAGAATTCAAATCCGAGCCTGTGTTCCTCTGGAATTCACTAAAATGTATGAAAACATGTTTTACAGTATTCTGGCTCCCAGGATCGCTATCAGGAAATGGAAGCAAGCATTTCCTACGTAAAATGACACGAGTAATCGAACTGTGCTGGCAGAATTCAAATCCGAGCCTCCGTTCCTCTGGAATTCCCTAAAATGTATGAAAACATGTTTTACAGTATTCTGGCTCCCAGGATCGCTATCAGGAAATGGAAGCAAGCATATCCTACGTAAAATGACACGAGTAATCGAGTGCTGGCGACAGAATTCAAATCGGAGCATCCGTTCCTCTGGAATTCACTAAAATGTATGAAAACATGTTTTACAGTATTCTGGCTGCCAGTATCGCTATCGGGAAATGAGAACAAGCATTTCCTGCGTAAAATGACACGAGTAATCGAACTGTGTCGGCAGAATTCGAATACGAGCCTCTGTTCCTCTGGAGTTCACTAAAATGTATGAAAACGTGTTTTACAGTATTTTGGCTCCCAGGATCGCTATCAGGCAATGGAAACAAGCATTTCCTACGTAAAATGACACGAGTAATCGAACTATGCCGGCAGAATTCAAATCCGAGCCTGTGTTCCTCTGGAATTCACAAATATGTATGAAAACGTGTTTTACACAATTTTGGCTCCCAGGATCGCTATCGGGAAATGGGAACAAGCATTTCCTGCGTAAAATGACACGACTAATCGAATGCTGTCGGCAGAATTCAAATCCGAGCCTCCGTTCCTCTGGAATTCACAAATATGTATCAAAACGTGTTTTACAGTATTCTGGCTCCCAGGATCGCAATCGCGAAATGAAGACAAGTATTTCCTACGTAAAATGACACGAGTAATCGAACTATGCCGGCAGAATTCAAATCCGAGCCTCTGTTCCTCTGGAATTCACTAAAATGTATGAAAACGTGTTTTACAGTATTTTGGCTGCCAGGATCGCTATCGGGAAATGGGAACAAGCATTTCCTGCGTAAAATGACACGACTAATCGAATGCTGTCGGCAGAATTCAAATCCGAGCCTCTGTTCTTCTGGAAATCACAAATATGCATGAAAACGTGTTTTACAGTATTTTGGCTCCCAGTATCGCTATCGGGAAATGAGAACAAGCATTTCCTGCGTAAAATGACACGAGTAATCGAACTGTGTCGGCAGAATTCGAATACGAGCCTCTGTTCCTCTGGAGTTCACTAAAATGTATGAAAACGTGTTTTACAGTATCTTGGCTCCCAGGATCGCTATCAGGAAATGGAAGCAAGCATTTCCTACGTAAAATGACACGAGTAATCGAACTGTGCCGACAGAATTCAAATCCGAGCCTCCGTTCCTCTGGAATTCCCTAAAATGTATGAAAACATGTTTTACAGTATTCTGGCTCCCAGTATCGCTATCGGGAAATGGAAGCAAGCATTTCCTACGTAAAATGACACGAGTAATCGAACTGTGCTGGCAGAATTCAAATCCGAGCCTCCGTTCCTCTGGAATTCCCTAAAATGTATGAAAACATGTTTTACAGTATTCTGGCTCCCAGGATCGTAATCGCGAAATGAAGACAAGTATTTCCTACGTAAAATGACACGAGTAATCGAACTATGCCGGCAGAATTCAAATCCGAGCCTCTGTTCCTCTGGAATTCACAAATATGTATGAAAACGTGTTTTACAGTATTCTGGCTCCCAGGATCGCTATCAGGAAATGGAAACAAGCATTTCCTACGTAAAATGACACGAGTAATCGAATGCTGGCGGCAGAATTCAAATCGGAGCAGCCGTTCCTCTGGAATTCACTAAAATGTATGAAAACATGTTTTACAGCATTCTGGCTCCCAGGATCGCTATCAGGAAATGGAAGCAAGCATTTCCTACGTAAAATGACACGAGTAATCGAACTGTGCCGGCAGAATTCAAATCCGAGCCTCCGTTCCTCTGGAATTCCCTAAAATGTATGAAAACATGTTTTACAGTATTCTGGCTCCCAGTATCGCTATCGGGAAATGAGAACAAGCATTTCCTGCGTAAAATGACACGAGTAATCGAACTGTGTCGGCAGAATTCGAATACGAGCCTCTGTTCCTCTGGGGTTCACTAAAATGTATGAAAACGTGTTTTACAGTATTTTGGCTCCCAGGATCGCTATCAGGCAATGGAAACAAGCATTTCCTACGTAAAATGACACGAGTAATCGAACTATGCCGGCAGAATTCAAATCCGAGCCTGTGTTCCTCTGGAATTCACAAATATGTATGAAAACGTGTTTTACACAATTTTGGCTCCCAGGATCGCTATCGGGAAATGGGAACAAGCATTTATTGCGTAAAATGACACGACTAATCGAATGCTGTCGGCAGAATTCAAATCCGAGCCTCCGTTCCTCTGGAATTCCCTAAAATGTATGAAAACATGTTTTACAGTATTCTGGCTCCCAGTATCGCTATCGGGAAATGGAAGCAAGCATTTCCTACGTAAAATGACACGAGTAATCGAACTGTGCTGGCAGAATTCAAATCCGAGCCTCCGTTCCTCTGGAATTCCCTAAAATGTATGAAAACATGTTTTACAGTATTCTGGCTCCCAGGATCGTAATCGCGAAATGAAGACAAGTATTTCCTACGTAAAATGACACGAGTAATCGAACTATGCCGGCAGAATTCAAATCCGAGCCTCTGTTCCTCTGGAATTCACAAATATGTATGAAAACGTGTTTTACAGTATTCTGGCTCCCAGGATCGCTATCAGGAAATGGAAACAAGCATTTCCTACGTAAAATGACACGAGTAATCGAATGCTGGCGGCAGAATTCAAATCGGAGCAGCCGTTCCTCTGGAATTCACTAAAATGTATGAAAACATGTTTTACAGCATTCTGGCTCCCAGGATCGCTATCAGGAAATGGAAGCAAGCATTTCCTACGTAAAATGACACGACTAATCGAACTGTGCCGGCAGAATTCAAATCCGAGCCTCCGTTCCTCTGGAATTCCCTAAAATGTATGAAAACATGTTTTACAGTATTCTGGCTCCCAGTATCGCTATCGGGAAATGAGAACAAGCATTTCCTGCGTAAAATGACACGAGTAATCGAACTGTGTCGGCAGAATTCGAATACGAGCCTCTGTTCCTCTGGGGTTCACTAATATGTATGAAAACGTGTTTTACAGTATTTTGGCTCCCAGGATCGCTATCAGGCAATGGAAACAAGCATTTCCTACGTAAAATGACACGAGTAATCGAACTATGCCGGCAGAATTCAAATCCGAGCCTGTGTTCCTCTGGAATTCACAAATATGTATGAAAACGTGTTTTACACAATTTTGGCTCCCAGGATCGCTAGCGGGAAATGGGAACAAGCATTTCCTGCGTAAAATGACACGACTAATCGAATGCTGTCGGCAGAATTCAAATCCGAGCCTCCGTTCCTCTGGAATTCACAAATATGTATCAAAACGTGTTTTACAGTATTCTGGCTCCCAGGATCGCAATCGCGAAATGAAGACAAGTATTTCCTACGTAAAATGACACGAGTAATCGAACTATGCCGGCAGAATTCAAATCCGAGCCTCTGTTCCTCTGGAATTCACTAAAATGTATGAAAACGTGTTTTACAGTATTTTGGCTGCCAGGATCGCTATCGGGAAATGGGAACAAGCATTTCCTGCGTAAAATGACACGACTAATCGAATGCTGTCGGCAGAATTCAAATCCGAGCCTCTGTTCTTCTGGAAATCACAAATATGCATGAAAACGTGTTTTACAGTATTTTGGCTCCCAGTATCGCTATCGGGAAATGAGAACAAGCATTTCCTGCGTAAAATGACACGAGTAATCGAACTGTGTCGGCAGAATTCGAATACGAGCCTCTGTTCCTCTGGAGTTCACTAAAATGTATGAAAACGTGTTTTACAGTATCTTGGCTCCCAGGATCGCTATCAGGAAATGGAAGCAAGCATTTCCTATGTAAAATGACACGAGTAATCGAACTGTGCCGACAGAATTCAAATCCGAGCCTCCGTTCCTCTGGAATTCCCTAAAATGTATGAAAACATGTTTTACAGTATTCTGGCTCCCAGTATCGCTATCGGGAAATGGAAGCAAGCATTTCCTACGTAAAATGACACGAGTAATCGAACTGTGCTGGCAGAATTCAAATCCGAGCCTCCGTTCCTCTGGAATTCCCTAAAATGTATGAAAACATGTTTTACAGTATTCTGGCTCCCAGGATCGCAATCGCGAAATGAAGACAAGTATTTCCTACGTAAAATGACACGAGTAATCGAACTATGCCGGCAGAATTCAAATCCGAGCCTCTGTTCCTCTGGAATTCACAAATATGTATGAAAACGTGTTTTACAGTATTCTGGCTCCCAGGATCGCTATCAGGAAATGGAAACAAGCATTTCCTGCGTAAAATGACACGAGTAATCGAACTGTGTCGGCAGAATTCGAATACGAGCCTCTGTTCCTCTGGAGTTCACTAAAATGTATGAAAACATGTTTTACAGCATTCTGGCTCCCAGGATCGCTATCAGGAAATGGAAGCAAGCATTTCCTACGTAAAATGACACGAGTAATCGAACTGTGCCGGCAGAATTCAAATCCGAGCCTCCGTTCCTCTGGAATTCCCTAAAATGTATGAAAACATGTTTTACAGTATTCTGGCTCCCAGTATCGCTATCGGGAAATGGAAGCAAGCATTTCCTACGTAAAATGACACGAGTAATCGAACTGTGCTGGCAGAATTCAAATCCGAGCCTCCGTTCCTCTGGAATTCCCTAAAATGTATGAAAACATGTTTTACAGTATTCTGGCTCCCAGGATCGTAATCGCGAAATGAAGACAAGTATTTCCTACGTAAAATGACACGAGTAATCGAACTATGCCGGCAGAATTCAAATCCGAGCCTCTGTTCCTCTGGAATTCACAAATATGTATGAAAACGTGTTTTACAGTATTCTGGCTCCCAGGATCGCTATCAGGAAATGGAAACAAGCATTTCCTACGTAAAATGACACGAGTAATCGAATGCTGGCGGCAGAATTCAAATCGCAGCAGCCGTTCCTCTGGAATTCACTAAAATGTATGAAAACATGTTTTACAGTATTCTGGCTCCCAGGATCGCTATCAGGAAATGGAAGCAAGCATTTCCTACGTAAAATGACACGAGTAATCGAACTGTGCCGGCAGAATTCAAATCCGAGCCTCCGTTCCTCTGGAATTCCCTAAAATGTATGAAAACATGTTTTACAGTATTCTGGCTCCCAGTATCGCTATCGGGAAATGAGAACAAGCATTTCCTGCGTAAAATGACACCAGTAATCGAACTGTGTCGGCAGAATTCGAATACGAGCCTCTGTTCCTCTGGAGTTCACTAAAATGTATGAAAACGTGTTTTACAGTATTTTGGCTCCCAGGATCGCTATCAGGAAATGGAAGCAAGCATTTCCTACGTAAAATGACACGAGTAATCGAACTGTGCCGGCCGAATTCAAATCCGAGCCTCCGCTCCTCTGGAATTCACAAATATGTATGAAAACGTATTTTACAGTATTCTGGCTCCCAGGATCGCTATCAGGAAATGGAAACAAGCATTTCCTACGTAAAATGACACGAGTAATCGAATGCTGGCGGCAGAATTCAAATCGGAGCATCCGTTCCTCTGGAATTCACTAAAATGTATGAAAACATGTTTTACAGTATTCTGGCTCCCAGAATCGCTATCAGGAAATGGAAGCAAGCATTTCCTACGTAAAATGACACGAGTAATCGAACTATGCCGGCAGAATTCAAATCCGAGCCTCTGTTCCTCTGGAATTCACAAATATGTATGAAAACGTGTTTTACAGTATTCTGGCTCCCAGGATCGCTATCAGGAAATGGAAACAAGCATTTCCTACGTAAAATGACACGAGTAATCGAATGCTGGCGGCAGAATTCAAATCGGAGCATCCGTTCCTCTGGAATTCCCTAAAATGTATGAAAACATGTTTTACCGTATTCTGGCTCCCAGGATCGCTATCAGGAAATGGAAGCAACCATTTCCTACGTAAAATGACACGAGTAATCGAACTGTGCCGGCCGAATTCAAATCCGAGCCTCCGTTCCTCTGGATTTCACAAATATGTATGAAAACGTGTTTTACAGTATTCTGGCTCCCAGGATCGCTATCAGGAAATGGAAACAAGCATTTCCTACGTAAAATGACACGAGTAATCGAATGCTGGCGGCAGAATTCAAATCGGAGCATCCGTTCCTCTGGAATTCACTAAAATGTATGAAAACATGTTTTACAGTATTCTGGCTCCCAGGATCGCAGTCGCGAAATTAAGACAAGTATTTCCTACGTAAAATGACACGAGTAATCGAACTATGCCGGCAGAATTCAAATCCGAGCCTCTGTTCTTCTGGAAATCACAAATATGCATGAAAACGTGTTTTACAGTATTTTGGCTCCCAGTATCGCTATCGGGAAATGAGAACAAGCATTTCCTGCGTAAAATGACACGAGTAATCGAACTGTGTCGGCAGAATTCGAATACGAGCCTCTGTTCCTCTGGAGTTCTCTAAAATGTATGAAAACGTGTTTTACAGTATCTTGGCTCCCAGGATCGCTATCAGGAAATGGAAGCAAGCATTTCCTACGTAAAATGACACGAGTAATCGAACTGTGCTGGCAGAATTCAAATCCGAGCCTCCGTTCCTCTGGAATTCCCTAAAATGTATGAAAACATGTTTTACAGTATTCTGGCTCCCAGTATCGCTATCGGGAAATGAGAACAAGCATTTCCTACGTAAAATGACACGAGTAATAGAACTGTGTCGGCAGAATTCGAATACGAGCCTCTGTTCCTCTGGAGTTCTCTAAAATGTATGAAAACGTGTTTTACAGTATTTTGGCTCCCAGGATCGCTATCAGGAAATGGAAACAAGCATTTCCTACGTAAAATGACACGAGTAATCGAATGCTGGCGGCAGAATTCAAATCGGAGCATCCGTTCCTCTGGAATTCACTAAAATGTATGAAAACATGTTTTACAGTATTCTGGCTCCCAGGATCGCTATCAGGAAATGGAAGCAAGCATTTCCTACGTAAAATGACACGAGTAATCGAACTGTGCTGGCAGAATTCAAATCCGAGCCTCCGTTCCTCTGGAATTCCCTAAAATGTATGAAAACATGTTTTACAGTATTCTGGCTCCCAGTATCGCTATCGGGAAATGAGAACAAGCATTTCCTACGTAAAATGACACGAGTAATAGAACTGTGTCGGCAGAATTCGAATACGAGCCTCTGTTCCTCTGGAGTTCACTAAAATGTATGAAAACGTGTTTTACAGTATTTTGGCTCCCAGGATCGCTATCAGGAAATGGAAACAAGCATTTCCTACGTAAAATGACACGAGTAATCGAATGCTGGCGGCAGAATTCAAATCGGAGCATCCGTTCCTCTGGAATTCACTAAAATGTATGAAAACATGTTTTACAGTATTCTGGCTCCCAGGATCGCTATCAGGAAATGGAAGCAAGCATTTCCTACGTAAAATGACACGAGTAATCGAACTGTGCTGGCAGAATTCAAATCCGAGCCTCCGTTCCTCTGGAATTCCCTAAAATGTATGAAAACATGTTTTACAGTATTCTGGCTCCCAGTATCGCTATCGGGAAATGAGAACAAGCATTTCCTGCGTAAAATGACACGAGTAATCGAACTGTGTCGGCAGAATTCGAATACGAGCCTCTGTTCCTCTGGAATTCACTAAAATGTATGAAAACGTGTTTTACAGTATTTTGGCTCCCAGGATCGCTATCAGGAAATGGAAACAAGTATTTCCTACGTAAAATGACACGGCTAATCGAACTGTGCCGGCAGAATTCAAATCCGAGCCTCCGTTCCTCTGGAATTCACAAATATGTATGAAAACGTGTTTTACACAATTTTGGCTCCCAGGATCGCTATCGGGAAATGGGAACAAGCATTTCCTGCGTAAAATGACACGACTAATCGAATGCTGTCGGCAGAATTCAAATCCGAGCCTCCGTTCCTCTGGAATTCACAAATATGTATCAAAACGTGTTTTACAGTATTCTGGCTCCCAGGATCGCAAGCGCGAAATGAAGACAAGTATTTCCTACGTAAAATGACACGACTAATCGAATGCTGTCGGCAGAATTCAAATCCGAGCCTCTGTTCTTCTGGAAATCACAAATATGCATGAAAACGTGTTTTACAGTATTTTGGCTCCCAGTATCGCTATCGGGAAATGAGAACAAGCATTTCCTGCGTAAAATGACACGAGTAATCGAACTGTGCTGGCAGAATTCAAATCCGAGCCTCCGTTCCTCTGGATTTCACAAATATGTATGAAAACGTGTTTTACAGTATTCTGGCTCCCAGGATCGCTATCAGGAAATGGAAACAAGCATTTCCTACGTAAAATGACACGAGTAATCGAATGCTGGCGGCAGAATTCAAATCGGAGCATCCGTTCCTCTGGAATTCACTAAAATGTATGAAAACATGTTTTACAGTATTCTGGCTCCCAGGATCGCAGTCGCGAAATTAAGACAAGTATTTCCTACGTAAAATGACACGAGTAATCGAACTATGCCGGCAGAATTCAAATCCGAGCCTCTGTTCTTCTGGAAATCACAAATATGCATGAAAACGTGTTTTACAGTATTTTGGCTCCCAGTATCGCTATCGGGAAATGAGAACAAGCATTTCCTGCGTAAAATGACACGAGTAATCGAACTGTGTCGGCAGAATTCGAATACGAGCCTCTGTTCCTCTGGAGTTCTCTAAAATGTATGAAAACGTGTTTTACAGTATCTTGGCTCCCAGGATCGCTATCAGGAAATGGAAGCAAGCATTTCCTACGTAAAATGACACGAGTAATCGAACTGTGCCGACAGAATTCAAATCCGAGCCTCCGTTCCTCTGGAATTCCCTAAAATGTATGAAAACATGTTTTACAGTATTCTGGCTCCCAGTATCGCTATCAGGAAATGGAAACAAGCATTTCCTACGTAAAATGACACGAGTAATCGAATGCTGGCGGCAGAATTCAAATCGGAGCATCCGTTCCTCTGGAATTCACTAAAATGTATGAAAACATGTTTTACAGTATTCTGGCTCCCAGGATCGCTATCAGGAAATAGAAGCAAGCATTTCCTACGTAAAATGACACGAGTAATCGAACTGTGCTGGCAGAATTCAAATCCGAGCCTCCGTTCCTCTGGAATTCCCTAAAATGTATGAAAACATGTTTTACAGTATTCTGGCTCCCAGTATCGCTATCGGGAAATGAGAACAAGCATTTCCTGCGTAAAATGACACGAGTAATCGAACTGTGTCGGCAGAATTCGAATACGAGCCTCTGTTCCTCTGGAGTTCACTAAAATGTATGAAAACGTGTTTTACAGTATTTTGGCTCCCAGGATCGCTATCAGGAAATGGAAACAAGCATTTCCTACGTAAAATGACACGAGTAATCGAATGCTGGCGGCAGAATTCAAATCGGAGCATCCGTTCCTCTGGAATTCACTAAAATGTATGAAAACATGTTTTACAGTATTCTGGCTCCCAGGATCGCTATCAGGAAATGGAAGCAAGCATTTCCTACGTAAAATGACACGAGTAATCGAACTGTGCTGGCAGAATTCAAATCCGAGCCTCCGTTCCTCTGGAATTCCCTAAAATGTATGAAAACATGTTTTACAGTATTCTGGCTCCCAGTATCGCTATCGGGAAATGAGAACAAGCATTTCCTGCGTAAAATGACACGAGTAATCGAACTGTGTCGGCAGAATTCGAATACGAGCCTCTGTTCCTCTGGAGTTCACTAAAATGTATGAAAACGTGTTTTACAGTATTTTGGCTCCCAGGATCGCTATCAGGAAATGGAAACAAGCATTTCCTACGTAAAATGACACGAGTAATCGAATGCTGGCGGCAGAATTCAAATCGGAGCATCCGTTCCTCTGGAATTCACTAAAATGTATGAAAACATGTTTTACAGTATTCTGGCTCCCAGGATCGCTATCAGGAAATGGAAGCAAGCATTTCCTACGTAAAATGACACGAGTAATCGAACTGTGCTGGCAGAATTCAAATCCGAGCCTCCGTTCCTCTGGAATTCCCTAAAATGTATGAAAACATGTTTTACAGTATTCTGGCTCCCAGTATCGCTATCGGGAAATGAGAACAAGCATTTCCTGCGTAAAATGACACGAGTAATCGAACTGTGTCGGCAGAATTCGAATACGAGCCTCTGTTCCTCTGGAGTTCACTAAAATGTATGAAAACGTGTTTTACAGTATTTTGGCTCCCAGGATCGCTATCAGGAAATGGAAACAAGTATTTCCTACGTAAAATGACACGGCTAATCGAACTGTGCCGGCAGAATTCAAATCCGAGCCTCCGTTCCTCTGGAATTCACAAATATGTATGAAAACGTGTTTTACACAATTTTGGCTCCCAGGATCGCTATCGGGAAATGGGAACAAGCATTTCCTGCGTAAAATGACACGACTAATCGAATGCTGTCGGCAGAATTCAAATCCGAGCCTCCGTTCCTCTGGAATTCACAAATATGTATCAAAACGTGTTTTACAGTATTCTGGCTCCCAGGATCGCAAGCGCGAAATGAAGACAAGTATTTCCTACGTAAAATGACACGACTAATCGAATGCTGTCGGCAGAATTCAAATCCGAGCCTCTGTTCTTCTGGAAATCACAAATATGCATGAAAACGTGTTTTACAGTATTTTGGCTCCCAGTATCGCTATCGGGAAATGAGAACAAGCATTTCCTGCGTAAAATGACACGAGTAATCGAACTGTGCTGGCAGAATTCAAATCCGAGCCTCCGTTCCTCTGGATTTCACAAATATGTATGAAAACGTGTTTTACAGTATTCTGGCTCCCAGGATCGCTATCAGGAAATGGAAACAAGCATTTCCTACGTAAAATGACACGAGTAATCGAATGCTGGCGGCAGAATTCAAATCGGAGCATCCGTTCCTCTGGAATTCACTAAAATGTATGAAAACATGTTTTACAGTATTCTGGCTCCCAGGATCGCAGTCGCGAAATTAAGACAAGTATTTCCTACGTAAAATGACACGAGTAATCGAACTATGCCGGCAGAATTCAAATCCGAGCCTCTGTTCTTCTGGAAATCACAAATATGCATGAAAACGTGTTTTACAGTATTTTGGCTCCCAGTATCGCTATCGGGAAATGAGAACAAGCATTTCCTGCGTAAAATGACACGAGTAATCGAACTGTGTCGGCAGAATTCGAATACGAGCCTCTGTTCCTCTGGAGTTCTCTAAAATGTATGAAAACGTGTTTTACAGTATCTTGGCTCCCAGGATCGCTATCAGGAAATGGAAGCAAGCATTTCCTACGTAAAATGACACGAGTAATCGAACTGTGCCGACAGAATTCAAATCCGAGCCTCCGTTCCTCTGGAATTCCCTAAAATGTATGAAAACATGTTTTACAGTATTCTGGCTCCCAGTATCGCTATCAGGAAATGGAAACAAGCATTTCCTACGTAAAATGACACGAGTAATCGAATGCTGGCGGCAGAATTCAAATCGGAGCATCCGTTCCTCTGGAATTCACTAAAATGTATGAAAACATGTTTTACAGTATTCTGGCTCCCAGGATCGCTATCAGGAAATGGAAGCAAGCATTTCCTACGTAAAATGACACGAGTAATCGAACTGTGCTGGCAGAATTCAAATCCGAGCCTCCGTTCCTCTGGAATTCCCTAAAATGTATGAAAACATGTTTTACAGTATTCTGGCTCCCAGTATCGCTATCGGGAAATGAGAACAAGCATTTCCTGCGTAAAATGACACGAGTAATCGAACTGTGTCGGCAGAATTCGAATACGAGCCTCTGTTCCTCTGGAGTTCACTAAAATGTATGAAAACGTGTTTTACAGTATTTTGGCTCCCAGGATCGCTATCAGGAAATGGAAACAAGCATTTCCTACGTAAAATGACACGAGTAATCGAATGCTGGCGGCAGAATTCAAATCGGAGCATCCGTTCCTCTGGAATTCACTAAAATGTATGAAAACATGTTTTACAGTATTCTGGCTCCCAGGATCGCTATCAGGAAATGGAAGCAAGCATTTCCTACGTAAAATGACACGAGTAATCGAACTGTGCTGGCAGAATTCAAATCCGAGCCTCCGTTCCTCTGGAATTCCCTAAAATGTATGAAAACATGTTTTACAGTATTCTGGCTCCCAGTATCGCTATCGGGAAATGAGAACAAGCATTTCCTGCGTAAAATGACACGAGTAATCGAACTGTGTCGGCAGAATTCGAATACGAGCCTCTGTTCCTCTGGAGTTCACTAAAATGTATGAAAACGTGTTTTACAGTATTTTGGCTCCCAGGATCGCTATCAGGAAATGGAAACAAGTATTTCCTACGTAAAATGACACGGCTAATCGAACTGTGCCGGCAGAATTCAAATCCGAGCCTCCGTTCCTCTGGAATTCACAAATATATATGAAAACGTGTTTTACACAATTTTGGCTCCCAGGATCGCTATCGGGAAATGGGAACAAGCATTTCCTGCGTAAAATGACACGACTAATCGAATGCTGTCGGCAGAATTCAAATCCGAGCCTCCGTTCCTCTGGAATTCACAAATATGTATCAAAACGTGTTTTACAGTATTCTGGCTCCCAGGATCGCAAGCGCGAAATGAAGACAAGTATTTCCTACGTAAAATGACACGACTAATCGAATGCTGTCGGCAGAATTCAAATCCGAGCCTCTGTTCTTCTGGAAATCACAAATATGCATGAAAACGTGTTTTACAGTATTTTGGCTCCCAGTATCGCTATCGGGAAATGAGAACAAGCATTTCCTGCGTAAAATGACACGAGTAATCGAACTGTGCTGGCAGAATTCAAATCCGAGCCTCCGTTCCTCTGGAATTCCCTAAAATGTATGAAAACATGTTTTACAGTATTCTGGCTCCCAGGATCGCAATCGCGAAATGAAGACAAGTATTTCCTACGTAAAATGACACGAGTAATCGAACTATGCCGGCAGAATTCAAATCCGAGCCTCTGTTCCTCTGGAATTCACAAATATGTATGAAAACGTGTTTTACAGTATTCTGGCTCCCAGGATCGCTATCAGGAAATGGAAACAAGCATTTCCTACGTAAAATGACACGAGTAATCGAACTGTGTCGGCAGAATTCAAATCGGAGCATCCGTTCCTCTGGAATTCACTAAAATGTATGAAAACATGTTTTACAGTATTCTGGCTCCCAGTATCGCTATCGGGAAATGAGAACAAGCATTTCCTGCGTAAAATGACACGAGTAATCGAACTGTGTCGGCAGAATTCGAATACGAGCCTCTTTTCCTCTGGAGTTCACTAAAATGTAGGAAAACGTGTTTTACAGTATTTTGGCTCCCAGGATCGCTATCAGGAAATGGAAACAAGCATTTCCTACGTAAAATGACACGAGTAATCGAATGCTGGCGGCAGAATTCAAATCGGAGCATCCGTTCCTCTGGAATTCACTAAAATGTATGAAAACATGTTTTACAGTATTCTGGCTCCCAGGATCGCAATCGCGAAATGAAGACAAGTATTTCCTACGTAAAATGACACGAGTAATCGAACTATGCCGGCAGAATTCAAATCCGAGCCTCTGTTCCTCTGGAATTCACAAATATGTATGAAAACGTGTTTTACAGTATTCTGGCTCCCAGGATCGCAATCGGGAAATGAAGACAAGTATTTCCTACGTAAAATGACACGAGTAATCGAACTGTGCCGGCAGAATTCAAATACGAGCCTCTGTTCCTCTGGAATTCACTAAAATGTATGAAAACGTGTTTTACAGTATTTTGGCTCCCAGGATCGCTATCAGGAAATGGAAACAAGTATTCCTACGTAAAATGACACGGCTAATCGAACTGTGCCGGCAGAATTCAAATCCGAGCCTCCGTTCCTCTGGAATTCACAAATATGTATGAAAACGTGTGTTACACAATTTTGGCTCCCAGGATCGCTATCGGGAAATGGGAACAAGCATTTCCTGCGTAAAATGACACGACTAATCGAATGCTGTCGGCAGAATTCAAATCCGAGCCTCCGTTCCTCTGGAATTCACAAATATGTATCAAAACGTGTTTTACAGTATTCTGGCTCCCAGGATCGCAATCGCGAAATTAAGACAAGTATTTCCTACGTAAAATGACACGAGTAATCGAACTATGCCGGCAGAATTCAAATCCGAGCCTCTGTTCTTCTGGAAATCACAAATATGCATGAAAACGTGTTTTACAGTATTTTGGCTCCCAGTATCGCTATCGGGAAATGAGAACAAGCATTTCCTGCGTAAAATGACACGAGTAATCGAACTGTGTCGGCAGAATTCGAATACGAGCCTCTGTTCCTCTGGAGTTCTCTAAAATGTATGAAAACGTGTTTTACAGTATCTTGGCTCCCAGGATCGCTATCAGGAAATGGAAGCAAGCATTTCCTACGTAAAATGACACGAGTAATCGAACTGTGCCGACAGAATTCAAATCCGAGCCTCCGTTCCTCTGGAATTCCCTAAAATGTATGAAAACATGTTTTACAGTATTCTGGCTCCCAGTATCGCTATCGGGAAATGAGAACAAGCATTTCCTGCGTAAAATGACACGAGTAATCGAACTGTGTCGGCAGAATTCGAATACGAGCCTCTGTTCCTATGGAGTTCACTAAAATGTATGAAAACGTGTTTTACAGTATTTTGGCTCCCAGGATCGCTATCAGGAAATGGAAACAAGCATTTCCTACGTAAAATGACACGAGTAATCGAATGCTGGCGGCAGAATTCAAATCGGAGCATCCGTTCCTCTGGAATTCACTAAAATGTATGAAAACATGTTTTACAGTATTCTGGCTCCCAGGACCGCTATCAGGAAATGGAAGCAAGCATTTCCTACGTAAAATGACACGAGTAATCGAACTGTGCTGGCAGAATTCAAATCCGAGCCTCCGTTCCTCTGGAATTCCCTAAAATGTATGAAAACATGTTTTACAGTATTCTGGCTCCCAGTATCGCTATCGGGAAATGGAAGCAAGCATTTCCTACGTAAAATGACACGAGTAATCGAACTGTGCTGGCAGAATTCAAATCCGAGCCTCCGTTCCTCTGGAATTCCCTAAAATGTATGAAAACATGTTTTACAGTATTCTGGCTCCCAGGATCGTAATCGCGAAATGAAGACAAGTATTTCCTACGTAAAATGACACGAGTAATCGAACTATGCCGGCAGAATTCAAATCCGAGCCTCTGTTCCTCTGG
This sequence comes from Ectemnius continuus, assembly GCA_910591665.1. Classification (NCBI taxonomy): domain Eukaryota; kingdom Metazoa; phylum Arthropoda; class Insecta; order Hymenoptera; family Crabronidae; genus Ectemnius; species Ectemnius continuus. The sequence goes on along the minus strand of CAJUYD010000014.1, from coordinate 910,873 downwards.
AATTCACAAATATGTATGAAAACGTGTTTTACAGTATTCTGGCTCCCAGGATCGCTATCAGGAAATGGAAACAAGCATTTCCTACGTAAAATGACACGAGTAATCGAATGCTGGCGGCAGAATTCAAATCGGAGCATCCGTTCCTCTGGAATTCACTAAAATGTATGAAAACATGTTTTACAGTATTCTGGCTCCCAGAATCGCTATCAGGAAATGGAAGCAAGCATTTCCTACGTAAAATGACACGAGTAATCGAACTATGCCGGCAGAATTCAAATCCGAGCCTCTGTTCCTCTGGAATTCACAAATACGTATGAAAACGTGTTTTACAGTATTCTGGCTCCCAGGATCGCTATCAGGAAATGGAAACAAGCATTTCCTACGTAAAATGACACGAGTAATCGAATGCTGGCGGCAGAATTCAAATCGGAGCATCCGTTCCTCTGGAATTCCCTAAAATGTATGAAAACATGTTTTACAGTATTCTGGCTCCCAGGATCGCTATCAGGAAATGGAAGCAACCATTTCCTACGTAAAATGACACGAGTAATCGAACTGTGCCGGCCGAATTCAAATCCGAGCCTCCGTTCCTCTGGATTTCACAAATATGTATGAAAACGTGTTTTACAGTATTCTGGCTCCCAGGATCGCTATCAGGAAATGGAAACAAGCATTTCCTACGTAAAATGACACGAGTAATCGAATGCTGGCGGCAGAATTCAAATCGGAGCATCCGTTCCTCTGGAATTCACTAAAATGTACGAAAACATGTTTTACAGTATTCTGGCTCCCAGGATCGCAATCGCGAAATTAAGACAAGTATTTCCTACGTAAAATGACACGAGTAATCGAACTATGCCGGCAGAATTCAAATCCGAGCCTTTGTTCTTCTGGAAATCACAAATATGCATGAAAACGTGTTTTACAGTATTTTGGCTCCCAGTATCGCTATCGGGAAATGAGAACAAGCATTTCCTGCGTGAAATGACACGAGTAATCGAACTGTGTCGGCAGAATTCGAATACGAGCCTCTGTTCCTCTGGAGTTCTCTAAAATGTATGAAAACGTGTTTTACAGTATCTTGGCTCCCAGGATCGCTATCAGGAAATGGAAGCAAGCATTTCCTACGTAAAATGACACGAGTAATCGAACTGTGCCGACAGAATTCAAATCCGAGCCTCCGTTCCTCTGGAATTCCCTAAAATGTATGAAAACATGTTTTACAGTATTCTGGCTCCCAGTATCGCTATCGGGAAATGAGAACAAGCATTTCCTGCGTAAAATGACACGAGTAATCGAACTGTGTCGGCAGAATTCGAATACGAGCCTCTGTTCCTCTGGAGTTCACTAAAATGTATGAAAACGTGTTTTACAGTATTTTGGCTCCCAGGATCGCTATCAGGAAATGGAAACAAGCATTTCCTACGTAAAATGACACGAGTAATCGAATGCTGGCGGCAGAATTCAAATCGGAGCATCCGTTCCTCTGGAATTCACTAAAATGTATGAAAACATGTTTTACAGTATTCTGGCTCCCAGGATCGCTATCAGGAAATGGAAGCAAGCATTTCGTACGTAAAATGACACGAGTAATCGAACTGTGTCGGCAGAATTCGAATACGAGCCTCTGTTCCTCTGGAGTTCACTAAAATGTATGAAAACGTGTTTTACAGTATTTTGGCTCCCAGGATCGCTATCAGGAAATGGAAACAAGCATTTCCTACGTAAAATGACACGAGTAATCGAATGCTGGCGGCAGAATTCAAATCGGAGCATCCGTTCCTCTGGAATTCACTAGAATGTATGAAAACATGTTTTACAGTATTCTGGCTCCCAGGATCGCTATCAGGAAATGGAAGCAAGCATTTCCTACGTAAAATGACACGAGTAATCGAACTGTGCTGGCAGAATTCAAATCCGAGCCTCCGTTCCTCTGGAATTCCCTAAAATGTATGAAAACATGTTTTACAGTATTCTGGCTCCCAGTATCGCTATCGGGAAATGAGAACAAGCATTTCCTGCGTAAAATGACACGAGTAATCGAACTGTGTCGGCAGAATTCGAATACGAGCCTCTGTTCCTCTGGAGTTCACTAAAATGTATGAAAACGTGTTTTACAGTATTTTGGCTCCCAGGATCGCTATCAGGAAATGGAAACAAGTATTTCCTACGTAAAATGACACGGCTAATCGAACTGTGCCGGCAGAATTCAAATCCGAGCCTCCGTTCCTCTGGAATTCACAAATATGTATGAAAACGTGTTTTACACAATTTTGGCTCCCAGGATCGCTATCGGGAAATGGGAACAAGCATTTCCTGCGTAAAATGACACGACTAATCGAATGCTGTCGGCAGAATTCAAATCCGAGCCTCCGTTCCTCTGGAATTCACAAATATGTATCAAAACGTGTTTTACAGTATTCTGGCTCCCAGGATCGCAAGCGCGAAATGAAGACAAGTATTTCCTACGTAAAATGACACGACTAATCGAATGCTGTCGGCAGAATTCAAATCCGAGCCTCTGTTCTTCTGGAAATCACAAATATGCATGAAAACGTGTTTTACAGTATTTTGGCTCCCAGCATCGCTATCGGGAAATGAGAACAAGCATTTCCTGCGTAAAATGACACGAGTAATCGAACTGTGCTGGCAGAATTCAAATCCGAGCCTCCGTTCCTCTGGAATTCCCTAAAATGTATGAAAACATGTTTTACAGTATTCTGGCTCCCAGGATCGCAATCGCGAAATGAAGACAAGTATTTCCTACGTAAAATGACACGAGTAATCGAACTATGCCGGCAGAATTCAAATCCGAGCCTCTGTTCCTCTGGAATTCACAAATATGTATGAAAACGTGTTTTACAGTATTCTGGCTCCCAGGATCGCTATCAGGAAATGGAAACAAGCATTTCCTACGTAAAATGACACGAGTAATCGAACTGTGTCGGCAGAATTCAAATCGGAGCATCCGTTCCTCTGGAATTCACTAAAATGTATGAAAACATGTTTTACAGTATTCTGGCTCCCAGTATCGCTATCGGGAAATGAGAACAAGCATTTCCTGCGTAAAATGACACGAGTAATCGAACTGTGTCGGCAGAATTCGAATACGAGCCTCTTTTCCTCTGGAGTTCACTAAAATGTATGAAAACGTGTTTGACAGTATTTTGGCTCCCAGGATCGCTATCAGGAAATGGAAACAAGCATTTCCTACGTAAAATGACACGAGTAATCGAATGCTGGCGGCAGAATTCAAATCGGAGCATCCGTTCCTCTGGAATTCACTAAAATGTATGAAAACATGTTTTACAGTATTCTGGCTCCCAGGATCGCTATCAGGAAATGGAAGCAAGCATTTCCTACGTAAAATGACACGAGTAATCGAACTGTGCTGGCAGAATTCAAATCCGAGCCTCCGTTCCTCTGGAATTCCCTAAAATGTATGAAAACATGTTTTACAGTATTCTGGCTCCCAGTATCGCTATCGGGAAATGAGAACAAGCATTTCCTGCGTAAAATGACACGAGTAATCGAACTGTGTCGGCAGAATTCGAATACGAGCCTCTGTTCCTCTGGAGTTCACTAAAATGTATGAAAACGTGTTTTACAGTATTTTGGCTCCCAGGATCGCTATCAGGAAATGGAAACAAGTATTTCCTACGTAAAATGACACGGCTAATCGAACTGTGCCGGCAGAATTCAAATCCGAGCCTCCGTTCCTCTGGAATTCACAAATATGTATGAAAACGTGTTTTACACAATTTTGGCTCCCAGGATCGCTATCGGGAAATGGGAACAAGCATTTCCTGCGTAAAATGACACGACTAATCGAATGCTGTCGGCAGAATTCAAATCCGAGCCTCCGTTCCTCTGGAATTCACAAATATGTATCAAAACGTGTTTTACAGTATTCTGGCTCCCAGGATCGCAAGCGCGAAATGAAGACAAGTATTTCCTGCGTAAAATGACACGACTAATCGAATGCTGTCGGCAGAATTCAAATCCGAGCCTCTGTTCTTCTGGAAATCACAAATATGCATGAAAACGTGTTTTACAGTATTTTGGCTCCCAGCATCGCTATCGGGAAATGAGAACAAGCATTTCCTGCGTAAAATGACACGAGTAATCGAACTGTGCTGGCAGAATTCAAATCCGAGCCTCCGTTCCTCTGGAATTCCCTAAAATGTATGAAAACATGTTTTACAGTATTCTGGCTCCCAGGATCGCAATCGCGAAATGAAGACAAGTATTTCCTACGTAAAATGACACGAGTAATCGAACTATGCCGGCAGAATTCAAATCCGAGCCTCTGTTCCTCTGGAATTCACAAATATGTATGAAAACGTGTTTTACAGTATTCTGGCTCCCAGGATCGCTATCAGGAAATGGAAACAAGCATTTCCTACGTAAAATGACACGAGTAATCGAACTGTGTCGGCAGAATTCAAATCGGAGCATCCGTTCCTCTGGAATTCACTAAAATGTATGAAAACATGTTTTACAGTATTCTGGCTCCCAGTATCGCTATCGGGAAATGAGAACAAGCATTTCCTGCGTAAAATGACACGAGTAATCGAACTGTGTCGGCAGAATTCGAATACGAGCCTCTTTTCCTCTGGAGTTCACTAAAATGTATGAAAACGTGTTTTACAGTATTTTGGCTCCCAGGATCGCTATCAGGAAATGGAAACAAGCATTTCCTACGTAAAATGACACGAGTAATCGAATGCTGGCGGCAGAATTCAAATCGGAGCATCCGTTCCTCTGGAATTCACTAAAATGTATGAAAACATGTTTTACGGTATTCTGGCTCCCAGGATCGCAATCGCGAAATGAAGACAAGTATTTCCTACGTAAAATGACACGAGTAATCGAACTATGCCGGCAGAATTCAAATCCGAGCCTCTGTTCCTCTGGAATTCACAAATATGTATGAAAACGTGTTTTACAGTATTCTGGCTCCCAGGATCGCTATCAGGAAATGGAAACAAGTATTCCTACGTAAAATGACACGGCTAATCGAACTGTGCCGGCAGAATTCAAATCCGAGCCTCCGTTCCTCTGGAATTCACAAATATGTATGAAAACGTGTGTTACACAATTTTGGCTCCCAGGATCGCTATCGGGAAATGGGAACAAGCATTTCCTGCGTAAAATGACACGACTAATCGAATGCTGTCGGCAGAATTCAAATCCGAGCCTCCGTTCCTCTGGAATTCACAAATATGTATCAAAACGTGTTTTACAGTATTCTGGCTCCCAGGATCGCAATCGCGAAATTAAGACAAGTATTTCCTACGTAAAATGACACGAGTAATCGAACTATGCCGGCAGAATTCAAATCCGAGCCTCTGTTCTTCTGGAAATCACATATATGCATGAAAACGTGTTTTACAGTATTTTGGCTCCCAGTATCGCTATCGGGAAATGAGAACAAGCATTTCCTGCGTAAAATGACACGAGTAATCGAACTGTGTCGGCAGAATTCGAATACGAGCCTCTGTTCCTCTGGAGTTCTCTAAAATGTATGAAAACGTGTTTTACAGTATCTTGGCTCCCAGGATCGCTATCAGGAAATGGAAGCAAGCATTTCCTACGTAAAATGACACGAGTAATCGAACTGTGCCGACAGAATTCAAATCCGAGCCTCCGTTCCTCTGGAATTCCCTAAAATGTATGAAAACATGTTTTACAGTATTCTGGCTCCCAGTATCGCTATCGGGAAATGAGAACAAGCATTTCCTGCGTAAAATGACACGAGTAATCGAACTGTGTCGGCAGAATTCGAATACGAGCCTCTGTTCCTATGGAGTTCACTAAAATGTATGAAAACGTGTTTTACAGTATTTTGGCTCCCAGGATCGCTATCAGGAAATGGAAACAAGCATTTCCTACGTAAAATGACACGAGTAATCGAATGCTGGCGGCAGAATTCAAATCGGAGCATCCGTTCCTCTGGAATTCACTAAAATGTATGAAAACATGTTTTACAGTATTCTGGCTCCCAGGACCGCTATCAGGAAATGGAAGCAAGCATTTCCTACGTAAAATGACACGAGTAATCGAACTGTGCTGGCAGAATTCAAATCCGAGCCTCCGTTCCTCTGGAATTCCCTAAAATGTATGAAAACATGTTTTACAGTATTCTGGCTCCCAGTATCGCTATCGGGAAATGGAAGCAAGCATTTCCTACGTAAAATGACACGAGTAATCGAACTGTGCTGGCAGAATTCAAATCCGAGCCTCCGTTCCTCTGGAATTCCCTAAAATGTATGAAAACATGTTTTACAGTATTCTGGCTCCCAGGATCGTAATCGCGAAATGAAGACAAGTATTTCCTACGTAAAATGACACGAGTAATCGAACTATGCCGGCAGAATTCAAATCCGAGCCTCTGTTCCTCTGGAATTCACAAATATGTATGAAAACGTGTTTTACAGTATTCTGGCTCCCAGGATCGCTATCAGGAAATGGAAACAAGCATTTCCTACGTAAAATGACACGAGTAATCGAATGCTGGCGGCAGAATTCAAATCGGAGCATCCGTTCCTCTGGAATTCACTAAAATGTATGAAAACATGTTTTACAGTATTCTGGCTCCCAGAATCGCTATCAGGAAATGGAAGCAAGCATTTCCTACGTAAAATGACACGAGTAATCGAACTATGCCGGCAGAATTCAAATCCGAGCCTCTGTTCCTCTGGAATTCACAAATACGTATGAAAACGTGTTTTACAGTATTCTGGCTCCCAGGATCGCTATCAGGAAATGGAAACAAGCATTTCCTACGTAAAATGACACGAGTAATCGAATGCTGGCGGCAGAATTCAAATCGGAGCATCCGTTCCTCTGGAATTCCCTAAAATGTATGAAAACATGTTTTACAGTATTCTGGCTCCCAGGATCGCTATCAGGAAATGGAAGCAACCATTTCCTACGTAAAATGACACGAGTAATCGAACTGTGCCGGCCGAATTCAAATCCGAGCCTCCGTTCCTCTGGATTTCACAAATATGTATGAAAACGTGTTTTACAGTATTCTGGCTCCCAGGATCGCTATCAGGAAATGGAAACAAGCATTTCCTACGTAAAATGACACGAGTAATCGAATGCTGGCGGCAGAATTCAAATCGGAGCATCCGTTCCTCTGGAATTCACTAAAATGTACGAAAACATGTTTTACAGTATTCTGGCTCCCAGGATCGCAATCGCGAAATTAAGACAAGTATTTCCTACGTAAAATGACACGAGTAATCGAACTATGCCGGCAGAATTCAAATCCGAGCCTCTGTTCTTCTGGAAATCACAAATATGCATGAAAACGTGTTTTACAGTATTTTGGCTCCCAGTATCGCTATCGGGAAATGAGAACAAGCATTTCCTGCGTGAAATGACACGAGTAATCGAACTGTGTCGGCAGAATTCGAATACGAGCCTCTGTTCCTCTGGAGTTCTCTAAAATGTATGAAAACGTGTTTTACAGTATCTTGGCTCCCAGGATCGCTATCAGGAAATGGAAGCAAGCATTTCCTACGTAAAATGACACGAGTAATCGAATGCTGGCGGCAGAATTCAAATCGGAGCATCCGTTCCTCTGGAATTCACTAGAATGTATGAAAACATGTTTTACAGTATTCTGGCTCCCAGGATCGCTATCAGGAAATGGAAGCAAGCATTTCCTACGTAAAATGACACGAGTAATCGAACTGTGCTGGCAGAATTCAAATCCGAGCCTCCGTTCCTCTGGAATTCCCTAAAATGTATGAAAACATGTTTTACAGTATTCTGGCTCCCAGTATCGCTATCGGGAAATGAGAACAAGCATTTCCTGCGTAAAATGACACGAGTAATCGAACTGTGTCGGCAGAATTCGAATACGAGCCTCTGTTCCTCTGGAGTTCACTAAAATGTATGAAAACGTGTTTTACAGTATTTTGGCTCCCAGGATCGCTATCAGGAAATGGAAACAAGTATTTCCTACGTAAAATGACACGGCTAATCGAACTGTGCCGGCAGAATTCAAATCCGAGCCTCCGTTCCTCTGGAATTCACAAATATGTATGAAAACGTGTTTTACACAATTTTGGCTCCCAGGATCGCTATCGGGAAATGGGAACAAGCATTTCCTGCGTAAAATGACACGACTAATCGAATGCTGTCGGCAGAATTCAAATCCGAGCCTCCGTTCCTCTGGAATTCACAAATATGTATCAAAACGTGTTTTACAGTATTCTGGCTCCCAGGATCGCAATCGCGAAATGAAGACAAGTATTTCCTACGTAAAATGACACGACTAATCGAATGCTGTCGGCAGAATTCAAATCCGAGCCTCTGTTCTTCTGGAAATCACAAATATGCATGAAAACGTGTTTTACAGTATTTTGGCTCCCAGCATCGCTATCGGGAAATGAGAACAAGCATTTCCTGCGTAAAATGACACGAGTAATCGAACTGTGCTGGCAGAATTCAAATCCGAGCCTCCGTTCCTCTGGAATTCCCTAAAATGTATGAAAACATGTTTTACAGTATTCTGGCTCCCAGGATCGCAATCGCGAAATGAAGACAAGTATTTCCTACGTAAAATGACACGAGTAATCGAACTATGCCGGCAGAATTCAAATCCGAGCCTCTGTTCCTCTGGAATTCACAAATATGTATGAAAACGTGTTTTACAGTATTCTGGCTCCCAGGATCGCTATCAGGAAATGGAAACAAGCATTTCCTACGTAAAATGACACGAGTAATCGAACTGTGTCGGCAGAATTCAAATCGGAGCATCCGTTCCTCTGGAATTCACTAAAATGTATGAAAACATGTTTTACAGTATTCTGGCTCCCAGTATCGCTATCGGGAAATGAGAACAAGCATTTCCTGCGTAAAATGACACGAGTAATCGAACTGTGTCGGCAGAATTCGAATACGAGCCTCTTTTCCTCTGGAGTTCACTAAAATGTATGAAAACGTGTTTGACAGTATTTTGGCTCCCAGGATCGCTATCAGGAAATGGAAACAAGCATTTCCTACGTAAAATGACACGAGTAATCGAATGCTGGCGGCAGAATTCAAATCGGAGCATCCGTTCCTCTGGAATTCACTAAAATGTATGAAAACATGTTTTACAGTATTCTGGCTCCCAGGATCGCTATCAGGAAATGGAAGCAAGCATTTCCTACGTAAAATGACACGAGTAATCGAACTGTGCTGGCAGAATTCAAATCCGAGCCTCCGTTCCTCTGGAATTCCCTAAAATGTATGAAAACATGTTTTACAGTATTCTGGCTCCCAGTATCGCTATCGGGAAATGAGAACAAGCATTTCCTGCGTAAAATGACACGAGTAATCGAACTGTGTCGGCAGAATTCGAATACGAGCCTCTGTTCCTCTGGAGTTCACTAAAATGTATGAAAACGTGTTTTACAGTATTTTGGCTCCCAGGATCGCTATCAGGAAATGGAAACAAGTATTTCCTACGTAAAATGACACGAGTAATCGAACTGTGCCGGCAGAATTCAAATCCGAGCCTCCGTTCCTCTGGAATTCACAAATATGTATGAAAACGTGTTTTACACAATTTTGGCTCCCAGGATCGCTATCGGGAAATGGGAACAAGCATTTCCTGCGTAAAATGACACGACTAATCGAATGCTGTCGGCAGAATTCAAATCCGAGCCTCCGTTCCTCTGGAATTCACAAATATGTATCAAAACGTGTTTTACAGTATTCTGGCTCCCAGGATCGCAAGCGCGAAATGAAGACAAGTATTTCCTGCGTAAAATGACACGACTAATCGAATGCTGTCGGCAGAATTCAAATCCGAGCCTCTGTTCTTCTGGAAATCACAAATATGCATGAAAACGTGTTTTACAGTATTTTGGCTCCCAGCATCGCTATCGGGAAATGAGAACAAGCATTTCCTGCGTAAAATGACACGAGTAATCGAACTGTGCTGGCAGAATTCAAATCCGAGCCTCCGTTCCTCTGGAATTCCCTAAAATGTATGAAAACATGTTTTACAGTATTCTGGCTCCCAGGATCGCAATCGCGAAATGAAGACAAGTATTTCCTACGTAAAATGACACGAGTAATCGAACTATGCCGGCAGAATTCAAATCCGAGCCTCTGTTCCTCTGGAATTCACAAATATGTATGAAAACGTGTTTTACAGTATTCTGGCTCCCAGGATCGCTATCAGGAAATGGAAACAAGCATTTCCTACGTAAAATGACACGAGTAATCGAACTGTGTCGGCAGAATTCAAATCGGAGCATCCGTTCCTCTGGAATTCACTAAAATGTATGAAAACATGTTTTACAGTATTCTGGCTCCCAGTATCGCTATCGGGAAATGAGAACAAGCATTTCCTGCGTAAAATGACACGAGTAATCGAACTGTGTCGGCAGAATTCGAATACGAGCCTCTTTTCCTCTGGAGTTCACTAAAATGTATGAAAACGTGTTTTACAGTATTTTGGCTCCCAGGATCGCTATCAGGAAATGGAAACAAGCATTTCCTACGTAAAATGACACGAGTAATCGAATGCTGGCGGCAGAATTCAAATCGGAGCATCCGTTCCTCTGGAATTCACTAAAATGTATGAAAACATGTTTTACGGTATTCTGGCTCCCAGGATCGCAATCGCGAAATGAAGACAAGTATTTCCTACGTAAAATGACACGAGTAATCGAACTATGCCGGCAGAATTCAAATCCGAGCCTCTGTTCCTCTGGAATTCACAAATATGTATGAAAACGTGTTTTACAGTATTCTGGCTCCCAGGATCGCAATCGGGAAATGAAGACAAGTATTTCCTACGTAAAATGACACGAGTAATCGAACTGTGCCGGCAGAATTCAAATACGAGCCTCTGTTCCTCTGGAATTCACTAAAATGTATGAAAACGTGTTTTACAGTATTTTGGCTCCCAGGATCGCTATCAGGAAATGGAAACAAGTATTCCTACGTAAAATGACACGGCTAATCGAACTGTGCCGGCAGAATTCAAATCCGAGCCTCCGTTCCTCTGGAATTCACAAATATGTATGAAAACGTGTTTTACACAATTTTGGCTCCCAGGATCGCTATCGGGAAATGGGAACAAGCATTTCCTGCGTAAAATGACACGACTAATCGAATGCTGTCGGCAGAATTCAAATCCGAGCCTCCGTTCCTCTGGAATTCACAAATATGTATCAAAACGTGTTTTACAGTATTCTGGCTCCCAGGATCGCAATCGCGAAATTAAGACAAGTATTTCCTACGTAAAATGACACGAGTAATCGAACTATGCCGGCAGAATTCAAATCCGAGCCTCTGTTCTTCTGGAAATCACAAATATGCATGAAAACGTGTTTTACAGTATCTTGGCTCCCAGGATCGCTATCAGGAAATCGAAGCAAGCATTTCCTACGTAAAATGACACGAGTAATCGAACTGTGCCGACAGAATTCAAATCCGAGCCTCCGTTCCTCTGGAATTCCCTAAAATGTATGAAAACATGTTTTACAGTATTCTGGCTCCCAGTATCGCTATCGGGAAATGAGAACAAGCATTTCCTGCGTAAAATGACACGAGTAATCGAACTGTGTCGGCAGAATTCGAATACGAGCCTCTGTTCCTCTGGAGTTCACTAAAATGTATGAAAACGTGTTTTACAGTATTTTGGCTCCCAGGATCGCTATCAGGAAATGGAAACAAGCATTTCCGACGTAAAATGACACGAGTAATCGAATGCTGGCGGCAGAATTCAAATCGGAGCATCCGTTCCTCTGGAATTCACTAAAATGTATGAAAACATGTTTTACAGTATTCTGGCTCCCAGGACCGCTATCAGGAAATGGAAGCAAGCATTTCCTACGTAAAATGACACGAGTAATCGAACTGTGCTGGCAGAATTCAAATCCGAGCCTCCGTTCCTCTGGAATTCCCTAAAATGTATGAAAACATGTTTTACAGTATTCTGGCTCCCAGGATCGCTATCAGGAAATGGAAGCAAGCATATCCTACGTAAAATGACACGAGTAATCGAGTGCTGGCGACAGAATTCAAATCGGAGCATCCGTTCCTCTGGAATTCACTAAAATGTATGAAAACATGTTTTACAGTATTCTGGCTCCCAGTATCGCTATCGGGAAATGAGAACAAGCATTTCCTGCGTAAAATGACACGAGTAATCGAACTGTGTCGGCAGAATTCGAATACGAGCCTCTGTTCCTCTGGAGTTCACTAAAATGTATGAAAACGTGTTTTACAGTATTTTGGCTCCCAGGATCGCTATCAGGCAATGGAAACAAGCATTTCCTATGTAAAATGACACGAGTAATCGAACTATGCCGGCAGAATTCAAATCCGAGCCTGTGTTCCTCTGGAATTCACAAATATGTATGAAAACGTGTTTTACACAATTTTGGCTCCCAGGATCGCTATCGGGAAATGGGAACAAGCATTTCCTGCGTAAAATGACACGACTAATCGAATGCTGTCGGCAGAATTCAAATCCGAGCCTCCGTTCCTCTGGAATTCACAAATATGTATCAAAACGTGTTTTACAGTATTCTGGCTCCCAGGATCGCAAGCGCGAAATGAAGACAAGTATTTCCTACGTAAAATGACACGAGTAATCGAACTATGCCGGCAGAATTCAAATCCGAGCCTCTGTTCCTCTGGAATTCACTAAAATGTATGAAAACGTGTTTTACAGTATTTTGGCTGCCAGGATCGCTATCGGGAAATGGGAACAAGCATTTCCTGCGTAAAATGACACGACTAATCGAATGCTGTCGGCAGAATTCAAATCCGAGCCTCTGTTCTTCTGGAAATCACAAATATGCATGAAAACGTGTTTTACAGTATTTTGGCTCCCAGTATCGCTATCGGGAAATGAGAACAAGCATTTCCTGCGTAAAATGACACGAGTAATCGAACTGTGTCGGCAGAATTCGAATACGAGCCTCTGTTCCTCTGGAATTCACTAAAATGTATGAAAACATGTTTTACAGTATTCTGGCTCCCAGGATCGCTATCAGGAAATGGAAGCAAGCATTTCCTACGTAAAATGACACGAGTAATCGAACTGTGCCGGCAGAATTCAAATCCGAGCCTCCGTTCCTCTGGAATTCCCTAAAATGTATGAAAACATGTTTTACAGTATTCTGGCTCCCAGTATCGCTATCGGGAAATGAGAACAAGCATTTCCTGCGTAAAATGACACGAGTAATCGAACTGTGTCGGCAGAATTCGAATACGAGCCTCTGTTCCTCTGGAGTTCACTAAAATGTATGAAAACGTGTTTTACAGTATTTTGGCTCCCAGGATCGCTATCAGGAAATGGAAGCAAGCATTTCCTACGTAAAATGACACGAGTAATCGAACTGTGCCGGCCGAATTCAAATCCGAGCCTCCGCTCCTCTGGAATTCACAAATATGTATGAAAACGTGTTTTACAGTATTCTGGCTCCCAGGATCGCTATCAGGAAATGGAAACAAGCATTTCCTACGTAAAATGACACGAGTAATCGAATGCTGGCGGCAGAATTCAAATCGGAGCATCCGTTCCTCTGGAATTCACTAAAATGTATGAAAACATGTTTTACAGTATTCTGGCTCCCAGAATCGCTATCAGGAAATGGAAGCAAGCATTTCCTACGTAAAATGACACGAGTAATCGAACTATGCCGGCAGAATTCAAATCCGAGCCTCTGTTCCTCTGGAATTCACAAATATGTATGAAAACGTGTTTTACAGTATTCTGGCTCCCAGGATCGCTATCAGGAAATGGAAACAAGCATTTCCTACGTAAAATGACACGAGTAATCGAATGCTGGCGGCAGAATTCAAATCGGAGCATCCGTTCCTCTGGAATTCCCTAAAATGTATGAAAACATGTTTTACAGTATTCTGGCTCCCAGGATCGCTATCAGGAAATGGAAGCAACCATTTCCTACGTAAAATGACACGAGTAATCGAACTGTGCCGGCCGAATTCAAATCCGAGCCTCCGTTCCTCTGGAATTCACAAATATGTAAGAAAACGTGTTTTACAGTATTCTGGCTCCCAGGATCGCTATCAGGAAATGGAAACAAGCATTTCCTACGTAAAATGACACGATTAATCGAACTGTGTCGGCAGAATTCGAATACGAGCCTCTGTTCCTCTGGAGTTCTCTAAAATGTATGAAAACGTGTTTTACAGTATCTTGGCTCCCAGGATCGCTATCAGGAAATGGAAGCAAGCATTTCCTACGTAAAATGACACGAGTAATCGAACTGTGCCGACAGAATTCAAATCCGAGCCTCCGTTCCTCTGGAATTCCCTAAAATGTATGAAAACATGTTTTACAGTATTCTGGCTCCCAGGATCGCTATCAGGAAATGGAAACAAGCATTTCCTACGTAAAATGACACGAGTAATCGAATGCTGGCGGCAGAATTCAAATCGGAGCATCCGTTCCTCTGGAATTCACTAAAATGTATGAAAACATGTTTTACAGTATTCTGGCTCCCAGGATCGCTATCAGGAAATGGAAGCAAGCATTTCCTACGTAAAATGACACGAGTAATCGAATGCTGGCGGCAGAATTCAAATCGGAGCATCCGTTCCTCTGGAATTCCCTAAAATGTATGAAAACATGTTTTACAGTATTCTGGCTCCCAGGATCGCTATCAGGAAATGGAAGCAACCATTTCCTACGTAAAATGACACGAGTAATCGAACTGTGCCGGCCGAATTCAAATCCGAGCCTCCGTTCCTCTGGAATTCACAAATATGTATGAAAACGTGTTTTACAGTATTCTGGCTCCCAGGATCGCTATCAGGAAATGGAAACAAGCATTTCCTACGTAAAATGACACGAGTAATCGAATGCTGGCGGCAGAATTCAAATCGGAGCATCCGTTCCTCTGGAATTCACTAAAATGTATGAAAACATGTTTTACAGTATTCTGGCGCCCAGGATCGCAATCTCGAAATGAAGACAAGTATTTCCTACGTAAAATGACACGAGTAATCGAATGCTGGCGGCAGAATTCAAATCGGAGCATCCGTTCCTCTGGAATTCACTAAAATGTATGAAAACGTGTTTTACAGTATTCTGGCTCCCAGGATCGCTATCAGGAAATGGAAACAAGCATTTCCTACGTAAAATGACACGAGTAATCGAACTGTGCCGGCCGAATTCAAATCCGAGCCTCCGTTCCTCTGGAATTCACAAATATGTATGAAAACGTGTTTTACAGTATTCTGGCTCCCAGGATCGCTATCAGGAAATGGAAACAAGCATTTCCTACGTAAAATGACACGAGTAATCGAATGCTGGCGGCAGAATTCAAATCGGAGCATCCGTTCCTCTGGAATTCACAAATATGTATGAAAACGTGTTTTACAGTATTCTGGCTCCCAGGATCGCTATCAGGAAATGGAAACAAGCATTTCCTACGTAAAATGACACGAGTAATCGAATGCTGGCGGCAGAATTCAAATCGGAGCATCCGTTCCTCTGGAATTCCCTAAAATGTATGAAAACATGTTTTACAGTATTCTGGCTCCCAGGATCGCTATCAGGAAATGGAAGCAACCATTTCCTACGTAAAATGACACGAGTAATCGAACTGTGCCGGCCGAATTCAAATCCGAGCCTCCGTTCCTCTGGAATTCACAAATATGTATGAAAACGTGTTTTACAGTATTCTGGCTCCCAGGATCGCTATCAGGAAATGGAAACAAGCATTTCCTACGTAAAATGACACGAGTAATCGAATGCTGGCGGCAGAATTCAAATCGGAGCATCCGTTCCTCTGGAATTCACTAAAATGTATGAAAACGTGTTTTACAGTATTTTGGCTGCCAGGATCGCTATCGGGAAATGGGAACAAGCATTTCCTGCGTAAAATGACACGACTAATCGAATGCTGTCGGCAGAATTCAAATCCGAGCCTCTGTTCTTCTGGAAATCACAAATATGCATGAAAACGTGTTTTACAGTATTTTGGCTCCCAGTATCGCTATCGGGAAATGAGAACAAGCATTTCCTGCGTAAAATGACACGAGTAATCGAACTGTGCTGGCAGAATTCAAATCCGAGCCTCCGTTCCTCTGGAATTCCCTAAAATGTATGAAAACATGTTTTACAGTATTCTGGCTCCCAGGATCGCAATCGCGAAATGAAGACAAGTGTTACGTCCTGTGTTGCAGAGCGCGAGGAGGTAAGGCAGAATTATTTCGGTTGAAAATGGAAGAGCAAATTGCTGTCACCAGATAAGTACTAGGTTAAGAATTTTTAATGAATGTATTAATTAATCTTCCCCTTTTATTTTTAGGTCGGGCCGCGATAACCAAGACGCGAAGAGGCAAGGCAAAAATGAATGTCATCAGGTGAGTATAAATTGAGCGCTTATAATAATTAATTCCCCCTTTTGATTTTAGGTTTAAGAGCTGGTAAGCAGACATGAGGAAGGAAGATAACAGTTATCACTAGGTAAGTTGAAATAGCAAAATATTCTTAATTTAATAAAAGATGTTTTTCTTTTAAGATTTGCGTGGAGCCCCGAGCGGAAGGGCGTAGCGGGTGAGTGAAGTTAATTAACAGCCATACGGTAAAGTGGAATAATGGCACGTGAAGTTAATAGAATTGTAAGAGGAAAAAGAAAATATATATATATATGTATATATATAGGATAACTAGAATAACGCAATACAAATATAAGAAAAATCTGAGATTAATCATGACTGAAGCTCTAATATGTGTTTTTGTATGCTATAGGAGAGCAGTATGACAGAAGCCGTTAGGCTCACGATGCCAACTGAGAATGACAGCAGAAGCCGTTAGGCTCACGATGCTGTTTGTAAGTCGTAGGGCAGAAGCCGTTAGGCTCACGATGCCTTCGGTGGACAGAAGCCGTGAGGCTCACAATGCCATATCGGTGGACAGAAGCCGTGAGGCTCACAATGCCGTATCGTTGGACAGAAGCCGTAAGGCTCACAATGCCGTATCGTTGGACAGAAGCCGTAAGGCTCACAATGCCATATCGGTGGACAGAAGCCGTGAGGCTCACAATGCCATATCGGTGGACAGAAGCCGTGAGGCTCACAATGCCGTATCGTTGGACAGAAGCCGTGAGGCTCACAATGCCGTATCGTTGGACAGAAGCCGTGAGGCTCACAATGCCATATCGGTGGACAGAAGCCGTGAGGCTCACAATGCCGTATCGTTGGACAGAAGCCGTGAGGCTCACAATGCCATATCCGTGGACAGAAGCCGTAAGGCTCACAATGCCAGGTAGGGAAAAGGAAATAAGACTACCGTCTTAACAGGTTATTCCTTACGACGACAAGGATACTGGGACTTCCTCCGGTATTACTGCTCCTGAGATACTCCTGGTGAGATACTAACTGGATACTAAAAAACTGGTTGACTAGTGCTCGAATCACCGAGCTTATTGAAGCCGCTATGCGTTTCCAGCAGCGAGAGAGCGCAGTGCGCCGCCTCGCCATCTGGTGGCGCGCCGCGATACTACTATGCCTTCTTCTACATACCTAGTGTCCTTGTCGCGATGTTCAGAAGTATTTTATTATAATGTTTCTTATATATAACATTTCTAACAATAATCGTAATTATTTTACAGGTGGTAAACTGGTGTTCGTAGTAAAAATTGTGAGTATTGTTTTACAGTAATAATTATCTTAATTCTAAGGTATTTACAGGGTGTACGGTAATTATGTATATGTTAATAATTATATATCTTATTTCTCCTACAGGTTATTTTATCTTACAGGTAAGTAATGTTGATTTGTTAATAATTGTATATGTTACTAATTATACTAATTATTTCTTTCTCTTTGATTTTAGGTTTTCTTCCTGAAGCAGAATCTAGAGGTACGTATTACTTAATTTTATGAATATCTCTTAGATATTTACTTAATTATTAATATTGATATTTTTCTCTTTCAGTCTTTCTGTCTCTCCTGATTGTTTTATAGTTAAGTATTCCTTAATTGCTATTACTGACATTGTATTTTAAGAAAATACAAAAATGGAGGAGTTATTAATAAAAAAAAAAATATTTTCAGATATTTGTTTATCCTGGGACGTAACACCTCCCCCCTTTTTCTTTAAAAAAAGAGATTTCTCTTTTTTTTCTGACTGGCTTCATAGAACAAGATAATTGGGAGGGCTTTTGCTTGATGCGGTGAGATGACTTCATGCTTCTTCCATAGGTTTCTGTTTACTGATTTTAATGCACTGTTTCTCGAATGTTCCCTAATAAAAACGCTATTCCCTTAGGTTTGTTTTATCCTAGTCTTCATTTTCCTCGTCAACAACATGAGCCCTTTTTTTTTAATTCTTCTGGTAAGTAGGAATGCATATGGTGAGTTTTGTTAACTGTTCTTCCAATGCTTCCTTTAATTGTTTAAGGATTGTAAGCCAACTTATTCCATCCATGCGATGTATTTTAGGGATGCTAAGTGTACTTATTCCCAGTTGTATGATTATGGTTTTGAGCGAAGAGACGACTTCCCTTAGTATCTCAGGATTCAGTATATTGTCCTTGGATTCCTTTATAGGTAAGGCGATATATTGATAACCTGATTGATTTATAGCTTGGGCTTTTCCAAGCGTAAGGTTCTTCAGGTTTTGGATGCCTCGAACTCGAAAGAGATCTTCTGTAGCTGAATCAATAGGAGATCCATTGCTTGTTGTGAAGGAGGCAATATTATCCTTCCTGGTTGATAAGGGATCTTGAGAATCTTCTATGCTCATTAAACTTCCTGTTTTAGGTAGTTCGTCAAACGGGAATGTTTGGTCGGGACAATCCTTTGTAAGCATACTGTTAGTAGGTGCTAGGTTGGATCCAGAAGGTGATGACTCTTCGTTGATTTGGGGTATAGCGGTTTTTTCGGGTGCATTACGAGAAAGTGCGTCGGCAACGACGTTTGTCCTTCCAGGTTGATATTGAATGGTGTAGTCGTATTCGAGCAGCTTCAGTCGCCAGCGTATATGCTTTGGGTGTATTTTCCTAGCAGGAAATTCCTTTGAGGAATCGTTGAATGAAGATTGTGTTTTTCGTTTCAGGGGTCGATCAAATATTTCGTCGCTCGATGATGAAGATAAATGTGGTCGTTTTGGAGAATTTTCAGACGACTCGGATGATGATCGGGGACGAATAGGGAGAACGTTGCGAGAAAGTACATTAAAATTCAGTGTTGATCTTCCTGGCTGGTATAGGGTGTTGAGATTATACTTCGGTGAACATTGAAATGGTCTTGATGAGGGGTTATGAAGCCAGTGAAGAGGCGTATGAAACTTATTTATGCTACGTGTATCCGGAAGATTAAAGCCTAAGAGATCGCATATTTCCTTATAATTAATTTTTAGGCGAGTAACTGGTATGGTTGATTTATTTTCCCGATAGCAATCTGTCTCTTTCTTTTTAGGTTGAGAACCATAGAAGTCTGGTTTATCGTACATGGATGGAGAGCACTCAGAAGGAGAGTTGGATTGAATTTTTAAAGTTTCAAGACATGGATGAAGGTTTGTATTGTCATTAGAACCATCTATAAGAATTTTAGGTAAATCATATACTTTTTTAGGTGAACCAACGTTTAAGGAAGAGCCTTTAGACTCTGTTTGAGTTTTGAGAGGTATATTTTCTCCTATTTTTGGGAAAATATCCTCTTTGGAAAGTGAGTAATTTGATTCTGCTCTTTCGGCAGAGGTAGGAATGGAAGATTCACCTTGATTGGTACATGATTTTAGAGAAGATGCTTGTGAGGATGGCTTAATGACATGAATTGATACCTCAGTTCGGACTTTAGGTTGGTCTTGAATTTTTTGTATTTGAATCTTTCCTTCATGAATTTGTTTTTGAGAGTCGTTACTTTCAGCTGGTTTTAACGAGTGCGTGAATGGGATTTCAATATTTTGTACGATGAGTTTTTCGTTTGAATAATTAATGGTTGCATTATGACTAATAAGAAATTCGGATCCTATTATTCCGTCTTGTGCGATAGGGAAATCTTCTGGCACGAGGTAAAATATGGCAAAAATGTTATTTATATTTGCGTTTATATATCCTAAGGTAGGAACTACCTGGTTGGTAATACCCTCTAAAAATAATGGGTTCTTATGGCTAATGGGAACGTTCGGTTTTATACAGTTAATTTTAATCAAATTTATTTCAGCTCCAGAATCTACCATAAAACTTCGCGGAGAATGGAATTGAACCGAGAAGAGTGTTACAGAAGGCACACGATTGCCTTTTAGTGACGCGATTTTAATTACTCTTTGGATTGGTTCGTGGACTCTGTGGTAGTTGATTCTGGCTGGGTTGTCGGACTGAGATGGTAAACAGCTTGTCCCCGACGCTCGTCCGGTTGTGAAGGGGACTGCTGGGCGTTTCCCGAGTCGCGGTGAGTATTATTTACAGGCCTTATGCGGCATTGGGATATGGTATGCCCGTTGGCTTTGCAGTAATTACAAAATAATTGCTGCGTGTTAAAGGAGCGATTGGGGTGTGAATTATTTTGAGGGGTTTTATTCTGTCGTGCAGAATTGAGGTGCCAGCATTGAGTCGCTGTGTGATTTGGTTTGTTACAGATTTGGCATACTATGGAGGCTGATTGTAAGGGAGCAGGAGCTCCATGGAATCGCATACGGTCGGATTCCACTTGTTTTGCGGCCGTGATAGCAGCGTCGAATGCCTGGTCGAGGCTCTTATAGCCTAGCATATTCGTTTGGACTCGGATCTCCGGAGGTAGGCCATTCAAAAAGGATTCTAATGTTAATTCGTCGATAGTAATAGCTAATTGGGGAAAAAATGTACTATAACGATCTTGTTCTCCCTCTAATATGGCTGATCGTAGATCTTTAACGCGTCCGATGTAGTCTAAAATATTTTCTGTGGGGTTTTTCGTTATGTTCGCGAGTTCTCCTCTGTATTGATTTGTAGATTTCGCTGGGGGAAAACACGTTTTTTAGTCGTGAAAGTAGTTCATCTACCGAGTTAAATGTTCGGTCTTCGATGGCAAGATATGCATGACCTTGTAATTTATTTTGCAGGAACTTGACTAACTGAGGCTCAACGTAGGGAGACACCATTGATTTGGCGCGTTTACAGGCACGGGAAAATTGTAATACACTAATATTTTGTCCATCGAATGCTGGTACAAATTCAACGGCATCTTTTATACTGATTTGAGGGTTTCTATTTGTTTCAGGTATTTTATCTGGTGTGCTAGATGCAGTGGGTATCCGGAGAGAAAGCAGATCTAATGAATTTTGTATGGACAGTAACTGTGCGGCAAGTTGTGACGCTGTAATTTCGCTGAGGGAAGTTTTAGTCTTATAGCCTGATGATTCGGGAGTTGGTTGATTGCTTACTTTTGCGCCTGAAGGGCCCTGATCTTCGCTCAAAGGAGTTGTTGGTTCACTCATTTTGACTAATTACTATAAGACGTGATTACCGAGAGAAAAGATTTTATATGTACGTATTTGTTTACTTGATCGAAATCCCACCGTGTGGTCACCAATTTTCTGCAACTCCTCCTGTTACGTCCTGTGTTGCAGAGCGCGAGGAGGTAAGGCAGAATTATTTCGGTTGAAAATGGAAGAGCAAATTGCTGTCACCAGATAAGTACTAGGTTAAGAATTTTTAATGAATGTATTAATTAATCTTCCCCTTTTATTTTTAGGTCGGGCCGCGATAACCAAGACGCGAAGAGGCAAGGCAAAAATGAATGTCATCAGGTGAGTATAAATTGAGCGCTTATAATAATTAATTCCCCCTTTTGATTTTAGGTTTAAGAGCTGGTAAGCAGACATGAGGAAGGAAGATAACAGTTATCACTAGGTAAGTTGAAATAGCAAAATATTCTTAATTTAATAAAAGATGTTTTTCTTTTAAGATTTGCGTGGAGCCCCGAGCGGAAGGGCGTAGCGGGTGAGTGAAGTTAATTAACAGCCATACGGTAAAGTGGAATAATGGCACGTGAAGTTAATAGAATTGTAAGAGGAAAAAGAAAATATATATATATATGTATATATATAGGATAACTAGAATAACGCAATACAAATATAAGAAAAATCTGAGATTAATCATGACTGAAGCTCTAATATGTGTTTTTGTATGCTATAGGAGAGCAGTATGACAGAAGCCGTTAGGCTCACGATGCCAACTGAGAATGACAGCAGAAGCCGTTAGGCTCACGATGCTGTTTGTAAGTCGTAGGGCAGAAGCCGTTAGGCTCACGATGCCTTCGGTGGACAGAAGCCGTGAGGCTCACAATGCCATATCGGTGGACAGAAGCCGTGAGGCTCACAATGCCGTATCGTTGGACAGAAGCCGTAAGGCTCACAATGCCATATCGGTGGACAGAAGCCGTGAGGCTCACAATGCCATATCGGTGGACAGAAGCCGTGAGGCTCACAATGCCGTATCGTTGGACAGAAGCCGTGAGGCTCACAATGCCGTATCGTTGGACAGAAGCCGTGAGGCTCACAATGCCATATCGGTGGACAGAAGCCGTGAGGCTCACAATGCCGTATCGTTGGACAGAAGCCGTGAGGCTCACAATGCCATATCCGTGGACAGAAGCCGTAAGGCTCACAATGCCAGGTAGGGAAAAGGAAATAAGACTACCGTCTTAACAGGTTATTCCTTACGACGACAAGGATACTGGGACTTCCTCCGGTATTACTGCTCCTGAGATACTCCTGGTGAGATACTAACTGGATACTAAAAAACTGGTTGACTAGTGCTCGAATCACCGAGCTTATTGAAGCCGCTATGCGTTTCCAGCAGCGAGAGAGCGCAGTGCGCCGCCTCGCCATCTGGTGGCGCGCCGCGATACTACTATGCCTTCTTCTACATACCTAGTGTCCTTGTCGCGATGTTCAGAAGTATTTTATTATAATGTTTCTTATATATAACATTTCTAACAATAATCGTAATTATTTTACAGGTGGTAAACTGGTGTTCGTAGTAAAAATTGTGAGTATTGTTTTACAGTAATAATTATCTTAATTCTAAGGTATTTACAGGGTGTACGGTAATTATGTATATGTTAATAATTATATATCTTATTTCTCCTACAGGTTATTTTATCTTACAGGTAAGTAATGTTGATTTGTTAATAATTGTATATGTTACTAATTATACTAATTATTTCTTTCTCTTTGATTTTAGGTTTTCTTCCTGAAGCAGAATCTAGAGGTACGTATTACTTAATTTTATGAATATCTCTTAGATATTTACTTAATTATTAATATTGATATTTTTCTCTTTCAGTCTTTCTGTCTCTCCTGATTGTTTTATAGTTAAGTATTCCTTAATTGCTATTACTGACATTGTATTTTAAGAAAAATGGAGGAGTTATTAATAAAAAAAAAATATTTTCAGATATTTGTTTATCCTGGGACGTAACACAAGTATTTCCTACGTAAAATGACACGAGTAATCGAACTATGCCGGCAGAATTCAAATCCGAGCCTCTGTTCCTCTGGAGTTCACTAAAATGTATGAAAACGTGTTTTACAGTATCTTGGCTCCCAGGATCGCTATCAGGAAATGGAAGCAAGCATTTCCTACGTAAAATGACACGAGTAATCGAACTGTCCCGGCACAATTCAAATACGAGCCTCTGTTCCACTGGAATTCGCAAATATGTATGAAAACATGTTTTACAGTATTCTGGCTCCCAGGATCGCTATCAGGAAATGGAAGCAACCATTTCCTACGTAAAATGACACGAGTAATCGAACTGCGCCGGCCGAATTCAAATCGGAGCATCCGTTCCTTTGGAATTCACTAAAATGTATGAAAACATGTTTTACAGTATTCTGGCTCCCAGGATCGCTATCAGGAAATGGAAGCAAGCATTTCCTACGTAAAATGACACGAGTAATCGAACTGTGCCGGCAGAATTCAAATCCGAGCCTCCGTTCCTCTGGAATTCCCTAAAATGTATGAAAACATGTTTTACAGTATTCTGGCTCCCAGGATCGTAATCGCGAAATGAAGACAAGTATTTCCTACGTAAAATGACACGAGTAATCGAACTATGCCGGCAGAATTCAAATCCGAGCCTCTGTTCCTCTGGAATTCACAAATATGTATGAAAACGTGTTTTACAGTATTCTGGCTCCCAGGATCGCTATCAGGAAATGGAAACAAGCATTTCCTACGTAAAATGACACGAGTAATCGAATGCTGGCGGCAGAATTCAAATCGGAGCATCCGTTCCTCTGGAATTCACTAAAATGTATGAAAACATGTTTTACAGTATTCTGGCTCCCAGGATCGCAATCGCGAAATGAAGACGAGTATTTCCTACGTAAAATGACACGAGTAATCGAACTATGCCGGCAGAATTCAAATCCGAGCCTCTGTTCCTCTGGAATTCACAAATATGTATGAAAACGTGTTTTACAGTATTCTGGCTCCCAGGATCGCAATCGGGAAATGAAGACAAGTATTTCCTACGTAAAATGACACCAGTAATCGAACTGTGCCGGCAGAATTCAAATACGAGCCTCTGTTCCTCTGGAATTCACTAAAATGTATGAAAACGTGTTTTACAGTATTTTGGCTCCCAGGATCGCTATCAGGAAATGGAAACAAGTATTTCCTACGTAAAATGACACGGCTAATCGAACTGTGCCGGCAGAATTCAAATCCGAGCCACCGTTCCTCTGGAATTCACAAATATGTATGAAAACGTGTTTTACACAATTTTGGCTCCCAGGATCGCTATCGGGAAATGGGAACAAGCATTTCCTGCGTAAAATGATACGACTAATCGAATGCTGTCGGCAGAATTCAAATCCGAGCCTCTGTTCCTCTGGAATTCACTAAAATGTATGAAAACGTGTTTTACAGTATTTTGGCTGCCAGGATCGCTATCGGGAAATGGGAACAAGCATTTCCTGCGTAAAATGACACGACTAATCGAATGCTGTCGGCAGAATTCAAATACGAGCCTCTGTTCCTCTGGAATTCACTAAAATGTATGAAAACGTGTTTTACAGTATTTTGGCTCCCAGGATCGCTATCAGGAAATGGAAACAAGTATTTCCTACGTAAAATGACACGGCTAATCGAACTGTGCCGGCAGAATTCAAATCCGAGCCTCCGTTCCTCTGGAATTCACAAATATGTATCAAAACGTGTTTTACAGTATTCTGGCTCCCAGGATCGCAATCGCGAAATGAAGACAAGTATTTCCTACGTAAAATGACACGAGTAATCGAACTATGCCGGCAGAATTCAAATCCGAGCCTCTGTTCCTCTGGAATTCACTAAAATGTATGAAAACGTGTTTTACAGTATTTTGGCTGCCAGGATCGCTATCGGGAAATGGGAACAAGCATTTCCTGCGTAAAATGACACGACTAATCGAATGCTGTCGGCAGAATTCAAATCCGAGCCTCTGTTCTTCTGGAAATCACAAATATGCATGAAAACGTGTTTTACAGTATTTTGGCTCCCAGTATCGCTATCGGGAAATGAGAACAAGTATTTCCTACGTAAAATGACACGAGTAATCGAACTATGCCGGCAGAATTCAAATCCGAGCCTCTGTTCCTCTGGAGTTCACTAAAATGTATGAAAACGTGTTTTACAGTATCTTGGCTCCCAGGATCGCTATCAGGAAATGGAAGCAAGCATTTCCTACGTAAAATGACACGAGTAATCGAACTGTCCCGGCACAATTCAAATACGAGCCTCTGTTCCACTGGAATTCGCAAATATGTATGAAAACATGTTTTACAGTATTCTGGCTCCCAGGATCGCTATCAGGAAATGGAAGCAACCATTTCCTACGTAAAATGACACGAGTAATCGAACTGTGCCGGCCGAATTCAAATACGAGCCTCCGTTCCTCTGGAATTCACAAATATGTATGAAAACGTGTTTTACAGTATTCTGGCTCCCAGGATCGCTATCAGGAAATGGAAACAATCATTTCCTACGTAAAATGACACGAGTAATCGAATGCTGGCGGCAGAATTCAAATCGGAGCATCCGTTCCTTTGGAATTCACTAAAATGTATGAAAACATGTTTTACAGTATTCTGGCTCCCAGGATCGCTATCAGGAAATGGAAGCAAGCATTTCCTACGTAAAATGACACGAGTAATCGAACTGTGCTGGCAGAATTCAAATCCGAGCCTCCGTTCCTCTGGAATTCCCTAAAATGTATGAAAACATGTTTTACAGTATTCTGGCTCCCAGGATCGTAATCGCGAAATGAAGACAAGTATTTCCTACGTAAAATGACACGAGTAATCGAACTATGCCGGCAGAATTCAAATCCGAGCCTCTGTTCCTCTGGAATTCACAAATATGTATGAAAACGTGTTTTACAGTATTCTGGCTCCCAGGATCGCTATCAGGAAATGGAAACAAGCATTTCCTACGTAAAATGACACGAGTAATCGAATGCTGGCGGCAGAATTCAAATCGGAGCAGCCGTTCCTCTGGAATTCACTAAAATGTATGAAAACATGTTTTACAGTATTCTGGCTCCCAGGATCGCTATCAGGAAATGGAAGCAAGCATTTCCTACGTAAAATGACACGAGTAATCGAACTGTGCCGGCAGAATTCAAATCCGAGCCTCCGTTCCTCTGGAATTCCCTAAAATGTATGAAAACATGTTTTACAGTATTCTGGCTCCCAGGATCGTAATCGCGAAATGAAGACAAGTATTTCCTACGTAAAATGACACGAGTAATCGAACTATGCCGGCAGAATTCAAATCCGAGCCTCTGTTCCTCTGGAATTCACAAATATGTATGAAAACGTGTTTTACAGTATTCTGGCTCCCAGGATCGCTATCAGGAAATGGAAACAAGCATTTCCTACGTAAAATGACACGAGTAATCGAATGCTGGCGGCAGAATTCAAATCGGAGCAGCCGTTCCTCTGGAATTCACTAAAATGTATGAAAACATGTTTTACAGTATTCTGGCTCCCAGGATCGCTATCAGGAAATGGAAGCAAGCATTTCCTACGTAAAATGACACGACTAATCGAATGCTGTCGGCAGAATTCAAATCCGAGCCTCTGTTCTTCTGGAAATCACAAATATGCATGAAAACGTGTTTTACAGTATTTTGGCTCCCAGTATCGCTATCGGGAAATGAGAACAAGCATTTCCTGCGTAAAATGACACGAGTAATCGAACTGTGTCGGCAGAATTCGAATACGAGCCTCTGTTCCTCTGGAGTTCACTAAAATGTATGACAACGTGTTTTACAGTATTTTGGCTCCCAGGATCGCTATCAGGAAATGGAAGCAAGCATTTCCTACGTAAAATGACACGAGTAATCGAACTGTGCCGGCCGAATTCAAATCCGAGCCTCCGTTCCTCTGGAATTCACAAATATGTATGAAAACGTGTTTTACAGTATTCTGGCTCCCAGGATCGCTATCAGGAAATGGAAACAAGCATTTCCTACGTAAAATGACACGAGTAATCGAATGCTGGCGGCAGAATTCAAATCGGAGCATCCGTTCCTCTGGAATTCACTAAAATGTATGAAAACATGTTTTACAGTATTCTGGCTCCCAGGATCGCTATCAGGAAATGGAAGCAAGCATTTCCTACGTAAAATGACACGAGTAATCGAACTGTGCTGGCAGAATTCAAATCCGAGCCTCCGTTCCTCTGGAATTCCCTAAAATGTATGAAAACATGTTTTACAGTATTCTGGCTCCCAGGATCGCTATCAGGAAATGGAAGCAAGCATTTCCTACGTAAAATGACACGAGTAATCGAATGCTGGCGGCAGAATTCAAATCGGAGCATCCGTTCCTCTGGAATTCCCTAAAATGTATGAAAACATGTTTTACAGTATTCTGGCTCCCAGGATCGCTATCAGGAAATGGAAGCAACCATTTCCTACGTAAAATGACACGAGTAATCGAACTGTGCCGGCCGAATTCAAATCCGAGCCTCCGTTCCTCTGGAATTCACAAATATGTATGAAAACGTGTTTTACAGTATTCTGGCTCCCAGGATCGCTATCAGGAAATGGAAACAAGCATTTCCTACGTAAAATGACACGAGTAATCGAATGCTGGCGGCAGAATTCAAATCGGAGCATCCGTTCCTCTGGAATTCACTAAAATGTATGAAAACATGTTTTACAGTATTCTGGCTCCCAGGATCGCAATCTCGAAATGAAGACAAGTATTTCCTACGTAAAATGACACGAGTAATCGAACTGTGCCGGCCGAATTCAAATACGAGCCTCCGTTCCTCTGGAATTCACAAATATGTATGAAAACGTGTTTTACAGTATTCTGGCTCCCAGGATCGCTATCAGGAAATGGAAACAATCATTTCCTACGTAAAATGACACGAGTAATCGAATGCTGGCGGCAGAATTCAAATCGGAGCATCCGTTCCTTTGGAATTCACTAAAATGTATGAAAACATGTTTTACAGTATGCTGGCTCCCAGGATCGCTATCAGGAAATGGAAGCAAGCATTTCCTACGTAAAATGACACGAGTAATCGAATGCTGGCGGCAGAATTCAAATCGGAGCAGCCGTTCCTCTGGAATTCACTAAAATGTATGAAAACATGTTTTACAGTATTCTGGCTCCCAGGATCGCTATCAGGAAATGGAAGCAAGCATTTCCTACGTAAAATGACACGAGTAATCGAACTGTGCCGGCAGAATTCAAATCGGAGCAGCCGTTCCTCTGGAATTCACTAAAATGTATGAAAACATGTTTTACAGTATTCTGGCTCCCAGGATCGCTATCAGGAAATGGAAGCAAGCATTTCCTACGTAAAATGACACGAGTAATCGAACTGTGCCGGCAGAATTCAAATCCGAGCCTCTGTTCCTCTGGAATTCACAAATATGTATGAAAACGTGTTTTACAGTATTCTGGCTCCCAGGATCGCTATCAGGAAATGGAAACAAGCATTTCCTACGTAAAATGACACGAGTAATCGAATGCTGGCGGCAGAATTCAAATCGGAGCATCCGTTCCTCTGGAATTCACTAAAATGTATGAAAACATGTTTTACAGTATTCTGGCTCCCAGGATCGCAATCGCGAAATGAAGACGAGTATTTCCTACGTAAAATGACACGAGTAATCGAACTATGCCGGCAGAATTCAAATCCGAGCCTCTGTTCCTCTGGAATTCACAAATATGTATGAAAACGTGTTTTACAGTATTCTGGCTCCCAGGATCGCAATCGGGAAATGAAGACAAGTATTTCCTACGTAAAATGACACCAGTAATCGAACTGTGCCGGCAGAATTCAAATACGAGCCTCTGTTCCTCTGGAATTCACTAAAATGTATGAAAACGTGTTTTACAGTATTTTGGCTCCCAGGATCGCTATCAGGAAATGGAAACAAGTATTTCCTACGTAAAATGACACGGCTAATCGAACTGTGCCGGCAGAATTCAAATCCGAGCCACCGTTCCTCTGGAATTCACAAATATGTATGAAAACGTGTTTTACACAATTTTGGCTCCCAGGATCGCTATCGGGAAATGGGAACAAGCATTTCCTGCGTAAAATGATACGACTAATCGAATGCTGTCGGCAGAATTCAAATCCGAGCCTCCGTTCCTCTGGAATTCACAAATATGTATCAAAACGTGTTTTACAGTATTCTGGCTCCCAGGATCGCTATCAGGAAATGGAAGCAACCATTTCCTACGTAAAATGACACGAGTAATCGAACTGTGCCGGCCGAATTCAAATACGAGCCTCCGTTCCTCTGGAATTCACAAATATGTATGAAAACGTGTTTTACAGTATTCTGCCTCCCAGGATCGCTATCAGGAAATGGAAACAATCATTTCCTACGTAAAATGACACGAGTAATCGAATGCTGGCGGCAGAATTCAAATCGGAGCATCCGTTCCTTTGGAATTCACTAAAACGTATGAAAACATGTTTTACAGTATTCTGGCTCCCAGGATCGCTATCAGGAAATGGAAGCAAGCATTTCCTACGTAAAATGACACGAGTAATCGAACTGTGCTGGCAGAATTCAAATCCGAGCCTCCGTTCCTCTGGAATTCCCTAAAATGTATGAAAACATGTTTTACAGTATTCTGGCTCCCAGGATCGTAATCGCGAAATGAAGACAAGTATTTCCTACGTAAAATGACACGAGTAATCGAACTATGCCGGCAGAATTCAAATCCGAGCCTCTGTTCCTCTGGAATTCACAAATATGTATGAAAACGTGTTTTACAGTATTCTGGCTCCCAGGATCGCTATCAGGAAATGGAAACAAGCATTTCCTACGTAAAATGACACGAGTAATCGAATGCTGGCGGCAGAATTCAAATCGGAGCAGCCGTTCCTCTGGAATTCACTAAAATGTATGAAAACATGTTTTACAGTATTCTGGCTCCCAGGATCGCTATCAGGAAATGGAAGCAAGCATTTCCTACGTAAAATGACACGAGTAATCGAACTGTGCCGGCAGAATTCAAATCCGAGCCTCCGTTCCTCTGGAATTCCCTAAAATGTATGAAAACATGTTTTACAGTATTCTGGCTCCCAGTATCGCTATCGGGAAATGAGAACAAGCATTTCCTGCGTAAAATGACACGAGTAATCGAACTGTGTCGGCAGAATTCGAATACGAGCCTCTGTTCCTCTGGAGTTCACTAAAATGTATGACAACGTGTTTTACAGTATTCTGGCTCCCAGGATCGCTATCAGGAAATGGAAACAAGCATTTCCTACGTAAAATGACACGAGTAATCGAATGCTGGCGGCAGAATTCAAATCGGAGCATCCGTTCCTCTGGAATTCACTAAAATGTATGAAAACATGTTTTACAGTATTCTGGCTCCCAGGATCGCTATCAGGAAATGGAAGCAAGCATTTCCTACGTAAAATGACACGAGTAATCGAACTGTGCTGGCAGAATTCAAATCCGAGCCTCCGTTCCTCTGGAATTCCCTAAAATGTATGAAAACATGTTTTACAGTATTCTGGCTCCCAGGATCGCTATCAGGAAATGGAAGCAAGCATTTCCTACGTAAAATGACACGAGTAATCGAATGCTGGCGGCAGAATTCAAATCGGAGCAGCCGTTCCTCTGGAATTCACTAAAATGTATGAAAACATGTTTTACAGTATTCTGGCTCCCAGGATCGCTATCAGGAAATGGAAGCAAGCATTTCCTACGTAAAATGACACGAGTAATCGAACTGTGCCGGCAGAATTCAAATCGGAGCAGCCGTTCCTCTGGAATTCACTAAAATGTATGAAAACATGTTTTACAGTATTCTGGCTCCCAGGATCGCTATCAGGAAATGGAAGCAAGCATTTCCTACGTAAAATGACACGAGTAATCGAACTGTGCCGGCAGAATTCAAATCCGAGCCTCTGTTCCTCTGGAATTCACAAATATGTATGAAAACGTGTTTTACAGTATTCTGGCTCCCAGGATCGCAATCGGGAAATGAAGACAAGTATTTCCTACGTAAAATGACACGAGTAATCGAACTGTGCTGGCAGAATTCAAATCCGAGCCTCCGTTCCTCTGGAATTCCCTAAAATGTATGAAAACATGTTTTACAGTATTCTGGCTCCCAGGATCGCTATCAGGAAATGGAAGCAAGCATTTCCTACGTAAAATGACACGAGTAATCGAATGCTGGCGGCAGAATTCAAATCGGAGCAGCCGTTCCTCTGGAATTCACTAAAATGTATGAAAACATGTTTTACAGTATTCTGGCTCCCAGGATCGCTATCAGGAAATGGAAGCAAGCATTTCCTACGTAAAATGACACGAGTAATCGAACTGTGCCGGCAGAATTCAAATCGGAGCAGCCGTTCCTCTGGAATTCACTAAAATGTATGAAAACATGTTTTACAGTATTCTGGCTCCCAGGATCGCTATCGGGAAATGGGAACAAGCATTTCCTGCGTAAAATGATACGACTAATCGAATGCTGTCGGCAGAATTCAAATCCGAGCCTCCGTTCCTCTGGAATTCACAAATATGTATCAAAACGTGTTTTACAGTATTCTGGCTCCCAGGATCGCAATCGCGAAATGAAGACAAGTATTTCCTACGTAAAATGACACGAGTAATCGAACTATGCCGGCAGAATTCAAATCCGAGCCTCTGTTCCTCTGGAATTCACTAAAATGTATGAAAACGTGTTTTACAGTATTTTGGCTGCCAGGATCGCTATCGGGAAATGGGAACAAGCATTTCCTGCGTAAAATGACACGACTAATCGAATGCTGTCGGCAGAATTCAAATCCGAGCCTCTGTTCTTCTGGAAATCACAAATATGCATGAAAACGTGTTTTACAGTATTTTGGCTCCCAGTATCGCTATCGGGAAATGAGAACAAGCATTTCCTGCGTAAAATGACACGAGTAATCGAACTGTGCTGGCAGAATTCAAATCCGAGCCTCCGTTCCTCTGGAATTCCCTAAAATGTATGAAAACATGTTTTACAGTATTCTGGCTCCCAGGATCGCAATCGCGAAATGAAGACAAGTATTTCCTACGTAAAATGACACGAGTAATCGAACTATGCCGGCAGAATTCAAATCCGAGCCTCTGTTCCTCTGGAGTTCACTAAAATGTATGAAAACGTGTTTTACAGTATCTTGGCTCCCAGGATCGCTATCAGGAAATGGAAGCAAGCATTTCCTACGTAAAATGACACGAGTAATCGAACTGTCCCGGCACAATTCAAATACGAGCCTCTGATCCACTGGAATTCGCAAATATGTATGAAAACATGTTTTACAGTATTCTGGCTCCCAGGATCGCTATCAGGAAATGGAAGCAACCATTTCCTACGTAAAATGACACGAGTAATCGAACTGTGCCGGCCGAATTCAAATACGAGCCTCCGTTCCTCTGGAATTCACAAATATGTATGAAAACGTGTTTTACAGTATTCTGGCTCCCAGGATCGCTATCAGGAAATGGAAACAATCATTTCCTACGTAAAATGACACGAGTAATCGAATGCTGGCGGCAGAATTCAAATCGGAGCATCCGTTCCTTTGGAATTCACTAAAATGTATGAAAACATGTTTTACAGTATTCTGGCTCCCAGGATCGCTATCAGGAAATGGAAGCAAGCATTTCCTACGTAAAATGACACGAGTAATCGAACTGTGCTGGCAGAATTCAAATCCGAGCCTCCGTTCCTCTGGAATTCCCTAAAATGTATGAAAACATGTTTTACAGTATTCTGGCTCCCAGGATCGTAATCGCGAAATGAAGACAAGTATTTCCTACGTAAAATTACACGAGTAATCGAACTATGCCGGCAGAATTCAAATCCGAGCCTCTGTTCCTCTGGAATTCACAAATATGTATGAAAACGTGTTTTACAGTATTCTGGCTCCCAGGATCGCTATCAGGAAATGGAAACAAGCATTTCCTACGTAAAATGACACGAGTAATCGAATGCTGGCGGCAGAATTCAAATCGGAGCAGCCGTTCCTCTGGAATTCACTAAAATGTATGAAAACATGTTTTGCAGTATTCTGGCTCCCAGGATCGCTATCAGGAAATGGAAGCAAGCATTTCCTACGTAAAATGACACGAGTAATCGAACTGTGCCGGCAGAATTCAAATCCGAGCCTCCGTTCCTCTGGAATTCCCTAAAATGTATGAAAACATGTTTTACAGTATTCTGGCTCCCAGTATCGCTATCGGGAAATGAGAACAAGCATTTCCTGCGTAAAATGACACGAGTAATCGAACTGTGTCGGCAGAATTCGAATACGAGCCTCTGTTCCTCTGGAGTTCACTAAAATGTATGACAACGTGTTTTACAGTATTTTGGCTCCCAGGATCGCTATCAGGAAATGGAAGCAAGCATTTCCTACGTAAAATGACACGAGTAATCGAACTGTGCCGGCCGAATTCAAATCCGAGCCTCCGTTCCTCTGGAATTCACAAATATGTATGAAAACGTGTTTTACAGTATTCTGGCTCCCAGGATCGCTATCAGGAAATGGAAACAAGCATTTCCTACGTAAAATGACACGAGTAATCGAATGCTGGCGGCAGAATTCAAATCGGAGCATCCGTTCCTCTGGAATTCACTAAAATGTATGAAAACATGTTTTACAGTATTCTGGCTCCCAGGATCGCTATCAGGAAATGGAAGCAAGCATTTCCTACGTAAAATGACACGAGTAATCGAACTGTGCTGGCAGAATTCAAATCCGAGCCTCCGTTCCTCTGGAATTCCCTAAAATGTATGAAAACATGTTTTACAGTATTCTGGCTCCCAGGATCGCTATCAGGAAATGGAAGCAAGCATTTCCTACGTAAAATGACACGAGTAATCGAATGCTGGCGGCAGAATTCAAATCGGAGCATCCGTTCCTCTGGAATTCCCTAAAATGTATGAAAACATGTTTTACAGTATTCTGGCTCCCAGGATCGCTATCAGGAAATGGAAGCAACCATTTCCTACGTAAAATGACACGAGTAATCGAACTGTGCCGGCCGAATTCAAATCCGAGCCTCCGTTCCTCTGGAATTCACAAATATGTATGAAAACGTGTTTTACAGTATTCTGGCTCCCAGGATCGCTATCAGGAAATGGAAACAAGCATTTCCTACGTAAAATGACACGAGTAATCGAATGCTGGCGGCAGAATTCAAATCGGAGCATCCGTTCCTCTGGAATTCACTAAAATGTATGAAAACATGTTTTACAGTATTCTGGCTCCCAGGATCGCAATCTCGAAATGAAGACAAGTATTTCCTACGTAAAATGACACGAGTAATCGAACTGTGCCGGCCGAATTCAAATACGAGCCTCCGTTCCTCTGGAATTCACAAATATGTATGAAAACGTGTTTTACAGTATTCTGGCTCCCAGGATCGCTATCAGGAAATGGAAACAATCATTTCCTACGTAAAATGACACGAGTAATCGAATGCTGGCGGCAGAATTCAAATCGGAGCATCCGTTCCTTTGGAATTCACTAAAATGTATGAAAACATGTTTTACAGTATGCTGGCTCCCAGGATCGCTATCAGGAAATGAAGACAAGTATTTCCTACGTAAAATGACACGAGTAATCGAACTGTGCCGGCCGAATTCAAATACGAGCCTCCGTTCCTCTGGAATTCACTAAAATGTATGAAAACATGTTTTACAGTATTCTGGCTCCCAGGATCGCTATCAGGAAATGGAAGCAAGCATTTCCTACGTAAAATGACACGAGTAATCGAACTGTGCCGGCAGAATTCAAATCGGAGCAGCCGTTCCTCTGGAATTCACTAAAATGTATGAAAACATGTTTTACAGTATTCTGGCTCCCAGGATCGCTATCAGGAAATGGAAGCAAGCATTTCCTACGTAAAATGACACGAGTAATCGAACTGTGCCGGCAGAATTCAAATCCGAGCCTCTGTTCCTCTGGAATTCACAAATATGTATGAAAACGTGTTTTACAGTATTCTGGCTCCCAGGATCGCTATCAGGAAATGAAGACGAGTATTTCCTACGTAAAATGACACGAGTAATCGAACTATGCCGGCAGAATTCAAATCCGAGCCTCTGTTCCTCTGGAATTCACAAATATGTATGAAAACGTGTTTTACAGTATTCTGGCTCCCAGGATCGCAATCGGGAAATGAAGACAAGTATTTCCTACGTAAAATGACACCAGTAATCGAACTGTGCCGGCAGAATTCAAATACGAGCCTTTGTTCCTCTGGAATTCACTAAAATGTATGAAAACGTGTTTTACAGTATTTTGGCTCCCAGGATCGCTATCAGGAAATGGAAACAAGTATTTCCTACGTAAAATGACACGGCTAATCGAACTGTGCCGGCAGAATTCAAATCCGAGCCACCGTTCCTCTGGAATTCACAAATATGTATGAAAACGTGTTTTACACAATTTTGGCTCCCAGGATCGCTATCGGGAAATGGGAACAAGCATTTCCTGCGTAAAATGATACGACTAATCGAATGCTGTCGGCAGAATTCAAATCCGAGCCTCCGTTCCTCTGGAATTCACAAATATGTATCAAAACGTGTTTTACAGTATTCTGGCTCCCAGGATCGCAATCGCGAAATGAAGACAAGTATTTCCTACGTAAAATGACACGAGTAATCGAACTATGCCGGCAGAATTCAAATCCGAGCCTCTGTTCCTCTGGAATTCACTAAAATGTATGAAAACGTGTTTTACAGTATTTTGGCTGCCAGGATCGCTATCGGGAAATGGAAGCAACCATTTCCTACGTAAAATGACACGAGTAATCGAATGCTGGCGGCAGAATTCAAATCGGAGCATCCGTTCCTTTGGAATTCACTAAAACGTATGAAAACATGTTTTACAGTATTCTGGCTCCCAGGATCGCTATCAGGAAATGGAAGCAAGCATTTCCTACGTAAAATGACACGAGTAATCGAACTGTGCTGGCAGAATTCAAATCCGAGCCTCCGTTCCTCTGGAATTCCCTAAAATGTATGAAAACATGTTTTACAGTATTCTGGCTCCCAGGATCGTAATCGCGAAATGAAGACAAGTATTTCCTACGTAAAATGACACGAGTAATCGAACTATGCCGGCAGAATTCAAATCCGAGCCTCTGTTCCTCTGGAATTCACAAATATGTATGAAAACGTGTTTTACAGTATTCTGGCTCCCAGGATCGCTATCAGGAAATGGAAACAAGCATTTCCTACGTAAAATGACACGAGTAATCGAATGCTGGCGGCAGAATTCAAATCGGAGCAGCCGTTCCTCTGGAATTCACTAAAATGTATGAAAACATGTTTTACAGTATTCTGGCTCCCAGGATCGCTATCAGGAAATGGAAGCAAGCATTTCCTACGTAAAATGACACGAGTAATCGAACTGTGCCGGCAGAATTCAAATCCGAGCCTCCGTTCCTCTGGAATTCCCTAAAATGTATGAAAACATGTTTTACAGTATTCTGGCTCCCAGTATCGCTATCGGGAAATGAGAACAAGCATTTCCTGCGTAAAATGACACGAGTAATCGAACTGTGTCGGCAGAATTCGAATACGAGCCTCTGTTCCTCTGGAGTTCACTAAAATGTATGACAACGTGTTTTACAGTATTTTGGCTCCCAGGATCGCTATCAGGAAATGGAAGCAAGCATTTCCTACGTAAAATGACACGAGTAATCGAACTGTGCCGGCCGAATTCAAATCCGAGCCTCCGTTCCTCTGGAATTCACAAATATGTATGAAAACGTGTTTTACAGTATTCTGGCTCCCAGGATCGCTATCAGGAAATGGAAACAAGCATTTCCTACGTAAAATGACACGAGTAATCGAACTGTGCCGGCCGAATTCAAATCCGAGCCTCCGTTCCTCTGGAATTCACAAATATGTATGAAAACGTGTTTTACAGTATTCTGGCTCCCAGGATCGCTATCAGGAAATGGAAACAAGCATTTCCTACGTAAAATGACACGAGTAATCGAATGCTGGCGGCAGAATTCAAATCGGAGCAGCCGTTCCTCTGGAATTCACTAAAATGTATGAAAACATGTTTTACAGTATTCTGGCTCCCAGGATCGCTATCAGGAAATGGAAGCAAGCATTTCCTACGTAAAATGACACGAGTAATCGAACTGTGCCGGCAGAATTCAAATCGGAGCAGCCGTTCCTCTGGAATTCACTAAAATGTATGAAAACATGTTTTACAGTATTCTGGCTCCCAGGATCGCTATCAGGAAATGGAAGCAAGCATTTCCTACGTAAAATGACACGAGTAATCGAACTGTGCCGGCAGAATTCAAATCCGAGCCTCTGTTCCTCTGGAATTCACAAATATGTATGAAAACGTGTTTTACAGTATTCTGGCTCCCAGGATCGCTATCAGGAAATGGAAACAAGCATTTCCTACGTAAAATGACACGAGTAATCGAATGCTGGCGGCAGAATTCAAATCGGAGCATCCGTTCCTCTGGAATTCACTAAAATGTATGAAAACATGTTTTACAGTATTCTGGCTCCCAGGATCGCAATCGCGAAATGAAGACGAGTATTTCCTACGTAAAATGACACGAGTAATCGAACTATGCCGGCAGAATTCAAATCCGAGCCTCTGTTCCTCTGGAATTCACAAATATGTATGAAAACGTGTTTTACAGTATTCTGGCTCCCAGGATCGCAATCGGGAAATGAAGACAAGTATTTCCTACGTAAAATGACACCAGTAATCGAACTGTGCCGGCAGAATTCAAATACGAGCCTCTGTTCCTCTGGAATTCACTAAAATGTATGAAAACGTGTTTTACAGTATTTTGGCTCCCAGGATCGCTATCAGGAAATGGAAACAAGCATTTCCTACGTAAAATGACACGGCTAATCGAACTGTGCCGGCAGAATTCAAATCCGAGCCACCGTTCCTCTGGAATTCACAAATATGTATGAAAACGTGTTTTACACAATTTTGGCTCCCAGGATCGCTATCGGGAAATGGGAACAAGCATTTCCTGCGTAAAATGATACGACTAATCGAATGCTGTCGGCAGAATTCAAATCCGAGCCTCCGTTCCTCTGGAATTCACAAATATGTATCAAAACGTGTTTTACAGTATTCTGGCTCCCAGGATCGCAATCGCGAAATGAAGACAAGTATTTCCTACGTAAAATGACACGAGTAATCGAACTATGCCGGCAGAATTCAAATCCGAGCCTCTGTTCCTCTGGAATTCACTAAAATGTATGAAAACGTGTTTTACAGTATTTTGGCTGCCAGGATCGCTATCGGGAAATGGGAACAAGCATTTCCTGCGTAAAATGACACGACTAATCGAATGCTGTCGGCAGAATTCAAATCCGAGCCTCTGTTCTTCTGGAAATCACAAATATGCATGAAAACGTGTTTTACAGTATTTTGGCTCCCAGTATCGCTATCGGGAAATGAGAACAAGCATTTCCTGCGTAAAATGACACGAGTAATCGAACTGTGCTGGCAGAATTCAAATCCGAGCCTCCGTTCCTCTGGAATTCCCTAAAATGTATGAAAACATGTTTTACAGTATTCTGGCTCCCAGGATCGCTATCGCGAAATGAAGACAAGTATTTCCTACGTAAAATGACACGAGTAATCGAACTATGCCGGCAGAATTCAAATCCGAGCCTCTGTTCCTCTGGAGTTCACTAAAATGTATGAAAACGTGTTTTACAGTATCTTGGCTCCCAGGATCGCTATCAGGAAATGGAAGCAAGCATTTCCTACGTAAAATGACACGAGTAATCGAGCTGTCCCGGCACAATTCAAATACGAGCCTCTGTTCCACTGGAATTCGCAAATATGTATGAAAACATGTTTTACAGTATTCTGGCTCCCAGGATCGCTATCAGGAAATGGAAGCAACCATTTCCTACGTAAAATGACACGAGTAATCGAACTGTGCCGGCCGAATTCAAATACGAGCCTCCGTTCCTCTGGAATTCACAAATATGTATGAAAACGTGTTTTAGAGTATTCTGGCTCCCAGGATCGCTATCAGGAAATGGAAACAATCATTTCCTACGTAAAATGACACGAGTAATCGAATGCTGGCGGCAGAATTCAAATCGGAGCATCCGTTCCTTTGGAATTCACTAAAATGTATGAAAACATGTTTTACAGTATTCTGGCTCCCAGGATCGCTATCAGGAAATGGAAGCAAGCATTTCCTACGTAAAATGACACGAGTAATCGAACTGTGCTGGCAGAATTCAAATCCGAGCCTCCGTTCCTCTGGAATTCCCTAAAATGTATGAAAACATGTTTTACAGTATTCTGGCTCCCAGGATCGTAATCGCGAAATGAAGACAAGTATTTCCTACGTAAAATGACACGAGTAATCGAATGCTGGCGGCAGAATTCAAATCGGAGCAGCCGTTCCTCTGGAATTCACTAAAATGCATGAAAACGTGTTTTACAGTATTTTGGCTCCCAGTATCGCTATCGGGAAATGAGAACAAGCATTTCCTGCGTAAAATGACACGAGTAATCGAACTGTGCTGGCAGAATTCAAATCCGAGCCTCCGTTCCTCTGGAATTCCCTAAAATGTATGAAAACATGTTTTACAGTATTCTGGCTCCCAGGATCGCAATCGCGAAATGAAGACAAGTATTTCCTACGTAAAATGACACGAGTAATCGAACTATGCCGGCAGAATTCAAATCCGAGCCTCTGTTCCTCTGGAGTTCACTAAAATGTATGAAAACGTGTTTTACAGTATCTTGGCTCCCAGGATCGCTATCAGGAAATGGAAGCAAGCATTTCCTACGTAAAATGACACGAGTAATCGAGCTGTCCCGGCACAATTCAAATACGAGCCTCTGTTCCACTGGAATTCGCAAATATGTATGAAAACATGTTTTACAGTATTCTGGCTCCCAGGATCGCTATCAGGAAATGGAAGCAACCATTTCCTACGTAAAATGACACGAGTAATCGAACTGTGCCGGCCGAATTCAAATACGAGCCTCCGTTCCTCTGGAATTCACAAATATGTATGAAAACGTGTTTTAGAGTATTCTGGCTCCCAGGATCGCTATCAGGAAATGGAAACAATCATTTCCTACGTAAAATGACACGAGTAATCGAATGCTGGCGGCAGAATTCAAATCGGAGCATCCGTTCCTTTGGAATTCACTAAAATGTATGAAAACATGTTTTACAGTATTCTGGCTCCCAGGATCGCTATCAGGAAATGGAAGCAAGCATTTCCTACGTAAAATGACACGAGTAATCGAACTGTGCTGGCAGAATTCAAATCCGAGCCTCCGTTCCTCTGGAATTCCCTAAAATGTATGAAAACATGTTTTACAGTATTCTGGCTCCCAGGATCGTAATCGCGAAATGAAGACAAGTATTTCCTACGTAAAATGACACGAGTAATCGAATGCTGGCGGCAGAATTCAAATCGGAGCAGCCGTTCCTCTGGAATTCACTAAAATGTATGAAAACATGTTTTACAGTATTCTGGCTCCCAGGATCGCTATCAGGAAATGGAAGCAAGCATTTCCTACGTAAAATGACACGAGTAATCGAACTGTGCCGGCAGAATTCAAATCGGAGCAGCCGTTCCTCTGGAATTCACTAAAATGTATGAAAACATGTTTTACAGTATTCTGGCTCCCAGGATCGCTATCGGGAAATGGGAACAAGCATTTCCTGCGTAAAATGATACGACTAATCGAATGCTGTCGGCAGAATTCAAATCCGAGCCTCCGTTCCTCTGGAATTCACAAATATGTATCAAAACGTGTTTTACAGTATTCTGGCTCCCAGGATCGCAATCGCGAAATGAAGACAAGTATTTCCTACGTAAAATGACACGAGTAATCGAACTATGCCGGCAGAATTCAAATCCGAGCCTCTGTTCCTCTGGAATTCACTAAAATGTATGAAAACGTGTTTTACAGTATTTTGGCTGCCAGGATCGCTATCGGGAAATGGGAACAAGCATTTCCTGCGTAAAATGACACGACTAATCGAATGCTGTCGGCAGAATTCAAATCCGAGCCTCTGTTCTTCTGGAAATCACAAATATGCATGAAAACGTGTTTTACAGTATTTTGGCTCCCAGTATCGCTATCGGGAAATGAGAACAAGCATTTCCTGCGTAAAATGACACGAGTAATCGAACTGTGCTGGCAGAATTCAAATCCGAGCCTCCGTTCCTCTGGAATTCCCTAAAATGTATGAAAACATGTTTTACAGTATTCTGGCTCCCAGGATCGCAATCGCGAAATGAAGACAAGTATTTCCTACGTAAAATGACACGAGTAATCGAACTATGCCGGCAGAATTCAAATCCGAGCCTCTGTTCCTCTGGAGTTCACTAAAATGTATGAAAACGTGTTTTACAGTATCTTGGCTCCCAGGATCGCTATCAGGAAATGGAAGCAAGCATTTCCTACGTAAAATGACACGAGTAATCGAACTGTCCCGGCACAATTCAAATACGAGCCTCTGATCCACTGGAATTCGCAAATATGTATGAAAACATGTTTTACAGTATTCTGGCTCCCAGGATCGCTATCAGGAAATGGAAGCAACCATTTCCTACGTAAAATGACACGAGTAATCGAACTGTGCCGGCCGAATTCAAATACGAGCCTCCGTTCCTCTGGAATTCACAAATATGTATGAAAACGTGTTTTACAGTATTCTGGCTCCCAGGATCGCTATCAGGAAATGGAAACAATCATTTCCTACGTAAAATGACACGAGTAATCGAATGCTGGCGGCAGAATTCAAATCGGAGCATCCGTTCCTTTGGAATTCACTAAAATGTATGAAAACATGTTTTACAGTATTCTGGCTCCCAGGATCGCTATCAGGAAATGGAAGCAAGCATTTCCTACGTAAAATGACACGAGTAATCGAACTGTGCTGGCAGAATTCAAATCCGAGCCTCCGTTCCTCTGGAATTCCCTAAAATGTATGAAAACATGTTTTACAGTATTCTGGCTCCCAGGATCGTAATCGCGAAATGAAGACAAGTATTTCCTACGTAAAATGACACGAGTAATCGAACTATGCCGGCAGAATTCAAATCCGAGCCTCTGTTCCTCTGGAATTCACAAATATGTATGAAAACGTGTTTTACAGTATTCTGGCTCCCAGGATCGCTATCAGGAAATGGAAACAAGCATTTCCTACGTAAAATGACACGAGTAATCGAATGCTGGCGGCAGAATTCAAATCGGAGCAGCCGTTCCTCTGGAATTCACTAAAATGTATGAAAACATGTTTTGCAGTATTCTGGCTCCCAGGATCGCTATCAGGAAATGGAAGCAAGCATTTCCTACGTAAAATGACACGAGTAATCGAACTGTGCCGGCAGAATTCAAATCCGAGCCTCCGTTCCTCTGGAATTCCCTAAAATGTATGAAAACATGTTTTACAGTATTCTGGCTCCCAGTATCGCTATCGGGA
This sequence comes from Ectemnius continuus, assembly GCA_910591665.1. Classification (NCBI taxonomy): domain Eukaryota; kingdom Metazoa; phylum Arthropoda; class Insecta; order Hymenoptera; family Crabronidae; genus Ectemnius; species Ectemnius continuus. The sequence continues at coordinate 867,949 of CAJUYD010000014.1, read as the reverse complement.
AATGAGAACAAGCATTTCCTGCGTAAAATGACACGAGTAATCGAACTGTGTCGGCAGAATTCGAATACGAGCCTCTGTTCCTCTGGAGTTCACTAAAATGTATGACAACGTGTTTTACAGTATTTTGGCTCCCAGGATCGCTATCAGGAAATGGAAGCAAGCATTTCCTACGTAAAATGACACGAGTAATCGAACTGTGCCGGCCGAATTCAAATCCGAGCCTCCGTTCCTCTGGAATTCACAAATATGTATGAAAACGTGTTTTACAGTATTCTGGCTCCCAGGATCGCTATCAGGAAATGGAAACAAGCATTTCCTACGTAAAATGACACGAGTAATCGAATGCTGGCGGCAGAATTCAAATCGGAGCATCCGTTCCTCTGGAATTCACTAAAATGTATGAAAACATGTTTTACAGTATTCTGGCTCCCAGGATCGCTATCAGGAAATGGAAGCAAGCATTTCCTACGTAAAATGACACGAGTAATCGAACTGTGCTGGCAGAATTCAAATCCGAGCCTCCGTTCCTCTGGAATTCCCTAAAATGTATGAAAACATGTTTTACAGTATTCTGGCTCCCAGGATCGCTATCAGGAAATGGAAGCAAGCATTTCCTACGTAAAATGACACGAGTAATCGAATGCTGGCGGCAGAATTCAAATCGGAGCATCCGTTCCTCTGGAATTCCCTAAAATGTATGAAAACATGTTTTACAGTATTCTGGCTCCCAGGATCGCTATCAGGAAATGTAAGCAAGCATTTCCTACGTAAAATGACACGAGTAATCGAACTGTGCCGGCCGAATTCAAATCCGAGCCTCCGTTCCTCTGGAATTCACAAATATGTATGAAAACGTGTTTTACAGTATTCTGGCTCCCAGGATCGCTATCAGGAAATGGAAACAAGCATTTCCTACGTAAAATGACACGAGTAATCGAATGCTGGCGGCAGAATTCAAATCGGAGCATCCGTTCCTCTGGAATTCACTAAAATGTATGAAAACATGTTTTACAGTATTCTGGCTCCCAGGATCGCAATCTCGAAATGAAGACAAGTATTTCCTACGTAAAATGACACGAGTAATCGAACTGTGCCGGCCGAATTCAAATACGAGCCTCCGTTCCTCTGGAATTCACAAATATGTATGAAAACGTGTTTTACAGTATTCTGGCTCCCAGGATCGCTATCAGGAAATGGAAACAATCATTTCCTACGTAAAATGACACGAGTAATCGAATGCTGGCGGCAGAATTCAAATCGGAGCATCCGTTCCTTTGGAATTCACTAAAATGTATGAAAACATGTTTTACAGTATGCTGGCTCCCAGGATCGCTATCAGGAAATGAAGACAAGTATTTCCTACGTAAAATGACACGAGTAATCGAACTGTGCCGGCCGAATTCAAATACGAGCCTCCGTTCCTCTGGAATTCACTAAAATGTATGAAAACATGTTTTACAGTATTCTGGCTCCCAGGATCGCTATCAGGAAATGGAAGCAAGCATTTCCTACGTAAAATGACACGAGTAATCGAACTGTGCCGGCAGAATTCAAATCGGAGCAGCCGTTCCTCTGGAATTCACTAAAATGTATGAAAACATGTTTTACAGTATTCTGGCTCCCAGGATCGCTATCAGGAAATGGAAGCAAGCATTTCCTACGTAAAATGACACGAGTAATCGAACTGTGCCGGCAGAATTCAAATCCGAGCCTCTGTTCCTCTGGAATTCACAAATATGTATGAAAACGTGTTTTACAGTATTCTGGCTCCCAGGATCGCTATCAGGAAATGAAGACGAGTATTTCCTACGTAAAATGACACGAGTAATCGAACTATGCCGGCAGAATTCAAATCCGAGCCTCTGTTCCTCTGGAATTCACAAATATGTATGAAAACGTGTTTTACAGTATTCTGGCTCCCAGGATCGCAATCGGGAAATGAAGACAAGTATTTCCTACGTAAAATGACACCAGTAATCGAACTGTGCCGGCAGAATTCAAATACGAGCCTTTGTTCCTCTGGAATTCACTAAAATGTATGAAAACGTGTTTTACAGTATTTTGGCTCCCAGGATCGCTATCAGGAAATGGAAACAAGTATTTCCTGCGTAAAATGACACGAGTAATCGAACTGTGTCGGCAGAATTCGAATACGAGCCTCTGTTCCTCTGGAGTTCACTAAAATGTATGACAACGTGTTTTACAGTATTTTGGCTCCCAGGATCGCTATCAGGAAATGGAAGCAAGCATTTCCTACGTAAAATGACACGAGTAATCGAACTGTGCCGGCCGAATTCAAATCCGAGCCTCCGTTCCTCTGGAATTCACAAATATGTATGAAAACGTGTTTTACAGTATTCTGGCTCCCAGGATCGCTATCAGGAAATGGAAACAAGCATTTCCTACGTAAAATGACACGAGTAATCGAACTGTGCCGGCCGAATTCAAATCCGAGCCTCCGTTCCTCTGGAATTCACAAATATGTATGAAAACGTGTTTTACAGTATTCTGGCTCCCAGGATCGCTATCAGGAAATGGAAACAAGCATTTCCTACGTAAAATGACACGAGTAATCGAATGCTGGCGGCAGAATTCAAATCGGAGCAGCCGTTCCTCTGGAATTCACTAAAATGTATGAAAACATGTTTTACAGTATTCTGGCTCCCAGGATCGCTATCAGGAAATGGAAGCAAGCATTTCCTACGTAAAATGACACGAGTAATCGAACTGTGCCGGCAGAATTCAAATCGGAGCAGCCGTTCCTCTGGAATTCACTAAAATGTATGAAAACATGTTTTACAGTATTCTGGCTCCCAGGATCGCTATCAGGAAATGGAAGCAAGCATTTCCTACGTAAAATGACACGAGTAATCGAACTGTGCCGGCAGAATTCAAATCCGAGCCTCTGTTCCTCTGGAATTCACAAATATGTATGAAAACGTGTTTTACAGTATTCTGGCTCCCAGGATCGCTATCAGGAAATGGAAACAAGCATTTCCTACGTAAAATGACACGAGTAATCGAATGCTGGCGGCAGAATTCAAATCGGAGCATCCGTTCCTCTGGAATTCACTAAAATGTATGAAAACATGTTTTACAGTATTCTGGCTCCCAGGATCGCAATCGCGAAATGAAGACGAGTATTTCCTACGTAAAATGACACGAGTAATCGAACTATGCCGGCAGAATTCAAATCCGAGCCTCTGTTCCTCTGGAATTCACAAATATGTATGAAAACGTGTTTTACAGTATTCTGGCTCCCAGGATCGCAATCGGGAAATGAAGACAAGTATTTCCTACGTAAAATGACACCAGTAATCGAACTGTGCCGGCAGAATTCAAATACGAGCCTCTGTTCCTCTGGAATTCACTAAAATGTATGAAAACGTGTTTTACAGTATTTTGGCTCCCAGGATCGCTATCAGGAAATGGAAACAAGTATTTCCTACGTAAAATGACACGGCTAATCGAACTGTGCCGGCAGAATTCAAATCCGAGCCACCGTTCCTCTGGAATTCACAAATATGTATGAAAACGTGTTTTACACAATTTTGGCTCCCAGGATCGCTATCGGGAAATGGGAACAAGCATTTCCTGCGTAAAATGATACGACTAATCGAATGCTGTCGGCAGAATTCAAATCCGAGCCTCCGTTCCTCTGGAATTCACAAATATGTATCAAAACGTGTTTTACAGTATTCTGGCTCCCAGGATCGCAATCGCGAAATGAAGACAAGTATTTCCTACGTAAAATGACACGAGTAATCGAACTATGCCGGCAGAATTCAAATCCGAGCCTCTGTTCCTCTGGAATTCACTAAAATGTATGAAAACGTGTTTTACAGTATTTTGGCTGCCAGGATCGCTATCGGGAAATGGGAACAAGCATTTCCTGCGTAAAATGACACGACTAATCGAATGCTGTCGGCAGAATTCAAATCCGAGCCTCTGTTCTTCTGGAAATCACAAATATGCATGAAAACGTGTTTTACAGTATTTTGGCTCCCAGTATCGCTATCGGGAAATGAGAACAAGCATTTCCTGCGTAAAATGACACGAGTAATCGAACTGTGCTGGCAGAATTCAAATCCGAGCCTCCGTTCCTCTGGAATTCCCTAAAATGTATGAAAACATGTTTTACAGTATTCTGGCTCCCAGGATCGCAATCGCGAAATGAAGACAAGTATTTCCTACGTAAAATGACACGAGTAATCGAACTATGCCGGCAGAATTCAAATCCGAGCCTCTGTTCCTCTGGAGTTCACTAAAATGTATGAAAACGTGTTTTACAGTATCTTGGCTCCCAGGATCGCTATCAGGAAATGGAAGCAAGCATTTCCTACGTAAAATGACACGAGTAATCGAGCTGTCCCGGCACAATTCAAATACGAGCCTCTGTTCCACTGGAATTCGCAAATATGTATGAAAACATGTTTTACAGTATTCTGGCTCCCAGGATCGCTATCAGGAAATGGAAGCAACCATTTCCTACGTAAAATGACACGAGTAATCGAACTGTGCCGGCCGAATTCAAATACGAGCCTCCGTTCCTCTGGAATTCACAAATATGTATGAAAACGTGTTTTAGAGTATTCTGGCTCCCAGGATCGCTATCAGGAAATGGAAACAAGCATTTCCTACGTAAAATGACACGAGTAATCGAATGCTGGCGGCAGAATTCAAATCGGAGCATCCGTTCCTTTGGAATTCACTAAAATGTATGAAAACATGTTTTACAGTATTCTGGCTCCCAGGATCGCTATCAGGAAATGGAAGCAAGCATTTCCTACGTAAAATGACACGAGTAATCGAACTGTGCTGGCAGAATTCAAATCCGAGCCTCCGTTCCTCTGGAATTCCCTAAAATGTATGAAAACATGTTTTACAGTATTCTGGCTCCCAGGATCGTAATCGCGAAATGAAGACAAGTATTTCCTACGTAAAATGACACGAGTAATCGAACTATGCCGGCAGAATTCAAATCCGAGCCTCTGTTCCTCTGGAATTCACAAATATGTATGAAAACGTGTTTTACAGTATTCTGGCTCCCAGGATCGCTATCAGGAAATGGAAACAAGCATTTCCTACGTAAAATGACACGAGTAATCGAATGCTGGCGGCAGAATTCAAATCGGAGCAGCCGTTCCTCTGGAATTCACTAAAATGTATGAAAACATGTTTTACAGTATTCTGGCTCCCAGGATCGCTATCAGGAAATGGAAGCAAGCATTTCCTACGTAAAATGACACGAGTAATCGAACTGTGCCGGCAGAATTCAAATCCGAGCCTCCGTTCCTCTGGAATTCCCTAAAATGTATGAAAACATGTTTTACAGTATTCTGGCTCCCAGTATCGCTATCGGGAAATGAGAACAAGCATTTCCTGCGTAAAATGACACGAGTAATCGAACTGTGTCGGCAGAATTCGAATACGAGCCTCTGTTCCTCTGGAGTTCACTAAAATGTATGACAACGTGTTTTACAGTATTTTGGCTCCCAGGATCGCTATCAGGAAATGGAAGCAAGCATTTCCTACGTAAAATGACACGAGTAATCGAACTGTGCCGGCCGAATTCAAATCCGAGCCTCCGTTCCTCTGGAATTCACAAATATGTATGAAAACGTGTTTTACAGTATTCTGGCTCCCAGGATCGCTATCAGGAAATGGAAACAAGCATTTCCTACGTAAAATGACACGAGTAATCGAATGCTGGCGGCAGAATTCAAATCGGAGCATCCGTTCCTCTGGAATTCACTAAAATGTATGAAAACATGTTTTACAGTATTCTGGCTCCCAGGATCGCTATCAGGAAATGGAAGCAAGCATTTCCTACGTAAAATGACACGAGTAATCGAACTGTGCTGGCAGAATTCAAATCCGAGCCTCCGTTCCTCTGGAATTCCCTAAAATGTATGAAAACATGTTTTACAGTATTCTGGCTCCCAGGATCGCTATCAGGAAATGGAAGCAAGCATTTCCTACGTAAAATGACACGAGTAATCGAATGCTGGCGGCAGAATTTAAATCGGAGCATCCGTTCCTCTGGAATTCCCTAAAATGTATGAAAACATGTTTTACAGTATTCTGGCTCCCAGGATCGCTATCAGGAAATGGAAGCAACCATTTCCTACGTAAAATGACACGAGTAATCGAACTGTGCCGGCCGAATTCAAATCCGAGCCTCCGTTCCTCTGGAATTCACAAATATGTATGAAAACGTGTTTTACAGTATTCTGGCTCCCAGGATCGCTATCAGGAAATGGAAACAAGCATTTCCTACGTAAAATGACACGAGTAATCGAATGCTGGCGGCAGAATTCAAATCGGAGCATCCGTTCCTCTGGAATTCACTAAAATGTATGAAAACATGTTTTACAGTATTCTGGCTCCCAGGATCGCAATCTCGAAATGAAGACAAGTATTTCCTACGTAAAATGACACGAGTAATCGAACTGTGCCGGCCGAATTCAAATACGAGCCTCCGTTCCTCTGGAATTCACAAATATGTATGAAAACGTGTTTTACAGTATTCTGGCTCCCAGGATCGCTATCAGGAAATGGAAACAATCATTTCCTACGTAAAATGACACGAGTAATCGAATGCTGGCGGCAGAATTCAAATCGGAGCATCCGTTCCTTTGGAATTCACTAAAATGTATGAAAACATGTTTTACAGTATTCTGGCTCCCAGGATCGCTATCAGGAAATGGAAGCAAGCATTTCCTACGTAAAATGACACGAGTAATCGAACTGTGCCGGCAGAATTCAAATCCGAGCCTCCGTTCCTCTGGAATTCCCTAAAATGTATGAAAACATGTTTTACAGTATTCTGGCTCCCAGTATCGCTATCGGGAAATGAGAACAAGCATTTCCTGCGTAAAATGACACGAGTAATCGAACTGTGTCGGCAGAATTCGAATACGAGCCTCTGTTCCTCTGGAGTTCACTAAAATGTATGACAACGTGTTTTACAGTATTTTGGCTCCCAGGATCGCTATCAGGAAATGGAAGCAAGCATTTCCTACGTAAAATGACACGAGTAATCGAACTGTGCCGGCCGAATTCAAATCCGAGCCTCCGTTCCTCTGGAATTCACAAATATGTATGAAAACGTGTTTTACAGTATTCTGGCTCCCAGGATCGCTATCAGGAAATGGAAACAAGCATTTCCTACGTAAAATGACACGAGTAATCGAATGCTGGCGGCAGAATTCAAATCGGAGCATCCGTTCCTCTGGAATTCACTAAAATGTATGAAAACATGTTTTACAGTATTCTGGCTCCCAGGATCGCTATCAGGAAATGGAAGCAAGCATTTCCTACGTAAAATGACACGAGTAATCGAACTGTGCTGGCAGAATTCAAATCCGAGCCTCCGTTCCTCTGGAATTCCCTAAAATGTATGAAAACATGTTTTACAGTATTCTGGCTCCCAGGATCGCTATCAGGAAATGGAAGCAAGCATTTCCTACGTAAAATGACACGAGTAATCGAATGCTGGCGGCAGAATTTAAATCGGAGCATCCGTTCCTCTGGAATTCCCTAAAATGTATGAAAACATGTTTTACAGTATTCTGGCTCCCAGGATCGCTATCAGGAAATGGAAGCAACCATTTCCTACGTAAAATGACACGAGTAATCGAACTGTGCCGGCCGAATTCAAATCCGAGCCTCCGTTCCTCTGGAATTCACAAATATGTATGAAAACGTGTTTTACAGTATTCTGGCTCCCAGGATCGCTATCGGGAAATGGGAACAAGCATTTCCTGCGTAAAATGACACGACTAATCGAATGCTGTCGGCAGAATTCAAATCCGAGCCTCCGTTCCTCTGGAATTCACAAATATGTATCAAAACGTGTTTTACAGTATTCTGGCTCCCAGGATCGCAAGCGCGAAATGAAGACAAGTATTTCCTACGTAAAATGACACGAGTAATCGAACTGTGCCGGCCGAATTCAAATCCGAGCCTCCGTTCCTCTGGAATTCACAAATATGTATGAAAACGTGTTTTACAGTATTCTGGCTCCCAGGATCGCTATCAGGAAATGGAAACAAGCATTTCCTACGTAAAATGACACGAGTAATCGAATGCTGGCGGCAGAATTCAAATCGGAGCATCCGTTCCTCTGGAATTCACTAAAATGTATGAAAACATGTTTTACAGTATTCTGGCTCCCAGGATCGCTATCAGGAAATGGAAGCAAGCATTTCCTACGTAAAATGACACGAGTAATCGAACTGTGCTGGCAGAATTCAAATCCGAGCCTCCGTTCCTCTGGAATTCCCTAAAATGTATGAAAACATGTTTTACAGTATTCTGGCTCCCAGGATCGCTATCAGGAAATGGAAGCAAGCATTTCCTACGTAAAATGACACGAGTAATCGAATGCTGGCGGCAGAATTTAAATCGGAGCATCCGTTCCTCTGGAATTCCCTAAAATGTATGAAAACATGTTTTACAGTATTCTGGCTCCCAGGATCGCTATCAGGAAATGGAAGCAACCATTTCCTACGTAAAATGACACGAGTAATCGAACTGTGCCGGCCGAATTCAAATCCGAGCCTCCGTTCCTCTGGAATTCACAAATATGTATGAAAACGTGTTTTACAGTATTCTGGCTCCCAGGATCGCTATCAGGAAATGGAAACAAGCATTTCCTACGTAAAATGACACGAGTAATCGAATGCTGGCGGCAGAATTCAAATCGGAGCATCCGTTCCTCTGGAATTCACTAAAATGTATGAAAACATGTTTTACAGTATTCTGGCTCCCAGGATCGCAATCTCGAAATGAAGACAAGTATTTCCTACGTAAAATGACACGAGTAATCGAACTGTGCCGGCCGAATTCAAATACGAGCCTCCGTTCCTCTGGAATTCACAAATATGTATGAAAACGTGTTTTACAGTATTCTGGCTCCCAGGATCGCTATCAGGAAATGGAAACAATCATTTCCTACGTAAAATGACACGAGTAATCGAATGCTGGCGGCAGAATTCAAATCGGAGCATCCGTTCCTTTGGAATTCACTAAAATGTATGAAAACATGTTTTACAGTATTCTGGCTCCCAGGATCGCTATCAGGAAATGGAAGCAAGCATTTCCTACGTAAAATGACACGAGTAATCGAACTGTGCTGGCAGAATTCAAATCCGAGCCTCCGTTCCTCTGGAATTCCCTAAAATGTATGAAAACATGTTTTACAGTATTCTGGCTCCCAGGATCGTAATCGCGAAATGAAGACAAGTATTTCCTACGTAAAATGACACGAGTAATCGAACTATGCCGGCAGAATTCAAATCCGAGCCTCTGTTCCTCTGGAATTCACAAATATGTATGAAAACGTGTTTTACAGTATTCTGGCTCCCAGGATCGCTATCAGGAAATGGAAACAAGCATTTCCTACGTAAAATGACACGAGTAATCGAATGCTGGCGGCAGAATTCAAATCGGAGCAGCCGTTCCTCTGGAATTCACTAAAATGTATGAAAACATGTTTTACAGTATTCTGGCTCCCAGGATCGCTATCAGGAAATGGAAGCAAGCATTTCCTACGTAAAATGACACGAGTAATCGAACTGTGCCGGCAGAATTCAAATCCGAGCCTCCGTTCCTCTGGAATTCCCTAAAATGTATGAAAACATGTTTTACAGTATTCTGGCTCCCAGTATCGCTATCGGGAAATGAGAACAAGCATTTCCTGCGTAAAATGGCACGAGTAATCGAACTGTGTCGGCAGAATTCGAATACGAGCCTCTGTTCCTCTGGAGTTCACTAAAATGTATGACAACGTGTTTTACAGTATTTTGGCTCCCAGGATCGCTATCAGGAAATGGAAGCAAGCATTTCCTACGTAAAATGACACGAGTAATCGAACTGTGCCGGCCGAATTCAAATCCGAGCCTCCGTTCCTCTGGAATTCACAAATATGTATGAAAACGTGTTTTACAGTATTCTGGCTCCCAGGATCGCTATCAGGAAATGGAAACAAGCATTTCCTACGTAAAATGACACGAGTAATCGAATGCTGGCGGCAGAATTCAAATCGGAGCATCCGTTCCTCTGGAATTCACTAAAATGTATGAAAACATGTTTTACAGTATTCTGGCTCCCAGGATCGCTATCAGGAAATGGAAGCAAGCATTTCCTACGTAAAATGACACGAGTAATCGAACTGTGCTGGCAGAATTCAAATCCGAGCCTCCGTTCCTCTGGAATTCCCTAAAATGTATGAAAACATGTTTTACAGTATTCTGGCTCCCAGGATCGCTATCAGGAAATGGAAGCAAGCATTTCCTACGTAAAATGACACGAGTAATCGAATGCTGGCGGCAGAATTTAAATCGGAGCATCCGTTCCTCTGGAATTCCCTAAAATGTATGAAAACATGTTTTACAGTATTCTGGCTCCCAGGATCGCTATCAGGAAATGGAAGCAACCATTTCCTACGTAAAATGACACGAGTAATCGAACTGTGCCGGCCGAATTCAAATCCGAGCCTCCGTTCCTCTGGAATTCACAAATATGTATGAAAACGTGTTTTACAGTATTCTGGCTCCCAGGATCGCTATCAGGAAATGGAAACAAGCATTTCCTACGTAAAATGACACGAGTAATCGAATGCTGGCGGCAGAATTCAAATCGGAGCATCCGTTCCTCTGGAATTCACTAAAATGTATGAAAACATGTTTTACAGTATTCTGGCTCCCAGGATCGCAATCTCGAAATGAAGACAAGTATTTCCTACGTAAAATGACACGAGTAATCGAACTGTGCCGGCCGAATTCAAATACGAGCCTCCGTTCCTCTGGAATTCACAAATATGTATGAAAACGTGTTTTACAGTATTCTGGCTCCCAGGATCGCTATCAGGAAATGGAAACAATCATTTCCTACGTAAAATGACACGAGTAATCGAATGCTGGCGGCAGAATTCAAATCGGAGCATCCGTTCCTTTGGAATTCACTAAAATGTATGAAAACATGTTTTACAGTATTCTGGCTCCCAGGATCGCTATCAGGAAATGGAAGCAAGCATTTCCTACGTAAAATGACACGAGTAATCGAACTGTGCTGGCAGAATTCAAATCCGAGCCTCCGTTCCTCTGGAATTCCCTAAAATGTATGAAAACATGTTTTACAGTATTCTGGCTCCCAGGATCGTAATCGCGAAATGAAGACAAGTATTTCCTACGTAAAATGACACGAGTAATCGAACTATGCCGGCAGAATTCAAATCCGAACCTCTGTTCCTCTGGAATTCACAAATATGTATGAAAACGTGTTTTACAGTATTCTGGCTCCCAGGATCGCTATCAGGAAATGGAAACAAGCATTTCCTACGTAAAATGACACGAGTAATCGAACTGTGCCGGCAGAATTCAAATCCGAGCCTCCGTTCCTCTGGAATTCCCTAAAATGTATGAAAACATGTTTTACAGTATTCTGGCTCCCAGTATCGCTATCGGGAAATGAGAACAAGCATTTCCTGCGTAAAATGACACGAGTAATCGAACTGTGTCGGCAGAATTCGAATACGAGCCTCTGTTCCTCTGGAGTTCACTAAAATGTATGACAACGTGTTTTACAGTATTTTGGCTCCCAGGATCGCTATCAGGAAATGGAAGCAAGCATTTCCTACGTAAAATGACACGAGTAATCGAACTGTGCCGGCCGAATTCAAATCCGAGCCTCCGTTCCTCTGGAATTCACAAATATGTATGAAAACGTGTTTTACAGTATTCTAGCTCCCAGGATCGCTATCAGGAAATGGAAACAAGCATTTCCTACGTAAAATGACACGAGTAATCGAATGCTGGCGGCAGAATTCAAATCGGAGCATCCGTTCCTCTGGAATTCACTAAAATGTATGAAAACATGTTTTACAGTATTCTGGCTCCCAGGATCACTATCAGGAAATGGAAGCAAGCATTTCCTACGTAAAATGACACGAGTAATCGAACTGTGCTGGCAGAATTCAAATCCGAGCCTCCGTTCCTCTGGAATTCCCTAAAATGTATGAAAACATGTTTTACAGTATTCTGGCTCCCAGGATCGCTATCAGGAAATGGAAGCAAGCATTTCCTACGTAAAATGACACGAGTAATCGAATGCTGGCGGCAGAATTCAAATCGGAGCATCCGTTCCTCTGGAATTCCCTAAAATGTATGAAAACATGTTTTACAGTATTCTGGCTCCCAGGATCGCTATCAGGAAATGGAAGCAACCATTTCCTACGTAAAATGACACGAGTAATCGAACTGTGCCGGCCGAATTCAAATCCGAGCCTCCGTTCCTCTGGAATTCACAAATATGTATGAAAACGTGTTTTACAGTATTCTGGCTCCCAGGATCGCTATCAGGAAATGGAAACAAGCATTTCCTACGTAAAATGACACGAGTAATCGAATGCTGGCGGCAGAATTCAAATCGGAGCATCCGTTCCTCTGGAATTCACTAAAATGTATGAAAACATGTTTTACAGTATTCTGGCTCCCAGGATCGCAATCTCGAAATGAAGACAAGTATTTCCTACGTAAAATGACACGAGTAATCGAACTATGCCAGCAGAATTCAAATCCGAGCCTCTGTTCCTCTGGAATTCACAAATATGTATGAAAACGTGTTTTACAGTATTCTGGCTCCCAGGATCGCTATCAGGAAATGGAAACAAGCATTTCCTACGTAAAATGACACGAGTAATCGAATGCTGGCGGCAGAATTCAAATCGGAGCATCCGTTCCTCTGGAATTCCCTAAAATGTATGAAAACATGTTTTACAGTATTCTGGCTCCCAGGATCGCTATCAGGAAATGGAAGCAACCATTTCCTACGTAAAATGACACGAGTAATCGAACTGTGCCGGCCGAATTCAAATCCGAGCCTCCGTTCCTCTGGAATTCACAAATATGTATGAAAACGTGTTTTACAGTATTCTGGCTCCCAGGATCGCTATCAGGAAATGGAAACAAGCATTTCCTACGTAAAATGACACGAGTAATCGAATGTTGGCGGCAGAATTCAAATCGGAGCATCCGTTCCTCTGGAATTCACTAAAATGTATGAAAACATGTTTTACAGTATTCTGGCTCCCAGGATCGCTATCAGGAAATGGAAGCAAGCATTTCCTACGTAAAATGACACGAGTAATCGAACTGTGCTGGCAGAATTCAAATCCGAGCCTCCGTTCCTCTGGAATTCCCTAAAATGTATGAAAACATGTTTTACAGTATTCTGGCTCCCAGGATCGCAATCGCGAAATGAAGACAAGTATTTCCTACGTAAAATGACACGAGTAATCGAACTATGCCGGCAGAATTCAAATCCGAGCCTCTGTTCCTCTGGAATTCACAAATATGTATGAAAACGTGTTTTACAGTATTCTGGCTCCCAGGATCGCAATCGGGAAATGAAGACAAGTATTTCCTACGTAAAATGACACCAGTAATCGAACTGTGCCGGCAGAATTCAAATACGAGCCTCTGTTCCTCTGGAATTCACAAATATGTATGAAAACGTGTTTTACACAATTTTGGCTCCCAGGATCGCTATCGGGAAATGGGAACAAGCATTTCCTGCGTAAAATGACACGACTAATCGAATGCTGTCGGCAGAATTCAAATCCGAGCCTCTGTTCTTCTGGAAATCACAAATATGCATGAAAACGTGTTTTACAGTATTTTGGCTCCCAGTATCGCTATCGGGAAATGAGAACAAGCATTTCCTGCGTAAAATGACACGAGTAATCGAACTGTGCTGGCAGAATTCAAATCCGAGCCTCCGTTCCTCTGGAATTCCCTAAAATGTATGAAAACATGTTTTACAGTATTCTGGCTCCCAGGATCGCAATCGCGAAATGAAGACAAGTATTTCCTACGTAAAATGACACGAGTAATCGAACTATGCCGGCAGAATTCAAATCCGAGCCTCTGTTCCTCTGGAATTCACAAATATGTATGAAAACGTGTTTTACAGTATTCTGGCTCCCAGGATCGCTATCAGGAAATGGAAACAAGCATTTCCTACGTAAAATGACACGAGTAATCGAATGCTGGCGGCAGAATTCAAATCGGAGCATCCGTTCCTCTGGAATTCACTAAAATGTATGAAAACATGTTTTACAGTATTCTGGCTCCCAGTATCGCAATCGCGAAATGAAGACAAGTATTTCCTACGTAAAATGACACGAGTAATCGAACTATGCCGGCAGAATTCAAATCCGAGCCTCTGTTCCTCTGGAATTCACAAATATGTATGAAAACGTGTTTTACAGTATTCTGGCTCCCAGTATCGCTATCGGGAAATGAGAACAAGCATTTCCTGCGTAAAATGACACGAGTAATCGAACTGTGTCGGCAGAATTCGAATACGAGCCTCTGTTCCTCTGGAATTCACTAAAATGTATGAAAACGTGTTTTACAGTATTTTGGCTCCCAGGATCGCTATCAGGAAATGGAAACAAGTATTTCCTACGTAAAATGACACGGCTAATCGAACTGTGCCGGCAGAATTCAAATCCGAGCCTCCGTTCCTCTGGAATTCACAAATATGTATGAAAACGTGTTTTACACAATTTTGGCTCCCAGGATCGCTATCGGGAAATGGGAACAAGCATTTCCTGCGTAAAATGACACGACTAATCGAATGCTGTCGGCAGAATTCAAATCCGAGCCTCCGTTCCTCTGGAATTCACAAATATGTATCAAAACGTGTTTTACAGTATTCTGGCTCCCAGGATCGCAAGCGCGAAATGAAGACAAGTATTTCCTACGTAAAATGACACGAGTAATCGAACTATGCCGGCAGAATTCAAATCCGAGCCTCTGTTCCTCTGGAATTCACTAAAATGTATGAAAACGTGTTTTACAGTATTTTGGCTGCCAGGATCGCTATCGGGAAATGGGAACAAGCATTTCCTGCGTAAAATGACACGACTAATCGAATGCTGTCGGCAGAATTCAAATCCGAGCCTCTGTTCTTCTGGAAATCACAAATATGCATGAAAACGTGTTTTACAGTATTTTGGCTCCCAGTATCGCTATCGGGAAATGAGAACAAGCATTTCCTGCGTAAAATGACACGAGTAATCGAACTGTGCTGGCAGAATTCAAATCCGAGCCTCCGTTCCTCTGGAGTTCACTAAAATGTATGACAACGTGTTTTACAGTATTTTGGCTCCCAGGATCGCTATCAGGAAATGGAAGCAAGCATTTCCTACGTAAAATGACACGAGTAATCGAACTGTGCCGGCCGAATTCAAATCCGAGCCTCCGTTCCTCTGGAATTCACAAATATGTATGAAAACGTGTTTTACAGTATTCTGGCTCCCAGGATCGCTATCAGGAAATGGAAACAAGCAGTTCCTACGTAAAATGACACGAGTAATCGAATGCTGGCGGCAGAATTCAAATCGGAGCATCCGTTCCTCTGGAATTCACTAAAATGTATGAAAACATGTTTTACAGTATTCTGGCTCCCAGGATCGCTATCAGGAAATGGAAGCAAGCATTTCCTACGTAAAATGACACGAGTAATCGAACTGTGCTGGCAGAATTCAAATCCGAGCCTCCGTTCCTCTGGAATTCCCTAAAATGTATGAAAACATGTTTTACAGTATTCTGGCTCCCAGGATCGCTATCAGGAAATGGAAGCAAGCATTTCCTACGTAAAATGACACGAGTAATCGAATGCTGGCGGCAGAATTCAAATCGGAGCATCCGTTCCTCTGGAATTCCCTAAAATGTATGAAAACATGTTTTACAGTATTCTGGCTCCCAGGATCGCTATCAGGAAATGGAAGCAACCATTTCCTACGTAAAATGACACGAGTAATCGAACTGTGCCGGCCGAATTCAAATCCGAGCCTCCGTTCCTCTGGAATTCACAAATATGTATGAAAACGTGTTTTACAGTATTCTGGCTCCCAGGATCGCTATCAGGAAATGGAAACAAGCATTTCCTACGTAAAATGACACGAGTAATCGAATGCTGGCGGCAGAATTCAAATCGGAGCATCCGTTCCTCTGGAATTCACTAAAATGTATGAAAACATGTTTTACAGTATTCTGGCTCCCAGGATCGCAATCTCGAAATGAAGACAAGTATTTCCTACGTAAAATGACACGAGTAATCGAACTATGCCGGCAGAATTCAAATCCGAGCCTCTGTTCCTCTGGAATTCACTAAAATGTATGAAAACGTGTTTTACAGTATTTTGGCTGCCAGGATCGCAATCGCGAAATGAAGACAAGTATTTCCTACGTAAAATGACACGAGTAATCGAACTATGCCGGCAGAATTCAAATCCGAGCCTCTGTTCCTCTGGAATTCACAAATATGTATGAAAACGTGTTTTACAGTATTCTGGCTCCCAGGATCGCTATCAGGAAATGGAAGCAACCATTTCCTACGTAAAATGACACGAGTAATCGAACTGTGCCGGCCGAATTCAAATCCGAGCCTCCGTTCCTCTGGAATTCACAAATATGTATGAAAACGTGTTTTACAGTATTCTGGCTCCCAGGATCGCTATCAGGAAATGGAAACAAGCATTTCCTACGTAAAATGACACGAGTAATCGAATGCTGGCGGCAGAATTCAAATCGGAGCATCCGTTCCTCTGGAATTCACTAAAATGTATGAAAACATGTTTTACAGTATTCTGGCTCCCAGGATCGCAATCTCGAAATGAAGACAAGTATTTCCTACGTAAAATGACACGAGTAATCGAACTATGCCAGCAGAATTCAAATCCGAGCCTCTGTTCCTCTGGAATTCACAAATATGTATGAAAACGTGTTTTACAGTATTTTGGCTGCCAGGATCGCTATCGGGAAATGGGAACAAGCATTTCCTGCGTAAAATGACACGACTAATCGAATGCTGTCGGCAGAATTCAAATCCGAGCCTCTGTTCTTCTGGAAATCACAAATATGCATGAAAACGTGTTTTACAGTATTTTGGCTCCCAGTATCGCTATCGGGAAATGAGAACAAGCATTTCCTGCGTAAAATGACACGAGTAATCGAACTGTGCTGGCAGAATTCAAATCCGAGCCTCCGTTCCTCTGGAGTTCACTAAAATGTATGACAACGTGTTTTACAGTATTTTGGCTCCCAGGATCGCTATCAGGAAATGGAAGCAAGCATTTCCTACGTAAAATGACACGAGTAACCGAACTGTGCCGGCCGAATTCAAATCCGAGCCTCCGTTCCTCTGGAATTCACAAATATGTATGAAAACGTGTTTTACAGTATTCTGGCTCCCAGGATCGCTATCAGGAAATGGAAACAAGCAGTTCCTACGTAAAATGACACGAGTAATCGAATGCTGGCGGCAGAATTCAAATCGGAGCATCCGTTCCTCTGGAATTCACTAAAATGTATGAAAACATGTTTTACAGTATTCTGGCTCCCAGGATCGCTATCAGGAAATGGAAGCAAGCATTTCCTACGTAAAATGACACGAGTAATCGAACTGTGCTGGCAGAATTCAAATCCGAGCCTCCGTTCCTCTGGAATTCCCTAAAATGTATGAAAACATGTTTTACAGTATTCTGGCTCCCAGGATCGCTATCAGGAAATGGAAGCAAGCATTTCCTACGTAAAATGACACGAGTAATCGAATGCTGGCGGCAGAATTCAAATCGGAGCATCCGTTCCTCTGGAATTCCCTAAAATGTATGAAAACATGTTTTACAGTATTCTGGCTCCCAGGATCGCTATCAGGAAATGGAAGCAACCATTTCCTACGTAAAATGACACGAGTAATCGAACTGTGCCGGCCGAATTCAAATCCGAGCCTCCGTTCCTCTGGAATTCACAAATATGTATGAAAACGTGTTTTACAGTATTCTGGCTCCCAGGATCGCTATCAGGAAATGGAAACAAGCATTTCCTACGTAAAATGACACGAGTAATCGAATGTTGGCGGCAGAATTCAAATCGGAGCATCCGTTCCTCTGGAATTCACTAAAATGTATGAAAACATGTTTTACAGTATTCTGGCTCCCAGGATCGCTATCAGGAAATGGAAGCAAGCATTTCCTACGTAAAATGACACGAGTAATCGAACTGTGCTGGCAGAATTCAAATCCGAGCCTCCGTTCCTCTGGAATTCCCTAAAATGTATGAAAACATGTTTTACAGTATTCTGGCTCCCAGGATCGCAATCGCGAAATGAAGACAAGTATTTCCTACGTAAAATGACACGAGTAATCGAACTGTGCCGGCAGAATTCAAATCCGAGCCTCTGTTCCTCTGGAATTCACAAATATGTATGAAAACGTGTTTTACAGTATTCTGGCTCCCAGGATCGCAATCGGGAAATGAAGACAAGTATTTCCTACGTAAAATGACACCAGTAATCGAACTGTGCCGGCAGAATTCAAATACGAGCCTCTGTTCCTCTGGAATTCACAAATATGTATGAAAACGTGTTTTACACAATTTTGGCTCCCAGGATCGCTATCGGGAAATGGGAACAAGCATTTCCTGCGTAAAATGACACGACTAATCGAATGCTGTCGGCAGAATTCAAATCCGAGCCTCCGTTCCTCTGGAATTCACAAATATGTATCAAAACGTGTTTTACAGTATTCTGGCTCCCAGGATCGCAAGCGCGAAATGAAGACAAGTATTTCCTACGTAAAATGACACGAGTAATCGAACTATGCCGGCAGAATTCAAATCCGAGCCTCTGTTCCTCTGGAATTCACTAAAATGTATGAAAACGTGTTTTACAGTATTTTGGCTGCCAGGATCGCTATCGGGAAATGGGAACAAGCATTTCCTGCGTAAAATGACACGACTAATCGAATGCTGTCGGCAGAATTCAAATCCGAGCCTCTGTTCTTCTGGAAATCACAAATATGCATGAAAACGTGTTTTACAGTATTTTGGCTCCCAGTATCGCTATCGGGAAATGAGAACAAGCATTTCCTGCGTAAAATGACACGAGTAATCGAACTGTGCTGGCAGAATTCAAATCCGAGCCTCCGTTCCTCTGGAATTCCCTAAAATGTATGAAAACATGTTTTACAGTATTCTGGCTCCCAGGATCGCAATCGCGAAATGAAGACAAGTATTTCCTACGTAAAATGACACGAGTAATCGAACTATGCCGGCAGAATTCAAATCCGAGCCTCTGTTCCTCTGGAATTCACAAATATGTATGAAAACGTGTTTTACAGTATTCTGGCTCCCAGGATCGCTATCAGGAAATGGAAACAAGCATTTCCTACGTAAAATGACACGAGTAATCGAATGCTGGCGGCAGAATTCAAATCGGAGCATCCGTTCCTCTGGAATTCACTAAAATGTATGAAAACATGTTTTACAGTATTCTGGCTCCCAGTATCGCTATCGGGAAATGAGAACAAGCATTTCCTGCGTAAAATGACACGAGTAATCGAACTGTGTCGGCAGAATTCGAATACGAGCCTCTTTTCCTCTGGAGTTCACTAAAATGTATGAAAACGTGTTTTACAGTATTTTGGCTCCCAGGATCGCTATCAGGAAATGGAAACAAGCATTTCCTACGTAAAATGACACGAGTAATCGAATGCTGGCGGCAGAATTCAAATCGGAGCATCCGTTCCTCTGGAATTCACTAAAATGTATGAAAACATGTTTTACAGTATTCTGGCTCCCAGGATCGCAATCGCGAAATGAAGACAAGTATTACCTACGTAAAATGACACGAGTAATCGAACTATGCCGGCAGAATTCAAATCCGAGCCTCTGTTCCTCTGGAATTCACAAATATGTATGAAAACGTGTTTTACAGTATTCTGGCTCCCAGGATCGCAATCGGGAAATGAAGACAAGTATTTCCTACGTAAAATGACACCAGTAATCGAACTGTGCCGGCAGAATTCAAATACGAGCCTCTGTTCCTCTGGAATTCACTAAAATGTATGAAAACGTGTTTTACAGTATTTTGGCTCCCAGGATCGCTGTCAGGAAATGGAAACAAGTATTTCCTACGTAAAATGACACGGCTAATCGAACTGTGCCGGCAGAATTCAAATCCGAGCCTCCGTTCCTCTGGAATTCACAAATATGTATGAAAACGTGTTTTACACAATTTTGGCTCCCAGGATCGCTATCGGGAAATGGGAACAAGCATTTCCTGCGTAAAATGACACGACTAATCGAATGCTGTCGGCAGAATTCAAATCCGAGCCTCCGTTCCTCTGGAATTCACAAATATGTATCAAAACGTGTTTTACAGTATTCTGGCTCCCAGGATCGCAAGCGCGAAATGAAGACAAGTATTTCCTACGTAAAATGACACGAGTAATCGAACTATGCCGGCAGAATTCAAATCCGAGCCTCTGTTCCTCTGGAATTCACTAAAATGTATGAAAACGTGTTTTACAGTATTTTGGCTGCCAGGATCGCTATCGGGAAATGGGAACAAGCATTTCCTGCGTAAAATGACACGACTAATCGAATGCTGTCGGCAGAATTCAAATCCGAGCCTCTGTTCTTCTGGAAATCACAAATATGCATGAAAACGTGTTTTACAGTATTTTGGCTCCCAGTATCGCTATCGGGAAATGAGAACAAGCATTTCCTGCGTAAAATGACACGAGTAATCGAACTGTGCTGGCAGAATTCAAATCCGAGCCTCCGTTCCTCTGGAATTCCCTAAAATGTATGAAAACATGTTTTACAGTATTTTGGCTCCCAGGATCGCTATCAGGAAATGGAAGCAAGCATTTCCTACGTAAAATGACACGAGTAATCGAGTGCTGGCGGCAGAATTCAAATCGGAGCATCCGTTCCTCTGGAATTCACTAAAATGTATGAAAACATGTTTTACAGTATTCTGGCTCCCAGGATCGCAATCGCGAAATGAAGACAAGTATTTCCTACGTAAAATGACACGAGTAATCGAACTATGCCGGCAGAATTCAAATCCGAGCCTCTGTTCCTCTGGAATTCACAAATATGTATGAAAACGTGTTTTACAGTATTCTGGCTCCCAGGATCGCAATCGCGAAATGAAGACAAGTATTTCCTACGTAAAATGACACGAGTAATCGAACTATGCCGGCAGAATTCAAATCCGAGCCTCCGTTCCTCTGGAATTCACAAATATGTATGAAAACGTGTTTTACACAATTTTGGCTCCCAGGATCGCTATCGGGAAATGGGAACAAGCATTTCCTGCGTAAAATGACACGACTAATCGAATGCTGTCGGCAGAATTCAAATCCGAGCCTCCGTTCCTCTGGAATTCACAAATATGTATCAAAACGTGTTTTACAGTATTCTGGCTCCCAGGATCGCAAGCGCGAAATGAAGACAAGTATTTCCTACGTAAAATGACACGAGTAATCGAACTATGCCGGCAGAATTCAAATCCGAGCCTCTGTTCCTCTGGAATTCACTAAAATGTATGAAAACGTGTTTTACAGTATTTTGGCTGCCAGGATCGCTATCGGGAAATGGGAACAAGCATTTCCTGCGTAAAATGACACGACTAATCGAATGCTGTCGGCAGAATTCAAATCCGAGCCTCTGTTCTTCTGGAAATCACAAATATGCATGAAAACGTGTTTTACAGTATTTTGGCTCCCAGTATCGCTATCGGGAAATGAGAACAAGCATTTCCTGCGTAAAATGACACAAGTAATCGAACTGTGCTGGCAGAATTCAAATCCGAGCCTCCGTTGCTCTGGAATTCCCTAAAATGTATGAAAACATGTTTTACAGTATTCTGGCTCCCAGTATCGCTATCGGGAAATGAGAACAAGCATTTCCTGCGTAAAATGACACGAGTAATCGAACTGTGTCGGCAGAATTCGAATACGAGCCTCTGTTCCTCTGGAGTTCACTAAAATGTATGAAAACGTGTTTTACAGTATTTTGGCTCCCAGGATCGCTATCAGGAAATGGAAGCAAGCATTTCCTACGTAAAATGACACGAGTAATCGAACTGTGCCGACAGAATTCAAATCCGAGCCTCCGTTCCTCTGGAATTCCCTAAAATGTATGAAAACATGTTTTACACAATTTTGGCTCCCAGGATCGCTATCGGGAAATGGGAACAAGCATTTCCTGCGTAAAATGACACGACTAATCGAATGCTGTCGGCAGAATTCAAATCCGAGCCTCCGTTCCTCTGGAATTCACAAATATGTATCACAACGTGTTTTACAGTATTCTGGCTCCCAGGATCGCAATCGCGAAATTAAGACAAGTATTTCCTACGTAAAATGACACGAGTAATCGAACTATGCCGGCAGAATTCAAATCCGAGCCTCTGTTCTTCTGGAAATCACAAATATGCATGAAAACGTGTTTTACAGTATTTTGGCTCCCAGTATCGCTATCGGGAAATGAGAACAAGCATTTCCTGCGTAAAATGACACGAGTAATCGAACTGTGTCGGCAGAATTCGAATACGAGCCTCTGTTCCTCTGGAGTTCTCTAAAATGTATGAAAACGTGTTTTACAGTATCTTGGCTCCCAGGATCGCTATCAGGAAATGGAAGCAAGCATTTCCTACGTAAAATGACACGAGTAATCGAACTGTGCCGACAGAATTCAAATCCGAGCCTCCGTTCCTCTGGAATTCCCTAAAATGTATGAAAACATGTTTTACAGTATTCTGGCTCCCAGTATCGCTATCGGGAAATGAGAACAAGCATTTCCTGCGTAAAATGACACGAGTAATCGAACTGTGTCGGCAGAATTCGAATACGAGCCTCTGTTCCTCTGGAGTTCACTAAAATGTATGAAAACGTGTTTTACAGTATTTTGGCTCCCAGGATCGCTATCAGGAAATGGAAACAAGCATTTCCTACGTAAAATGACACGAGTAATCGAATGCTGGCGACAGAATTCAAATCGGAGCATCCGTTCCTCTGGAATTCACTAAAATGTATGAAAACATGTTTTACAGTATTCTGGCTCCCAGTATCGCTATCGGGAAATGAGAACAAGCATTTCCTGCGTAAAATGACACGAGTAATCGAACTGTGTCGGCAGAATTCGAATACGAGCCTCTGTTCCTCTGGAGTTCACTAAAATGTATGAAAACGTGTTTTACAGTATTTTGGCTCCCAGGATCGCTATCAGGCAATGGAAACAAGCATTTCCTACGTAAAATGACACGAGTAATCGAACTATGCCGGCAGAATTCAAATCCGAGCCTGTGTTCATCTGGAATTCACAAATATGTATGAAAACGTGTTTTACACAATTTTGGCTCCCAGGATCGCTATCGGGAAATGGGAACAAGCATTTCCTGCGTAAAATGACACGACTAATCGAATGCTGTCGGCAGAATTCAAATCCGAGCCTCCGTTCCTCTGGAATTCACAAATATGTATCAAAACGTGTTTTACAGTATTCTGGCTCCCAGGATCGCAATCGCGAAATGAAGACAAGTATTTCCTACGTAAAATGACACGAGTAATCGAACTATGCCGGCAGAATTCAAATCCGAGCCTCTGTTCCTCTGGAATTCACTAAAATGTATGAAAACGTGTTTTACAGTATTTTGGCTGCCAGGATCGCTATCGGGAAATGGGAACAAGCATTTCCTGCGTAAAATGACACGACTAATCGAATGCTGTCGGCAGAATTCAAATCCGAGCCTCTGTTCTTCTGGAAATCACAAATATGCATGAAAACGTGTTTTACAGTATTTTGGCTCCCAGTATCGCTATCGGGAAATGAGAACAAGCATTTCCTGCGTAAAATGACACGAGTAATCGAACTGTGCTGGCAGAATTCAAATCCGAGCCTCCGTTCCTCTGGAATTCCCTAAAATGTATGAAAACATGTTTTACAGTATTCTGGCTCCCAGGATCGCAATCGCGAAATGAAGACAAGTATTTCCTACGTAAAATGACACGAGTAATCGAACTATGCCGGCAGAATTCAAATCCGAGCCTCTGTTCCTCTGGAATTCACAAATATGTATGAAAACGTGTTTTACAGTATTCTGGCTCCCAGGATCGCTATCAGGAAATGGAAACAAGCATTTCCTACGTAAAATGACACGAGTAATCGAATGCTGGCGGCAGAATTCAAATCGGAGCATCCGTTCCTCTGGAATTCACTAAAATGTATGAAAACATGTTTTACAGTATTCTGGCTCCCAGTATCGCTATCGGGAAATGAGAACAAGCATTTCCTGCGTAAAATGACACGAGTAATCGAACTGTGTCGGCAGAATTCGAATACGAGCCTCTTTTCCTCTGGAGTTCACTAAAATGTATGAAAACGTGTTTTACAGTATTTTGGCTCCCAGGATCGCTAACAGGAAATGGAAACAAGCATTTCCTACGTAAAATGACACGAGTAATCGAATGCTGGCGGCAGAATTCAAATCGGAGCATCCGTTCCTCTGGAATTCACTAAAATGTATGAAAACATGTTTTACAGTATTCTGGCTCCCAGGATCGCTATCAGGAAATGGAAGCAAGCATTTCCTACGTAAAATGACACGAGTAATCGAACTGTGCTGGCAGAATTCAAATCCGAGCCTCCGTTCCTCTGGAATTCCCTAAAATGTATGAAAACATGTTTTACAGTATTTTGGCTCCCAGGATCGCTATCAGGAAATGGAAGCAAGCATTTCCTACGTAAAATGACACGAGTAATCGAGTGCTGGCGGCAGAATTCAAATCGGAGCATCCGTTCCTCTGGAATTCACTAAAATGTATGAAAACATGTTTTACAGTATTCTGGCTCCCAGTATCGCTATCGGGAAATGAGAACAAGCATTTCCTGCGTAAAATGACACGAGTAATCGAACTGTGCCGACAGAATTCAAATCCGAGCCTCCGTTCCTCTGGAATTCCCTAAAATGTATGAAAACATGTTTTACACAATTTTGGCTCCCAGGATCGCTATCGGGAAATGGGAACAAGCATTTCCTGCGTAAAATGACACGACTAATCGAATGCTGTCGGCAGAATTCAAATCCGAGCCTCCGTTCCTCTGGAATTCACAAATATGTATCAAAACGTGTTTTACAGTATTCTGGCTCCCAGGATCGCAATCGCGAAATTAAGACAAGTATTTCCTACGTAAAATGACACGAGTAATCGAACTATGCCGGCAGAATTCAAATCCGAGCCTCTGTTCTTCTGGAAATCACAAATATGCATGAAAACGTGTTTTACAGTATTTTGGCTCCCAGTATCGCTATCGGGAAATGAGAACAAGCATTTCCTGCGTAAAATGACACGAGTAATCGAACTGTGTCGGCAGAATTCGAATACGAGCCTCTGTTCCTCTGGAGTTCTCTAAAATGTATGAAAACGTGTTTTACAGTATCTTGGCTCCCAGGATCGCTATCAGGAAATGGAAGCAAGCATTTCCTACGTAAAATGACACGAGTAATCGAACTGTGCCGACAGAATTCAAATCCGAGCCTCCGTTCCTCTGGAATTCCCTAAAATGTATGAAAACATGTTTTACAGTATTCTGGCTCCCAGTATCGCTATCGGGAAATGAGAACAAGCATTTCCTGCGTAAAATGACACGAGTAATCGAACTGTGTCGGCAGAATTCGAATACGAGCCTCTGTTCCTCTGGAGTTCACTAAAATATATGAAAACGTGTTTTACAGTATTTTGGCTCCCAGGATCGCTATCAGGAAATGGAAACAAACATTTCCTACGTAAAATGACACGAGTAATCGAATGCTGGCGGCAGAATTCAAATCGGAGCATCCGTTCCTCTGGAATTCACTAAAATGTATGAAAACATGTTTTACAGTATTCTGGCTCCCAGGATCGCTATCAGGAAATGGAAGCAAGCATTTCCAACGTAAAATGACACGAGTAATCGAACTGTGCTGGCAGACTTCAAATCCGAGCCTCCGTTCCTCTGGAATTCCCTAAAATGTATGAAAACATGTTTTACAGTATTCTGGCTCCCAGGATCGCTATCAGGAAATGGAAGCAAGCATATCCTACGTAAAATGACACGAGTAATCGAGTGCTGGCGACAGAATTCAAATCGGAGCATCCGTTCCTCTGGAATTCACTAAAATGTATGAAAACATGTTTTACAGTATTCTGGCTCCCAGTATCGCTATCGGGAAATGAGAACAAGCATTTCCTGCGTAAAATGACACGAGTAATCGAACTGTGTCGGCAGAATTCGAATACGAGCCTCTGTTCCTCTGGAGTTCACTAAAATGTATGAAAACGTGTTTTACAGTATTTTGGCTCCCAGGATCGCTATCAGGCAATGGAAACAAGCATTTCCTACGTAAAATGACACGAGTAATCGAACTATGCCGGCAGAATTCAAATCCGAGCCTGTGTTCCTCTGGAATTCACAAATATGTATGAAAACGTGTTTTACACAATTTTGGCTCCCAGGATCGCTATCGGGAAATGGGAACAAGCATTTCCTGCGTAAAATGACACGACTAATCGAATGCTGTCGGCAGAATTCAAATCCGAGCCTCCGTTCCTCTGGAATTCACTAAAATGTATGAAAACATGTTTTACAGTATTCTGGCTCCCAGTATCGCTATCGGGAAATGAGAACAAGCATTTCCTGCGTAAAATGACACGAGTAATCGAACTGTGTCGGCAGAATTCGAATACGAGCCTCCGTTCCTCTGGAATTCCCTAAAATGTATGAAAACATGTTTTACAGTATTCTGGCTCCCAGGATCGCAATCGCGAAATGAAGACAAGTATTTCCTACGTAAAATGACACGAGTAATCGAACTATGCCGGCAGAATTCAAATCCGAGCCTCTGTTCCTCTGGAATTCACAAATATGTATGAAAACGTGTTTTACAGTATTCTGGCTCCCAGGATCGCTATCAGGAAATGGAAACAAGCATTTCCTACGTAAAATGACACGAGTAATCGAATGCTGGCGGCAGAATTCAAATCGGAGCATCCGTTCCTCTGGAATTCACTAAAATGTATGAAAACATGTTTTACAGTATTCTGGCTCCCAGTATCGCTATCGGGAAATGAGAACAAGCATTTCCTGCGTAAAATGACACGAGTAATCGAACTGTGTCGGCAGAATTCGAATACGAGCCTCTTTTCCTCTGGAGTTCACTAAAATGTATGAAAACGTGTTTTACAGTATTTTGGCTCCCAGGATCGCTATCAGGAAATGGAAACAAGCATTTCCTACGTAAAATGACACGAGTAATCGAACTGTGTCGGCAGAATTCGAATACGAGCCTCTGTTCCTCTGGAGTTCACTAAAATGTATGAAAACGTGTTTTACAGTATTTTGGCTCCCAGGATCGCTATCAGGAAATGGAAGCAAGCATTTCCTACGTAAAATGACACGAGTAATCGAACTGTGCCGACAGAATTCAAATCCGAGCCTCCGTTCCTCTGGAATTCCCTAAAATGTATGAAAACATGTTTTACACAATTTTGGCTCCCAGGATCGCTATCGGGAAATGGGAACAAGCATTTCCTGCGTAAAATGACACGACTAATCGAATGCTGTCGGCAGAATTCAAATCCGAGCCTCCGTTCCTCTGGAATTCACAAATATGTATCAAAACGTGTTTTACAGTATTCTGGCTCCCAGGATCGCAATCGCGAAATTAAGACAAGTATTTCCTACGTAAAATGACACGAGTAATCGAACTATGCCGGCAGAATTCAAATCCGAGCCTCTGTTCTTCTGGAAATCACAAATATGCATGAAAACGTGTTTTACAGTATTTTGGCTCCCAGTATCGCTATCGGGAAATGAGAACAAGCATTTCCTGCGTAAAATGACACGAGTAATCGAACTGTGTCGGCAGAATTCGAATACGAGCCTCTGTTCCTCTGGAGTTCTCTAAAATGTATGAAAACGTGTTTTACAGTATCTTGGCTCCCAGGATCGCTATCAGGAAATGGAAGCAAGCATTTCCTACGTAAAATGACACGAGTAATCGAACTGTGCCGACAGAATTCAAATCCGAGCCTCCGTTCCTCTGGAATTCCCTAAAATGTATGAAAACGTGTTTTACAGTATCTTGGCTCCCAGGATCGCTATCAGGAAATGGAAGCAAGCATTTCCTACGTAAAATGACACGAGTAATCGAACTGTGCCGACAGAATTCAAATCCGAGCCTCCGTTCCTCTGGAATTCCCTAAAATGTATGAAAACATGTTTTACAGTATTCTGGCTCCCAGTATCGCTATCGGGAAATGAGAACAAGCATTTCCTGCGTAAAATGACACGAGTAATCGAACTGTGTCGGCAGAATTCGAATACGAGCCTCTGTTCCTCTGGAGTTCACTAAAATATATGAAAACGTGTTTTACAGTATTTTGGCTCCCAGGATCGCTATCAGGAAATGGAAACAAACATTTCCTACGTAAAATGACACGAGTAATCGAATGCTGGCGGCAGAATTCAAATCGGAGCATCCGTTCCTCTGGAATTCACTAAAATGTATGAAAACATGTTTTACAGTATTCTGGCTCCCAGGATCGCTATCAGGAAATGGAAGCAAGCATTTCCAACGTAAAATGACACGAGTAATCGAACTGTGCTGGCAGACTTCAAATCCGAGCCTCCGTTCCTCTGGAATTCCCTAAAATGTATGAAAACATGTTTTACAGTATTCTGGCTCCCAGGATCGCTATCAGGAAATGGAAGCAAGCATATCCTACGTAAAATGACACGAGTAATCGAATGCTGTCGGCAGAATTCAAATCCGAGCCTCCGTTCCTCTGGAATTCACTAAAATGTATGAAAACATGTTTTACAGTATTCTGGCTCCCAGTATCGCTATCGGGAAATGAGAACAAGCATTTCCTGCGTAAAATGACACGAGTAATCGAACTGTGTCGGCAGAATTCGAATACGAGCCTCCGTTCCTCTGGAATTCCCTAAAATGTATGAAAACATGTTTTACAGTATTCTGGCTCCCAGGATCGCAATCGCGAAATGAAGACAAGTATTTCCTACGTAAAATGACACGAGTAATCGAACTATGCCGGCAGAATTCAAATCCGAGCCTCTGTTCCTCTGGAATTCACAAATATGTATGAAAACGTGTTTTACAGTATTCTGGCTCCCAGGATCGCTATCAGGAAATGGAAACAAGCATTTCCTACGTAAAATGACACGAGTAATCGAATGCTGGCGGCAGAATTCAAATCGGAGCATCCGTTCCTCTGGAATTCACTAAAATGTATGAAAACATGTTTTACAGTATTCTGGCTCCCAGTATCGCTATCGGGAAATGAGAACAAGCATTTCCTGCGTAAAATGACACGAGTAATCGAACTGTGTCGGCAGAATTCGAATACGAGCCTCTTTTCCTCTGGAGTTCACTAAAATGTATGAAAACGTGTTTTACAGTATTTTGGCTCCCAGGATCGCTATCAGGAAATGGAAACAAGCATTTCCTACGTAAAATGACACGAGTAATCGAACTGTGTCGGCAGAATTCGAATACGAGCCTCTGTTCCTCTGGAGTTCACTAAAATGTATGAAAACGTGTTTTACAGTATTTTGGCTCCCAGGATCGCTATCAGGAAATGGAAGCAAGCATTTCCTACGTAAAATGACACGAGTAATCGAACTGTGCCGACAGAATTCAAATCCGAGCCTCCGTTCCTCTGGAATTCCCTAAAATGTATGAAAACATGTTTTACACAATTTTGGCTCCCAGGATCGCTATCGGGAAATGGGAACAAGCATTTCCTGCGTAAAATGACACGACTAATCGAATGCTGTCGGCAGAATTCAAATCCGAGCCTCCGTTCCTCTGGAATTCACAAATATGTATCAAAACGTGTTTTACAGTATTCTGGCTCCCAGGATCGCAATCGCGAAATTAAGACAAGTATTTCCTACGTAAAATGACACGAGTAATCGAACTATGCCGGCAGAATTCAAATCCGAGCCTCTGTTCTTCTGGAAATCACAAATATGCATGAAAACGTGTTTTACAGTATTTTGGCTCCCAGTATCGCTATCGGGAAATGAGAACAAGCATTTCCTGCGTAAAATGACACGAGTAATCGAACTGTGTCGGCAGAATTCGAATACGAGCCTCTGTTCCTCTGGAGTTCTCTAAAATGTATGAAAACGTGTTTTACAGTATCTTGGCTCCCAGGATCGCTATCAGGAAATGGAAGCAAGCATTTCCTACGTAAAATGACACGAGTAATCGAACTGTGCCGACAGAATTCAAATCCGAGCCTCCGTTCCTCTGGAATTCCCTAAAATGTATGAAAACGTGTTTTACAGTATCTTGGCTCCCAGGATCGCTATCAGGAAATGGAAGCAAGCATTTCCTACGTAAAATGACACGAGTAATCGAACTGTGCCGACAGAATTCAAATCCGAGCCTCCGTTCCTCTGGAATTCCCTAAAATGTATGAAAACATGTTTTACAGTATTCTGGCTCCCAGTATCGCTATCGGGAAATGAGAACAAGCATTTCCTGCGTAAAATGACACGAGTAATCGAACTGTGTCGGCAGAATTCGAATACGAGCCTCTGTTCCTCTGGAGTTCTCTAAAATGTATGAAAACGTGTTTTACAGTATCTTGGCTCCCAGGATCGCTATCAGGAAATGGAAGCAAGCATTTCCTACGTAAAATGACACGAGTAATCGAACTGTGCCGACAGAATTCAAATCCGAGCCTCCGTTCCTCTGGAATTCCCTAAAATGTATGAAAACATGTTTTACAGTATTCTGGCTCCCAGTATCGCTATCGGGAAATGAGAACAAGCATTTCCTGCGTAAAATGACACGAGTAATCGAACTGTGTCGGCAGAATTCGAATACGAGCCTCTGTTCCTGTGGAGTTCACTAAAATGTATGAAAACGTGTTTTACAGTATTTTGGCTCCCAGGATCGCTATCAGGAAATGGAAACAAGCATTTCCTACGTAAAATGACACGAGTAATCGAATGCTGGCGACAGAATTCAAATCGGAGCATCCGTTCCTCTGGAATTCACTAAAATGTATGAAAACATGTTTTACAGTATTCTGGCTCCCAGTATCGCTATCGGGAAATGAGAACAAGCATTTCCTGCGTAAAATGACACGAGTAATCGAACTGTGTCGGCAGAATTCGAATACGAGCCTCTGTTCCTCTGGAGTTCACTAAAATGTATGAAAACGTGTTTTACAGTATTTTGGCTCCCAGGATCGCTATCAGGCAATGGAAACAAGCATTTCCTACGTAAAATGACACGAGTAATCGAACTATGCCGGCAGAATTCAAATCCGAGCCTGTGTTCCTCTGGAATTCACAAATATGTATGAAAACGTGTTTTACACAATTTTGGCTCCCAGGATCGCTATCGGGAAATGGGAACAAGCATTTCCTGCGTAAAATGACACGACTAATCGAATGCTGTCGGCAGAATTCAAATCCGAGCCTCCGTTCCTCTGGAATTCACAAATATGTATCAAAACGTGTTTTACAGTATTCTGGCTCCCAGGATCGCAATCGCGAAATGAAGACAAGTATTTCCTACGTAAAATGACACGAGTAATCGAACTATGCCGGCAGAATTCAAATCCGAGCCTCTGTTCCTCTGGAATTCACTAAAATGTATGAAAACGTGTTTTACAGTATTTTGGCTGCCAGGATCGCTATCGGGAAATGGGAACAAGCATTTCCTGCGTAAAATGACACGACTAATCGAATGCTGTCGGCAGAATTCAAATCCGAGCCTCTGTTCTTCTGGAAATCACAAATATGCATGAAAACGTGTTTTACAGTATTTTGGCTCCCAGTATCGCTATCGGGAAATGAGAACAAGCATTTCCTGCGTAAAATGACACGAGTAATCGAACTGTGCTGGCAGAATTCAAATCCGAGCCTCCGTTCCTCTGGAATTCCCTAAAATGTATGAAAACATGTTTTACAGTATTCTGGCTCCCAGGATCGCAATCGCGAAATGAAGACAAGTATTTCCTACGTAAAATGACACGAGTAATCGAACTATGCCGGCAGAATTCAAATCCGAGCCTCTGTTCCTCTGGAATTCACAAATATGTATGAAAACGTGTTTTACAGTATTCTGGCTCCCAGGATCGCTATCAGGAAATGGAAACAAGCATTTCCTACGTAAAATGACACGAGTAATCGAATGCTGGCGGCAGAATTCAAATCGGAGCATCCGTTCCTCTGGAATTCACTAAAATGTATGAAAACATGTTTTACAGTATTCTGGCTCCCAGTATCGCTATCGGGAAATGAGAACAAGCATTTCCTGCGTAAAATGACACGAGTAATCGAACTGTGTCGGCAGAATTCGAATACGAGCCTCTTTTCCTCTGGAGTTCGCTAAAATGTATGAAAACGTGTTTTACAGTATTTTGGCTCCCAGGATCGCTATCAGGAAATGGAAACAAGCATTTCCTACGTAAAATGACACGAGTAATCGAATGCTGGCGGCAGAATTCAAATCGGAGCATCCGTTCCTCTGGAATTCACTAAAATGTATGAAAACATGTTTTACAGTATTCTGGCTCCCAGGATCGCTATCAGGAAATGGAAGCAAGCATTTCCTACGTAAAATGACACGAGTAATCGAACTGTGCTGGCAGAATTCAAATCCGAGCCTCCGTTCCTCTGGAATTCCCTAAAATGTATGAAAACATGTTTTACAGTATTTTGGCTCCCAGGATCGCTATCAGGAAATGGAAGCAAGCATTTCCTACGTAAAATGACACGAGTAATCGAGTGCTGGCGGCAGAATTCAAATCGGAGCATCCGTTCCTCTGGAATTCACTAAAATGTATGAAAACATGTTTTACAGTATTCTGGCTCCCAGTATCGCTATCGGGAAATGAGAACAAGCATTTCCTGCGTAAAATGACACGAGTAATCGAACTGTGTCGGCAGAATTCGAATACGAGCCTCTGTTCCTCTGGAGTTCACTAAAATGTATGAAAACGTGTTTTACAGTATTTTGGCTCCCAGGATCGCTATCAGGAAATGGAAGCAAGCATTTCCTACGTAAAATGACACGAGTAATCGAACTGTGCCGACAGAATTCAAATCCGAGCCTCCGTTCCTCTGGAATTCCCTAAAATGTATGAAAACATGTTTTACACAATTTTGGCTCCCAGGATCGCTATCGGGAAATGGGAACAAGCATTTCCTGCGTAAAATGACACGACTAATCGAATGCTGTCGGCAGAATTCAAATCCGAGCCTCCGTTCCTCTGGAATTCACAAATATGTATCAAAACGTGTTTTACAGTATTCTGGCTCCCAGGATCGCAATCGCGAAATTAAGACAAGTATTTCCTACGTAAAATGACACGAGTAATCGAACTATGCCGGCAGAATTCAAATCCGAGCCTCTGTTCTTCTGGAAATCACAAATATGCATGAAAACGTGTTTTACAGTATTTTGGCTCCCAGTATCGCTATCGGGAAATGAGAACAAGCATTTCCTGCGTAAAATGACACGAGTAATCGAACTGTGTCGGCAGAATTCGAATACGAGCCTCTTTTCCTCTGGAGTTCACTAAAATGTATGAAAACGTGTTTTACAGTATTTTGGCTCCCAGGATCGCTATCAGGAAATGGAAACAAGCATTTCCTACGTAAAATGACACGAGTAATCGAATGCTGGCGGCAGAATTCAAATCGGAGCATCCGTTCCTCTGGAATTCACTAAAATGTATGAAAACATGTTTTACAGTATTCTGGCTCCCAGGATCGCTATCAGGAAATGGAAGCAAGCATTTCCTACGTAAAATGACACGAGTAATCGAACTGTGCTGGCAGAATTCAAATCCGAGCCTCCGTTCCTCTGGAATTCCCTAAAATGTATGAAAACATGTTTTACAGTATTTTGGCTCCCAGGATCGCTATCAGGAAATGGAAGCAAGCATTTCCTACGTAAAATGACACGAGTAATCGAGTGCTGGCGGCAGAATTCAAATCGGAGCATCCGTTCCTCTGGAATTCACTAAAATGTATGAAAACATGTTTTACAGTATTCTGGCTCCCAGTATCGCTATCGGGAAATGAGAACAAGCATTTCCTGCGTAAAATGACACGAGTAATCGAACTGTGTCGGCAGAATTCGAATACGAGCCTCTGTTCCTCTGGAGTTCACTAAAATGTATGAAAACGTGTTTTACAGTATTTTGGCTCCCAGTATCGCTATCGGGAAATGAGAACAAGCATTTCCTGCGTAAAATGACACGAGTAATCGAACTGTGTCGGCAGAATTCGAATACGAGCCTCTTTTCCTCTGGAGTTCACTAAAATGTATGAAAACGTGTTTTACAGTATTTTGGCTCCCAGGATCGCTATCAGGAAATGGAAACAAGCATTTCCTACGTAAAATGACACGAGTAATCGAATGCTGGCGGCAGAATTCAAATCGGAGCATCCGTTCCTCTGGAATTCACTAAAATGTATGAAAACATGTTTTACAGTATTCTGGCTCCCAGGATCGCTATCAGGAAATGGAAGCAAGCATTTCCTACGTAAAATGACACGAGTAATCGAACTGTGCTGGCAGAATTCAAATCCGAGCCTCCGTTCCTCTGGAATTCCCTAAAATGTATGAAAACATGTTTTACAGTATTTTGGCTCCCAGGATCGCTATCAGGAAATGGAAGCAAGCATTTCCTACGTAAAATGACACGAGTAATCGAGTGCTGGCGGCAGAATTCAAATCGGAGCATCCGTTCCTCTGGAATTCACTAAAATGTATGAAAACATGTTTTACAGTATTCTGGCTCCCAGTATCGCTATCGGGAAATGAGAACAAGCATTTCCTGCGTAAAATGACACGAGTAATCGAACTGTGTCGGCAGAATTCGAATACGAGCCTCTGTTCCTCTGGAGTTCACTAAAATGTATGAAAACGTGTTTTACAGTATTTTGGCTCCCAGGATCGCTATCAGGAAATGGAAGCAAGCATTTCCTACGTAAAATGACACGAGTAATCGAACTGTGCCGACAGAATTCAAATCCGAGCCTCCGTTCCTCTGGAATTCCCTAAAATGTATGAAAACATGTTTTACACAATTTTGGCTCCCAGGATCGCTATCGGGAAATGGGAACAAGCATTTCCTGCGTAAAATGACACGACTAATCGAATGCTGTCGGCAGAATTCAAATCCGAGCCTCCGTTCCTCTGGAATTCACAAATATGTATCAAAACGTGTTTTACAGTATTCTGGCTCCCAGGATCGCAATCGCGAAATTAAGACAAGTATTTCCTACGTAAAATGACACGAGTAATCGAACTATGCCGGCAGAATTCAAATCCGAGCCTCTGTTCTTCTGGAAATCACAAATATGCATGAAAACGTGTTTTACAGTATTTTGGCTCCCAGTATCGCTATCGGGAAATGAGAACAAGCATTTCCTGCGTAAAATGACACGAGTAATCGAACTGTGTCGGCAGAATTCGAATACGAGCCTCTGTTCCTCTGGAGTTCTCTAAAATGTATGAAAACGTGTTTTACAGTATCTTGGCTCCCAGGATCGCTATCAGGAAATGGAAGCAAGCATTTCCTACGTAAAATGACACGAGTAATCGAACTGTGCCGACAGAATTCAAATCCGAGCCTCCGTTCCTCTGGAATTCCCTAAAATGTATGAAAACATGTTTTACAGTATTCTGGCTCCCAGTATCGCTATCGGGAAATGAGAACAAGCATTTCCTGCGTAAAATGACACGAGTAATCGAACTGTGTCGGCAGAATTCGAATACGAGCCTCTGTTCCTCTGGAGTTCACTAAAATGTATGAAAACGTGTTTTACAGTATTTTGGCTCCCAGGATCGCTATCAGGAAATGGAAACAAGCATTTCCTACGTAAAATGACACGAGTAATCGAATGCTGGCAGAATTCAAATCCGAGCCTGTGTTCCTCTGGAATTCACAAATATGTATGAAAACGTGTTTTACACAATTTTGGCTCCCAGGATCGCTATCGGGAAATGGGAACAAGCATTTCCTGCGTAAAATGACACGACTAATCGAATGCTGTCGGCAGAATTCAAATCCGAGCCTCCGTTCCTCTGGAATTCACTAAAATGTATGAAAACATGTTTTACAGTATTCTGGCTCCCAGTATCGCTATCGGGAAATGAGAACAAGCATTTCCTGCGTAAAATGACACGAGTAATCGAACTGTGTCGGCAGAATTCGAATACGAGCCTCTGTTCCTCTGGAGTTCACTAAAATGTATGAAAACGTGTTTTACAGTATTCTGGCTCCCAGGATCGCTATCAGGAAATGGAAGCAAGCATTTCCAACGTAAAATGACACGAGTAATCGAACTGTGCTGGCAGACTTCAAATCCGAGCCTCCGTTCCTCTGGAATTCCCTAAAATGTATGAAAACATGTTTTACAGTATTCTGGCTCCCAGGATCGCTATCAGGAAATGGAAGCAAGCATATCCTACGTAAAATGACACGAGTAATCGAGTGCTGGCGACAGAATTCAAATCGGAGCATCCGTTCCTCTGGAATTCACTAAAATGTATGAAAACATGTTTTACAGTATTCTGGCTCCCAGTATCGCTATCGGGAAATGAGAACAAGCATTTCCTGCGTAAAATGACACGAGTAATCGAACTGTGTCGGCAGAATTCGAATACGAGCCTCTGTTCCTCTGGAGTTCACTAAAATGTATGAAAACGTGTTTTACAGTATTTTGGCTCCCAGGATCGCTATCAGGCAATGGAAACAAGCATTTCCTACGTAAAATGACACGAGTAATCGAACTATGCCGGCAGAATTCAAATCCGAGCCTGTGTTCCTCTGGAATTCACAAATATGTATGAAAACGTGTTTTACACAATTTTGGCTCCCAGGAT
Source organism: Ectemnius continuus (assembly GCA_910591665.1). NCBI lineage: Eukaryota > Metazoa > Arthropoda > Insecta > Hymenoptera > Crabronidae > Ectemnius > Ectemnius continuus. The sequence goes on along the minus strand of CAJUYD010000014.1, from coordinate 831,160 downwards.
CGCTATCGGGAAATGGGAACAAGCATTTCCTGCGTAAAATGACACGACTAATCGAATGCTGTCGGCAGAATTCAAATACGAGCCTCCGTTCCTCTGGAATTCACTAAAATGTATGAAAACATGTTTTACAGTATTCTGGCTCCCAGTATCGCTATCGGGAAATGAGAACAAGCATTTCCTGCGTAAAATGACACGAGTAATCGAACTGTGTCGGCAGAATTCGAATACGAGCCTCTGTTCCTCTGGAGTTCACTAAAATGTATGAAAACGTGTTTTACAGTATCTTGGCTCCCAGGATCGCTATCAGGAAATGGAAGCAAGCATTTCCTACGTAAAATGACACGAGTAATCGAACTGTGCCGACAGAATTCAAATCGGAGCATCCGTTCCTCTGGAATTCACTAAAATGTATGAAAACATGTTTTACAGTATTCTGGCTCCCAGTATCGCTATCGGGAAATGAGAACAAGCATTTCCTGCGTAAAATGACACGAGTAATCGAACTGTGTCGGCAGAATTCGAATACGAGCCTCTGTTCCTCTGGAGTTCACTAAAATGTATGAAAACGTGTTTTACAGTATCTTGGCTCCCAGGATCGCTATCAGGAAATGGAAGCAAGCATTTCCTACGTAAAATGACACGAGTAATCGAACTGTGCCGACAGAATTCAAATCCGAGCCTCCGTTCCTCTGGAATTCCCTAAAATGTATGAAAACATGTTTTACAGTATTCTGGCTCCCAGGATCGCTATCAGGAAATGGAAGCAAGCATTTCCTACGTAAAATGACACGAGTAATCGAACTGTGTCGGCAGAATTCGAATACGAGCCTCTGTTCCTCTGGAGTTCACTAAAATGTATGAAAACGTGTTTTACAGTATTTTGGCTCCCAGGATCGCTATCAGGAAATGGAAGCAAGCATTTCCTACGTAAAATGACACGAGTAATCGAACTATGCCGGCAGAATTCAAATCCGAGCCTCTGTTCTTCTGGAAATCACAAATATGCATGAAAACGTGTTTTACAGTATTTTGGCTCCCAGTATCGCTATCGGGAAATGAGAACAAGCATTTCCTGCGTAAAATGACACGAGTAATCGAACTGTGTCGGCAGAATTCGAATACGAGCCTCTGTTCCTCTGGAGTTCTCTAAAATGTATGAAAACGTGTTTTACAGTATCTTGGCTCCCAGGATCGCTATCAGGAAATGGAAACAAGCATTTCCTACGTAAAATGACACGAGTAATCGAACTGTGCCGACAGAATTCAAATCCGAGCCTCCGTTCCTCTGGAATTCCCTAAAATGTATGAAAACATGTTTTACAGTATTCTGGCTCCCAGTATCGCTATCGGGAAATGAGAACAAGCATTTCCTGCGTAAAATGACACGAGTAATCGAACTGTGTCGGCAGAATTCGAATACGAGCCTCTGTTCCTCTGGAGTTCACTAAAATGTATGAAAACGTGTTTTACAGTATTTTGGCTCCCAGGATCGCTATCAGGAAATGGAAACAAGCATTTCCTACGTAAAATGACACGAGTAATCGAATGCTGGCGGCAGAATTCAAATCGGAGCATCCGTTCCTCTGGAATTCACTAAAATGTATGAAAACATGTTTTACAGTATTCTGGCTCCCAGGATCGCTATCAGGAAATGGAAGCAAGCATTTCCTACGTAAAATGACACGAGTAATCGAACTGTGCCGGCAGACTTCAAATCCGAGCCTCCGTTCCTCTGGAATTCCCTAAAATGTATGAAAACATGTTTTACAGTATTCTGGCTCCCAGGATCGCTATCAGGAAATGGAAGCAAGCATATCCTACGTAAAATGACACGAGTAATCGAGTGCTGGCGACAGAATTCAAATCGGAGCATCCGTTCCTCTGGAATTCACTAAAATGTATGAAAACATGTTTTACAGTATTCTGGCTCCCAGTATCGCTATCGGGAAATGAGAACAAGCATTTCCTGCGTAAAATGACACGAGTAATCGAACTGTGTCGGCAGAATTCGAATACGAGCCTCTGTTCCTCTGGAGTTCACTAAAATGTATGAAAACGTGTTTTACAGTATTTTGGCTCCCAGGATCGCTATCAGGCAATGGAAACAAGCATTTCCTACGTAAAATGACACGAGTAATCGAACTATGCCGGCAGAATTCAAATCCGAGCCTGTGTTCCTCTGGAATTCACAAATATGTATGAAAACGTGTTTTACACAATTTTGGCTCCCAGGATCGCTATCGGGAAATGGGAACAAGCATTTCCTGCGTAAAATGACACGACTAATCGAATGCTGTCGGCAGAATTCAAATCCGAGCCTCCGTTCCTCTGGAATTCACAAATATGTATCAAAACGTGTTTTACAGTATTCTGGCTCCCAGGATCGCAATCGCGAAATGAAGACAAGTATTTCCTACGTAAAATGACACGAGTAATCGAACTATGCCGGCAGAATTCAAATCCGAGCCTCTGTTCCTCTGGAATTCACTAAAATGTATGAAAACGTGTTTTACAGTATTTTGGCTGCCAGGATCGCTATCGGGAAATGGGAACAAGCATTTCCTGCGTAAAATGACACGACTAATCGAATGCTGTCGGCAGAATTCAAATCCGAGCCTCTGTTCTTCTGGAAATCACAAATATGCATGAAAACGTGTTTTACAGTATTTTGGCTCCCAGTATCGCTATCGGGAAATGAGAACAAGCATTTCCTGCGTAAAATGACACGAGTAATCGAACTGTGCTGGCAGAATTCAAATCCGAGCCTCCGTTCCTCTGGAATTCCCTAAAATGTATGAAAACATGTTTTACAGTATTCTGGCTCCCAGGATCGCAATCGCGAAATGAAGACAAGTATTTCCTACGTAAAATGACACGAGTAATCGAACTATGCCGGCAGAATTCAAATCCGAGCCTCTGTTCCTCTGGAATTCACTAAAATGTATGAAAACGTGTTTTACAGTATTTTGGCTGCCAGGATCGCTATCGGGAAATGGGAACAAGCATTTCCTGCGTAAAATGACACGACTAATCGAATGCTGTCGGCAGAATTCAAATCCGAGCCTCTGTTCTTCTGGAAATCACAAATATGCATGAAAACGTGTTTTACAGTATTTTGGCTCCCAGTATCGCTATCGGGAAATGAGAACAAGCATTTCCTGCGTAAAATGACACGAGTAATCGAACTGTGCTGGCAGAATTCAAATCCGAGCCTCCGTTCCTCTGGAATTCCCTAAAATGTATGAAAACATGTTTTACAGTATTCTGGCTCCCAGGATCGCAATCGCGAAATGAAGACAAGTATTTCCTACGTAAAATGACACGAGTAATCGAACTATGCCGGCAGAATTCAAATCCGAGCCTCTGTTCCTCTGGAGTTCACTAAAATGTATGAAAACGTGTTTTACAGTATCTTGGCTCCCAGGATCGCTATCAGGAAATGGAAGCAAGCATTTCCTACGTAAAATGACACGAGTAATCGAGCTGTCCCGGCACAATTCAAATACGAGCCTCTGTTCCACTGGAATTCGCAAATATGTATGAAAACATGTTTTACAGTATTCTGGCTCCCAGGATCGCTATCAGGAAATGGAAGCAACCATTTCCTACGTAAAATGACACGAGTAATCGAACTGTGCCGGCCGAATTCAAATACGAGCCTCCGTTCCTCTGGAATTCACAAATATGTATGAAAACGTGTTTTAGAGTATTCTGGCTCCCAGGATCGCTATCAGGAAATGGAAACAATCATTTCCTACGTAAAATGACACGAGTAATCGAATGCTGGCGGCAGAATTCAAATCGGAGCATCCGTTCCTTTGGAATTCACTAAAATGTATGAAAACATGTTTTACAGTATTCTGGCTCCCAGGATCGCTATCAGGAAATGGAAGCAAGCATTTCCTACGTAAAATGACACGAGTAATCGAACTGTGCTGGCAGAATTCAAATCCGAGCCTCCGTTCCTCTGGAATTCCCTAAAATGTATGAAAACATGTTTTACAGTATTCTGGCTCCCAGGATCGTAATCGCGAAATGAAGACAAGTATTTCCTACGTAAAATGACACGAGTAATCGAACTATGCCGGCAGAATTCAAATCCGAGCCTCTGTTCCTCTGGAATTCACAAATATGTATGAAAACGTGTTTTACAGTATTCTGGCTCCCAGGATCGCTATCAGGAAATGGAAACAAGCATTTCCTACGTAAAATGACACGAGTAATCGAATGCTGGCGGCAGAATTCAAATCGGAGCAGCCGTTCCTCTGGAATTCACTAAAATGTATGAAAACATGTTTTACAGTATTCTGGCTCCCAGGATCGCTATCAGGAAATGGAAGCAAGCATTTCCTACGTAAAATGACACGAGTAATCGAACTGTGCCGGCAGAATTCAAATCCGAGCCTCCGTTCCTCTGGAATTCCCTAAAATGTATGAAAACATGTTTTACAGTATTCTGGCTCCCAGTATCGCTATCGGGAAATGAGAACAAGCATTTCCTGCGTAAAATGACACGAGTAATCGAACTGTGTCGGCAGAATTCGAATACGAGCCTCTGTTCCTCTGGAGTTCACTAAAATGTATGACAACGTGTTTTACAGTATTTTGGCTCCCAGGATCGCTATCAGGAAATGGAAGCAAGCATTTCCTACGTAAAATGACACGAGTAATCGAACTGTGCCGGCCGAATTCAAATCCGAGCCTCCGTTCCTCTGGAATTCACAAATATGTATGAAAACGTGTTTTACAGTATTCTGGCTCCCAGGATCGCTATCAGGAAATGGAAACAAGCATTTCCTACGTAAAATGACACGAGTAATCGAATGCTGGCGGCAGAATTCAAATCGGAGCATCCGTTCCTCTGGAATTCACTAAAATGTATGAAAACATGTTTTACAGTATTCTGGCTCCCAGGATCGCTATCAGGAAATGGAAGCAAGCATTTCCTACGTAAAATGACACGAGTAATCGAACTGTGCTGGCAGAATTCAAATCCGAGCCTCCGTTCCTCTGGAATTCCCTAAAATGTATGAAAACATGTTTTACAGTATTTTGGCTCCCAGGATCGCTATCAGGAAATGGAAGCAAGCATTTCCTACGTAAAATGACACGAGTAATCGAGTGCTGGCGGCAGAATTCAAATCGGAGCATCCGTTCCTCTGGAATTCACTAAAATGTATGAAAACATGTTTTACAGTATTCTGGCTCCCAGTATCGCTATCGGGAAATGAGAACAAGCATTTCCTGCGTAAAATGACACGAGTAATCGAACTGTGTCGGCAGAATTCGAATACGAGCCTCTGTTCCTCTGGAGTTCACTAAAATGTATGAAAACGTGTTTTACAGTATTTTGGCTCCCAGGATCGCTATCAGGAAATGGAAGCAAGCATTTCCTACGTAAAATGACACGAGTAATCGAACTGTGCCGACAGAATTCAAATCCGAGCCTCCGTTCCTCTGGAATTCCCTAAAATGTATGAAAACATGTTTTACACAATTTTGGCTCCCAGGATCGCTATCGGGAAATGGGAACAAGCATTTCCTGCGTAAAATGACACGACTAATCGAATGCTGTCGGCAGAATTCAAATCCGAGCCTCCGTTCCTCTGGAATTCACAAATATGTATCAAAACGTGTTTTACAGTATTCTGGCTCCCAGGATCGCAATCGCGAAATTAAGACAAGTATTTCCTACGTAAAATGACACGAGTAATCGAACTATGCCGGCAGAATTCAAATCCGAGCCTCTGTTCTTCTGGAAATCACAAATATGCATGAAAACGTGTTTTACAGTATTTTGGCTCCCAGTATCGCTATCGGGAAATGAGAACAAGCATTTCCTGCGTAAAATGACACGAGTAATCGAACTGTGTCGGCAGAATTCGAATACGAGCCTCTGTTCCTCTGGAGTTCTCTAAAATGTATGAAAACGTGTTTTACAGTATCTTGGCTCCCAGGATCGCTATCAGGAAATGGAAGCAAGCATTTCCTACGTAAAATGACACGAGTAATCGAACTGTGCCGACAGAATTCAAATCCGAGCCTCCGTTCCTCTGGAATTCCCTAAAATGTATGAAAACATGTTTTACAGTATTCTGGCTCCCAGTATCGCTATCGGGAAATGAGAACAAGCATTTCCTGCGTAAAATGACACGAGTAATCGAACTGTGTCGGCAGAATTCGAATAGGAGCCTCTGTTCCTCTGGAGTTCACTAAAATGTATGAAAACGTGTTTTACAGTATTTTGGCTCCCAGGATCGCTATCAGGAAATGGAAACAAGCATTTCCTACGTAAAATGACACGAGTAATCGAATGCTGGCGGCAGAATTCAAATCGGAGCATCCGTTCCTCTGGAATTCACTAAAATGTATGAAAACATGTTTTACAGTATTCTGGCTCCCAGGATCGCTATCAGGAAATGGAAGCAAGCATTTCCAACGTAAAATGACACGAGTAATCGAACTGTGCTGGCAGACTTCAAATCCGAGCCTCCGTTCCTCTGGAATTCCCTAAAATGTATGAAAACATGTTTTACAGTATTCTGGCTCCCAGGATCGCTATCAGGAAATGGAAGCAAGCATATCCTACGTAAAATGACACGAGTAATCGAGTGCTGGCGACAGAATTCAAATCGGAGCATCCGTTCCTCTGGAATTCACTAAAATGTATGAAAACATGTTTTACAGTATTCTGGCTCCCAGTATCGCTATCGGGAAATGAGAACAAGCATTTCCTGCGTAAAATGACACGAGTAATCGAACTGTGTCGGCAGAATTCGAATACGAGCCTCTGTTCCTCTGGAGTTCACTAAAATGTATGAAAACGTGTTTTACAGTATTTTGGCTCCCAGGATCGCTATCAGGCAATGGAAGCAAGCATTTCCTACGTAAAATGACACGAGTAATCGAACTATGCCGGCAGAATTCAAATCCGAGCCTGTGTTCCTCTGGAATTCACAAATATGTATGAAAACGTGTTTTACACAATTTTGGCTCCCAGGATCGCTATCGGGAAATGGGAACAAGCATTTCCTGCGTAAAATGACACGACTAATCGAATGCTGTCGGCAGAATTCAAATCCGAGCCTCCGTTCCTCTGGAATTCACTAAAATGTATGAAAACATGTTTTACAGTATTCTGGCTCCCAGTATCGCTATCGGGAAATGAGAACAAGCATTTCCTGCGTAAAATGACACGAGTAATCGAACTGTGTCGGCAGAATTCGAATACGAGCCTCTGTTCCTCTGGAATTCCCTAAAATGTATGAAAACATGTTTTACAGTATTCTGGCTCCCAGGATCGCTATCAGGAAATGGAAGCAAGCATTTCCTACGTAAAATGACACGAGTAATCGAACTGTGTCGGCAGAATTCGAATACGAGCCTCTGTTCCTCTGGAGTTCACTAAAATGTATGAAAACGTGTTTTACAGTATTTTGGCTCCCAGGATCGCTATCAGGAAATGGAAGCAAGCATTTCCTACGTAAAATGACACGAGTAATCGAACTGTGCCGACAGAATTCAAATCCGAGCCTCCGTTCCTCTGGAATTCCCTAAAATGTATGAAAACATGTTTTACAGTATTCTGGCTCCCAGGATCGCAATCGGGAAATGAAGACAAGTATTTCCTACGTAAAATGACACGAGTAATCGAACTGTGCCGGCAGAATTCAAATACGAGCCTCTGTTCCTCTGGGATTCACTAAAATGTATGAAAACGTGTTTTACAGTATTTTGGCTGCCAGGATCGCTATCGGGAAATGGGAACAAGCATTTCCTGCGTAAAATGCCACGACTAATCGAATGCTGTCGGCAGAATTCAAATCCGAGCCTCTGTTCTTCTGGAAATCACAAATATGCATGAAAACGTGTTTTACAGTATTTTGGCTCCCAGGATCGCTATCAGGAAATGGAAACAAGCATTTCCTACGTAAAATGACACGAGTAATCGAACTGTGCCGACAGAATTCAAATCCGAGCCTCTGTTCCTCTGGAATTCACAAATATGTATGAAAACGTGTTTTACAGTATTCTGGCTCCCAGGATCGCAATCGGGAAATGAAGACAAGTATTTCCTACGTAAAATGACACCAGTAATCGAACTGTGCCGGCAGAATTCAAATACGAGCCTCTGTTCCTCTGGAATTCACTAAAATGTATGAAAACGTGTTTTACAGTATTTTGGCTCCCAGGATCGCTATCAGGAAATGGAAACAAGTATTTCCTACGTAAAATGACACGGCTAATCGAACTGTGCCGGCAGAATTCAAATCCGAGCCTCCGTTCCTCTGGAATTCACAAATATGTATGAAAACGTGTTTTACACAATTTTGGCTCCCAGGATCGCTATCGGGAAATGGGAACAAGCATTTCCTGCGTAAAATGACACGACTAATCGAATGCTGTCGGCAGAATTCAAATCCGAGCCTCCGTTCCTCTGGAGTTCACTAAAATGTATGAAAACGTGTTTTACAGTATCTTGGCTCCCAGGATCGCTATCAGGAAATGGAAGCAAGCATTTCCTACGTAAAATGACACGAGTAATCGAACTGTGCCGACAGAATTCAAATCCGAGCCTCCGTTCCTCTGGAATTCCCTAAAATGTATGAAAACATGTTTTACAGTATTCTGGCTCCCAGGATCGCTATCAGGAAATGGAAGCAAGCATTTCCTACGTAAAATGACACGAGTAATCGAACTGTGTCGGCAGAATTCGAATACGAGCCTCTGTTCCTCTGGAGTTCACTAAAATGTATGAAAACGTGTTTTACAGTATTTTGGCTCCCAGGATCGCTATCAGGAAATGGAAGCAAGCATTTCCTACGTAAAATGACACGAGTAATCGAACTGTGCCGACAGAATTCAAATCCGAGCCTCCGTTCCTCTGGAATTCCCTAAAATGTATGAAAACATGTTTTACAGTATTCTGGCTCCCAGGATCGCAATCGGGAAATGAAGACAAGTATTTCCTACGTAAAATGACACGAGTAATCGAACTGTGCCGGCAGAATTCAAATACGAGCCTCTGTTCCTCTGGGATTCACTAAAATGTATGAAAACGTGTTTTACAGTATTTTGGCTGCCAGGATCGCTATCGGGAAATGGGAACAAGCATTTCCTGCGTAAAATGCCACGACTAATCGAATGCTGTCGGCAGAATTCAAATCCGAGCCTCTGTTCTTCTGGAAATCACAAATATGCATGAAAACGTGTTTTACAGTATTTTGGCTCCCAGGATCGCTATCAGGAAATGGAAACAAGCATTTCCTACGTAAAATGACACGAGTAATCGAACTGTGCCGACAGAATTCAAATCCGAGCCTCTGTTCCTCTGGAATTCACAAATATGTATGAAAACGTGTTTTACAGTATTCTGGCTCCCAGGATCGCAATCGGGAAATGAAGACAAGTATTTCCTACGCAAAATGACACCAGTAATCGAACTGTGCCGGCAGAATTCAAATACGAGCCTCTGTTCCTCTGGAATTCACTAAAATGTATGAAAACGTGTTTTACAGTATTTTGGCTCCCAGGATCGCTATCAGGAAATGGAAACAAGTATTTCCTACGTAAAATGACACGGCTAATCGAACTATGCCGGCAGAATTCAAATCCGAGCCTCCGTTCCTCTGGAATTCACAAATATGTATGAAAACGTGTTTTACACAATTTTGGCTCCCAGGATCGCTATCGGGAAATGGGAACAAGCATTTCCTGCGTAAAATGACACGACTAATCGAATGCTGTCGGCAGAATTCAAATCCGAGCCTCCGTTCCTCTGGAATTCACAAATATGTATCAAAACGTGTTTTACAGTATTCTGGCTCCCAGGATCGCTATCAGGAAATGGAAGCAAGCATTTCCAACGTAAAATGACACGAGTAATCGAACTGTGCTGGCAGACTTCAAATCCGAGCCTCCGTTCCTCTGGAATTCCCTAAAATGTATGAAAACATGTTTTACAGTATTCTGGCTCCCAGGATCGCTATCAGGAAATGGAAGCAAGCATATCCTACGTAAAATGACACGAGTAATCGAGTGCTGGCGACAGAATTCAAATCGGAGCATCCGTTCCTCTGGAATTCACTAAAATGTATGAAAACATGTTTTACAGTATTCTGGCTCCCAGTATCGCTATCGGGAAATGAGAACAAGCATTTCCTGCGTAAAATGACACGAGTAATCGAACTGTGTCGGCAGAATTCGAATACGAGCCTCTGTTCCTCTGGAGTTCACTAAAATGTATGAAAACGTGTTTTACAGTATTTTGGCTCCCAGGATCGCTATCAGGCAATGGAAACAAGCATTTCCTACGTAAAATGACACGAGTAATCGAACTATGCCGGCAGAATTCAAATCCGAGCCTGTGTTCCTCTGGAATTCACAAATATGTATGAAAACGTGTTTTACACAATTTTGGCTCCCAGGATCGCTATCGGGAAATGGGAACAAGCATTTCCTGCGTAAAATGACACGACTAATCGAATGCTGTCGGCAGAATTCAAATCCGAGCCTCTGTTCCTCTGGAATTCACTAAAATGTATGAAAACATGTTTTACAGTATTCTGGCTCCCAGTATCGCTATCGGGAAATGAGAACAAGCATTTCCTGCGTAAAATGACACGAGTAATCGAACTGTGTCGGCAGAATTCGAATACGAGCCTCTGTTCCTCTGGAGTTCACTAAAATGTATGAAAACGTGTTTTACAGTATTTTGGCTCCCAGGATCGCTATCAGGAAATGGAAGCAAGCATTTCCTACGTAAAATGACACGAGTAATCGAACTGTGCCGACAGAATTCAAATCCGAGCCTCCGTTCCTCTGGAATTCCCTAAAATGTATGAAAACATGTTTTACAGTATTCTGGCTCCCAGGATCGCAATCGGGAAATGAAGACAAGTATTTCCTACGTAAAATGACACGAGTAATCGAACTGTGCCGGCAGAATTCAAATACGAGCCTCTGTTCCTCTGGGATTCACTAAAATGTATGAAAACGTGTTTTACAGTATTTTGGCTGCCAGGATCGCTATCGGGAAATGGGAACAAGCATTTCCTGCGTAAAATGCCACGACTAATCGAATGCTGTCGGCAGAATTCAAATCCGAGCCTCTGTTCTTCTGGAAATCACAAATATGCATGAAAACGTGTTTTACAGTATTTTGGCTCCCAGGATCGCTATCAGGAAATGGAAACAAGCATTTCCTACGTAAAATGACACGAGTAATCGAACTGTGCCGACAGAATTCAAATCCGAGCCTCTGTTCCTCTGGAATTCACAAATATGTATGAAAACGTGTTTTACAGTATTTTGGCTCCCAGGATCGCTATCAGGAAATGGAAACAAGTATTTCCTACGTAAAATGACACGGCTAATCGAACTGTGCCGGCAGAATTCAAATCCGAGCCTCCGTTCCTCTGGAATTCCCTAAAATGTATGAAAACATGTTTTACAGTATTCTGGCTCCCAGGATCGCTATCAGGAAATGGAAGCAAGCATTTCCTACGTAAAATGACACGAGTAATCGAACTGTGTCGGCAGAATTCGAATACGAGCCTCTGTTCCTCTGGAGTTCACTAAAATGTATGAAAACGTGTTTTACAGTATTTTGGCTCCCAGGATCGCTATCAGGAAATGGAAGCAAGCATTTCCTACGTAAAATGACACGAGTAATCGAACTGTGCCGACAGAATTCAAATCCGAGCCTCCGTTCCTCTGGAATTCCCTAAAATGTATGAAAACATGTTTTACAGTATTCTGGCTCCCAGGATCGCAATCGGGAAATGAAGACAAGTATTTCCTACGTAAAATGACACGAGTAATCGAACTGTGCCGGCAGAATTCAAATACGAGCCTCTGTTCCTCTGGGATTCACTAAAATGTATGAAAACGTGTTTTACAGTATTTTGGCTGCCAGGATCGCTATCGGGAAATGGGAACAAGCATTTCCTGCGTAAAATGCCACGACTAATCGAATGCTGTCGGCAGAATTCAAATCCGAGCCTCTGTTCTTCTGGAAATCACAAATATGCATGAAAACGTGTTTTACAGTATTCTGGCTCCCAGGATCGCTATCAGGAAATGGAAGCAAGCATTTCCTACGTAAAATGACACGAGTAATCGAACTGTGCCGACAGAATTCAAATCCGAGCCTCTGTTCCTCTGGAATTCACAAATATGTATGAAAACGTGTTTTACAGTATTCTGGCTCCCAGGATCGCAATCGGGAAATGAAGACAAGTATTTCCTACGTAAAATGACACCAGTAATCGAACTGTGCCGGCAGAATTCAAATACGAGCCTCTGTTCCTCTGGAATTCACTAAAATGTATGAAAACGTGTTTTACAGTATTTTGGCTCCCAGGATCGCTATCAGGAAATGGAAACAAGTATTTCCTACGTAAAATGACACGGCTAATCGAACTGTGCCGGCAGAATTCAAATCCGAGCCTCCGTTCCTCTGGAATTCACAAATATGTATGAAAACGTGTTTTACACAATTTTGGCTCCCAGGATCGCTATCGGGAAATGGGAACAAGCATTTCCTGCGTAAAATGACACGACTAATCGAATGCTGTCGGCAGAATTCAAATCCGAGCCTCCGTTCCTCTGGAATTCACAAATATGTATCAAAACGTGTTTTACAGTATTCTGGCTCCCAGGATCGCTATCAGGAAATGGAAGCAAGCATTTCCTACGTAAAATGACACGAGTAATCGAACTGTGCTGGCAGACTTCAAATCCGAGCCTCCGTTCCTCTGGAATTCCCTAAAATGTATGAAAACATGTTTTACAGTATTCTGGCTCCCAGGATCGCTATCAGGAAATGGAAGCAAGCATATCCTACGTAAAATGACACGAGTAATCGAGTGCTGGCGACAGAATTCAAATCGGAGCATCCGTTCCTCTGGAATTCACTAAAATGTATGAAAACATGTTTTACAGTATTCTGGCTCCCAGTATCGCTATCGGGAAATGAGAACAAGCATTTCCTGCGTAAAATGACACGAGTAATCGAACTGTGTCGGCAGAATTCGAATACGAGCCTCTGTTCCTCTGGAGTTCCCTAAAATGTATGAAAACGTGTTTTACAGTATTTTGGCTCCCAGGATCGCTATCAGGCAATGGAAACAAGCATTTCCTACGTAAAATGACACGAGTAATCGAACTATGCCGGCAGAATTCAAATCCGAGCCTGTGTTCCTCTGGAATTCACAAATATGTATGAAAACGTGTTTTACACAATTTTGGCTCCCAGGATCGCTATCGGGAAATGGGAACAAGCATTTCCTGCGTAAAATGACACGACTAATCGAATGCTGTCGGCAGAATTCAAATCCGAGCCTCCGTTCCTCTGGAATTCACTAAAATGTATGAAAACATGTTTTACAGTATTCTGGCTCCCAGTATCGCTATCGGGAAATGAGAACAAGCATTTCCTGCGTAAAATGACACGACTAATCGAACTGTGTCGGCAGAATTCGAATACGAGCCTCTGTTCCTCTGGAGTTCACTAAAATGTATGAAAACGTGTTTTACAGTATTTTGGCTCCCAGGATCGCTATCAGGAAATGGAAGCAAGCATTTCCTACGTAAAATGACACGAGTAATCGAACTGTGCCGACAGAATTCAAATCCGAGCCTCCGTTCCTCTGGAATTCCCTAAAATGTATGAAAACATGTTTTACACAATTTTGGCTCCCAGGATCGCTATCGGGAAATGGGAACAAGCATTTCCTGCGTAAAATGACACGACTAATCGAATGCTGTCGGCAGAATTCAAATCCGAGCCTCCGTTCCTCTGGAATTCACAAATATGTATCAAAACGTGTTTTACAGTATTCTGGCTCCCAGGATCGCAATCGCGAAATTAAGACAAGTATTTCCTACGTAAAATGACACGAGTAATCGAACTATGCCGGCAGAATTCAAATCCGAGCCTCTGTTCTTCTGGAAATCACAAATATGCATGAAAACGTGTTTTACAGTATTTTGGCTCCCAGTATCGCTATCGGGAAATGAGAACAAGCATTTCCTGCGTAAAATGACACGAGTAATCGAACTGTGTCGGCAGAATTCGAATACGAGCCTCTGTTCCTCTGGAGTTCTCTAAAATGTATGAAAACGTGTTTTACAGTATCTTGGCTCCCAGGATCGCTATCAGGAAATGGAAGCAAGCATTTCCTACGTAAAATGACACGAGTAATCGAACTGTGGCGACAGAATTCAAATCCGAGCCTCCGTTCCTCTGGAATTCCCTAAAATGTATGAAAACATGTTTTACAGTATTCTGGCTCCCAGTATCGCTATCGGGAAATGAGAACAAGCATTTCCTGCGTAAAATGACACGAGTAATCGAACTGTGTCGGCAGAATTCGAATACGAGCCTCTGTTCCTCTGGAGTTCACTAAAATGTATGAAAACGTGTTTTACAGTATTTTGGCTCCCAGGATCGCTATCAGGAAATGGAAACAAGCATTTCCTACGTAAAATGACACGAGTAATCGAATGCTGGCGACAGAATTCAAATCGGAGCATCCGTTCCTCTGGAATTCACTAAAATGTATGAAAACATGTTTTACAGTATTCTGGCTCCCAGTATCGCTATCGGGAAATGAGAACAAGCATTTCCTGCGTAAAATGACACGAGTAATCGAACTGTGTCGGCAGAATTCGAATACGAGCCTCTGTTCCTCTGGAGTTCACTAAAATGTATGAAAACGTGTTTTACAGTATTTTGGCTCCCAGGATCGCTATCAGGCAATGGAAACAAGCATTTCCTACGTAAAATGACACGAGTAATCGAACTATGCCGGCAGAATTCAAATCCGAGCCTCTGTTCCTCTGGAATTCACAAATATGTATGAAAACGTGTTTTACACAATTTTGGCTCCCAGGATCGCTATCGGGAAATGGGAACAAGCATTTCCTGCGTAAAATGACACGAGTAATCGAATGCTGTCGGCAGAATTCAAATCCGAGCCTCCGTTCCTCTGGAATTCACAAATATGTATCAAAACGTGTTTTACAGTATTCTGGCTCCCAGGATCGCAATCGCGAAATGAAGACAAGTATTTCCTACGTAAAATGACACGAGTAATCGAACTATGCCGGCAGAATTCAAATCCGAGCCTCTGTTCCTCTGGAATTCACTAAAATGTATGAAAACGTGTTTTACAGTATTTTGGCTGCCAGGATCGCTATCGGGAAATGGGAACAAGCATTTCCTGCGTAAAATGACACGACTAATCGAATGCTGTCGGCAGAATTCAAATCCGAGCCTCTGTTCTTCTGGAAATCACAAATATGCATGAAAACGTGTTTTACAGTATTTTGGCTCCCAGTATCGCTATCGGGAAATGAGAACAAGCATTTCCTGCGTAAAATGACACGAGTAATCGAACTGTGCTGGCAGAATTCAAATCCGAGCCTCCGTTCCTCTGGAATTCCCTAAAATGTATGAAAACATGTTTTACAGTATTCTGGCTCCCAGGATCGCAATCGCGAAATGAAGACAAGTATTTCCTACGTAAAATGACACGAGTAATCGAACTATGCCGGCAGAATTCAAATCCGAGCCTCTGTTCCTCTGGAATTCACAAATATGTATGAAAACGTGTTTTACAGTATTCTGGCTCCCAGGATCGCTATCAGGAAATGGAAACAAGCATTTCCTACGTAAAATGACACGAGTAATCGAATGCTGGCGGCAGAATTCAAATCGGAGCATCCGTTCCTCTGGAATTCACTAAAATGTATGAAAACATGTTTTACAGTATTCTGGCTCCCAGTATCGCTATCGGGAAATGAGAACAAGCATTTCCTGCGTAAAATGACACGAGTAATCGAACTGTGTCGGCAGAATTCGAATACGAGCCTCTTTTCCTCTGGAGTTCACTAAAATGTATGAAAACGTGTTTTACAGTATTTTGGCTCCCAGGATCGCTATCAGGAAATGGAAACGAGCATTTCCTACGTAAAATGACACGAGTAATCGAATGCTGGCGGCAGAATTCAAATCGGAGCATCCGTTCCTCTGGAATTCACTAAAATGTATGAAAACATGTTTTACAGTATTCTGGCTCCCAGGATCGCTATCAGGAAATGGAAGCAAGCATTTCCTACGTAAAATGACACGAGTAATCGAATGCTGGCGGCAGAATTCAAATCGGAGCATCCGTTCCTCTGGAATTCACTAAAATGTATGAAAACATGTTTTACAGTATTCTGGCTCCCAGGATCGCTATCAGGAAATGGAAGCAAGCATTTCCTACGTAAAATGACACGAGTAATCGAACTGTGCTGGCAGAATTCAAATCCGAGCCTCCGTTCCTCTGGAATTCCCTAAAATGTATGAAAACATGTTTTACAGTATTTTGGCTCCCAGGATCGCTATCAGGAAATGGAAGCAAGCATTTCCTACGTAAAATGACACGAGTAATCGAGTGCTGGCGGCAGAATTCAAATCGGAGCATCCGTTCCTCTGGAATTCACTAAAATGTATGAAAACATGTTTTACAGTATTCTGGCTCCCAGTATCGCTATCGGGAAATGGGAACAAGCATTTCCTGCGTAAAATGACACGAGTAATCGAACTGTGTCGGCAGAATTCGAATACGAGCCTCTGTTCCTCTGGAGTTCACTAAAATGTATGAAAACGTGTTTTACAGTATTTTGGCTCCCAGGATCGCTATCAGGAAATGGAAGCAAGCATTTCCTACGTAAAATGACACGAGTAATCGAACTGTGCCGACAGAATTCAAATCCGAGCCTCCGTTCCTCTGGAATTCCCTAAAATGTATGAAAACATGTTTTACACAATTTTGGCTCCCAGGATCGCTATCGGGAAATGGGAACAAGCATTTCCTGCGTAAAATGACACGACTAATCGAATGCTGTCGGCAGAATTCAAATCCGAGCCTCCGTTCCTCTGGAATTCACAAATATGTATCAAAACGTGTTTTACAGTATTCTGGCTCCCAGGATCGCAATCGCGAAATTAAGACAAGTATTTCCTACGTAAAATGACACGAGTAATCGAACTATGCCGGCAGAATTCAAATCCGAGCCTCTGTTCTTCTGGAAATCACAAATATGCATGAAAACGTGTTTTACAGTATTTTGGCTCCCAGTATCGCTATCGGGAAATGAGAACAAGCATTTCCTGCGTAAAATGACACGAGTAATCGAACTGTGTCGGCAGAATTCGAATACGAGCCTCTTTTCCTCTGGAGTTCACTAAAATGTATGAAAACGTGTTTTACAGTATTTTGGCTCCCAGGATCGCTATCAGGAAATGGAAACAAGCATTTCCTACGTAAAATGACACGAGTAATCGAATGCTGGCGGCAGAATTCAAATCGGAGCATCCGTTCCTCTGGAATTCACTAAAATGTATGAAAACATGTTTTACAGTATTCTGGCTCCCAGGATCGCTATCAGGAAATGGAAGCAAGCATTTCCTACGTAAAATGACACGAGTAATCGAACTGTGCTGGCAGAATTCAAATCCGAGCCTCCGTTCCTCTGGAATTCCCTAAAATGTATGAAAACATGTTTTACAGTATTTTGGCTCCCAGGATCGCTATCAGGAAATGGAAGCAAGCATTTCCTACGTAAAATGACACGAGTAATCGAGTGCTGGCGGCAGAATTCAAATCGGAGCATCCGTTCCTCTGGAATTCACTAAAATGTATGAAAACATGTTTTACAGTATTCTGGCTCCCAGTATCGCTATCGGGAAATGAGAACAAGCATTTCCTGCGTAAAATGACACGAGTAATCGAACTGTGTCGGCAGAATTCGAATACGAGCCTCTGTTCCTCTGGAGTTCACTAAAATGTATGAAAACGTGTTTTACAGTATTTTGGCTCCCAGGATCGCTATCAGGAAATGGAAGCAAGCATTTCCTACGTAAAATGACACGAGTAATCGAACTGTGCCGACAGAATTCAAATCCGAGCCTCCGTTCCTCTGGAATTCCCTAAAATGTATGAAAACATGTTTTACACAATTTTGGCTCCCAGGATCGCTATCGGGAAATGGGAACAAGCATTTCCTGCGTAAAATGACACGACTAATCGAATGCTGTCGGCAGAATTCAAATCCGAGCCTCCGTTCCTCTGGAATTCACAAATATGTATCAAAACGTGTTTTACAGTATTCTGGCTCCCAGGATCGCAATCGCGAAATTAAGACAAGTATTTCCTACGTAAAATGACACGAGTAATCGAACTATGCCGGCAGAATTCAAATCCGAGCCTCTGTTCTTCTGGAAATCACAAATATGCATGAAAACGTGTTTTACAGTATTTTGGCTCCCAGTATCGCTATCGGGAAATGAGAACAAGCATTTCCTGCGTAAAATGACACGAGTAATCGAACTGTGTCGGCAGAATTCGAATACGAGCCTCTTTTCCTCTGGAGTTCACTAAAATGTATGAAAACGTGTTTTACAGTATTTTGGCTCCCAGGATCGCTATCAGGAAATGGAAGCAAGCATTTCCTACGTAAAATGACACGAGTAATCGAACTGTGCCGACAGAATTCAAATCCGAGCCTCCGTTCCTCTGGAATTCCCTAAAATGTATGAAAACATGTTTTACACAATTTTGGCTCCCAGGATCGCTATCGGGAAATGGGAACAAGCATTTCCTGCGTAAAATGACACGACTAATCGAATGCTGTCGGCAGAATTCAAATCCGAGCCTCCGTTCCTCTGGAATTCACAAATATGTATCAAAACGTGTTTTACAGTATTCTGGCTCCCAGGATCGCAATCGCGAAATTAAGACAAGTATTTCCTACGTAAAATGACACGAGTAATCGAACTATGCCGGCAGAATTCAAATCCGAGCCTCTGTTCTTCTGGAAATCACAAATATGCATGAAAACGTGTTTTACAGTATTTTGGCTCCCAGTATCGCTATCGGGAAATGAGAACAAGCATTTCCTGCGTAAAATGACACGAGTAATCGAACTGTGTCGGCAGAATTCGAATACGAGCCTCTTTTCCTCTGGAGTTCACTAAAATGTATGAAAACGTGTTTTACAGTATTTTGGCTCCCAGGATCGCTATCAGGAAATGGAAACAAGCATTTCCTACGTAAAATGACACGAGTAATCGAATGCTGGCGGCAGAATTCAAATCGGAGCATCCGTTCCTCTGGAATTCACTAAAATGTATGAAAACATGTTTTACAGTATTCTGGCTCCCAGGATCGCTATCAGGAAATGGAAGCAAGCATTTCCTACGTAAAATGACACGAGTAATCGAACTGTGCTGGCAGAATTCAAATCCGAGCCTCCGTTCCTCTGGAATTCCCTAAAATGTATGAAAACATGTTTTACAGTATTTTGGCTCCCAGGATCGCTATCAGGAAATGGAAGCAAGCATTTCCTACGTAAAATGACACGAGTAATCGAATGCTGGCGGCAGAATTCAAATCGGAGCATCCGTTCCTCTGGAATTCACTAAAATGTATGAAAACATGTTTTACAGTATTCTGGCTCCCAGGATCGCTATCAGGAAATGGAAGCAAGCATTTCCAACGTAAAATGACACGAGTAATCGAACTGTGCTGGCAGAATTCAAATCCGAGCCTCCGTTCCTCTGGAATTCCCTAAAATGTATGAAAACATGTTTTACAGTATTTTGGCTCCCAGTATCGCTATCGGGAAATGAGAACAAGCATTTCCTGCGTAAAATGACACGAGTAATCGAACTGTGTCGGCAGAATTCGAATACGAGCCTCTGTTCCTCTGGAGTTCTCTAAAATGTATGAAAACGTGTTTTACAGTATCTTGGCTCCCAGGATCGCTATCAGGAAATGGAAGCAAGCATTTCCTACGTAAAATGACACGAGTAATCGAACTGTGCCGACAGAATTCAAATCCGAGCCTCCGTTCCTCTGGAATTCCCTAAAATGTATGAAAACATGTTTTACAGTATTCTGGCTCCCAGTATCGCTATCGGGAAATGAGAACAAGCATTTCCTGCGTAAAATGACACGAGTAATCGAACTGTGTCGGCAGAATTCGAATACGAGCCTCTGTTCCTCTGGAGTTCACTAAAATGTATGAAAACGTGTTTTACAGTATTTTGGCTCCCAGGATCGCTATCAGGAAATGGAAACAAGCATTTCCTACGTAAAATGACACGAGTAATCGAATGCTGGCGGCAGAATTCAAATCGGAGCATCCGTTCCTCTGGAATTCACTAAAATGTATGAAAACATGTTTTACAGTATTCTGGCTCCCAGGATCGCTATCAGGAAATGGAAGCAAGCATTTCCAACGTAAAATGACACGAGTAATCGAACTGTGCTGGCAGACTTCAAATCCGAGCCTCCGTTCCTCTGGAATTCCCTAAAATGTATGAAAACATGTTTTACAGTATTCTGGCTCCCAGGATCGCTATCAGGAAATGGAAGCAAGCATATCCTACGTAAAATGACACGAGTAATCGAGTGCTGGCGACAGAATTCAAATCGGAGCATCCGTTCCTCTGGAATTCACTAAAATGTATGAAAACATGTTTTACAGTATTCTGGCTCCCAGTATCGCTATCGGGAAATGAGAACAAGCATTTCCTGCGTAAAATGACACGAGTAATCGAACTGTGTCGGCAGAATTCGAATACGAGCCTCTGTTCCTCTGGAGTTCACTAAAATGTATGAAAACGTGTTTTACAGTATTTTGGCTCCCAGGATCGCTATCAGGCAATGGAAACAAGCATTTCCTACGTAAAATGACACGAGTAATCGAACTATGCCGGCAGAATTCAAATCCGAGCCTGTGTTCCTCTGGAATTCACAAATATGTATGAAAACGTGTTTTACACAATTTTGGCTCCCAGGATCGCTATCGGGAAATGGGAACAAGCATTTCCTGCGTAAAATGACACGACTAATCGAATGCTGTCGGCAGAATTCAAATCCGAGCCTCCGTTCCTCTGGAATTCACTAAAATGTATGAAAACATGTTTTACAGTATTCTGGCTCCCAGTATCGCTATCGGGAAATGAGAACAAGCATTTCCTGCGTAAAATGACACGAGTAATCGAACTGTGTCGGCAGAATTCGAATACGAGCCTCTGTTCCTCTGGAGTTCACTAAAATGTATGAAAACGTGTTTTACAGTATTCTGGCTCCCAGGATCGCTATCAGGAAATGGAAGCAAGCATTTCCAACGTAAAATGACACGAGTAATCGAACTGTGCTGGCAGACTTCAAATCCGAGCCTCCGTTCCTCTGGAATTCCCTAAAATGTATGAAAACATGTTTTACAGTATTCTGGCTCCCAGGATCGCAATCGCGAAATGAAGACAAGTATTTCCTACGTAAAATGACACGAGTAATCGAACTATGCCGGCAGAATTCAAATCCGAGCCTCTGTTCCTCTGGAATTCACAAATATGTATGAAAACGTGTTTTACAGTATTCTGGCTCCCAGGATCGCTATCAGGAAATGGAAACAAGCATTTCCTACGTAAAATGACACGAGTAATCGAATGCTGGCGGCAGAATTCAAATCGGAGCATCCGTTCCTCTGGAATTCACTAAAATGTATGAAAACATGTTTTACAGTATTCTGGCTCCCAGTATCGCTATCGGGAAATGAGAACAAGCATTTCCTGCGTAAAATGACACGAGTAATCGAACTGTGTCGGCAGAATTCGAATACGAGCCTCTTTTCCTCTGGAGTTCACTAAAATGTATGAAAACGTGTTTTACAGTATTTTGGCTCCCAGGATCGCTATCAGGAAATGGAAACAAGCATTTCCTACGTAAAATGACACGAGTAATCGAATGCTGGCGGCAGAATTCAAATCGGAGCATCCGTTCCTCTGGAATTCACTAAAATGTATGAAAACATGTTTTACAGTATTCTGGCTCCCAGGATCGCTATCAGGAAATGGAAGCAAGCATTTCCTACGTAAAATGACACGAGTAATCGAATGCTGGCGGCAGAATTCAAATCGGAGCATCCGTTCCTCTGGAATTCACTAAAATGTATGAAAACATGTTTTACAGTATTCTGGCTCCCAGGATCGCTATCAGGAAATGGAAGCAAGCATTTCCTACGTAAAATGACACGAGTAATCGAACTGTGCTGGCAGAATTCAAATCCGAGCCTCCGTTCCTCTGGAATTCCCTAAAATGTATGAAAACATGTTTTACAGTATTTTGGCTCCCAGGATCGCTATCAGGAAATGGAAGCAAGCATTTCCTACGTAAAATGACACGAGTAATCGAGTGCTGGCGGCAGAATTCAAATCGGAGCATCCGTTCCTCTGGAATTCACTAAAATGTATGAAAACATGTTTTACAGTATTCTGGCTCCCAGTATCGCTATCGGGAAATGAGAACAAGCATTTCCTGCGTAAAATGACACGAGTAATCGAACTGTGTCGGCAGAATTCGAATACGAGCCTCTGTTCCTCTGGAGTTCACTAAAATGTATGAAAACGTGTTTTACAGTATTTTGGCTCCCAGGATCGCTATCAGGAAATGGAAGCAAGCATTTCCTACGTAAAATGACACGAGTAATCGAACTGTGCCGACAGAATTCAAATCCGAGCCTCCGTTCCTCTGGAATTCCCTAAAATGTATGAAAACATGTTTTACACCATTTTGGCTCCCAGGATCGCTATCGGGAAATGGGAACAAGCATTTCCTGCGTAAAATGACACGACTAATCGAATGCTGTCGGCAGAATTCAAATCCGAGCCTCCGTTCCTCTGGAATTCACAAATATGTATCAAAACGTGTTTTACAGTATTCTGGCTCCCAGGATCGCAATCGCGAAATTAAGACAAGTATTTCCTACGTAAAATGACACGAGTAATCGAACTATGCCGGCAGAATTCAAATCCGAGCCTCTGTTCTTCTGGAAATCACAAATATGCATGAAAACGTGTTTTACAGTATTTTGGCTCCCAGTATCGCTATCGGGAAATGAGAACAAGCATTTCCTGCGTAAAATGACACGAGTAATCGAACTGTGTCGGCAGAATTCGAATACGAGCCTCTTTTCCTCTGGAGTTCACTAAAATGTATGAAAACGTGTTTTACAGTATTTTGGCTCCCAGGATCGCTATCAGGAAATGGAAACAAGCATTTCCTACGTAAAATGACACGAGTAATCGAATGCTGGCGGCAGAATTCAAATCGGAGCATCCGTTCCTCTGGAATTCACTAAAATGTATGAAAACATGTTTTACAGTATTCTGGCTCCCAGGATCGCTATCAGGAAATGGAAGCAAGCATTTCCTACGTAAAATGACACGAGTAATCGAACTGTGCTGGCAGAATTCAAATCCGAGCCTCCGTTCCTCTGGAATTCCCTAAAATGTATGAAAACATGTTTTACAGTATTTTGGCTCCCAGGATCGCTATCAGGAAATGGAAGCAAGCATTTCCTACGTAAAATGACACGAGTAATCGAGTGCTGGCGGCAGAATTCAAATCGGAGCATCCGTTCCTCTGGAATTCACTAAAATGTATGAAAACATGTTTTACAGTATTCTGGCTCCCAGTATCGCTATCGGGAAATGAGAACAAGCATTTCCTGCGTAAAATGACACGAGTAATCGAACTGTGTCGGCAGAATTCGAATACGAGCCTCTGTTCCTCTGGAGTTCACTAAAATGTATGAAAACGTGTTTTACAGTATTTTGGCTCCCAGTATCGCTATCGGGAAATGAGAACAAGCATTTCCTGCGTAAAATGACACGAGTAATCGAACTGTGTCGGCAGAATTCGAATACGAGCCTCTTTTCCTCTGGAGTTCACTAAAATGTATGAAAACGTGTTTTACAGTATTTTGGCTCCCAGGATCGCTATCAGGAAATGGAAACAAGCATTTCCTACGTAAAATGACACGAGTAATCGAATGCTGGCGGCAGAATTCAAATCGGAGCATCCGTTCCTCTGGAATTCACTAAAATGTATGAAAACATGTTTTACAGTATTCTGGCTCCCAGGATCGCTATCAGGAAATGGAAGCAAGCATTTCCTACGTAAAATGACACGAGTAATCGAACTGTGCTGGCAGAATTCAAATCCGAGCCTCCGTTCCTCTGGAATTCCCTAAAATGTATGAAAACATGTTTTACAGTATTTTGGCTCCCAGGATCGCTATCAGGAAATGGAAGCAAGCATTTCCTACGTAAAATGACACGAGTAATCGAGTGCTGGCGGCAGAATTCAAATCGGAGCATCCGTTCCTCTGGAATTCACTAAAATGTATGAAAACATGTTTTACAGTATTCTGGCTCCCAGTATCGCTATCGGGAAATGAGAACAAGCATTTCCTGCGTAAAATGACACGAGTAATCGAACTGTGTCGGCAGAATTCGAATACGAGCCTCTGTTCCTCTGGAGTTCACTAAAATGTATGAAAACGTGTTTTACAGTATTTTGGCTCCCAGGATCGCTATCAGGAAATGGAAGCAAGCATTTCCTACGTAAAATGACACGAGTAATCGAACTGTGCCGACAGAATTCAAATCCGAGCCTCCGTTCCTCTGGAATTCCCTAAAATGTATGAAAACATGTTTTACACAATTTTGGCTCCCAGGATCGCTATCGGGAAATGGGAACAAGCATTTCCTGCGTAAAATGACACGACTAATCGAATGCTGTCGGCAGAATTCAAATCCGAGCCTCCGTTCCTCTGGAATTCACAAATATGTATCAAAACGTGTTTTACAGTATTCTGGCTCCCAGGATCGCAATCGCGAAATTAAGACAAGTATTTCCTACGTAAAATGACACGAGTAATCGAACTATGCCGGCAGAATTCAAATCCGAGCCTCTGTTCTTCTGGAAATCACAAATATGCATGAAAACGTGTTTTACAGTATTTTGGCTCCCAGTATCGCTATCGGGAAATGAGAACAAGCATTTCCTGCGTAAAATGACACGAGTAATCGAACTGTGTCGGCAGAATTCGAATACGAGCCTCTGTTCCTCTGGAGTTCTCTAAAATGTATGAAAACGTGTTTTACAGTATCTTGGCTCCCAGGATCGCTATCAGGAAATGGAAGCAAGCATTTCCTACGTAAAATGACACGAGTAATCGAACTGTGCCGACAGAATTCAAATCCGAGCCTCCGTTCCTCTGGAATTCCCTAAAATGTATGAAAACATGTTTTACAGTATTCTGGCTCCCAGTATCGCTATCGGGAAATGAGAACAAGCATTTCCTGCGTAAAATGACACGAGTAATCGAGTGCTGGCGACAGAATTCAAATCGGAGCATCCGTTCCTCTGGAATTCACTAAAATGTATGAAAACATGTTTTACAGTATTCTGGCTCCCAGTATCGCTATCGGGAAATGAGAACAAGCATTTCCTGCGTAAAATGACACGAGTAATCGAACTGTGTCGGCAGAATTCGAATACGAGCCTCTGTTCCTCTGGAGTTCACTAAAATGTATGAAAACGTGTTTTACAGTATTTTGGCTCCCAGGATCGCTATCAGGCAATGGAAACAAGCATTTCCTACGTAAAATGACACGAGTAATCGAACTATGCCGGCAGAATTCAAATCCGAGCCTGTGTTCCTCTGGAATTCACAAATATGTATGAAAACGTGTTTTACACAATTTTGGCTCCCAGGATCGCTATCGGGAAATGGGAACAAGCATTTCCTGCGTAAAATGACACGACTAATCGAATGCTGTCGGCAGAATTCAAATCCGAGCCTCCGTTCCTCTGGAATTCACTAAAATGTATGAAAACATGTTTTACAGTATTCTGGCTCCCAGTATCGCTATCGGGAAATGAGAACAAGCATTTCCTGCGTAAAATGACACGAGTAATCGAACTGTGTCGGCAGAATTCGAATACGAGCCTCTGTTCCTCTGGAGTTCACTAAAATGTATGAAAACGTGTTTTACAGTATCTTGGCTCCCAGGATCGCTATCAGGAAATGGAAGCAAGCATTTCCTACGTAAAATGACACGAGTAATCGAACTGTGCCGACAGAATTCAAATCGGAGCATCCGTTCCTCTGGAATTCACTAAAATGTATGAAAACATGGTTTACAGTATTCTGGCTCCCAGTATCGCTATCGGGAAATGAGAACAAGCATTTCCTGCGTAAAATGACACGAGTAATCGAACTGTGTCGGCAGAATTCGAATACGAGCCTCTGTTCCTCTGGAGTTCACTAAAATGTATGAAAACGTGTTTTACAGTATCTTGGCTCCCAGGATCGCTATCAGGAAATGGAAGCAAGCATTTCCTACGTAAAATGACACGAGTAATCGAACTGTGCCGACAGAATTCAAATCCGAGCCTCCGTTCCTCTGGAATTCCCTAAAATGTATGAAAACATGTTTTACAGTATTCTGGCTCCCAGGATCGCTATCAGGAAATGGAAGCAAGCATTTCCTACGTAAAATGACACGAGTAATCGAACTGTGTCGGCAGAATTCGAATACGAGCCTCTGTTCCTCTGGAGTTCACTAAAATGTATGAAAACGTGTTTTACAGTATTTTGGCTCCCAGGATCGCTATCAGGAAATGGAAGCAAGCATTTCCTACGTAAAATGACACGAGTAATCGAACTATGCCGGCAGAATTCAAATCCGAGCCTCTGTTCTTCTGGAAATCACAAATATGCATGAAAACGTGTTTTACAGTATTTTGGCTCCCAGTATCGCTATCGGGAAATGAGAACAAGCATTTCCTGCGTAAAATGACACGAGTAATCGAACTGTGTCGGCAGAATTCGAATACGAGCCTCTGTTCCTCTGGAGTTCTCTAAAATGTATGAAAACGTGTTTTACAGTATCTTGGCTCCCAGGATCGCTATCAGGAAATGGAAGCAAGCATTTCCTACGTAAAATGACACGAGTAATCGAACTGTGCCGACAGAATTCAAATCCGAGCCTCCGTTCCTCTGGAATTCCCTAAAATGTATGAAAACATGTTTTACAGTATTCTGGCTCCCAGTATCGCTATCGGGAAATGAGAACAAGCATTTCCTGCGTAAAATGACACGAGTAATCGAACTGTGTCGGCAGAATTCGAATACGAGCCTCTGTTCCTCTGGAGTTCACTAAAATGTATGAAAACGTGTTTTACAGTATTTTGGCTCCCAGGATCGCTATCAGGAAATGGAAACAAGCATTTCCTACGTAAAATGACACGAGTAATCGAATGCTGGCGGCAGAATTCAAATCGGAGCATCCGTTCCTCTGGAATTCACTAAAATGTATGAAAACATGTTTTACAGTATTCTGGCTCCCAGGATCGCTATCAGGAAATGGAAGCAAGCATTTCCTACGTAAAATGACACGAGTAATCGAACTGTGCTGGCAGACTTCAAATCCGAGCCTCCGTTCCTCTGGAATTCCCTAAAATGTATGAAAACATGTTTTACAGTATTCTGGCTCCCAGGATCGCTATCAGGAAATGGAAGCAAGCATATCCTACGTAAAATGACACGAGTAATCGAGTGCTGGCGACAGAATTCAAATCGGAGCATCCGTTCCTCTGGAATTCACTAAAATGTATGAAAACATGTTTTACAGTATTCTGGCTCCCAGTATCGCTATCGGGAAATGAGAACAAGCATTTCCTGCGTAAAATGACACGAGTAATCGAACTGTGTCGGCAGAATTCGAATACGAGCCTCTGTTCCTCTGGAGTTCACTAAAATGTATGAAAACGTGTTTTACAGTATTTTGGCTCCCAGGATCGCTATCAGGCAATGGAAACAAGCATTTCCTACGTAAAATGACACGAGTAATCGAACTATGCCGGCAGAATTCAAATCCGAGCCTGTGTTCCTCTGGAATTCACAAATATGTATGAAAACGTGTTTTACACAATTTTGGCTCCCAGGATCGCTATCGGGAAATGGGGACAAGCATTTCCTGCGTAAAATGACACGACTAATCGAATGCTGTCGGCAGAATTCAAATCCGAGCCTCCGTTCCTCTGGAATTCACAAATATGTATCAAAACGTGTTTTACAGTATTCTGGCTCCCAGGATCGCAATCGCGAAATGAAGACAAGTATTTCCTACGTAAAATGACACGAGTAATCGAACTATGCCGGCAGAATTCAAATCCGAGCCTCTGTTCCTCTGGAATTCACTAAAATGTATGAAAACGTGTTTTACAGTATTTTGGCTGCCAGGATCGCTATCGGGAAATGGGAACAAGCATTTCCTGCGTAAAATGACACGACTAATCGAATGCTGTCGGCAGAATTCAAATCCGAGCCTCTGTTCTTCTGGAAATCACAAATATGCATGAAAACGTGTTTTACAGTATTTTGGCTCCCAGTATCGCTATCGGGAAATGAGAACAAGCATTTCCTGCGTAAAATGACACGAGTAATCGAACTGTGCTGGCAGAATTCAAATCCGAGCCTCCGTTCCTCTGGAATTCCCTAAAATGTATGAAAACATGTTTTACAGTATTCTGGCTCCCAGGATCGCAATCGCGAAATGAAGACAAGTATTTCCTACGTAAAATGACACGAGTAATCGAACTATGCCGGCAGAATTCAAATCCGAGCCTCTGTTCCTCTGGAATTCACTAAAATGTATGAAAACGTGTTTTACAGTATTTTGGCTGCCAGGATCGCTATCGGGAAATGGGAACAAGCATTTCCTGCGTAAAATGACACGACTAATCGAATGCTGTCGGCAGAATTCAAATCCGAGCCTCTGTTCTTCTGGAAATCACAAATATGCATGAAAACGTGTTTTACAGTATTTTGGCTCCCAGTATCGCTATCGGGAAATGAGAACAAGCATTTCCTGCGTAAAATGACACGAGTAATCGAACTGTGCTGGCAGAATTCAAATCCGAGCCTCCGTTCCTCTGGAATTCCCTAAAATGTATGAAAACATGTTTTACAGTATTCTGGCTCCCAGGATCGCAATCGCGAAATGAAGACAAGTATTTCCTACGTAAAATGACACGAGTAATCGAACTATGCCGGCAGAATTCAAATCCGAGCCTCTGTTCCTCTGGAGTTCACTAAAATGTATGAAAACGTGTTTTACAGTATCTTGGCTCCCAGGATCGCTATCAGGAAATGGAAGCAAGCATTTCCTACGTAAAATGACACGAGTAATCGAGCTGTCCCGGCACAATTCAAATACGAGCCTCTGTTCCACTGGAATTCGCAAATATGTATGAAAACATGTTTTACAGTATTCTGGCTCCCAGGATCGCTATCAGGAAATGGAAGCAACCATTTCCTACGTAAAATGACACGAGTAATCGAACTGTGCCGGCCGAATTCAAATACGAGCCTCCGTTCCTCTGGAATTCACAAATATGTATGAAAACGTGTTTTAGAGTATTCTGGCTCCCAGGATCGCTATCAGGAAATGGAAACAATCATTTCCTACGTAAAATGACACGAGTAATCGAATGCTGGCGGCAGAATTCAAATCGGAGCATCCGTTCCTTTGGAATTCACTAAAATGTATGAAAACATGTTTTACAGTATTCTGGCTCCCAGGATCGCTATCAGGAAATGGAAGCAAGCATTTCCTACGTAAAATGACACGAGTAATCGAACTGTGCTGGCAGAATTCAAATCCGAGCCTCCGTTCCTCTGGAATTCCCTAAAATGTATGAAAACATGTTTTACAGTATTCTGGCTCCCAGGATCGTAATCGCGAAATGAAGACAAGTATTTCCTACGTAAAATGACACGAGTAATCGAACTATGCCGGCAGAATTCAAATCCGAGCCTCTGTTCCTCTGGAATTCACAAATATGTATGAAAACGTGTTTTACAGTATTCTGGCTCCCAGGATCGCTATCAGGAAATGGAAACAAGCATTTCCTACGTAAAATGACACGAGTAATCGAATGCTGGCGGCAGAATTCAAATCGGAGCAGCCGTTCCTCTGGAATTCACTAAAATGTATGAAAACATGTTTTACAGTATTCTGGCTCCCAGGATCGCTATCAGGAAATGGAAGCAAGCATTTCCTACGTAAAATGACACGAGTAATCGAACTGTGCCGGCAGAATTCAAATCCGAGCCTCCGTTCCTCTGGAATTCCCTAAAATGTATGAAAACATGTTTTACAGTATTCTGGCTCCCAGTATCGCTATCGGGAAATGAGAACAAGCATTTCCTGCGTAAAATGACACGAGTAATCGAACTGTGTCGGCAGAATTCGAATACGAGCCTCTGTTCCTCTGGAGTTCACTAAAATGTATGACAACGTGTTTTACAGTATTTTGGCTCCCAGGATCGCTATCAGGAAATGGAAGCAAGCATTTCCTACGTAAAATGACACGAGTAATCGAACTGTGCCGGCCGAATTCAAATCCGAGCCTCCGTTCCTCTGGAATTCACAAATATGTATGAAAACGTGTTTTACAGTATTCTGGCTCCCAGGATCGCTATCAGGAAATGGAAACAAGCATTTCCTACGTAAAATGACACGAGTAATCGAATGCTGGCGGCAGAATTCAAATCGGAGCATCCGTTCCTCTGGAATTCACTAAAATGTATGAAAACATGTTTTACAGTATTCTGGCTCCCAGGATCGCTATCAGGAAATGGAAGCAAGCATTTCCTACGTAAAATGACACGAGTAATCGAACTGTGCTGGCAGAATTCAAATCCGAGCCTCCGTTCCTCTGGAATTCCCTAAAATGTATGAAAACATGTTTTACAGTATTTTGGCTCCCAGGATCGCTATCAGGAAATGGAAGCAAGCATTTCCTACGTAAAATGACACGAGTAATCGAGTGCTGGCGGCAGAATTCAAATCGGAGCATCCGTTCCTCTGGAATTCACTAAAATGTATGAAAACATGTTTTACAGTATTCTGGCTCCCAGTATCGCTATCGGGAAATGAGAACAAGCATTTCCTGCGTAAAATGACACGAGTAATCGAACTGTGTCGGCAGAATTCGAATACGAGCCTCTGTTCCTCTGGAGTTCACTAAAATGTATGAAAACGTGTTTTACAGTATTTTGGCTCCCAGGATCGCTATCAGGAAATGGAAGCAAGCATTTCCTACGTAAAATGACACGAGTAATCGAACTGTGCCGACAGAATTCAAATCCGAGCCTCCGTTCCTCTGGAATTCCCTAAAATGTATGAAAACATGTTTTACACAATTTTGGCTCCCAGGATCGCTATCGGGAAATGGGAACAAGCATTTCCTGCGTAAAATGACACGACTAATCGAATGCTGTCGGCAGAATTCAAATCCGAGCCTCCGTTCCTCTGGAATTCACAAATATGTATCAAAACGTGTTTTACAGTATTCTGGCTCCCAGGATCGCAATCGCGAAATTAAGACAAGTATTTCCTACGTAAAATGACACGAGTAATCGAACTATGCCGGCAGAATTCAAATCCGAGCCTCTGTTCTTCTGGAAATCACAAATATGCATGAAAACGTGTTTTACAGTATTTTGGCTCCCAGTATCGCTATCGGGAAATGAGAACAAGCATTT
Organism: Ectemnius continuus; assembly: GCA_910591665.1. Taxonomy (NCBI): domain Eukaryota; kingdom Metazoa; phylum Arthropoda; class Insecta; order Hymenoptera; family Crabronidae; genus Ectemnius; species Ectemnius continuus. The sequence goes on along the minus strand of CAJUYD010000014.1, from coordinate 799,693 downwards.
CCTGCGTAAAATGACACGAGTAATCGAACTGTGCCGGCAGAATTCGAATACGAGCCTCTGTTCCTCTGGAGTTCTCTAAAATGTATGAAAACGTGTTTTACAGTATCTTGGCTCCCAGGATCGCTATCAGGAAATGGAAGCAAGCATTTCCTACGTAAAATGACACGAGTAATCGAACTGTGCCGACAGAATTCAAATCCGAGCCTCCGTTCCTCTGGAATTCCCTAAAATGTATGAAAACATGTTTTACAGTATTCTGGCTCCCAGTATCGCTATCGGGAAATGAGAACAAGCATTTCCTGCGTAAAATGACACGAGTAATCGAACTGTGTCGGCAGAATTCGAATAGGAGCCTCTGTTCCTCTGGAGTTCACTAAAATGTATGAAAACGTGTTTTACAGTATTTTGGCTCCCAGGATCGCTATCAGGAAATGGAAACAAGCATTTCCTACGTAAAATGACACGAGTAATCGAATGCTGGCGGCAGAATTCAAATCGGAGCATCCGTTCCTCTGGAATTCACTAAAATGTATGAAAACATGTTTTACAGTATTCTGGCTCCCAGGATCGCTATCAGGAAATGGAAGCAAGCATATCCTACGTAAAATGACACGAGTAATCGAGTGCTGGCGACAGAATTCAAATCGGAGCATCCGTTCCTCTGGAATTCACTAAAATGTATGAAAACATGTTTTACAGTATTCTGGCTCCCAGTATCGCTATCGGGAAATGAGAACAAGCATTTCCTGCGTAAAATGACACGAGTAATCGAACTGTGTCGGCAGAATTCGAATACGAGCCTCTGTTCCTCTGGAGTTCACTAAAATGTATGAAAACGTGTTTTACAGTATTTTGGCTCCCAGGATCGCTATCAGGCAATGGAAACAAGCATTTCCTACGTAAAATGACACGAGTAATCGAACTATGCCGGCAGAATTCAAATCCGAGCCTGTGTTCCTCTGGAATTCACAAATATGTATGAAAACGTGTTTTACACAATTTTGGCTCCCAGGATCGCTATCGGGAAATGGGAACAAGCATTTCCTGCGTAAAATGACACGACTAATCGAATGCTGTCGGCAGAATTCAAATCCGAGCCTCCGTTCCTCTGGAATTCACTAAAATGTATGAAAACATGTTTTACAGTATTCTGGCTCCCAGTATCGCTATCGGGAAATGAGAACAAGCATTTCCTGCGTAAAATGACACGAGTAATCGAACTGTGTCGGCAGAATTCGAATACGAGCCTCTGTTCCTCTGGAATTCCCTAAAATGTATGAAAACATGTTTTACAGTATTCTGGCTCCCAGGATCGCTATCAGGAAATGGAAGCAAGCATTTCCTACGTAAAATGACACGAGTAATCGAACTGTGTCGGCAGAATTCGAATACGAGCCTCTGTTCCTCTGGAGTTCACTAAAATGTATGAAAACGTGTTTTACAGTATTTTGGCTCCCAGGATCGCTATCAGGAAATGGAAGCAAGCATTTCCTACGTAAAATGACACGAGTAATCGAACTGTGCCGACAGAATTCAAATCCGAGCCTCCGTTCCTCTGGAATTCCCTAAAATGTATGAAAACATGTTTTACAGTATTCTGGCTCCCAGGATCGCAATCGGGAAATGAAGACAAGTATTTCCTACGTAAAATGACACGAGTAATCGAACTGTGCCGGCAGAATTCAAATACGAGCCTCTGTTCCTCTGGGATTCACTAAAATGTATGAAAACGTGTTTTACAGTATTTTGGCTGCCAGGATCGCTATCGGGAAATGGGAACAAGCATTTCCTGCGTAAAATGCCACGACTAATCGAATGCTGTCGGCAGAATTCAAATCCGAGCCTCTGTTCTTCTGGAAATCACAAATATGCATGAAAACGTGTTTTACAGTATTTTGGCTCCCAGGATCGCTATCAGGAAATGGAAGCAAGCATTTCCTACGTAAAATGACACGAGTAATCGAACTGTGCCGACAGAATTCAAATCCGAGCCTCTGTTCCTCTGGAATTCACAAATATGTATGAAAACGTGTTTTACAGTATTCTGGCTCCCAGGATCGCAATCGGGAAATGAAGACAAGTATTTCCTACGTAAAATGACACCAGTAATCGAACTGTGCCGGCAGAATTCAAATACGAGCCTCTGTTCCTATGGAATTCACTAAAATGTATGAAAACGTGTTTTACAGTATTTTGGCTCCCAGGATCGCTATCAGGAAATGGAAACAAGTATTTCCTACGTAAAATGACACGGCTAATCGAACTGTGCCGGCAGAATTCAAATCCGAGCCTCCGTTCCTCTGGAATTCACAAATATGTATGAAAACGTGTTTTACACAATTTTGGCTCCCAGGATCGCTATCGGGAAATGGGAACAAGCATTTCCTGCGTAAAATGACACGACTAATCGAATGCTGTCGGCAGAATTCAAATCCGAGCCTCCGTTCCTCTGGAGTTCACTAAAATGTATGAAAACGTGTTTTACAGTATCTTGGCTCCCAGGATCGCTATCAGGAAATGGAAGCAAGCATTTCCTACGTAAAATGACACGAGTAATCGAACTGTGCCGACAGAATTCAAATCCGAGCCTCCGTTCCTCTGGAATTCCCTAAAATGTATGAAAACATGTTTTACAGTATTCTGGCTCCCAGGATCGCTATCAGGAAATGGAAGCAAGCATTTCCTACGTAAAATGACACGAGTAATCGAACTGTGTCGGCAGAATTCGAATACGAGCCTCTGTTCCTCTGGAGTTCACTAAAATGTATGAAAACGTGTTTTACAGTATTTTGGCTCCCAGGATCGCTATCAGGAAATGGAAGCAAGCATTTCCTACGTAAAATGACACGAGTAATCGAACTGTGCCGACAGAATTCAAATCCGAGCCTCCGTTCCTCTGGAATTCCCTAAAATGTATGAAAACGTGTTTTACAGTATTCTGGCTCCCAGGATCGCAATCGGGAAATGAAGACAAGTATTTCCTACGTAAAATGACACGAGTAATCGAACTGTGCCGGCAGAATTCAAATACGAGCCTCTGTTCCTCTGGGATTCACTAAAATGTATGAAAACGTGTTTTACAGTATTTTGGCTGCCAGGATCGCTATCGGGAAATGGGAACAAGCATTTCCTGCGTAAAATGCCACGACTAATCGAATGCTGTCGGCAGAATTCAAATCCGAGCCTCTGTTCTTCTGGAAATCACAAATATGCATGAAAACGTGTTTTACAGTATTTTGGCTCCCAGGATCGCTATCAGGAAATGGAAACAAGCATTTCCTACGTAAAATGACACGAGTAATCGAACTGTGCCGACAGAATTCAAATCCGAGCCTCTGTTCCTCTGGAATTCACAAATATGTATGAAAACGTGTTTTACAGTATTCTGGCTCCCAGGATCGCAATCGGGAAATGAAGACAAGTATTTCCTACGTAAAATGACACCAGTAATCGAACTGTGCCGGCAGAATTCAAATACGAGCCTCTGTTCCTCTGGAATTCACTAAAATGTATGAAAACGTGTTTTACAGTATTTTGGCTCCCAGGATCGCTATCAGGAAATGGAAACAAGTATTTCCTACGTAAAATGACACGGCTAATCGAACTGTGCCGGCAGAATTCAAATCCGAGCCTCCGTTCCTCTGGAATTCACAAATATGTATGAAAACGTGTTTTACACAATTTTGGCTCCCAGGATCGCTATCGGGAAATGGGAACAAGCATTTCCTGCGTAAAATGACACGACTAATCGAATGCTGTCGGCAGAATTCAAATCCGAGCCTCCGTTCCTCTGGAATTCACAAATATGTATCAAAACGTGTTTTACAGTATTCTGGCTCCCAGGATCGCTATCAGGAAATGGAAGCAAGCATTTCCAACGTAAAATGACACGAGTAATCGAACTGTGCTGGCAGACTTCAAATCCGAGCCTCCGTTCCTCTGGAATTCCCTAAAATGTATGAAAACATGTTTTACAGTATTCTGGCTCCCAGGATCGCTATCAGGAAATGGAAGCAAGCATATCCTACGTAAAATGACACGAGTAATCGAGTGCTGGCGACAGAATTCAAATCCGAGCCTCTGTTCTTCTGGAAATCACAAATATGCATGAAAACGTGTTTTACAGTATTTTGGCTCCCAGTATCGCTATCGGGAAATGAGAACAAGCATTTCCTGCGTAAAATGACACGAGTAATCGAACTGTGTCGGCAGAATTCGAATACGAGCCTCTGTTCCTCTGGAGTTCTCTAAAATGTATGAAAACGTGTTTTACAGTATCTTGGCTCCCAGGATCGCTATCAGGAAATGGAAGCAAGCATTTCCTACGTAAAATGACACGAGTAATCGAACTGTGCCGACAGAATTCAAATCCGAGCCTCCGTTCCTCTGGAATTCCCTAAAATGTATGAAAACATGTTTTACAGTATTCTGGCTCCCAGTATCGCTATCGGGAAATGAGAACAAGCATTTCCTGCGTAAAATGACACGAGTAATCGAACTGTGTCGGCAGAATTCGAATACGAGCCTCTGTTCCTCTGGAGTTCACTAAAATGTATGAAAACGTGTTTTACAGTATTTTGGCTCCCAGGATCGCTATCAGGAAATGGAAACAAGCATTTCCTACGTAAAATGACACGAGTAATCGAATGCTGGCGACAGAATTCAAATCGGAGCATCCGTTCCTCTGGAATTCACTAAAATGTATGAAAACATGTTTTACAGTATTCTGGCTCCCAGTATCGCTATCGGGAAATGAGAACAAGCATTTCCTGCGTAAAATGACACGACTAATCGAACTGTGTCGGCAGAATTCGAATACGAGCCTCTGTTCCTCTGGAGTTCACTAAAATGTATGAAAACGTGTTTTACAGTATTTTGGCTCCCAGGATCGCTATCAGGCAATGGAAACAAGCATTTCCTACGTAAAATGACACGAGTAATCGAACTATGCCGGCAGAATTCAAATCCGAGCCTGTGTTCCTCTGGAATTCACAAATATGTATGAAAACGTGTTTTACACAATTTTGGCTCCCAGGATCGCTATCGGGAAATGGGAACAAGCATTTCCTGCGTAAAATGACACGACTAATCGAATGCTGTCGGCAGAATTCAAATCCGAGCCTCCGTTCCTCTGGAATTCACAAATATGTATCAAAACGTGTTTTACAGTATTCTGGCTCCCAGGATCGCAATCGCGAAATGAAGACAAGTATTTCCTACGTAAAATGACACGAGTAATCGAACTATGCCGGCAGAATTCAAATCCGAGCCTCTGTTCCTCTGGAATTCACTAAAATGTATGAAAACGTGTTTTACAGTATTTTGGCTGCCAGGATCGCTATCGGGAAATGGGAACAAGCATTTCCTGCGTAAAATGACACGACTAATCGAATGCTGTCGGCAGAATTCAAATCCGAGCCTCTGTTCTTCTGGAAATCACAAATATGCATGAAAACGTGTTTTACAGTATTTTGGCTCCCAGTATCGCTATCGGGAAATGAGAACAAGCATTTCCTGCGTAAAATGACACGAGTAATCGAACTGTGCTGGCAGAATTCAAATCCGAGCCTCCGTTCCTCTGAAATTCCCTAAAATGTATGAAAACATGTTTTACAGTATTCTGGCTCCCAGGATCGCAATCGCGAAATGAAGACAAGTATTTCCTACGTAAAATGACACGAGTAATCGAACTATGCCGGCAGAATTCAAATCCGAGCCTCTGTTCCTCTGGAATTCACAAATATGTATGAAAACGTGTTTTACAGTATTCTGGCTCCCAGGATCGCTATCAGGAAATGGAAACAAGCATTTCCTACGTAAAATGACACGAGTAATCGAATGCTGGCGGCAGAATTCAAATCGGAGCATCCGTTCCTCTGGAATTCACTAAAATGTATGAAAACATGTTTTACAGTATTCTGGCTCCCAGTATCGCTATCGGGAAATGAGAACAAGCATTTCCTGCGTAAAATGACACGAGTAATCGAACTGTGTCGGCAGAATTCGAATACGAGCCTCTTTTCCTCTGGAGTTCACTAAAATGTATGAAAACGTGTTTTACAGTATTTTGGCTCCCAGGATCGCTATCAGGAAATGGAAACGAGCATTTCCTACGTAAAATGACACGAGTAATCGAATGCTGGCGGCAGAATTCAAATCGGAGCATCCGTTCCTCTGGAATTCACTAAAATGTATGAAAACATGTTTTACAGTATTCTGGCTCCCAGGATCGCTATCAGGAAATGGAAGCAAGCATTTCCTACGTAAAATGACACGAGTAATCGAATGCTGGCGGCAGAATTCAAATCGGAGCATCCGTTCCTCTGGAATTCACTAAAATGTATGAAAACATGTTTTACAGTATTCTGGCTCCCAGGATCGCTATCAGGAAATGGAAGCAAGCATTTCCTACGTAAAATGACACGAGTAATCGAACTGTGCTGGCAGAATTCAAATCCGAGCCTCCGTTCCTCTGGAATTCCCTAAAATGTATGAAAACATGTTTTACAGTATTTTGGCTCCCAGGATCGCTATCAGGAAATGGAAGCAAGCATTTCCTACGTAAAATGACACGAGTAATCGAGTGCTGGCGGCAGAATTCAAATCGGAGCATCCGTTCCTCTGGAATTCACTAAAATGTATGAAAACATGTTTTACAGTATTCTGGCTCCCAGTATCGCTATCGGGAAATGAGAACAAGCATTTCCTGCGTAAAATGACACGAGTAATCGAACTGTGTCGGCAGAATTCGAATACGAGCCTCTGTTCCTCTGGAGTTCACTAAAATGTATGAAAACGTGTTTTACAGTATTTTGGCTCCCAGGATCGCTATCAGGAAATGGAAGCAAGCATTTCCTACGTAAAATGACACGAGTAATCGAACTGTGCCGACAGAATTCAAATCCGAGCCTCCGTTCCTCTGGAATTCCCTAAAATGTATGAAAACATGTTTTACACAATTTTGGCTCCCAGGATCGCTATCGGGAAATGGGAACAAGCATTTCCTGCGTAAAATGACACGACTAATCGAATGCTGTCGGCAGAATTCAAATCCGAGCCTCCGTTCCTCTGGAATTCACAAATATGTATCAAAACGTGTTTTACAGTATTCTGGCTCCCAGGATCGCAATCGCGAAATTAAGACAAGTATTTCCTACGTAAAATGACACGAGTAATCGAACTATGCCGGCAGAATTCAAATCCGAGCCTCTGTTCTTCTGGAAATCACAAATATGCATGAAAACGTGTTTTACAGTATTTTGGCTCCCAGTATCGCTATCGGGAAATGAGAACAAGCATTTCCTGCGTAAAATGACACGAGTAATCGAACTGTGTCGGCAGAATTCGAATACGAGCCTCTTTTCCTCTGGAGTTCACTAAAATGTATGAAAACGTGTTTTACAGTATTTTGGCTCCCAGGATCGCTATCAGGAAATGGAAACAAGCATTTCCTACGTAAAATGACACGAGTAATCGAATGCTGGCGGCAGAATTCAAATCGGAGCATCCGTTCCTCTGGAATTCACTAAAATGTATGAAAACATGTTTTACAGTATTCTGGCTCCCAGGATCGCTATCAGGAAATGGAAGCAAGCATTTCCTACGTAAAATGACACGAGTAATCGAACTGTGCTGGCAGAATTCAAATCCGAGCCTCCGTTCCTCTGGAATTCCCTAAAATGTATGAAAACATGTTTTACAGTATTTTGGCTCCCAGGATCGCTATCAGGAAATGGAAGCAAGCATTTCCTACGTAAAATGACACGAGTAATCGAGTGCTGGCGGCAGAATTCAAATCGGAGCATCCGTTCCTCTGGAATTCACTAAAATGTATGAAAACATGTTTTACAGTATTCTGGCTCCCAGTATCGCTATCGGGAAATGAGAACAAGCATTTCCTGCGTAAAATGACACGAGTAATCGAACTGTGTCGGCAGAATTCGAATACGAGCCTCTGTTCCTCTGGAGTTCACTAAAATGTATGAAAACGTGTTTTACAGTATTTTGGCTCCCAGGATCGCTATCAGGAAATGGAAGCAAGCATTTCCTACGTAAAATGACACGAGTAATCGAACTGTGCCGACAGAATTCAAATCCGAGCCTCCGTTCCTCTGGAATTCCCTAAAATGTATGAAAACATGTTTTACACAATTTTGGCTCCCAGGATCGCTATCGGGAAATGGGAACAAGCATTTCCTGCGTAAAATGACACGACTAATCGAATGCTGTCGGCAGAATTCAAATCCGAGCCTCCGTTCCTCTGGAATTCACAAATATGTATCAAAACGTGTTTTACAGTATTCTGGCTCCCAGGATCGCAATCGCGAAATTAAGACAAGTATTTCCTACGTAAAATGACACGAGTAATCGAACTATGCCGGCAGAATTCAAATCCGAGCCTCTGTTCTTCTGGAAATCACAAATATGCATGAAAACGTGTTTTACAGTATTTTGGCTCCCAGTATCGCTATCGGGAAATGAGAACAAGCATTTCCTGCGTAAAATGACACGAGTAATCGAACTGTGTCGGCAGAATTCGAATACGAGCCTCTTTTCCTCTGGAGTTCACTAAAATGTATGAAAACGTGTTTTACAGTATTTTGGCTCCCAGGATCGCTATCAGGAAATGGAAACAAGCATTTCCTACGTAAAATGACACGAGTAATCGAATGCTGGCGGCAGAATTCAAATCGGAGCATCCGTTCCTCTGGAATTCACTAAAATGTATGAAAACATGTTTTACAGTATTCTGGCTCCCAGGATCGCTATCAGGAAATGGAAGCAAGCATTTCCTACGTAAAATGACACGAGTAATCGAACTGTGCTGGCAGAATTCAAATCCGAGCCTCCGTTCCTCTGGAATTCCCTAAAATGTATGAAAACATGTTTTACAGTATTTTGGCTCCCAGGATCGCTATCAGGAAATGGAAGCAAGCATTTCCTACGTAAAATGACACGAGTAATCGAGTGCTGGCGGCAGAATTCAAATCGGAGCATCCGTTCCTCTGGAATTCACTAAAATGTATGAAAACGTGTTTTACAGTATTTTGGCTCCCAGGATCGCTATCAGGAAATGGAAGCAAGCATTTCCTACGTAAAATGACACGAGTAATCGAACTGTGCCGACAGAATTCAAATCCGAGCCTCCGTTCCTCTGGAATTCCCTAAAATGTATGAAAACATGTTTTACACAATTTTGGCTCCCAGGATCGCTATCGGGAAATGGGAACAAGCATTTCCTGCGTAAAATGACACGACTAATCGAATGCTGTCGGCAGAATTCAAATCCGAGCCTCCGTTCCTCTGGAATTCACAAATATGTATCAAAACGTGTTTTACAGTATTCTGGCTCCCAGGATCGCAATCGCGAAATTAAGACAAGTATTTCCTACGTAAAATGACACGAGTAATCGAACTATGCCGGCAGAATTCAAATCCGAGCCTCTGTTCTTCTGGAAATCACAAATATGCATGAAAACGTGTTTTACAGTATTTTGGCTCCCAGTATCGCTATCGGGAAATGAGAACAAGCATTTCCTGCGTAAAATGACACGAGTAATCGAACTGTGTCGGCAGAATTCGAATACGAGCCTCTTTTCCTCTGGAGTTCACTAAAATGTATGAAAACGTGTTTTACAGTATTTTGGCTCCCAGGATCGCTATCAGGAAATGGAAACAAGCATTTCCTACGTAAAATGACACGAGTAATCGAATGCTGGCGGCAGAATTCAAATCGGAGCATCCGTTCCTCTGGAATTCACTAAAATGTATGAAAACATGTTTTACAGTATTCTGGCTCCCAGGATCGCTATCAGGAAATGGAAGCAAGCATTTCCTACGTAAAATGACACGAGTAATCGAACTGTGCTGGCAGAATTCAAATCCGAGCCTCCGTTCCTCTGGAATTCCCTAAAATGTATGAAAACATGTTTTACAGTATTTTGGCTCCCAGGATCGCTATCAGGAAATGGAAGCAAGCATTTCCTACGTAAAATGACACGAGTAATCGAGTGCTGGCGGCAGAATTCAAATCGGAGCATCCGTTCCTCTGGAATTCACTAAAATGTATGAAAACATGTTTTACAGTATTCTGGCTCCCAGTATCGCTATCGGGAAATGAGAACAAGCATTTCCTGCGTAAAATGACACGAGTAATCGAACTGTGCCGGCAGAATTCGAATACGAGCCTCTGTTCCTCTGGAGTTCACTAAAATGTATGAAAACGTGTTTTACAGTATTTTGGCTCCCAGGATCGCTATCAGGAAATGGAAGCAAGCATTTCCTACGTAAAATGACACGAGTAATCGAACTGTGCCGACAGAATTCAAATCCGAGCCTCCGTTCCTCTGGAATTCCCTAAAATGTATGAAAACATGTTTTACACAATTTTGGCTCCCAGGATCGCTATCGGGAAATGGGAACAAGCATTTCCTGCGTAAAATGACACGACTAATCGAATGCTGTCGGCAGAATTCAAATCCGAGCCTCCGTTCCTCTGGAATTCACAAATATGTATCAAAACGTGTTTTACAGTATTCTGGCTCCCAGGATCGCAATCGCGAAATTAAGACAAGTATTTCCTACGTAAAATGACACGAGTAATCGAACTATGCCGGCAGAATTCAAATCCGAGCCTCTGTTCTTCTGGAAATCACAAATATGCATGAAAACGTGTTTTACAGTATTTTGGCTCCCAGTATCGCTATCGGGAAATGAGAACAAGCATTTCCTGCGTAAAATGACACGAGTAATCGAACTGTGTCGGCAGAATTCGAATACGAGCCTCTTTTCCTCTGGAGTTCACTAAAATGTATGAAAACGTGTTTTACAGTATTTTGGCTCCCAGGATCGCTATCAGGAAATGGAAACAAGCATTTCCTACGTAAAATGACACGAGTAATCGAATGCTGGCGGCAGAATTCAAATCGGAGCATCCGTTCCTCTGGAATTCACTAAAATGTATGAAAACATGTTTTACAGTATTCTGGCTCCCAGGATCGCTATCAGGAAATGGAAGCAAGCATTTCCTACGTAAAATGACACGAGTAATCGAACTGTGCTGGCAGAATTCAAATCCGAGCCTCCGTTCCTCTGGAATTCCCTAAAATGTATGAAAACATGTTTTACAGTATTTTGGCTCCCAGGATCGCTATCAGGAAATGGAAGCAAGCATTTCCTACGTAAAATGACACGAGTAATCGAATGCTGGCGGCAGAATTCAAATCGGAGCATCCGTTCCTCTGGAATTCACTAAAATGTATGAAAACATGTTTTACAGTATTCTGGCTCCCAGGATCGCTATCAGGAAATGGAAGCAAGCATTTCCAACGTAAAATGACACGAGTAATCGAACTGTGCTGGCAGACTTCAAATCCGAGCCTCCGTTCCTCTGGAATTCCCTAAAATGTATGAAAACATGTTTTACAGTATTTTGGCTCCCAGTATCGCTATCGGGAAATGAGAACAAGCATTTCCTGCGTAAAATGACACGAGTAATCGAACTGTGTCGGCAGAATTCGAATACGAGCCTCTGTTCCTCTGGAGTTCTCTAAAATGTATGAAAACGTGTTTTACAGTATCTTGGCTCCCAGGATCGCTATCAGGAAATGGAAGCAAGCATTTCCTACGTAAAATGACACGAGTAATCGAACTGTGCCGACAGAATTCAAATCCGAGCCTCCGTTCCTCTGGAATTCCCTAAAATGTATGAAAACATGTTTTACAGTATTCTGGCTCCCAGTATCGCTATCGGGAAATGAGAACAAGCATTTCCTGCGTAAAATGACACGAGTAATCGAACTGTGTCGGCAGAATTCGAATACGAGCCTCTGTTCCTCTGGAGTTCACTAAAATGTATGAAAACGTGTTTTACAGTATTTTGGCTCCCAGGATCGCTATCAGGAAATGGAAACAAACATTTCCTACGTAAAATGACACGAGTAATCGAATGCTGGCGGCAGAATTCAAATCGGAGCATCCGTTCCTCTGGAATTCACTAAAATGTATGAAAACATGTTTTACAGTATTCTGGCTCCCAGGATCGCTATCAGGAAATGGAAGCAAGCATTTCCAACGTAAAATGACACGAGTAATCGAACTGTGCTGGCAGACTTCAAATCCGAGCCTCCGTTCCTCTGGAATTCCCTAAAATGTATGAAAACATGTTTTACAGTATTCTGGCTCCCAGGATCGCTATCAGGAAATGGAAGCAAGCATATCCTACGTAAAATGACACGAGTAATCGAGTGCTGGCGACAGAATTCAAATCGGAGCATCCGTTCCTCTGGAATTCACTAAAATGTATGAAAACATGTTTTACAGTATTCTGGCTCCCAGTATCGCTATCGGGAAATGAGAACAAGCATTTCCTGCGTAAAATGACACGAGTAATCGAACTGTGTCGGCAGAATTCGAATACGAGCCTCTGTTCCTCTGGAGTTCACTAAAATGTATGAAAACGTGTTTTACAGTATTTTGGCTCCCAGGATCGCTATCAGGCAATGGAAACAAGCATTTCCTACGTAAAATGACACGAGTAATCGAACTATGCCGGCAGAATTCAAATCCGAGCCTGTGTTCCTCTGGAATTCACAAATATGTATGAAAACGTGTTTTACACAATTTTGGCTCCCAGGATCGCTATCGGGAAATGGGAACAAGCATTTCCTGCGTAAAATGACACGACTAATCGAATGCTGTCGGCAGAATTCAAATCCGAGCCTCCGTTCCTCTGGAATTCACTAAAATGTATGAAAACATGTTTTACAGTATTCTGGCTCCCAGTATCGCTATCGGGAAATGAGAACAAGCATTTCCTGCGTAAAATGACACGAGTAATCGAACTGTGTCGGCAGAATTCGAATACGAGCCTCTGTTCCTCTGGAGTTCACTAAAATGTATGAAAACGTGTTTTACAGTATTCTGGCTCCCAGGATCGCTATCAGGAAATGGAAGCAAGCATTTCCAACGTAAAATGACACGAGTAATCGAACTGTGCTGGCAGACTTCAAATCCGAGCCTCCGTTCCTCTGGAATTCCCTAAAATGTATGAAAACATGTTTTACAGTATTCTGGCTCCCAGGATCGCTATCAGGAAATGGAAGCAAGCATATCCTACGTAAAATGACACGAGTAATCGAGTGCTGGCGACAGAATTCAAATCGGAGCATCCGTTCCTCTGGAATTCACTAAAATGTATGAAAACATGTTTTACAGTATTCTGGCTCCCAGTATCGCTATCGGGAAATGAGAACAAGCATTTCCTGCGTAAAATGACACGAGTAATCGAACTGTGTCGGCAGAATTCGAATACGAGCCTCTGTTCCTCTGGAGTTCACTAAAATGTATGAAAACGTGTTTTACAGTATTTTGGCTCCCAGGATCGCTATCAGGCAATGGAAACAAGCATTTCCTACGTAAAATGACACGAGTATTCGAACTATGCCGGCAGAATTCAAATCCGAGCCTGTGTTCCTCTGGAATTCACAAATATGTATGAAAACGTGTTTTACACAATTTTGGCTCCCAGGATCGCTATCGGGAAATGGGAACAAGCATTTCCTGCGTAAAATGACACGACTAATCGAATGCTGTCGGCAGAATTCAAATCCGAGCCTCCGTTCCTCTGGAATTCACTAAAATGTATGAAAACATGTTTTACAGTATTCTGGCTCCCAGTATCGCTATCGGGAAATGAGAACAAGCATTTCCTGCGTAAAATGACACGAGTAATCGAACTGTGTCGGCAGAATTCGAATACGAGCCTCTGTTCCTCTGGAGTTCACTAAAATGTATGAAAACGTGTTTTACAGTATCTTGGCTCCCAGGATCGCTATCAGGAAATGGAAGCAAGCATTTCCTACGTAAAATGACACGAGTAATCGAACTGTGCCGACAGAATTCAAATCCGAGCCTCCGTTCCTCTGGAATTCCCTAAAATGTATGAAAACATGTTTTACACAATTTTGGCTCCCAGGATCGCTATCGGGAAATGGGAACAAGCATTTCCTGCGTAAAATGACACGACTAATCGAATGCTGTCGGCAGAATTCAAATCCGAGCCTCCGTTCCTCTGGAATTCACAAATATGTATCAAAACGTGTTTTACAGTATTTTGGCTCCCAGGATCGCTATCAGGCAATGGAAACAAGCATTTCCTACGTAAAATGACACGAGTATTCGAACTATGCCGGCAGAATTCAAATCCGAGCCTCTGTTCTTCTGGAAATCACAAATATGCATGAAAACGTGTTTTACAGTATTTTGGCTCCCAGTATCGCTATCGGGAAATGAGAACAAGCATTTCCTGCGTAAAATGACACGAGTAATCGAACTGTGTCGGCAGAATTCGAATACGAGCCTCTTTTCCTCTGGAGTTCACTAAAATGTATGAAAACGTGTTTTACAGTATTTTGGCTCCCAGGATCGCTATCAGGAAATGGAAACAAGCATTTCCTACGTAAAATGACACGAGTAATCGAATGCTGGCGGCAGAATTCAAATCGGAGCATCCGTTCCTCTGGAATTCACTAAAATGTATGAAAACATGTTTTACAGTATTCTGGCTCCCAGGATCGCTATCAGGAAATGGAAGCAAGCATTTCCTACGTAAAATGACACGAGTAATCGAACTGTGCTGGCAGAATTCAAATCCGAGCCTCCGTTCCTCTGGAATTCCCTAAAATGTATGAAAACATGTTTTACAGTATTTTGGCTCCCAGGATCGCTATCAGGAAATGGAAGCAAGCATTTCCTACGTAAAATGACACGAGTAATCGAGTGCTGGCGGCAGAATTCAAATCGGAGCATCCGTTCCTCTGGAATTCACTAAAATGTATGAAAACGTGTTTTACAGTATTTTGGCTCCCAGGATCGCTATCAGGAAATGGAAGCAAGCATTTCCTACGTAAAATGACACGAGTAATCGAACTGTGCCGACAGAATTCAAATCCGAGCCTCCGTTCCTCTGGAATTCCCTAAAATGTATGAAAACATGTTTTACACAATTTTGGCTCCCAGGATCGCTATCGGGAAATGGGAACAAGCATTTCCTGCGTAAAATGACACGACTAATCGAATGCTGTCGGCAGAATTCAAATCCGAGCCTCCGTTCCTCTGGAATTCACAAATATGTATCAAAACGTGTTTTACAGTATTCTGGCTCCCAGGATCGCAATCGCGAAATTAAGACAAGTATTTCCTACGTAAAATGACACGAGTAATCGAACTATGCCGGCAGAATTCAAATCCGAGCCTCTGTTCTTCTGGAAATCACAAATATGCATGAAAACGTGTTTTACAGTATTTTGGCTCCCAGTATCGCTATCGGGAAATGAGAACAAGCATTTCCTGCGTAAAATGACACGAGTAATCGAACTGTGTCGGCAGAATTCGAATACGAGCCTCTTTTCCTCTGGAGTTCACTAAAATGTATGAAAACGTGTTTTACAGTATTTTGGCTCCCAGGATCGCTATCAGGAAATGGAAACAAGCATTTCCTACGTAAAATGACACGAGTAATCGAATGCTGGCGGCAGAATTCAAATCGGAGCATCCGTTCCTCTGGAATTCACTAAAATGTATGAAAACATGTTTTACAGTATTCTGGCTCCCAGGATCGCTATCAGGAAATGGAAGCAAGCATTTCCTACGTAAAATGACACGAGTAATCGAACTGTGCTGGCAGAATTCAAATCCGAGCCTCCGTTCCTCTGGAATTCCCTAAAATGTATGAAAACATGTTTTACAGTATTTTGGCTCCCAGGATCGCTATCAGGAAATGGAAGCAAGCATTTCCTACGTAAAATGACACGAGTAATCGAGTGCTGGCGGCAGAATTCAAATCGGAGCATCCGTTCCTCTGGAATTCACTAAAATGTATGAAAACATGTTTTACAGTATTCTGGCTCCCAGTATCGCTATCGGGAAATGAGAACAAGCATTTCCTGCGTAAAATGACACGAGTAATCGAACTGTGTCGGCAGAATTCGAATACGAGCCTCTGTTCCTCTGGAGTTCACTAAAATGTATGAAAACGTGTTTTACAGTATTTTGGCTCCCAGGATCGCTATCAGGAAATGGAAGCAAGCATTTCCTACGTAAAATGACACGAGTAATCGAACTGTGCCGACAGAATTCAAATCCGAGCCTCCGTTCCTCTGGAATTCCCTAAAATGTATGAAAACATGTTTTACACAATTTTGGCTCCCAGGATCGCTATCGGGAAATGGGAACAAGCATTTCCTGCGTAAAATGACACGACTAATCGAATGCTGTCGGCAGAATTCAAATCCGAGCCTCCGTTCCTCTGGAATTCACAAATATGTATCAAAACGTGTTTTACAGTATTCTGGCTCCCAGGATCGCAATCGCGAAATTAAGACAAGTATTTCCTACGTAAAATGACACGAGTAATCGAACTATGCCGGCAGACTTCAAATCCGAGCCTCCGTTCCTCTGGAATTCCCTAAAATGTATGAAAACATGTTTTACAGTATTCTGGCTCCCAGGATCGCTATCAGGAAATGGAAGCAAGCATATCCTACGTAAAATGACACGAGTAATCGAGTGCTGGCGACAGAATTCAAATCGGAGCATCCGTTCCTCTGGAATTCACTAAAATGTATGAAAACATGTTTTACAGTATTCTGGCTCCCAGTATCGCTATCGGGAAATGAGAACAAGCATTTCCTGCGTAAAATGACACGAGTAATCGAACTGTGTCGGCAGAATTCGAATACGAGCCTCTGTTCCTCTGGAGTTCACTAAAATGTATGAAAACGTGTTTTACAGTATTTTGGCTCCCAGGATCGCTATCAGGCAATGGAAACAAGCATTTCCTACGTAAAATGACACGAGTAATCGAACTATGCCGGCAGAATTCAAATCCGAGCCTGTGTTCCTCTGGAATTCACAAATATGTATGAAAACGTGTTTTACACAATTTTGGCTCCCAGGATCGCTATCGGGAAATGGGAACAAGCATTTCCTGCGTAAAATGACACGACTAATCGAATGCTGTCGGCAGAATTCAAATCCGAGCCTCCGTTCCTCTGGAATTCACTAAAATGTATGAAAACATGTTTTACAGTATTCTGGCTCCCAGTATCGCTATCGGGAAATGAGAACAAGCATTTCCTGCGTAAAATGACACGAGTAATCGAACTGTGTCGGCAGAATTCGAATACGAGCCTCTGTTCCTCTGGAGTTCACTAAAATGTATGAAAACGTGTTTTACAGTATCTTGGCTCCCAGGATCGCTATCAGGAAATGGAAGCAAGCATTTCCTACGTAAAATGACACGAGTAATCGAACTGTGCCGACAGAATTCAAATCCGAGCCTCCGTTCCTCTGGAATTCCCTAAAATGTATGAAAACATGTTTTACACAATTTTGGCTCCCAGGATCGCTATCGGGAAATGGGAACAAGCATTTCCTGCGTAAAATGACACGACTAATCGAATGCTGTCGGCAGAATTCAAATCCGAGCCTCCGTTCCTCTGGAATTCACAAATATGTATCAAAACGTGTTTTACAGTATTTTGGCTCCCAGGATCGCTATCAGGCAATGGAAACAAGCATTTCCTACGTAAAATGACACGAGTATTCGAACTATGCCGGCAGAATTCAAATCCGAGCCTCTGTTCTTCTGGAAATCACAAATATGCATGAAAACGTGTTTTACAGTATTTTGGCTCCCAGTATCGCTATCGGGAAATGAGAACAAGCATTTCCTGCGTAAAATGACACGAGTAATCGAACTGTGTCGGCAGAATTCGAATACGAGCCTCTTTTCCTCTGGAGTTCACTAAAATGTATGAAAACGTGTTTTACAGTATTTTGGCTCCCAGGATCGCTATCAGGAAATGGAAACAAGCATTTCCTACGTAAAATGACACGAGTAATCGAATGCTGGCGGCAGAATTCAAATCGGAGCATCCGTTCCTCTGGAATTCACTAAAATGTATGAAAACATGTTTTACAGTATTCTGGCTCCCAGGATCGCTATCAGGAAATGGAAGCAAGCATTTCCTACGTAAAATGACACGAGTAATCGAACTGTGCTGGCAGAATTCAAATCCGAGCCTCCGTTCCTCTGGAATTCCCTAAAATGTATGAAAACATGTTTTACAGTATTTTGGCTCCCAGGATCGCTATCAGGAAATGGAAGCAAGCATTTCCTACGTAAAATGACACGAGTAATCGAGTGCTGGCGGCAGAATTCAAATCGGAGCATCCGTTCCTCTGGAATTCACTAAAATGTATGAAAACGTGTTTTACAGTATTTTGGCTCCCAGGATCGCTATCAGGAAATGGAAGCAAGCATTTCCTACGTAAAATGACACGAGTAATCGAACTGTGCCGACAGAATTCAAATCCGAGCCTCCGTTCCTCTGGAATTCCCTAAAATGTATGAAAACATGTTTTACACAATTTTGGCTCCCAGGATCGCTATCGGGAAATGGGAACAAGCATTTCCTGCGTAAAATGACACGACTAATCGAATGCTGTCGGCAGAATTCAAATCCGAGCCTCCGTTCCTCTGGAATTCACAAATATGTATCAAAACGTGTTTTACAGTATTCTGGCTCCCAGGATCGCAATCGCGAAATTAAGACAAGTATTTCCTACGTAAAATGACACGAGTAATCGAACTATGCCGGCAGAATTCAAATCCGAGCCTCTGTTCCTCTGGAATTCACAAATATGTATGAAAACGTGTTTTACAGTATTCTGGCTCCCAGGATCGCTATCAGGAAATGGAAACAAGCATTTCCTACGTAAAATGACACGAGTAATCGAATGCTGGCGGCAGAATTCAAATCGGAGCATCCGTTCCTCTGGAATTCACTAAAATGTATGAAAACATGTTTTACAGTATTCTGGCTCCCAGTATCGCTATCGGGAAATGAGAACAAGCATTTCCTGCGTAAAATGACACGAGTAATCGAACTGTGTCGGCAGAATTCGAATACGAGCCTCTTTTCCTCTGGAGTTCACTAAAATGTATGAAAACGTGTTTTACAGTATTTTGGCTCCCAGGATCGCTATCAGGAAATGGAAACAAGCATTTCCTACGTAAAATGACACGAGTAATCGAATGCTGGCGGCAGAATTCAAATCGGAGCATCCGTTCCTCTGGAATTCACTAAAATGTATGAAAACATGTTTTACAGTATTCTGGCTCCCAGGATCGCTATCAGGAAATGGAAGCAAGCATTTCCTACGTAAAATGACACGAGTAATCGAACTGTGCTGGCAGAATTCAAATCCGAGCCTCCGTTCCTCTGGAATTCCCTAAAATGTATGAAAACATGTTTTACAGTATTTTGGCTCCCAGGATCGCTATCAGGAAATGGAAGCAAGCATTTCCTACGTAAAATGACACGAGTAATCGAGTGCTGGCGGCAGAATTCAAATCGGAGCATCCGTTCCTCTGGAATTCACTAAAATGTATGAAAACATGTTTTACAGTATTCTGGCTCCCAGTATCGCTATCGGGAAATGAGAACAAGCATTTCCTGCGTAAAATGACACGAGTAATCGAACTGTGTCGGCAGAATTCGAATACGAGCCTCTGTTCCTCTGGAGTTCACTAAAATGTATGAAAACGTGTTTTACAGTATTTTGGCTCCCAGGATCGCTATCAGGAAATGGAAGCAAGCATTTCCTACGTAAAATGACACGAGTAATCGAACTGTGCCGACAGAATTCAAATCCGAGCCTCCGTTCCTCTGGAATTCCCTAAAATGTATGAAAACATGTTTTACACAATTTTGGCTCCCAGGATCGCTATCGGGAAATGGGAACAAGCATTTCCTGCGTAAAATGACACGACTAATCGAATGCTGTCGGCAGAATTCAAATCCGAGCCTCCGTTCCTCTGGAATTCACAAATATGTATCAAAACGTGTTTTACAGTATTCTGGCTCCCAGGATCGCAATCGCGAAATTAAGACAAGTATTTCCTACGTAAAATGACACGAGTAATCGAACTATGCCGGCAGAATTCAAATCCGAGCCTCTGTTCTTCTGGAAATCACAAATATGCATGAAAACGTGTTTTACAGTATTTTGGCTCCCAGTATCGCTATCGGGAAATGAGAACAAGCATTTCCTGCGTAAAATGACACGAGTAATCGAACTGTGTCGGCAGAATTCGAATACGAGCCTCTGTTCCTCTGGAGTTCTCTAAAATGTATGAAAACGTGTTTTACAGTATCTTGGCTCCCAGGATCGCTATCAGGAAATGGAAGCAAGCATTTCCTACGTAAAATGACACGAGTAATCGAACTGTGCCGACAGAATTCAAATCCGAGCCTCCGTTCCTCTGGAATTCCCTAAAATGTATGAAAACATGTTTTACAGTATTCTGGCTCCCAGTATCGCTATCGGGAAATGAGAACAAGCATTTCCTGCGTAAAATGACACGAGTAATCGAACTGTGTCGGCAGAATTCGAATACGAGCCTCTGTTCCTCTGGAGTTCACTAAAATGTATGAAAACGTGTTTTACAGTATTTTGGCTCCCAGGATCGCTATCAGGAAATGGAAACAAGCATTTCCTACGTAAAATGACACGAGTAATCGAATGCTGGCGGCAGAATTCAAATCGGAGCATCCGTTCCTCTGGAATTCACTAAAATGTATGAAAACATGTTTTACAGTATTCTGGCTCCCAGGATCGCTATCAGGAAATGGAAGCAAGCATTTCCAACGTAAAATGACACGAGTAATCGAACTGTGCTGGCAGACTTCAAATCCGAGCCTCCGTTCCTCTGGAATTCCCTAAAATGTATGAAAACATGTTTTACAGTATTCTGGCTCCCAGGATCGCTATCAGGAAATGGAAGCAAGCATATCCTACGTAAAATGACACGAGTAATCGAGTGCTGGCGACAGAATTCAAATCGGAGCATCCGTTCCTCTGGAATTCACTAAAATGTATGAAAACATGTTTTACAGTATTCTGGCTCCCAGTATCGCTATCGGGAAATGAGAACAAGCATTTCCTGCGTAAAATGACACGAGTAATCGAACTGTGTCGGCAGAATTCGAATACGAGCCTCTGTTCCTCTGGAGTTCACTAAAATGTATGAAAACGTGTTTTACAGTATTTTGGCTCCCAGGATCGCTATCAGGCAATGGAAACAAGCATTTCCTACGTAAAATGACACGAGTAATCGAACTATGCCGGCAGAATTCAAATCCGAGCCTGTGTTCCTCTGGAATTCACAAATATGTATGAAAACGTGTTTTACACAATTTTGGCTCCCAGGATCGCTATCGGGAAATGGGAACAAGCATTTCCTGCGTAAAATGACACGACTAATCGAATGCTGTCGGCAGAATTCAAATCCGAGCCTCCGTTCCTCTGGAATTTACTAAAATGTATGAAAACATGTTTTACAGTATTCTGGCTCCCAGTATCGCTATCGGGAAATGAGAACAAGCATTTCCTGCGTAAAATGACACGAGTAATCGAACTGTGTCGGCAGAATTCGAATACGAGCCTCTGTTCCTCTGGAGTTCACTAAAATGTATGAAAACGTGTTTTACAGTATTCTGGCTCCCAGGATCGCTATCAGGAAATGGAAGCAAGCATTTCCAACGTAAAATGACACGAGTAATCGAACTGTGCTGGCAGACTTCAAATCCGAGCCTCCGTTCCTCTGGAATTCCCTAAAATGTATGAAAACATGTTTTACAGTATTCTGGCTCCCAGGATCGCTATCAGGAAATGGAAGCAAGCATATCCTACGTAAAATGACACGAGTAATCGAGTGCTGGCGACAGAATTCAAATCGGAGCATCCGTTCCTCTGGAATTCACTAAAATGTATGAAAACATGTTTTACAGTATTCTGGCTCCCAGTATCGCTATCGGGAAATGAGAACAAGCATTTCCTGCGTAAAATGACACGAGTAATCGAACTGTGTCGGCAGAATTCGAATACGAGCCTCTGTTCCTCTGGAGTTCACTAAAATGTATGAAAACGTGTTTTACAGTATTTTGGCTCCCAGGATCGCTATCAGGCAATGGAAACAAGCATTTCCTACGTAAAATGACACGAGTAATCGAACTATGCCGGCAGAATTCAAATCCGAGCCTGTGTTCCTCTGGAATTCACAAATATGTATGAAAACGTGTTTTACACAATTTTGGCTCCCAGGATCGCTATCGGGAAATGGGAACAAGCATTTCCTGCGTAAAATGACACGACTAATCGAATGCTGTCGGCAGAATTCAAATCCGAGCCTCCGTTCCTCTGGAATTCACTAAAATGTATGAAAACATGTTTTACAGTATTCTGGCTCCCAGTATCGCTATCGGGAAATGAGAACAAGCATTTCCTGCGTAAAATGACACGAGTAATCGAACTGTGTCGGCAGAATTCGAATACGAGCCTCTGTTCCTCTGGAGTTCACTAAAATGTATGAAAACGTGTTTTACAGTATCTTGGCTCCCAGGATCGCTATCAGGAAATGGAAGCAAGCATTTCCTACGTAAAATGACACGAGTAATCGAACTCTGCCGACAGAATTCAAATCGGAGCATCCGTTCCTCTGGAATTCACTAAAATGTATGAAAACATGTTTTACAGTATTCTGGCTCCCAGTATCGCTATCGGGAAATGAGAACAAGCATTTCCTGCGTAAAATGACACGAGTAATCGAACTGTGTCGGCAGAATTCGAATACGAGCCTCTGTTCCTCTGGAGTTCACTAAAATGTATGAAAACGTGTTTTACAGTATCTTGGCTCCCAGGATCGCTATCAGGAAATGGAAGCAAGCATTTCCTACGTAAAATGACACGAGTAATCGAACTGTGCCGACAGAATTCAAATCCGAGCCTCCGTTCCTCTGGAATTCCCTAAAATGTATGAAAACATGTTTTACAGTATTCTGGCTCCCAGGATCGCTATCAGGAAATGGAAGCAAGCATTTCCTACGTAAAATGACACGAGTAATCGAACTGTGTCGGCAGAATTCGAATACGAGCCTCTGTTCCTCTGGAGTTCACTAAAATGTATGAAAACGTGTTTTACAGTATTTTGGCTCCCAGGATCGCTATCAGGAAATGGAAGCAAGCATTTCCTACGTAAAATGACACGAGTAATCGAACTATGCCGGCAGAATTCAAATCCGAGCCTCTGTTCTTCTGGAAATCACAAATATGCATGAAAACGTGTTTTACAGTATTTTGGCTCCCAGTATCGCTATCGGGAAATGAGAACAAGCATTTCCTGCGTAAAATGACACGAGTAATCGAACTGTGTCGGCAGAATTCGAATACGAGCCTCTGTTCCTCTGGAGTTCTCTAAAATGTATGAAAACGTGTTTTACAGTATCTTGGCTCCCAGGATCGCTATCAGGAAATGGAAGCAAGCATTTCCTACGTAAAATGACACGAGTAATCGAACTGTGCCGACAGAATTCAAATCCGAGCCTCCGTTCCTCTGGAATTCCCTAAAATGTATGAAAACATGTTTTACAGTATTCTGGCTCCCAGTATCGCTATCGGGAAATGAGAACAAGCATTTCCTGCGTAAAATGACACGAGTAATCGAACTGTGTCGGCAGAATTCGAATACGAGCCTCTGTTCCTCTGGAGTTCACTAAAATGTATGAAAACGTGTTTTACAGTATTTTGGCTCCCAGGATCGCTATCAGGAAATGGAAACAAGCATTTCCTACGTAAAATGACACGAGTAATCGAATGCTGGCGGCAGAATTCAAATCGGAGCATCCGTTCCTCTGGAATTCACTAAAATGTATGAAAACATGTTTTACAGTATTCTGGCTCCCAGGATCGCTATCAGGAAATGGAAGCAAGCATTTCCTACGTAAAATGACACGAGTAATCGAACTGTGCTGGCAGACTTCAAATCCGAGCCTCCGTTCCTCTGGAATTCCCTAAAATGTATGAAAACATGTTTTACAGTATTCTGGCTCCCAGGATCGCTATCAGGAAATGGAAGCAAGCATATCCTACGTAAAATGACACGAGTAATCGAGTGCTGGCGACAGAATTCAAATCGGAGCATCCGTTCCTCTGGAATTCACTAAAATGTATGAAAACATGTTTTACAGTATTCTGGCTCCCAGTATCGCTATCAGGAAATGAGAACAAGCATTTCCTGCGTAAAATGACACGAGTAATCGAACTGTGTCGGCAGAATTCGAATACGAGCCTCTGTTCCTCTGGAGTTCACTAAAATGTATGAAAACGTGTTTTACAGTATTTTGGCTCCCAGGATCGCTATCAGGCAATGGAAACAAGCATTTCCTACGTAAAATGACACGAGTAATCGAACTATGCCGGCAGAATTCAAATCCGAGCCTGTGTTCCTCTGGAATTCACAAATATGTATGAAAACGTGTTTTACACAATTTTGGCTCCCAGGATCGCTATCGGGAAATGGGAACAAGCATTTCCTGCGTAAAATGACACGACTAATCGAATGCTGTCGGCAGAATTCAAATCCGAGCCTCCGTTCCTCTGGAATTCACAAATATGTATCAAAACGTGTTTTACAGTATTCTGGCTCCCAGGATCGCAATCGCGAAATGAAGACAAGTATTTCCTACGTAAAATGACACGAGTAATCGAACTATGCCGGCAGAATTCAAATCCGAGCCTCTGTTCCTCTGGAATTCACTAAAATGTATGAAAACGTGTTTTACAGTATTTTGGCTGCCAGGATCGCTATCGGGAAATGGGAACAAGCATTTCCTGCGTAAAATGACACGACTAATCGAATGCTGTCGGCAGAATTCAAATCCGAGCCTCTGTTCTTCTGGAAATCACAAATATGCATGAAAACGTGTTTTACAGTATTTTGACTCCCAGTATCGCTATCGGGAAATGAGAACAAGCATTTCCTGCGTAAAATGACACGAGTAATCGAACTGTGCTGGCAGAATTCAAATCCGAGCCTCCGTTCCTCTGGAATTCCCTAAAATGTATGAAAACATGTTTTACAGTATTCTGGCTCCCAGGATCGCAATCGCGAAATGAAGACAAGTATTTCCTACGTAAAATGACACGAGTAATCGAACTATGCCGGCAGAATTCAAATCCGAGCCTCTGTTCCTCTGGAATTCACAAATATGTATGAAAACGTGTTTTACAGTATTCTGGCTCCCAGGATCGCTATCAGGAAATGGAAACAAGCATTTCCTACGTAAAATGACACGAGTAATCGAATGCTGGCGGCAGAATTCAAATCGGAGCATCCGTTCCTCTGGAATTCACTAAAATGTATGAAAACATGTTTTACAGTATTCTGGCTCCCAGTATCGCTATCGGGAAATGAGAACAAGCATTTCCTGCGTAAAATGACACGAGTAATCGAACTGTGTCGGCAGAATTCGAATACGAGCCTCTGTTCCTCTGGAGTTCACTAAAATGTATGAAAACGTGTTTTACAGTATTTTGGCTCCCAGGATCGCTATCAGGCAATGGAAACAAGCATTTCCTACGTAAAATGACACGAGTAATCGAACTATGCCGGCAGAATTCAAATCCGAGCCTGTGTTCCTCTGGAATTCACAAATATGTATGAAAACGTGTTTTACACAATTTTGGCTCCCAGGATCGCTATCGGGAAATGGGAACAAGCATTTCCTGCGTAAAATGACACGACTAATCGAATGCTGTCGGCAGAATTCAAATCCGAGCCTCCGTTCCTCTGGAATTCACAAATATGTATCAAAACGTGTTTTACAGTATTCTGGCTCCCAGGATCGCAATCGCGAAATGAAGACAAGTATTTCCTACGTAAAATGACACGAGTAATCGAACTATGCCGGCAGAATTCAAATCCGAGCCTCTGTTCCTCTGGAATTCACTAAAATGTATGAAAACGTGTTTTACAGTATTTTGGCTGCCAGGATCGCTATCGGGAAATGGGAACAAGCATTTCCTGCGTAAAATGACACGACTAATCGAATGCTGTCGGCAGAATTCAAATCCGAGCCTCTGTTCTTCTGGAAATCACAAATATGCATGAAAACGTGTTTTACAGTATTTTGGCTCCCAGTATCGCTATCGGGAAATGAGAACAAGCATTTCCTGCGTAAAATGACACGAGTAATCGAACTGTGCTGGCAGAATTCAAATCCGAGCCTCCGTTCCTCTGGAATTCCCTAAAATGTATGAAAACATGTTTTACAGTATTCTGGCTCCCAGGATCGCAATCGCGAAATGAAGACAAGTATTTCCTACGTAAAATGACACGAGTAATCGAACTATGCCGGCAGAATTCAAATCCGAGCCTCTGTTCCTCTGGAATTCACAAATATGTATGAAAACGTGTTTTACAGTATTCTGGCTCCCAGGATCGCTATCAGGAAATGGAAACAAGCATTTCCTACGTAAAATGACACGAGTAATCGAATGCTGGCGGCAGAATTCAAATCGGAGCATCCGTTCCTCTGGAATTCACTAAAATGTATGAAAACATGTTTTACAGTATTCTGGCTCCCAGTATCGCTATCGGGAAATGAGAACAAGCATTTCCTGCGTAAAATGACACGAGTAATCGAACTGTGTCGGCAGAATTCGAATACGAGCCTCTTTTCCTCTGGAGTTCACTAAAATGTATGAAAACGTGTTTTACAGTATTTTGGCTCCCAGGATCGCTATCAGGAAATGGAAACAAGCATTTCCTACGTAAAATGACACGAGTAATCGAATGCTGGCGGCAGAATTCAAATCGGAGCATCCGTTCCTCTGGAATTCACTAAAATGTATGAAAACATGTTTTACAGTATTCTGGCTCCCAGGATCGCTATCGGGAAATGGGAACAAGCATTTCCTACGTAAAATGACACGAGTAATCGAACTATGCCGGCAGAATTCAAATCCGAGCCTGTGTTCCTCTGGAATTCACAAATATGTATGAAAACGTGTTTTACACAATTTTGGCTCCCAGGATCGCTATCGGGAAATGGGAACAAGCA
This sequence comes from Ectemnius continuus, assembly GCA_910591665.1. NCBI lineage: Eukaryota > Metazoa > Arthropoda > Insecta > Hymenoptera > Crabronidae > Ectemnius > Ectemnius continuus. The sequence continues at coordinate 772,727 of CAJUYD010000014.1, read as the reverse complement.
TTTCCTGCGTAAAATGACACGACTAATCGAATGCTGTCGGCAGAATTCAAATCCGAGCCTCCGTTCCTCTGGAATTCACTAAAATGTATGAAAACATGTTTTACAGTATTCTGGCTCCCAGTATCGCTATCGGGAAATGAGAACAAGCATTTCCTGCGTAAAATGACACGAGTAATCGAACTGTGTCGGCAGAATTCGAATACGAGCCTCTGTTCCTCTGGAGTTCACTAAAATGTATGAAAACGTGTTTTACAGTATCTTGGCTCCCAGGATCGCTATCAGGAAATGGAAGCAAGCATTTCCTACGTAAAATGACACGAGTAATCGAACTGTGCCGACAGAATTCAAATCGGAGCATCCGTTCCTCTGGAATTCACTAAAATGTATGAAAACATGTTTTACAGTATTCTGGCTCCCAGTATCGCTATCGGGAAATGAGAACAAGCATTTCCTGCGTAAAATGACACGAGTAATCGAACTGTGTCGGCAGAATTCGAATACGAGCCTCTGTTCCTCTGGAGTTCACTAAAATGTATGAAAACGTGTTTTACAGTATCTTGGCTCCCAGGATCGCTATCAGGAAATGGAAGCAAGCATTTCCTACGTAAAATGACACGAGTAATCGAACTGTGCCGACAGAATTCAAATCCGAGCCTCCGTTCCTCTGGAATTCCCTAAAATGTATGAAAACATGTTTTACAGTATTCTGGCTCCCAGGATCGCTATCAGGAAATGGAAGCAAGCATTTCCTACGTAAAATGACACGAGTAATCGAACTGTGTCGGCAGAATTCGAATACGAGCCTCTGTTCCTCTGGAGTTCACTAAAATGTATGAAAACGTGTTTTACAGTATTTTGGCTCCCAGGATCGCTATCAGGAAATGGAAGCAAGCATTTCCTACGTAAAATGACACGAGTAATCGAACTATGCCGGCAGAATTCAAATCCGAGCCTCTGTTCTTCTGGAAATCACAAATATGCATGAAAACGTGTTTTACAGTATTTTGGCTCCCAGTATCGCTATCGGGAAATGAGAACAAGCATTTCCTGCGTAAAATGACACGAGTAATCGAACTGTGCCGACAGAATTCAAATCCGAGCCTCCGTTCCTCTGGAATTCCCTAAAATGTATGAAAACATGTTTTACACAATTTTGGCTCCCAGGATCGCTATCGGGAAATGGGAACAAGCATTTCCTGCGTAAAATGACACGACTAATCGAATGCTGTCGGCAGAATTCAAATCCGAGCCTCCGTTCCTCTGGAATTCACAAATATGTATCAAAACGTGTTTTACAGTATTCTGGCTCCCAGGATCGCAATCGCGAAATTAAGACAAGTATTTCCTACGTAAAATGACACGAGTAATCGAACTATGCCGGCAGAATTCAAATCCGAGCCTCTGTTCTTCTGGAAATCACAAATATGCATGAAAACGTGTTTTACAGTATTTTGGCTCCCAGTATCGCTATCGGGAAATGAGAACAAGCATTTCCTGCGTAAAATGACACGAGTAATCGAACTGTGTCGGCAGAATTCGAATACGAGCCTCTTTTCCTCTGGAGTTCACTAAAATGTATGAAAACGTGTTTTACAGTATTTTGGCTCCCAGGATCGCTATCAGGAAATGGAAACAAGCATTTCCTACGTAAAATGACACGAGTAATCGAATGCTGGCGGCAGAATTCAAATCGGAGCATCCGTTCCTCTGGAATTCACTAAAATGTATGAAAACATGTTTTACAGTATTCTGGCTCCCAGGATCGCTATCAGGAAATGGAAGCAAGCATTTCCTACGTAAAATGACACGAGTAATCGAACTGTGCTGGCAGAATTCAAATCCGAGCCTCCGTTCCTCTGGAATTCCCTAAAATGTATGAAAACATGTTTTAAAGTATTTTGGCTCCCAGGATCGATATCAGGAAATGGAAGCAAGCATTTCCTACGTAAAATGACACGAGTAATCGAGCGCTGGCGGCAGAATTCAAATCGGAGCATCCGTTCCTCTGGAATTCACTAAAATGTATGAAAACATGTTTTACAGTATTCTGGCTCCCAGTATCGCTATCGGGAAATGAGAACAAGCATTTCCTGCGTAAAATGACACGAGTAATCGAACTGTGTCGGCAGAATTCGAATACGAGCCTCTGTTCCTCTGGAGTTCACTAAAATGTATGAAAACGTGTTTTACAGTATTTTGGCTCCCAGGATCGCTATCAGGAAATGGAAGCAAGCATTTCCTACGTAAAATGACACGAGTAATCGAACTGTGCCGACAGAATTCAAATCCGAGCCTCCGTTCCTCTGGAATTCCCTAAAATGTATGAAAACATGTTTTACACAATTTTGGCTCCCAGGATCGCTATCGGGAAATGGGAACAAGCATTTCCTGCGTAAAATGACACGACTAATCGAATGCTGTCGGCAGAATTCAAATCCGAGCCTCCGTTCCTCTGGAATTCACAAATATGTATCAAAACGTGTTTTACAGTATTCTGGCTCCCAGGATCGCAATCGCGAAATTAAGACAAGTATTTCCTACGTAAAATGACACGAGTAATCGAACTATGCCGGCAGAATTCAAATCCGAGCCTGTGTTCCTCTGGAATTCACAAATATGTATGAAAACGTGTTTTACACAATTTTGGCTCCCAGGATCGCTATCGGGAAATGGGAACAAGCATTTCCTGCGTAAAATGACACGACTAATCGAATGCTGTCGGCAGAATTCAAATCCGAGCCTCCGTTCCTCTGGAATTTACTAAAATGTATGAAAACATGTTTTACAGTATTCTGGCTCCCAGTATCGCTATCGGGAAATGAGAACAAGCATTTCCTGCGTAAAATGACACGAGTAATCGAACTGTGTCGGCAGAATTCGAATACGAGCCTCTGTTCCTCTGGAGTTCACTAAAATGTATGAAAACGTGTTTTACAGTATTCTGGCTCCCAAGATCGCTATCAGGAAATGGAAGCAAGCATTTCCAACGTAAAATGACACGAGTAATCGAACTGTGCTGGCAGACTTCAAATCCGAGCCTCCGTTCCTCTGGAATTCCCTAAAATGTATGAAAACATGTTTTACAGTATTCTGGCTCCCAGGATCGCTATCAGGAAATGGAAGCAAGCATATCCTACGTAAAATGACACGAGTAATCGAGTGCTGGCGACAGAATTCAAATCGGAGCATCCGTTCCTCTGGAATTTACTAAAATGTATGAAAACATGTTTTACAGTATTCTGGCTCCCAGTATCGCTATCGGGAAATGAGAACAAGCATTTCCTGCGTAAAATGACACGAGTAATCGAACTGTGTCGGCAGAATTCGAATACGAGCCTCTGTTCCTCTGGAGTTCACTAAAATGTATGAAAACGTGTTTTACAGTATTTTGGCTCCCAGGATCGCTATCAGGCAATGGAAACAAGCATTTCCTACGTAAAATGACACGAGTAATCGAACTATGCCGGCAGAATTCAAATCCGAGCCTGTGTTCCTCTGGAATTCACAAATATGTATGAAAACGTGTTTTACACAATTTTGGCTCCCAGGATCGCTATCGGGAAATGGGAACAAGCATTTCCTGCGTAAAATGACACGACTAATCGAATGCTGTCGGCAGAATTCAAATCCGAGCCTCCGTTCCTCTGGAATTCACTAAAATGTATGAAAACATGTTTTACAGTATTCTGGCTCCCAGTATCGCTATCGGGAAATGAGAACAAGCATTTCCTGCGTAAAATGACACGAGTAATCGAACTGTGTCGGCAGAATTCGAATACGAGCCTCTGTTCCTCTGGAGTTCACTAAAATGTATGAAAACGTGTTTTACAGTATCTTGGCTCCCAGGATCGCTATCAGGAAATGGAAGCAAGCATTTCCTACGTAAAATGACACGAGTAATCGAACTGTGCCGACAGAATTCAAATCGGAGCATCCGTTCCTCTGGAATTCACTAAAATGTATGAAAACATGTTTTACAGTATTCTGGCTCCCAGTATCGCTATCGGGAAATGAGAACAAGCATTTCCTGCGTAAAATGACACGAGTAATCGAACTGTGTCGGCAGAATTCGAATACGAGCCTCTGTTCCTCTGGAGTTCACTAAAATGTATGAAAACGTGTTTTACAGTATCTTGGCTCCCAGGATCGCTATCAGGAAATGGAAGCAAGCATTTCCTACGTAAAATGACACGAGTAATCGAACTGTGCCGACAGAATTCAAATCCGAGCCTCCGTTCCTCTGGAATTCCCTAAAATGTATGAAAACATGTTTTACAGTATTCTGGCTCCCAGGATCGCTATCAGGAAATGGAAGCAAGCATTTCCTACGTAAAATGACACGAGTAATCGAACTGTGTCGGCAGAATTCGAATACGAGCCTCTGTTCCTCTGGAGTTCACTAAAATGTATGAAAACGTGTTTTACAGTATTTTGGCTCCCAGGATCGCTATCAGGAAATGGAAGCAAGCATTTCCTACGTAAAATGACACGAGTAATCGAACTATGCCGGCAGAATTCAAATCCGAGCCTCTGTTCTTCTGGAAATCACAAATATGCATGAAAACGTGTTTTACAGTATTTTGGCTCCCAGTATCGCTATCGGGAAATGAGAACAAGCATTTCCTGCGTAAAATGACACGAGTAATCGAACTGTGCCGGCAGAATTCGAATACGAGCCTCTGTTCCTCTGGAGTTCTCTAAAATGTATGAAAACGTGTTTTACAGTATCTTGGCTCCCAGGATCGCTATCAGGAAATGGAAGCAAGCATTTCCTACGTAAAATGACACGAGTAATCGAACTGTGCCGACAGAATTCAAATCCGAGCCTCCGTTCCTCTGGAATTCCCTAAAATGTATGAAAACATGTTTTACAGTATTTTGGCTCCCAGTATCGCTATCGGGAAATGAGAACAAGCATTTCCTGCGTAAAATGACACGAGTAATCGAACTGTGTCGGCAGAATTCGAATACGAGCCTCTGTTCCTCTGGAGTTCACTAAAATGTATGAAAACGTGTTTTACAGTATTTTGGCTCCCAGGATCGCTATCAGGAAATGGAAACAAGCATTTCCTACGTAAAATGACACGAGTAATCGAATGCTGGCGGCAGAATTCAAATCGGAGCATCCGTTCCTCTGGAATTCACTAAAATGTATGAAAACATGTTTTACAGTATTCTGGCTCCCAGGATCGCTATCAGGAAATGGAAGCAAGCATTTCCTACGTAAAATGACACGAGTAATCGAACTGTGCTGGCAGACTTCAAATCCGAGCCTCCGTTCCTCTGGAATTCCCTAAAATGTATGAAAACATGTTTTACAGTATTCTGGCTCCCAGGATCGCTATCAGGAAATGGAAGCAAGCATATCCTACGTAAAATGACACGAGTAATCGAGTGCTGGCGACAGAATTCAAATCGGAGCATCCGTTCCTCTGGAATTCACTAAAATGTATGAAAACATGTTTTACAGTATTCTGGCTCCCAGTATCGCTATCGGGAAATGAGAACAAGCATTTCCTGCGTAAAATGACACGAGTAATCGAACTGTGTCGGCAGAATTCGAATACGAGCCTCTGTTCCTCTGGAGTTCACTAAAATGTATGAAAACGTGTTTTACAGTATTTTGGCTCCCAGGATCGCTATCAGGCAATGGAAACAAGCATTTCCTACGTAAAATGACACGAGTAATCGAACTATGCCGGCAGAATTCAAATCCGAGCCTCTGTTCCTCTGGAATTCACAAATATGTATGAAAACGTGTTTTACACAATTTTGGCTCCCAGGATCGCTATCGGGAAATGGGAACAAGCATTTCCTGCGTAAAATGACACGACTAATCGAATGCTGTCGGCAGAATTCAAATCCGAGCCTCCGTTCCTCTGGAATTCACAAATATGTATCAAAACGTGTTTTACAGTATTCTGGCTCCCAGGATCGCAATCGCGAAATGAAGACAAGTATTTCCTACGTAAAATGACACGAGTAATCGAACTATGCCGGCAGAATTCAAATCCGAGCCTCTGTTCCTCTGGAATTCACTAAAATGTATGAAAACGTGTTTTACAGTATTTTGGCTGCCAGGATCGCTATCGGGAAATGGGAACAAGCATTTCCTGCGTAAAATGACACGACTAATCGAATGCTGTCGGCAGAATTCAAATCCGAGCCTCTGTTCTTCTGGAAATCACAAATATGCATGAAAACGTGTTTTACAGTATTTTGGCTCCCAGTATCGCTATCGGGAAATGAGAACAAGCATTTCCTGCGTAAAATGACACGAGTAATCGAACTGTGCTGGCAGAATTCAAATCCGAGCCTCCGTTCCTCTGGAATTCCCTAAAATGTATGAAAACATGTTTTACAGTATTCTGGCTCCCAGGATCGCAATCGCGAAATGAAGACAAGTATTTCCTACGTAAAATGACACGAGTAATCGAACTATGCCGGCAGAATTCAAATCCGAGCCTCTGTTCCTCTGGAATTCACAAATATGTATGAAAACGTGTTTTACAGTATTCTGGCTCCCAGGATCGCTATCAGGAAATGGAAACAAGCATTTCCTACGTAAAATGACACGAGTAATCGAATGCTGGCGGCAGAATTCAAATCGGAGCATCCGTTCCTCTGGAATTCACTAAAATGTATGAAAACATGTTTTACAGTATTCTGGCTCCCAGTATCGCTATCGGGAAATGAGAACAAGCATTTCCTGCGTAAAATGACACGAGTAATCGAACTGTGTCGGCAGAATTCGAATACGAGCCTCTGTTCCTCTGGAGTTCACTAAAATGTATGAAAACGTGTTTTACAGTATTTTGGCTCCCAGGATCGCTATCAGGCAATGGAAACAAGCATTTCCTACGTAAAATGACACGAGTAATCGAACTATGCCGGCAGAATTCAAATCCGAGCCTGTGTTCCTCTGGAATTCACAAATATGTATGAAAACGTGTTTTACACAATTTTGGCTCCCAGGATCGCTATCGGGAAATGGGAACAAGCATTTCCTGCGTAAAATGACACGACTAATCGAATGCTGTCGGCAGAATTCAAATCCGAGCCTCCGTTCCTCTGGAATTCACAAATATGTATCAAAACGTGTTTTACAGTATTCTGGCTCCCAGGATCGCAATCGCGAAATGAAGACAAGTATTTCCTACGTAAAATGACACGAGTAATCGAACTATGCCGGCAGAATTCAAATCCGAGCCTCTGTTCCTCTGGAATTCACTAAAATGTATGAAAACGTGTTTTACAGTATTTTGGCTGCCAGGATCGCTATCGGGAAATGGGAACAAGCATTTCCTGCGTAAAATGACACGACTAATCGAATGCTGTCGGCAGAATTCAAATCCGAGCCTCTGTTCTTCTGGAAATCACAAATATGCATGAAAACGTGTTTTACAGTATTTTGGCTCCCAGTATCGCTATCGGGAAATGAGAACAAGCATTTCCTGCGTAAAATGACACGAGTAATCGAACTGTGCTGGCAGAATTCAAATCCGAGCCTCCGTTCCTCTGGAATTCCCTAAAATGTATGAAAACATGTTTTACAGTATTCTGGCTCCCAGGATCGCAATCGCGAAATGAAGACAAGTATTTCCTACGTAAAATGACACGAGTAATCGAACTATGCCGGCAGAATTCAAATCCGAGCCTCTGTTCCTCTGGAATTCACAAATATGTATGAAAACGTGTTTTACAGTATTCTGGCTCCCAGGATCGCTATCAGGAAATGGAAACAAGCATTTCCTACGTAAAATGACACGAGTAATCGAATGCTGGCGGCAGAATTCAAATCGGAGCATCCGTTCCTCTGGAATTCACTAAAATGTATGAAAACATGTTTTACAGTATTCTGGCTCCCAGTATCGCTATCGGGAAATGAGAACAAGCATTTCCTGCGTAAAATGACACGAGTAATCGAACTGTGTCGGCAGAATTCGAATACGAGCCTCTTTTCCTCTGGAGTTCACTAAAATGTATGAAAACGTGTTTTACAGTATTTTGGCTCCCAGGATCGCTATCAGGAAATGGAAACAAGCATTTCCTACGTAAAATGACACGAGTAATCGAATGCTGGCGGCAGAATTCAAATCGGAGCATCCGTTCCTCTGGAATTCACTAAAATGTATGAAAACATGTTTTACAGTATTCTGGCTCCCAGGATCGCTATCGGGAAATGGGAACAAGCATTTCCTACGTAAAATGACACGAGTAATCGAACTATGCCGGCAGAATTCAAATCCGAGCCTGTGTTCCTCTGGAATTCACAAATATGTATGAAAACGTGTTTTACACAATTTTGGCTCCCAGGATCGCTATCGGGAAATGGGAACAAGCATTTCCTGCGTAAAATGACACGACTAATCGAATGCTGTCGGCAGAATTCAAATCCGAGCCTCCGTTCCTCTGGAATTCACTAAAATGTATGAAAACATGTTTTACAGTATTCTGGCTCCCAGGATCGCTATCGGGAAATGAGAACAAGCATTTCCTGCGTAAAATGACACGAGTAATCGAACTGTGTCGGCAGAATTCGAATACGAGCCTCTGTTCCTCTGGAGTTCACTAAAATGTATGAAAACGTGTTTTACAGTATCTTGGCTCCCAGGATCGCTATCAGGAAATGGAAGCAAGCATTTCCTACGTAAAATGACACGAGTAATCGAACTGTGCCGACAGAATTCAAATCGGAGCATCCGTTCCTCTGGAATTCACTAAAATGTATGAAAACATGTTTTACAGTATTCTGGCTCCCAGTATCGCTATCGGGAAATGAGAACAAGCATTTCCTGCGTAAAATGACACGAGTAATCGAACTGTGTCGGCAGAATTCGAATACGAGCCTCTGTTCCTCTGGAGTTCACTAAAATGTATGAAAACGTGTTTTACAGTATCTTGGCTCCCAGGATCGCTATCAGGAAATGGAAGCAAGCATTTCCTACGTAAAATGACACGAGTAATCGAACTGTGCCGACAGAATTCAAATCCGAGCCTCCGTTCCTCTGGAATTCCCTAAAATGTATGAAAACATGTTTTACAGTATTCTGGCTCCCAGGATCGCTATCAGGAAATGGAAGCAAGCATTTCCTACGTAAAATGACACGAGTAATCGAACTGTGTCGGCAGAATTCGAATCCGAGCCTCTGTTCCTCTGGAGTTCACTAAAATGTATGAAAACGTGTTTTACAGTATTTTGGCTCCCAGGATCGCTATCAGGAAATGGAAGCAAGCATTTCCTACGTAAAATGACACGAGTAATCGAACTATGCCGGCAGAATTCAAATCCGAGCCTCTGTTCTTCTGGAAATCACAAATATGCATGAAAACGTGTTTTACAGTATTTTGGCTCCCAGTATCGCTATCGGGAAATGAGAACAAGCATTTCCTGCGTAAAATGACACGAGTAATCGAACTGTGTCGGCAGAATTCGAATACGAGCCTCTGTTCCTCTGGAGTTCACTAAAATGTATGAAAACGTGTTTTACAGTATCTTGGCTCCCAGGATCGCTATCAGGAAATGGAAGCAAGCATTTCCTACGTAAAATGACACGAGTAATCGAACTGTGCCGACAGAATTCAAATCCGAGCCTCCGTTCCTCTGGAATTCCCTAAAATGTATGAAAACATGTTTTACAGTATTCTGGCTCCCAGTATCGCTATCGGGAAATGAGAACAAGCATTTCCTGCGTAAAATGACACGAGTAATCGAACTGTGTCGGCAGAATTCGAATACGAGCCTCTGTTCCTCTGGAGTTCACTAAAATGTATGAAAACGTGTTTTACAGTATTTTGGCTCCCAGGATCGCTATCAGGAAATGGAAACAAGCATTTCCTACGTAAAATGACACGAGTAATCGAATGCTGGCGGCAGAATTCAAATCGGAGCATCCGTTCCTCTGGAATTCACTAAAATGTATGAAAACATGTTTTACAGTATTCTGGCTCCCAGGATCGCTATCAGGAAATGGAAGCAAGCATTTCCTACGTAAAATGACACGAGTAATCGAACTGTGCTGGCAGACTTCAAATCCGAGCCTCCGTTCCTCTGGAATTCCCTAAAATGTATGAAAACATGTTTTACAGTATTCTGGCTCCCAGGATCGCTATCAGGAAATGGAAGCAAGCATATCCTACGTAAAATGACACGAGTAATCGAGTGCTGGCGACAGAATTCAAATCGGAGCATCCGTTCCTCTGGAATTCACTAAAATGTATGAAAACATGTTTTACAGTATTCTGGCTCCCAGTATCGCTATCGGGAAATGAGAACAAGCATTTCCTGCGTAAAATGACACGAGTAATCGAACTGTGTCGGCAGAATTCGAATACGAGCCTCTGTTCCTCTGGAGTTCACTAAAATGTATGAAAACGTGTTTTACAGTATTTTGGCTCCCAGGATCGCTATCAGGCAATGGAAACAAGCATTTCCTACGTAAAATGACACGAGTAATCGAACTATGCCGGCAGAATTCAAATCCGAGCCTGTGTTCCTCTGGAATTCACAAATATGTATGAAAACGTGTTTTACACAATTTTGGCTCCCAGGATCGCTATCGGGAAATGGGAACAAGCATTTCCTGCGTAAAATGACACGACTAATCGAATGCTGTCGGCAGAATTCAAATCCGAGCCTCCGTTCCTCTGGAATTCACAAATATGTATCAAAACGTGTTTTACAGTATTCTGGCTCCCAGGATCGCAATCGCGAAATGAAGACAAGTATTTCCTACGTAAAATGACACGAGTAATCGAACTATGCCGGCAGAATTCAAATCCGAGCCTCTGTTCCTCTGGAATTCACTAAAATGTATGAAAACGTGTTTTACAGTATTTTGGCTGCCAGGATCGCTATCGGGAAATGGGAACAAGCATTTCCTGCGTAAAATGACACGACTAATCGAATGCTGTCGGCAGAATTCAAATCCGAGCCTCTGTTCTTCTGGAAATCACAAATATGCATGAAAACGTGTTTTACAGTATTTTGGCTCCCAGTATCGCTATCGGGAAATGAGAACAAGCATTTCCTGCGTAAAATGACACGAGTAATCGAACTGTGCTGGCAGAATTCAAATCCGAGCCTCCGTTCCTCTGGAATTCCCTAAAATGTATGAAAACATGTTTTACAGTATTCTGGCTCCCAGGATCGCAATCGCGAAATGAAGACAAGTATTTCCTACGTAAAATGACACGAGTAATCGAACTATGCCGGCAGAATTCAAATCCGAGCCTCTGTTCCTCTGGAATTCACAAATATGTATGAAAACGTGTTTTACAGTATTCTGGCTCCCAGGATCGCTATCAGGAAATGGAAACAAGCATTTCCTACGTAAAATGACACGAGTAATCGAACGCTGGCGGCAGAATTCAAATCGGAGCATCCGTTCCTCTGGAATTCACTAAAATGTATGAAAACATGTTTTACAGTATTCTGGCTCCCAGTATCGCTATCGGGAAATGAGAACAAGCATTTCCTGCGTAAAATGACACGAGTAATCGAACTGTGTCGGCAGAATTCGAATACGAGCCTCTGTTCCTCTGGAGTTCACTAAAATGTATGAAAACGTGTTTTACAGTATTTTGGCTCCCAGGATCGCTATCAGGCAATGGAAACAAGCATTTCCTACGTAAAATGACACGAGTAATCGAACTATGCCGGCAGAATTCAAATCCGAGCCTGTGTTCCTCTGGAATTCACAAATATGTATGAAAACGTGTTTTACACAATTTTGGCTCCCAGGATCGCTATCGGGAAATGGGAACAAGCATTTCCTGCGTAAAATGACACGACTAATCGAATGCTGTCGGCAGAATTCAAATCCGAGCCTCCGTTCCTCTGGAATTCACAAATATGTATCAAAACGTGTTTTACAGTATTCTGGCTCCCAGGATCGCAATCGCGAAATGAAGACAAGTATTTCCTACGTAAAATGACACGAGTAATCGAACTATGCCGGCAGAATTCAAATCCGAGCCTCTGTTCCTCTGGAATTCACTAAAATGTATGAAAACGTGTTTTACAGTATTTTGGCTCCCAGGATCGCTATCGGGAAATGGGAACAAGCATTTCCTGCGTAAAATGACACGACTAATCGAATGCTGTCGGCAGAATTCAAATCCGAGCCTCTGTTCTTCTGGAAATCACAAATATGCATGAAAACGTGTTTTACAGTATTTTGGCTCCCAGTATCGCTATCGGGAAATGAGAACAAGCATTTCCTGCGTAAAATGACACGAGTAATCGAACTGTGCTGGCAGAATTCAAATCCGAGCCTCCGTTCCTCTGGAATTCCCTAAAATGTATGAAAACATGTTTTACAGTATTCTGGCTCCCAGGATCGCAATCGCGAAATGAAGACAAGTATTTCCTACGTAAAATGACACGAGTAATCGAACTATGCCGGCAGAATTCAAATCCGAGCCTCTGTTCCTCTGGAATTCACAAATATGTATGAAAACGTGTTTTACAGTATTCTGGCTCCCAGGATCGCTATCAGGAAATGGAAACAAGCATTTCCTACGTAAAATGACACGAGTAATCGAATGCTGGCGGCAGAATTCAAATCGGAGCATCCGTTCCTCTGGAATTCACTAAAATGTATGAAAACATGTTTTACAGTATTCTGGCTCCCAGTATCGCTATCGGGAAATGAGAACAAGCATTTCCTGCGTAAAATGACACGAGTAATCGAACTGTGTCGGCAGAATTCGAATACGAGCCTCTGTTCCTCTGGAGTTCACTAAAATGTATGAAAACGTGTTTTACAGTATTTTGGCTCCCAGGATCGCTATCAGGCAATGGAAACAAGCATTTCCTACGTAAAATGACACGAGTAATCGAACTATGCCGGCAGAATTCAAATCCGAGCCTGTGTTCCTCTGGAATTCACAAATATGTATGAAAACGTGTTTTACACAATTTTGGCTCCCAGGATCGCTATCGGGAAATGGGAACAAGCATTTCCTGCGTAAAATGACACGACTAATCGAATGCTGTCGGCAGAATTCAAATCCGAGCCTCCGTTCCTCTGGAATTCACAAATATGTATCAAAACGTGTTTTACAGTATTCTGGCTCCCAGGATCGCAATCGCGAAATGAAGACAAGTATTTCCTACGTAAAATGACACGAGTAATCGAACTATGCCGGCAGAATTCAAATCCGAGCCTCTGTTCCTCTGGAATTCACTAAAATGTATGAAAACGTGTTTTACAGTATTTTGGCTGCCAGGATCGCTATCGGGAAATGGGAACAAGCATTTCCTGCGTAAAATGACACGACTAATCGAATGCTGTCGGCAGAATTCAAATCCGAGCCTCTGTTCTTCTGGAAATCACAAATATGCATGAAAACGTGTTTTACAGTATTTTGGCTCCCAGTATCGCTATCGGGAAATGAGAACAAGCATTTCCTGCGTAAAATGACACGAGTAATCGAACTGTGCTGGCAGAATTCAAATCCGAGCCTCCGTTCCTCTGGAATTCCCTAAAATGTATGAAAACATGTTTTACAGTATTCTGGCTCCCAGGATCGCAATCGCGAAATGAAGACAAGTATTTCCTACGTAAAATGACACGAGTAATCGAACTATGCCGGCAGAATTCAAATCCGAGCCTCTGTTCCTCTGGAATTCACAAATATGTATGAAAACGTGTTTTACAGTATTCTGGCTCCCAGGATCGCTATCAGGAAATGGAAACAAGCATTTCCTACGTAAAATGACACGAGTAATCGAATGCTGGCGGCAGAATTCAAATCGGAGCATCCGTTCCTCTGGAATTCACTAAAATGTATGAAAACATGTTTTACAGTATTCTGGCTCCCAGTATCGCTATCGGGAAATGAGAACAAGCATTTCCTGCGTAAAATGACACGAGTAATCGAACTGTGTCGGCAGAATTCGAATACGAGCCTCTGTTCCTCTGGAGTTCACTAAAATGTATGAAAACGTGTTTTACAGTATTTTGGCTCCCAGGATCGCTATCAGGAAATGGAAACAAGCATTTCCTACGTAAAATGACACGAGTAATCGAATGCTGGCGGCAGAATTCAAATCGGAGCATCCGTTCCTCTGGAATTCACTAAAATGTATGAAAACATGTTTTACAGTATTCTGGCTCCCAGGATCGCTATCGGGAAATGGGAACAAGCATTTCCTACGTAAAATGACACGAGTAATCGAACTATGCCGGCAGAATTCAAATCCGAGCCTGTGTTCCTCTGGAATTCACAAATATGTATGAAAACGTGTTTTACACAATTTTGGCTCCCAGGATCGCTATCGGGAAATGGGAACAAGCATTTCCTGCGTAAAATGACACGACTAATCGAATGCTGTCGGCAGAATTCAAATCCGAGCCTCCGTTCCTCTGGAATTCACTAAAATGTATGAAAACATGTTTTACAGTATTCTGGCTCCCAGTATCGCTATCGGGAAATGAGAACAAGCATTTCCTGCGTAAAATGACACGAGTAATCGAACTGTGTCGGCAGAATTCGAATACGAGCCTCTGTTCCTCTGGAGTTCACTAAAATGTATGAAAACGTGTTTTACAGTATCTTGGCTCCCAGGATCGCTATCAGGAAATGGAAGCAAGCATTTCCTACGTAAAATGACACGAGTAATCGAACTGTGCCGACAGAATTCAAATCGGAGCATCCGTTCCTCTGGAATTCACTAAAATGTATGAAAACATGTTTTACAGTATTCTGGCTCCCAGTATCGCTATCGGGAAATGAGAACAAGCATTTCCTGCGTAAAATGACACGAGTAATCGAACTGTGTCGGCAGAATTCGAATACGAGCCTCTGTTCCTCTGGAGTTCACTAAAATGTATGAAAACGTGTTTTACAGTATCTTGGCTCCCAGGATCGCTATCAGGAAATGGAAGCAAGCATTTCCTACGTAAAATGACACGAGTAATCGAACTGTGCCGACAGAATTCAAATCCGAGCCTCCGTTCCTCTGGAATTCCCTAAAATGTATGAAAACATGTTTTACAGTATTCTGGCTCCCAGGATCGCTATCAGGAAATGGAAGCAAGCATTTCCTACGTAAAATGACACGAGTAATCGAACTGTGTCGGCAGAATTCGAATACGAGCCTCTGTTCCTCTGGAGTTCACTAAAATGTATGAAAACGTGTTTTACAGTATTTTGGCTCCCAGGATCGCTATCAGGAAATGGAAGCAAGCATTTCCTACGTAAAATGACACGAGTAATCGAACTATGCCGGCAGAATGCAAATCCGAGCCTCTGTTCTTCTGGAAATCACAAATATGCATGAAAACGTGTTTTACAGTATTTTGGCTCCCAGTATCGCTATCGGGAAATGAGAACAAGCATTTCCTGCGTAAAATGACACGAGTAATCGAACTGTGTCGGCAGAATTCGAATACGAGCCTCTGTTCCTCTGGAGTTCTCTAAAATGTATGAAAACGTGTTTTACAGTATCTTGGCTCCCAGGATCGCTATCAGGAAATGGAAGCAAGCATTTCCTACGTAAAATGACACGAGTAATCGAACTGTGCCGACAGAATTCAAATCCGAGCCTCCGTTCCTCTGGAATTCCCTAAAATGTATGAAAACATGTTTTACAGTATTCTGGCTCCCAGTATCGCTATCGGGAAATGAGAACAAGCATTTCCTGCGTAAAATGACACGAGTAATCGAACTGTGTCGGCAGAATTCGAATACGAGCCTCTGTTCCTCTGGAGTTCACTAAAATGTATGAAAACGTGTTTTACAGTATTTTGGCTCCCAGGATCGCTATCAGGAAATGGAAACAAGCATTTCCTACGTAAAATGACACGAGTAATCGAATGCTGGCGGCAGAATTCAAATCGGAGCATCCGTTCCTCTGGAATTCACTAAAATGTATGAAAACATGTTTTACAGTATTCTGGCTCCCAGGATCGCTATCAGGAAATGGAAGCAAGCATTTCCTACGTAAAATGACACGAGTAATCGAACTGTGCTGGCAGACTTCAAATCCGAGCCTCCGTTCCTCTGGAATTCCCTAAAATGTATGAAAACATGTTTTACAGTATTCTGGCTCCCAGGATCGCTATCAGGAAATGGAAGCAAGCATATCCTACGTAAAATGACACGAGTAATCGAGTGCTGGCGACAGAATTCAAATCGGAGCATCCGTTCCTCTGGAATTCACTAAAATGTATGAAAACATGTTTTACAGTATTCTGGCTCCCAGTATCGCTATCGGGAAATGAGAACAAGCATTTCCTGCGTAAAATGACACGAGTAATCGAACTGTGTCGGCAGAATTCGAATACGAGCCTCTGTTCCTCTGGAGTTCACTAAAATGTATGAAAACGTGTTTTACAGTATTTTGGCTCCCAGGATCGCTATCAGGCAATGGAAACAAGCATTTCCTACGTAAAATGACACGAGTAATCGAACTATGCCGGCAGAATTCAAATCCGAGCCTGTGTTCCTCTGGAATTCACAAATATGTATGAAAACGTGTTTTACACAATTTTGGCTCCCAGGATCGCTATCGGGAAATGGGAACAAGCATTTCCTGCGTAAAATGACACGACTAATCGAATGCTGTCGGCAGAATTCAAATCCGAGCCTCCGTTCCTCTGGAATTCACAAATATGTATCAAAACGTGTTTTACAGTATTCTGGCTCCCAGGATCGCAATCGCGAAATGAAGACAAGTATTTCCTACGTAAAATGACACGAGTAATCGAACTATGCCGGCAGAATTCAAATCCGAGCCTCTGTTCCTCTGGAATTCACTAAAATGTATGAAAACGTGTTTTACAGTATTTTGGCTGCCAGGATCGCTATCGGGAAATGGGAACAAGCATTTCCTGCGTAAAATGACACGACTAATCGAATGCTGTCGGCAGAATTCAAATCCGAGCCTCTGTTCTTCTGGAAATCACAAATATGCATGAAAACGTGTTTTACAGTATTTTGGCTCCCAGTATCGCTATCGGGAAATGAGAACAAGCATTTCCTACGTAAAATGACACGAGTAATCGAACTGTGCTGGCAGAATTCAAATCCGAGCCTCCGTTCCTCTGGAATTCCCTAAAATGTATGAAAACATGTTTTACAGTATTCTGGCTCCCAGGATCGCAATCGCGAAATGAAGACAAGTATTTCCTACGTAAAATGACACGAGTAATCGAACTATGCCGGCAGAATTCAAATCCGAGCCTCTGTTCCTCTGGAATTCACAAATATGTATGAAAACGTGTTTTACAGTATTCTGGCTCCCAGGATCGCTATCAGGAAATGGAAACAAGCATTTCCTACGTAAAATGACACGAGTAATCGAATGCTGGCGGCAGAATTCAAATCGGAGCATCCGTTCCTCTGGAATTCACTAAAATGTATGAAAACATGTTTTACAGTATTCTGGCTCCCAGTATCGCTATCGGGAAATGAGAACAAGCATTTCCTGCGTAAAATGACACGAGTAATCGAACTGTGTCGGCAGAATTCGAATACGAGCCTCTGTTCCTCTGGAGTTCACTAAAATGTATGAAAACGTGTTTTACAGTATTTTGGCTCCCAGGATCGCTATCAGGCAATGGAAACAAGCATTTCCTACGTAAAATGACACGAGTAATCGAACTATGCCGGCAGAATTCAAATCCGAGCCTGTGTTCCTCTGGAATTCACAAATATGTATGAAAACGTGTTTTACACAATTTTGGCTCCCAGGATCGCTATCGGGAAATGGGAACAAGCATTTCCTGCGTAAAATGACACGACTAATCGAATGCTGTCGGCAGAATTCAAATCCGAGCCTCCGTTCCTCTGGAATTCACAAATATGTATCAAAACGTGTTTTACAGTATTTTGGCTCCCAGTATCGCTATCGGGAAATGAGAACAAGCATTTCCTGCGTAAAATGACACGAGTAATCGAACTGTGTCGGCAGAATTCGAATACGAGCCTCTGTTCCTCTGGAGTTCTCTAAAATGTATGAAAACGTGTTTTACAGTATCTTGGCTCCCAGGATCGCTATCAGGAAATGGAAGCAAGCATTTCCTACGTAAAATGACACGAGTAATCGAACTGTGCCGACAGAATTCAAATCCGAGCCTCCGTTCCTCTGGAATTCCCTAAAATGTATGAAAACATGTTTTACAGTATTCTGGCTCCCAGTATCGCTATCGGGAAATGAGAACAAGCATTTCCTGCGTAAAATGACACGAGTAATCGAACTGTGTCGGCAGAATTCGAATACGAGCCTCTGTTCCTCTGGAGTTCACTAAAATGTATGAAAACGTGTTTTACAGTATTTTGGCTCCCAGGATCGCTATCAGGAAATGGAAACAAACATTTCCTACGTAAAATGACACGAGTAATCGAATGCTGGCGGCAGAATTCAAATCGGAGCATCCGTTCCTCTGGAATTCACTAAAATGTATGAAAACATGTTTTACAGTATTCTGGCTCCCAGGATCGCTATCAGGAAATGGAAGCAAGCATTTCCTACGTAAAATGACACGAGTAATCGAACTGTGCTGGCAGACTTCAAATCCGAGCCTCCGTTCCTCTGGAATTCCCTAAAACGTATGAAAACATGTTTTACAGTATTCTGGCTCCCAGGATCGCTATCAGGAAATGGAAGCAAGCATATCCTACGTAAAATGACACGAGTAATCGAGTGCTGGCGACAGAATTCAAATCGGAGCATCCGTTCCTCTGGAATTCACTAAAATGTATGAAAACATGTTTTACAGTATTCTGGCTCCCAGTATCGCTATCGGGAAATGAGAACAAGCATTTCCTGCGTAAAATGACACGAGTAATCGAACTGTGTCGGCAGAATTCGAATACGAGCCTCTGTTCCTCTGGAGTTCACTAAAATGTATGAAAACGTGTTTTACAGTATTTTGGCTCCCAGGATCGCTATCAGGCAATGGAAACAAGCATTTCCTACGTAAAATGACACGAGTAATCGAACTATGCCGGCAGAATTCAAATCCGAGCCTGTGTTCCTCTGGAATTCACAAATATGTATGAAAACGTGTTTTACACAATTTTGGCTCCCAGGATCGCTATCGGGAAATGGGAACAAGCATTTCCTGCGTAAAATGACACGACTAATCGAATGCTGTCGGCAGAATTCAAATCCGAGCCTCCGTTCCTCTGGAATTCACAAATATGTATCAAAACGTGTTTTACAGTATTCTGGCTCCCAGGATCGCAATCGCGAAATGAAGACAAGTATTTCCTACGTAAAATGACACGAGTAATCGAACTATGCCGGCAGAATTCAAATCCGAGCCTCTGTTCCTCTGGAATTCACTAAAATGTATGAAAACGTGTTTTACAGTATTTTGGCTGCCAGGATCGCTATCGGGAAATGGGAACAAGCATTTCCTGCGTAAAATGACACGACTAATCGAATGCTGTCGGCAGAATTCAAATCCGAGCCTCTGTTCTTCTGGAAATCACAAATATGCATGAAAACGTGTTTTACAGTATTTTGGCTCCCAGTATCGCTATCGGGAAATGAGAACAAGCATTTCCTGCGTAAAATGACACGAGTAATCGAACTGTGCTGGCAGAATTCAAATCCGAGCCTCCGTTCCTCTGGAATTCCCTAAAATGTATGAAAACATGTTTTACAGTATTCTGGCTCCCAGGATCGCAATCGCGAAATGAAGACAAGTATTTCCTACGTAAAATGACACGAGTAATCGAACTATGCCGGCAGAATTCAAATCCGAGCCTCTGTTCCTCTGGAATTCACAAATATGTATGAAAACGTGTTTTACAGTATTCTGGCTCCCAGGATCGCTATCAGGAAATGGAAACAAGCATTTCCTACGTAAAATGACACGAGTAATCGAATGCTGGCGGCAGAATTCAAATCGGAGCATCCGTTCCTCTGGAATTCACTAAAATGTATGAAAACATGTTTTACAGTATTCTGGCTCCCAGTATCGCTATCGGGAAATGAGAACAAGCATTTCCTGCGTAAAATGACACGAGTAATCGAACTGTGTCGGCAGAATTCGAATACGAGCCTCTGTTCCTCTGGAGTTCACTAAAATGTATGAAAACGTGTTTTACAGTATTTTGGCTCCCAGGATCGCTATCAGGCAATGGAAACAAGCATTTCCTACGTAAAATGACACGAGTAATCGAACTATGCCGGCAGAATTCAAATCCGAGCCTGTGTTCCTCTGGAATTCACAAATATGTATGAAAACGTGTTTTACACAATTTTGGCTCCCAGGATCGCTATCGGGAAATGGGAACAAGCATTTCCTGCGTAAAATGACACGACTAATCGAATGCTGTCGGCAGAATTCAAATCCGAGCCTCCGTTCCTCTGGAATTCACAAATATGTATCAAAACGTGTTTTACAGTATTCTGGCTCCCAGGATCGCAATCGCGAAATGAAGACAAGTATTTCCTACGTAAAATGACACGAGTAATCGAACTATGCCGGCAGAATTCAAATCCGAGCCTCTGTTCCTCTGGAATTCACTAAAATGTATGAAAACGTGTTTTACAGTATTTTGGCTGCCAGGATCGCTATCGGGAAATGGGAACAAGCATTTCCTGCGTAAAATGACACGACTAATCGAATGCTGTCGGCAGAATTCAAATCCGAGCCTCTGTTCTTCTGGAAATCACAAATATGCATGAAAACGTGTTTTACAGTATTTTGGCTCCCAGTATCGCTATCGGGAAATGAGAACAAGCATTTCCTGCGTAAAATGACACGAGTAATCGAACTGTGCTGGCAGAATTCAAATCCGAGCCTCCGTTCCTCTGGAATTCCCTAAAATGTATGAAAACATGTTTTACAGTATTCTGGCTCCCAGGATCGCAATCGCGAAATGAAGACAAGTATTTCCTACGTAAAATGACACGAGTAATCGAACTATGCCGGCAGAATTCAAATCCGAGCCTCTGTTCCTCTGGAATTCACAAATATGTATGAAAACGTGTTTTACAGTATTCTGGCTCCCAGGATCGCTATCAGGAAATGGAAACAAGCATTTCCTACGTAAAATGACACGAGTAATCGAATGCTGGCGGCAGAATTCAAATCGGAGCATCCGTTCCTCTGGAATTCACTAAAATGTATGAAAACATGTTTTACAGTATTCTGGCTCCCAGTATCGCTATCGGGAAATGAGAACAAGCATTTCCTGCGTAAAATGACACGAGTAATCGAACTGTGTCGGCAGAATTCGAATACGAGCCTCTTTTCCTCTGGAGTTCACTAAAATGTATGAAAACGTGTTTTACAGTATTTTGGCTCCCAGGATCGCTATCAGGAAATGGAAACAAGCATTTCCTACGTAAAATGACACGAGTAATCGAATGCTGGCGGCAGAATTCAAATCGGAGCATCCGTTCCTCTGGAATTCACTAAAATGTATGAAAACATGTTTTACAGTATTCTGGCTCCCAGGATCGCTATCAGGAAATGGAAGCAAGCATTTCCTACGTAAAATGACACGAGTAATCGAACTGTGCTGGCAGAATTCAAATCCGAGCCTCCGTTCCTCTGGAATTCCCTAAAATGTATGAAAACATGTTTTACAGTATTTTGGCTCCCAGGATCGCTATCAGGAAATGGAAGCAAGCATTTCCTACGTAAAATGACACGAGTAATCGAGTGCTGGCGGCAGAATTCAAATCGGAGCATCCGTTCCTCTGGAATTCACTAAAATGTATGAAAACATGTTTTACAGTATTCTGGCTCCCAGTATCGCTATCGGGAAATGAGAACAAGCATTTCCTGCGTAAAATGACACGAGTAATCGAACTGTGTCGGCAGAATTCAAATACGAGCCTCTGTTCCTCTGGAGTTCACTAAAATGTATGAAAACGTGTTTTACAGTATTTTGGCTCCCAGGATCGCTATCAGGAAATGGAAGCAAGCATTTCCTACGTAAAATGACACGAGTAATCGAACTGTGCCGACAGAATTCAAATCCGAGCCTCCGTTCCTCTGGAATTCCCTAAAATGTATGAAAACATGTTTTACACAATTTTGGCTCCCAGGATCGCTATCGGGAAATGGGAACAAGCATTTCCTGCGTAAAATGACACGACTAATCGAATGCTGTCGGCAGAATTCAAATCCGAGCCTCCGTTCCTCTGGAATTCACAAATATGTATCAAAACGTGTTTTACAGTATTCTGGCTCCCAGGATCGCAATCGCGAAATTAAGACAAGTATTTCCTACGTAAAATGACACGAGTAATCGAACTATGCCGGCAGAATTCAAATCCGAGCCTCTGTTCTTCTGGAAATCACAAATATGCATGAAAACGTGTTTTACAGTATTTTGGCTCCCAGTATCGCTATCGGGAAATGAGAACAAGCATTTCCTGCGTAAAATGACACGAGTAATCGAACTGTGTCGGCAGAATTCGAATACGAGCCTCTGTTCCTCTGGAGTTCTCTAAAATGTATGAAAACGTGTTTTACAGTATCTTGGCTCCCAGGATCGCTATCAGGAAATGGAAGCAAGCATTTCCTACGTAAAATGACACGAGTAATCGAACTGTGCCGACAGAATTCAAATCCGAGCCTCCGTTCCTCTGGAATTCCCTAAAATGTATGAAAACATGTTTTACAGTATTCTGGCTCCCAGTATCGCTATCGGGAAATGAGAACAAGCATTTCCTGCGTAAAATGACACGAGTAATCGAACTGTGTCGGCAGAATTCGAATAGGAGCCTCTGTTCCTCTGGAGTTCACTAAAATGTATGAAAACGTGTTTTACAGTATTTTGGCTCCCAGGATCGCTATCAGGAAATGGAAACAAGCATTTCCTACGTAAAATGACACGAGTAATCGAACTATGCCGGCAGAATTCAAATCCGAGCCTCTGTTCCTCTGGAATTCACAAATATGTATGAAAACGTGTTTTACAGTATTCTGGCTCCCAGGATCGCTATCAGGAAATGGAAACAAGCATTTCCTACGTAAAATGACACGAGTAATCGAATGCTGGCGGCAGAATTCAAATCGGAGCATCCGTTCCTCTGGAATTCACTAAAATGTATGAAAACATGTTTTACAGTATTCTGGCTCCCAGTATCGCTATCGGGAAATGAGAACAAGCATTTCCTGCGTAAAATGACACGAGTAATCGAACTGTGTCGGCAGAATTCGAATACGAGCCTCTTTTCCTCTGGAGTTCACTAAAATGTATGAAAACGTGTTTTACAGTATTTTGGCTCCCAGGATCGCTATCAGGAAATGGAAACAAGCATTTCCTACGTAAAATGACACGAGTAATCGAATGCTGGCGGCAGAATTCAAATCGGAGCATCCGTTCCTCTGGAATTCACTAAAATGTATGAAAACATGTTTTACAGTATTCTGGCTCCCAGGATCGCTATCAGGAAATGGAAGCAAGCATTTCCTACGTAAAATGACACGAGTAATCGAACTGTGCTGGCAGAATTCAAATCCGAGCCTCCGTTCCTCTGGAATTCCCTAAAATGTATGAAAACATGTTTTACAGTATTTTGGCTCCCAGGATCGCTATCAGGAAATGGAAACAAGCATTTCCTGCGTAAAATGACACGAGTAATCGAACTGTGTCGGCAGAATTCGAATACGAGCCTCTGTTCCTCTGGAGTTCACTAAAATGTATGAAAACGTGTTTTACAGTATTTTGGCTCCCAGGATCGCTATCAGGAAATGGAAGCAAGCATTTCCTACGTAAAATGACACGAGTAATCGAACTGTGCCGACAGAATTCAAATCCGAGCCTCCGTTCCTCTGGAATTCCCTAAAATGTATGAAAACATGTTTTACACAATTTTGGCTCCCAGGATCGCTATCGGGAAATGGGAACAAGCATTTCCTACGTAAAATGACACGAGTAATCGAATGCTGGCGGCAGAATTCAAATCGGAGCATCCGTTCCTCTGGAATTCACTAAAATGTATGAAAACATGTTTTACAGTATTCTGGCTCCCAGGATCGCTATCAGGAAATGGAAGCAAGCATTTCCTACGTAAAATGACACGAGTAATCGAACTGTGCTGGCAGAATTCAAATCCGAGCCTCCGTTCCTCTGGAATTCCCTAAAATGTATGAAAACATGTTTTACAGTATTTTGGCTCCCAGGATCGCTATCAGGAAATGGAAGCAAGCATTTCCTACGTAAAATGACACGAGTAATCGAGTGCTGGCGGCAGAATTCAAATCGGAGCATCCGTTCCTCTGGAATTCACTAAAATGTATGAAAACATGTTTTACAGTATTCTGGCTCCCAGTATCGCTATCGGGAAATGAGAACAAGCATTTCCTGCGTAAAATGACACGAGTAATCGAACTGTGTCGGCAGAATTCGAATACGAGCCTCTGTTCCTCTGGAGTTCACTAAAATGTATGAAAACGTGTTTTACAGTATTTTGGCTCCCAGGATCGCTATCAGGAAATGGAAGCAAGCATTTCCTACGTAAAATGACACGAGTAATCGAACTGTGCCGACAGAATTCAAATCCGAGCCTCCGTTCCTCTGGAATTCCCTAAAATGTATGAAAACATGTTTTACACAATTTTGGCTCCCAGGATCGCTATCGGGAAATGGGAACAAGCATTTCCTGCGTAAAATGACACGACTAATCGAATGCTGTCGGCAGAATTCAAATCCGAGCCTCCGTTCCTCTGGAATTCACAAATATGTATCAAAACGTGTTTTACAGTATTCTGGCTCCCAGGATCGCAATCGCGAAATTAAGACAAGTATTTCCTACGTAAAATGACACGAGTAATCGAACTATGCCGGCAGAATTCAAATCCGAGCCTCTGTTCTTCTGGAAATCACAAATATGCATGAAAACGTGTTTTACAGTATTTTGGCTCCCAGTATCGCTATCGGGAAATGAGAACAAGCATTTCCTGCGTAAAATGACACGAGTAATCGAACTGTGTCGGCAGAATTCGAATACGAGCCTCTGTTCCTCTGGAGTTCTCTAAAATGTATGAAAACGTGTTTTACAGTATCTTGGCTCCCAGGATCGCTATCAGGAAATGGAAGCAAGCATTTCCTACGTAAAATGACACGAGTAATCGAACTGTGCCGACAGAATTCAAATCCGAGCCTCCGTTCCTCTGGAATTCCCTAAAATGTATGAAAACATGTTTTACAGTATTCTGGCTCCCAGTATCGCTATCGGGAAATGAGAACAAGCATTTCCTGCGTAAAATGACACGAGTAATCGAACTGTGTCGGCAGAATTCGAATAGGAGCCTCTGTTCCTCTGGAGTTCACTAAAATGTATGAAAACGTGTTTTACAGTATTTTGGCTCCCAGGATCGCTATCAGGAAATGGAAACAAGCATTTCCTACGTAAAATGACACGAGTAATCGAATGCTGGCGGCAGAATTCAAATCGGAGCATCCGTTCCTCTGGAATTCACTAAAATGTATGAAAACATGTTTTACAGTATTCTGGCTCCCAGGATCGCTATCAGGAAATGGAAGCAAGCATTTCCAACGTAAAATGACACGAGTAATCGAACTGTGCTGGCAGACTTCAAATCCGAGCCTCCGTTCCTCTGGAATTCCCTAAAATGTATGAAAACATGTTTTACAGTATTCTGGCTCCCAGGATCGCTATCAGGAAATGGAAGCAAGCATATCCTACGTAAAATGACACGAGTAATCGAGTGCTGGCGACAGAATTCAAATCGGAGCATCCGTTCCTCTGGAATTCACTAAAATGTATGAAAACATGTTTTACAGTATTCTGGCTCCCAGTATCGCTATCGGGAAATGAGAACAAGCATTTCCTGCGTAAAATGACACGAGTAATCGAACTGTGTCGGCAGAATTCGAATACGAGCCTCTGTTCCTCTGGAGTTCACTAAAATGTATGAAAACGTGTTTTACAGTATTTTGGCTCCCAGGATCGCTATCAGGCAATGGAAACAAGCATTTCCTACGTAAAATGACACGAGTAATCGAACTATGCCGGCAGAATTCAAATCCGAGCCTGTGTTCCTCTGGAATTCACAAATATGTATGAAAACGTGTTTTACACAATTTTGGCTCCCAGGATCGCTATCGGGAAATGGGAACAAGCATTTCCTGCGTAAAATGACACGACTAATCGAATGCTGTCGGCAGAATTCAAATCCGAGCCTCCGTTCCTCTGGAATTCACTAAAATGTATGAAAACATGTTTTACAGTATTCTGGCTCCCAGTATCGCTATCGGGAAATGAGAACAAGCATTTCCTGCGTAAAATGACACGAGTAATCGAACTGTGTCGGCAGAATTCGAATACGAGCCTCTGTTCCTCTGGAGTTCACTAAAATGTATGAAAACGTGTTTTACAGTATCTTGGCTCCCAGGATCGCTATCAGGAAATGGAAGCAAGCATTTCCTACGTAAAATGACACGAGTAATCGAACTGTGCCGACAGAATTCAAATCCGAGCCTCCGTTCCTCTGGAATTCCCTAAAATGTATGAAAACATGTTTTACAGTATTCTGGCTCCCAGGATCGCTATCAGGAAATGGAAGCAAGCATTTCCTACGTAAAATGACACGAGTAATCGAACTGTGTCGGCAGAATTCGAATACGAGCCTCTGTTCCTCTGGAGTTCACTAAAATGTATGAAAACGTGTTTTACAGTATTTTGGCTCCCAGGATCGCTATCAGGAAATGGAAGCAAGCATTTCCTACGTAAAATGACACGAGTAATCGAACTGTGCCGACAGAATTCAAATCCGAGCCTCCGTTCCTCTGGAATTCCCTAAAATGTATGAAAACATGTTTTACAGTATTCTGGCTCCCAGGATCGCAATCGGGAAATGAAGACAAGTATTTCCTACGTAAAATGACACGAGTAATCGAACTGTGCCGGCAGAATTCAAATACGAGCCTCTGTTCCTCTGGGATTCACTAAAATGTATGAAAACGTGTTTTACAGTATTTTGGCTGCCAGGATCGCTATCGGGAAATGGGAACAAGCATTTCCTGCGTAAAATGACACGACTAATCGAATGCTGTCGGCAGAATTCAAATCCGAGCCTCTGTTCTTCTGGAAATCACAAATATGCATGAAAACGTGTTTTACAGTATTTTGGCTCCCAGGATCGCTATCAGGAAATGGAAACAAGCATTTCCTACGTAAAATGACACGAGTAATCGAACTGTGCCGACAGAATTCAAATCCGAGCCTCTGTTCCTCTGGAATTCACAAATATGTATGAAAACGTGTTTTACAGTATTCTGGCTCCCAGGATCGCAATCGGGAAATGAAGACAAGTATTTCCTACGTAAAATGACACCAGTAATCGAACTGTGCCGGCAGAATTCAAATACGAGCCTCTGTTCCTCTGGAATTCACTAAAATGTATGAAAACGTGTTTTACAGTATTTTGGCTCCCAGGATCGCTATCAGGAAATGGAAACAAGTATTTCCTACGTAAAATGACACGGCTAATCGAACTGTGCCGGCAGAATTCAAATCCGAGCCTCCGTTCCTCTGGAATTCACAAATATGTATGAAAACGTGTTTTACACAATTTTGGCTCCCAGGATCGCTATCGGGAAATGGGAACAAGCATTTCCTGCGTAAAATGACACGACTAATCGAATGCTGTCGGCAGAATTCAAATCCGAGCCTCCGTTCCTCTGGAGTTCACTAAAATGTATGAAAACGTGTTTTACAGTATCTTGGCTCCCAGGATCGCTATCAGGAAATGGAAGCAAGCATTTCCTACGTAAAATGACACGAGTAATCGAACTGTGCCGACAGAATTCAAATCCGAGCCTCCGTTCCTCTGGAATTCCCTAAAATGTATGAAAACATGTTTTACAGTATTCTGGCTCCCAGGATCGCTATCAGGAAATGGAAGCAAGCATATCCTACGTAAAATGACACGAGTAATCGAGTGCTGGCGACAGAATTCAAATCGGAGCATCCGTTCCTCTGGAATTCACTAAAATGTATGAAAACATGTTTTACAGTATTCTGGCTCCCAGTATCGCTATCGGGAAATGAGAACAAGCATTTCCTGCGTAAAATGACACGAGTAATCGAACTGTGTCGGCAGAATTCGAATACGAGCCTCTGTTCCTCTGGAGTTCACTAAAATGTATGAAAACGTGTTTTACAGTATTTTGGCTCCCAGGATCGCTATCAGGCAATGGAAACAAGCATTTCCTACGTAAAATGACACGAGTAATCGAACTATGCCGGCAGAATTCAAATCCGAGCCTGTGTTCCTCTGGAATTCACAAATATGTATGAAAACGTGTTTTACACAATTTTGGCTCCCAGGATCGCTATCGGGAAATGGGAACAAGCATTTCCTGCGTAAAATGACACGACTAATCGAATGCTGTCGGCAGAATTCAAATCCGAGCCTCCGTTCCTCTGGAATTCACTAAAATGTATGAAAACATGTTTTACAGTATTCTGGCTCCCAGTATCGCTATCGGGAAATGAGAACAAGCATTTCCTGCGTAAAATGACACGAGTAATCGAACTGTGTCGGCAGAATTCGAATACGAGCCTCTGTTCCTCTGGAGTTCACTAAAATGTATGAAAACGTGTTTTACAGTATTTTGGCTCCCAGGATCGCTATCAGGAAATGGAAGCAAGCATTTCCTACGTAAAATGACACGAGTAATCGAACTGTGCCGACAGAATTCAAATCCGAGCCTCCGTTCCTCTGGAATTCCCTAAAATGTATGAAAACATGTTTTACAGTATTCTGGCTCCCAGGATCGCAATCGGGAAATGAAGACAAGTATTTCCTACGTAAAATGACACGAGTAATCGAACTGTGCCGGCAGAATTCAAATACGAGCCTCTGTTCCTCTGGGATTCACTAAAATGTATGAAAACGTGTTTTACAGTATTTTGGCTGCCAGGATCGCTATCGGGAAATGGGAACAAGCATTTCCTGCGTAAAATGCCACGACTAATCGAATGCTGTCGGCAGAATTCAAATCCGAGCCTCTGTTCCTCTGGGATTCACTAAAATGTATGAAAACGTGTTTTACAGTATTTTGGCTGCCAGGATCGCTATCGGGAAATGGGAACAAGCATTTCCTACGTAAAATGACACGAGTAATCGAACTGTGCCGACAGAATTCAAATCCGAGCCTCTGTTCCTCTGGAATTCACAAATATGTATGAAAACGTGTTTTACAGTATTTTGGCTCCCAGGATCGCTATCAGGAAATGGAAACAAGTATTTCCTACGTAAAATGACACGAGTAATCGAACTGTGCCGACAGAATTCAAATCCGAGCCTCTGTTCCTCTGGAATTCACAAATATGTATGAAAACGTGTTTTACAGTATTTTGGCTCCCAGGATCGCTATCAGGAAATGGAAACAAGTATTTCCTACGTAAAATGACACGGCTAATCGAACTGTGCCGGCAGAATTCAAATCCGAGCCTCCGTTCCTCTGGAATTCACAAATATGTATGAAAACGTGTTTTACACAATTTTGGCTCCCAGGATCGCTATCGGGAAATGGGAACAAGCATTTCCTGCGTAAAATGACACGACTAATCGAATGCTGTCGGCAGAATTCAAATCCGAGCCTCCGTTCCTCTGGAATTCACAAATATGTATCAAAACGTGTTTTACAGTATTCTGGCTCCCAGGATCGCAAGCGCGAAATGAAGACAAGCATTTCCTGCGTAAAATGACACGAGTAATCGAACTGTGTCGGCAGAATTCGAATACGAGCCTCTTTTCCTCTGGAGTTCACTAAAATGTATGAAAACGTGTTTTACAGTATTTTGGCTCCCAGGATCGCTATCAGGAAATGGAAACAAGCATTTCCTACGTAAAATGACACGAGTAATCGAATGCTGGCGGCAGAATTCAAATCGGAGCATCCGTTCCTCTGGAATTCACTAAAATGTATGAAAACATGTTTTACAGTATTCTGGCTCCCAGGATCGCTATCAGGAAATGGAAGCAAGCATTTCCTACGTAAAATGACACGAGTAATCGAACTGTGCCGACAGAATTCAAATCCGAGCCTCCGTTCCTCTGGAATTCCCTAAAATGTATGAAAACATGTTTTACAGTATTCTGGCTCCCAGGATCGCAATCGGGAAATGAAGACAAGTATTTCCTACGTAAAATGACACGAGTAATCGAACTGTGCCGGCAGAATTCAAATACGAGCCTCTGTTCCTCTGGGATTCACTAAAATGTATGAAAACGTGTTTTACAGTATTTTGGCTGCCAGGATCGCTATCGGGAAATGGGAACAAGCATTTCCTGCGTAAAATGCCACGACTAATCGAATGCTGTCGGCAGAATTCAAATCCGAGCCTCTGTTCTTCTGGAAATCACAAATATGCATGAAAACGTGTTTTACAGTATTTTGGCTCCCAGGATCGCTATCAGGAAATGGAAACAAGCATTTCCTACGTAAAATGACACGAGTAATCGAACTGTGCCGACAGAATTCAAATCCGAGCCTCTGTTCCTCTGGAATTCACAAATATGTATGAAAACGTGTTTTACAGTATTCTGGCTCCCAGGATCGCAATCGGGAAATGAAGACAAGTATTTCCTACGTAAAATGACACCAGTAATCGAACTGTGCCGGCAGAATTCAAATACGAGCCTCTGTTCCTCTGGAATTCACTAAAATGTATGAAAACGTGTTTTACAGTATTTTGGCTCCCAGGATCGCTATCAGGAAATGGAAACAAGCATTTCCTACGTAAAATGACACGAGTAATCGAATGCTGGCGGCAGAATTCAAATCGGAGCATCCGTTCCTCTGGAATTCACTAAAATGTATGAAAACATGTTTTACAGTATTCTGGCTCCCAGGATCGCTATCAGGAAATGGAAGCAAGCATTTCCTACGTAAAATGACACGAGTAATCGAACTGTGCCGACAGAATTCAAATCCGAGCCTCCGTTCCTCTGGAATTCCCTAAAATGTATGAAAACATGTTTTACAGTATTCTGGCTCCCAGGATCGCTATCAGGAAATGGAAGCAAGCATTTCCTACGTAAAATGACACGAGTAATCGAACTGTGTCGGCAGAATTCGAATACGAGCCTCTGTTCCTCTGGAGTTCACTAAAATGTATGAAAACGTGTTTTACAGTATTTTGGCTCCCAGGATCGCTATCAGGAAATGGAAGCAAGCATTTCCTACGTAAAATGACACGAGTAATCGAACTGTGCCGACAGAATTCAAATCCGAGCCTCCGTTCCTCTGGAATTCCCTAAAATGTATGAAAACATGTTTTACAGTATTCTGGCTCCCAGGATCGCAATCGGGAAATGAAGACAAGTATTTCCTACGTAAAATGACACGAGTAATCGAACTGTGCCGACAGAATTCAAATCCGAGCCTCTGTTCCTCTGGAATTCACAAATATGTATGAAAACGTGTTTTACAGTATTCTGGCTCCCAGGATCGCAATCGGGAAATGAAGACAAGTATTTCCTACGTAAAATGACACCAGTAATCGAACTGTGCCGGCAGAATTCAAATACGAGCCTCTGTTCCTCTGGAATTCACTAAAATGTATGAAAACGTGTTTTACAGTATTTTGGCTCCCAGGATCGCTATCAGGAAATGGAAACAAGTATTTCCTACGTAAAATGACACGGCTAATCGAACTGTGCCGGCAGAATTCAAATCCGAGCCTCCGTTCCTCTGGAATTCACAAATATGTATGAAAACGTGTTTTACACAATTTTGGCTCCCAGGATCGCTATCGGGAAATGGGAACAAGCATTTCCTGCGTAAAATGACACGACTAATCGAATGCTGTCGGCAGAATTCAAATCCGAGCCTCCGTTCCTCTGGAATTCACAAATATGTATCAAAACGTGTTTTACAGTATTCTGGCTCCCAGGATCGCAAGCGCGAAATGAAGACAAGCATTTCCTGCGTAAAATGACACGAGTAATCGAATGCTGTCGGCAGAATTCAAATCCGAGCCTCTGTTCTTCTGGAAATCACAAATATGCATGAAAACGTGTTTTACAGTATTTTGGCTCCCAGGATCGCTATCACGAAATGGAAACAAGCATTTCCTACGTAAAATGACACGAGTAATCGAACTGTGCCGACAGAATTCAAATACGAGCCTCTGTTCCTCTGGAATTCACTAAAATGTATGAAAACGTGTTTTACAGTATTTTGGCTCCCAGGATCGCTATCAGGAAATGGAAACAAGTATTTCCTACGTAAAATGACACGGCTAATCGAACTGTGCCGGCAGAATTCAAATCCGAGCCTCCGTTCCTCTGGAATTCACAAATATGTATGAAAACGTGTTTTACACAATTTTGGCTCCCAGGATCGCTATCGGGAAATGGGAACAAGCATTTCCTGCGTAAAATGACACGACTAATCGAATGCTGTCGGCAGAATTCAAATCCGAGCCTCCGTTCCTCTGGAATTCACAAATATGTATCAAAACGTGTTTTACAGTATTCTGGCTCCCAGGATCGCAAGCGCGAAATGAAGACAAGCATTTCCTGCGTAAAATGACACGAGTAATCGAACTGTGTCGGCAGAATTCGAATACGAGCCTCTTTTCCTCTGGAGTTCACTAAAATGTATGAAAACGTGTTTTACAGTATTTTGGCTCCCAGGATCGCTATCAGGAAATGGAAACAAGCATTTCCTACGTAAAATGACACGAGTAATCGAATGCTGGCGGCAGAATTCAAATCGGAGCATCCGTTCCTCTGGAATTCACTAAAATGTATGAAAACATGTTTTACAGTATTCTGGCTCCCAGGATCGCTATCAGGAAATGGAAGCAAGCATTTCCTACGTAAAATGACACGAGTAATCGAACTGTGCTGGCAGAATTCAAATCCGAGCCTCCGTTCCTCTGGAATTCCCTAAAATGTATGAAAACATGTTTTACAGTATTTTGGCTCCCAGGATCGCTATCAGGCAATGGAAACAAGCATTTCCTACGTAAAATGACACGAGTAATCGAACTATGCCGGCAGAATTCAAATCCGAGCCTGTGTTCCTCTGGAATTCACAAATATGTATGAAAACGTGTTTTACACAATTTTGGCTCCCAGGATCGCTATCGGGAAATGGGAACAAGCATTTCCTGCGTAAAATGACACGACTAATCGAATGCTGTCGGCAGAATTCAAATCCGAGCCTCCGTTCCTCTGGAATTCACTAAAATGTATGAAAACATGTTTTACAGTATTCTGGCTCCCAGTATCGCTATCGGGAAATGAGAACAAGCATTTCCTGCGTAAAATGACACGAGTAATCGAACTGTGTCGGCAGAATTCGAATACGAGCCTCTGTTCCTCTGGAATTCACAAATATGTATGAAAACGTGTTTTACAGTATTCTGGCTCCCAGGATCGCAATCGGGAAATGAAGACAAGTATTTCCTACGTAAAATGACACCAGTAATCGAACTGTGCCGGCAGAATTCAAATACGAGCCTCTGTTCCTCTGGAATTCACTAAAATGTATGAAAACGTGTTTTACAGTATTTTGGCTCCCAGGATCGCAATCGCGAAATGAAGACAAGTATTTCCTACGTAAAATGACACGAGTAATCGAACTATGCCGGCAGAATTCAAATCCGAGCCTCTGTTCTTCTGGAAATCACAAATATGCATGAAAACGTGTTTTACAGTATTTTGGCTCCCAGTATCGCTATCGGGAAATGAGAACAAGCATTTCCTGCGTAAAATGCCACGAGTAATCGAACTGTGCTGGCAGAATTCAAATCCGAGCCTCCGTTCCTCTGGAATTCCCTAAAATGTATGAAAACATGTTTTACAGTATTCTGGCTCCCAGGATCGCTATCAGGAAATGGAAGCAAGCATTTCCTACGTAAAATGACACGAGTAATCGAATGCTGGCGGCAGAATTCAAATCGGAGCATCCGTTCCTCTGGAATTCACTAAAATGTATGAAAACATGTTTTACAGTATTCTGGCTCCCAGAATCGCTATCAGGAAATGGAAGCAAGCATTTCCTACGTAAAATGACACGAGTAATCGAACTGTGCTGGCAGAATTCAAATCCGAGTCTCCGTTCCTCTGGAATTCCCTAAAATGTATGAAAACGTGTTTTACAGTATTCTGGCTCCCAGGATCGCTATCAGGAAATGGAAACAAGCATTTCCTACGTAAAATGACACGAGTAATCGAATGCTGGCGGCAGAATTCAAATCCGAGCCTCTGTTCCTCTGGAATTCACAAATATGTATGAAAACATGTTTTACAGTATTCTGGCTCCCAGGATCGCAATCGCGAAATGAAGACAAGTATTTTCTACGTAAAATGACACGAGTAATCGAACTATGCCAGCAGAATTCAAATCCGAGCCTCTGTTCATCTGGAATTCACAAATATGTATGAAAACGTGTTTTACAGTATTCTGGCTCCCAGGATCGCTATCAGGAAATGGAAACAAGCATTTCCTACGTAAAATGACACGAGTAATCGAATGCTGGCGGCAGAATTCAAATCGGAGCATCCGTTCCTCTGGAATTCTCTAAAATGTATGAAAACATGTTTTACAGTATTCTGGCTCCCAGGATCGCTATCAGGAAATGGAAGCAAGCATTTCCTACGTAAAATGACACGAGTAATCGAACTGTGCTGGCAGAATTCAAATCCGAGCCTCCGTTCCTCTGGAATTCCCTAAAATGTATGAAAACATGTTTTACAGTATTTTGGCTCCCAGGATCGCTATCAGGAAATGGAAGCAAGCATTTCCTACGTAAAATGACACGAGTAATCGAGTGCTGGCGGCAGAATTCAAATCGGAGCATCCGTTCCTCTGGAATTCACTAAAATGTATGAAAACATGTTTTACAGTATTCTGGCTCCCAGTATCGCTATCGGGAAATGAGAACAAGCATTTCCTGCATAAAATGACACGAGTAATCGAACTGTGTCGGCAGAATTCGAATACGAGCCTCTGTTCCTCTGGAGTTCACTAAAATGTATGAAAACGTGTTTTACAGTATTTTGGCTCCCAGGATCGCTATCAGGAAATGGAAGCAAGCATTTCCTACGTAAAATGACACGAGTAATCGAACTGTGCCGACAGAATTCAAATCCGAGCCTCCGTTCCTCTGGAATTCCCTAAAATGTATGAAAACATGTTTTACACAATTTTGGCTCCCAGGATCGCTATCGGGAAATGGGAACAAGCATTTCCTGCGTAAAATGACACGACTAATCGAATGCTGTCGGCAGAATTCAAATCCGAGCCTCCGTTCCTCTGGAATTCACAAATATGTATCAAAACGTGTTTTACAGTATTCTGGCTCCCAGGATCGCAATCGCGAAATTAAGACAAGTATTTCCTACGTAAAATGACACGAGTAATCGAACTATGCCGGCAGAATTCAAATCCGAGCCTCTGTTCTTCTGGAAATCACAAA
This sequence comes from Ectemnius continuus, assembly GCA_910591665.1. NCBI lineage: Eukaryota > Metazoa > Arthropoda > Insecta > Hymenoptera > Crabronidae > Ectemnius > Ectemnius continuus. The sequence continues at coordinate 737,332 of CAJUYD010000014.1, read as the reverse complement.
TATGCATGAAAACGTGTTTTACAGTATTTTGGCTCCCAGTATCGCTATCGGGAAATGAGAACAAGCATTTCCTGCGTAAAATGACACGAGTAATCGAACTGTGTCGGCAGAATTCGAATACGAGCCTCTGTTCCTCTGGAGTTCTCTAAAATGTATGAAAACGTGTTTTACAGTATCTTGGCTCCCAGGATCGCTATCAGGAAATGGAAGCAAGCATTTCCTACGTAAAATGACACGAGTAATCGAACTGTGCCGACAGAATTCAAATCCGAGCCTCCGTTCCTCTGGAATTCCCTAAAATGTATGAAAACATGTTTTACAGTATTCTGGCTCCCAGTATCGCTATCGGGAAATGAGAACAAGCATTTCCTGCGTAAAATGACACGAGTAATCGAACTGTGTCGGCAGAATTCGAATACGAGCCTCTGTTCCTCTGGAGTTCACTAAAATGTATGAAAACGTGTTTTACAGTATTTTGGCTCCCAGGATCGCTATCAGGAAATGGAAACAAGCATTTCCTACGTAAAATGACACGAGTAATCGAATGCTGGCGGCAGAATTCAAATCGGAGCATCCGTTCCTCTGGAATTCACTAAAATGTATGAAAACATGTTTTACAGTATTCTGGCTCCCAGGATCGCTATCAGGAAATGGAAGCAAGCATTTCCAACGTAAAATGACACGAGTAATCGAACTGTGCTGGCAGAATTCAAATCCGAGCCTCCGTTCCTCTGGAATTCCCTAAAATGTATGAAAACATGTTTTACAGTATTCTGGCTCCCAGTATCGCTATCGGGAAATGAGAACAAGCATTTCCTGCGTAAAATGACACGAGTAATCGAACTGTGTCGGCAGAATTCGAATACGAGCCTCTGTTCCTCTGGAGTTCACTAAAATGTATGAAAACGTGTTTTACAGTATTTTGGCTCCCAGGATCGCTATCAGGCAATGGAAACAAGCATTTCCTACGTAAAATGACACGAGTAATCGAACTATGCCGGCAGAATTCAAATCCGAGCCTGTGTTCCTCTGGAATTCACAAATATGTATGAAAACGTGTTTTACACAATTTTGGCTCCCAGGATCGCTATCGGGAAATGGGAACAAGCATTTCCTGCGTAAAATGACACGACTAATCGAATGCTGTCGGCAGAATTCAAATCCGAGCCTCCGTTCCTCTGGAATTCACTAAAATGTATGAAAACATGTTTTACAGTATTCTGGCTCCCAGTATCGCTATCGGGAAATGAGAACAAGCATTTCCTGCGTAAAATGACACGAGTAATCGAACTGTGTCGGCAGAATTCGAATACGAGCCTCTGTTCCTCTGGAGTTCACTAAAATGTATGAAAACGTGTTTTACAGTATCTTGGCTCCCAGGATCGCTATCAGGAAATGGAAGCAAGCATTTCCTACGTAAAATGACACGAGTAATCGAACTGTGCCGACAGAATTCAAATCCGAGCCTCCGTTCCTCTGGAATTCCCTAAAATGTATGAAAACATGTTTTACAGTATTCTGGCTCCCAGTATCGCTATCGGGAAATGAGAACAAGCATTTCCTGCGTAAAATGACACGAGTAATCGAACTGTGTCGGCAGAATTCGAATACGAGCCTCTGTTCCTCTGGAGTTCACTAAAATGTATGAAAACGTGTTTTACAGTATTTTGGCTCCCAGGATCGCTATCAGGAAATGGAAACAAGCATTTCCTGCGTAAAATGACACGACTAATCGAATGCTGTCGGCAGAATTCAAATCCGAGCATCCGTTCCTCTGGAATTCACTAAAATGTATGAAAACATGTTTTACAGTATTTTGGCTCCCAGGATCGCTATCAGGAAATGGAAACAAGCATTTCCTACGTAAAATGACACGAGTAATCGAACTGTGCTGGCAGAATTCAAATCCGAGCCTCCGTTCCTCTGGAATTCCCTAAAATGTATGAAAACATGTTTTACAGTATTCTGGCTCCCAGGATCGCTATCAGGAAATGGAAGCAAGCATTTCCTACGTAAAATGACACGAGTAATCGAGTGCTGGCGACAGAATTCAAATCGGAGCATCCGTTCCTCTGGAATTCACTAAAATGTATGAAAACATGTTTTACAGTATTCTGGCTCCCAGGATCGCTATCAGGAAATGGAAGCAAGCATTTCCTACGTAAAATGACACGAGTAATCGAACTGTGCCGACAGAATTCAAATCCGAGCCTCCGTTCCTCTGGAATTCCCTAAAATGTATGAAAACGTGTTTTACAGTATTTTGGCTCCCAGGATCGCTATCAGGCAATGGAAACAAGCATTTCCTACGTAAAATGACACGAGTAATCGAACTATGCCGGCAGAATTCAAATCCGAGCCTGTGTTCCTCTGGAATTCACAAATATGTATGAAAACGTGTTTTACACAATTTTGGCTCCCAGGATCGCTATCGGGAAATGGGAACAAGCATTTCCTGCGTAAAATGACACGACTAATCGAATGCTGTCGGCAGAATTCAAATCCGAGCCTCCGTTCCTCTGGAATTCACTAAAATGTATGAAAACATGTTTTACAGTATTCTGGCTCCCAGTATCGCTATCGGGAAATGAGAACAAGCATTTCCTGCGTAAAATGACACGAGTAATCGAACTGTGTCGGCAGAATTCGAATACGAGCCTCTGTTCCTCTGGAGTTCACTAAAATGTATGAAAACGTGTTTTACAGTATCTTGGCTCCCAGGATCGCTATCAGGAAATGGAAGCAAGCATTTCCTACGTAAAATGACACGAGTAATCGAACTGTGCCGACAGAATTCAAATCCGAGCCTCCGTTCCTCTGGAATTCCCTAAAATGTATGAAAACATGTTTTACAGTATTCTGGCTCCCAGTATCGCTATCGGGAAATGAGAACAAGCATTTCCTGCGTAAAATGACACGAGTAATCGAACTGTGTCGGCAGAATTCGAATACGAGCCTCTGTTCCTCTGGAGTTCACTAAAATGTATGAAAACGTGTTTTACAGTATTTTGGCTCCCAGGATCGCTATCAGGAAATGGAAACAAGCATTTCCTGCGTAAAATGACACGACTAATCGAATGCTGTCGGCAGAATTCAAATCCGAGCATCCGTTCCTCTGGAATTCACTAAAATGTATGAAAACATGTTTTACAGTATTCTGGCTCCCAGGATCGCTATCAGGAAATGGAATCAAGCATTTCCTACGTAAAATGACACGAGTAATCGAACTGTGCTGGCAGAATTCAAATCCGAGCCTCCGTTCCTCTGGAATTCCCTAAAATGTATGAAAACATGTTTTACAGTATTCTGGCTCCCAGGATCGCTATCAGGAAATGGAAGCAAGCATTTCCTACGTAAAATGACACGAGTAATCGAACTGTGCTGGCAGAATTCAAATCCGAGTCTCCGTTCCTCTGGAATTCCCTAAAATGTATGAAAACATGTTTTACAGTATTCTGGCTCCCAGGATCGCAATCGCGAAATGAAGACAAGTATTTCCTACGTAAAATGACACGAGTAATCGAACTATGCCGGCAGAATTCAAATCCGAGCCTCTGTTCCTCTGGAATTCACAAATATGTATGAAAACATGTTTTACAGTATTTTGGCTCCCAGGATCGCAATCGCGAAATGAAGACAAGTATTTTCTACGTAAAATGACACGAGTAATCGAACTATGCCAGCAGAATTCAAATCCGAGCCTCTGTTCATCTGGAATTCACAAATATGTATGAAAACGTGTTTTACAGTATTCTGGCTCCCAGGATCGCTATCAGGAAATGGAAACAAGCATTTCCTACGTAAAATGACACGAGTAATCGAATGCTGGCGGCAGAATTCAAATCGGAGCATCCGTTCCTCTGGAATTCCCTAAAATGTATGAAAACATGTTTTACAGTATTCTGGCTCCCAGGATCGCTATCAGGAAATGGAAGCAACCATTTCCTACGTAAAATGACACGAGTAATCGAACTGTGCCGGCCGAATTCAAATCCGAGCCTCCGTTCCTCTGGAATTCACAAATATGTATGAAAACGTGTTTTACAGTATTCTGGCTCCCAGGATCGCTATCAGGAAATGGAAACAAGCATTTCCTACGTAAAATGACACGAGTAATCGAATGCTGGCGGCAGAATTCAAATCGGAGCATCCGTTCCTCTGGAATTCACTAAAATGTATGAAAACATGTTTTACAGTATTCTGGCTCCCAGGATCGCTATCAGGAAATGGAAGCAAGCATTTCCTACGTAAAATGACACGAGTAATCGAACTGTGCTGGCAGAATTCAAATCCGAGCCTCCGTTCCTCTGGAATTCCCTAAAATGTATGAAAACATGTTTTACAGTATTTTGGCTCCCAGGATCGCTATCAGGAAATGGAAGCAAGCATTTCCTACGTAAAATGACACTAGTAATCGAGTGCTGGCGGCAGAATTCAAATCGGAGCATCCGTTCCTCTGGAATTCACTAAAATGTATGAAAACATGTTTTACAGTATTCTGGCTCCCAGTATCGCTATCGGGAAATGAGAACAAGCATTTCCTGCGTAAAATGACACGAGTAATCGAACTGTGTCGGCAGAATTCGAATACGAGCCTCTGTTCCTCTGGAGTTCACTAAAATGTATGAAAACGTGTTTTACAGTATTTTGGCTCCCAGGATCGCTATCAGGAAATGGAAGCAAGCATTTCCTACGTAAAATGACACTAGTAATCGAACTGTGCCGACAGAATTCAAATCCGAGCCTCCGTTCCTCTGGAATTCCCTAAAATGTATGAAAACATGTTTTACAGTATTCTGGCTCCCAGGATCGCAATCGCGAAATGAAGACAAGTATTTCCTACGTAAAATGACACGAGTAATCGAACTATGCCGGCAGAATTCAAATCCGAGCCTCTGTTCCTCTGGAATTCACAAATATGTATGAAAACGTGTTTTACAGTATTCTGGCTCCCAGGATCGCAATCGGGAAATGAAGACAAGTATTTCCTACGTAAAATGACACGAGTAATCGAACTGTGCCGGCAGAATTCAAATACGAGCCTCTGTTCCTCTGGAATTCACTAAAATGTATGAAAACGTGTTTTACAGTATTTTGGCTCCCAGGATCGCTATCAGGAAATGGAAACAAGTATTCCTACGTAAAAAGACACGGCTAATCGAACTGTGCCGGCAGAATTCAAATCCGAGCCTCCGTTCCTCTGGAATTCACAAATATGTATGAAAACGTGTTTTACACAATTTTGGCTCCCAGGATCGCTATCGGGAAATGGGAACAAGCATTTCCTGCGTAAAATGACACGACTAATCGAATGCTGTCGGCAGAATTCAAATCCGAGCCTCCGTTCCTCTGGAATTCACAAATATGTATCAAAACGTGTTTTACAGTATTCTGGCTCCCAGGATCGCAATCGCGAAATTAAGACAAGTATTTCCTACGTAAAATGACACGAGTAATCGAACTATGCCGGCAGAATTCAAATCCGAGCCTCTGTTCTTCTGGAAATCACAAATATGCATGAAAACGTGTTTTACAGTATTTTGGCTCCCAGTATCGCTATCGGGAAATGAGAACAAGCATTTCCTGCGTAAAATGACACGAGTAATCGAACTGTGTCGGCAGAATTCGAATACGAGCCTCTGTTCCTCTGGAGTTCTCTAAAATGTATGAAAACGTGTTTTACAGTATCTTGGCTCCCAGGATCGCTATCAGGAAATGGAAGCAAGCATTTCCTACGTAAAATGACACGAGTAATCGAACTGTGCCGACAGAATTCAAATCCGAGCCTCCGTTCCTCTGGAATTCCCTAAAATGTATGAAAACATGTTTTACAGTATTCTGGCTCCCAGTATCGCTATCGGGAAATGAGAACAAGCATTTCCTGCGTAAAATGACACGAGTAATCGAACTGTGTCGGCAGAATTCGAATACGAGCCTCTGTTCCTCTGGAGTTCACTAAAATGTATGAAAACGTGTTTTACAGTATTTTGGCTCCCAGGATCGCTATCAGGAAATGGAAACAAGCATTTCCTACGTAAAATGACACGAGTAATCGAACTGTGCTGGCAGAATTCAAATCCGAGCCTCCGTTCCTCTGGAATTCCCTAAAATGTATGAAAACATGTTTTCCAGTATTCTGGCTCCCAGGATCGCTATCAGGAAATGGAAGCAAGCATATCCTACGTAAAATGACACGAGTAATCGAGTGCTGGCGACAGAATTCAAATCGGAGCATCCGTTCCTCTGGAATTCACTAAAATGTATGAAAACATGTTTTACAGTATTCTGGCTCCCAGTATCGCTATCGGGAAATGAGAACAAGCATTTCGTGCGTAAAATGACACGAGTAATCGAACTGTGTCGGCAGAATTCGAATACGAGCCTCTGTTCCTCTGGAGTTCACTAAAATGTATGAAAACGTGTTTTACAGTATTTTGGCTCCCAGGATCGCTATCAGGCAATGGAAACAAGCATTTCCTACGTAAAATGACACGAGTAATCGAACTATGCCGGCAGAATTCAAATCCGAGCCTGTGTTCCTCTGGAATTCACAAATATGTATGAAAACGTGTTTTACACAATTTTGGCTCCCAGGATCGCTATCGGGAAATGGGAACAAGCATTTCCTGCGTAACATGACACGACTAATCGAATGCTGTCGGCAGAATTCAAATCCGAGCCTCCGTTCCTCTGGAATTCACAAATATGTATCAAAACGTGTTTTACAGTATTCTGGCTCCCAGGATCGCAATCGCGAAATGATGACAAGTATTTCCTACGTAAAATGACACGAGTAATCGAACTATGCCGGCAGAATTCAAATCCGAGCCTCTGTTCCTCTGGAATTCACTAAAATGTATGAAAACGTGTTTTACAGTATTTTGGCTGCCAGGATCGCTATCGGGAAATGGAAACAAGCATTTCCTGCGTAAAATGACACGACTAATCGAATGCTGTCGGCAGAATTCAAATCCGAGCCTCTGTTCTTCTGGAAATCACAAATATGCATGAAAACGTGTTTTACAGTATTTTGGCTCCCAGTATCGCTATCGGGAAATGAGAACAAGCATTTCCTGCGTAAAATGACACGAGTAATCGAACTGTGTCGGCAGAATTCGAATACGAGCCTCTGTTCCTCTGGAGTTCACTAAAATGTATGAAAACGTGTTTTACAGTATCTTGGCTCCCAGGATCGCTATCAGGAAATGGAAGCAAGCATTTCCTACGTAAAATGACACGAGTAATCGAACTGTGCCGACAGAATTCAAATCCGAGCCTCCGTTCCTCTGGAATTCCCTAAAATGTATGAAAACATGTTTTACAGTATTCTGGCTCCCAGTATCGCTATCGGGAAATGAGAACAAGCATTTCCTACGTAAAATGACACGAGTAATCGAATGCTGGCGGCAGAATTCAAATCGGAGCATCCGTTCCTCTGGAATTCACTAAAATGTATGAAAACATGTTTTACAGTATTCTGGCTCCCAGGATCGCTATCAGGAAATGGAAGCAAGCATTTCCTACGTAAAATGACACGAGTAATCGAACTGTGCTGGCAGAATTCAAATCCGAGCCTCCGTTCCTTTGGAATTCCCTAAAATGTATGAAAACATGTTTTACAGTATTCTGGCTCCCAGGATCGCTATCAGGAAATGGAAGCAAGCATTTCCTACGTAAAATGACACGAGTAATCGAGTGCTGGCGACAGAATTCAAATCGGAGCATCCGTTCCTCTGGAATTCACTAAAATTTATGAAAACATGTTTTACAGTATTCTGGCTCCCAGGATCGCTATCAGGAAATGGAAGCAAGCATTTCCTACGTAAAATGACACGAGTAATCGAACTGTGCTGGCAGAATTCAAATCCGAGCCTCCGTTCCTCTGGAATTCCCTAAAATGTATGAAAACATGTTTTACAGTATTCTGGCTCCCAGGATCGCTATCAGGAAATGGAAGCAAGCATTTCCTACGTAAAATGACACGAGTAATCGAACTGTGCCGACAGAATTCAAATCCGAGCCTCCGTTCCTCTGGAATTCACAAATATGTATCAAAACGTGTTTTACAGTATTCTGGCTCCCAGGATCGCAATCGCGAAATGAAGACAAGTATTTCCTACGTAAAATGACACGAGTAATCGAACTATGCCGGCAGAATTCAAATCCGAGCCTCTGTTCCTCTGGAATTCACTAAAATGTATGAAAACGTGTTTTACAGTATTTTGGCTGCCAGGATCGCTATCGGGAAATGGGAACAAGCATTTCCTGCGTAAAATGACACGACTAATCGAACTGTGCCGGCAGAATTCAAATACGAGCCTCTGTTCCTCTGGGATTCACTAAAATGTATGAAAACGTGTTTTACAGTATTTTGGCTCCCAGGATCGCTATCAGGAAATGGAAACAAGCATTTCCTACGTAAAATGACACGAGTAATCGAACTGTGCTGGCAGAATTCAAATCCGAGCCTCCGTTCCTCTGGAATTCCCTAAAATGTATGAAAACATGTTTTCCAGTATTCTGGCTCCCAGGATCGCTATCAGGAAATGGAAGCAAGCATATCCTACGTAAAATGACACGAGTAATCGAGTGCTGGCGACAGAATTCAAATCGGAGCATCCGTTCCTCTGGAATTCACTAAAATGTATGAAAACATGTTTTACAGTATTCTGGCTCCCAGTATCGCTATCGGGAAATGAGAACAAGCATTTCCTGCGTAAAATGACACGAGTAATCGAACTGTGTCGGCAGAATTCGAATACGAGCCTCTTTTCCTCTGGAGTTCACTAAAATGTATGAAAACGTGTTTTACAGTATTTTGGCTCCCAGGATCGCTATCAGGAAATGGAAACAAGCATTTCCTACGTAAAATGACACGATTAATCGAATGCTGGCGGCAGAATTCAAATCGGAGCATCCGTTCCTCTGGAATTCACTAAAATATATGAAAACATGTTTTACAGTATTCTGGCTCCCAGGATCGCTATCAGGAAATGGAAGCAAGCATTTCCTGCGTAAAATGACACGAGTAATCGAACTGTGTCGGCAGAATTCGAATACGAGCCTCTTTTCCTCTGGAGTTCACTAAAATGTATGAAAACGTGTTTTACAGTATTTTGGCTCCCAGGATCGCTATCAGGAAATGGAAACAAGCATTTCCTACGTAAAATGACACGAGTAATCGAGTGCTGGCGGCAGAATTCAAATCGGAGCATCCGTTCCTCTGGAATTCACTAAAATGTATGAAAACATGTTTTACAGTATTCTGGCTCCCAGTATCGCTATCGGGAAATGAGAACAAGCATTTCCTGCGTAAAATGACACGAGTAATCGAACTGTGTCGGCAGAATTCGAATACGAGCCTCTGTTCCTCTGGAGTTCACTAAAATGTATGAAAACGTGTTTTACAGTATTTTGGCTCCCAGGATCGCTATCAGGAAATGGAAACAAGCATTTCCTACGTAAAATGACACGAGTAATCGAACTGTGCTGGCAGAATTCAAATCCGAGCCTCCGTTCCTCTGGAATTCCCTAAAATGTATGAAAACATGTTTTCCAGTATTCTGGCTCCCAGGATCGCTATCAGGAAATGGAAGCAAGCATATCCTACGTAAAATGACACGAGTAATCGAGTGCTGGCGACAGAATTCAAATCGGAGCATCCGTTCCTCTGGAATTCACTAAAATGTATGAAAACATGTTTTACAGTATTCTGGCTCCCAGTATCGCTATCGGGAAATGAGAACAAGCATTTCCTGCGTAAAATGACACGAGTAATCGAACTGTGTCGGCAGAATTCGAATACGAGCCTCTGTTCCTCTGGAGTTCACTAAAATGTATGAAAACGTGTTTTACAGTATTTTGGCTCCCAGGATCGCTATCAGGCAATGGAAACAAGCATTTCCTACGTAAAATGACACGAGTAATCGAACTATGCCGGCAGAATTCAAATCCGAGCCTGTGTTCCTCTGGAATTCACAAATATGTATGAAAACGTGTTTTACACAATTTTGGCTCCCAGGATCGCTATCGGGAAATGGGAACAAGCATTTCCTGCGTAAAATGACACGACTAATCGAATGCTGTCGGCAGAATTCAAATCCGAGCCTCCGTTCCTCTGGAATTCACAAATATGTATCAAAACGTGTTTTCCAGTATTCTGGCTCCCAGGATCGCTATCAGGCAATGGAAACAAGCATTTCCTACGTAAAATGACACGAGTAATCGAACTGTGCCGGCAGAATTCAAATACGAGCCTCTGTTCCTCTGGGATTCACTAAAATGTATGAAAACGTGTTTTACAGTATTTTGGCTCCCAGGATCGCTATCAGGAAATGGAAACAAGCATTTCCTACGTAAAATGACACGAGTAATCGAACTGTGCTGGCAGAATTCAAATCCGAGCCTCCGTTCCTCTGGAATTCCCTAAAATGTATGAAAACATGTTTTCCAGTATTCTGGCTCCCAGGATCGCTATCAGGAAATGGAAGCAAGCATATCCTACGTAAAATGACACGAGTAATCGAGTGCTGGCGACAGAATTCAAATCGGAGCATCCGTTCCTCTGGAATTCACTAAAATGTATGAAAACATGTTTTACAGTATTCTGGCTCCCAGTATCGCTATCGGGAAATGAGAACAAGCATTTCCTGCGTAAAATGACACGAGTAATCGAACTGTGTCGGCAGAATTCGAATACGAGCCTCTTTTCCTCTGGAGTTCACTAAAATGTATGAAAACGTGTTTTACAGTATTTTGGCTCCCAGGATCGCTATCAGGAAATGGAAACAAGCATTTCCTACGTAAAATGACACGAGTAATCGAATGCTGGCGGCAGAATTCAAATCGGAGCATCCGTTCCTCTGGAATTCACTAAAATGTATGAAAACATGTTTTACAGTATTCTGGCTCCCAGGATCGCTATCAGGAAATGGAAGCAAGCATTTCCTACGTAAAATGACACGAGTAATCGAACTGTGCTGGCAGAATTCAAATCCGAGCCTCCGTTCCTCTGGAATTCCCTAAAATGTATGAAAACATGTTTTACAGTATTTTGGCTCCCAGGATCGCTATCAGGAAATGGAAACAAGCATTTCCTACGTAAAATGACACGAGTAATCGAGTGCTGGCGGCAGAATTCAAATCGGAGCATCCGTTCCTCTGGAATTCACTAAAATGTATGAAAACATGTTTTACAGTATTCTGGCTCCCAGTATCGCTATCGGGAAATGAGAACAAGCATTTCCTGCGTAAAATGACACGAGTAATCGAACTGTGTCGGCAGAATTCGAATACGAGCCTCTGTTCCTCTGGAGTTCACTAAAATGTATGAAAACGTGTTTTACAGTATTTTGGCTCCCAGGATCGCTATCAGGAAATGGAAACAAGCATTTCCTACGTAAAATGACACGAGTAATCGAACTGTGCTGGCAGAATTCAAATCCGAGCCTCCGTTCCTCTGGAATTCCCTAAAATGTATGAAAACATGTTTTCCAGTATTTTGGCTCCCAGGATCGCTATCAGGAAATGGAAGCAAGCATATCCTACGTAAAATGACACGAGTAATCGAGTGCTGGCGACAGAATTCAAATCGGAGCATCCGTTCCTCTGGAATTCACTAAAATGTATGAAAACATGTTTTACAGTATTCTGGCTCCCAGTATCGCTATCGGGAAATGAGAACAAGCATTTCCTGCGTAAAATGACACGAGTAATCGAACTGTGTCGGCAGAATTCGAATACGAGCCTCTGTTCCTCTGGAGTTCACTAAAATGTATGAAAACGTGTTTTACAGTATTTTGGCTCCCAGGATCGCTATCAGGCAATGGAAACAAGCATTTCCTACGTAAAATGACACGAGTAATCGAACTATGCCGGCAGAATTCAAATCCGAGCCTGTGTTCCTCTGGAATTCACAAATATGTATGAAAACGTGTTTTACACAATTTTGGCTCCCAGGATCGCTATCGGGAAATGGGAACAAGCATTTCCTGCGTAAAATGACACGACTAATCGAATGCTGTCGGCAGAATTCAAATCCGAGCCTCCGTTCCTCTGGAATTCACAAATATGTATCAAAACGTGTTTTACAGTATTCTGGCTCCCAGGATCGCAATCGCGAAATGATGACAAGTATTTCCTACGTAAAATGACACGAGTAATCGAACTATGCCGGCAGAATTCAAATCCGAGCCTCTGTTCCTCTGGAATTCACTAAAATGTATGAAAACGTGTTTTACAGTATTTTGGCTGCCAGGATCGCTATCGGGAAATGGGAACAAGCATTTCCTGCGTAAAATGACACGACTAATCGAATGCTGTCGGCAGAATTCAAATCCGAGCCTCTGTTCTTCTGGAAATCACAAATATGCATGAAAACGTGTTTTACAGTATTTTGGCTCCCAGTATCGCTATCGGGAAATGAGAACAAGCATTTCCTGCGTAAAATGACACGAGTAATCGAACTGTGTCGGCAGAATTCGAATACGAGCCTCTGTTCCTCTGGAGTTCACTAAAATGTATGAAAACGTGTTTTACAGTATCTTGGCTCCCAGGATCGCTATCAGGAAATGGAAGCAAGCATTTCCTACGTAAAATGACACGAGTAATCGAACTGTGCCGACAGAATTCAAATCCGAGCCTCCGTTCCTCTGGAATTCCCTAAAATGTATGAAAACATGTTTTACAGTATTCTGGCTCCCAGTATCGCTATCGGGAAATGAGAACAAGCATTTCCTACGTAAAATGACACGAGTAATCGAATGCTGGCGGCAGAATTCAAATCGGAGCATCCGTTCCTCTGGAATTCACTAAAATGTATGAAAACATGTTTTACAGTATTCTGGCTCCCAGGATCGCTATCAGGAAATGGAAGCAAGCATTTCCTACGTAAAATGACACGAGTAATCGAACTGTGCTGGCAGAATTCAAATCCGAGCCTCCGTTCCTCTGGAATTCCCTAAAATGTATGAAAACATGTTTTACAGTATTCTGGCTCCCAGGATCGCTATCAGGAAATGGAAGCAAGCATTTCCTACGTAAAATGACACGAGTAATCGAGTGCTGGCGACAGAATTCAAATCGGAGCATCCGTTCCTCTGGAATTCACTAAAATTTATGAAAACATGTTTTACAGTATTCTGGCTCCCAGGATCGCTATCAGGAAATGGAAGCAAGCATTTCCTACGTAAAATGACACGAGTAATCGAACTGTGCTGGCAGAATTCAAATCCGAGCCTCCGTTCCTCTGGAATTCCCTAAAATGTATGAAAACATGTTTTCCAGTATTCTGGCTCCCAGGATCGCTATCAGGAAATGGAAGCAAGCATATCCTACGTAAAATGACACGAGTAATCGAGTGCTGGCGACAGAATTCAAATCGGAGCATCCGTTCCTCTGGAATTCACTAAAATGTATGAAAACATGTTTTACAGTATTCTGGCTCCCAGTATCGCTATCGGGAAATGAGAACAAGCATTTCCTGCGTAAAATGACACGAGTAATCGAACTGTGTCGGCAGAATTCGAATACGAGCCTCTGTTCCTCTGGAGTTCACTAAAATGTATGAAAACGTGTTTTACACAATTTTGGCTCCCAGGATCGCTATCGGGAAATGGGAACAAGCATTTCCTGCGTAAAATGACACGAGTAATCGAACTGTGTCGGCAGAATTCGAATACGAGCCTCTTTTCCTCTGGAGTTCACTAAAATGTATGAAAACGTGTTTTACAGTATTTTGGCTCCCAGGATCGCTATCAGGAAATGGAAACAAGCATTTCCTACGTAAAATGACACGAGTAATCGAATGCTGGCGGCAGAATTCAAATCGGAGCATCCGTTCCTCTGGAATTCACTAAAATGTATGAAAACATGTTTTACAGTATTCTGGCTCCCAGGATCGCTATCAGGAAATGGAAGCAAGCATTTCCTACGTAAAATGACACGAGTAATCGAACTGTGCTGGCAGAATTCAAATCCGAGCCTCCGTTCCTCTGGAATTCCCTAAAATGTATGAAAACATGTTTTACAGTATTTTGGCTCCCAGGATCGCTATCAGGAAATGGAAGCAAGCATTTCCTACGTAAAATGACACGAGTAATCGAGTGCTGGCGGCAGAATTCAAATCGGAGCATCCGTTCCTCTGGAATTCACTAAAATGTATGAAAACATGTTTTACAGTATTCTGGCTCCCAGTATCGCTATCGGGAAATGAGAACAAGCATTTCCTGCGTAAAATGACACGAGTAATCGAACTGTGTCGGCAGAATTCGAATACGAGCCTCTGTTCCTCTGGAGTTCACTAAAATGTCTGAAAACGTGTTTTACAGTATTTTGGCTCCCAGGATCGCTATCAGGAAATGGAAACAAGCATTTCCTACGTAAAATGACACGAGTAATCGAACTGTGCTGGCAGAATTCAAATCCGAGCCTCCGTTCCTCTGGAATTCCCTAAAATGTATGAAAACATGTTTTCCAGTATTCTGGCTCCCAGGATCGCTATCAGGAAATGGAAGCAAGCATATCCTACGTAAAATGACACGAGTAATCGAGTGCTGGCGACAGAATTCAAATCCGAGCCTCCGTTCCTCTGGAATTCACAAATATGTATCAAAACGTGTTTTACAGTATTCTGGCTCCCAGGATCGCAATCGCGAAATGATGACAAGTATTTCCTACGTAAAATGACACGAGTAATCGAACTATGCCGGCAGAATTCAAATCCGAGCCTCTGTTCCTCTGGAATTCACTAAAATGTATGAAAACGTGTTTTACAGTATTTTGGCTGCCAGGATCGCTATCGGGAAATGGGAACAAGCATTTCCTGCGTAAAATGACACGACTAATCGAATGCTGTCGGCAGAATTCAAATCCGAGCCTCTGTTCTTCTGGAAATCACAAATATGCATGAAAACGTGTTTTACAGTATTTTGGCTCCCAGTATCGCTATCGGGAAATGAGAACAAGCATTTCCTGCGTAAAATGACACGAGTAATCGAACTGTGTCGGCAGAATTCGAATACGAGCCTCTGTTCCTCTGGAGTTCACTAAAATGTATGAAAACGTGTTTTACAGTATCTTGGCTCCCAGGATCGCTATCAGGAAATGGAAGCAAGCATTTCCTACGTAAAATGACACGAGTAATCGAACTGTGCCGACAGAATTCAAATCCGAGCCTCCGTTCCTCTGGAATTCCCTAAAATGTATGAAAACATGTTTTACAGTATTCTGGCTCCCAGTATCGCTATCGGGAAATGAGAACAAGCATTTCCTACGTAAAATGACACGAGTAATCGAATGCTGGCGGCAGAATTCAAATCGGAGCATCCGTTCCTCTGGAATTCACTAAAATGTATGAAAACATGTTTTACAGTATTCTGGCTCCCAGGATCGCTATCAGGAAATGGAAGCAAGCATTTCCTACGTAAAATGACACGAGTAATCGAACTGTGCTGGCAGAATTCAAATCCGAGCCTCCGTTCCTCTGGAATTCCCTAAAATGTATGAAAACATGTTTTACAGTATTCTGGCTCCCAGGATCGCTATCAGGAAATGGAAGCAAGCATTTCCTACGTAAAATGACACGAGTAATCGAGTGCTGGCGACAGAATTCAAATCGGAGCATCCGTTCCTCTGGAATTCACTAAAATTTATGAAAACATGTTTTACAGTATTCTGGCTCCCAGGATCGCTATCAGGAAATGGAAGCAAGCATTTCCTACGTAAAATGACACGAGTAATCGAACTGTGCTGGCAGAATTCAAATCCGAGCCTCCGTTCCTCTGGAATTCCCTAAAATGTATGAAAACATGTTTTACAGTATTCTGGCTCCCAGGATCGCTATCAGGAAATGGAAGCAAGCATTTCCTACGTAAAATGACACGAGTAATCGAACTGTGCCGACAGAATTCAAATCCGAGCCTCCGTTCCTCTGGAATTCCCTAAAATGTATGAAAACATGTTTTACAGTATTCTGGCTCCCAGGATCCCAATCGCGAAATGAAGACAAGTATTTCCTACGTAAAATGACACGAGTAATCGAACTATGCCGGCAGAATTCAAATCCGAGCCTCTGTTCCTCTGGAATTCACAAATATGTATGAAAACGTGTTTTACAGTATTCTGGCTCCCAGGATCGCAATCGGGAAATGAAGACAAGTATTTCCTACGTAAAATGACACGAGTAATCGAACTGTGCCGGCAGAATTCAAATACGAGCCTCTGTTCCTCTGGAATTCACTAAAATGTATGAAAACGTGTTTTACAGTATTTTGGCTCCCAGGATCGCTATCAGGAAATGGAAACAAGTATTCCTACGTAAAATGACACGGCTAATCGAACTGTGCCGGCAGAATTCAAATCCGAGCCTCCGTTCCTCTGGAATTCACAAATATGTATGAAAACGTGTTTTACACAATTTTGGCTCCCAGGATCGCTATCGGGAAATGGGAACAAGCATTTCCTGCGTAAAATGACACGACTAATCGAATGCTGTCGGCAGAATTCAAATCCGAGCCTCCATTCCTCTGGAATTCACAAATATGTATCAAAACGTGTTTTACAGTATTCTGGCTCCCAGGATCGCAATCGCGAAATGAAGACAAGTATTTCCTACGTAAAATGACACGAGTAATCGAACTATGCCGGCAGAATTCAAATCCGAGCCTCTGTTCTTCTGGAAATCACAAATATGCATGAAAACGTGTTTTACAGTATTTTGGCTCCCAGTATCGCTATCGGGAAATGAGAACAAGCATTTCCTGCGTAAAATGACACGAGTAATCGAACTGTGTCGGCAGAATTCAAATCCGAGCCTCCGTTCCTCTGGAATTCACAAATATGTATCAAAACGTGTTTTACAGTATTCTGGCTCCCAGGATCGCAATCGCGAAATGAAGACAAGTATTTCCTACGTAAAATGACACGAGTAATCGAACTATGCCGGCAGAATTCAAATCCGAGCCTCCGTTCCTCTGGAATTCCCTAAAATGTATGAAAACATGTTTTACAGTATTCTGGCTCCCAGGATCGCTATCAGGAAATGGAAGCAAGCATTTCCTACGTAAAATGACACGAGTAATCGAGTGCTGGCGACAGAATTCAAATCGGAGCATCCGTTCCTCTGGAATTCACTAAAATGTATGAAAACATGTTTTACAGTATTCTGGCTCCCAGGATCGCTATCAGGAAATGGAAGCAAGCATTTCCTACGTAAAATGACACGAGTAATCGAACTGTGCTGGCAGAATTCAAATCCGAGCCTCCGTTCCTCTGGAATTCCCTAAAATGTATGAAAACATGTTTTACAGTATTCTGGCTCCCAGGATCGCTATCAGGAAATGGAAGCAAGCATTTCCTACGTAAAATGACACGAGTAATCGAACTGTGCCGACAGAATTCAAATCCGAGCCTCCGTTCCTCTGGAATTCCCTAAAATGTATGAAAACATGTTTTACAGTATTCTGGCTCCCAGGATCCCAATCGCGAAATGAAGACAAGTATTTCCTACGTAAAATGACACGAGTAATCGAACTATGCCGGCAGAATTCAAATCCGAGCCTCTGTTCCTCTGGAATTCACAAATATGTATGAAAACGTGTTTTACAATATTCTGGCTCCCAGGATCGCAATCGGGAAATGAAGACAAGTATTTCCTACGTAAAATGACACGAGTAATCGAACTGTGCCGGCAGAATTCAAATACGAGCCTCTGTTCCTCTGGAATTCACTAAAATGTATGAAAACGTGTTTTACAGTATTTTGGCTCCCAGGATCGCTATCAGGAAATGGAAACAAGTATTCCTACGTAAAATGACACGGCTAATCGAACTGTGCCGGCAGAATTCAAATCCGAGCCTCCGTTCCTCTGGAATTCACAAATATGTATGAAAACGTGTTTTACACAATTTTGGCTCCCAGGATCGCTATCGGGAAATGGGAACAAGCATTTCCTGCGTAAAATGACACGACTAATCGAATGCTGTCGGCAGAATTCAAATCCGAGCCTCCGTTCCTCTGGAATTCACAAATATGTATCAAAACGTGTTTTACAGTATTCTGGCTCCCAGGATCGCAATCGCGAAATGAAGACAAGCATTTCCTGCGTAAAATGACACGAGTAATCGAACTGTGCCGACAGAATTCAAATCCGAGCCTCCGTTCCTCTGGAATTCCCTAAAATGTATGAAAACATGTTTTACAGTATTCTGGCTCCCAGTATCGCTATCGGGAAATGAGAACAAGCATTTCCTACGTAAAATGACACGAGTAATCGAATGCTGGCGGCAGAATTCAAATCGGAGCATCCGTTCCTCTGGAATTCACTAAAATGTATGAAAACATGTTTTACAGTATTCTGGCTCCCAGGATCGCTATCAGGAAATGGAAGCAAGCATTTCCTACGTAAAATGACACGAGTAATCGAACTGTGCTGGCAGAATTCAAATCCGAGCCTCCGTTCCTCTGGAATTCCCTAAAATGTATGAAAACATGTTTTACAGTATTCTGGCTCCCAGGATCGCTATCAGGAAATGGAAGCAAGCATTTCCTACGTAAAATGACACGAGTAATCGAGTGCTGGCGACAGAATTCAAATCGGAGCATCCGTTCCTCTGGAATTCACTAAAATTTATGAAAACATGTTTTACAGTATTCTGGCTCCCAGGATCGCTATCAGGAAATGGAAGCAAGCATTTCCTACGTAAAATGACACGAGTAATCGAACTGTGCTGGCAGAATTCAAATCCGAGCCTCCGTTCCTCTGGAATTCCCTAAAATGTATGAAAACATGTTTTACAGTATTCTGGCTCCCAGGATCGCTATCAGGAAATGGAAGCAAGCATTTCCTACGTAAAATGACACGAGTAATCGAACTGTGCCGGCAGAATTCAAATACGAGCCTCTGTTCCTCTGGAATTCACTAAAATGTATGAAAACGTGTTTTACAGTATTTTGGCTCCCAGGATCGCTATCAGGAAATGGAAACAAGTATTCCTACGTAAAATGACACGGCTAATCGAACTGTGCCGGCAGAATTCAAATCCGAGCCTCCGTTCCTCTGGAATTCACAAATATGTATGAAAACGTGTTTTACACAATTTTGGCTCCCAGGATCGCTATCGGGAAATGGGAACAAGCATTTCCTGCGTAAAATGACACGACTAATCGAATGCTGTCGGCAGAATTCAAATCCGAGCCTCCATTCCTCTGGAATTCACAAATATGTATCAAAACGTGTTTTACAGTATTCTGGCTCCCAGGATCGCAATCGCGAAATGAAGACAAGTATTTCCTACGTAAAATGACACGAGTAATCGAACTATGCCGGCAGAATTCAAATCCGAGCCTCTGTTCTTCTGGAAATCACAAATATGCATGAAAACGTGTTTTACAGTATTTTGGCTCCCAGTATCGCTATCGGGAAATGAGAACAAGCATTTCCTGCGTAAAATGACACGAGTAATCGAACTGTGTCGGCAGAATTCAAATCCGAGCCTCCATTCCTCTGGAATTCACAAATATGTATCAAAACGTGTTTTACAGTATTCTGGCTCCCAGGATCGCAATCGCGAAATGAAGACAAGTATTTCCTACGTAAAATGACACGAGTAATCGAACTATGCCGGCAGAATTCAAATCCGAGCCTCCGTTCCTCTGGAATTCCCTAAAATGTATGAAAACATGTTTTACAGTATTCTGGCTCCCAGGATCGCTATCAGGAAATGGAAGCAAGCATTTCCTACGTAAAATGACACGAGTAATCGAGTGCTGGCGACAGAATTCAAATCGGAGCATCCGTTCCTCTGGAATTCACTAAAATGTATGAAAACATGTTTTACAGTATTCTGGCTCCCAGGATCGCTATCAGGAAATGGAAGCAAGCATTTCCTACGTAAAATGACACGAGTAATCGAACTGTGCTGGCAGAATTCAAATCCGAGCCTCCGTTCCTCTGGAATTCCCTAAAATGTATGAAAACATGTTTTACAGTATTCTGGCTCCCAGGATCGCTATCAGGAAATGGAAGCAAGCATTTCCTACGTAAAATGACACGAGTAATCGAACTGTGCCGACAGAATTCAAATCCGAGCCTCCGTTCCTCTGGAATTCCCTAAAATGTATGAAAACATGTTTTACAGTATTCTGGCTCCCAGGATCGCAATCGCGAAATGAAGACAAGTATTTCCTACGTAAAATGACACGAGTAATCGAACTATGCCGGCAGAATTCAAATCCGAGCCTCTGTTCCTCTGGAATTCACAAATATGTATGAAAACGTGTTTTACAATATTCTGGCTCCCAGGATCGCAATCGGGAAATGAAGACAAGTATTTCCTACGTAAAATGACACGAGTAATCGAACTGTGCCGGCAGAATTCAAATACGAGCCTCTGTTCCTCTGGAATTCACTAAAATGTATGAAAACATGTTTTACAGTATTCTGGCTCCCAGTATCGCTATCAGGAAATGGAAGCAAGCATTTCCTACGTAAAATGACACGAGTAATCGAACTATGCCGGCAGAATTCAAATCCGAGCCTCCGTTCCTCTGGAATTCCCTAAAATGTATGAAAACATGTTTTACAGTATTCTGGCTCCCAGGATCGCTATCAGGAAATGGGAACAAGCATTTCCTGCGTAAAATGACACGACTAATCGAATGCTGTCGGCAGAATTCAAATCCGAGCCTCCGTTCCTCTGGAATTCACAAATATGTATCAAAACGTGTTTTACAGTATTCTGGCTCCCAGGATCGCAATCGCGAAATGAAGACAAGCATTTCCTGCGTAAAATGACACGAGTAATCGAACTGTGCCGACAGAATTCAAATCCGAGCCTCCGTTCCTCTGGAATTCCCTAAAATGTATGAAAACATGTTTTACAGTATTCTGGCTCCCAGTATCGCTATCGGGAAATGAGAACAAGCATTTCCTGCGTAAAATGACACGAGTAATCGAACTGTGTCGGCAGAATTCGAATACGAGCCTCTGTTCCTCTGGAGTTCACTAAAATGTATGAAAACGTGTTTTACAGTATTTTGGCTCCCAGGATCGCTATCAGGAACTGGAAACAAGCATTTCCTACGTAAAATGACACGAGTAATCGAATGCTGGCGGCAGAATTCAAATCGGAGCATCCGTTCCTCTGGAATTCACTAAAATGTATGAAAACATGTTTTACAGTATTCTGGCTCCCAGGATCGCTATCAGGAAATGGAAGCAAGCATTTCCTACGTAAAATGACACGAGTAATCGAACTGTGCTGGCAGAATTCAAATCCGAGCCTCCGTTCCTCTGGAATTCCCTAAAATGTATGAAAACATGTTTTACAGTATTCTGGCTCCCAGGATCGCTATCAGGAAATGGAAGCAAGCATTTCCTACGTAAAATGACACGAGTAATCGAGTGCTGGCGACAGAATTCAAATCGGAGCATCCGTTCCTCTGGAATTCACTAAAATGTATGAAAACATGTTTTACAGTATTCTGGCTCCCAGGATCGCTATCAGGAAATGGAAGCAAGCATTTCCTACGTAAAATGACACGAGTAATCGAACTGTGCTGGCAGAATTCAAATCCGAGCCTCCGTTCCTCTGGAATTCCCTAAAATGTATGAAAACATGTTTTACAGTATTCTGGCTCCCAGGATCGCTATCAGGAAATGGAAGCAAGCATTTCATACGTAAAATGACACGAGTAATCGAACTGTGTCGGCAGAATTCAAATCCGAGCCTCCATTCCTCTGGAATTCACAAATATGTATCAAAACGTGTTTTACAGTATTCTGGCTCCCAGGATCGCAATCGCGAAATGAAGACAAGTATTTCCTACGTAAAATGACACGAGTAATCGAACTATGCCGGCAGAATTCAAATCCGAGCCTCCGTTCCTCTGGAATTCCCTAAAATGTATGAAAACATGTTTTACAGTATTCTGGCTCCCAGGATCGCTATCAGGAAATGGAAGCAAGCATTTCCTACGTAAAATGACACGAGTAATCGAGTGCTGGCGACAGAATTCAAATCGGAGCATCCGTTCCTCTGGAATTCACTAAAATGTATGAAAACATGTTTTACAGTATTCTGGCTCCCAGGATCGCTATCAGGAAATGGAAGCAAGCATTTCCTACGTAAAATGACACGAGTAATCGAACTGTGCTGGCAGAATTCAAATCCGAGCCTCCGTTCCTCTGGAATTCCCTAAAATGTATGAAAACATGTTTTACAGTATTCTGGCTCCCAGGATCGCTATCAGGAAATGGAAGCAAGCATTTCCTACGTAAAATGACACGAGTAATCGAACTGTGCCGACAGAATTCAAATCCGAGCCTCCGTTCCTCTGGAATTCCCTAAAATGTATGAAAACATGTTTTACAGTATTCTGGCTCCCAGGATCGCAATCGCGAAATGAAGACAAGTATTTCCTACGTAAAATGACACGAGTAATCGAACTATGCCGGCAGAATTCAAATCCGAGCCTCTGTTCCTCTGGAATTCACAAATATGTATGAAAACGTGTTTTACAATATTCTGGCTCCCAGGATCGCAATCGGGAAATGAAGACAAGTATTTCCTACGTAAAATGACACGAGTAATCGAACTGTGCCGGCAGAATTCAAATACGAGCCTCTGTTCCTCTGGAATTCACTAAAATGTATGAAAACGTGTTTTACAGTATTTTGGCTCCCAGGATCGCTATCAGGAAATGGAAACAAGTATTCCTACGTAAAATGACACGGCTAATCGAACTGTGCCGGCAGAATTCAAATCCGAGCCTCCGTTCCTCTGGAATTCACAAATATGTATGAAAACGTGTTTTACACAATTTTGGCTCCCAGGATCGCTATCGGGAAATGGGAACAAGCATTTCCTGCGTAAAATGACACGACTAATCGAATGCTGTCGGCAGAATTCAAATCCGAGCCTCCGTTCCTCTGGAATTCACAAATATGTATCAAAACGTGTTTTACAGTATTCTGGTTCCCAGGATCGCAATCGCGAAATGAAGACAAGCATTTCCTGCGTAAAATGACACGAGTAATCGAACTGTGCCGACAGAATTCAAATCCGAGCCTCCGTTCCTCTGGAATTCCCTAAAATGTATGAAAACATGTTTTACAGTATTCTGGCTCCCAGTATCGCTATCGGGAAATGAGAACAAGCATTTCCTGCGTAAAATGACACGAGTAATCGAACTGTGTCGGCAGAATTCGAATACGAGCCTCTGTTCCTCTGGAGTTCACTAAAATGTATGAAAACGTGTTTTACAGTATTTTGGCTCCCAGGATCGCTATCAGGAACTGGAAACAAGCATTTCCTACGTAAAATGACACGAGTAATCGAATGCTGGCGGCAGAATTCAAATCGGAGCATCCGTTCCTCTGGAATTCACTAAAATGTATGAAAACATGTTTTACAGTATTCTGGCTCCCAGGATCGCAATCGGGAAATGAAGACAAGTATTTCCTACGTAAAATGACACGAGTAATCGAACTGTGCCGGCAGAATTCAAATACGAGCCTCTGTTCCTCTGGAATTCACTAAAATGTATGAAAACGTGTTTTACAGTATTTTGGCTCCCAGGATCGCTATCAGGAAATGGAAACAAGTATTCCTACGTAAAATGACACGGCTAATCGAACTGTGCCGGCAGAATTCAAATCCGAGCCTCCGTTCCTCTGGAATTCACAAATATGTATGAAAACGTGTTTTACACAATTTTGGCTCCCAGGATCGCTATCGGGAAATGGGAACAAGCATTTCCTGCGTAAAATGACACGAGTAATCGAACTATGCCGGCAGAATTCAAATCCGAGCCTCTGTTCTTCTGGAAATCACAAATATGCATGAAAACGTGTTTTACAGTATTTTGGCTCCCAGTATCGCTATCGGGAAATGAGAACAAGCATTTCCTGCGTAAAATGACACGAGTAATCGAACTGTGTCGGCAGAATTCGAATACGAGCCTCTGTTCCTCTGGAGTTCACTAAAATGTATGAAAACGTGTTTTACAGTATCTTGGCTCCCAGGATCGCTATCAGGAAATGGAAGCAAGCATTTCCTACGTAAAATGACACGAGTAATCGAACTGTGCCGACAGAATTCAAATCCGAGCCTCCGTTCCTCTGGAATTCCCTAAAATGTATGAAAACATGTTTTACAGTATTCTGGCTCCCAGTATCGCTATCGGGAAATGAGAACAAGCATTTCCTGCGTAAAATGACACGAGTAATCGAACTGTGTCGGCAGAATTCGAATACGAGCCTCTGTTCCTCTGGAGTTCACTAAAATGTATGAAAACGTGTTTTACAGTATTTTGGCTCCCAGGATCGCTATCAGGAAATGGAAACAAGCATTTCCTACGTAAAATGACACGAGTAATCGAATGCTGGCGGCAGAATTCAAATCGGAGCATCCGTTCCTCTGGAATTCACTAAAATGTATGAAAACATGTTTTACAGTATTCTGGCTCCCAGGATCGCTATCAGGAAATGGAAGCAAGCATTTCCTACGTAAAATGACACGAGTAATCGAACTGTGCTGGCAGAATTCAAATCCGAGCCTCCGTTCCTCTGGAATTCCCTAAAATGTATGAAAACATGTTTTACAGTATTCTGGCTCCCAGGATCGCTATCAGGAAATGGAAGCAAGCATTTCCTACGTAAAATGACACGAGTAATCGAGTGCTGGCGACAGAATTCAAATCGGAGCATCCGTTCCTCTGGAATTCACTAAAATGTATGAAAACATGTTTTACAGTATTCTGGCTCCCAGGATCGCTATCAGGAAATGGAAGCAAGCATTTCCTACGTAAAATGACACGAGTAATCGAACTGTGCTGGCAGAATTCAAATCCGAGCCTCTGTTCCTCTGGAGTTCACTAAAATGTATGAAAACGTGTTTTACAGTATTTTGGCTCCCAGGATCGCTATCAGGAAATGGAAGCAAGCATTTCCTACGTAAAATGACACGAGTAATCGAACTGTGCCGACAGAATTCAAATCCGAGCCTCCGTTCCTCTGGAATTCCCTAAAATGTATGAAAACATGTTTTACACAATTTTGGCTCCCAGGATCGCTATCGGGAAATGGGAACAAGCATTTCCTACGTAAAATGACACGACTAATCGAATGCTGTCGGCAGAATTCAAATCCGAGCCTCCGTTCCTCTGGAATTCACAAATATGTATCAAAACGCGTTTTACAGTATTCTGGCTCCCAGGATCGCAATCGCGAAATTAAGACAAGTATTTCCTACGTAAAATGACACGAGTAATCGAACTATGCCGGCAGAATTCAAATCCGAGCCTCTGTTCTTCTGGAAATCACAAATATGCATGAAAACGTGTTTTACAGTATTTTGGCTCCCAGTATCGCTATCGGGAAATGAGAACAAGCATTTCCTGCGTAAAATGACACGAGTAATCGAACTGTGTCGGCAGAATTCGAATACGAGCCTCTGTTCCTCTAGAGTTCTCTAAAATGTATGAAAACGTGTTTTACAGTATCTTGGCTCCCAGGATCGCTATCAGGAAATGGAAGCAAGCATTTCCTACGTAAAATGACACGAGTAATCGAACTGTGCCGACAGAATTCAAATCCGAGCCTCCGTTCCTCTGGAATTCCCTAAAATGTATGAAAACATGTTTTACAGTATTCTGGCTCCCAGTATCGCTATCGGGAAATGAGAACAAGCATTTCCTGCGTAAAATGACACGAGTAATCGAACTGTGTCGGCAGAATTCGAATACGAGCCTCTGTTCCTCTGGAGTTCACTAAAATGTATGAAAACGTGTTTTACAGTATTTTGGCTCCCAGGATCGCTATCAGGAAATGGAAACAAGCATTTCCTACGTAAAATGACACGAGTAATCGAATGCTGGCGGCAGAATTCAAATCGGAGCATCCGTTCCTCTGGAATTCACTAAAATGTATGAAAACATGTTTTACAGTATTCTGGCTCCCAGGATCGCTATCAGGAAATGGAAGCAAGCATTTCCAACGTAAAATGACACGAGTAATCGAACTGTGCTGGCAGACTTCAAATACGAGCCTCCGTTCCTCTGGAATTCCCTAAAATGTATGAAAACATGTTTTACAGTATTCTGGCTCCCAGGATCGCTATCAGGAAATGGAAGCAAGCATATCCTACGTAAAATGACACGAGTAATCGAGTGCTGGCGACAGAATTCAAATCGGAGCATCCGTTCCTCTGGAATTCACTAAAATGTATGAAAACATGTTTTACAGTATTCTGGCTCCCAGTATCGCTATCGGGAAATGAGAACAAGCATTTCCTGCGTAAAATGACACGAGTAATCGAACTGTGTCGGCAGAATTCGAATACGAGCCTCTGTTCCTCTGGAGTTCACTAAAATGTATGAAAACGTGTTTTACAGTATTTTGGCTCCCAGGATCGCTATCAGGCAATGGAAACAAGCATTTCCTACGTAAAATGACACGAGTAATCGAACTATGCCGGCAGAATTCAAATCCGAGCCTGTGTTCCTCTGGAATTCACAAATATGTATGAAAACGTGTTTTACACAATTTTGGCTCCCAGGATCGCTATCGGGAAATGGGAACAAGCATTTCCTGCGTAAAATGACACGACTAATCGAATGCTGTCGGCAGAATTCAAATCCGAGCCTCCGTTCCTCTGGAATTCACTAAAATGTATGAAAACATGTTTTACAGTATTCTGGCTCCCAGGATCGCTATCGGGAAATGAGAACAAGCATTTCCTGCGTAAAATGACACGAGTAATCGAATGCTGTCGGCAGAATTCAAATCCGAGCCTCCGTTCCTCTGGAATTCACAAATATGTATCAAAACGTGTTTTACAGTATTCTGGCTCCCAGGATCGCAATCGCGAAATTAAGACAAGTATTTCCTACGTAAAATGACACGAGTAATCGAACTATGCCGGCAGAATTCAAATCCGAGCCTCTGTTCTTCTGGAAATCACAAATATGCATGAAAACGTGTTTTACAGTATTTTGGCTCCCAGTATCGCTATCGGGAAATGAGAACAAGCATTTCCTACGTAAAATGACACGAGTAATCGAATGCTGGCGGCAGAATTCAAATCGGAGCATCCGTTCCTCTGGAATTCACTAAAATGTATGAAAACATGTTTTACAGTATTCTGGCTCCCAGGATCGCTATCAGGAAATGGAAGCAAGCATTTCCTACGTAAAATGACACGAGTAATCGAACTGTGCTGGCAGAATTCAAATCCGAGCCTCCGTTCCTCTGGAATTCCCTAAAATGTATGAAAACATGTTTTACAGTATTCTGGCTCCCAGTATCGCTATCGGGAAATGAGAACAAGCATTTCCTGCGTAAAATGACACGAGTAATCGAACTGTGTCGGCAGAATTCGAATACGAGCCTCTGTTCCTCTGGAGTTCACTAAAATGTATGAAAACGTGTTTTACAGTATCTTGGCTCCCAGGATCGCTATCAGGAAATGGAAGCAAGCATTTCCTACGTAAAATGACACGAGTAATCGAACTGTGCCGACAGAATTCAAATCCGAGCCTCCGTTCCTCTGGAATTCCCTAAAATGTATGAAAACATGTTTTACAGTATTCTGGCTCCCAGTATCGCTATCGGGAAATGAGAACAAGCATTTCCTGCGTAAAATGACACGAGTAATCGAACTGTGTCGGCAGAATTCGAATACGAGCCTCTGTTCCTCTGGAGTTCACTAAAATGTATGAAAACGTGTTTTACAGTATTTTGGCTCCCAGGATCGCTATCAGGAAATGGAAACAAGCATTTCCTACGTAAAATGACACGAGTAATCGAATGCTGGCGGCAGAATTCAAATCGGAGCATCCGTTCCTCTGGAATTCACTAAAATGTATGAAAACATGTTTTACAGTATTCTGGCTCCCAGGATCGCTATCAGGAAATGGAAGCAAGCATTTCCTACGTAAAATGACACGAGTAATCGAACTGTGCTGGCAGAATTCAAATCCGAGCCTCCGTTCCTCTGGAATTCCCTAAAATGTATGAAAACATGTTTTACAGTATTCTGGCTCCCAGGATCGCTATCAGGAAATGGAAGCAAGCATTTCCTACGTAAAATGACACGAGTAATCGAGTGCTGGCGACAGAATTCAAATCGGAGCATCCGTTCCTCTGGAATTCACTAAAATGTATGAAAACATGTTTTACAGTATTCTGGCTCCCAGTATCGCTATCGGGAAATGAGAACAAGCATTTCCTGCGTAAAATGACACGAGTAATCGAACTGTGTCGGCAGAATTCGAATACGAGCCTCTGTTCCTCTGGAGTTCACTAAAATGTATGAAAACGTGTTTTACAGTATTTTGGCTCCCAGGATCGCTATCAGGCAATGGAAACAAGCATTTCCTACGTAAAATGACACGACTAATCGAATGCTGTCGGCAGAATTCAAATCCGAGCCTCCGTTCCTCTGGAATTCACAAATATGTATCAAAACGTGTTTTCCAGTATTCTGGCTCCCAGGATCGCTATCAGGAAATGGAAGCAAGCATTTCCTACGTAAAATGACACGAGTAATCGAACTGTGCCGACAGAATTCAAATCCGAGCCTCCGTTCCTCTGGAATTCCCTAAAATGTATGAAAACGTGTTTTACAGTATTTTGGCTCCCAGGATCGCTATCAGGCAATGGAAACAAGCATTTCCTACGTAAAATGACACGAGTAATCGAACTATGCCGGCAGAATTCAAATCCGAGCCTGTGTTCCTCTGGAATTCACAAATATGTATGAAAACGTGTTTTACACAATTTTGGCTCCCAGGATCGCTATCGGGAAATGGGAACAAGCATTTCCTGCGTAAAATGACACGACTAATCGAATGCTGTCGGCAGAATTCAAATCCGAGCCTCCGTTCCTCTGGAATTCACTAAAATGTATGAAAACATGTTTTACAGTATTCTGGCTCCCAGTATCGCTATCGGGAAATGAGAACAAGCATTTCCTGCGTAAAATGACACGAGTAATCGAACTGTGTCGGCAGAATTCGAATACGAGCCTCTGTTCCTCTGGAGTTCACTAAAATGTATGAAAACGTGTTTTACAGTATCTTGGCTCCCAGGATCGCTATCAGGAAATGGAAGCAAGCATTTCCTACGTAAAATGACACGAGTAATCGAACTGTGCCGACAGAATTCAAATCCGAGCCTCCGTTCCTCTGGAATTCCCTAAAATGTATGAAAACATGTTTTACAGTATTCTGGCTCCCAGTATCGCTATCGGGAAATGAGAACAAGCATTTCCTGCGTAAAATGACACGAGTAATCGAACTGTGTCGGCAGAATTCGAATACGAGCCTCTGTTCCTCTGGAGTTCACTAAAATGTATGAAAACGTGTTTTACAGTATTTTGGCTCCCAGGATCGCTATCAGGAAATGGAAACAAGCATTTCCTGCGTAAAATGACACGACTAATCGAATGCTGTCGGCAGAATTCAAATCCGAGCATCCGTTCCTCTGGAATTCACTAAAATGTATGAAAACATGTTTTACAGTATTCTGGCTCCCAGGATCGCTATCAGGAAATGGAATCAAGCATTTCCTACGTAAAATGACACGAGTAATCGAACTGTGCTGGCAGAATTCAAATCCGAGCCTCCGTTCCTCTGGAATTCCCTAAAATGTATGAAAACATGTTTTACAGTATTCTGGCTCCCAGGATCGCTATCAGGAAATGGAAGCAAGCATTTCCTACGTAAAATGACACGAGTAATCGAATGCTGGCGGCAGAATTCAAATCGGAGCATCCGTTCCTCTGGAATTAACTAAAATGTATGAAAACATGTTTTACAGTATTCTGGCTCCCAGAATCGCTATCAGGAAATGGAAGCAAGCATTTCCTACGTAAAATGACACGAGTAATCGAACTGTGCTGGCAGAATTCAAATCCGAGTCTCCGTTCCTCTGGAATTCCCTAAAATGTATGAAAACATGTTTTACAGTATTCTGGCTCCCAGGATCGCAATCGCGAAATGAAGACAAGTATTTCCTACGTAAAATGACACGAGTAATCGAACTATGCCGGCAGAATTCAAATCCGAGCCTCTGTTCCTCTGGAATTCACAAATATGTATGAAAACATGTTTTACAGTATTTTGGCTCCCAGGATCGCAATCGCGAAATGAAGACAAGTATTTTCTACGTAAAATGACACGAGTAATCGAACTATGCCAGCAGAATTCAAATCCGAGCCTCTGTTCATCTGGAATTCACAAATATGTATGAAAACGTGTTTTACAGTATTCTGGCTCCCAGGATCGCTATCAGGAAATGGAAACAAGCATTTCCTACGTAAAATGACACGAGTAATCGAATGCTGGCGGCAGAATTCAAATCGGAGCATCCGTTCCTCTGGAATTCCCTAAAATGTATGAAAACATGTTTTACAGTATTCTGGCTCCCAGGATCGCTATCAGGAAATGGAAGCAACCATTTCCTACGTAAAATGACACGAGTAATCGAACTGTGCCGGCCGAATTCAAATCCGAGCCTCCGTTCCTCTGGAATTCACAAATATGTATGAAAACGTGTTTTACAGTATTCTGGCTCCCAGGATCGCTATCAGGAAATGGAAACAAGCATTTCCTACGTAAAATGACACGAGTAATCGAATGCTGGCGGCAGAATTCAAATCCGAGCCTCTGTTCCTCTGGAATTCACAAATATGTATGAAAACATGTTTTACAGTATTCTGGCTCCCAGGATCGCAATCGCGAAATGAAGACAAGTATTTTCTACGTAAAATGACACGAGTAATCGAACTATGCCAGCAGAATTCAAATCCGAGCCTCTGTTCATCTGGAATTCACAAATATGTATGAAAACGTGTTTTACAGTATTCTGGCTCCCAGGATCGCTATCAGGAAATGGAAACAAGCATTTCCTACGTAAAATGACACGAGTAATCGAATGCTGGCGGCAGAATTCAAATCGGAGCATCCGTTCCTCTGGAATTCCCTAAAATGTATGAAAACATGTTTTACAGTATTCTGGCTCCCAGGATCGCTATCAGGAAATGGAAGCAACCATTTCCTACGTAAAATGACACGAGTAATCGAACTGTGCCGGCCGAATTCAAATCCGAGCCTCCGTTCCTCTGGAATTCACAAATATGTATGAAAACGTGTTTTACAGTATTCTGGCTCCCAGGATCGCTATCAGGAAATGGAAACAAGCATTTCCTACGTAAAATGACACGAGTAATCGAATGCTGGCGGCAGAATTCAAATCGGAGCATCCGTTCCTCTGGAATTCACTAAAATGTATGAAAACATGTTTTACAGTATTCTGGCTCCCAGGATCGCTATCAGGAAATGGAAGCAAGCATTTCCTACGTAAAATGACACGAGTAATCGAACTGTGCTGGCAGAATTCAAATCCGAGCCTCCGTTCCTCTGGAATTCCCTAAAATGTATGAAAACATGTTTTACAGTATTTTGGCTCCCAGGATCGCTATCAGGAAATGGAAGCAAGCATTTCCTACGTAAAATGACACTAGTAATCGAGTGCTGGCGGCAGAATTCAAATCGGAGCATCCGTTCCTCTGGAATTCACTAAAATGTATGAAAACATGTTTTACAGTATTCTGGCTCCCAGTATCGCTATCGGGAAATGAGAACAAGCATTTCCTGCGTAAAATGACACGAGTAATCGAACTGTGTCGGCAGAATTCGAATACGAGCCTCTGTTCCTCTGGAGTTCACTAAAATGTATGAAAACGTGTTTTACAGTATTTTGGCTCCCAGGATCGCTATCAGGAAATGGAAGCAAGCATTTCCTACGTAAAATGACACGAGTAATCGAACTGTGCCGACAGAATTCAAATCCGAGCCTCCGTTCCTCTGGAATTCCCTAAAATGTATGAAAACATGTTTTACAGTATTCTGGCTCCCAGGATCGCAATCGCGAAATGAAGACAAGTATTTCCTACGTAAAATGACACGAGTAATCGAACTATGCCGGCAGAATTCAAATCCGAGCCTCTGTTCCTCTGGAATTCACAAATATGTATGAAAACGTGTTTTACAGTATTCTGGCTCCCAGGATCGCAATCGGGAAATGAAGACAAGTATTTCCTACGTAAAATGACACGAGTAATCGAACTGTGCCGGCAGAATTCAAATACGAGCCTCTGTTCCTCTGGAATTCACTAAAATGTATGAAAACGTGTTTTACAGTATTTTGGCTCCCAGGATCGCTATCAGGAAATGGAAAGAAGTATTCCTACGTAAAATGACACGGCTAATCGAACTGTGCCGGCAGAATTCAAATCCGAGCCTCCGTTCCTCTGGAATTCACAAATATGTATGAAAACGTGTTTTACACAATTTTGGCTCCCAGGATCGCTATCGGGAAATGGGAACAAGCATTTCCTGCGTAAAATGACACGACTAATCGAATGCTGTCGGCAGAATTCAAATCCGAGCCTCCGTTCCTCTGGAATTCACAAATATGTATCAAAACGTGTTTTACAGTATTCTGGCTCCCAGGATCGCAATCGCGAAATTAAGACAAGTATTTCCTACGTAAAATGACACGAGTAATCGAACTATGCCGGCAGAATTCAAATCCGAGCCTCTGTTCTTCTGGAAATCACAAATATGCATGAAAACGTGTTTTACAGTATTTTGGCTCCCAGTATCGCTATCGGGAAATGAGAACAAGCATTTCCTGCGTAAAATGACACGAGTAATCGAACTGTGTCGGCAGAATTCGAATACGAGCCTCTGTTCCTCTGGAGTTCTCTAAAATGTATGAAAACGTGTTTTACAGTATCTTGGCTCCCAGGATCGCTATCAGGAAATGGAAGCAAGCATTTCCTACGTAAAATGACACGAGTAATCGAACTGTGCCGACAGAATTCAAATCCGAGCCTCCGTTCCTCTGGAATTCCCTAAAATGTATGAAAACATGTTTTACAGTATTCTGGCTCCCAGTATCGCTATCGGGAAATGAGAACAAGCATTTCCTGCGTAAAATGACACGAGTAATCGAACTGTGTCGGCAGAATTCGAATACGAGCCTCTGTTCCTCTGGAGTTCACTAAAATGTATGAAAACGTGTTTTACAGTATTTTGGCTCCCAGGATCGCTATCAGGAAATGGAAACAAGCATTTCCTACGTAAAATGACACGAGTAATCGAACTGTGCTGGCAGAATTCAAATCCGAGCCTCCGTTCCTCTGGAATTCCCTAAAATGTATGAAAACATGTTTTCCAGTATTCTGGCTCCCAGGATCGCTATCAGGAAATGGAAGCAAGCATATCCTACGTAAAATGACACGAGTAATCGAGTGCTGGCGACAGAATTCAAATCGGAGCATCCGTTCCTCTGGAATTCACTAAAATGTATGAAAACATGTTTTACAGTATTCTGGCTCCCAGTATCGCTATCGGGAAATGAGAACAAGCATTTCCTGCGTAAAATGACACGAGTAATCGAACTGTGTCGGCAGAATTCGAATACGAGCCTCTGTTCCTCTGGAGTTCACTAAAATGTATGAAAACGTGTTTTACAGTATTTTGGCTCCCAGGATCGCTATCAGGCAATGGAAACAAGCATTTCCTACGTAAAATGACACGAGTAATCGAACTATGCCGGCAGAATTCAAATCCGAGCCTGTGTTCCTCTGGAATTCACAAATATGTATGAAAACGTGTTTTACACAATTTTGGCTCCCAGGATCGCTATCGGGAAATGGGAACAAGCATTTCCTGCGTAACATGACACGACTAATCGAATGCTGTCGGCAGAATTCAAATCCGAGCCTCCGTTCCTCTGGAATTCACAAATATGTATCAAAACGTGTTTTACAGTATTCTGGCTCCCAGGATCGCAATCGCGAAATGAAGACAAGTATTTCCTACGTAAAATGACACGAGTAATCGAACTATGCCGGCAGAATTCAAATCCGAGCCTCTGTTCCTCTGGAATTCACTAAAATGTATGAAAACGTGTTTTACAGTATTTTGGCTGCCAGGATCGCTATCGGGAAATGGAAACAAGCATTTCCTGCGTAAAATGACACGACTAATCGAATGCTGTCGGCAGAATTCAAATCCGAGCCTCTGTTCTTCTGGAAATCACAAATATGCATGAAAACGTGTTTTACAGTATTTTGGCTCCCAGTATCGCTATCGGGAAATGAGAACAAGCATTTCCTGCGTAAAATGACACGAGTAATCGAACTGTGTCGGCAGAATTCGAATACGAGCCTCTGTTCCTCTGGAGTTCACTAAAATGTATGAAAACGTGTTTTACAGTATCTTGGCTCCCAGGATCGCTATCAGGAAATGGAAGCAAGCATTTCCTACGTAAAATGACACGAGTAATCGAACTGTGCCGACAGAATTCAAATCCGAGCCTCCGTTCCTCTGGAATTCCCTAAAATGTATGAAAACATGTTTTACAGTATTCTGGCTCCCAGTATCGCTATCGGGAAATGAGAACAAGCATTTCCTACGTAAAATGACACGAGTAATCGAATGCTGGCGGCAGAATTCAAATCGGAGCATCCGTTCCTCTGGAATTCACTAAAATGTATGAAAACATGTTTTACAGTATTCTGGCTCCCAGGATCGCTATCAGGAAATGGAAGCAAGCATTTCCTACGTAAAATGACACGAGTAATCGAACTGTGCTGGCAGAATTCAAATCCGAGCCTCCGTTCCTCTGGAATTCCCTAAAATGTATGAAAACATGTTTTACAGTATTCTGGCTCCCAGGATCGCTATCAGGAAATGGAAGCAAGCATTTCCTACGTAAAATGACACGAGTAATCGAGTGCTGGCGACAGAATTCAAATCGGAGCATCCGTTCCTCTGGAATTCACTAAAATTTATGAAAACATGTTTTACAGTATTCTGGCTCCCAGGATCGCTATCAGGAAATGGAAGCAAGCATTTCCTACGTAAAATGACACGAGTAATCGAACTGTGCTGGCAGAATTCAAATCCGAGCCTCCGTTCCTCTGGAATTCCCTAAAATGTATGAAAACATGTTTTACAGTATTCTGGCTCCCAGGATCGCTATCAGGAAATGGAAGCAAGCATTTCCTACGTAAAATGACACGAGTAATCGAACTGTGCCGACAGAATTCAAATCCGAGCCTCCGTTCCTCTGGAATTCACAAATATGTATCAAAACGTGTTTTACAGTATTCTGGCTCCCAGGATCGCAATCGCGAAATGAAGACAAGTATTTCCTACGTAAAATGACACGAGTAATCGAACTATGCCGGCAGAATTCAAATCCGAGCCTCTGTTCCTCTGGAATTCACTAAAATGTATGAAAACGTGTTTTACAGTATTTTGGCTGCCAGGATCGCTATCGGGAAATGGGAACAAGCATTTCCTGCGTAAAATGACACGACTAATCGAATGCTGTCGGCAGAATTCAAATCCGAGCCTCCGTTCCTCTGGAATTCACAAATATGTATCAAAACGTGTTTTACAGTATTCTGGCTCCCAGGATCGCAATCGCGAAATGAAGACAAGTATTTCCTACGTAAAATGACACGAGTAATCGAACTGTGCTGGCACAATTCAAATCCGAGCCTCCGTTCCTCTGGAATTCCCTAAAATGTATGAAAACATGTTTTACAGTATTCTGGCTCCCAGGATCGCAATCGGGAAATGAAGACAAGTATTTCCTACGTAAAATGACACGAGTAATCGAACTGTGCCGGCAGAATTCAAATACGAGCCTCTGTTCCTCTGGGATTCACTAAAATGTATGAAAACGTGTTTTACAGTATTTTGGCTCCCAGGATCGCTATCAGGAAATGGAAACAAGCATTTCCTACGTAAAATGACACGAGTAATCGAACTGTGCTGGCAGAATTCAAATCCGAGCCTCCGTTCCTCTGGAATTCCCTAAAATGTATGAAAACATGTTTTCCAGTATTCTGGCTCCCAGGATCGCTATCAGGAAATGGAAGCAAGCATATCCTACGTAAAATGACACGAGTAATCGAGTGCTGGCGACAGAATTCAAATCGGAGCATCCGTTCCTCTGGAATTCACTAAAATGTATGAAAACATGTTTTACAGTATTCTGGCTCCCAGTATCGCTATCGGGAAATGAGAACAAGCATTTCCTGCGTAAAATGACACGAGTAATCGAACTGTGTCGGCAGAATTCGAATACGAGCCTCTTTTCCTCTGGAGTTCACTAAAATGTATGAAAACGTGTTTTACAGTATTCTGGCTCCCAGGATCGCTATCAGGAAATGGAAACAAGCATTTCCTACGTAAAATGACACGAGTAATCGAATGCTGGCGGCAGAATTCAAATCGGAGCATCCGTTCCTCTGGAATTCACTAAAATGTATGAAAACATGTTTTACAGTATTCTGGCTCCCAGGATCGCTATCAGGAAATGGAAGCAAGCATTTCCTACGTAAAATGACACGAGTAATCGAACTGTGCTGGCAGAATTCAAATCCGAGCCTCCGTTCCTCTGGAATTCCCTAAAATGTATGAAAACATGTTTTACAGTATTTTGGCTCCCAGGATCGCTATCAGGAAATGGAAGCAAGCATTTCCTACGTAAAATGACACGAGTAATCGAGTGCTGGCGACAGAATTCAAATCGGAGCATCCGTTCCTCTGGAATTCACTAAAATGTATGAAAACATGTTTTACAGTATTCTGGCTCCCAGTATCGCTATCGGGAAATGAGAACAAGCATTTCCTGCGTAAAATGACACGAGTAATCGAACTGTGTCGGCAGAATTCGAATACGAGCCTCTGTTCCTCTGGAGTTCACTAAAATGTATGAAAACGTGTTTTACAGTATTTTGGCTCCCAGGATCGCTATCAGGAAATGGAAACAAGCATTTCCTACGTAAAATGACACGAGTAATCGAACTGTGCTGGCAGAATTCAAATCCGAGCCTCCGTTCCTCTGGAATTCCCTAAAATGTATGAAAACATGTTTTCCAGTATTCTGGCTCCCAGGATCGCTATCAGGAAATGGAAGCAAGCATATCCTACGTAAAATGACACGAGTAATCGAGTGCTGGCGACAGAATTCAAATCGGAGCATCCGTTCCTCTGGAATTCACTAAAATGTATGAAAACATGTTTTACAGTATTCTGGCTCCCAGTATCGCTATCGGGAAATGAGAACAAGCATTTCCTGCGTAAAATGACACGAGTAATCGAACTGTGTCGGCAGAATTCGAATACGAGCCTCTGTTCCTCTGGAGTTCACTAAAATGTATGAAAACGTGTTTTACAGTATTTTGGCTCCCAGGATCGCTATCAGGCAATGGAAACAAGCATTTCCTACGTAAAATGACACGAGTAATCGAACTATGCCGGCAGAATTCAAATCCGAGCCTGTGTTCCTCTGGAATTCACAAATATGTATGAAAACGTGTTTTACACAATTTTGGCTCCCAGGATCGCTATCGGGAAATGGGAACAAGCATTTCCTGCGTAAAATGACACGACTAATCGAATGCTGTCGGCAGAATTCAAATCCGAGCCTCCGTTCCTCTGGAATTCACAAATATGTATCAAAACGTGTTTTCCAGTATTCTGGCTCCCAGGATCGCTATCAGGCAATGGAAACAAGCATTTCCTACGTAAAATGACACGAGTAATCGAACTGTGCCGGCAGAATTCAAATACGAGCCTCTGTTCCTCTGGGATTCACTAAAATGTATGAAAACGTGTTTTACAGTATTTTGGCTCCCAGGATCGCTATCAGGAAATGGAAACAAGCATTTCCTACGTAAAATGACACGAGTAATCGAATGCTGTCGGCAGAATTCAAATCCGAGCCTCTGTTCTTCTGGAAATCACAAATATGCATGAAAACGTGTTTTACAGTATTTTGGCTCCCAGTATCGCTATCGGGAAATGAGAACAAGCATTTCCTGCGTAAAATGACACGAGTAATCGAACTGTGTCGGCAGAATTCGAATACGAGCCTCTGTTCCTCTGGAGTTCACTAAAATGTATGAAAACGTGTTTTACAGTATCTTGGCTCCCAGGATCGCTATCAGGAAATGGAAGCAAGCATTTCCTACGTAAAATGACACGAGTAATCGAACTGTGCCGACAGAATTCAAATCCGAGCCTCCGTTCCTCTGGAATTCCCTAAAATGTATGAAAACATGTTTTACAGTATTCTGGCTCCCAGTATCGCTATCGGGAAATGAGAACAAGCATTTCCTACGTAAAATGACACGAGTAATCGAATGCTGGCGGCAGAATTCAAATCGGAGCATCCGTTCCTCTGGAATTCACTAAAATGTATGAAAACATGTTTTACAGTATTCTGGCTCCCAGGATCGCTATCAGGAAATGGAAGCAAGCATTTCCTACGTAAAATGACACGAGTAATCGAACTGTGCTGGCAGAATTCAAATCCGAGCCTCCGTTCCTCTGGAATTCCCTAAAATGTATGAAAACATGTTTTACAGTATTCTGGCTCCCAGGATCGCTATCAGGAAATGGAAGCAAGCATTTCCTACGTAAAATGACACGAGTAATCGAGTGCTGGCGACAGAATTCAAATCGGAGCATCCGTTCCTCTGGAATTCACTAAAATTTATGAAAACATGTTTTACAGTATTCTGGCTCCCAGGATCGCTATCAGGAAATGGAAGCAAGCATTTCCTACGTAAAATGACACGAGTAATCGAACTGTGCTGGCAGAATTCAAATCCGAGCCTCCGTTCCTCTGGAATTCCCTAAAATGTATGAAAACATGTTTTACAGTATTCTGGCTCCCAGGATCGCTATCAGGAAATGGAAGCAAGCATTTCCTACGTAAAATGACACGAGTAATCGAACTGTGCCGACAGAATTCAAATCCGAGCCTCCGTTCCTCTGGAATTCCCTAAAATGTATGAAAACATGTTTTACAGTATTCTGGCTCCCAGGATCCCAATCGCGAAATGAAGACAAGTATTTCCTACGTAAAATGACACGAGTAATCGAACTATGCCGGCAGAATTCAAATCCGAGCCTCTGTTCCTCTGGAATTCACAAATATGTATGAAAACGTGTTTTACAGTATTCTGGCTCCCAGGATCGCAATCGGGAAATGAAGACAAGTATTTCCTACGTAAAATGACACGAGTAATCGAACTGTGCCGGCAGAATTCAAATACGAGCCTCTGTTCCTCTGGAATTCACTAAAATGTATGAAAACGTGTTTTACAGTATTTTGGCTCCCAGGATCGCTATCAGGAAATGGAAGCAAGCATTTCCTACGTAAAATGACACGAGTAATCGAACTGTGCTGGCAGAATTCAAATCCGAGCCTCTGTTCTTCTGGAAATCACAAATATGCATGAAAACGTGTTTTACAGTATTCTGGCTCCCAGGATCGCAATCGGGAAATGAAGACAAGTATTTCCTACGTAAAATGACACGAGTAATCGAACTGTGCCGGCAGAATTCAAATACGAGCCTCTGTTCCTCTGGGATTCACTAAAATGTATGAAAACGTGTTTTACAGTATTTTGGCTCCCAGGATCGCTATCAGGAAATGGAAACAAGCATTTCCTACGTAAAATGACACGAGTAATCGAACTGTGCTGGCAGAATTCAAATCCGAGCCTCCGTTCCTCTGGAATTCCCTAAAATGTATGAAAACATGTTTTCCAGTATTCTGGCTCCCAGGATCGCTATCAGGAAATGGAAGCAAGCATATCCTACGTAAAATGACACGAGTAATCGAGTGCTGGCGACAGAATTCAAATCGGAGCATCCGTTCCTCTGGAATTCACTAAAATGTATGAAAACATGTTTTACAGTATTCTGGCTCCCAGTATCGCTATCGGGAAATGAGAACAAGCATTTCCTGCGTAAAATGACACGAGTAATCGAACTGTGTCGGCAGAATTCGAATACGAGCCTCTTTTCCTCTGGAGTTCACTAAAATGTATGAAAACGTGTTTTACAGTATTTTGGCTCCCAGGATCGCTATCAGGAAATGGAAACAAGCATTTCCTACGTAAAATGACACGAGTAATCGAATGCTGGCGGCAGAATTCAAATCCGAGCATCCGTTCCTCTGGAATTCACTAAAATGTATGAAAACATGTTTTACAGTATTCTGGCTCCCAGGATCGCTATCAGGAAATGGAAGCAAGCATTTCCTACGTAAAATGACACGAGTAATCGAACTGTGCTGGCAGAATTCAAATCCGAGCCTCCGTTCCTCTGGAATTCCCTAAAATGTATGAAAACATGTTTTACAGTATTTTGGCTCCCAGGATCGCTATCAGGAAATGGAAGCAAGCATTTCCTACGTAAAATGACACGAGTAATCGAGTGCTGGCGGCAGAATTCAAATCGGAGCATCCGTTCCTCTGGAATTCACTAAAATGTATGAAAACATGTTTTACAGTATTCTGGCTCCCAGTATCGCTATCGGGAAATGAGAACAAGCATTTCCTGCGTAAAATGACACGAGTAATCGAACTGTGTCGGCAGAATTCGAATACGAGCCTCTGTTCCTCTGGAGTTCACTAAAATGTATGAAAACGTGTTTTACAGTATTTTGGCTCCCAGGATCGCTATCAGGAAATGGAAACAAGCATTTCCTACGTAAAATGACACGAGTAATCGAACTGTGCTGGCAGAATTCAAATCCGAGCCTCCGTTCCTCTGGAATTCCCTAAAATGTATGAAAACATGTTTTCCAGTATTCTGGCTCCCAGTATCGCTATCGGGAAATGAGAACAAGCATTTCCTGCGTAAAATGACACGAGTAATCGAACTGTGTCGGCAGAATTCGAATACGAGCCTCTGTTCCTCTGGAATTCACAAATATGTATGAAAACGTGTTTTACACAATTTTGGCTCCCAGGATCGCTATCGGGAAATGGGAACAAGCATTTCCTGCGTAAAATGACACGACTAATCGAATGCTGTCGGCAGAATTCAAATCCGAGCCTCCGTTCCTCTGGAATTCACAAATATGTATCAAAACGTGTTTTCCAGTATTCTGGCTCCCAGGATCGCTATCAGGCAATGGAAACAAGCATTTCCTACGTAAAATGACACGAGTAATCGAACTGTGCCGGCAGAATTCAAATACGAGCCTCTGTTCCTCTGGGATTCACTAAAATGTATGAAAACGTGTTTTACAGTATTTTGGCTCCCAGGATCGCTATCAGGAAATGGAAACAAGCATTTCCTACGTAAAATGACACGAGTAATCGAACTGTGCTGGCAGAATTCAAATCCGAGCCTCCGTTCCTCTGGAATTCCCTAAAATGTATGAAAACATGTTTTCCAGTATTCTGGCTCCCAGGATCGCTATCAGGAAATGGAAGCAAGCATATCCTACGTAAAATGACACGAGTAATCGAGTGCTGGCGACAGAATTCAAATCGGAGCATCCGTTCCTCTGGAATTCACTAAAATGTATGAAAACATGTTTTACAGTATTCTGGCTCCCAGTATCGCTATCGGGAAATGAGAACAAGCATTTCCTGCGTAAAATGACACGAGTAATCGAACTGTGTCGGCAGAATTCGAATACGAGCCTCTTTTCCTCTGGAGTTCACTAAAATGTATGAAAACGTGTTTTACAGTATTTTGGCTCCCAGGATCGCTATCAGGAAATGGAAACAAGCATTTCCTACGTAAAATGACACGAGTAATCGAATGCTGGCGGCAGAATTCAAATCGGAGCATCCGTTCCTCTGGAATTCACTAAAATGTATGAAAACATGTTTTACAGTATTCTGGCTCCCAGGATCGCTATCAGGAAATGGAAGCAAGCATTTCCTACGTAAAATGACACGAGTAATCGAACTGTGCTGGCAGAATTCAAATCCGAGCCTCCGTTCCTCTGGAATTCCCTAAAATGTATGAAAACATGTTTTACAGTATTTTGGCTCCCAGGATCGCTATCAGGAAATGGAAGCAAGCATTTCCTACGTAAAATGACACGAGTAATCGAGTGCTGGCGGCAGAATTCAAATCGGAGCATCCGTTCCTCTGGAATTCACTAAAATGTATGAAAACATGTTTTACAGTATTCTGGCTCCCAGTATCGCTATCGGGAAATGAGAACAAGCATTTCCTGCGTAAAATGACACGAGTAATCGAACTGTGTCGGCAGAATTCGAATACGAGCCTCTGTTCCTCTGGAGTTCACTAAAATGTATGAAAACGTGTTTTACAGTATTTTGGCTCCCAGGATCGCTATCAGGAAATGGAAACAAGCATTTCCTACGTAAAATGACACGAGTAATCGAACTGTGCTGGCAGAATTCAAATCCGAGCCTCCGTTCCTCTGGAATTCCCTAAAATGTATGAAAACATGTTTTCCAGTATTCTGGCTCCCAGGATCGCTATCAGGAAATGGAAGCAAGCATATCCTACGTAAAATGACACGAGTAATCGAGTGCTGGCGACAGAATTCAAATCGGAGCATCCGTTCCTCTGGAATTCACTAAAATGTATGAAAACATGTTTTACAGTATTCTGGCTCCCAGTATCGCTATCGGGAAATGAGAACAAGCATTTCCTGCGTAAAATGACACGAGTAATCGAACTGTGTCGGCAGAATTCGAATACGAGCCTCTGTTCCTCTGGAGTTCACTAAAATGTATGAAAACGTGTTTTACAGTATTTTGGCTCCCAGGATCGCTATCAGGAAATGGAAACAAGCATTTCCTACGTAAAATGACACGAGTAATCGAACTGTGCCGACAGAATTCAAATCCGAGCCTCCGTTCCTCTGGAATTCCCTAAAATGTATGAAAACATGTTTTACAGTATTCTGGCTCCCAGGATCCCAATCGCGAAATGAAGACAAGTATTTCCTACGTAAAATGACACGAGTAATCGAACTATGCCGGCAGAATTCAAATCCGAGCCTCTGTTCCTCTGGAATTCACAAATATGTATGAAAACGTGTTTTACAGTATTCTGGCTCCCAGGATCGCAATCGGGAAATGAAGACAAGTATTTCCTACGTAAAATGACACGAGTAATCGAACTGTGCCGGCAGAATTCAAATACGAGCCTCTGTTCCTCTGGAATTCACTAAAATGTATGAAAACGTGTTTTACAGTATTTTGGCTCCCAGGATCGCTATCAGGAAATGGAAGCAAGCATTTCCTACGTAAAATGACACGAGTAATCGAACTGTGCTGGCAGAATTCAAATCCGAGCCTCTGTTCTTCTGGAAATCACAAATATGCATGAAAACGTGTTTTACAGTATTCTGGCTCCCAGGATCGCAATCGGGAAATGAAGACAAGTATTTCCTACGTAAAATGACACGAGTAATCGAACTGTGCCGGCAGAATTCAAATACGAGCCTCTGTTCCTCTGGGATTCACTAAAATGTATGAAAACGTGTTTTACAGTATTTTGGCTCCCAGGATCGCTATCAGGAAATGGAAACAAGCATTTCCTACGTAAAATGACACGAGTAATCGAACTGTGCTGGCAGAATTCAAATCCGAGCCTCCGTTCCTCTGGAATTCCCTAAAATGTATGAAAACATGTTTTCCAGTATTCTGGCTCCCAGGATCGCTATCAGGAAATGGAAGCAAGCATATCCTACGTAAAATGACACGAGTAATCGAGTGCTGGCGACAGAATTCAAATCGGAGCATCCGTTCCTCTGGAATTCACTAAAATGTATGAAAACATGTTTTACAGTATTCTGGCTCCCAGTATCGCTATCGGGAAATGAGAACAAGCATTTCCTGCGTAAAATGACACGAGTAATCGAACTGTGTCGGCAGAATTCGAATACGAGCCTCTTTTCCTCTGGAGTTCACTAAAATGTATGAAAACGTGTTTTACAGTATTTTGGCTCCCAGGATCGCTATCAGGAAATGGAAACAAGCATTTCCTACGTAAAATGACACGAGTAATCGAATGCTGGCGGCAGAATTCAAATCGGAGCATCCGTTCCTCTGGAATTCACTAAAATGTATGAAAACATGTTTTACAGTATTCTGGCTCCCAGGATCGCTATCAGGAAATGGAAGCAAGCATTTCCTACGTAAAATGACACGAGTAATCGAACTGTGCTGGCAGAATTCAAATCCGAGCCTCCGTTCCTCTGGAATTCCCTAAAATGTATGAAAACATGTTTTACAGTATTTTGGCTCCCAGTATCGCTATCAGGAAATGGAAGCAAGCATTTCCTACGTAAAATGACACGAGTAATCGAGTGCTGGCGGCAGAATTCAAATCGGAGCATCCGTTCCTCTGGAATTCACTAAAATGTATGAAAACATGTTTTACAGTATTCTGGCTCCCAGTATCGCTATCGGGAAATGAGAACAAGCATTTCCTGCGTAAAATGACACGAGTAATCGAACTGTGTCGGCAGAATTCGAATACGAGCCTCTGTTCCTCTGGAGTTCACTAAAATGTATGAAAACGTGTTTTACAGTATTTTGGCTCCCAGGATCGCTATCAGGAAATGGAAACAAGCATTTCCTACGTAAAATGACACGAGTAATCGAACTGTGCTGGCAGAATTCAAATCCGAGCCTCCGTTCCTC
The DNA here is from genome assembly GCA_910591665.1 of Ectemnius continuus. Taxonomy (NCBI): domain Eukaryota; kingdom Metazoa; phylum Arthropoda; class Insecta; order Hymenoptera; family Crabronidae; genus Ectemnius; species Ectemnius continuus. The sequence goes on along the minus strand of CAJUYD010000014.1, from coordinate 692,801 downwards.
TGGAATTCCCTAAAATGTATGAAAACATGTTTTACAGTATTTTGGCTCCCAGTATCGCTATCGGGAAATGAGAACAAGCATTTCCTGCGTAAAATGACACGAGTAATCGAACTGTGTCGGCAGAATTCGAATACGAGCCTGTGTTCCTCTGGAATTCACAAATATGTATGAAAACGTGTTTTACACAATTTTGGCTCCCAGGATCGCTATCGGGAAATGGGAACAAGCATTTCCTGCGTAAAATGACACGACTAATCGAATGCTGTCGGCAGAATTCAAATCCGAGCCTCCGTTCCTCTGGAATTCACAAATATGTATCAAAACGTGTTTTCCAGTATTCTGGCTCCCAGGATCGCTATCAGGCAATGGAAACAAGCATTTCCTACGTAAAATGACACGAGTAATCGAACTGTGCCGGCAGAATTCAAATACGAGCCTCTGTTCCTCTGGGATTCACTAAAATGTATGAAAACGTGTTTTACAGTATTTTGGCTCCCAGGATCGCTATCAGGAAATGGAAACAAGCATTTCCTACGTAAAATGACACGAGTAATCGAACTGTGCTGGCAGAATTCAAATCCGAGCCTCCGTTCCTCTGGAATTCCCTAAAATGTATGAAAACATGTTTTCCAGTATTCTGGCTCCCAGGATCGCTATCAGGAAATGGAAGCAAGCATATCCTACGTAAAATGACACGAGTAATCGAGTGCTGGCGACAGAATTCAAATCGGAGCATCCGTTCCTCTGGAATTCACTAAAATGTATGAAAACATGTTTTACAGTATTCTGGCTCCCAGTATCGCTATCGGGAAATGAGAACAAGCATTTCCTGCGTAAAATGACACGAGTAATCGAACTGTGTCGGCAGAATTCGAATACGAGCCTCTTTTCCTCTGGAGTTCACAAAAATGTATGAAAACGTGTTTTACAGTATTTTGGCTCCCAGGATCGCTATCAGGAAATGGAAACAAGCATTTCCTACGTAAAATGACACGAGTAATCGAATGCTGGCGGCAGAATTCAAATCGGAGCATCCGTTCCTCTGGAATTCACTAAAATGTATGAAAACATGTTTTACAGTATTCTGGCTCCCAGGATCGCTATCAGGAAATGGAAGCAAGCATTTCCTACGTAAAATGACACGAGTAATCGAACTGTGCTGGCAGAATTCAAATCCGAGCCTCCGTTCCTCTGGAATTCCCTAAAATGTATGAAAACATGTTTTACAGTATTTTGGCTCCCAGGATCGCTATCAGGAAATGGAAGCAAGCATTTCCTACGTAAAATGACACGAGTAATCGAGTGCTGGCGGCAGAATTCAAATCGGAGCATCCGTTCCTCTGGAATTCACTAAAATGTATGAAAACATGTTTTACAGTATTCTGGCTCCCAGTATCGCTATCGGGAAATGAGAACAAGCATTTCCTGCGTAAAATGACACGAGTAATCGAACTGTGTCGGCAGAATTCGAATACGAGCCTCTGTTCCTCTGGAGTTCACTAAAATGTATGAAAACGTGTTTTACAGTATTTTGGCTCCCAGGATCGCTATCAGGAAATGGAAACAAGCATTTCCTACGTAAAATGACACGAGTAATCGAACTGTGCTGGCAGAATTCAAATCCGAGCCTCCGTTCCTCTGGAATTCCCTAAAATGTATGAAAACATGTTTTCCAGTATTCTGGCTCCCAGGATCGCTATCAGGAAATGGAAGCAAGCATATCCTACGTAAAATGACACGAGTAATCGAGTGCTGGCGACAGAATTCAAATCGGAGCATCCGTTCCTCTGGAATTCACTAAAATGTATGAAAACATGTTTTACAGTATTCTGGCTCCCAGTATCGCTATCGGGAAATGAGAACAAGCATTTCCTGCGTAAAATGACACGAGTAATCGAACTGTGTCGGCAGAATTCGAATACGAGCCTCTGTTCCTCTGGAGTTCACTAAAATGTATGAAAACGTGTTTTACAGTATTTTGGCTCCCAGGATCGCTATCAGGAAATGGAAACAAGCATTTCCTACGTAAAATGACACGAGTAATCGAACTGTGCTGGCAGAATTCAAATCCGAGCCTCCGTTCCTCTGGAATTCCCTAAAATGTATGAAAACATGTTTTCCAGTATTCTGGCTCCCAGTATCGCTATCGGGAAATGAGAACAAGCATTTCCTGCGTAAAATGACACGAGTAATCGAACTGTGTCGGCAGAATTCGAATACGAGCCTGTGTTCCTCTGGAATTCACAAATATGTATGAAAACGTGTTTTACACAATTTTGGCTCCCAGGATCGCTATCGGGAAATGGGAACAAGCATTTCCTGCGTAAAATGACACGACTAATCGAATGCTGTCGGCAGAATTCAAATCCGAGCCTCCGTTCCTCTGGAATTCACAAATATGTATCAAAACGTGTTTTCCAGTATTCTGGCTCCCAGGATCGCTATCAGGCAATGGAAACAAGCATTTCCTACGTAAAATGACACGAGTAATCGAACTGTGCCGGCAGAATTCAAATACGAGCCTCTGTTCCTCTGGGATTCACTAAAATGTATGAAAACGTGTTTTACAGTATTTTGGCTCCCAGGATCGCTATCAGGAAATGGAAACAAGCATTTCCTACGTAAAATGACACGAGTAATCGAACTGTGCTGGCAGAATTCAAATCCGAGCCTCCGTTCCTCTGGAATTCCCTAAAATGTATGAAAACATGTTTTCCAGTATTCTGGCTCCCAGGATCGCTATCAGGAAATGGAAGCAAGCATATCCTACGTAAAATGACACGAGTAATCGAGTGCTGGCGACAGAATTCAAATCGGAGCATCCGTTCCTCTGGAATTCACTAAAATGTATGAAAACATGTTTTACAGTATTCTGGCTCCCAGTATCGCTATCGGGAAATGAGAACAAGCATTTCCTGCGTAAAATGACACGAGTAATCGAACTGTGTCGGCAGAATTCGAATACGAGCCTCTTTTCCTCTGGAGTTCACTAAAATGTATGAAAACGTGTTTTACAGTATTTTGGCTCCCAGGATCGCTATCAGGAAATGGAAACAAGCATTTCCTACGTAAAATGACACGAGTAATCGAATGCTGGCGGCAGAATTCAAATCGGAGCATCCGTTCCTCTGGAATTCACTAAAATGTATGAAAACATGTTTTACAGTATTCTGGCTCCCAGGATCGCTATCAGGAAATGGAAGCAAGCATTTCCTACGTAAAATGACACGAGTAATCGAACTGTGCTGGCAGAATTCAAATCCGAGCCTCCGTTCCTCTGGAATTCCCTAAAATGTATGAAAACATGTTTTACAGTATTTTGGCTCCCAGGATCGCTATCAGGAAATGGAAGCAAGCATTTCCTACGTAAAATGACACGAGTAATCGAGTGCTGGCGGCAGAATTCAAATCGGAGCATCCGTTCCTCTGGAATTCACTAAAATGTATGAAAACATGTTTTACAGTATTCTGGCTCCCAGTATCGCTATCGGGAAATGAGAACAAGCATTTCCTGCGTAAAATGACACGAGTAATCGAACTGTGTCGGCAGAATTCGAATACGAGCCTCTGTTCCTCTGGAGTTCACTAAAATGTATGAAAACGTGTTTTACAGTATTTTGGCTCCCAGGATCGCTATCAGGAAATGGAAACAAGCATTTCCTACGTAAAATGACACGAGTAATCGAACTGTGCTGGCAGAATTCAAATCCGAGCCTCCGTTCCTCTGGAATTCCCTAAAATGTATGAAAACATGTTTTCCAGTATTCTGGCTCCCAGGATCGCTATCAGGAAATGGAAGCAAGCATTTCCTACGTAAAATGACACGAGTAATCGAGTGCTGGCGACAGAATTCAAATCGGAGCATCCGTTCCTCTGGAATTCACTAAAATGTATGAAAACATGTTTTACAGTATTCTGGCTCCCAGTATCGCTATCAGGAAATGAGAACAAGCATTTCCTGCGTAAAATGACACGAGTAATCGAACTGTGTCGGCAGAATTCGAATACGAGCCTCTGTTCCTCTGGAGTTCACTAAAATGTATGAAAACGTGTTTTACAGTATTTTGGCTCCCAGGATCGCTATCAGGCAATGGAAACAAGCATTTCCTACGTAAAATGACACGAGTAATCGAACTATGCCGGCAGAATTCAAATCCGAGCCTCTGTTCCTCTGGAATTCACAAATATGTATGAAAACGTGTTTTACACAATTTTGGCTCCCAGGATCGCTATCGGGAAATGGGAACAAGCATTTCCTGCGTAAAATGACACGACTAATCGAATGCTGTCGGCAGAATTCAAATCCGAGCCTCCGTTCCTCTGGAATTCACAAATATGTATCAAAACGTGTTTTACAGTATTCTGGCTCCCAGGATCGCAATCGCGAAATGATGACAAGTATTTCCTACGTAAAATGACACGAGTAATCGAACTATGCCGGCAGAATTCAAATCCGAGCCTCTGTTCCTCTGGAATTCACTAAAATGTATGAAAACGTGTTTTACAGTATTTTGGCTGCCAGGATCGCTATCGGGAAATGGGAACAAGCATTTCCTGCGTAAAATGACACGACTAATCGAATGCTGTCGGCAGAATTCAAATCCGAGCCTCTGTTCTTCTGGAAATCACAAATATGCATGAAAACGTGTTTTACAGTATTTTGGCTCCCAGTATCGCTATCGGGAAATGAGAACAAGCATTTCCTGCGTAAAATGACACGAGTAATCGAACTGTGTCGGCAGAATTCGAATACGAGCCTCTGTTCCTCTGGAGTTCACTAAAATGTATGAAAACGTGTTTTACAGTATCTTGGCTCCCAGGATCGCTATCAGGAAATGGAAGCAAGCATTTCCTACGTAAAATGACACGAGTAATCGAACTGTGCCGACAGAATTCAAATCCGAGCCTCCGTTCCTCTGGAATTCCCTAAAATGTATGAAAACATGTTTTACAGTATTCTGGCTCCCAGTATCGCTATCGGGAAATGAGAACAAGCATTTCCTACGTAAAATGACACGAGTAATCGAATGCTGGCGGCAGAATTCAAATCGGAGCATCCGTTCCTCTGGAATTCACTAAAATGTATGAAAACATGTTTTACAGTATTCTGGCTCCCAGGATCGCTATCAGGAAATGGAAGCAAGCATTTCCTACGTAAAATGACACGAGTAATCGAACTGTGCTGGCAGAATTCAAATCCGAGCCTCCGTTCCTCTGGAATTCCCTAAAATGTATGAAAACATGTTTTACAGTATTCTGGCTCCCAGGATCGCTATCAGGAAATGGAAGCAAGCATTTCCTACGTAAAATGACACGAGTAATCGAGTGCTGGCGACAGAATTCAAATCGGAGCATCCGTTCCTCTGGAATTCACTAAAATTTATGAAAACATGTTTTACAGTATTCTGGCTCCCAGGATCGCTATCAGGAAATGGAAGCAAGCATTTCCTACGTAAAATGACACGAGTAATCGAACTGTGCTGGCAGAATTCAAATCCGAGCCTCCGTTCCTCTGGAATTCCCTAAAATGTATGAAAACATGTTTTACAGTATTCTGGCTCCCAGGATCGCTATCAGGAAATGGAAGCAAGCATTTCCTACGTAAAATGACACGAGTAATCGAACTGTGCCGACAGAATTCAAATCCGAGCCTCCGTTCCTCTGGAATTCCCTAAAATGTATGAAAACATGTTTTACAGTATTCTGGCTCCCAGGATCCCAATCGCGAAATGAAGACAAGTATTTCCTACGTAAAATGACACGAGTAATCGAACTATGCCGGCAGAATTCAAATCCGAGCCTCTGTTCCTCTGGAATTCACAAATATGTATGAAAACGTGTTTTACAGTATTCTGGCTCCCAGGATCGCAATCGGGAAATGAAGACAAGTATTTCCTACGTAAAATGACACGAGTAATCGAACTGTGCCGGCAGAATTCAAATACGAGCCTCTGTTCCTCTGGAATTCACTAAAATGTATGAAAACGTGTTTTACAGTATTTTGGCTCCCAGGATCGCTATCAGGAAATGGAAACAAGTATTCCTACGTAAAATGACACGGCTAATCGAACTGTGCCGGCAGAATTCAAATCCGAGCCTCCGTTCCTCTGGAATTCACAAATATGTATGAAAACGTGTTTTACACAATTTTGGCTCCCAGGATCGCTATCGGGAAATGGGAACAAGCATTTCCTGCGTAAAATGACACGACTAATCGAATGCTGTCGGCAGAATTCAAATCCGAGCCTCCATTCCTCTGGAATTCACAAATATGTATCAAAACGTGTTTTACAGTATTCTGGCTCCCAGGATCGCAATCGCGAAATGAAGACAAGTATTTCCTACGTAAAATGACACGAGTAATCGAACTATGCCGGCAGAATTCAAATCCGAGCCTCCGTTCCTCTGGAATTCCCTAAAATGTATGAAAACATGTTTTACAGTATTCTGGCTCCCAGGATCGCTATCAGGAAATGGAAGCAAGCATTTCCTACGTAAAATGACACGAGTAATCGAGTGCTGGCGACAGAATTCAAATCGGAGCATCCGTTCCTCTGGAATTCACTAAAATGTATGAAAACATGTTTTACAGTATTCTGGCTCCCAGGATCGCTATCAGGAAATGGAAGCAAGCATTTCCTACGTAAAATGACACGAGTAATCGAACTGTGCTGGCAGAATTCAAATCCGAGCCTCCGTTCCTCTGGAATTCCCTAAAATGTATGAAAACATGTTTTACAGTATTCTGGCTCCCAGGATCGCTATCAGGAAATGGAAGCAAGCATTTCCTACGTAAAATGACACGAGTAATCGAACTGTGCCGACAGAATTCAAATCCGAGCCTCCGTTCCTCTGGAATTCCCTAAAATGTATGAAAACATGTTTTACAGTATTCTGGCTCCCAGGATCGCAATCGCGAAATGAAGACAAGTATTTCCTACGTAAAATGACACGAGTAATCGAACTATGCCGGCAGAATTCAAATCCGAGCCTCTGTTCCTCTGGAATTCACAAATATGTATGAAAACGTGTTTTACAATATTCTGGCTCCCAGGATCGCAATCGGGAAATGAAGACAAGTATTTCCTACGTAAAATGACACGAGTAATCGAACTGTGCCGGCAGAATTCAAATACGAGCCTCTGTTCCTCTGGAATTCACTAAAATGTATGAAAACGTGTTTTACAGTATTTTGGCTCCCAGGATCGCTATCAGGAAATGGAAACAAGTATTCCTACGTAAAATGACACGGCTAATCGAACTGTGCCGGCAGAATTCAAATCCGAGCCTCCGTTCCTCTGGAATTCACAAATATGTATGAAAACGTGTTTTACACAATTTTGGCTCCCAGGATCGCTATCGGGAAATGGGAACAAGCATTTCCTGCGTAAAATGACACGACTAATCGAACGCTGTCGGCAGAATTCAAATCCGAGCCTCCGTTCCTCTGGAATTCACAAATATGTATCAAAACGTGTTTTACAGTATTCTGGCTCCCAGGATCGCAATCGCGAAATGAAGACAAGCATTTCCTGCGTAAAATGACACGAGTAATCGAACTGTGCCGACAGAATTCAAATCCGAGCCTCCGTTCCTCTGGAATTCCCTAAAATGTATGAAAACATGTTTTACAGTATTCTGGCTCCCAGTATCGCTATCGGGAAATGAGAACAAGCATTTCCTGCGTAAAATGACACGAGTAATCGAACTGTGTCGGCAGAATTCGAATACGAGCCTCTGTTCCTCTGGAGTTCACTAAAATGTATGAAAACGTGTTTTACAGTATTTTGGCTCCCAGGATCGCTATCAGGAACTGGAAACAAGCATTTCCTACGTAAAATGACACGAGTAATCGAATGCTGGCGGCAGAATTCAAATCGGAGCATCCGTTCCTCTGGAATTCACTAAAATGTATGAAAACATGTTTTACAGTATTCTGGCTCCCAGGATCGCTATCAGGAAATGGAAGCAAGCATTTCCTACGTAAAATGACACGAGTAATCGAACTGTGCTGGCAGAATTCAAATCCGAGCCTCCGTTCCTCTGGAATTCCCTAAAATGTATGAAAACATGTTTTACAGTATTCTGGCTCCCAGGATCGCTATCAGGAAATGGAAGCAAGCATTTCCTACGTAAAATGACACGAGTAATCGAGTGCTGGCGACAGAATTCAAATCGGAGCATCCGTTCCTCTGGAATTCACTAAAATGTATGAAAACATGTTTTACAGTATTCTGGCTCCCAGGATCGCTATCAGGAAATGGAAGCAAGCATTTCCTACGTAAAATGACACGAGTAATCGAACTGTGCTGGCAGAATTCAAATCCGAGCCTCCGTTCCTCTGGAATTCCCTAAAATGTATGAAAACATGTTTTACAGTATTCTGGCTCCCAGGATCGCTATCAGGAAATGGAAGCAAGCATTTCATACGTAAAATGACACGAGTAATCGAACTGTGCCGACAGAATTCAAATCCGAGCCTCCGTTCCTCTGGAATTCCCTAAAATGTATGAAAACATGTTTTACAGTATTCTGGCTCCCAGGATCGCAATCGCGAAATGAAGACAAGTATTTCCTACGTAAAATGACACGAGTAATCGAACTATGCCGGCAGAATTCAAATCCGAGCCTCTGTTCCTCTGGAATTCACAAATATGTATGAAAACGTGTTTTACAATATTCTGGCTCCCAGGATCGCAATCGGGAAATGAAGACAAGTATTTCCTACGTAAAATGACACGAGTAATCGAACTGTGCCGGCAGAATTCAAATACGAGCCTCTGTTCCTCTGGAATTCACTAAAATGTATGAAAACGTGTTTTACAGTATTTTGGCTCCCAGGATCGCTATCAGGAAATGGAAACAAGTATTCCTACGTAAAATGACACGGCTAATCGAACTGTGCCGGCAGAATTCAAATCCGAGCCTCCGTTCCTCTGGAATTCACAAATATGTATGAAAACGTGTTTTACACAATTTTGGCTCCCAGGATCGCTATCGGGAAATGGGAACAAGCATTTCCTGCGTAAAATGACACGACTAATCGAATGCTGTCGGCAGAATTCAAATCCGAGCCTCCGTTCCTCTGGAATTCACAAATATGTATCAAAACGTGTTTTACAGTATTCTGGCTCCCAGGATCGCAATCGCGAAATGAAGACAAGCATTTCCTGCGTAAAATGACACGAGTAATCGAACTGTGCCGACAGAATTCAAATCCGAGCCTCCGTTCCTCTGGAATTCCCTAAAATGTATGAAAACATGTTTTACAGTATTCTGGCTCCCAGTATCGCTATCGGGAAATGAGAACAAGCATTTCCTGCGTAAAATGACACGAGTAATCGAACTGTGTCGGCAGAATTCGAATACGAGCCTCTGTTCCTCTGGAGTTCACTAAAATGTATGAAAACGTGTTTTACAGTATTTTGGCTCCCAGGATCGCTATCAGGAACTGGAAACAAGCATTTCCTACGTAAAATGACACGAGTAATCGAATGCTGGCGGCAGAATTCAAATCGGAGCATCCGTTCCTCTGGAATTCACTAAAATGTATGAAAACATGTTTTACAGTATTCTGGCTCCCAGGATCGCAATCGGGAAATGAAGACAAGTATTTCCTACGTAAAATGACACGAGTAATCGAACTGTGCCGGCAGAATTCAAATACGAGCCTCTGTTCCTCTGGAATTCACTAAAATGTATGAAAACGTGTTTTACAGTATTTTGGCTCCCAGGATCGCTATCAGGAAATGGAAACAAGTATTCCTACGTAAAATGACACGGCTAATCGAACTGTGCCGGCAGAATTCAAATCCGAGCCTCCGTTCCTCTGGAATTCACAAATATGTATGAAAACGTGTTTTACACAATTTTGGCTCCCAGGATCGCTATCGGGAAATGGGAACAAGCATTTCCTGCGTAAAATGACACGACTAATCGAATGCTGTCGGCAGAATTCAAATCCGAGCCTCCATTCCTCTGGAATTCACAAATATGTATCGAAACGTGTTTTACAGTATTCTGGCTCCCAGGATCGCAATCGCGAAATGAAGACAAGTATTTCCTACGTAAAATGACACGAGTAATCGAACTATGCCGGCAGAATTCAAATCCGAGCCTCTGTTCTTCTGGAAATCACAAATATGCATGAAAACGTGTTTTACAGTATTTTGGCTCCCAGTATCGCTATCGGGAAATGAGAACAAGCATTTCCTGCGTAAAATGACACGAGTAATCGAACTGTGTCGGCAGAATTCGAATACGAGCCTCTGTTCCTCTGGAGTTCACTAAAATGTATGAAAACGTGTTTTACAGTATCTTGGCTCCCAGGATCGCTATCAGGAAATGGAAGCAAGCATTTCCTACGTAAAATGACACGAGTAATCGAACTGTGCCGACAGAATTCAAATCCGAGCCTCCGTTCCTCTGGAATTCCCTAAAATGTATGAAAACATGTTTTACAGTATTCTGGCTCCCAGTATCGCTATCGGGAAATGAGAACAAGCATTTCCTGCGTAAAATGACACGAGTAATCGAACTGTGTCGGCAGAATTCGAATACGAGCCTCTGTTCCTCTGGAGTTCACTAAAATGTATGAAAACGTGTTTTACAGTATTTTGGCTCCCAGGATCGCTATCAGGAAATGGAAACAAGCATTTCCTACGTAAAATGACACGAGTAATCGAATGCTGGCGGCAGAATTCAAATCGGAGCATCCGTTCCTCTGGAATTCACTAAAATGTATGAAAACATGTTTTACAGTATTCTGGCTCCCAGGATCGCTATCAGGAAATGGAAGCAAGCATTTCCTACGTAAAATGACACGAGTAATCGAACTGTGCTGGCAGAATTCAAATCCGAGCCTCCGTTCCTCTGGAATTCCCTAAAATGTATGAAAACATGTTTTACAGTATTCTGGCTCCCAGGATCGCTATCAGGAAATGGAAGCAAGCATTTCCTACGTAAAATGACACGAGTAATCGAGTGCTGGCGACAGAATTCAAATCGGAGCATCCGTTCCTCTGGAATTCACTAAAATGTATGAAAACATGTTTTACAGTATTCTGGCTCCCAGGATCGCTATCAGGAAATGGAAGCAAGCATTTCCTACGTAAAATGACACGAGTAATCGAACTGTGCTGGCAGAATTCAAATCCGAGCCTCTGTTCCTCTGGAGTTCACTAAAATGTATGAAAACGTGTTTTACAGTATTTTGGCTCCCAGGATCGCTATCAGGAAATGGAAGCAAGCATTTCCTACGTAAAATGACACGAGTAATCGAACTGTGCCGACAGAATTCAAATCCGAGCCTCCGTTCCTCTGGAATTCCCTAAAATGTATGAAAACATGTTTTACACAATTTTGGCTCCCAGGATCGCTATCGGGAAATGGGAACAAGCATTTCCTACGTAAAATGACACGACTAATCGAATGCTGTCGGCAGAATTCAAATCCGAGCCTCCGTTCCTCTGGAATTCACAAATATGTATCAAAACGCGTTTTACAGTATTCTGGCTCCCAGGATCGCAATCGCGAAATTAAGACAAGTATTTCCTACGTAAAATGACACGAGTAATCGAACTATGCCGGCAGAATTCAAATCCGAGCCTCTGTTCTTCTGGAAATCACAAATATGCATGAAAACGTGTTTTACAGTATTTTGGCTCCCAGTATCGCTATCGGGAAATGAGAACAAGCATTTCCTGCGTAAAATGACACGAGTAATCGAACTGTGTCGGCAGAATTCGAATACGAGCCTCTGTTCCTCTAGAGTTCTCTAAAATGTATGAAAACGTGTTTTACAGTATCTTGGCTCCCAGGATCGCTATCAGGAAATGGAAGCAAGCATTTCCTACGTAAAATGACACGAGTAATCGAACTGTGCCGGCAGAATTCAAATCCGAGCCTCCGTTCCTCTGGAATTCCCTAAAATGTATGAAAACATGTTTTACAGTATTCTGGCTCCCAGTATCGCTATCGGGAAATGAGAACAAGCATTTCCTGCGTAAAATGACACGAGTAATCGAACTGTGTCGGCAGAATTCGAATACGAGCCTCTGTTCCTCTGGAGTTCACTAAAATGTATGAAAACGTGTTTTACAGTATTTTGGCTCCCAGGATCGCTATCAGGAAATGGAAACAAGCATTTCCTACGTAAAATGACACGAGTAATCGAATGCTGGCGGCAGAATTCAAATCGGAGCATCCGTTCCTCTGGAATTCACTAAAATGTATGAAAACATGTTTTACAGTATTCTGGCTCCCAGGATCGCTATCAGGAAATGGAAGCAAGCATTTCCAACGTAAAATGACACGAGTAATCGAACTGTGCTGGCAGACTTCAAATCCGAGCCTCCGTTCCTCTGGAATTCCCTAAAATGTATGAAAACATGTTTTACAGTATTCTGGCTCCCAGGATCGCTATCAGGAAATGGAAGCAAGCATATCCTACGTAAAATGACACGAGTAATCGAGTGCTGGCGACAGAATTCAAATCGGAGCATCCGTTCCTCTGGAATTCACTAAAATGTATGAAAACATGTTTTACAGTATTCTGGCTCCCAGTATCGCTATCGGGAAATGAGAACAAGCATTTCCTGCGTAAAATGACACGAGTAATCGAACTGTGTCGGCAGAATTCGAATACGAGCCTCTGTTCCTCTGGAGTTCACTAAAATGTATGAAAACGTGTTTTACAGTATTTTGGCTCCCAGGATCGCTATCAGGCAATGGAAACAAGCATTTCCTACGTAAAATGACACGAGTAATCGAACTATGCCGGCAGAATTCAAATCCGAGCCTGTGTTCCTCTGGAATTCACAAATATGTATGAAAACGTGTTTTACACAATTTTGGCTCCCAGGATCGCTATCGGGAAATGGGAACAAGCATTTCCTGCGTAAAATGACACGACTAATCGAATGCTGTCGGCAGAATTCAAATCCGAGCCTCCGTTCCTCTGGAATTCACTAAAATGTATGAAAACATGTTTTACAGTATTCTGGCTCCCAGGATCGCTATCGGGAAATGAGAACAAGCATTTCCTGCGTAAAATGACACGAGTAATCGAATGCTGTCGGCAGAATTCAAATCCGAGCCTCCGTTCCTCTGGAATTCACAAATATGTATCAAAACGTGTTTTACAGTATTCTGGCTCCCAGGATCGCAATCGCGAAATTAAGACAAGTATTTCCTACGTAAAATGACACGAGTAATCGAACTATGCCGGCAGAATTCAAATCCGAGCCTCTGTTCTTCTGGAAATCACAAATATGCATGAAAACGTGTTTTACAGTATTTTGGCTCCCAGTATCGCTATCGGGAAATGAGAACAAGCATTTCCTACGTAAAATGACACGAGTAATCGAATGCTGGCGGCAGAATTCAAATCGGAGCATCCGTTCCTCTGGAATTCACTAAAATGTATGAAAACATGTTTTACAGTATTCTGGCTCCCAGGATCGCTATCAGGAAATGGAAGCAAGCATTTCCTACGTAAAATGACACGAGTAATCGAACTGTGCTGGCAGAATTCAAATCCGAGCCTCCGTTCCTCTGGAATTCCCTAAAATGTATGAAAACATGTTTTACAGTATTCTGGCTCCCAGTATCGCTATCGGGAAATGAGAACAAGCATTTCCTGCGTAAAATGACACGAGTAATCGAACTGTGTCGGCAGAATTCGAATACGAGCCTCTGTTCCTCTGGAGTTCACTAAAATGTATGAAAACGTGTTTTACAGTATCTTGGCTCCCAGGATCGCTATCAGGAAATGGAAGCAAGCATTTCCTACGTAAAATGACACGAGTAATCGAACTGTGCCGACAGAATTCAAATCCGAGCCTCCGTTCCTCTGGAATTCCCTAAAATGTATGAAAACATGTTTTACAGTATTCTGGCTCCCAGTATCGCTATCGGGAAATGAGAACAAGCATTTCCTGCGTAAAATGACACGAGTAATCGAACTGTGGCGGCAGAATTCGAATACGAGCCTCTGTTCCTCTGGAGTTCACTAAAATGTATGAAAACGTGTTTTACAGTATCTTGGCTCCCAGGATCGCTATCAGGAAATGGAAGCAAGCATTTCCTACGTAAAATGACACGAGTAATCGAACTGTGCCGACAGAATTCAAATCCGAGCCTCCGTTCCTCTGGAATTCCCTAAAATGTATGAAAACATGTTTTACAGTATTCTGGCTCCCAGGATCGCTATCAGGAAATGGAAGCAAGCATTTCCTACGTAAAATGACACGAGTAATCGAGTGCTGGCGACAGAATTCAAATCGGAGCATCCGTTCCTCTGGAATTCACTAAAATGTATGAAAACATGTTTTACAGTATTCTGGCTCCCAGGATCGCTATCAGGAAATGGAAGCAAGCATTTCCTACGTAAAATGACACGAGTAATCGAACTGTGCTGGCAGAATTCAAATCCGAGCCTCTGTTCCTCTGGAGTTCACTAAAATGTATGAAAACGTGTTTTACAGTATTTTGGCTCCCAGGATCGCTATCAGGAAATGGAAGCAAGCATTTCCTACGTAAAATGACACGAGTAATCGAACTGTGCCGACAGAATTCAAATCCGAGCCTCCGTTCCTCTGGAATTCCCTAAAATGTATGAAAACATGTTTTACACAATTTTGGCTCCCAGGATCGCTATCGGGAAATGGGAACAAGCATTTCCTGCGTAAAATGACACGACTAATCGAATGCTGTCGGCAGAATTCAAATCCGAGCCTCCGTTCCTCTGGAATTCACAAATATGTATCAAAACGTGTTTTACAGTATTCTGGCTCCCAGGATCGCAATCGCGAAATTAAGACAAGTATTTCCTACGTAAAATGACACGAGTAATCGAACTATGCCGGCAGAATTCAAATCCGAGCCTCTGTTCTTCTGGAAATCACAAATATGCATGAAAACGTGTTTTACAGTATTTTGGCTCCCAGTATCGCTATCGGGAAATGAGAACAAGCATTTCCTGCGTAAAATGACACGAGTAATCGAACTGTGTCGGCAGAATTCGAATACGAGCCTCTGTTCCTCTGGAGTTCTCTAAAATGTATGAAAACGTGTTTTACAGTATCTTGGCTCCCAGGATCGCTATCAGGAAATGGAAGCAAGCATTTCCTACGTAAAATGACACGAGTAATCGAACTGTGCCGACAGAATTCAAATC
Source organism: Ectemnius continuus (assembly GCA_910591665.1). Lineage (NCBI taxonomy): Eukaryota > Metazoa > Arthropoda > Insecta > Hymenoptera > Crabronidae > Ectemnius > Ectemnius continuus. The sequence goes on along the minus strand of CAJUYD010000014.1, from coordinate 677,623 downwards.
CGAGCCTCCGTTCCTCTGGAATTCCCTAAAATGTATGAAAACATGTTTTACAGTATTCTGGCTCCCAGTATCGCTATCGGGAAATGAGAACAAGCATTTCCTGCGTAAAATGACACGAGTAATCGAACTGTGTCGGCAGAATTCGAATACGAGCCTCTGTTCCTCTGGAGTTCACTAAAATGTATGAAAACGTGTTTTACAGTATTTTGGCTCCCAGGATCGCTATCAGGAAATGGAAACAAGCATTTCCTACGTAAAATGACACGAGTAATCGAACTGTGCTGGCAGAATTCAAATCCGAGCCTCCGTTCCTCTGGAATTCCCTAAAATGTATGAAAACATGTTTTCCAGTATTCTGGCTCCCAGGATCGCTATCAGGAAATGGAAGCAAGCATATCCTACGTAAAATGACACGAGTAATCGAGTGCTGGCGACAGAATTCAAATCGGAGCATCCGTTCCTCTGGAATTCACTAAAATGTATGAAAACATGTTTTACAGTATTCTGGCTCCCAGTATCGCTATCGGGAAATGAGAACAAGCATTTCCTGCGTAAAATGACACGAGTAATCGAACTGTGTCGGCAGAATTCGAATACGAGCCTCTGTTCCTCTGGAGTTCACTAAAATGTATGAAAACGTGTTTTACAGTATTTTGGCTCCCAGGATCGCTATCAGGCAATGGAAACAAGCATTTCCTACGTAAAATGACACGAGTAATCGAACTATGCCGGCAGAATTCAAATCCGAGCCTGTGTTCCTCTGGAATTCACAAATATGTATGAAAACGTGTTTTACACAATTTTGGCTCCCAGGATCGCTATCGGGAAATGGGAACAAGCATTTCCTGCGTAACATGACACGACTAATCGAATGCTGTCGGCAGAATTCAAATCCGAGCCTCCGTTCCTCTGGAATTCACAAATATGTATCAAAACGTGTTTTACAGTATTCTGGCTCCCAGGATCGCAATCGCGAAATGATGACAAGTATTTCCTACGTAAAATGACACGAGTAATCGAACTATGCCGGCAGAATTCAAATCCGAGCCTCTGTTCCTCTGGAATTCACTAAAATGTATGAAAACGTGTTTTACAGTATCTTGGCTCCCAGGATCGCTATCAGGAAATGGAAGCAAGCATTTCCTACGTAAAATGACACGAGTAATCGAACTGTGCCGACAGAATTCAAATCCGAGCCTCCGTTCCTCTGGAATTCCCTAAAATGTATGAAAACATGTTTTACAGTATTCTGGCTCCCAGTATCGCTATCGGGAAATGGAAGCAAGCATATCCTACGTAAAATGACACGAGTAATCGAGTGCTGGCGACAGAATTCAAATCGGAGCATCCGTTCCTCTGGAATTCACTAAAATGTATGAAAACATGTTTTACAGTATTCTGGCTCCCAGTATCGCTATCGGGAAATGAGAACAAGCATTTCCTGCGTAAAATGACACGAGTAATCGAACTGTGTCGGCAGAATTCGAATACGAGCCTCTGTTCCTCTGGAGTTCACTAAAATGTATGAAAACGTGTTTTACAGTATTTTGGCTCCCAGGATCGCTATCAGGCAATGGAAACAAGCATTTCCTACGTAAAATGACACGAGTAATCGAACTATGCCGGCAGAATTCAAATCCGAGCCTGTGTTCCTCTGGAATTCACAAATATGTATGAAAACGTGTTTTACACAATTTTGGCTCCCAGGATCGCTATCGGGAAATGGGAACAAGCATTTCCTACGTAAAATGACACGAGTAATCGAACTGTGCCGACAGAATTCAAATCCGAGCCTCCGTTCCTCTGGAATTCCCTAAAATGTATGAAAACATGTTTTACACAATTTTGGCTCCCAGGATCGCTATCGGGAAATGGGAACAAGCATTTCCTGCGTAAAATGACACGACTAATCGAATGCTGTCGGCAGAATTCAAATCCGAGCCTCCGTTCCTCTGGAGTTCACTAATATGTATGAAAACGTGTTTTACACAATTTTGGCTCCCAGTATCGCTATCGGGAAATGAGAACAAGCATTTCCTGCGTAAAATGACACGAGTAATCGAACTGTGTCGGCAGAATTCGAATACGAGCCTCTGTTCCTCTAGAGTTCTCTAAAATGTATGAAAACGTGTTTTACAGTATCTTGGCTCCCAGGATCGCTATCAGGAAATGGAAGCAAGCATTTCCTACGTAAAATGACACGAGTAATCGAACTGTGCCGACAGAATTCAAATCCGAGCCTCCGTTCCTCTGGAATTCCCTAAAATGTATGAAAACATGTTTTACAGTATTCTGGCTCCCAGTATCGCTATCGGGAAATGAGAACAAGCATTTCCTGCGTAAAATGACACGAGTAATCGAACTGTGTCGGCAGAATTCGAATACGAGCCTCTGTTCCTCTGGAGTTCACTAAAATGTATGAAAACGTGTTTTACAGTATTTTGGCTCCCAGGATCGCTATCAGGAAATGGAAACAAGCATTTCCTACGTAAAATGACACGAGTAATCGAATGCTGGCGGCAGAATTCAAATCGGAGCATCCGTTCCTCTGGAATTCCCTAAAATGTATGAAAACATGTTTTACAGTATTCTGGCTCCCAGGATCGCAATCGCGAAATGAAGACAAGTATTTCCTACGTAAAATGACACGAGTAATCGAACTATGCCGGCAGAATTCAAATCCGAGCCTCTGTTCCTCTGGAATTCACAAATATGTATGAAAACGTGTTTTACAATATTCTGGCTCCCAGGATCGCAATCGGGAAATGAAGACAAGTATTTCCTACGTAAAATGACACGAGTAATCGAACTGTGCCGGCAGAATTCAAATACGAGCCTCTGTTCCTCTGGAATTCACTAAAATGTATGAAAACGTGTTTTACAGTATTTTGGCTCCCAGGATCGCTATCAGGAAATGGAAACAAGTATTCCTACGTAAAATGACACGGCTAATCGAACTGTGCCGGCAGAATTCAAATCCGAGCCTCCGTTCCTCTGGAATTCACAAATATGTATGAAAACGTGTTTTACACAATTTTGGCTCCCAGGATCGCTATCGGGAAATGGGAACAAGCATTTCCTGCGTAAAATGACACGACTAATCGAATGCTGTCGGCAGAATTCAAATCCGAGCCTCCGTTCCTCTGGAATTCACAAATATGTATCAAAACGTGTTTTACAGTATTCTGGCTCCCAGGATCGCAATCGCGAAATGAAGACAAGCATTTCCTGCGTAAAATGACACGAGTAATCGAACTGTGCCGACAGAATTCAAATCCGAGCCTCCGTTCCTCTGGAATTCCCTAAAATGTATGAAAACATGTTTTACAGTATTCTGGCTCCCAGTATCGCTATCGGGAAATGAGAACAAGCATTTCCTGCGTAAAATGACACGAGTAATCGAACTGTGTCGGCAGAATTCGAATACGAGCCTCTGTTCCTCTGGAGTTCACTAAAATGTATGAAAACGTGTTTTACAGTATTTTGGCTCCCAGGATCGCTATCAGGAACTGGAAACAAGCATTTCCTACGTAAAATGACACGAGTAATCGAATGCTGGCGGCAGAATTCAAATCGGAGCATCCGTTCCTCTGGAATTCACTAAAATGTATGAAAACATGTTTTACAGTATTCTGGCTCCCAGGATCGCAATCGGGAAATGAAGACAAGTATTTCCTACGTAAAATGACACGAGTAATCGAACTGTGCCGGCAGAATTCAAATACGAGCCTCTGTTCCTCTGGAATTCACTAAAATGTATGAAAACGTGTTTTACAGTATTTTGGCTCCCAGGATCGCTATCAGGAAATGGAAACAAGTATTCCTACGTAAAATGACACGGCTAATCGAACTGTGCCGGCAGAATTCAAATCCGAGCCTCCGTTCCTCTGGAATTCACAAATATGTATGAAAACGTGTTTTACACAATTTTGGCTCCCAGGATCGCTATCGGGAAATGGGAACAAGCATTTCCTGCGTAAAATGACACGACTAATCGAATGCTGTCGGCAGAATTCAAATCCGAGCCTCTGTTCTTCTGGAAATCACAAATATGCATGAAAACGTGTTTTACAGTATTTTGGCTCCCAGTATCGCTATCGGGAAATGAGAACAAGCATTTCCTGCGTAAAATGACACGAGTAATCGAACTGTGTCGGCAGAATTCGAATACGAGCCTCTGTTCCTCTGGAGTTCACTAAAATGTATGAAAACGTGTTTTACAGTATCTTGGCTCCCAGGATCGCTATCAGGAAATGGAAGCAAGCATTTCCTACGTAAAATGACACGAGTAATCGAACTGTGCCGACAGAATTCAAATCCGAGCCTCCGTTCCTCTGGAATTCCCTAAAATGTATGAAAACATGTTTTACAGTATTCTGGCTCCCAGTATCGCTATCGGGAAATGAGAACAAGCATTTCCTGCGTAAAATGACACGAGTAATCGAACTGTGTCGGCAGAATTCGAATACGAGCCTCTGTTCCTCTGGAGTTCACTAAAATGTATGAAAACGTGTTTTACAGTATTTTGGCTCCCAGGATCGCTATCAGGAAATGGAAACAAGCATTTCCTACGTAAAATGACACGAGTAATCGAATGCTGGCGGCAGAATTCAAATCGGAGCATCCGTTCCTCTGGAATTCACTAAAATGTATGAAAACATGTTTTACAGTATTCTGGCTCCCAGGATCGCTATCAGGAAATGGAAGCAAGCATTTCCTACGTAAAATGACACGAGTAATCGAACTGTGCTGGCAGAATTCAAATCCGAGCCTCCGTTCCTCTGGAATTCCCTAAAATGTATGAAAACATGTTTTACAGTATTCTGGCTCCCAGGATCGCTATCAGGAAATGGAAGCAAGCATTTCCTACGTAAAATGACACGAGTAATCGAGTGCTGGCGACAGAATTCAACTCGGAGCCTCCGTTCCTCTGGAATTCACTAAAATGTATGAAAACATGTTTTACAGTATTCTGGCTCCCAGGATCGCTATCAGGAAATGGAAGCAAGCATTTCCTACGTAAAATGACACGAGTAATCGAACTGTGCTGGCAGAATTCAAATCCGAGCCTCTGTTCCTCTGGAGTTCACTAAAATGTATGAAAACGTGTTTTACAGTATTTTGGCTCCCAGGATCGCTATCAGGAAATGGAAGCAAGCATTTCCTACGTAAAATGACACGAGTAATCGAACTGTGCCGACAGAATTCAAATCCGAGCCTCCGTTCCTCTGGAATTCCCTAAAATGTATGAAAACATGTTTTACACAATTTTGGCTCCCAGGATCGCTATCGGGAAATGGGAACAAGCATTTCCTACGTAAAATGACACGACTAATCGAATGCTGTCGGCAGAATTCAAATCCGAGCCTCCGTTCCTCTGGAATTCACAAATATGTATCAAAACGCGTTTTACAGTATTCTGGCTCCCAGGATCGCAATCGCGAAATTAAGACAAGTATTTCCTACGTAAAATGACACGAGTAATCGAACTATGCCGGCAGAATTCAAATCCGAGCCTCTGTTCTTCTGGAAATCACAAATATGCATGAAAACGTGTTTTACAGTATTTTGGCTCCCAGTATCGCTATCGGGAAATGAGAACAAGCATTTCCTGCGTAAAATGACACGAGTAATCGAACTGTGTCGGCAGAATTCGAATACGAGCCTCTGTTCCTCTAGAGTTCTCTAAAATGTATGAAAACGTGTTTTACAGTATCTTGGCTCCCAGGATCGCTATCAGGAAATGGAAGCAAGCATTTCCTACGTAAAATGACACGAGTAATCGAACTGTGCCGACAGAATTCAAATCCGAGCCTCCGTTCCTCTGGAATTCCCTAAAATGTATGAAAACATGTTTTACAGTATTCTGGCTCCCAGTATCGCTATCGGGAAATGAGAACAAGCATTTCCTGCGTAAAATGACACGAGTAATCGAACTGTGTCGGCAGAATTCGAATACGAGCCTCTGTTCCTCTGGAGTTCACTAAAATGTATGAAAACGTGTTTTACAGTATTTTGGCTCCCAGGATCGCTATCAGGAAATGGAAACAAGCATTTCCTACGTAAAATGACACGAGTAATCGAATGGTGGCGGCAGAATTCAAATCGGAGCATCCGTTCCTCTGGAATTCACTAAAATGTATGAAAACATGTTTTACAGTATTCTGGCTCCCAGGATCGCTATCAGGAAATGGAAGCAAGCATTTCCAACGTAAAATGACACGAGTAATCGAACTGTGCTGGCAGACTTCAAATCCGAGCCTCCGTTCCTCTGGAATTCCCTAAAATGTATGAAAACATGTTTTACAGTATTCTGGCTCCCAGGATCGCTATCAGGAAATGGAAGCAAGCATATCCTACGTAAAATGACACGAGTAATCGAGTGCTGGCGACAGAATTCAAATCGGAGCATCCGTTCCTCTGGAATTCACTAAAATGTATGAAAACATGTTTTACAGTATTCTGGCTCCCAGTATCGCTATCGGGAAATGAGAACAAGCATTTCCTGCGTAAAATGACACGAGTAATCGAACTGTGTCGGCAGAATTCGAATACGAGCCTCTGTTCCTCTGGAGTTCACTAAAATGTATGAAAACGTGTTTTACAGTATTTTGGCTCCCAGGATCGCTATCAGGCAATGGAAACAAGCATTTCCTACGTAAAATGACACGAGTAATCGAACTATGCCGGCAGAATTCAAATCCGAGCCTGTGTTCCTCTGGAATTCACAAATATGTATGAAAACGTGTTTTACACAATTTTGGCTCCCAGGATCGCTATCGGGAAATGGGAACAAGCATTTCCTGCGTAAAATGACACGACTAATCGAATGCTGTCGGCAGAATTCAAATCCGAGCCTCCGTTCCTCTGGAATTCACTAAAATGTATGAAAACATGTTTTACAGTATTCTGGCTCCCAGGATCGCTATCGGGAAATGAGAACAAGCATTTCCTGCGTAAAATGACACGAGTAATCGAATGCTGTCGGCAGAATTCAAATCCGAGCCTCCGTTCCTCTGGAATTCACAAATATGTATCAAAACGTGTTTTACAGTATTCTGGCTCCCAGGATCGCAATCGCGAAATTAAGACAAGTATTTCCTACGTAAAATGACACGAGTAATCGAACTATGCCGGCAGAATTCAAATCCGAGCCTCTGTTCTTCTGGAAATCACAAATATGCATGAAAACGTGTTTTACAGTATTTTGGCTCCCAGTATCGCTATCGGGAAATGAGAACAAGCATTTCCTACGTAAAATGACACGAGTAATCGAATGCTGGCGGCAGAATTCAAATCGGAGCATCCGTTCCTCTGGAATTCACTAAAATGTATGAAAACATGTTTTACAGTATTCTGGCTCCCAGGATCGCTATCAGGAAATGGAAGCAAGCATTTCCTACGTAAAATGACACGAGTAATCGAACTGTGCTGGCAGAATTCAAATCCGAGCCTCCGTTCCTCTGGAATTCCCTAAAATGTATGAAAACATGTTTTACAGTATTCTGGCTCCCAGTATCGCTATCGGGAAATGAGAACAAGCATTTCCTGCGTAAAATGACACGAGTAATCGAACTGTGTCGGCAGAATTCGAATACGAGCCTCTGTTCCTCTGGAGTTCACTAAAATGTATGAAAACGTGTTTTACAGTATCTTGGCTCCCAGGATCGCTATCAGGAAATGGAAACAAGCATTTCCTACGTAAAATGACACGAGTAATCGAACTGTGCCGACAGAATTCAAATCCGAGCCTCCGTTCCTCTGGAATTCCCTAAAATGTATGAAAACATGTTTTACAGTATTCTGGCTCCCAGTATCGCTATCGGGAAATGAGAACAAGCATTTCCTGCGTAAAATGACACGAGTAATCGAACTGTGTCGGCAGAATTCGAATACGAGCCTCTGTTCCTCTGGAGTTCACTAAAATGTATGAAAACGTGTTTTACAGTATCTTGGCTCCCAGGATCGCTATCAGGAAATGGAAGCAAGCATTTCCTACGTAAAATGACACGAGTAATCGAACTGTGCCGACAGAATTCAAATCCGAGCCTCCGTTCCTCTGGAATTCCCTAAAATGTATGAAAACATGTTTTACAGTATTCTGGCTCCCAGGATCGCTATCAGGAAATGGAAGCAAGCATTTCCTACGTAAAATGACACGAGTAATCGAGTGCTGGCGACAGAATTCAAATCGGAGCATCCGTTCCTCTGGAATTCACTAAAATGTATGAAAACATGTTTTACAGTATTCTGGCTCCCAGGATCGCTATCAGGAAATGGAAGCAAGCATTTCCTACGTAAAATGACACGAGTAATCGAACTGTGCTGGCAGAATTCAAATCCGAGCCTCTGTTCCTCTGGAGTTCACTAAAATGTATGAAAACGTGTTTTACAGTATTTTGGCTCCCAGGATCGCTATCAGGAAATGGAAGCAAGCATTTCCTACGTAAAATGACACGAGTAATCGAACTGTGCCGACAGAATTCAAATCCGAGCCTCCGTTCCTCTGGAATTCCCTAAAATGTATGAAAACATGTTTTACACAATTTTGGCTCCCAGGATCGCTATCGGGAAATGGGAACAAGCATTTCCTGCGTAAAATGACACGACTAATCGAATGCTGTCGGCAGAATTCAAATCCGAGCCTCCGTTCCTCTGGAATTCACAAATATGTATCAAAACGTGTTTTACAGTATTCTGGCTCCCAGGATCGCAATCGCGAAATTAAGACAAGTATTTCCTACGTAAAATGACACGAGTAATCGAACTATGCCGGCAGAATTCAAATCCGAGCCTCTGTTCTTCTGGAAATCACAAATATGCATGAAAACGTGTTTTACAGTATTTTGGCTCCCAGTATCGCTATCGGGAAATGAGAACAAGCATTTCCTGCGTAAAATGACACGAGTAATCGAACTGTGTCGGCAGAATTCGAATACGAGCCTCTGTTCCTCTAGAGTTCTCTAAAATGTATGAAAACGTGTTTTACAGTATCTTGGCTCCCAGGATCGCTATCAGGAAATGGAAGCAAGCATTTCCTACGTAAAATGACACGAGTAATCGAACTGTGCCGACAGAATTCAAATCCGAGCCTCCGTTCCTCTGGAATTCCCTAAAATGTATGAAAACATGTTTTACAGTATTCTGGCTCCCAGTATCGCTATCGGGAAATGGAAGCAAGCATATCCTACGTAAAATGACACGAGTAATCGAGTGCTGGCGACAGAATTCAAATCGGAGCATCCGTTCCTCTGGAATTCACTAAAATGTATGAAAACATGTTTTACAGTATTCTGGCTCCCAGTATCGCTATCGGGAAATGAGAACAAGCATTTCCTGCGTAAAATGACACGAGTAATCGAACTGTGTCGGCAGAATTCGAATACGAGCCTCTGTTCCTCTGGAGTTCACTAAAATGTATGAAAACGTGTTTTACAGTATTTTGGCTCCCAGGATCGCTATCAGGCAATGGAAACAAGCATTTCCTACGTAAAATGACACGAGTAATCGAACTATGCCGGCAGAATTCAAATCCGAGCCTGTGTTCCTCTGGAATTCACAAATATGTATGAAAACGTGTTTTACACAATTTTGGCTCCCAGGATCGCTATCGGGAAATGGGAACAAGCATTTCCTACGTAAAATGACACGAGTAATCGAACTGTGCCGACAGAATTCAAATCCGAGCCTCCGTTCCTCTGGAATTCCCTAAAATGTATGAAAACATGTTTTACACAATTTTGGCTCCCAGGATCGCTATCGGGAAATGGGAACAAGCATTTCCTGCGTAAAATGACACGACTAATCGAATGCTGTCGGCAGAATTCAAATCCGAGCCTCCGTTCCTCTGGAGTTCACTAATATGTATGAAAACGTGTTTTACACAATTTTGGCTCCCAGTATCGCTATCGGGAAATGAGAACAAGCATTTCCTGCGTAAAATGACACGAGTAATCGAACTGTGTCGGCAGAATTCGAATACGAGCCTCTGTTCCTCTGGAGTTCACTAAAATGTATGAAAACGTGTTTTACAGTATCTTGGCTCCCAGGATCGCTATCAGGAAATGGAAGCAAGCATTTCCTACGTAAAATGACACGAGTAATCGAACTGTGCCGACAGAATTCAAATCCGAGCCTCCGTTCCTCTGGAATTCCCTAAAATGTATGAAAACATGTTTTACAGTATTCTGGCTCCCAGTATCGCTATCGGGAAATGAGAACAAGCATTTCCTGCGTAAAATGACACGAGTAATCGAACTGTGTCGGCAGAATTCGAATACGAGCCTCTGTTCCTCTGGAGTTCACTAAAATGTATGAAAACGTGTTTTACAGTATTTTGGCTCCCAGGATCGCTATCAGGAAATGGAAACAAGCATTTCCTACGTAAAATGACACGAGTAATCGAATGCTGGCGGCAGAATTCAAATCGGAGCATCCGTTCCTCTGGAATTCACTAAAATGTATGAAAACGTGTTTTACAGTATTCTGGCTCCCAGGATCGCTATCAGGAAATGGAAGCAAGCATTTCCAACGTAAAATGACACGAGTAATCGAACTGTGCTGGCAGACTTCAAATCCGAGCCTCCGTTCCTCTGGAATTCCCTAAAATGTATGAAAACATGTTTTACAGTATTCTGGCTCCCAGGATCGCTATCAGGAAATGGAAGCAAGCATATCCTACGTAAAATGACACGAGTAATCGAGTGCTGGCGACAGAATTCAAATCGGAGCATCCGTTCCTCTGGAATTCACTAAAATGTATGAAAACATGTTTTACAGTATTCTGGCTCCCAGTATCGCTATCGGGAAATGAGAACAAGCATTTCCTGCGTAAAATGACACGAGTAATCGAACTGTGTCGGCAGAATTCGAATACGAGCCTCTGTTCCTCTGGAGTTCACTAAAATGTATGAAAACGTGTTTTACAGTATTTTGGCTCCCAGGATCGCTATCAGGCAATGGAAACAAGCATTTCCTACGTAAAATGACACGAGTAATCGAACTATGCCGGCAGAATTCAAATCCGAGCCTGTGTTCCTCTGGAATTCACAAATATGTATGAAAACGTGTTTTACACAATTTTGGCTCCCAGGATCGCTATCGGGAAATGGGAACAAGCATTTCCTGCGTCAAATGACACGACTAATCGAATGCTGTCGGCAGAATTCAAATCCGAGCCTCCGTTCCTCTGGAATTCACTAAAATGTATGAAAACATGTTTTACAGTATTCTGGCTCCCAGGATCGCTATCGGGAAATGAGAACAAGCATTTCCTGCGTAAAATGACACGAGTAATCGAATGCTGTCGGCAGAATTCAAATCCGAGCCTCCGTTCCTCTGGAATTCACAAATATGTATCAAAACGTGTTTTACAGTATTCTGGCTCCCAGGATCGCAATCGCGAAATTAAGACAAGTATTTCCTACGTAAAATGACACGAGTAATCGAACTATGCCGGCAGAATTCAAATCCGAGCCTCTGTTCTTCTGGAAATCACAAATATGCATGAAAACGTGTTTTACAGTATTTTGGCTCCCAGGATCGCTATCGGGAAATGAGAACAAGCATTTCCTGCGTAAAATGACACGACTAATCGAATGCTGTCGGCAGAATTCAAATCCGAGCCTCCGTTCCTCTGGAATTCACTAAAATGTATGAAAACATGTTTTACAGTATTCTGGCTCCCAGGATCGCTATCAGGAAATGGAAGCAAGCATTTCCTACGTAAAATGACACGAGTAATCGAACTGTGCTGGCAGAATTCAAATCCGAGCCTCCGTTCCTCTGGAATTCCCTAAAATGTATGAAAACATGTTTTACAGTATTCTGGCTCCCAGTATCGCTATCGGGAAATGAGAACAAGCATTTCCTGCGTAAAATGACACGAGTAATCGAACTGTGTCGGCAGAATTCGAATACGAGCCTCTGTTCCTCTGGAGTTCACTAAAATGTATGAAAACGTGTTTTACAGTATCTTGGCTCCCAGGATCGCTATCAGGAAATGGAAGCAAGCATTTCCTACGTAAAATGACACGAGTAATCGAACTGTGCCGACAGAATTCAAATCCGAGCCTCCGTTCCTCTGGAATTCCCTAAAATGTATGAAAACATGTTTTACAGTATTCTGGCTCCCAGTATCGCTATCGGGAAATGAGAACAAGCATTTCCTGCGTAAAATGACACGAGTAATCGAACTGTGTCGGCAGAATTCGAATACGAGCCTCTGTTCCTCTGGAGTTCACTAAAATGTATGAAAACGTGTTTTACAGTATTTTGGCTCCCAGGATCGCTATCAGGAAATGGAAACAAGCATTTCCTACGTAAAATGACACGAGTAATCGAATGCTGGCGGCAGAATTCAAATCGGAGCATCCGTTCCTCTGGAATTCACTAAAATGTATGAAAACATGTTTTACAGTATTCTGGCTCCCAGGATCGCTATCAGGAAATGGAAGCAAGCATTTCCTACGTAAAATGACACGAGTAATCGAACTGTGCTGGCAGAATTCAAATCCGAGCCTCCGTTCCTCTGGAATTCCCTAAAATGTATGAAAACATGTTTTACAGTATTCTGGCTCCCAGGATCGCTATCAGGAAATGGAAGCAAGCATTTCCTACGTAAAATGACACGAGTAATCGAACTGTGCCGACAGAATTCAAATCCGAGCCTCCGTTCCTCTGGAATTCCCTAAAATGTATGAAAACATGTTTTACACAATTTTGGCTCCCAGGATCGCTATCGGGAAATGGGAACAAGCATTTCCTGCGTAAAATGACACGACTAATCGAATGCTGTCGGCAGAATTCAAATCCGAGCCTCCGTTCCTCTGGAATTCACAAATATGTATCAAAACGTGTTTTACAGTATTCTGGCTCCCAGGATCGCAATCGCGAAATTAAGACAAGTATTTCCTACGTAAAATGACACGAGTAATCGAACTATGCCGGCAGAATTCAAATCCGAGCCTCTGTTCTTCTGGAAATCACAAATATGCATGAAAACGTGTTTTACAGTATTTTGGCTCCCAGTATCGCTATCGGGAAATGAGAACAAGCATTTCCTGCGTAAAATGACACGAGTAATCGAACTGTGTCGGCAGAATTCGAATACGAGCCTCTGTTCCTCTAGAGTTCTCTAAAATGTATGAAAACGTGTTTTACAGTATCTTGGCTCCCAGGATCGCTATCAGGAAATGGAAGCAAGCATTTCCTACGTAAAATGACACGAGTAATCGAACTGTGCCGACAGAATTCAAATCCGAGCCTCCGTTCCTCTGGAATTCCCTAAAATGTATGAAAACATGTTTTACAGTATTCTGGCTCCCAGGATCGCTATCAGGAAATGGAAGCAAGCATTTCCAACGTAAAATGACACGAGTAATCGAACTGTGCTGGCAGACTTCAAATCCGAGCCTCCGTTCCTCTGGAATTCCCTAAAATGTATGAAAACATGTTTTACAGTATTCTGGCTCCCAGGATCGCTATCAGGAAATGGAAGCAAGCATATCCTACGTAAAATGACACGAGTAATCGAGTGCTGGCGACAGAATTCAAATCGGAGCATCCGTTCCTCTGGAATTCACTAAAATGTATGAAAACATGTTTTACAGTATTCTGGCTCCCAGTATCGCTATCGGGAAATGAGAACAAGCATTTCCTGCGTAAAATGACACGAGTAATCGAACTGTGTCGGCAGAATTCGAATACGAGCCTCTGTTCCTCTGGAGTTCACTAAAATGTATGAAAACGTGTTTTACAGTATTTTGGCTCCCAGGATCGCTATCAGGAAATGGAAACAAACATTTCCTACGTAAAATGACACGAGTAATCGAATGCTGGCGGCAGAATTCAAATCGGAGCATCCGTTCCTCTGGAATTCACTAAAATGTATGAAAACATGTTTTACAGTATTCTGGCTCCCAGGATCGCTATCAGGAAATGGAAGCAAGCATTTCCAACGTAAAATGACACGAGTAATCGAACTGTGCTGGCAGACTTCAAATCCGAGCCTCCGTTCCTCTGGAATTCCCTAAAATGTATGAAAACATGTTTTACAGTATTCTGGCTCCCAGGATCGCTATCAGGAAATGGAAGCAAGCATATCCTACGTAAAATGACACGAGTAATCGAGTGCTGGCGACAGAATTCAAATCGGAGCATCCGTTCCTCTGGAATTCACTAAAATGTATGAAAACATGTTTTACAGTATTCTGGCTCCCAGTATCGCTATCGGGAAATGAGAACAAGCATTTCCTGCGTAAAATGACACGAGTAATCGAACTGTGTCGGCAGAATTCGAATACGAGCCTCTGTTCCTCTGGAGTTCACTAAAATGTATGAAAACGTGTTTTACAGTATTTTGGCTCCCAGGATCGCTATCAGGCAATGGAAACAAGCATTTCCTACGTAAAATGACACGAGTAATCGAACTATGCCGGCAGAATTCAAATCCGAGCCTGTGTTCCTCTGGAATTCACAAATATGTATGAAAACGTGTTTTACACCATTTTGGCTCCCAGGATCGCTATCGGGAAATGGGAACAAGCATTTCCTGCGTAAAATGACACGACTAATCGAATGCTGTCGGCAGAATTCAAATCCGAGCCTCCGTTCCTCTGGAATTCACTAAAATGTATGAAAACATGTTTTACAGTATTCTGGCTCCCAGGATCGCTATCGGGAAATGAGAACAAGCATTTCCTGCGTAAAATGACACGAGTAATCGAACTGTGTCGGCAGAATTCGAATACGAGCCTCTGTTCCTCTGGAGTTCACTAAAATGTATGAAAACGTGTTTTACAGTATCTTGGCTCCCAGGATCGCTATCAGGAAATGGAAGCAAGCATTTCCTACGTAAAATGACACGAGTAATCGAACTGTGCCGACAGAATTCAAATCCGAGCCTCCGTTCCTCTGGAATTCCCTAAAATGTATGAAAACATGTTTTACAGTATTCTGGCTCCCAGTATCGCTATCGGGAAATGAGAACAAGCATTTCCTGCGTAAAATGACACGAGTAATCGAACTGTGTCGGCAGAATTCGAATACGAGCCTCTGTTCCTCTGGAGTTCACTAAAATGTATGAAAACGTGTTTTACAGTATTTTGGCTCCCAGGATCGCTATCAGGAAATGGAAACAAGCATTTCCTACGTAAAATGACACGAGTAATCGAATGCTGGCGGCAGAATTCAAATCGGAGCATCCGTTCCTCTGGAATTCACTAAAATGTATGAAAACATGTTTTACAGTATTCTGGCTCCCAGGATCGCTATCAGGAAATGGAAGCAAGCATTTCCTACGTAAAATGACACGAGTAATCGAACTGTGCTGGCAGAATTCAAATCCGAGCCTCCGTTCCTCTGGAATTCCCTAAAATGTATGAAAACATGTTTTACAGTATTCTGGCTCCCAGGATCGCTATCAGGAAATGGAAGCAAGCATTTCCTACGTAAAATGACACGAGTAATCGAACTGTGCCGGCAGAATTCAAATCCGAGCCTCCGTTCCTCTGGAATTCCCTAAAATGTATGAAAACATGTTTTACACAATTTTGGCTCCCAGGATCGCTATCGGGAAATGGGAACAAGCATTTCCTGCGTAAAATGACACGACTAATCGAATGCTGTCGGCAGAATTCAAATCCGAGCCTCCGTTCCTCTGGAATTCACAAATATGTATCAAAACGTGTTTTACAGTATTCTGGCTCCCAGGATCGCAATCGCGAAATTAAGACAAGTATTTCCTACGTAAAATGACACGAGTAATCGAACTATGCCGGCAGAATTCAAATCCGAGCCTCTGTTCTTCTGGAAATCACAAATATGCATGAAAACGTGTTTTACAGTATTTTGGCTCCCAGTATCGCTATCGGGAAATGAGAACAAGCATTTCCTGCGTAAAATGACACGAGTAATCGAACTGTGTCGGCAGAATTCGAATACGAGCCTCTGTTCCTCTAGAGTTCTCTAAAATGTATGAAAACGTGTTTTACAGTATCTTGGCTCCCAGGATCGCTATCAGGAAATGGAAGCAAGCATTTCCTACGTAAAATGACACGAGTAATCGAACTGTGCCGACAGAATTCAAATCCGAGCCTCCGTTCCTCTGGAATTCCCTAAAATGTATGAAAACATGTTTTACAGTATTCTGGCTCCCAGTATCGCTATCGGGAAATGAGAACAAGCATTTCCTGCGTAAAATGACACGAGTAATCGAACTGTGTCGGCAGAATTCGAATACGAGCCTCTGTTCCTCTGGAGTTCACTAAAATGTATGAAAACGTGTTTTACAGTATTTTGGCTCCCAGGATCGCTATCAGGAAATGGAAACAAGCATTTCCTACGTAAAATGACACGAGTAATCGAATGCTGGCGGCAGAATTCAAATCGGAGCATCCGTTCCTCTGGAATTCACTAAAATGTATGAAAACATGTTTTACAGTATTCTGGCTCCCAGGATCGCTATCAGGAAATGGAAATAAGCATTTCCAACGTAAAATGACACGAGTAATCGAACTGTGCTGGCAGACTTCAAATCCGAGCCTCCGTTCCTCTGGAATTCCCTAAAATGTATGAAAACATGTTTTACAGTATTCTGGCTCCCAGGATCGCTATCAGGAAATGGAAGCAAGCATATCCTACGTAAAATGACACGAGTAATCGAGTGCTGGCGACAGAATTCAAATCGGAGCATCCGTTCCTCTGGAATTCACTAAAATGTATGAAAACATGTTTTACAGTATTCTGGCTCCCAGTATCGCTATCGGGAAATGAGAACAAGCATTTCCTGCGTAAAATGACACGAGTAATCGAACTGTGTCGGCAGAATTCGAATACGAGCCTCTGTTCCTCTGGAGTTCACTAAAATGTATGAAAACGTGTTTTACAGTATTTTGGCTCCCAGGATCGCTATCAGGAAATGGAAGCAAGCATATCCTACGTAAAATGACACGAGTAATCGAGTGCTGGCGACAGAATTCAAATCGGAGCATCCGTTCCTCTGGAATTCACTAAAATGTATGAAAACATGTTTTACAGTATTCTGGCTCCCAGTATCGCTATCGGGAAATGAGAACAAGCATTTCCTGCGTAAAATGACACGAGTAATCGAACTGTGTCGGCAGAATTCGAATACGAGCCTCTGTTCCTCTGGAGTTCACTAAAATGTATGAAAACGTGTTTTACAGTATTTTGGCTCCCAGGATCGCTATCAGGCAATGGAAACAAGCATTTCCTACGTAAAATGACACGAGTAATCGAACTATGCCGGCAGAATTCAAATCCGAGCCTGTGTTCCTCTGGAATTCACAAATATGTATGAAAACGTGTTTTACACAATTTTGGCTCCCAGGATCGCTATCGGGAAATGGGAACAAGCATTTCCTGCGTAAAATGACACGACTAATCGAATGCTGTCGGCAGAATTCAAATCCGAGCCTCCGTTCCTCTGGAATTCACTAAAATGTATGAAAACATGTTTTACAGTATTCTGGCTCCCAGGATCGCTATCGGGAAATGAGAACAAGCATTTCCTGCGTAAAATGACACGAGTAATCGAACTGTGTCGGCAGAATTCGAATACGAGCCTCTGTTCCTCTGGAGTTCACTAAAATGTATGAAAACGTGTTTTACAGTATCTTGGCTCCCAGGATCGCTATCAGGAAATGGAAGCAAGCATTTCCTACGTAAAATGACACGAGTAATCGAACTGTGCCGACAGAATTCAAATCCGAGCCTCCGTTCCTCTGGAATTCCCTAAAATGTATGAAAACATGTTTTACAGTATTCTGGCTCCCAGTATCGCTATCGGGAAATGAGAACAAGCATTTCCTGCGTAAAATGACACGAGTAATCGAACTGTGTCGGCAGAATTCGAATACGAGCCTCTGTTCCTCTGGAGTTCACTAAAATGTATGAAAACGTGTTTTACAGTATTTTGGCTCCCAGGATCGCTATCAGGAAATGGAAACAAGCATTTCCTACGTAAAATGACACGAGTAATCGAATGCTGGCGGCAGAATTCAAATCGGAGCATCCGTTCCTCTGGAATTCACTAAAATGTATGAAAACATGTTTTACAGTATTCTGGCTCCCAGGATCGCTATCAGGAAATGGAAGCAAGCATTTCCTACGTAAAATGACACGAGTAATCGAACTGTGCTGGCAGAATTCAAATCCGAGCCTCCGTTCCTCTGGAATTCCCTAAAATGTATGAAAACATGTTTTACAGTATTCTGGCTCCCAGGATCGCTATCAGGAAATGGAAGCAAGCATTTCCTACGTAAAATGACACGAGTAATCGAACTGTGCCGACAGAATTCAAATCCGAGCCTCCGTTCCTCTGGAATTCCCTAAAATGTATGAAAACATGTTTTACACAATTTTGGCTCCCAGGATCGCTATCGGGAAATGGGAACAAGCATTTCCTGCGTAAAATGACACGACTAATCGAATGCTGTCGGCAGAATTCAAATCCGAGCCTCCGTTCCTCTGGAATTCACAAATATGTATCAAAACGTGTTTTACAGTATTCTGGCTCCCAGGATCGCAATCGCGAAATTAAGACAAGTATTTCCTACGTAAAATGACACGAGTAATCGAACTATGCCGGCAGAATTCAAATCCGAGCCTCTGTTCTTCTGGAAATCACAAATATGCATGAAAACGTGTTTTACAGTATTTTGGCTCCCAGTATCGCTATCGGGAAATGAGAACAAGCATTTCCTGCGTAAAATGACACGAGTAATCGAACTGTGTCGGCAGAATTCGAATACGAGCCTCTGTTCCTCTAGAGTTCTCTAAAATGTATGAAAACGTGTTTTACAGTATCTTGGCTCCCAGGATCGCTATCAGGAAATGGAAGCAAGCATTTCCTACGTAAAATGACACGAGTAATCGAACTGTGCCGACAGAATTCAAATCCGAGCCTCCGTTCCTCTGGAATTCCCTAAAATGTATGAAAACATGTTTTACAGTATTCTGGCTCCCAGTATCGCTATCGGGAAATGAGAACAAGCATTTCCTGCGTAAAATGACACGAGTAATCGAACTGTGTCGGCAGAATTCGAATACGAGCCTCTGTTCCTCTGGAGTTCACTAAAATGTATGAAAACGTGTTTTACAGTATTTTGGCTCCCAGGATCGCTATCAGGAAATGGAAACAAGCATTTCCTACGTAAAATGACACGAGTAATCGAATGCTGGCGGCAGAATTCAAATCGGAGCATCCGTTCCTCTGGAATTCACTAAACTGTATGAAAACATGTTTTACAGTATTCTGGCTCCCAGGATCGCTATCAGGAAATGGAAGCAAGCATTTCCAACGTAAAATGACACGAGTAATCGAACTGTGCTGGCAGACTTCAAATCCGAGCCTCCGTTCCTCTGGAATTCCCTAAAATGTATGAAAACATGTTTTACAGTATTCTGGCTCCCAGGATCGCTATCAGGAAATGGAAGCAAGCATATCCTACGTAAAATGACACGAGTAATCGAGTGCTGGCGACAGAATTCAAATCGGAGCATCCGTTCCTCTGGAATTCACTAAAATGTATGAAAACATGTTTTACAGTATTCTGGCTCCCAGTATCGCTATCGGGAAATGAGAACAAGCATTTCCTGCGTAAAATGACACGAGTAATCGAACTGTGTCGGCAGAATTCGAATACGAGCCTCTGTTCCTCTGGAGTTCACTAAAATGTATGAAAACGTGTTTTACAGTATTCTGGCTCCCAGGATCGCTATCAGGAAATGGAAACAAGCATTTCCTACGTAAAATGACACGAGTAATCGAATGCTGGCGGCAGAATTCAAATCGGAGCATCCGTTCCTCTGGAATTCACTAAAATGTATGAAAACATGTTTTACAGTATTCTGGCTCCCAGGATCGCTATCAGGAAATGGAAGCAAGCATTTCCAACGTAAAATGACACGAGTAATCGAACTGTGCTGGCAGACTTCAAATCCGAGCCTCCGTTCCTCTGGAATTCCCTAAAATGTATGAAAACATGTTTTACAGTATTCTGGCTCCCAGGATCGCTATCAGGAAATGGAAGCAAGCATATCCTACGTAAAATGACACGAGTAATCGAGTGCTGGCGACAGAATTCAAATCGGAGCATCCGTTCCTCTGGAATTCACTAAAATGTATGAAAACATGTTTTACAGTATTCTGGCTCCCAGTATCGCTATCGGGAAATGAGAACAAGCATTTCCTGCGTAAAATGACACGAGTAATCGAACTGTGTCGGCAGAATTCGAATACGAGCCTCTGTTCCTCTGGAGTTCACTAAAATGTATGAAAACGTGTTTTACAGTATTTTGGCTCCCAGGATCGCTATCAGGCAATGGAAACAAGCATTTCCTACGTAAAATGACACGAGTAATCGAACTATGCCGGCAGAATTCAAATCCGAGCCTGTGTTCCTCTGGAATTCACAAATATGTATGAAAACGTGTTTTACACAATTTTGGCTCCCAGGATCGCTATCGGGAAATGGGAACAAGCATTTCCTGCGTAAAATGACACGACTAATCGAATGCTGTCGGCAGAATTCAAATCCGAGCCTCCGTTCCTCTGGAATTCACTAAAATGTATGAAAACATGTTTTACAGTATTCTGGCTCCCAGGATCGCTATCGGGAAATGAGAACAAGCATTTCCTGCGTAAAATGACACGAGTAATCGAATGCTGTCGGCAGAATTCAAATCCGAGCCTCCGTTCCTCTGGAATTCACAAATATGTATCAAAACGTGTTTTACAGTATTCTGGCTCCCAGGATCGCAATCGCGAAATTAAGACAAGTATTTCCTACGTAAAATGACACGAGTAATCGAACAATGCCGGCAGAATTCAAATCCGAGCCTCTGTTCTTCTGGAAATCACAAATATGCATGAAAACGTGTTTTACAGTATTTTGGCTCCCAGTATCGCTATCGGGAAATGAGAACAAGCATTTCCTACGTAAAATGACACGAGTAATCGAATGCTGGCGGCAGAATTCAAATCGGAGCATCCGTTCCTCTGGAATTCACTAAAATGTATGAAAACATGTTTTACAGTATTCTGGCTCCCAGGATCGCTATCAGGAAATGGAAGCAAGCATTTCCTACGTAAAATGACACGAGTAATCGAACTGTGCTGGCAGAATTCAAATCCGAGCCTCCGTTCCTCTGGAATTCCCTAAAATGTATGAAAACATGTTTTACAGTATTCTGGCTCCCAGTATCGCTATCGGGAAATGAGAACAAGCATTTCCTGCGTAAAATGACACGAGTAATCGAACTGTGTCGGCAGAATTCGAATACGAGCCTCTGTTCCTCTGGAGTTCACTAAAATGTATGAAAACGTGTTGTACAGTATTTTGGCTCCCAGGATCGCTATCAGGAAATGGAAACAAGCATTTCCTACGTAAAATGACACGAGTAATCGAATGCTGGCGGCAGAATTCAAATCGGAGCATCCGTTCCTCTGGAATTCACTAAAATGTATGAAAACATGTTTTACAGTATTCTGGCTCCCAGGATCGCTATCAGGAAATGGAAGCAAGCATTTCCTACGTAAAATGACACGAGTAATCGAACTGTGCTGGCAGACTTCAAATCCGAGCCTCCGTTCCTCTGGAATTCCCTAAAATGTATGAAAACATGTTTTACAGTATTCTGGCTCCCAGGATCGCTATCAGGAAATGGAAGCAAGCATATACTACGTAAAATGACACGAGTAATCGAGTGCTGGCGACAGAATTCAAATCGGAGCATCCGTTCCTCTGGAATTCACTAAAATGTATGAAAACATGTTTTACAGTATTCTGGCTCCCAGTATCGCTATCGGGAAATGAGAACAAGCATTTCCTGCGTAAAATGACACGAGTAATCGAACTGTGTCGGCAGAATTCGAATACGAGCCTCTGTTCCTCTGGAGTTCACTAAAATGTATGAAAACGTGTTTTACAGTATTTTGGCTCCCAGGATCGCTATCAGGCAATGGAAACAAGCATTTCCTACGTAAAATGACACGAGTAATCGAACTATGCCGGCAGAATTCAAATCCGAGCCTGTGTTCCTCTGGAATTCACAAATATGTATGAAAACGTGTTTTACACAATTTTGGCTCCCAGGATCGCTATCGGGAAATGGGAACAAGCATTTCCTGCGTAAAATGACACGACTAATCGAATGCTGTCGGCAGAATTCAAATCCGAGCCTCCGTTCCTCTAGAATTCACAAATATGTATCAAAACGTGTTTTACAGTATTCTGGCTCCCAGGATCGCAATCGCGAAATGAAGACAAGTATTTCCTACGTAAAATGACACGAGTAATCGAACTATGCCGGCAGAATTCAAATCCGAGCCTCTGTTCCTCTGGAATTCACTAAAATGTATGAAAACGTGTTTTACAGTATTTTGGCTGCCAGGATCGCTATCGGGAAATGGGAACAAGCATTTCCTGCGTAAAATGACACGACTAATCGAATGCTGTCGGCAGAATTCAAATCCGAGCCTCTGTTCTTCTGGAAATCACAAATATGCATGAAAACGTGTTTTACAGTATTTTGGCTCCCAGTATCGCTATCGGGAAATGAGAACAAGCATTTCCTGCGTAAAATGACACGAGTAATCGAACTGTGCTGGCAGAATTCAAATCCGAGCCTCCGTTCCTCTGGAATTCCCTAAAATGTATGAAAACATGTTTTACAGTATTCTGGCTCCCAGGATCGCAATCGCGAAATGAAGACAAGTATTTCCTACGTAAAATGACACGAGTAATCGAACTATGCCGGCAGAATTCAAATCCGAGCCTCTGTTCCTCTGGAATTCACAAATATGTATGAAAACGTGTTTTACAGTATTCTGGCTCCCAGGATCGCTATCAGGAAATGGAAACAAGCATTTCCTACGTAAAATGACACGAGTAATCGAATGCTGGCGGCAGAATTCAAATCGGAGCATCCGTTCCTCTGGAATTCACTAAAATGTATGAAAACATGTTTTACAGTATTCTGGCTCCCAGTATCGCTATCGGGAAATGAGAACAAGCATTTCCTGCGTAAAATGACACGAGTAATCGAACTGTGTCGGCAGAATTCGAATACGAGCCTCTTTTCCTCTGGAGTTCACTAAAATGTATGAAAACGTGTTTTACAGTATTTTGGCTCCCAGGATCGCTATCAGGAAATGGAAACAAGCATTTCCTACGTAAAATGACACGAGTAATCGAATGCTGGCGGCAGAATTCAAATCGGAGCATCCGTTCCTCTGGAATTCACTAAAATGTATGAAAACATGTTTTACAGTATTCTGGCTCCCAGGATCGCTATCAGGAAATGGAAGCAAGCATTTCCTACGTAAAATGACACGAGTAATCGAACTGTGCTGGCAGAATTCAAATCCGAGCCTCCGTTCCTCTGGAATTCCCTAAAATGTATGAAAACATGTTTTACAGTATTTTGGCTCCCAGGATCGCTATCAGGAAATGGAAGCAAGCATTTCCTACGTAAAATGACACGAGTAATCGAGTGCTGGCGGCAGAATTCAAATCGGAGCATCCGTTCCTCTGGAATTCACTAAAATGTATGAAAACATGTTTTACAGTATTCTGGCTCCCAGTATCGCTATCGGGAAATGAGAACAAGCATTTCCTGCGTAAAATGACACGAGTAATCGAACTGTGTCGGCAGAATTCGAATACGAGCCTCTGTTCCTCTGGAGTTCACTAAAATGTATGAAAACGTGTTTTACAGTATTTTGGCTCCCAGGATCGCTATCAGGAAATGGAAGCAAGCATTTCCTACGTAAAATGACACGAGTAATCGAACTGTGCCGACAGAATTCAAATCCGAGCCTCCGTTCCTCTGGAATTCCCTAAAATGTATGAAAACATGTTTTACACAATTTTGGCTCCCAGGATCGCTATCGGGAAATGGGAACAAGCATTTCCTGCGTAAAATGACACGACTAATCGAATGCTGTCGGCAGAATTCAAATCCGAGCCTCCGTTCCTCTGGAATTCACAAATATGTATCAAAACGTGTTTTACAGTATTCTGGCTCCCAGGATCGCAATCGCGAAATTAAGACAAGTATTTCCTACGTAAAATGACACGAGTAATCGAACTATGCCGGCAGAATTCAAATCCGAGCCTCTGTTCTTCTGGAAATCACAAATATGCATGAAAACGTGTTTTACAGTATTTTGGCTCCCAGTATCGCTATCGGGAAATGAGAACAAGCATTTCCTGCGTAAAATGACACGAGTAATCGAACTGTGTCGGCAGAATTCGAATACGAGCCTCTGTTCCTCTAGAGTTCTCTAAAATGTATGAAAACGTGTTTTTCAGTATCTTGGCTCCCAGGATCGCTATCAGGAAATGGAAGCAAGCATTTCCTACGTAAAATGACACGAGTAATCGAACTGTGCCGACAGAATTCAAATCCGAGCCTCCGTTCCTCTGGAATTCCCTAAAATGTATGAAAACATGTTTTACAGTATTCTGGCTCCCAGTATCGCTATCGGGAAATGAGAACAAGCATTTCCTGCGTAAAATGACACGAGTAATCGAACTGTGTCGGCAGAATTCGAATACGAGCCTCTGTTCCTCTGGAGTTCACTAAAATGTATGAAAACGTGTTTTACAGTATTTTGGCTCCCAGGATCGCTATCAGGAAATGGAAACAAGCATTTCCTACGTAAAATGACACGAGTAATCGAATGCTGGCGGCAGAATTCAAATCGGAGCATCCGTTCCTCTGGAATTCACTAAAATGTATCAAAACATGTTTTACAGTATTCTGGCTCCCAGGATCGCTATCAGGAAATGGAAGCAAGCATTTCCAACGTAAAATGACACGAGTAATCGAACTGTGCTGGCAGACTTCAAATCCGAGCCTCCGTTCCTCTGGAATTCCCTAAAATGTATGAAAACATGTTTTACAGTATTCTGGCTCCCAGTATCGCTATCGGGAAATGAGAACAAGCATTTCCTGCGTAAAATGACACGAGTAATCGAACTGTGTCGGCAGAATTCGAATACGAGCCTCTGTTCCTCTGGAGTTCTCTAAAATGTATGAAAACGTGTTTTACAGTATCTTGGCTCCCAGGATCGCTATCAGGAAATGGAAGCAAGCATTTCCTACGTAAAATGACACGAGTAATCGAACTGTGCCGACAGAATTCAAATCCGAGCCTCCGTTCCTCTGGAATTCCCTAAAATGTATGAAAACATGTTTTACAGTATTCTGGCTCCCAGTATCGCTATCGGGAAATGAGAACAAGCATTTCCTGCGTAAAATGACACGAGTAATCGAACTGTGTCGGCAGAATTCGAATACGAGCCTCTGTTCCTCTGGAGTTCACTAAAATGTATGAAAACGTGTTTTACAGTATTTTGGCTCCCAGGATCGCTATCAGGAAATGGAAACAAGCATTTCCTACGTAAAATGACACGAGTAATCGAGTGCTGGCGGCAGAATTCAAATCGGAGCATCCGTTCCTCTGGAATTCACTAAAATGTATGAAAACATGTTTTACAGTATTCTGGCTCCCAGGATCGCTATCAGGAAATGGAAGCAAGCATTTCCAACGTAAAATGACACGAGTAATCGAACTGTGCTGGCAGACTTCAAATCCGAGCCTCCGTTCCTCTGGAATTCCCTAAAATGTATGAAAACATGTTTTACAGTATTCTGGCTCCCAGTATCGCTATCGGGAAATGAGAACAAGCATTTCCTGCGTAAAATGACACGAGTAATCGAACTGTGTCGGCAGAATTCGAATACGAGCCTCTGTTCCTCTGGAGTTCTCTAAAATGTATGAAAACGTGTTTTACAGTATCTTGGCTCCCAGGATCGCTATCAGGAAATGGAAGCAAGCATTTCCTACGTAAAATGACACGAGTAATCGAACTGTGCCGACAGAATTCAAATCCGAGCCTCCGTTCCTCTGGAATTCCCTAAAATGTATGAAAACATGTTTTACAGTATTCTGGCTCCCAGTATCGCTATCGGGAAATGAGAACAAGCATTTCCTGCGTAAAATGACACGAGTAATCGAACTGTGTCGGCAGAATTCGAATACGAGCCTCTGTTCCTCTGGAGTTCACTAAAATGTATGAAAACGTGTTTTACAGTATCTTGGCTCCCAGGATCGCTATCAGGAAATGGAAACAAGCATTTCCTACGTAAAATGACACGAGTAATCGAATGCTGGCGGCAGAATTCAAATCGGAGCATCCGTTCCTCTGGAATTCACTAAAATGTATGAAAACATGTTTTACAGTATTCTGGCTCCCAGGATCGCTATCAGGAAATGGAAGCAAGCATTTCCTACGTAAAATGACACGAGTAATCGAACTGTGCTGGCAGACTTCAAATCCGAGCCTCCGTTCCTCTGGAATTCCCTAAAATGTATGAAAACATGTTTTACAGTATTCTGGCTCCCAGGATCGCTATCAGGAAATGGAAGCAAGCATATCCTACGTAAAATGACACGAGTAATCGAGTGCTGGCGACAGAATTCAAATCGGAGCATCCGTTCCTCTGGAATTCACTAAAATGTATGAAAACATGTTTTACAGTATTCTGGCTCCCAGTATCGCTATCGGGAAATGAGAACAAGCATTTCCTGCGTAAAATGACACGAGTAATCGAACTGTGTCGGCAGAATTCGAATACGAGCCTCTGTTCCTCTGGAGTTCACTAAAATGTATGAAAACGTGTTTTACAGTATTTTGGCTCCCAGGATCGCTATCAGGAAATGGAAGCAAGCATTTCCTACGTAAAATGACACGAGTAATCGAACTGTGCCGACAGAATTCAAATCCGAGCCTCCGTTCCTCTGGAATTCCCTAAAATGTATGAAAACATGTTTTACACAATTTTGGCTCCCAGGATCGCTATCAGGAAATGGAAGCAAGCATATCCTACGTAAAATGACACGAGTAATCGAGTGCTGGCGACAGAATTCAAATCGGAGCATCCGTTCCTCTGGAATTCACTAAAATGTATGAAAACATGTTTTACAGTATTCTGGCTCCCAGTATCGCTATCGGGAAATGAGAACAAGCATTTCCTGCGTAAAATGACACGAGTAATCGAACTGTGTCGGCAGAATTCGAATACGAGCCTCTGTTCCTCTGGAGTTCACTAAAATGTATGAAAACGTGTTTTACAGTATTTTGGCTCCCAGGATCGCTATCAGGCAATGGAAACAAGCATTTCCTACGTAAAATGACACGAGTAATCGAACTATGCCGGCAGAATTCAAATCCGAGCCTGTGTTCCTCTGGAATTCACAAATATGTATGAAAACGTGTTTTACACAATTTTGGCTCCCAGGATCGCTATCGGGAAATGGGAACAAGCATTTCCTGCGTAAAATGACACGACTAATCGAATGCTGTCGGCAGAATTCAAATCCGAGCCTCCGTTCCTCTGGAATTCACTAAAATGTATGAAAACATGTTTTACAGTATTCTGGCTCCCAGTATCGCTATCGGGAAATGAGAACAAGCATTTCCTGCGTAAAATGACACGAGTAATCGAACTGTGTCGGCAGAATTCGAATACGAGCCTCTGTTCCTCTGGAGTTCACTAAAATGTATGAAAACGTGTTTTACAGTATCTTGGCTCCCAGGATCGCAATCGCGAAATTAAGACAAGTATTTCCTACGTAAAATGACACGAGTAATCGAACTGTGCCGACAGAATTCAAATCCGAGCCTCCGTTCCTCTGGAATTCCCTAAAATGTATGAAAACATGTTTTACAGTATTCTGGCTCCCAGTATCGCTATCGGGAAATGAGAACAAGCATTTCCTGCGTAAAATGACACGAGTAATCGAACTGTGTCGGCAGAATTCGAATACGAGCCTCTGTTCCTCTGGAGTTCACTAAAATGTATGAAAACGTGTTTTACAGTATTTTGGCTCCCAGGATCGCTATCAGGAAATGGAAACAAGCATTTCCTACGTAAAATGACACGAGTAATCGAATGCTGGCGGCAGAATTCAAATCGGAGCATCCGTTCCTCTGGAATTCACTAAAATGTATGAAAACATGTTTTACAGTATTTTGGCTCCCAGGATCGCTATCAGGAAATGGAAACAAGCATTTCCTACGTAAAATGACACGAGTAATCGAACTGTGCTGGCAGAATTCAAATCCGAGCCTCCGTTCCTCTGGAATTCCCTAAAATGTATGAAAACATGTTTTACAGTATTCTGGCTCCCAGGATCGCTATCAGGAAATGGAAGCAAGCATTTCCTACGTAAAATGACACGAGTAATCGAGTGCTGGCGACAGAATTCAAATCGGAGCATCCGTTCCTCTGGAATTCACTAAAATGTATGAAAACATGTTTTACAGTATTCTGGCTCCCAGGATCGCTATCAGGAAATGGAAGCAAGCATTTCCTACGTAAAATGACACGAGTAATCGAACTGTGCTGGCAGAATTCAAATCCGAGCCTCCGTTCCTCTGGAATTCCCTAAAATGTATGAAAACATGTTTTACAGTATTCTGGCTCCCAGGATCGCTATCAGGAAATGGAAGCAAGCATTTCCTACGTAAAATGACACGAGTAATCGAACTGTGTCGGCAGAATTCAAATCCGAGCCTCCGTTCCTCTGGAATTCCCTAAAATGTATGAAAACATGTTTTACAGTATTCTGGCTCCCAGGATCGCTATCAGGAAATGGAAGCAAGCATTTCCTACGTAAAATGACACGAGTAATCGAACTGTGCCGACAGAATTCAAATCCGAGCCTCCGTTCCTCTGGAATTCCCTAAAATGTATGAAAACATGTTTTACAGTATTCTGGCTCCCAGGATCGCAATCGCGAAATGAAGACTAGTATTTCCTACGTAAAATGACACGAGTAATCGAACTATGCCGGCAGAATTCAAATCCGAGCCTCTGTTCCTCTGGAATTCACAAATATGTATGAAAACGTGTTTTACAGTATTCTGGCTCCCAGGATCGCAATCGGGAAATGAAGACAAGTATTTCCTACGTAAAATGACACGAGTAATCGAACTGTGCCGGCAGAATTCAAATACGCGCCTCTGTTCCTCTGGAATTCACTAAAATGTATGAAAACGTGTTTTACAGTATTTTGGCTCCCAGGATCGCTATCAGGAAATGGAAACAAGTATTCCTACGTAAAATGACACGGCTAATCGAACTGTGCCGGCAGAATTCAAATCCGAGCCTCCGTTCCTCTGGAATTCACAAATATGTATGAAAACGTGTTTTACACAATTTTGGCTCCCAGGATCGCTATCGGGAAATGGGAACAAGCATTTCCTGCGTAAAATGACACGACTAATCGAATGCTGTCGGCAGAATTCAAATCCGAGCCTCCGTTCCTCTGGAATTCACAAATATGTATCAAAACGTGTTTTACAGTATTCTGGCTCCCAGGATCGCAATCGCGAAATGAAGACAAGTATTTCCTACGTAAAATGACACGAGTAATCGAACTATGCCGGCAGAATTCAAATCCGAGCCTCTGTTCTTCTGGAAATCACAAATATGCATGAAAACGTGTTTTACAGTATTTTGGCTCCCAGTATCGCTATCGGGAAATGAGAACAAGCATTTCCTGCGTAAAATGACACGAGTAATCGAACTGTGCCGACAGAATTCAAATCCGAGCCTCCGTTCCTCTGGAATTCCCTAAAATGTATGAAAACATGTTTTACAGTATTCTGGCTCCCAGTATCGCTATCGGGAAATGAGAACAAGCATTTCCTGCGTAAAATGACACGAGTAATCGAACTGTGTCGGCAGAATTCGAATACGAGCATCCGTTCCTCTGGAATTCACTAAAATGTATGAAAACATGTTTTACAGTATTCTGGCTCCCAGGATCGCTATCAGGAAATGGAATCAAGCATTTCCTACGTAAAATGACACGAGTAATCGAACTGTGCTGGCAGAATTCAAATCCGAGCCTCCGTTCCTCT
Organism: Ectemnius continuus; assembly: GCA_910591665.1. Lineage (NCBI taxonomy): Eukaryota > Metazoa > Arthropoda > Insecta > Hymenoptera > Crabronidae > Ectemnius > Ectemnius continuus. The sequence continues at coordinate 647,660 of CAJUYD010000014.1, read as the reverse complement.
GGAATTCCCTAAAATGTATGAAAACATGTTTTACAGTATTCTGGCTCCCAGGATCGCTATCAGGAAATGGAAGCAAGCATTTCCTACGTAAAATGACACGAGTAATCGAATGCTGGCGGCAGAATTCAAATCGGAGCATCCGTTCCTCTGGAATTCACTAAAATGTATGAAAACATGTTTTACAGTATTCTGGCTCCCAGGATCGCTATCAGGAAATGGAAGCAAGCATTTCCTACGTAAAATGACACGAGTAATCGAACTGTGCTGGCAGAATTCAAATCCGAGTCTCCGTTCCTCTGGAATTCCCTAAAATGTATGAAAACATGTTTTACAGTATTCTGGCTCCCAGGATCGCAATCGCGAAATGAAGACAAGTATTTCCTACGTAAAATGACACGAGTAATCGAACTATGCCGGCAGAATTCAAATCCGAGCCTCTGTTCCTCTGGAATTCACAAATATGTATGAAAACATGTTTTACAGTATTCTGGCTCCCAGGATCGCAATCGCGAAATGAAGACAAGTATTTTCTACGTAAAATGACACGAGTAATCGAACTATGCCAGCAGAATTCAAATCCGAGCCTCTGTTCCTCTGGAATTCACAAATATGTATGAAAACGTGTTTTACAGTATTCTGGCTCCCAGGATCGCTATCAGGAAATGGAAACAAGCATTTCCTACGTAAAATGACACGAGTAATCGAACTGTGCTGGCAGAATTCAAATCCGAGCCTCCGTTCCTCTGGAATTCCCTAAAATGTATGAAAACATGTTTTACAGTATTCTGGCTCCCAGGATCGCTATCAGGAAATGGAAGCAAGCATTTCCTACGTAAAATGACACGAGTAATCGAACTGTGCTGGCAGAATTCAAATCCGAGCCTCCGTTCCTCTGGAATTCCCTAAAATGTATGAAAACATGTTTTACAGTATTCTGGCTCCCAGGATCGCTATCAGGAAATGGAAGCAAGCATTTCCTACGTAAAATGACACGAGTAATCGAACTGTGTCGGCAGAATTCGAATACGAGCCTCTGTTCCTCTGGAGTTCACTAAAATGTATGAAAACGTGTTTTACAGTATTTTGGCTCCCAGGATCGCTATCAGGAAATGGAAGCAAGCATTTCCTACGTAAAATGACACGAGTAATCGAACTGTGTCGGCAGAATTCAAATCCGAGCCTCCGTTCCTCTGGAATTCCCTAAAATGTATGAAAACATGTTTTACAGTATTCTGGCTCCCAGGATCGCTATCAGGAAATGGAAGCAAGCATTTCCTACGTAAAATGACACGAGTAATCGAACTGTGCCGACAGAATTCAAATCCGAGCCTCCGTTCCTCTGGAATTCCCTAAAATGTATGAAAACATGTTTTACAGTATTCTGGCTCCCAGGATCGCAATCGCGAAATGAAGACTAGTATTTCCTACGTAAAATGACACGAGTAATCGAACTATGCCGGCAGAATTCAAATCCGAGCCTCTGTTCCTCTGGAATTCACAAATATGTATGAAAACGTGTTTTACAGTATTCTGGCTCCCAGGATCGCAATCGCGAAATGAAGACAAGTATTTTCTACGTAAAATGACACGAGTAATCGAACTATGCCAGCAGAATTCAAATCCGAGCCTCTGTTCCTCTGGAATTCACAAATATGTATGAAAACGTGTTTTACAGTATTCTGGCTCCCAGGATCGCTATCAGGAAATGGAAACAAGCATTTCCTACGTAAAATGACACGAGTAATCGAATGCTGGCGGCAGAATTCAAATCGGAGCATCCGTTCCTCTGGAATTCCCTAAAATGTATGAAAACATGTTTTACAGTATTCTGGCTCCCAGGATCGCAATCGCGAAATGAAGACAAGTATTTTCTACGTAAAATGACACGAGTAATCGAACTATGCCAGCAGAATTCAAATCCGAGCCTCTGTTCCTCTGGAATTCACAAATATGTATGAAAACGTGTTTTACAGTATTCTGGCTCCCAGGATCGCTATCAGGAAATGGAAGCAACCATTTCCTACGTAAAATGACACGAGTAATCGAACTGTGCCGGCCGAATTCAAATCCGAGCCTCCGTTCCTCTGGAATTCACAAATATGTATGAAAACGTGTTTTACAGTATTCTGGCTCCCAGGATCGCTATCAGGAAATGGAAACAAGCATTTCCTACGTAAAATGACACGAGTAATCGAATGCTGGCGGCAGAATTCAAATCGGAGCATCCGTTCCTCTGGAATTCACTAAAATGTATGAAAACATGTTTTACAGTATTCTGGCTCCCAGTATCGCTATCGGGAAATGAGAACAAGCATTTCCTGCGTAAAATGACACGAGTAATCGAACTGTGTCGGCAGAATTCGAATACGAGCCTCTGTTCCTCTGGAGTTCACTAAAATGTATGAAAACGTGTTTTACAGTATTTTGGCTCCCAGGATCGCTATCAGGAAATGGAAACAAGCATTTCCTACGTAAAATGACACGAGTAATCGAGTGCTGGCGGCAGAATTCAAATCGGAGCATCCGTTCCTCTGGAATTCACTAAAATGTATGAAAACATGTTTTACAGTATTCTGGCTCCCAGGATCGCTATCAGGAAATGGAAGCAAGCATTTCCAACGTAAAATGACACGAGTAATCGAACTGTGCTGGCAGACTTCAAATCCGAGCCTCCGTTCCTCTGGAATTCCCTAAAATGTATGAAAACATGTTTTACAGTATTCTGGCTCCCAGTATCGCTATCGGGAAATGAGAACAAGCATTTCCTGCGTAAAATGACACGAGTAATCGAACTGTGTCGGCAGAATTCGAATACGAGCCTCTGTTCCTCTGGAGTTCTCTAAAATGTATGAAAACGTGTTTTACAGTATCTTGGCTCCCAGGATCGCTATCAGGAAATGGAAGCAAGCATTTCCTACGTAAAATGACACGAGTAATCGAACTGTGCCGACAGAATTCAAATCCGAGCCTCCGTTCCTCTGGAATTCCCTAAAATGTATGAAAACATGTTTTACAGTATTCTGGCTCCCAGTATCGCTATCGGGAAATGAGAACAAGCATTTCCTGCGTAAAATGACACGAGTAATCGAACTGTGTCGGCAGAATTCGAATACGAGCCTCTGTTCCTCTGGAGTTCACTAAAATGTATGAAAACGTGTTTTACAGTATTCTGGCTCCCAGGATCGCTATCAGGAAATGGAAACAAGCATTTCCTACGTAAAATGACACGAGTAATCGAATGCTGGCGGCAGAATTCAAATCGGAGCATCCGTTCCTCTGGAATTCCCTAAAATGTATGAAAACATGTTTTACAGTATTCTGGCTCCCAGGATCGCTATCAGGAAATGGAAGCAAGCATTTCCTACGTAAAATGACACGAGTAATCGAACTGTGCTGGCAGACTTCAAATCCGAGCCTCCGTTCCTCTGGAATTCCCTAAAATGTATGAAAACATGTTTTACAGTATTCTGGCTCCCAGGATCGCTATCAGGAAATGGAAGCAAGCATATCCTACGTAAAATGACACGAGTAATCGAGTGCTGGCGACAGAATTCAAATCGGAGCATCCGTTCCTCTGGAATTCACTAAAATGTATGAAAACATGTTTTACAGTATTCTGGCTCCCAGTATCGCTATCGGGAAATGAGAACAAGCATTTCCTGCGTAAAATGACACGAGTAATCGAACTGTGTCGGCAGAATTCGAATACGAGCCTCTGTTCCTCTGGAGTTCACTAAAATGTATGAAAACGTGTTTTACAGTATTTTGGCTCCCAGGATCGCTATCAGGAAATGGAAGCAAGCATTTCCTACGTAAAATGACACGAGTAATCGAACTGTGCCGACAGAATTCAAATCCGAGCCTCCGTTCCTCTGGAATTCCCTAAAATGTATGAAAACATGTTTTACACAATTTTGGCTCCCAGGATCGCTATCAGGAAATGGAAGCAAGCATATCCTACGTAAAATGACACGAGTAATCGAGTGCTGGCGACAGAATTCAAATCGGAGCATCCGTTCCTCTGGAATTCACTAAAATGTATGAAAACATGTTTTACAGTATTCTGGCTCCCAGTATCGCTATCGGGAAATGAGAACAAGCATTTCCTGCGTAAAATGACACGAGTAATCGAACTGTGTCGGCAGAATTCGAATACGAGCCTCTGTTCCTCTGGAGTTCACTAAAATGTATGAAAACGTGTTTTACAGTATTTTGGCTCCCAGGATCGCTATCAGGCAATGGAAACAAGCATTTCCTACGTAAAATGACACGAGTAATCGAACTATGCCGGCAGAATTCAAATCCGAGCCTGTGTTCCTCTGGAATTCACAAATATGTATGAAAACGTGTTTTACACAATTTTGGCTCCCAGGATCGCTATCGGGAAATGGGAACAAGCATTTCCTGCGTAAAATGACACGACTAATCGAATGCTGTCGGCAGAATTCAAATCCGAGCCTCCGTTCCTCTGGAATTCACTAAAATGTATGAAAACATGTTTTACAGTATTCTGGCTCCCAGTATCGCTATCGGGAAATGAGAACAAGCATTTCCTGCGTAAAATGACACGAGTAATCGAACTGTGTCGGCAGAATTCGAATACGAGCCTCTGTTCCTCTGGAGTTCACTAAAATGTATGAAAACGTGTTTTACAGTATCTTGGCTCCCAGGATCGCAATCGCGAAATGAAGACAAGTATTTCCTACGTAAAATGACACGAGTAATCGAACTGTGCCGACAGAATTCAAATCCGAGCCTCCGTTCCTCTGGAATTCCCTAAAATGTATGAAAACATGTTTTACAGTATTCTGGCTCCCAGTATCGCTATCGGGAAATGAGAACAAGCATTTCCTGCGTAAAATGACACGAGTAATCGAACTGTGTCGGCAGAATTCGAATACGAGCCTCTGTTCCTCTGGAGTTCACTAAAATGTATGAAAACGTGTTTTACAGTATTTTGGCTCCCAGGATCGCTATCAGGAAATGGAAACAAGCATTTCCTACGTAAAATGACACGAGTAATCGAATGCTGGCGGCAGAATTCAAATCGGAGCATCCGTTCCTCTGGAATTCACTAAAATGTATGAAAACATGTTTTACAGTATTTTGGCTCCCAGGATCGCTATCAGGAAATGGAAACAAGCATTTCCTACGTAAAATGACACGAGTAATCGAACTGTGCTGGCAGAATTCAAATCCGAGCCTCCGTTCCTCTGGAATTCCCTAAAATGTATGAAAACATGTTTTACAGTATTCTGGCTCCCAGGATCGCTATCAGGAAATGGAAGCAAGCATTTCCTACGTAAAATGACACGAGTAATCGAGTGCTGGCGACAGAATTCAAATCGGAGCATCCGTTCCTCTGGAATTCACTAAAATGTATGAAAACATGTTTTACAGTATTCTGGCTCCCAGGATCGCTATCAGGAAATGGAAGCAAGCATTTCCTACGTAAAATGACACGAGTAATCGAACTGTGCTGGCAGAATTCAAATCCGAGCCTCCGTTCCTCTGGAATTCCCTAAAATGTATGAAAACATGTTTTACAGTATTCTGGCTCCCAGGATCGCTATCAGGAAATGGAAGCAAGCATTTCCTACGTAAAATGACACGAGTAATCGAACTGTGTCGGCAGAATTCAAATCCGAGCCTCCGTTCCTCTGGAATTCCCTAAAATGTATGAAAACATGTTTTACAGTATTCTGGCTCCCAGGATCGCTATCAGGAAATGGAAGCAAGCATTTCCTACGTAAAATGACACGAGTAATCGAACTGTGCCGACAGAATTCAAATCCGAGCCTCCGTTCCTCTGGAATTCCCTAAAATGTATGAAAACATGTTTTACAGTATTCTGGCTCCCAGGATCGCAATCGCGAAATGAAGACTAGTATTTCCTACGTAAAATGACACGAGTAATCGAACTATGCCGGCAGAATTCAAATCCGAGCCTCTGTTCCTCTGGAATTCACAAATATGTATGAAAACGTGTTTTACAGTATTCTGGCTCCCAGGATCGCAATCGGGAAATGAAGACAAGTATTTCCTACGTAAAATGACACGAGTAATCGAACTGTGCCGGCAGAATTCAAATACGCGCCTCTGTTCCTCTGGAATTCACTAAAATGTATGAAAACGTGTTTTACAGTATTTTGGCTCCCAGGATCGCTATCAGGAAATGGAAACAAGTATTCCTACGTAAAATGACACGGCTAATCGAACTGTGCCGGCAGAATTCAAATCCGAGCCTCCGTTCCTCTGGAATTCACAAATATGTATGAAAACGTGTTTTACACAATTTTGGCTCCCAGGATCGCTATCGGGAAATGGGAACAAGCATTTCCTGCGTAAAATGACACGACTAATCGAATGCTGTCGGCAGAATTCAAATCCGAGCCTCCGTTCCTCTGGAATTCACAAATATGTATCAAAACGTGTTTTACAGTATTCTGGCTCCCAGGATCGCAATCGCGAAATGAAGACAAGTATTTCCTACGTAAAATGACACGAGTAATCGAACTATGCCGGCAGAATTCAAATCCGAGCCTCTGTTCTTCTGGAAATCACAAATATGCATGAAAACGTGTTTTACAGTATTTTGGCTCCCAGTATCGCTATCGGGAAATGAGAACAAGCATTTCCTGCGTAAAATGACACGAGTAATCGAACTGTGCCGACAGAATTCAAATCCGAGCCTCCGTTCCTCTGGAATTCCCTAAAATGTATGAAAACATGTTTTACAGTATTCTGGCTCCCAGTATCGCTATCGGGAAATGAGAACAAGCATTTCCTGCGTAAAATGACACGAGTAATCGAACTGTGTCGGCAGAATTCGAATACGAGCATCCGTTCCTCTGGAATTCACTAAAATGTATGAAAACATGTTTTACAGTATTCTGGCTCCCAGGATCGCTATCAGGAAATGGAATCAAGCATTTCCTACGTAAAATGACACGAGTAATCGAACTGTGCTGGCAGAATTCAAATCCGAGCCTCCGTTCCTCTGGAATTCCCTAAAATGTATGAAAACATGTTTTACAGTATTCTGGCTCCCAGGATCGCTATCAGGAAATGGAAGCAAGCATTTCCTACGTAAAATGACACGAGTAATCGAATGCTGGCGGCAGAATTCAAATCGGAGCATCCGTTCCTCTGGAATTCACTAAAATGTATGAAAACATGTTTTACAGTATTCTGGCTCCCAGAATCGCTATCAGGAAATGGAAGCAAGCATTTCCTACGTAAAATGACACGAGTAATCGAACTGTGCTGGCAGAATTCAAATCCGAGCCTCCGTTCCTCTGGAATTCCCTAAAATGTATGAAAACATGTTTTACAGTATTCTGGCTCCCAGGATCGCAATCGCGAAATGAAGACAAGTATTTCCTACGTAAAATGACACGAGTAATCGAACTATGCCGGCAGAATTCAAATCCGAGCCTCTGTTCCTCTGGAATTCACAAATATGTATGAAAACATGTTTTACAGTATTCTGGCTCCCAGGATCGCAATCGCGAAATGAAGACAAGTATTTTCTACGTAAAATGACACGAGTAATCGAACTATGCCAGCAGAATTCAAATCCGAGCCTCTGTTCCTCTGGAATTCACAAATATGTATGAAAACGTGTTTTACAGTATTCTGGCTCCCAGGATCGCTATCAGGAAATGGAAACAAGCATTTCCTACGTAAAATGACACGAGTAATCGAACTGTGCTGGCAGAATTCAAATCCGAGCCTCCGTTCCTCTGGAATTCCCTAAAATGTATGAAAACATGTTTTACAGTATTCTGGCTCCCAGGATCGCTATCAGGAAATGGAAGCAAGCATTTCCTACGTAAAATGACACGAGTAATCGAACTGTGCTGGCAGAATTCAAATCCGAGCCTCCGTTCCTCTGGAATTCCCTAAAATGTATGAAAACATGTTTTACAGTATTCTGGCTCCCAGGATCGCTATCAGGAAATGGAAGCAAGCATTTCCTACGTAAAATGACACGAGTAATCGAACTGTGTCGGCAGAATTCGAATACGAGCCTCTGTTCCTCTGGAGTTCACTAAAATGTATGAAAACGTGTTTTACAGTATTTTGGCTCCCAGGATCGCTATCAGGAAATGGAAGCAAGCATTTCCTACGTAAAATGACACGAGTAATCGAACTGTGTCGGCAGAATTCAAATCCGAGCCTCCGTTCCTCTGGAATTCCCTAAAATGTATGAAAACATGTTTTACAGTATTCTGGCTCCCAGGATCGCTATCAGGAAATGGAAGCAAGCATTTCCTACGTAAAATGACACGAGTAATCGAACTGTGCCGACAGAATTCAAATCCGAGCCTCCGTTCCTCTGGAATTCCCTAAAATGTATGAAAACATGTTTTACAGTATTCTGGCTCCCAGGATCGCAATCGCGAAATGAAGACTAGTATTTCCTACGTAAAATGACACGAGTAATCGAACTATGCCGGCAGAATTCAAATCCGAGCCTCTGTTCCTCTGGAATTCACAAATATGTATGAAAACGTGTTTTACAGTATTCTGGCTCCCAGGATCGCAATCGCGAAATGAAGACAAGTATTTTCTACGTAAAATGACACGAGTAATCGAACTATGCCAGCAGAATTCAAATCCGAGCCTCTGTTCCTCTGGAATTCACAAATATGTATGAAAACGTGTTTTACAGTATTCTGGCTCCCAGGATCGCTATCAGGAAATGGAAACAAGCATTTCCTACGTAAAATGACACGAGTAATCGAATGCTGGCGGCAGAATTCAAATCGGAGCATCCGTTCCTCTGGAATTCCCTAAAATGTATGAAAACATGTTTTACAGTATTCTGGCTCCCAGGATCGCAATCGCGAAATGAAGACAAGTATTTTCTACGTAAAATGACACGAGTAATCGAACTATGCCAGCAGAATTCAAATCCGAGCCTCTGTTCCTCTGGAATTCACAAATATGTATGAAAACGTGTTTTACAGTATTCTGGCTCCCAGGATCGCTATCAGGAAATGGAAGCAACCATTTCCTACGTAAAATGACACGAGTAATCGAACTGTGCCGGCCGAATTCAAATCCGAGCCTCCGTTCCTCTGGAATTCACAAATATGTATGAAAACGTGTTTTACAGTATTCTGGCTCCCAGGATCGCTATCAGGAAATGGAAACAAGCATTTCCTACGTAAAATGACACGAGTAATCGAATGCTGGCGGCAGAATTCAAATCGGAGCATCCGTTCCTCTGGAATTCACTAAAATGTATGAAAACATGTTTTACAGTATTCTGGCTCCCAGGATCGCAATCTCGAAATGAAGACAAGTATTTCCTACGTAAAATGACACGAGTAATCGAACTATGCCAGCAGAATTCAAATCCGAGCCTCTGTTCCTCTGGAATTCACAAATATGTATGAAAACGTGTTTTACAGTATTCTGGCTCCCAGGATCGCTATCAGGAAATGGAAACAAGCATTTCCTACGTAAAATGACACGAGTAATCGAATGCTGGCGGCAGAATTCAAATCGGAGCATCCGTTCCTCTGGAATTCCCTAAAATGTATGAAAACATGTTTTACAGTATTCTGGCTCCCAGGATCGCTATCAGGAAATGGAAGCAACCATTTCCTACGTAAAATGACACGAGTAATCGAACTGTGCCGGCCCAATTCAAATCCGAGCCTCCGTTCCTCTGGAATTCACAAATATGTATGAAAACGTGTTTTACAGTATTCTGGCTCCCAGGATCGCTATCAGGAAATGGAAACAAGCATTTCCTACGTAAAATGACACGAGTAATCGAATGCTGGCGGCAGAATTCAAATCGGAGCATCCGTTCCTCTGGAATTCACTAAAATGTATGAAAACATGTTTTACAGTATTCTGGCTCCCAGTATCGCTATCGGGAAATGAGAACAAGCATTTCCTGCGTAAAATGACACGAGTAATCGAACTGTGTCGGCAGAATTCGAATACGAGCCTCTGTTCCTCTGGAGTTCACTAAAATGTATGAAAACGTGTTTTACAGTATTTTGGCTCCCAGGATCGCTATCAGGAAATGGAAGCAAGCATTTCCTACGTAAAATGACACGAGTAATCGAACTGTGCCGACAGAATTCAAATCCGAGCCTCCGTTCCTCTGGAATTCCCTAAAATGTATGAAAACATGTTTTACAGTATTCTGGCTCCCAGGATCGCAATCGCGAAATGAAGACAAGTATTTCCTACGTAAAATGACACGAGTAATCGAACTATGCCGGCAGAATTCAAATCCGAGCCTCTGTTCCTCTGGAATTCACAAATATGTATGAAAACGTGTTTTACAGTATTCTGGCTCCCAGGATCGCAATCGGGAAATGAAGACAAGTATTTCCTACGTAAAATGACACGAGTAATCGAACTGTGCCGGCAGAATTCAAATACGAGCCTCTGTTCCTCTGGAATTCACTAAAATGTATGAAAACGTGTTTTACAGTATTTTGGCTCCCAGGATCGCTATCAGGAAATGGAAGCAAGCATATCCTACGTAAAATGACACGAGTAATCGAGTGCTGGCGACAGAATTCAAATCGGAGCATCCGTTCTTCTGGAATTCACTAAAATGTATGAAAACATGTTTTACAGTATTCTGGCTCCCAGTATCGCTATCGGGAAATGAGAACAAGCATTTCCTGCGTAAAATGACACGAGTAATCGAACTGTGTCGGCAGAATTCGAATACGAGCCTCTGTTCCTCTGGAGTTCACTAAAATGTATGAAAACGTGTTTTACAGTATTTTGGCTCCCAGGATCGCTATCAGGAAATGGAAACAAGCATTTCCTACGTAAAATGACACGAGTAATCGAACTGTGCCGACAGAATTCAAATCCGAGCCTCCGTTCCTCTGGAATTCCCTAAAATGTATGAAAACGTGTTTTACAGTATTTTGGCTCCCAGGATCGCTATCAGGAAATGGAAACAAGTATTCCTACGTAAAATGACACGGCTAATCGAACTGTGCTGGCAGAATTCAAATCCGAGCCTCCATTCCTCTGGAATTCACAAATATGTATGAAAACGTGTTTTACACAATTTTGGCTCCCAGGATCGCTATCGGGAAATGGGAACAAGCATTTCCTGCGTAAAATGACACGACTAATCGAATGCTGTCGGCAGAATTCAAATCCGAGCCTCCATTCCTCTGGAATTCACAAATATGTATCAAAACGTGTTTTACAGTATTCTGGCTCCCAGGATCGCAATCGCGAAATGAAGACAAGTATTTCCTACGTAAAATGACACGAGTAATCGAACTATGCCGGCAGAATTCAAATCCGAGCCTCTGTTCTTCTGGAAATCACAAATATGCATGAAAACGTGTTTTACAGTATTTTGGCTCCCAGTATCGCTATCGGGAAATGAGAACAAGCATTTCCTGCGTAAAATGACACGAGTAATCGAACTGTGTCGGCAGAATTCGAATACGAGCCTCTGTTCCTCTGGAGTTCACTAAAATGTATGAAAACGTGTTTTACAGTATCTTGGCTCCCAGGATCGCTATCAGGAAATGGAAGCAAGCATTTCCTACGTAAAATGACACGAGTAATCGAACTGTGCCGACAGAATTCAAATCCGAGCCTCCGTTCCTCTGGAATTCCCTAAAATGTATGAAAACATGTTTTACAGTATTCTGGCTCCCAGTATCGCTATCGGGAAATGAGAACAAGCATTTCCTGCGTAAAATGACACGAGTAATCGAACTGTGTCGGCAGAATTCGAATACGAGCCTCTGTTCCTCTGGAGTTCACTAAAATGTATGAAAACGTGTTTTACAGTATTTTGGCTCCCAGGATCGCTATCAGGAAATGGAAACAAGCATTTCCTACGTAAAATGACACGAGTAATCGAATGCTGGCGGCAGAATTCAAATCGGAGCATCCGTTCCTCTGGAATTCACTAAAATGTATGAAAACATGTTTTACAGTATTCTGGCTCCCAGGATCGCTATCAGGAAATGGAAGCAAGCATTTCCTACGTAAAATGACACGAGTAATCGAACTGTGCTGGCAGAATTCAAATCCGAGCCTCCGTTCCTCTGGAATTCCCTAAAATGTATGAAAACATGTTTTACAGTATTCTGGCTCCCAGGATCGCTATCAGGAAATGGAAGCAAGCATTTCCTACGTAAAATGACACGAGTAATCGAGTGCTGGCGACAGAATTCAAATCGGAGCATCCGTTCCTCTGGAATTCACTAAAATGTATGAAAACATGTTTTACAGTATTCTGGCTCCCAGGATCGCTATCAGGAAATGGAAGCAAGCATTTCCTACGTAAAATGACACGAGTAATCGAACTGTGTCGGCAGAATTCGAATACGAGCCTCTGTTCCTCTGGAGTTCACTAAAATGTATGAAAACGTGTTTTACAGTATTTTGGCTCCCAGGATCGCTATCAGGAAATGGAAGCAAGCATTTCCTACGTAAAATGACACGAGTAATCGAACTGTGTCGGCAGAATTCAAATCCGAGCCTCCGTTCCTCTGGAATTCCCTAAAATGTATGAAAACATGTTTTACAGTATTCTGGCTCCCAGGATCGCTATCAGGAAATGGAAGCAAGCATTTCCTACGTAAAATGACACGAGTAATCGAACTGTGCCGACAGAATTCAAATCCGAGCCTCCGTTCCTCTGGAATTCCCTAAAATGTATGAAAACATGTTTTACAGTATTCTGGCTCCCAGGATCGCAATCGCGAAATGAAGACTAGTATTTCCTACGTAAAATGACACGAGTAATCGAACTATGCCGGCAGAATTCAAATCCGAGCCTCTGTTCCTCTGGAATTCACAAATATGTATGAAAACGTGTTTTACAGTATTCTGGCTCCCAGGATCGCAATCGCGAAATGAAGACAAGTATTTTCTACGTAAAATGACACGAGTAATCGAACTATGCCAGCAGAATTCAAATCCGAGCCTCTGTTCCTCTGGAATTCACAAATATGTATGAAAACGTGTTTTACAGTATTCTGGCTCCCAGGATCGCTATCAGGAAATGGAAACAAGCATTTCCTACGTAAAATGACACGAGTAATCGAATGCTGGCGGCAGAATTCAAATCGGAGCATCCGTTCCTCTGGAATTCCCTAAAATGTATGAAAACATGTTTTACAGTATTCTGGCTCCCAGGATCGCAATCGCGAAATGAAGACAAGTATTTTCTACGTAAAATGACACGAGTAATCGAACTATGCCAGCAGAATTCAAATCCGAGCCTCTGTTCCTCTGGAATTCACAAATATGTATGAAAACGTGTTTTACAGTATTCTGGCTCCCAGGATCGCTATCAGGAAATGGAAGCAACCATTTCCTACGTAAAATGACACGAGTAATCGAACTGTGCCGGCCGAATTCAAATCCGAGCCTCCGTTCCTCTGGAATTCACAAATATGTATGAAAACGTGTTTTACAGTATTCTGGCTCCCAGGATCGCTATCAGGAAATGGAAACAAGCATTTCCTACGTAAAATGACACGAGTAATCGAATGCTGGCGGCAGAATTCAAATCGGAGCATCCGTTCCTCTGGAATTCACTAAAATGTATGAAAACATGTTTTACAGTATTCTGGCTCCCAGGATCGCAATCTCGAAATGAAGACAAGTATTTCCTACGTAAAATGACACGAGTAATCGAACTATGCCAGCAGAATTCAAATCCGAGCCTCTGTTCCTCTGGAATTCACAAATATGTATGAAAACGTGTTTTACAGTATTCTGGCTCCCAGGATCGCTATCAGGAAATGGAAACAAGCATTTCCTACGTAAAATGACACGAGTAATCGAATGCTGGCGGCAGAATTCAAATCGGAGCATCCGTTCCTCTGGAATTCCCTAAAATGTATGAAAACATGTTTTACAGTATTCTGGCTCCCAGGATCGCTATCAGGAAATGGAAGCAACCATTTCCTACGTAAAATGACACGAGTAATCGAACTGTGCCGGCCCAATTCAAATCCGAGCCTCCGTTCCTCTGGAATTCACAAATATGTATGAAAACGTGTTTTACAGTATTCTGGCTCCCAGGATCGCTATCAGGAAATGGAAACAAGCATTTCCTACGTAAAATGACACGAGTAATCGAATGCTGGCGGCAGAATTCAAATCGGAGCATCCGTTCCTCTGGAATTCACTAAAATGTATGAAAACATGTTTTACAGTATTCTGGCTCCCAGTATCGCTATCGGGAAATGAGAACAAGCATTTCCTGCGTAAAATGACACGAGTAATCGAACTGTGTCGGCAGAATTCGAATACGAGCCTCTGTTCCTCTGGAGTTCACTAAAATGTATGAAAACGTGTTTTACAGTATTTTGGCTCCCAGGATCGCTATCAGGAAATGGAAGCAAGCATTTCCTACGTAAAATGACACGAGTAATCGAACTGTGCCGACAGAATTCAAATCCGAGCCTCCGTTCCTCTGGAATTCCCTAAAATGTATGAAAACATGTTTTACAGTATTCTGGCTCCCAGGATCGCAATCGCGAAATGAAGACAAGTATTTCCTACGTAAAATGACACGAGTAATCGAACTATGCCGGCAGAATTCAAATCCGAGCCTCTGTTCCTCTGGAATTCACAAATATGTATGAAAACGTGTTTTACAGTATTCTGGCTCCCAGGATCGCAATCGGGAAATGAAGACAAGTATTTCCTACGTAAAATGACACGAGTAATCGAACTGTGCCGGCAGAATTCAAATACGAGCCTCTGTTCCTCTGGAATTCACTAAAATGTATGAAAACGTGTTTTACAGTATTTTGGCTCCCAGGATCGCTATCAGGAAATGGAAGCAAGCATATCCTACGTAAAATGACACGAGTAATCGAGTGCTGGCGACAGAATTCAAATCGGAGCATCCGTTCTTCTGGAATTCACTAAAATGTATGAAAACATGTTTTACAGTATTCTGGCTCCCAGTATCGCTATCGGGAAATGAGAACAAGCATTTCCTGCGTAAAATGACACGAGTAATCGAACTGTGTCGGCAGAATTCGAATACGAGCCTCTGTTCCTCTGGAGTTCACTAAAATGTATGAAAACGTGTTTTACAGTATTTTGGCTCCCAGGATCGCTATCAGGAAATGGAAACAAGCATTTCCTACGTAAAATGACACGAGTAATCGAACTGTGCCGACAGAATTCAAATCCGAGCCTCCGTTCCTCTGGAATTCCCTAAAATGTATGAAAACGTGTTTTACAGTATTTTGGCTCCCAGGATCGCTATCAGGAAATGGAAACAAGTATTCCTACGTAAAATGACACGGCTAATCGAACTGTGCTGGCAGAATTCAAATCCGAGCCTCCATTCCTCTGGAATTCACAAATATGTATGAAAACGTGTTTTACACAATTTTGGCTCCCAGGATCGCTATCGGGAAATGGGAACAAGCATTTCCTGCGTAAAATGACACGACTAATCGAATGCTGTCGGCAGAATTCAAATCCGAGCCTCCATTCCTCTGGAATTCACAAATATGTATCAAAACGTGTTTTACAGTATTCTGGCTCCCAGGATCGCAATCGCGAAATGAAGACAAGTATTTCCTACGTAAAATGACACGAGTAATCGAACTATGCCGGCAGAATTCAAATCCGAGCCTCTGTTCTTCTGGAAATCACAAATATGCATGAAAACGTGTTTTACAGTATTTTGGCTCCCAGTATCGCTATCGGGAAATGAGAACAAGCATTTCCTGCGTAAAATGACACGAGTAATCGAACTGTGTCGGCAGAATTCGAATACGAGCCTCTGTTCCTCTGGAGTTCACTAAAATGTATGAAAACGTGTTTTACAGTATCTTGGCTCCCAGGATCGCTATCAGGAAATGGAAGCAAGCATTTCCTACGTAAAATGACACGAGTAATCGAACTGTGCCGACAGAATTCAAATCCGAGCCTCCGTTCCTCTGGAATTCCCTAAAATGTATGAAAACATGTTTTACAGTATTCTGGCTCCCAGTATCGCTATCGGGAAATGAGAACAAGCATTTCCTGCGTAAAATGACACGAGTAATCGAACTGTGTCGGCAGAATTCGAATACGAGCCTCTGTTCCTCTGGAGTTCACTAAAATGTATGAAAACGTGTTTTACAGTATTTTGGCTCCCAGGATCGCTATCAGGAAATGGAAACAAGCATTTCCTACGTAAAATGACACGAGTAATCGAATGCTGGCGGCAGAATTCAAATCGGAGCATCCGTTCCTCTGGAATTCACTAAAATGTATGAAAACATGTTTTACAGTATTCTGGCTCCCAGGATCGCTATCAGGAAATGGAAGCAAGCATTTCCTACGTAAAATGACACGAGTAATCGAACTGTGCTGGCAGAATTCAAATCCGAGCCTCCGTTCCTCTGGAATTCCCTAAAATGTATGAAAACATGTTTTACAGTATTCTGGCTCCCAGGATCGCTATCAGGAAATGGAAGCAAGCATTTCCTACGTAAAATGACACGAGTAATCGAGTGCTGGCGACAGAATTCAAATCGGAGCATCCGTTCCTCTGGAATTCACTAAAATGTATGAAAACATGTTTTACAGTATTCTGGCTCCCAGGATCGCTATCAGGAAATGGAAGCAAGCATTTCCTACGTAAAATGACACGAGTAATCGAACTGTGCTGGCAGAATTCAAATCCGAGCCTCCGTTCCTCTGGAATTCCCTAAAATGTATGAAAACATGTTTTACAGTATTCTGGCTCCCAGGATCGCTATCAGGAAATGGAAGCAAGCATTTCCTACGTAAAATGACACGAGTAATCGAACTGTGCCGACAGAATTCAAATCCGAGCCTCCGTTCCTCTGGAATTCCCTAAAATGTATGAAAACATGTTTTACAGTATTCTGGCTCCCAGGATCGCAATCGCGAAATGAAGACAAGTATTTCCTACGTAAAATGACACGAGTAATCGAACTGTGCCGGCAGAATTCAAATCCGAGCCTCTGTTCCTCTGGAATTCACAAATATGTATGAAAACGTGTTTTACAATATTCTGGCTCCCAGGATCGCAATCGGGAAATGAAGACAAGTATTTCCTACGTAAAATGACACGAGTAATCGAACTGTGCCGGCAGAATTCAAATACGAGCCTCTGTTCCTCTGGAATTCACTAAAATGTATGAAAACGTGTTTTACAGTATTTTGGCTCCCAGGATCGCTATCAGGAAATGGGAACAAGCATTTCCTGCGTAAAATGACACGACTAATCGAATGCTGTCGGCAGAATTCAAATCCGAGCCTCCGTTCCTCTGGAATTCACAAATATGTATCAAAACGTGTTTTACAGTATTTTGGCTCCCAGTATCGCTATCGGGAAATGAGAACAAGCATTTCCTGCGTAAAATGACACGAGTAATCGAACTGTGCCGACAGAATTCAAATCCGAGCCTCCGTTCCTCTGGAATTCCCTAAAATGTATGAAAACATGTTTTACAGTATTCTGGCTCCCAGTATCGCTATCGGGAAATGAGAACAAGCATTTCCTGCGTAAAATGACACGAGTAATCGAACTGTGTCGGCAGAATTCGAATACGAGCCTCTGTTCCTCTGGAGTTCACTAAAATGTATGAAAACGTGTTTTACAGTATTTTGGCTCCCAGGATCGCTATCAGGAACTGGAAACAAGCATTTCCTACGTAAAATGACACGAGTAATCGAATGCTGGCGGCAGAATTCAAATCGGAGCATCCGTTCCTCTGGAATTCACTAAAATGTATGAAAACATGTTTTACAGTATTCTGGCTCCCAGTATCGCTATCGGGAAATGAGAACAAGCATTTCCTGCGTAAAATGACACGAGTAATCGAACTGTGTCGGCAGAATTCGAATACGAGCCTCTGTTCCTCTGGAGTTCACTAAAATGTATGAAAACGTGTTTTACAGTATTTTGGCTCCCAGGATCGCTATCAGGAAATGGAAACAAGCATTTCCTACGTAAAATGACACGAGTAATCGAACTGTGCTGGCAGAATTCAAATCCGAGCCTCCGTTCCTCTGGAATTCCCTAAAATGTATGAAAACATGTTTTCCAGTATTCTGGCTCCCAGGATCGCTATCAGGAAATGGAAGCAAGCATATCCTACGTAAAATGACACGAGTAATCGAGTGCTGGCGACAGAATTCAAATCGGAGCATCCGTTCCTCTGGAATTCACTAAAATGTATGAAAACGTGTTTTACAGTATTTTGGCTCCCAGGATCGCTATCAGGAAATGGAAGCAAGCATTTCCTACGTAAAATGACACGAGTAATCGAACTGTGCTGGCAGAATTCGAATACGAGCCTCTGTTCCTCTGGAGTTCACTAAAATGTATGAAAACGTGTTTTACAGTATTTTGGCTCCCAGGATCGCTATCAGGCAATGGAAACAAGCATTTCCTACGTAAAATGACACGAGTAATCGAACTGTGCCGACAGAATTCAAATCCGAGCCTCCGTTCCTCTGGAATTCCCTAAAATGTATGAAAACATGTTTTACAGTATTCTGGCTCCCAGGATCGCAATCGCGAAATGAAGACAAGTATTTCCTACGTAAAATGACACGAGTAATCGAACTATGCCGGCAGAATTCAAATCCGAGCCTCTGTTCCTCTGGAATTCACAAATATGTATGAAAACGTGTTTTACAATATTCTGGCTCCCAGGATCGCAATCGGGAAATGAAGACAAGTATTTCCTACGTAAAATGACACGAGTAATCGAACTGTGCCGGCAGAATTCAAATACGAGCCTCTGTTCCTCTGGAATTCACTAAAATGTATGAAAACGTGTTTTACAGTATTTTGGCTCCCAGGATCGCTATCAGGAAATGGGAACAAGCATTTCCTGCGTAAAATGACACGACTAATCGAATGCTGTCGGCAGAATTCAAATCCGAGCCTCCGTTCCTCTGGAATTCACAAATATGTATCAAAACGTGTTTTACAGTATTTTGGCTCCCAGTATCGCTATCGGGAAATGAGAACAAGCATTTCCTGCGTAAAATGACACGAGTAATCGAACTGTGCCGACAGAATTCAAATCCGAGCCTCCGTTCCTCTGGAATTCCCTAAAATGTATGAAAACATGTTTTACAGTATTCTGGCTCCCAGTATCGCTATCGGGAAATGAGAACAAGCATTTCCTGCGTAAAATGACACGAGTAATCGAACTGTGTCGGCAGAATTCGAATACGAGCCTCTGTTCCTCTGGAGTTCACTAAAATGTATGAAAACGTGTTTTACAGTATTTTGGCTCCCAGGATCGCTATCAGGAACTGGAAACAAGCATTTCCTACGTAAAATGACACGAGTAATCGAATGCTGGCGGCAGAATTCAAATCGGAGCATCCGTTCCTCTGGAATTCACTAAAATGTATGAAAACATGTTTTACAGTATTCTGGCTCCCAGTATCGCTATCGGGAAATGAGAACAAGCATTTCCTGCGTAAAATGACACGAGTAATCGAACTGTGTCGGCAGAATTCGAATACGAGCCTCTGTTCCTCTGGAGTTCACTAAAATGTATGAAAACGTGTTTTACAGTATTTTGGCTCCCAGGATCGCTATCAGGAAATGGAAACAAGCATTTCCTACGTAAAATGACACGAGTAATCGAACTGTGCTGGCAGAATTCAAATCCGAGCCTCCGTTCCTCTGGAATTCCCTAAAATGTATGAAAACATGTTTTCCAGTATTCTGGCTCCCAGGATCGCTATCAGGAAATGGAAGCAAGCATATCCTACGTAAAATGACACGAGTAATCGAGTGCTGGCGACAGAATTCAAATCGGAGCATCCGTTCCTCTGGAATTCACTAAAATGTATGAAAACATGTTTTACAGTATTCTGGCTCCCAGTATCGCTATCGGGAAATGAGAACAAGCATTTCCTGCGTAAAATAACACGAGTAATCGAACTGTGTCGGCAGAATTCGAATACGAGCCTCTGTTCCTCTGGAGTTCACTAAAATGTATGAAAACGTGTTTTACAGTATTTTGGCTCCCAGGATCGCTATCAGGCAATGGAAACAAGCATTTCCTACGTAAAATGACACGAGTAATCGAACTATGCCGGCAGAATTCAAATCCGAGCCTGTGTTCCTCTGGAATTCACAAATATGTATGAAAACGTGTTTTACACAATTTTGGCTCCCAGGATCGCTATCGGGAAATGGGAACAAGCATTTCCTGCGTAAAATGACACGACTAATCGAATGCTGTCGGCAGAATTCAAATCCGAGCCTCCGTTCCTCTGGAATTCACAAATATGTATCAAAACGTGTTTTACAGTATTCTGGCTCCCAGGATCGCAATCGCGAAATGAAGACAAGTATTTCCTACGTAAAATGACACGAGTAATCGAACTATGCCGGCAGAATTCAAATCCGAGCCTCTGTTCCTCTGGAATTCACTAAAATGTATGAAAACGTGTTTTACAGTATTTTGGCTGCCAGGATCGCTATCGGGAAATGGGAACAAGCATTTCCTGCGTAAAATGACACGACTAATCGAATGCTGTCGGCAGAATTCAAATCCGAGCCTCTGTTCTTCTGGAAATCACAAATATGCATGAAAACGTGTTTTACAGTATTTTGGCTCCCAGGATCGCTATCAGGAAATGGGAACAAGCATTTCCTGCGTAAAATGACACGACTAATCGAATGCTGTCGGCAGAATTCAAATCCGAGCCTCCGTTCCTCTGGAATTCACAAATATGTATCAAAACGTGTTTTACAGTATTTTGGCTCCCAGTATCGCTATCGGGAAATGAGAACAAGCATTTCCTGCGTAAAATGACACGAGTAATCGAACTGTGCCGACAGAATTCAAATCCGAGCCTCCGTTCCTCTGGAATTCCCTAAAATGTATGAAAACATGTTTTACAGTATTCTGGCTCCCAGTATCGCTATCGGGAAATGAGAACAAGCATTTCCTGCGTAAAATGACACGAGTAATCGAACTGTGTCGGCAGAATTCGAATACGAGCCTCTGTTCCTCTGGAGTTCACTAAAATGTATGAAAACGTGTTTTACAGTATTTTGGCTCCCAGGATCGCTATCAGGAACTGGAAACAAGCATTTCCTACGTAAAATGACACGAGTAATCGAATGCTGGCGGCAGAATTCAAATCGGAGCATCCGTTCCTCTGGAATTCACTAAAATGTATGAAAACATGTTTTACAGTATTCTGGCTCCCAGTATCGCTATCGGGAAATGAGAACAAGCATTTCCTGCGTAAAATGACACGAGTAATCGAACTGTGTCGGCAGAATTCGAATACGAGCCTCTGTTCCTCTGGAGTTCACTAAAATGTATGAAAACGTGTTTTACAGTATTTTGGCTCCCAGGATCGCTATCAGGAAATGGAAACAAGCATTTCCTACGTAAAATGACACGAGTAATCGAACTGTGCTGGCAGAATTCAAATCCGAGCCTCCGTTCCTCTGGAATTCCCTAAAATGTATGAAAACATGTTTTCCAGTATTCTGGCTCCCAGGATCGCCATCAGGAAATGGAAGCAAGCATATCCTACGTAAAATGACACGAGTAATCGAGTGCTGGCGACAGAATTCAAATCGGAGCATCCGTTCCTCTGGAATTCACTAAAATGTATGAAAACATGTTTTACAGTATTCTGGCTCCCAGTATCGCTATCGGGAAATGAGAACAAGCATTTCCTGCGTAAAATGACACGAGTAATCGAACTGTGTCGGCAGAATTCGAATACGAGCCTCTGTTCCTCTGGAGTTCACTAAAATGTATGAAAACGTGTTTTACAGTATTTTGGCTCCCAGGATCGCTATCAGGCAATGGAAACAAGCATTTCCTACGTAAAATGACACGAGTAATCGAACTATGCCGGCAGAATTCAAATCCGAGCCTGTGTTCCTCTGGAATTCACAAATATGTATGAAAACGTGTTTTACACAATTTTGGCTCCCAGGATCGCTATCGGGAAATGGGAACAAGCATTTCCTGCGTAAAATGACACGACTAATCGAATGCTGTCGGCAGAATTCAAATCCGAGCCTCCGTTCCTCTGGAATTCACAAATATGTATCAAAACGTGTTTTACAGTATTCTGGCTCCCAGGATCGCAATCGCGAAATGAAGACAAGTATTTCCTACGTAAAATGACACGAGTAATCGAACTATGCCGGCAGAATTCAAATCCGAGCCTCTGTTCCTCTGGAATTCACTAAAATGTATGAAAACGTGTTTTACAGTATTTTGGCTGCCAGGATCGCTATCGGGAAATGGGAACAAGCATTTCCTGCGTAAAATGACACGACTAATCGAATGCTGTCGGCAGAATTCAAATCCGAGCCTCTGTTCTTCTGGAAATCACAAATATGCATGAAAACGTGTTTTACAGTATTTTGGCTCCCAGTATCGCTATCGGGAAATGAGAACAAGCATTTCCTGCGTAAAATGACACGAGTAATCGAACTGTGTCGGCAGAATTCGAATACGAGCCTCTGTTCCTCTGGAGTTCACTAAAATGTATGAAAACGTGTTTTACAGTATCTTGGCTCCCAGGATCGCTATCAGGAAATGGAAGCAAGCATTTCCTACGTAAAATGACACGAGTAATCGAACTGTGCCGACAGAATTCAAATCCGAGCCTCCGTTCCTCTGGAATTCCCTAAAATGTATGAAAACATGTTTTACAGTATTCTGGCTCCCAGTATCGCTATCGGGAAATGAGAACAAGCATTTCCTGCGTAAAATGACACGAGTAATCGAACTGTGTCGGCAGAATTCGAATACGAGCCTCTGTTCCTCTGGAGTTCACTAAAATGTATGAAAACGTGTTTTATAGTATTTTGGCTCCCAGGATCGCTATCAGGAAATGGAAACAAGCATTTCCTGCGTAAAATGACACGACTAATCGAATGCTGTCGGCAGAATTCAAATCCGAGCCTCTGTTCTTCTGGAAATCACAAATATGCATGAAAACGTGTTTTACAGTATTTTGGCTCCCAGTATCGCTATCGGGAAATGAGAACAAGCATTTCCTGCGTAAAATGACACGAGTAATCGAACTGTGTCGGCAGAATTCGAATACGAGCCTCTGTTCCTCTGGAGTTCACTAAAATGTATGAAAACGTGTTTTACAGTATCTTGGCTCCCAGGATCGCTATCAGGAAATGGAAGCAAGCATTTCCTACGTAAAATGACACGAGTAATCGAACTGTGCCGACAGAATTCAAATCCGAGCCTCCGTTCCTCTGGAATTCCCTAAAATGTATGAAAACATGTTTTACAGTATTCTGGCTCCCAGTATCGCTATCGGGAAATGAGAACAAGCATTTCCTGCGTAAAATGACACGAGTAATCGAACTGTGTCGGCAGAATTCGAATACGAGCCTCTGTTCCTCTGGAGTTCACTAAAATGTATGAAAACGTGTTTTATAGTATTTTGGCTCCCAGGATCGCTATCAGGAAATGGAAACAAGCATTTCCTACGTAAAATGACACGAGTAATCGAATGCTGGCGGCAGAATTCAAATCGGAGCATCCGTTCCTCTGGAATTCACTAAAATGTATGAAAACATGTTTTACAGTATTCTGGCTCCCAGGATCGCTATCAGGAAATGGAAGCAAGCATTTCCTACGTAAAATGACACGAGTAATCGAACTGTGCTGGCAGAATTCAAATCCGAGCCTCCGTTCCTCTGGAATTCCCTAAAATGTATGAAAACATGTTTTACAGTATTCTGGCTCCCAGGATCGCTATCAGGAAATGGAAGCAAGCATTTCCTACGTAAAATGACACGAGTAATCGAGTGCTGGCGACAGAATTCAAATCGGAGCATCCGTTCCTCTGAAATTCACTAAAATTTATGAAAACATGTTTTACAGTATTCTGGCTCCCAGGATCGCTATCAGGAAATGGAAGCAAGCATTTCCTACGTAAAATGACACGAGTAATCGAACTGTGCTGGCAGAATTCAAATCCGAGCCTCCGTTCCTCTGGAATTCCCTAAAATGTATGAAAACATGTTTTACAGTATTCTGGCTCCCAGGATCGCTATCAGGAAATGGAAGCAAGCATTTCCTACGTAAAATGACACGAGTAATCGAACTGTGCCGACAGAATTCAAATCCGAGCCTCCGTTCCTCTGGAATTCCCTAAAATGTATGAAAACATGTTTTACAGTATTCTGGCTCCCAGGATCGCAATCGCGAAATGAAGACAAGTATTTCCTACGTAAAATGACACGAGTAATCGAACTATGCCGGCAGAATTCAAATCCGAGCCTCTGTTCCTCTGGAATTCACAAATATGTATGAAAACGTGTTTTACAGTATTCTGGCTCCCAGGATCGCAATCGGGAAATGAAGACAAGTATTTCCTACGTAAAATGACACGAGTAATCGAACTATGCCGGCAGAATTCAAATCCGAGCCTCTGTTCCTCTGGAATTCACAAATATGTATGAAAACGTGTTTTACAGTATTCTGGCTCCCAGGATCGCAATCGGGAAATGAAGACAAGTATTTCCTACGTAAAATGACACGAGTAATCGAACTGTGCCGGCAGAATTCAAATACGAGCCTCTGTTCCTCTGGAATTCACTAAAATGTATGAAAACGTGTTTTACAGTATTTTGGCTCCCAGGATCGCTATCAGGAAATGGAAACAAGTATTTCCTACGTAAAATGACACGGCTAATCGAACTGTGCCGGCAGAATTCAAATCCGAGCCTCCGTTCCTCTGGAATTCACAAATATGTATGAAAACGTGTTTTACACAATTTTGGCTCCCAGGATCGCTATCGGGAAATGGGAACAAGCATTTCCTGCGTAAAATGACACGACTAATCGAATGCTGTCGGCAGAATTCAAATCCGAGCCTCCGTTCCTCTGGAATTCACAAATATGTATCAAAACGTGTTTTACAGTATTCTGGCTCCCAGGATCGCAATCGCGAAATTAAGACAAGTATTTCCTACGTAAAATGACACGAGTAATCGAACTATGCCGGCAGAATTCAAATCCGAGCCTCTGTTCTTCTGGAAATCACAAATATGCATGAAAACGTGTTTTACAGTATTTTGGCTCCCAGTATCGCTATCGGGAAATGAGAACAAGCATTTCCTGCGTAAAATGACACGAGTAATCGAACTGTGTCGGCAGAATTCGAATACGAGCCTCTGTTCCTCTGGAGTTCACTAAAATGTATGAAAACGTGTTTTACAGTATCTTGGCTCCCAGGATCGCTATCAGGAAATGGAAGCAAGCATTTCCTACGTAAAATGACACGAGTAATCGAACTGTGCCGACAGAATTCAAATCCGAGCCTCCGTTCCTCTGGAATTCCCTAAAATGTATGAAAACATGTTTTACAGTATTCTGGCTCCCAGTATCGCTATCGGGAAATGAGAACAAGCATTTCCTGCGTAAAATGACACGAGTAATCGAACTGTGCCGGCAGAATTCAAATACGAGCCTCTGTTCCTCTGGAGTTCACTAAAATGTATGAAAACGTGTTTTACAGTATTTTGGCTGCCAGGATCGCTATCGGGAAATGAAGACAAGTATTTCCTACGTAAAATGACACGAGTAATCGAACTGTGCCGGCAGAATTCAAATACGAGCCTCTGTTCCTCTGGAATTCACTAAAATGTATGAAAACATGTTTTACAGTATTCTGGCTCCCAGGATCGCTATCAGGAAATGGAAGCACGCATTTCCTACGTAAAATGACACGAGTAATCGAACTGTGCTGGCAGAATTCAAATCCGAGCCTCCGTTCCTCTGGAATTCCCTAAAATGTATGAAAACATGTTTTACAGTATTCTGGCTCCCAGGATCGCTATCAGGAAATGGAAGCAAGCATATCCTACGTAAAATGACACGAGTAATCGAGTGCTGGCGACAGAATTCAAATCGGAGCATCCGTTCTTCTGGAATTCACTAAAATGTATGAAAACATGTTTTACAGTATTCTGGCTCCCAGTATCGCTATCGGGAAATGAGAACAAGCATTTCCTGCGTAAAATGACACGAGTAATCGAACTGTGTCGGCAGAATTCGAATACGAGCCTCTGTTCCTCTGGAGTTCACTAAAATGTATGAAAACGTGTTTTACAGTATTTTGGCTCCCAGGATCGCTATCAGGAAATGGAAACAAGCATTTCCTACGTAAAATGACACGAGTAATCGAACTGTGCCGACAGAATTCAAATCCGAGCCTCCGTTCCTCTGGAATTCCCTAAAATGTATGAAAACATGTTTTACAGTATTCTGGCTCCCAGGATCGCAATCGGGAAATGAAGACAAGTATTTCCTGCGTAAAATGACACGAGTAATCGAACTGTGCCGGCAGAATTCAAATACGAGCCTCTGTTCCTCTGGGATTCACTAAAATGTATGAAAACGTGTTTTACAGTATTTTGGCTGCCAGGATCGCTATCGGGAAATGAAGACAAGTATTTCCTACGTAAAATGACACGAGTAATCGAACTGTGCCGGCAGAATTCAAATACGAGCCTCTGTTCCTCTGGAATTCACTAAAATGTATGAAAACGTGTTTTACAGTATTTTGGCTCCCAGGATCGCTATCAGGAAATGGAAACAAGTATTCCTACGTAAAATGACACGGCTAATCGAACTGTGCCGGCAGAATTCAAATCCGAGCCACCGTTCCTCTGGAATTCACAAATATGTATGAAAACGTGTTTTACACAATTTTGGCTCCCAGGATCGCTATCGGGAAATGGGAACAAGCATTTCCTGCGTAAAATGACACGACTAATCGAATGCTGTCGGCAGAATTCAAATCCGAGCCTCCATTCCTCTGGAATTCACAAATATGTATCAAAACGTGTTTTACAGTATTCTGGCTCCCAGGATCGCAATCGCGAAATGAAGACAAGTATTTCCTACGTAAAATGACACGAGTAATCGAACTATGCCGGCAGAATTCAAATCCGAGCCTCTGTTCTTCTGGAAATCACAAATATGCATGAAAACGTGTTTTACAGTATTTTGGCTCCCAGTATCGCTATCGGGAAATGAGAACAAGCATTTCCTGCGTAAAATGACACGAGTAATCGAACTGTGTCGGCAGAATTCGAATACGAGCCTCTGTTCCTCTGGAGTTCACTAAAATGTATGAAAACGTGTTTTACAGTATCTTGGCTCCCAGGATCGCTATCAGGAAATGGCAGCAAGCATTTCCTACGTAAAATGACACGAGTAATCGAACTGTGCCGACAGAATTCAAATCCGAGCCTCCGTTCCTCTGGAATTCCCTAAAATGTATGAAAACATGTTTTACAGTATTCTGGCTCCCAGTATCGCTATCGGGAAATGAGAACAAGCATTTCCTGCGTAAAATGACACGAGTAATCGAACTGTGTCGGCAGAATTCGAATACGAGCCTCTGTTCCTCTGGAGTTCACTAAAATGTATGAAAACGTGTTTTACAGTATTTTGGCTCCCAGGATCGCTATCAGGAAATGGAAACAAGCATTTCCTACGTAAAATGACACGAGTAATCGAATGCTGGCGGCAGAATTCAAATCGGAGCATCCGTTCCTCTGGAATTCACTAAAATGTATGAAAACATGTTTTACAGTATTCTGGCTCCCAGGATCGCTATCAGGAAATGGAAGCAAGCATTTCCTACGTAAAATGACACGAGTAATCGAACTGTGCTGGCAGAATTCAAATCCGAGCCTCCGTTCCTCTGGAATTCCCTAAAATGTATGAAAACATGTTTTACAGTATTCTGGCTCCCAGGATCGCTATCAGGAAATGGAAGCAAGCATTTCCTACGTAAAATGACACGAGTAATCGAACTGTGCCGACAGAATTCAAATCCGAGCCTCCGTTCCTCTGGAATTCCCTAAAATGTATGAAAACATGTTTTACAGTATTCTGGCTCCCAGGATCGCAATCGCGAAATGAAGACAAGTATTTCATACGTAAAATGACACGAGTAATCGAACTATGCCGGCAGAATTCAAATCCGAGCCTCTGTTCCTCTGGAATTCACAAATATGTATGAAAACGTGTTTTACAGTATTCTGGCTCCCAGGATCGCAATCGGGAAATGAAGACAAGTATTTCCTACGTAAAATGACACGAGTAATCGAACTATGCCGGCAGAATTCAAATCCGAGCCTCTGTTCCTCTGGAATTCACAAATATGTATGAAAACGTGTTTTACAGTATTCTGGCTCCCAGGATCGCAATCGGGAAATGAAGACAAGTATTTCCTACGTAAAATGACACGAGTAATCGAACTGTGCCGGCAGAATTCAAATACGAGCCTCTGTTCCTCTGGAATTCACTAAAATGTATGAAAACGTGTTTTACAGTATTTTGGCTCCCAGGATCGCTATCAGG
The DNA here is from genome assembly GCA_910591665.1 of Ectemnius continuus. Classification (NCBI taxonomy): domain Eukaryota; kingdom Metazoa; phylum Arthropoda; class Insecta; order Hymenoptera; family Crabronidae; genus Ectemnius; species Ectemnius continuus. The sequence continues at coordinate 619,290 of CAJUYD010000014.1, read as the reverse complement.
AAATGGAAACAAGTATTTCCTACGTAAAATGACACGGCTAATCGAACTGTGCCGGCAGAATTCAAATCCGAGCCTCCGTTCCTCTGGAATTCACAAATATGTATGAAAACGTGTTTTACACAATTTTGGCTCCCAGGATCGCTATCGGGAAATGGGAACAAGCATTTCCTGCGTAAAATGACACGACTAATCGAATGCTGTCGGCAGAATTCAAATCCGAGCCTCCGTTCCTCTGGAATTCACAAATATGTATCAAAACGTGTTTTACAGTATTCTGGCTCCCAGGATCGCAATCGCGAAATTAAGACAAGTATTTCCTACGTAAAATGACACGAGTAATCGAACTATGCCGGCAGAATTCAAATCCGAGCCTCTGTTCTTCTGGAAATCACAAATATGCATGAAAACGTGTTTTACAGTATTTTGGCTCCCAGTATCGCTATCGGGAAATGAGAACAAGCATTTCCTGCGTAAAATGACACGAGTAATCGAACTGTGTCGGCAGAATTCGAATACGAGCCTCTGTTCCTCTGGAGTTCACTAAAATGTATGAAAACGTGTTTTACAGTATCTTGGCTCCCAGGATCGCTATCAGGAAATGGAAGCAAGCATTTCCTACGTAAAATGACACGAGTAATCGAACTGTGCCGACAGAATTCAAATCCGAGCCTCCGTTCCTCTGGAATTCCCTAAAATGTATGAAAACATGTTTTACAGTATTCTGGCTCCCAGTATCGCTATCGGGAAATGAGAACAAGCATTTCCTGCGTAAAATGACACGAGTAATCGAACTGTGTCGGCAGAATTCGAATACGAGCCTCTGTTCCTCTGGAGTTCACTAAAATGTATGAAAACGTGTTTTACAGTATTTTGGCTCCCAGGATCGCTATCAGGAAATGGAAACAAGCATTTCCTACGTAAAATGACACGAGTAATCGAGTGCTGGCGGCAGAATTCAAATCGGAGCATCCGTTCCTCTGGAATTCACTAAAATGTATGAAAACATGTTTTACAGTATTCTGGCTCCCAGGATCGCTATCAGGAAATGGAAGCACGCATTTCCTACGTAAAATGACACGAGTAATCGAACTGTGCTGGCAGAATTCAAATCCGAGCCTCCGTTCCTCTGGAATTCCCTAAAATGTATGAAAACATGTTTTACAGTATTCTGGCTCCCAGGATCGCTATCAGGAAATGGAAGCAAGCATATCCTACGTAAAATGACACGAGTAATCGAGTGCTGGCGACAGAATTCAAATCGGAGCATCCGTTCTTCTGGAATTCACTAAAATGTATGAAAACATGTTTTACAGTATTCTGGCTCCCAGTATCGCTATCGGGAAATGAGAACAAGCATTTCCTGCGTAAAATGACACGAGTAATCGAACTGTGTCGGCAGAATTCGAATACGAGCCTCTGTTCCTCTGGAGTTCACTAAAATGTATGAAAACGTGTTTTACAGTATTTTGGCTCCCAGGATCGCTATCAGGAAATGGAAACAAGCATTTCCTACGTAAAATGACACGAGTAATCGAACTGTGCCGACAGAATTCAAATCCGAGCCTCCGTTCCTCTGGAATTCCCTAAAATGTATGAAAACATGTTTTACAGTATTCTGGCTCCCAGGATCGCAATCGGGAAATGAAGACAAGTATTTCCTGCGTAAAATGACACGAGTAATCGAACTGTGCCGGCAGAATTCAAATACGAGCCTCTGTTCCTCTGGGATTCACTAAAATGTATGAAAACGTGTTTTACAGTATTTTGGCTGCCAGGATCGCTATCGGGAAATGAAGACAAGTATTTCCTACGTAAAATGACACGAGTAATCGAACTGTGCCGGCAGAATTCAAATACGAGCCTCTGTTCCTCTGGAATTCACTAAAATGTATGAAAACGTGTTTTACAGTATTTTGGCTCCCAGGATCGCTATCAGGAAATGGAAACAAGTATTCCTACGTAAAATGACACGGCTAATCGAACTGTGCCGGCAGAATTCAAATCCGAGCCACCGTTCCTCTGGAATTCACAAATATGTATGAAAACGTGTTTTACACAATTTTGGCTCCCAGGATCGCTATCGGGAAATGGGAACAAGCATTTCCTGCGTAAAATGACACGACTAATCGAATGCTGTCGGCAGAATTCAAATCCGAGCCTCCATTCCTCTGGAATTCACAAATATGTATCAAAACGTGTTTTACAGTATTCTGGCTCCCAGGATCGCAATCGCGAAATGAAGACAAGTATTTCCTACGTAAAATGACACGAGTAATCGAACTATGCCGGCAGAATTCAAATCCGAGCCTCTGTTCTTCTGGAAATCACAAATATGCATGAAAACGTGTTTTACAGTATTTTGGCTCCCAGTATCGCTATCGGGAAATGAGAACAAGCATTTCCTGCGTAAAATGACACGAGTAATCGAACTGTGTCGGCAGAATTCGAATACGTGCCTCTGTTCCTCTGGAGTTCACTAAAATGTATGAAAACGTGTTTTACAGTATCTTGGCTCCCAGGATCGCTATCAGGAAATGGAAGCAAGCATTTCCTACGTAAAATGACACGAGTAATCGAACTGTGCCGACAGAATTCAAATCCGAGCCTCCGTTCCTCTGGAATTCCCTAAAATGTATGAAAACATGTTTTACAGTATTCTGGCTCCCAGTATCGCTATCGGGAAATGAGAACAAGCATTTCCTGCGTAAAATGACACGAGTAATCGAACTGTGTCGGCAGAATTCGAATACGAGCCTCTGTTCCTCTGGAGTTCACTAAAATGTATGAAAACGTGTTTTACAGTATTTTGGCTCCCAGGATCGCTATCAGGAACTGGAAACAAGCATTTCCTACGTAAAATGACACGAGTAATCGAATGCTGGCGGCAGAATTCAAATCGGAGCATCCGTTCCTCTGGAATTCACTAAAATGTATGAAAACATGTTTTACAGTATTCTGGCTCCCAGGATCGCTATCAGGAAATGGAAGCAAGCATTTCCTACGTAAAATGACACGAGTAATCGAACTGTGCTGGCAGAATTCAAATCGGAGCATCCGTTCCTCTGGAATTCCCTAAAATGTATGAAAACATGTTTTACAGTATTCTGGCTCCCAGGATCGCTATCAGGAAATGGAAGCAAGCATTTCCTACGTAAAATGACACGAGTAATCGAGTGCTGGCGACAGAATTCAAATCGGAGCATCCGTTCCTCTGGAATTCACTAAAATGTATGAAAACATGTTTTACAGTATTCTGGCTCCCAGGATCGCTATCAGGAAATGGAAGCAAGCATTTCCTACGTAAAATGACACGAGTAATCGAACTGTGCTGGCAGAATTCAAATCCGAGCCTCCGTTCCTCTGGAATTCCCTAAAATGTATGAAAACATGTTTTACAGTATTCTGGCTCCCAGGATCGCTATCAGGAAATGGAAGCAAGCATTTCCTACGTAAAATGACACGAGTAATCGAACTGTGCCGACAGAATTCAAATCCGAGCCTCTGTTCCTCTGGGATTCACTAAAATGTATGAAAACGTGTTTTACAGTATTTTGGCTGCCAGGATCGCTATCGGGAAATGAAGACAAGTATTTCCTACGTAAAATGACACGAGTAATCGAACTGTGCCGGCAGAATTCAAATACGAGCCTCTGTTCCTCTGGAATTCACTAAAATGTATGAAAACGTGTTTTACAGTATTTTGGCTCCCAGGATCGCTATCAGGAAATGGAAACAAGTATTCCTACGTAAAATGACACGGCTAATCGAACTGTGCCGGCAGAATTCAAATCCGAGCCACCGTTCCTCTGGAATTCACAAATATGTATGAAAACGTGTTTTACACAATTTTGGCTCCCAGGATCGCTATCGGGAAATGGGAACAAGCATTTCCTGCGTAAAATGACACGACTAATCGAATGCTGTCGGCAGAATTCAAATCCGAGCCTCCATTCCTCTGGAATTCACAAATATGTATCAAAACGTGTTTTACAGTATTCTGGCTCCCAGGATCGCAATCGCGAAATGAAGACAAGTATTTCCTACGTAAAATGACACGAGTAATCGAACTATGCCGGCAGAATTCAAATCCGAGCCTCTGTTCTTCTGGAAATCACAAATATGCATGAAAACGTGTTTTACAGTATTTTGGCTCCCAGTATCGCTATCGGGAAATGAGAACAAGCATTTCCTGCGTAAAATGACACGAGTAATCGAACTGTGTCGGCAGAATTCGAATACGAGCCTCTGTTCCTCTGGAGTTCACTAAAATGTATGAAAACGTGTTTTACAGTATCTTGGCTCCCAGGATCGCTATCAGGAAATGGAAGCAAGCATTTCCTACGTAAAATGACACGAGTAATCGAACTGTGCCGACAGAATTCAAATCCGAGCCTCCGTTCCTCTGGAATTCCCTAAAATGTATGAAAACATGTTTTACAGTATTCTGGCTCCCAGTATCGCTATCGGGAAATGAGAACAAGCATTTCCTGCGTAAAATGACACGAGTAATCGAACTGTGTCGGCAGAATTCGAATACGAGCCTCTGTTCCTCTGGAGTTCACTAAAATGTATGAAAACGTGTTTTACAGTATTTTGGCTCCCAGGATCGCTATCAGGAAATGGAAACAAGCATTTCCTACGTAAAATGACACGAGTAATCGAATGCTGGCGGCAGAATTCAAATCGGAGCATCCGTTCCTCTGGAATTCACTAAAATGTATGAAAACATGTTTTACAGTATTCTGGCTCCCAGGATCGCAATCGGGAAATGAAGACAAGTATTTCCTGCGTAAAATGACACGAGTAATCGAACTGTGCCGGCAGAATTCAAATACGAGCCTCTGTTCCTCTGGGATTCACTAAAATGTATGAAAACGTGTTTTACAGTATTTTGGCTGCCAGGATCGCTATCGGGAAATGAAGACAAGTATTTCCTACGTAAAATGACACGAGTAATCGAACTGTGCCGGCAGAATTCAAATACGAGCCTCTGTTCCTCTGGAATTCACTAAAATGTATGAAAACGTGTTTTACAGTATTTTGGCTCCCAGGATCGCTATCAGGAAATGGAAACAAGTATTCCTACGTAAAATGACACGGCTAATCGAACTGTGCCGGCAGAATTCAAATCCGAGCCACCGTTCCTCTGGAATTCACAAATATGTATGAAAACGTGTTTTACACAATTTTGGCTCCCAGGATCGCTATCGGGAAATGGGAACAAGCATTTCCTGCGTAAAATGACACGACTAATCGAATGCTGTCGGCAGAATTCAAATCCGAGCCTCCATTCCTCTGGAATTCACAAATATGTATCAAAACGTGTTTTACAGTATTCTGGCTCCCAGGATCGCAATCGCGAAATGAAGACAAGTATTTCCTACGTAAAATGACACGAGTAATCGAACTATGCCGGCAGAATTCAAATCCGAGCCTCTGTTCTTCTGGAAATCACAAATATGCATGAAAACGTGTTTTACAGTATTTTGGCTCCCAGTATCGCTATCGGGAAATGAGAACAAGCATTTCCTGCGTAAAATGACACGAGTAATCGAACTGTGTCGGCAGAATTCGAATACGAGCCTCTGTTCCTCTGGAGTTCACTAAAATGTATGAAAACGTGTTTTACAGTATCTTGGCTCCCAGGATCGCTATCAGGAAATGGAAGCAAGCATTTCCTACGTAAAATGACACGAGTAATCGAACTGTGCCGACAGAATTCAAATCCGAGCCTCCGTTCCTCTGGAATTCCCTAAAATGTATGAAAACATGTTTTACAGTATTCTGGCTCCCAGTATCGCTATCGGGAAATGAGAACAAGCATTTCCTGCGTAAAATGACACGAGTAATCGAACTGTGTCGGCAGAATTCGAATACGAGCCTCTGTTCCTCTGGAGTTCACTAAAATGTATGAAAACGTGTTTTACAGTATTTTGGCTCCCAGGATCGCTATCAGGAAATGGAAACAAGCATTTCCTACGTAAAATGACACGAGTAATCGAATGCTGGCGGCAGAATTCAAATCGGAGCATCCGTTCCTCTGGAATTCACTAAAATGTATGAAAACATGTTTTACAGTATTCTGGCTCCCAGGATCGCAATCGGGAAATGAAGACAAGTATTTCCTGCGTAAAATGACACGAGTAATCGAACTGTGCCGGCAGAATTCAAATACGAGCCTCTGTTCCTCTGGGATTCACTAAAATGTATGAAAACGTGTTTTACAGTATTTTGGCTGCCAGGATCGCTATCGGGAAATGAAGACAAGTATTTCCTACGTAAAATGACACGAGTAATCGAACTGTGCCGGCAGAATTCAAATACGAGCCTCTGTTCCTCTGGAATTCACTAAAATGTATGAAAACGTGTTTTACAGTATTTTGGCTCCCAGGATCGCTATCAGGAAATGGAAACAAGCATTTCCTACGTAAAATGACACGAGTAATCGAATGCTGGCGGCAGAATTCAAATCGGAGCATCCGTTCCTCTGGAATTCACTAAAATGTATGAAAACATGTTTTACAGTATTCTGGCTCCCAGTATCGCTATCGGGAAATGAGAACAAGCATTTCCTGCGTAAAATGACACGAGTAATCGAACTGTGTCGGCAGAATTCGAATACGAGCCTCTGTTCCTCTGGAGTTCACTAAAATGTATGAAAACGTGTTTTACAGTATTCTGGCTCCCAGGATCGCAATCGGGAAATGAAGACAAGTATTTCCTACGTAAAATGACACGAGTAATCGAACTATGCCGGCAGAATTCAAATCCGAGCCTCTGTTCCTCTGGAATTCACAAATATGTATGAAAACGTGTTTTACAGTATTCTGGCTCCCAGGATCGCAATCGGGAAATGAAGACAAGTATTTCCTACGTAAAATGACACGAGTAATCGAACTGTGCCGGCAGAATTCAAATACGAGCCTCTGTTCCTCTGGAATTCACTAAAATGTATGAAAACGTGTTTTACAGTATTTTGGCTCCCAGGATCGCTATCAGGAAATGGAAACAAGTATTTCCTACGTAAAATGACACGGCTAATCGAACTGTGCCGGCAGAATTCAAATCCGAGCCTCCGTTCCTCTGGAATTCACAAATATGTATGAAAACGTGTTTTACACAATTTTGGCTCCCAGGATCGCTATCGGGAAATGGGAACAAGCATTTCCTGCGTAAAATGACACGACTAATCGAATGCTGTCGGCAGAATTCAAATCCGAGCCTCCGTTCCTCTGGAATTCACAAATATGTATCAAAACGTGTTTTACAGTATTCTGGCTCCCAGGATCGCAATCGCGAAATTAAGACAAGTATTTCCTACGTAAAATGACACGAGTAATCGAACTATGCCGGCAGAATTCAAATCCGAGCCTCTGTTCTTCTGGAAATCACAAATATGCATGAAAACGTGTTTTACAGTATTTTGGCTCCCAGTATCGCTATCGGGAAATGAGAACAAGCATTTCCTGCGTAAAATGACACGAGTAATCGAACTGTGTCGGCAGAATTCGAATACGAGCCTCTGTTCCTCTGGAGTTCACTAAAATGTATGAAAACGTGTTTTACAGTATTTTGGCTCCCAGGATCGCTATCAGGAAATGGAAGCAAGCATTTCCTACGTAAAATGACACGAGTAATCGAACTGTGCCGGCAGAATTCAAATCCGAGCCTCCGTTCCTCTGGAATTCCCTAAAATGTATGAAAACATGTTTTACAGTATTCTGGCTCCCAGTATCGCTATCGGGAAATGAGAACAAGCATTTCCTGCGTAAAATGACACGAGTAATCGAACTGTGTCGGCAGAATTCGAATACGAGCCTCTGTTCCTCTGGAGTTCACTAAAATGTATGAAAACGTGTTTTACAGTATTTTGGCTCCCAGGATCGCTATCAGGAAATGGAAACAAGCATTTCCTACGTAAAATGACACGAGTAATCGAGTGCTGGCGGCAGAATTCAAATCGGAGCATCCGTTCCTCTGGAATTCACTAAAATGTATGAAAACATGTTTTACAGTATTCTGGCTCCCAGGATCGCTATCAGGAAATGGAAGCACGCATTTCCTACGTAAAATGACACGAGTAATCGAACTGTGCTGGCAGAATTCAAATCCGAGCCTCCGTTCCTCTGGAATTCCCTAAAATGTATGAAAACATGTTTTACAGTATTCTGGCTCCCAGGATCGCTATCAGGAAATGGAAGCAAGCATATCCTACGTAAAATGACACGAGTAATCGAGTGCTGGCGACAGAATTCAAATCGGAGCATCCGTTCTTCTGGAATTCACTAAAATGTATGAAAACATGTTTTACAGTATTCTGGCTCCCAGTATCGCTATCGGGAAATGAGAACAAGCATTTCCTGCGTAAAATGACACGAGTAATCGAACTGTGTCGGCAGAATTCGAATACGAGCCTCTGTTCCTCTGGAGTTCACTAAAATGTATGAAAACGTGTTTTACAGTATTTTGGCTCCCAGGATCGCTATCAGGAAATGGAAACAAGCATTTCCTACGTAAAATGACACGAGTAATCGAACTGTGCCGACAGAATTCAAATCCGAGCCTCCGTTCCTCTGGAATTCCCTAAAATGTATGAAAACATGTTTTACAGTATTCTGGCTCCCAGGATCGCAATCGGGAAATGAAGACAAGTATTTCCTGCGTAAAATGACACGAGTAATCGAACTGTGCCGGCAGAATTCAAATACGAGCCTCTGTTCCTCTGGGATTCACTAAAATGTATGAAAACGTGTTTTACAGTATTTTGGCTGCCAGGATCGCTATCGGGAAATGAAGACAAGTATTTCCTACGTAAAATGACACGAGTAATCGAACTGTGCCGGCAGAATTCAAATACGAGCCTCTGTTCCTCTGGAATTCACTAAAATGTATGAAAACGTGTTTTACAGTATTTTGGCTCCCAGGATCGCTATCAGGAAATGGAAACAAGTATTCCTACGTAAAATGACACGGCTAATCGAACTGTGCCGGCAGAATTCAAATCCGAGCCACCGTTCCTCTGGAATTCACAAATATGTATGAAAACGTGTTTTACACAATTTTGGCTCCCAGGATCGCTATCGGGAAATGGGAACAAGCATTTCCTGCGTAAAATGACACGACTAATCGAATGCTGTCGGCAGAATTCAAATCCGAGCCTCCATTCCTCTGGAATTCACAAATATGTATCAAAACGTGTTTTACAGTATTCTGGCTCCCAGGATCGCAATCGCGAAATGAAGACAAGTATTTCCTACGTAAAATGACACGAGTAATCGAACTATGCCGGCAGAATTCAAATCCGAGCCTCTGTTCTTCTGGAAATCACAAATATGCATGAAAACGTGTTTTACAGTATTTTGGCTCCCAGTATCGCTATCGGGAAATGAGAACAAGCATTTCCTGCGTAAAATGACACGAGTAATCGAACTGTGTCGGCAGAATTCGAATACGTGCCTCTGTTCCTCTGGAGTTCACTAAAATGTATGAAAACGTGTTTTACAGTATCTTGGCTCCCAGGATCGCTATCAGGAAATGGAAGCAAGCATTTCCTACGTAAAATGACACGAGTAATCGAACTGTGCCGACAGAATTCAAATCCGAGCCTCCGTTCCTCTGGAATTCCCTAAAATGTATGAAAACATGTTTTACAGTATTCTGGCTCCCAGTATCGCTATCGGGAAATGAGAACAAGCATTTCCTGCGTAAAATGACACGAGTAATCGAACTGTGTCGGCAGAATTCGAATACGAGCCTCTGTTCCTCTGGAGTTCACTAAAATGTATGAAAACGTGTTTTACAGTATTTTGGCTCCCAGGATCGCTATCAGGAACTGGAAACAAGCATTTCCTACGTAAAATGACACGAGTAATCGAATGCTGGCGGCAGAATTCAAATCGGAGCATCCGTTCCTCTGGAATTCACTAAAATGTATGAAAACATGTTTTACAGTATTCTGGCTCCCAGGATCGCTATCAGGAAATGGAAGCAAGCATTTCCTACGTAAAATGACACGAGTAATCGAACTGTGCTGGCAGAATTCAAATCGGAGCATCCGTTCCTCTGGAGTTCACTAAAATGTATGAAAACGTGTTTTACAGTATTCTGGCTCCCAGGATCGCTATCAGGAAATGGAAGCAAGCATTTCCTACGTAAAATGACACGAGTAATCGAACTGTGCCGACAGAATTCAAATCCGAGCCTCCGTTCCTCTGGAATTCCCTAAAATGTATGAAAACATGTTTTACAGTATTCTGGCTCCCAGTATCGCTATCGGGAAATGAGAACAAGCATTTCCTGCGTAAAATGACACGAGTAATCGAACTGTGTCGGCAGAATTCGAATACGAGCCTCTGTTCCTCTGGAGTTCACTAAAATGTATGAAAACGTGTTTTACAGTATTTTGGCTCCCAGGATCGCTATCAGGAAATGGAAACAAGCATTTCCTACGTAAAATGACACGAGTAATCGAATGCTGGCGGCAGAATTCAAATCGGAGCATCCGTTCCTCTGGAATTCACTAAAATGTATGAAAACATGTTTTACAGTATTCTGGCTCCCAGGATCGCTATCAGGAAATGGAAGCAAGCATTTCCTACGTAAAATGACACGAGTAATCGAACTGTGCTGGCAGAATTCAAATCCGAGCCTCCGTTCCTCTGGAATTCCCTAAAATGTATGAAAACATGTTTTACAGTATTCTGGCTCCCAGGATCGCTATCAGGAAATGGAAGCAAGCATTTCCTACGTAAAATGACACGAGTAATCGAGTGCTGGCGACAGAATTCAAATCGGAGCATCCGTTCCTCTGGAATTCACTAAAATGTATGAAAACATGTTTTACAGTATTCTGGCTCCCAGGATCGCTATCAGGAAATGGAAGCAAGCATTTCCTACGTAAAATGACACGAGTAATCGAACTGTGCTGGCAGAATTCAAATCCGAGCCTCCGTTCCTCTGGAATTCCCTAAAATGTATGAAAACATGTTTTACAGTATTCTGGCTCCCAGGATCGCTATCAGGAAATGGAAGCAAGCATTTCCTACGTAAAATGACACGAGTAATCGAACTGTGCCGACAGAATTCAAATCCGAGCCTCCGTTCCTCTGGAATTCCCTAAAATGTATGAAAACATGTTTTACAGTATTCTGGCTCCCAGTATCGCTATCGGGAAATGAGAACAAGCATTTCCTGCGTAAAATGACACGAGTAATCGAACTGTGTCGGCAGAATTCGAATACGAGCCTCTGTTCCTCTGGAGTTCACTAAAATGTATGAAAACGTGTTTTACAGTATTTTGGCTCCCAGGATCGCTATCAGGAAATGGAAACAAGCATTTCCTACGTAAAATGACACGAGTAATCGAATGCTGGCGGCAGAATTCAAATCGGAGCATCCGTTCCTCTGGAATTCACTAAAATGTATGAAAACATGTTTTACAGTATTCTGGCTCCCAGGATCGCTATCAGGAAATGGAAGCAAGCATTTCCTACGTAAAATGACACGAGTAATCGAACTGTGCTGGCAGAATTCAAATCCGAGCCTCCGTTCCTCTGGAATTCCCTAAAATGTATGAAAACATGTTTTACAGTATTCTGGCTCCCAGGATCGCTATCAGGAAATGGAAGCAAGCATTTCCTACGTAAAATGACACGAGTAATCGAACTGTGCCGGCAGAATTCAAATACGAGCCTCTGTTCCTCTGGGATTCACTAAAATGTATGAAAACGTGTTTTACAGTATTTTGGCTGCCAGGATCGCTATCAGGAACTGGAAACAAGCATTTCCTACGTAAAATGACACGAGTAATCGAATGCTGGCGGCAGAATTCAAATCGGAGCATCCGTTCCTCTGGAATTCACTAAAATGTATGAAAACATGTTTTACAGTATTCTGGCTCCCAGGATCGCTATCAGGAAATGGAAGCAAGCATTTCCTACGTAAAATGACACGAGTAATCGAACTGTGCTGGCAGAATTCAAATCCGAGCCTCCGTTCCTCTGGAATTCCCTAAAATGTATGAAAACATGTTTTACAGTATTCTGGCTCCCAGGATCGCTATCAGGAAATGGAAGCAAGCATTTCCTACGTAAAATGACACGAGTAATCGAACTGTGCCGACAGAATTCAAATCCGAGCCTCTGTTCCTCTGGGATTCACTAAAATGTATGAAAACGTGTTTTACAGTATTTTGGCTGCCAGGATCGCTATCGGGAAATGAAGACAAGTATTTCCTACGTAAAATGACACGAGTAATCGAACTGTGCCGGCAGAATTCAAATACGAGCCTCTGTTCCTCTGGAATTCACTAAAATGTATGAAAACGTGTTTTACAGTATTTTGGCTCCCAGGATCGCTATCAGGAAATGGAAACAAGTATTCCTACGTAAAATGACACGGCTAATCGAACTGTGCCGGCAGAATTCAAATCCGAGCCACCGTTCCTCTGGAATTCACAAATATGTATGAAAACGTGTTTTACACAATTTTGGCTCCCAGGATCGCTATCGGGAAATGGGAACAAGCATTTCCTGCGTAAAATGACACGACTAATCGAATGCTGTCGGCAGAATTCAAATCCGAGCCTCCATTCCTCTGGAATTCACAAATATGTATCAAAACGTGTTTTACAGTATTCTGGCTCCCAGGATCGCAATCGCGAAATGAAGACAAGTATTTCCTACGTAAAATGACACGAGTAATCGAACTATGCCGGCAGAATTCAAATCCGAGCCTCTGTTCTTCTGGAAATCACAAATATGCATGAAAACGTGTTTTACAGTATTTTGGCTCCCAGTATCGCTATCGGGAAATGAGAACAAGCATTTCCTGCGTAAAATGACACGAGTAATCGAACTGTGTCGGCAGAATTCGAATACGAGCCTCTGTTCCTCTGGAGTTCACTAAAATGTATGAAAACGTGTTTTACAGTATCTTGGCTCCCAGGATCGCTATCAGGAAATGGAAGCAAGCATTTCCTACGTAAAATGACACGAGTAATCGAACTGTGCCGACAGAATTCAAATCCGAGCCTCCGTTCCTCTGGAATTCCCTAAAATGTATGAAAACATGTTTTACAGTATTCTGGCTCCCAGTATCGCTATCGGGAAATGAGAACAAGCATTTCCTGCGTAAAATGACACGAGTAATCGAACTGTGTCGGCAGAATTCGAATACGAGCCTCTGTTCCTCTGGAGTTCACTAAAATGTATGAAAACGTGTTTTACAGTATTTTGGCTCCCAGGATCGCTATCAGGAAATGGAAACAAGCATTTCCTACGTAAAATGACACGAGTAATCGAATGCTGGCGGCAGAATTCAAATCGGAGCATCCGTTCCTCTGGAATTCACTAAAATGTATGAAAACATGTTTTACAGTATTCTGGCTCCCAGGATCGCAATCGGGAAATGAAGACAAGCATTTCCTGCGTAAAATGACACGAGTAATCGAACTGTGCCGGCAGAATTCAAATACGAGCCTCTGTTCCTCTGGGATTCACTAAAATGTATGAAAACGTGTTTTACAGTATTTTGGCTCCCAGGATCGCTATCGGGAAATGAAGACAAGTATTTCCTACGTAAAATGACACGAGTAATCGAACTGTGCCGGCAGAATTCAAATACGAGCCTCTGTTCCTCTGGAATTCACTAAAATGTATGAAAACGTGTTTTACAGTATTTTGGCTCCCAGGATCGCTATCAGGAAATGGAAACAAGTATTCCTACGTAAAATGACACGGCTAATCGAACTGTGCCGGCAGAATTCAAATCCGAGCCACCGTTCCTCTGGAATTCACAAATATGTATGAAAACGTGTTTTACACAATTTTGGCTCCCAGGATCGCTATCGGGAAATGGGAACAAGCATTTCCTGCGTAAAATGACACGACTAATCGAATGCTGTCGGCAGAATTCAAATCCGAGCCTCCATTCCTCTGGAATTCACAAATATGTATCAAAACGTGTTTTACAGTATTCTGGCTCCCAGGATCGCAATCGCGAAATGAAGACAAGTATTTCCTACGTAAAATGACACGAGTAATCGAACTATGCCGGCAGAATTCAAATCCGAGCCTCTGTTCTTCTGGAAATCACAAATATGCATGAAAACGTGTTTTACAGTATTTTGGCTCCCAGTATCGCTATCGGGAAATGAGAACAAGCATTTCCTGCGTAAAATGACACGAGTAATCGAACTGTGTCGGCAGAATTCGAATACGTGCCTCTGTTCCTCTGGAGTTCACTAAAATGTATGAAAACGTGTTTTACAGTATCTTGGCTCCCAGGATCGCTATCAGGAAATGGAAGCAAGCATTTCCTACGTAAAATGACACGAGTAATCGAACTGTGCCGACAGAATTCAAATCCGAGCCTCCGTTCCTCTGGAATTCCCTAAAATGTATGAAAACATGTTTTACAGTATTCTGGCTCCCAGTATCGCTATCGGGAAATGAGAACAAGCATTTCCTGCGTAAAATGACACGAGTAATCGAACTGTGTCGGCAGAATTCGAATACGAGCCTCTGTTCCTCTGGAGTTCACTAAAATGTATGAAAACGTGTTTTACAGTATTTTGGCTCCCAGGATCGCTATCAGGAACTGGAAACAAGCATTTCCTACGTAAAATGACACGAGTAATCGAATGCTGGCGGCAGAATTCAAATCGGAGCATCCGTTCCTCTGGAATTCACTAAAATGTATGAAAACATGTTTTACAGTATTCTGGCTCCCAGGATCGCTATCAGGAAATGGAAGCAAGCATTTCCTACGTAAAATGACACGAGTAATCGAACTGTGCTGGCAGAATTCAAATCGGAGCATCCGTTCCTCTGGAATTCCCTAAAATGTATGAAAACATGTTTTACAGTATTCTGGCTCCCAGGATCGCTATCAGGAAATGGAAGCAAGCATTTCCTACGTAAAATGACACGAGTAATCGAGTGCTGGCGACAGAATTCAAATCGGAGCATCCGTTCCTCTGGAATTCACTAAAATGTATGAAAACATGTTTTACAGTATTCTGGCTCCCAGGATCGCTATCAGGAAATGGAAGCAAGCATTTCCTACGTAAAATGACACGAGTAATCGAACTGTGCTGGCAGAATTCAAATCCGAGCCTCCGTTCCTCTGGAATTCCCTAAAATGTATGAAAACATGTTTTACAGTATTCTGGCTCCCAGGATCGCTATCAGGAAATGGAAGCAAGCATTTCCTACGTAAAATGACACGAGTAATCGAACTGTGCCGACAGAATTCAAATCCGAGCCTCTGTTCCTCTGGGATTCACTAAAATGTATGAAAACGTGTTTTACAGTATTTTGGCTGCCAGGATCGCTATCGGGAAATGAAGACAAGTATTTCCTACGTAAAATGACACGAGTAATCGAACTGTGCCGGCAGAATTCAAATACGAGCCTCTGTTCCTCTGGAATTCACTAAAATGTATGAAAACGTGTTTTACAGTATTTTGGCTCCCAGGATCGCTATCAGGAAATGGAAACAAGTATTCCTACGTAAAATGACACGGCTAATCGAACTGTGCCGGCAGAATTCAAATCCGAGCCACCGTTCCTCTGGAATTCACAAATATGTATGAAAACGTGTTTTACACAATTTTGGCTCCCAGGATCGCTATCGGGAAATGGGAACAAGCATTTCCTGCGTAAAATGACACGACTAATCGAATGCTGTCGGCAGAATTCAAATCCGAGCCTCCATTCCTCTGGAATTCACAAATATGTATCAAAACGTGTTTTACAGTATTCTGGCTCCCAGGATCGCAATCGCGAAATGAAGACAAGTATTTCCTACGTAAAATGACACGAGTAATCGAACTATGCCGGCAGAATTCAAATCCGAGCCTCTGTTCTTCTGGAAATCACAAATATGCATGAAAACGTGTTTTACAGTATTTTGGCTCCCAGTATCGCTATCGGGAAATGAGAACAAGCATTTCCTGCGTAAAATGACACGAGTAATCGAACTGTGTCGGCAGAATTCGAATACGAGCCTCTGTTCCTCTGGAGTTCACTAAAATGTATGAAAACGTGTTTTACAGTATCTTGGCTCCCAGGATCGCTATCAGGAAATGGAAGCAAGCATTTCCTACGTAAAATGACACGAGTAATCGAACTGTGCCGACAGAATTCAAATCCGAGCCTCCGTTCCTCTGGAATTCCCTAAAATGTATGAAAACATGTTTTACAGTATTCTGGCTCCCAGTATCGCTATCGGGAAATGAGAACAAGCATTTCCTGCGTAAAATGACACGAGTAATCGAACTGTGTCGGCAGAATTCGAATACGAGCCTCTGTTCCTCTGGAGTTCACTAAAATGTATGAAAACGTGTTTTACAGTATTTTGGCTCCCAGGATCGCTATCAGGAAATGGAAACAAGCATTTCCTACGTAAAATGACACGAGTAATCGAATGCTGGCGGCAGAATTCAAATCGGAGCATCCGTTCCTCTGGAATTCACTAAAATGTATGAAAACATGTTTTACAGTATTCTGGCTCCCAGGATCGCTATCAGGAAATGGAAGCAAGCATTTCCTACGTAAAATGACACGAGTAATCGAACTGTGCTGGCAGAATTCAAATCCGAGCCTCCGTTCCTCTGGAATTCCCTAAAATGTATGAAAACATGTTTTACAGTATTCTGGCTCCCAGGATCGCTATCAGGAAATGGAAGCAAGCATTTCCTACGTAAAATGACACGAGTAATCGAGTGCTGGCGACAGAATTCAAATCGGAGCATCCGTTCCTCTGGAATTCACTAAAATGTATGAAAACATGTTTTACAGTATTCTGGCTCCCAGGATCGCTATCAGGAAATGGAAGCAAGCATTTCCTACGTAAAATGACACGAGTAATCGAACTGTGCTGGCAGAATTCAAATCCGAGCCTCCGTTCCTCTGGAATTCCCTAAAATGTATGAAAACATGTTTTACAGTATTCTGGCTCCCAGGATCGCTATCAGGAAATGGAAGCAAGCATTTCCTACGTAAAATGACACGAGTAATCGAACTGTGCCGACAGAATTCAAATCCGAGCCTCCGTTCCTCTGGAATTCCCTAAAATGTATGAAAACATGTTTTACAGTATTCTGGCTCCCAGGATCGCAATCGCGAAATGAAGACAAGTATTTCCTACGTAAAATGACACGAGTAATCGAACTATGCCGGCAGAATTCAAATCCGAGCCTCTGTTCCTCTGGAATTCACAAATATGTATGAAAACGTGTTTTACAATATTCTGGCTCCCAGGATCGCAATCGGGAAATGAAGACAAGTATTTCCTACGTAAAATGACACGAGTAATCGAACTGTGCCGGCAGAATTCAAATACGAGCCTCTGTTCCTCTGGAATTCACTAAAATGTATGAAAACGTGTTTTACAGTATTTTGGCTCCCAGGATCGCTATCAGGAAATGGGAACAAGCATTTCCTGCGTAAAATGACACGACTAATCGAATGCTGTCGGCAGAATTCAAATCCGAGCCTCCGTTCCTCTGGAATTCACAAATATGTATCAAAACGTGTTTTACAGTATTTTGGCTCCCAGTATCGCTATCGGGAAATGAGAACAAGCATTTCCTGCGTAAAATGACACGAGTAATCGAACTGTGCCGACAGAATTCAAATCCGAGCCTCCGTTCCTCTGGAATTCCCTAAAATGTATGAAAACATGTTTTACAGTATTCTGGCTCCCAGTATCGCTATCGGGAAATGAGAACAAGCATTTCCTGCGTAAAATGACACGAGTAATCGAACTGTGTCGGCAGAATTCGAATACGAGCCTCTGTTCCTCTGGAGTTCACTAAAATGTATGAAAACGTGTTTTACAGTATTTTGGCTCCCAGGATCGCTATCAGGAACTGGAAACAAGCATTTCCTACGTAAAATGACACGAGTAATCGAATGCTGGCGGCAGAATTCAAATCGGAGCATCCGTTCCTCTGGAATTCACTAAAATGTATGAAAACATGTTTTACAGTATTCTGGCTCCCAGGATCGCTATCAGGAAATGGAAGCACGCATTTCCTACGTAAAATGACACGAGTAATCGAACTGTGCTGGCAGAATTCAAATCCGAGCCTCCGTTCCTCTGGAATTCCCTAAAATGTATGAAAACATGTTTTACAGTATTCTGGCTCCCAGGATCGCTATCAGGAAATGGAAGCAAGCATATCCTACGTAAAATGACACGAGTAATCGAGTGCTGGCGACAGAATTCAAATCGGAGCATCCGTTCTTCTGGAATTCACTAAAATGTATGAAAACATGTTTTACAGTATTCTGGCTCCCAGTATCGCTATCGGGAAATGAGAACAAGCATTTCCTGCGTAAAATGACACGAGTAATCGAACTGTGTCGGCAGAATTCGAATACGAGCCTCTGTTCCTCTGGAGTTCACTAAAATGTATGAAAACGTGTTTTACAGTATTTTGGCTCCCAGGATCGCTATCAGGAACTGGAAACAAGCATTTCCTACGTAAAATGACACGAGTAATCGAACTGTGCCGACAGAATTCAAATCCGAGCCTCCGTTCCTCTGGAATTCCCTAAAATGTATGAAAACATGTTTTACAGTATTCTGGCTCCCAGGATCGCAATCGGGAAATGAAGACAAGTATTTCCTGCGTAAAATGACACGAGTAATCGAACTGTGCCGGCAGAATTCAAATACGAGCCTCTGTTCCTCTGGGATTCACTAAAATGTATGAAAACGTGTTTTACAGTATTTTGGCTGCCAGGATCGCTATCGGGAAATGAAGACAAGTATTTCCTACGTAAAATGACACGAGTAATCGAACTGTGCCGGCAGAATTCAAATACGAGCCTCTGTTCCTCTGGAATTCACTAAAATGTATGAAAACGTGTTTTACAGTATTTTGGCTCCCAGGATCGCTATCAGGAAATGGAAACAAGTATTCCTACGTAAAATGACACGGCTAATCGAACTGTGCCGGCAGAATTCAAATCCGAGCCTCCGTTCCTCTGGAATTCACAAATATGTATGAAAACGTGTTTTACACAATTTTGGCTCCCAGGATCGCTATCGGGAAATGGGAACAAGCATTTCCTGCGTAAAATGACACGACTAATCGAATGCTGTCGGCAGAATTCAAATCCGAGCCTCCATTCCTCTGGAATTCACAAATATGTATCAAAACGTGTTTTACAGTATTCTGGCTCCCAGGATCGCAATCGCGAAATGAAGACAAGTATTTCCTACGTAAAATGACACGAGTAATCGAACTATGCCGGCAGAATTCAAATCCGAGCCTCTGTTCCTCTGGAATTCACAAATATGTATGAAAACGTGTTTTACAATATTCTGGCTCCCAGGATCGCAATCGGGAAATGAAGACAAGTATTTCCTACGTAAAATGACACGAGTAATCGAACTGTGCCGGCAGAATTCAAATGCGAGCCTCTGTTCCTCTGGAATTCACTAAAATGTATGAAAACGTGTTTTACAGTATTTTGGCTCCCAGTATCGCTATCGGGAAATGAGAACAAGCATTTCCTGCGTAAAATGACACGAGTAATCGAACTGTGTCGGCAGAATTCGAATACGAGCCTCTGTTCCTCTGGAGTTCACTAAAATGTATGAAAACGTGTTTTACAGTATTTTGGCTCCCAGGATCGCTATCAGGAACTGGAAACAAGCATTTCCTACGTAAAATGACACGAGTAATCGAATGCTGGCGGCAGAATTCAAATCGGAGCATCCGTTCCTCTGGAATTCACTAAAATGTATGAAAACATGTTTTACAGTATTCTGGCTCCCAGGATCGCTATCAGGAAATGGAAGCACGCATTTCCTACGTAAAATGACACGAGTAATCGAACTGTGCTGGCAGAATTCAAATCCGAGCCTCCGTTCCTCTGGAATTCCCTAAAATGTATGAAAACATGTTTTACAGTATTCTGGCTCCCAGGATCGCTATCAGGAAATGGAAGCAAGCATATCCTACGTAAAATGACACGAGTAATCGAGTGCTGGCGACAGAATTCAAATCGGAGCATCCGTTCTTCTGGAATTCACTAAAATGTATGAAAACATGTTTTACAGTATTCTGGCTCCCAGTATCGCTATCGGGAAATGAGAACAAGCATTTCCTGCGTAAAATGACACGAGTAATCGAACTGTGTCGGCAGAATTCGAATACGAGCCTCTGTTCCTCTGGAGTTCACTAAAATGTATGAAAACGTGTTTTACAGTATTTTGGCTCCCAGGATCGCTATCAGGAAATGGAAACAAGCATTTCCTACGTAAAATGACACGAGTAATCGAACTGTGCCGACAGAATTCAAATCCGAGCCCCCGTTCCTCTGGAATTCCCTAAAATGTATGAAAACATGTTTTACAGTATTCTGGCTCCCAGGATCGCAATCGGGAAATGAAGACAAGTATTTCCTGCGTAAAATGACACGAGTAATCGAACTGTGCCGGCAGAATTCAAATACGAGCCTCTGTTCCTCTGGGATTCACTAAAATGTATGAAAACGTGTTTTACAGTATTTTGGCTGCCAGGATCGCTATCGGGAAATGAAGACAAGTATTTCCTACGTAAAATGACACGAGTAATCGAACTGTGCCGGCAGAATTCAAATACGAGCCTCTGTTCCTCTGGAATTCACTAAAATGTATGAAAACATGTTTTACAGTATTCTGGCTCCCAGGATCGCTATCAGGAAATGGAAGCACGCATTTCCTACGTAAAATGACACGAGTAATCGAACTGTGCTGGCAGAATTCAAATCCGAGCCTCCGTTCCTCTGGAATTCCCTAAAATGTATGAAAACATGTTTTACAGTATTCTGGCTCCCAGGATCGCTATCAGGAAATGGAAGCAAGCATATCCTACGTAAAATGACACGAGTAATCGAGTGCTGGCGACAGAATTCAAATCGGAGCATCCGTTCTTCTGGAATTCACTAAAATGTATGAAAACATGTTTTACAGTATTCTGGCTCCCAGTATCGCTATCGGGAAATGAGAACAAGCATTTCCTGCGTAAAATGACACGAGTAATCGAACTGTGTCGGCAGAATTCGAATACGAGCCTCTGTTCCTCTGGAGTTCACTAAAATGTATGAAAACGTGTTTTACAGTATTTTGGCTCCCAGGATCGCTATCAGGAAATGGAAACAAGCATTTCCTACGTAAAATGACACGAGTAATCGAACTGTGCCGACAGAATTCAAATCCGAGCCTCCGTTCCTCTGGAATTCCCTAAAATGTATGAAAACATGTTTTACAGTATTCTGGCTCCCAGGATCGCAATCGGGAAATGAAGACAAGTATTTCCTGCGTAAAATGACACGAGTAATCGAACTGTGCCGGCAGAATTCAAATACGAGCCTCTGTTCCTCTGGGATTCACTAAAATGTATGAAAACGTGTTTTACAGTATTTTGGCTGCCAGGATCGCTATCGGGAAATGAAGACAAGTATTTCCTACGTAAAATGACACGAGTAATCGAACTGTGCCGGCAGAATTCAAATACGAGCCTCTGTTCCTCTGGAATTTACTAAAATGTATGAAAACGTGTTTTACAGTATTTTGGCTCCCAGGATCGCTATCAGGAAATGGAAACAAGTATTCCTACGTAAAATGACACGGCTAATCGAACTGTGCCGGCAGAATTCAAATCCGAGCCACCGTTCCTCTGGAATTCACAAATATGTATGAAAACGTGTTTTACACAATTTTGGCTCCCAGGATCGCTATCGGGAAATGGGAACAAGCATTTCCTGCGTAAAATGACACGACTAATCGAATGCTGTCGGCAGAATTCAAATCCGAGCCTCCATTCCTCTGGAATTCACAAATATGTATCAAAACGTGTTTTACAGTATTCTGGCTCCCAGGATCGCAATCGCGAAATGAAGACAAGTATTTCCTACGTAAAATGACACGAGTAATCGAACTATGCCGGCAGAATTCAAATCCGAGCCTCTGTTCTTCTGGAAATCACAAATATGCATGAAAACGTGTTTTACAGTATTTTGGCTCCCAGTATCGCTATCGGGAAATGAGAACAAGCATTTCCTGCGTAAAATGACACGAGTAATCGAACTGTGTCGGCAGAATTCGAATACGAGCCTCTGTTCCTCTGGAGTTCACTAAAATGTATGAAAACGTGTTTTACAGTATCTTGGCTCCCAGGATCGCTATCAGGAAATGGAAGCAAGCATTTCCTACGTAAAATGACACGAGTAATCGAACTGTGCCGGCAGAATTCAAATCCGAGCCTCCGTTCCTCTGGAATTCCCTAAAATGTATGAAAACATGTTTTACAGTATTCTGGCTCCCAGTATCGCTATCGGGAAATGAGAACAAGCATTTCCTGCGTAAAATGACACGAGTAATCGAACTGTGTCGGCAGAATTCGAATACGAGCCTCTGTTCCTCTGGAGTTCACTAAAATGTATGAAAACGTGTTTTACAGTATTTTGGCTCCCAGGATCGCTATCAGGAAATGGAAACAAGCATTTCCTACGTAAAATGACACGAGTAATCGAATGCTGGCGGCAGAATTCAAATCGGAGCATCCGTTCCTCTGGAATTCACTAAAATGTATGAAAACATGTTTTACAGTATTCTGGCTCCCAGGATCGCTATCAGGAAATGGAAGCAAGCATTTCCTACGTAAAATGACACGAGTAATCGAACTGTGCTGGCAGAATTCAAATCCGAGCCTCCGTTCCTCTGGAATTCCCTAAAATGTATGAAAACATGTTTTACAGTATTCTGGCTCCCAGGATCGCTATCAGGAAATGGAAGCAAGCATTTCCTACGTAAAATGACACGAGTAATCGAGTGCTGGCGACAGAATTCAAATCGGAGCATCCGTTCCTCTGGAATTCACTAAAATGTATGAAAACATGTTTTACAGTATTCTGGCTCCCAGGATCGCTATCAGGAAATGGAAGCAAGCATTTCCTACGTAAAATGACACGAGTAATCGAACTGTGCTGGCAGAATTCAAATCCGAGCCTCCGTTCCTCTGGAATTCCCTAAAATGTATGAAAACATGTTTTACAGTATTCTGGCTCCCAGGATCGCTATCAGGAAATGGAAGCAAGCATTTCCTACGTAAAATGACACGAGTAATCGAACTGTGCCGGCAGAATTCAAATCCGAGCCTCCGTTCCTCTGGAATTCCCTAAAATGTATGAAAACATGTTTTACAGTATTCTGGCTCCCAGGATCGCAATCGCGAAATGAAGACAAGTATTTCCTACGTAAAATGACACGAGTAATCGAACTATGCCGGCAGAATTCAAATCCGAGCCTCTGTTCCTCTGGAATTCACAAATATGTATGAAAAC
The DNA here is from genome assembly GCA_910591665.1 of Ectemnius continuus. NCBI lineage: Eukaryota > Metazoa > Arthropoda > Insecta > Hymenoptera > Crabronidae > Ectemnius > Ectemnius continuus. The sequence continues at coordinate 595,945 of CAJUYD010000014.1, read as the reverse complement.
GTGTTTTACAATATTCTGGCTCCCAGGATCGCAATCGGGAAATGAAGACAAGTATTTCCTACGTAAAATGACACGAGTAATCGAACTGTGCCGGCAGAATTCAAATACGAGCCTCTGTTCCTCTGGAATTCACTAAAATGTATGAAAACGTGTTTTACAGTATTTTGGCTCCCAGGATCGCTATCAGGAAATGGGAACAAGCATTTCCTGCGTAAAATGACACGACTAATCGAATGCTGTCGGCAGAATTCAAATCCGAGCCTCCGTTCCTCTGGAATTCACAAATATGTATCAAAACGTGTTTTACAGTATTTTGGCTCCCAGTATCGCTATCGGGAAATGAGAACAAGCATTTCCTGCGTAAAATGACACGAGTAATCGAACTGTGCCGACAGAATTCAAATCCGAGCCTCCGTTCCTCTGGAATTCCCTAAAATGTATGAAAACATGTTTTACAGTATTCTGGCTCCCAGTATCGCTATCGGGAAATGAGAACAAGCATTTCCTGCGTAAAATGACACGAGTAATCGAACTGTGTCGGCAGAATTCGAATACGAGCCTCTGTTCCTCTGGAGTTCACTAAAATGTATGAAAACGTGTTTTACAGTATTTTGGCTCCCAGGATCGCTATCAGGAACTGGAAACAAGCATTTCCTACGTAAAATGACACGAGTAATCGAATGCTGGCGGCAGAATTCAAATCGGAGCATCCGTTCCTCTGGAATTCACTAAAATGTATGAAAACATGTTTTACAGTGTCACGTCCCGGTGGGGCTCGACCGAAGGTCGGGGGCTCTCCGCAACCTATTAGTCGATGTAGTTCCAAGACGCGCTTAGTTTTCAATATTTATTTGCCTCTTTTTCGGGTCAGTCGCGTTCACTAAACTTTAACCCTGGGATGAGGCACTGTTGTAGAGAGTCGAGTAGTCACGACTTACACGGAGGGCACTACTCTGCTTCGCCGAGTTATGATCCTGCCCCGTGCGAGAGAGGTAATCTCACTTGTAGGTAAGTAGTGGTGGTAAGGTCGGTAAGTAGAAAAGGAGTAGGTATGGTAGAATGCGATTAGTTGAGTGGCAATGTCCGATGAGGTAGAAAGTGGACGTACCATATATTGTTGGAATGCCCACAGCTGCTGGCGCGTACCGACGGCGCCTTCCTGTGGTTAATCTGATAAATGTATACTCCGCGGGCTACCTTATCCGTCGCTGGTCTCAAGCGCGGTTACGCAGGGCAGCCTAATAATCGCATCGTGAATGCGTATAAATATAAGGTCAGGTAAAACTTCACCGTCGCTAATGAATAGCGCGATTCTATAAGTTGACTAACCTGTCTCGGTAACAACGAGATAAGAAGAGATAGAATGAACAGGTGTGATAGGTGATATAGGATGATGGTTAGGACTTATTCTATGTTATTACTTATGAGATTCTGGTCATAAGGTATAGACACACTTCAATGGAAATACTGGTTTATTTGTATGCTGATATATAGGTAAGGGTAGAATATGTGAATACGAATATATATGTATATATATGTGTGTGTACGGTATTATTACGCCTGTTTACAGGAGTTCCTGTATCGTGACAGTTGAGGCTGGTGGAACGAATTCGAATATATGTTCGTTACATCCCTGTATCAATTGGGTGACTAACGGATTGCTCTCGATATACCGGGGGACATCGCTCGGTGGTCCAGTCGTCACGGGTACGTAGAACAATCCATTTCCGAATTGATTCCTTGACGGAGGATCGACAGACGGAACAGGGTCTGAATTTACAAGTTCAGGCTCGACCTCGGGGACGACCTGAGGTTCGCCTCCCAACTCACTCGTGGAATCAGTCATAATTTCTGTTTTAACTACGGGCTCCTGGGGTAGCTCGGGCTCCGGTTCGACGTGAGCCGAGACTGGCGAGTACGCGTGCTCGTCTAGATAGGGGTCTACCCTCGGTGCGTAATTTGGTGTGTACGGCTGGTTTTCGGATCGGGTGTTGGTCGGTGGTTTGCGAGCTCCGGCACGCAGGTGGGCATCGACAATCCTTCGAGCTGCCCGAGGGTCGGTCGAACGGGGTGTACGAAAATAGGCATTGTACACCCATTCGTAGAACTCCAGTTCCTCTTGACGTACGTGTTCGTAATAGCGTTCCCTTCTCTCTCTTACGCGTCGCCCTGATCGATGACTTCGTCGGGAAGCTGGACGATGATCAGCGCGACCGGTCGGCGCCATAGCAGCGATCTGTCCTAATGTGTAAGTATGGCCTGGTCGGCGCTGTCAATCAGCGCGTACCCGAAAGGCAGAGCTGAAAGGAGACGATGAAATGCGTAAAAATAACTAGCCATTGCCACCGTAGCGCTAACGGATAGCGCGGTTTTGTTGGCCGGCTCTCGAGTTATTGGTAGTTGAACCACGATAGAACCATGTTCGTAAGAATTGTACGTCGCGGGGATCGGAGCACATTTGGTAGTAGATGTCACCGGTAAAATAGTCGGTAAACGAATGAATTTCGTGTCGTAGGTATATATTGACACGTCCGAATAATGCGTACACTGATAATACATAATCGAAGAATCTCGGAACAATAGATTGACTTAATATTTAACGTGGGCGTCAGTCACGGAGTCTAATCGCGGCTATATTGTCAGAAGTCGACTTACAGTAATCGGTGGTAGCAGCGCAAGGTGTACGATTTGGTGGCTGGGTGCCGTTGTTCTAAGAGCTCTGGTTGTTCAGTAGACTGGTCGGTTGGAGCACTGGAGTTTACGGCTTTTCAGCAGAAGGCTTGCGAGGTACACTGACTCTAGGTTCAGGAGCTTCGAAGCTTTGCTGCCGGTTGCTGGGTGCGCACGATGTAGACTGATGCTACGGCAGTCGCTCCGGGACCTCGCTGGGTCTTCTGGCGGTGGGGACGATGTCGTCCAAGCGGTGGGGAGCCAATCGGTGCGCTCGCCTGAGTCATGTGACTGAGTCCGCGCGGACCTCGGGACTGTTGACGTTGGCGATCCCACGCTCGGCCGCGCGCCTTATCTTATCGCTGGTAGACGAACTGGAGTCCGCTGCGTTATTGAACACCTTCTGAGATAGCGGACTGCAGAACTGTTGATGTTAGTAATATCACACTCGGTGCGTTCCACGCTTATCGCTGGTAGACGAGCTGGAGTCCGCTGCGTTATTGAACACCTTCTGAGATAGCGGACTGCAGAACTGTTGATGTTAGTAATATCACACTCGGTGCGTTCCACGCTTATCGCTGGTAGACGAGCTGGAGCCCGGTACGTTACTCGATACCTCGTACGTGACTCTTGGTCACTCGTCGTGAGAATGGAATGTGTGCTCTGATCGCTAGACGTCTTTCGATCGTCTCTTCGTGAAAACTTAAACGTAGTTACGCGGCGGGTGCACGTGCACCAGATATGATGCGTAGGCTGTGTACGAGTTAGTATTCCTTGAACGGCCCACGATCATTATGAGAGTTGCACAATAAAGCGAATTGTTGCTCCAAATCGATGCTCGTGGCTCGCTAAGGTTGTCTTAATAAATTATATCGCAGTTACTTCTAATGGCGTTCCCAAACATTTGGTTCGACTTGGCTCGGTCCTTGTGTCAGATGGTTAATGTCAGTTGTCAATGTTAATAGACATTGGCAAGAGGCGGAGTAGAATTTAGACGGCTCGCGAATTTGTTGCTTCGGCCTGGGATTGAACTCGCGACACTTTCGTTACTTAGCTTTAGGAAGGTGAAAGAAGGTGGCTGCGAAAAAATATGTTCCCTCGGCTCGGAATCGAACTCGGGACAGTCGCAATGCGAGTCGTGTGCCTTAGCCAACTCGGCTATCTTGGCTTGCTTGTAAAGGAAGGCAAGATAGTTGCTCTTGAGTCAACTCCAAATGTTTAAGTTCGAATACCGTTAATTGTAATTAATAGATTTGTGGTGAGATATCGTAATACAGAGTGGTTATGATAGTATGGTACTCTTGAACATTCGGTTCTAACGTAATACATGTGTCATGTCGGAAGGACAGTTATTAAAAGATAATGTTAATAGACAATTGTCAAAGATGAACGTCAATTGGCATTGTCGGGACCGCGCGTCGATTCTTGGCATATTCTGGTCGTTTCGGGACCTTTGGTGGTTACGAACAGGTTTAAACAGAGTAGCCAGGGTTAGGTCGGGGTTGGCGGTTTTCCAGGAATATTGGGTATTGTGGTCGCCCTACAGCGGGCCATCCGAGCTGCCAAGGCCCGTGCCTGGGACGAGCTCGTCGCCACCCTGGATGGAGATCCGTGGGGGCGCCCGTACAAAATCGTCATGGGACGATTGCGTCCCTGGGCGCCCCCCACGACGGAGCTTCTGGACCCCCATGTCCTCGACCGGGTGGTGGATACTCTGTTTCCTGCTGGAGCAGAGGACCCCGCCCCCGGTCGGCCTCCCCCACACTTTGTGTGGGACGAGGCCACTATGGGGGTCAGTGGCGACGAGCTCGGCGCGGCGGTGACGCGTCTCGCGGCCCGCGCGAACAAAGCGCCGGGCCCGGACGGCATCCCGGGCAGGGCCTTGGCCATGGCCATGGGCGTCCTGGTCCCGCGCCTCGGGCAGCTTTTCAACAGCTGTCTGAGGCGCGGTAGGTTCCCCCGCTGCTGGAAGCGGGCGCGGATGGTCCTCATCCGGAAGGAAGGGCGGCCCGCGGACTCTCCCTCCGCGTACCGGCCCATATGCTTGTTGGACGAGGCGGGCAAGCTCTTTGAAAGAGTGATTGCCAACCGCCTCGTCCGGCACCTGTCGGCGACAGGGCCGGACCTCGACGACGGGCAGTTCGGCTTCCGTCAGGGACGATCGACGTTAGACGCGATTAAGCGTCTGAGATCCCTGACGGAGTCGGCTGCAACCCGGGGCAGGGTGTGCATCGCTATATCGCTGGATATAGTTAATGCTTTTAACACCCTGCCCTGGTGGGTCATCAGGGAGGCGCTCGAGTACCATCGAGTGCCCCCTGAGTTACGGGCCGTCGTCGGGGATTACCTCGCCGGCAGGAGCATCAGCTTCATGGGCCGGTCGCAGGAGTACGAGAGGGAGACGTACGCCGGGGTCCCGCAGGGGTCCGTTTTGGGCCCCCTGTTGTGGGACCTCGGCTACGATTACGTCCTGCGGGCTGCACTCCCCGCTGACGCCACCATGATCTGCTATGCAGACGACACACTGGTGGTAGTCAGCGGGGAGGATGGGACGAGGACCATCCGCGTGGCAGAGATGGCGGTGGCCTGTGCCGTCGCCCGAATCCACCGACTGGGCCTTCGGGTGGCCCCGCAGAAGACCGAGGCGATCTGGTTTTACGATCGCCAACGGTCCGCGGGGCCGCCCGCCCAGCGGTGGATTGCGGTGGGAGAGACCCGCGTCCAGGTGCGGGATACAATGAAGTATCTCGGACTCACCCTGGACGGCCTCTGGCGCTTTAACGAGCACTTCGACCGGCTTATCCCCCGAGTTGAGAAGGCGGCGGGCGCTTTAGGACGCCTGCTGCCCAACATCGGGGGACCGTGGGAGGGGGTCCGACGCCTATACGCGGGAGTCGTCCGTTCCATGCTGCTCTACGGAGCACCAGTCTGGGCGGACGACCTGGCGGCCAGTCGGCGCAATTGTACCCTGTTATTCAGGGTGCAGCGTCGGATGGCCGTCAGGGTCGTGCGAGGTTATCGCACGATCTCCCTGGCGTCGGCCACTCTATTAGCGAGGTTTCCGCCCCTAGACATCCTGGCGATGGGGGACGCGAGGACCTATTCGGGTCTTCGCGTCCTCCGCGAAGGGGGCGGAATACCCACGGAGCGGGCGGTCGAGGAGTTGAAGCGCCAGACCCGACGGTTCGTTGTCGAGATGTGGCGGGAGAGGCTGGAAGATCCAGCCAACGCCCGCCACAGAGCCGTCGGGGCGATTCTCCCGAGCCTCGAGGCTTGGGTGAGTCGCGGCAGGGGACAACTCTCCTACCGCGCGACGCAGGTGCTTACCGGGCACGGCTGCTTCGGCGAGTACCTGCGTCGCATCGGGAAGGAGGCGACGGCACAGTGCCACCATTGTGACGGGGACCAGGACACGGCGCAACACACCCTCCAGTATTGCGGGGCCTGGAGGGAGCAGCGCCGGGTCCTGGTCCGGTATATCGGAAGGGACCTCTCGCTGCCGACGGTCATCCGACAGATCCTCGGCAGCCAGAGGTCGTGGAGAGCCTTCCTCGCCTTCTGCGAGGAAGTGCTCTCCCTGAAGGAGGAGGCGGAGCGGCGGCGGGAGCGAACGGACCCCTTCCGTTTGGCGAGGGCCCGTCCCCGCCGCCGCCCCGCACGGGGGGATGCCGCTCCCCCCGACTAAGTTTGGCGGCCCGGACCCGCCGGTGGTGTTTTTGCTGCCGGTGGGCCGGGCACGCGCCAAGGGGCCGCGAGGCGACAGAGTGGTGGCTCTGTCGCCTCCGCAAAGCGGCCCCGAGGCGGGGCGGGACGTGTAGTGGTCGCACGTCCCGCCCGGGAGGAGAAGGTTAGTAGTGCGGGAGGCACGTTTCCCTCCTCCTTCGCCGCTGGCGAAGGAGTGTGGCGAGACGTGTCTCCCCGCGAGTAGTGGGGGACGCCTCCCTCTCTCGTGAAAGCGAGAGAGTGGATGGCCACTCCCCCACCACGAGACGTGCCCCCAATTGGGGGCGGGCGCGGGGCGGCACCGGTCGTGTTCTTCCAGAGTTCCCGGTGTCGCCCCAGTAAGCGCCGAGGATGGCCACCGTGGGGTTTTAGCCGGTAAGAGTCCGGCACTACCCCGTCGCCCCCACCAGGGCGGCGGGGTGTCCATGAGGATTTCCCCACGAAAAAAAAAAAAAAAAAAAAAAGGAATATTGGGTATTTCCCCTTCGATGGTGTCCCGCCTTGTCGTGGCGGAGGGGCTTGCGTGGGGCAATGATCCTGAGAGCTATGCCGGCGGGGACTCGTTCCCTGGCAGGTACTACCATGCCGGATTGGTCTCAGGGGAGCCTCCAGACTAAGAGGACACCAAGCACACATACACACACTTCACATTTACACATACACATACACTTACACTCACACGATTCGGGATCTCGTTGCGGTGCCGTTCTCCCTGGCTGGGGGGATGGTCGGCCGTATTGCCGCGGTGGTACCACGGGAGGGTACAGGAGATAAACCGGGTTAGGCACTCCCGGGCCGCTCCCTAGTACAGGTGCCCGAACCCCGTCTAACCAACGGGGAGGCTGCACTATCAGGGGCGAATAATCTCGGGGCGGGTTGTAGTGCCGGTTGGTGACCGGATGGGACCCTGCAGCTCGCTCCGGGGGGCTCTCCCGAGGCCACCCGTGGATGCCGTAAAAAAGCTTAGCCGCCGCGGCGGTGCGGCCGGCCCCTCCTCGTTTCGGGGGTTCGGATTTTCTCGCGCGAGATCCCGTTTCAGCACACTATCGCACACACACATACAAACATACACACTCACGCACTCACATATTTAGACGTTTGATTGGGAGGATTTAAATATGGACGGTAAAAATACAGCAACTAGTTCTGAAAAGTGCCGCAAAGACGAAGTGGAGGTTCCCAGCTCCAATGAGGTAGGAGAGGAGTGTGGTAGCGCGGCTACCCCCTCCGTTAGCGGAATGGGGCCGCCTGCGACCCCCTCCGCTCAAAAAAAGAAATCGAGACGCGTGGTCATCCGGCCCACGGAGGACAGCGCGGGCGAGTCCGATGATTCGGACTCGTCCGCCGCCTCTGTGGCGACGGTGACCGAGAGGGCCGTGTCGGGCTGTTCGGTGGTCTTGAGCCGCCTGCCCGACGCGGTCCTCTCCCAACGCGCCTCGGCGACGTCGGTCGCTTCCGCCGGCGGGGGGTCCGATGCCTCGATGGCTTCGGCCTCCTCCCGGCCTGGGAGCTCCCGGCGGAAGAGAGGGCCCCCATCCGCGGAGGAGGGCGCCGTGTCGGCACAGGCGAAGAAACGCCTGGTCGACGCGGCGCCCGAGGGGAGCGAGCCCGAGGCGGGGCAGCCTTCTGGCGGCTCGGGGTCCGGGCAACCGCCAGCCCTGGGCAGTCCTGCGACGAAACGCAGGAGGGGCGCGGCTCAGGCTCTGAAGAGGGAGGCTGAGCTGGCGCGGAAGCTCCGAGTGAGCTCGACCGCGGATGTGGGTGCCCACATCATTGAGGCGATGGACGTGGTGCGTCACCTGGCGACCACCTCGACCCGCCTCAAGGGCACCTACAAACGTAGGTTCCGCCTGGCGGCCCAGGATGCGACCGTGGCGGCGACGGAGTTGGCAGCCAGGGCCAACTCCGACGGGGAAGGAGCCTTCCTCAGGGCCGAAAATCGGCGTCTGAGGGCCAGGATTGCCGACCTCGAGGGGGAGACTCTCTCCCTCTCGAGGAAGGTGGACCTCCTGGGCCGCCAGGGGGCGGGACCCTCGGGCGCCGCGGCGACGGCACAGTGCGCCCCCAGCGATGGCCCCGTCGGCCTCGCTCTCCAAGAGAGAGTGATGGCCCAGATCGGGGCTCTCGTGGAGGCCAAGCTGACCCGCTTCAGGGAGGAGCTCTTCCCTGGGCGGGCGGTGAGGCCTCCATTGGGGGTGAAGGCGACGGCTCGGGCGGGTGGGTGTGAGCCCGTCCAAGCCGCCGCTTCTTCCGCGGAGGCTCCGGCGGTGGACGGTACAGTCCGCCGCCGGAAGAGGAAGCGGAAGAAGAAGGGGAAGAAGGGAGGGGCGGCAGCCGAGGCTGTCCAGCCACCCGGGGGCTCTCCGAGCGCCGGAGGGTCCCCCAAACCTTCCCAGCCCGCACCTCCCACGCAGGGAGAAACGTGGGCGAAGGTGGTGGGGAGGAAGGCCAAGCGCGAGGCCGCGCCGAAGCCACCGCCAGCCCCGCCAGCCGGAGCGGTCGCGAAGGCGACGAAGCTCATTCCTGGACGCCCTCCGAAGACCGCGGCGGTAACGCTCACGGTCTCGGAGGGGTCCAGGCTGACGTACGCCGAGGCGATGTCCCGGGCACGCGAGCGCATCAAGCTCGCCGACCTGGGCATCGCCGAGGTAAGGCCGAAGCGCGCCGTCACCGGGGGTCTCATCCTCGAGATCCCCGGTGCCGACGGTGCCGCGAAGGCCGACAAGCTGGCGGCGGCGATGGCCGGGATATTTGATGGGACGGAGGCACGGGTTGCCCGTCCCACAAAGAAGGCCGAGCTGAGGGTGACCGGGCTTATTGAGTCGGTCACCGTCGGCGAGGTCGTCTCGGCCATCGCCAAGGACGGAGGCTGCAGGGAGGAGGACGTGACGGCTGGGGAAATCCGGTCGTCCGCCTCCTCCAAGCTTGGCTCCCTCTGGCTGCGGTGCCCTGTCACCGCGGCCAGGAAGGTGGCGCAAGCGGGCCGCGTAGTGGTGGGGTGGACCTCGGTGAAGGTGGAGGCACTGGCTGCACGGCCGCTGCAGTGCTACCGCTGCCTTGAGACGGGGCACGTGCGGCGGCAGTGCAAGTCCGGTGTCGACCGAGGCCGCCGCTGCTACGCGTGCGGCGAGGAGGGGCACAAGGCGGGCGCCTGCAAGGCCGAAAAGCCCCGGTGTCCGCTTTGCGGGGACCTCGGGCGCCCGGCCGACCACCGCCTTGGTGGCACGGCCTGCCGTGCCGCCACACAAAGGGCCGCAAGGCCGACAGTGGCGGACAAGCCGGTGAAGCAACCGGCGGGGAAGGTGCCGCCTGCGAAGGCGCGGGGCGGCAGGGCTGGACGATCGGCCGTTAAGGCCGTGGCCAACGTGCCTGTCGTCCCGCCCTTAAAGGTGGCAGTGGTGGCGGCACCTTCGGCGCCGAAGCCCACACCGGGTCCGGGCGCGGTTGCCCCAGCCAAGCCGGCGGCGGCGGGAGACGGGGCAACACAGGCCCAAGGAGAGGGTGGCTTGGAGGGGGCCATGGACATTGATTAACAATGTACCAACGCCTCCTCCAAGCAAACCTGAACCACTCGCGCAGGGCCCAGGACCTCCTGGTCCAAACCTTGCGCGAGTGGAGAGTCGGCTTGGCAATCGCGGCGGAGCCGTACGTCGTCCCGCCCAATAACCCTAATTGGGTCGGGGGCGCGTGCGGCTCTGTCGCGATCATTATAAATAGGTGGCCCGACTCCCCCCTCTGCTCAGCCCTGGAGCAGGGGCGGGGATTCGCGGCCGTGCAGTGGGGGGACCTCGCGGTGGTGGGGTGTTACATCTCGCCCAACTGCGGCCTCGATGACTTCGAGGCGTACCTGGGTGCGGTCGGTGGGTGCATTTCCCGCACACGGCCGCGCCCGGTACTCGTCCTGGGGGACTTCAACGCTCACGCCCAAGCGTGGGGCAGCCCCCGGGACGACGCAAGGGGCGGGATGTTGCTCGACTGGGCGGCGCAGCACGACCTCCGGTTGGTTAACCGGGGGTCCGTTAGCACGTGCGTGCGGTGGAATGGGGAGTCGATCGTCGATTTGACTTTCGGCTCCCCGGCTGCCGTGCGCCGTGTGTCGGGGTGGCGGGTCGCGGAAGAGCGCGAAACGCTCTCGGACCACCTCTATCTGACGATGGAGGTGGCCGCCGCGCCCGCCGCTCCGGCACGCCGCTCAGCATCGTGCACCCCGGGGGGTGGAGGGCACACCCCATCACCGCGATGGGCGCTTAAGCGCCTCGATCGGGACGCCCTGATGGCGGCAGCGATCGCCGTGGCCTGGCCGGACGGGTCGGGGAACGAGGAGGAGTTTCCCGACCCGGACGCAGGGGCGGAGTGGTTCCGGGGTAGTATGACGTCGGTTTGCGACGTCGCGATGCCCCGGGCCAGGCCGCCGCGCGTCGGCGGGGTGTACTGGTGGTCCCAAGATCTTGCGGCGCTACGCACTGAGTGCGTGCGCCGCCGACGCCGGTACACCCGCGCCCGGAGATGGCGAAATCAGGCTGCGGCGCGGGTGGTCCCGCTGTACGCGGCGTACCGCGAGTCCGTGGTCGCCCTGCAGCGGGCCATCCGAGCTGCCAAGGCCCATGCCTGGGACGAGCTCGTCGCCACCCTGGATGGTGATCCGTGGGGGCGCCCGTACAAAATCGTCATGGGACGATTGCGTCCCTGGGCGCCCCCCACGACGGAGCTTCTGGACCCCCATGTCCTCGACCGGGTGGTGGATACTCTGTTTCCTGCTGGAGCAGAGGACCCCGCCCCCGGTCGGCCTCCCCCACACTTTGTGTGGGACGAGGCCACTATGGGGGTCAGTGGCGACGAGCTCGGCGCGGCGGTGACGCGTCTCGCGGCCCGCGCGAACAAAGCGCCGGGCCCGGACGGCATTCCGGGCAGGGCCTTAGCCATGGCCATGGGCGTCCTGGTCCCGCGCCTCGGGCAGCTTTTCAACAGCTGTCTGAGGCGCGGCAGGTTCCCCCGCTGCTGGAAGCGGGCGCGGATGGTCCTCATCCGGAAGGAAGGGCGGCCCGCGGACTCTCCCTCCGCGTACCGGCCCATATGCTTGCTGGACGAGGCGGGCAAGCTCTTCGAAAGAGTGATTGCCAACCGCCTCGTCCGGCACCTGTCGGCGACAGGGCCGGACCTCGACGACGGGCAGTTCGGCTTCCGTCAGGGACGATCGACGTTAGACGCGATTAAGCGTCTGCGATCCCTGACGGAGTCGGCTGCAACCCGGGGCAGGGTGTGCATCGCTATATCGCTTGATATAGTGAATGCTTTCAACACCCTGCCCTGGTGGGTCATCAGGGAGGCGCTCGAGCACCATCGAGTGCCCCCTGAGTTACGGGCCGTCGTCGGGGACTACCTCGCCGGCAGGAGCATCACCTTCACGGGCCGGTCGCAGGAGTACGAGAGGGAGACGTGCGCCGGGGTCCCGCAGGGGTCCGTTTTGGGCCCCCTGCTATGGGACCTCGGCTACGATTACGTCCTGCGGGCTGCACTCCCCGCTGACGCCACGATGATCTGCTATGCGGACGACACACTCGTGGTAGTCAGCGGGGAGGATGGGACGAGGACCATCCGCGTGGCAGAGATGGCGGTGGCCTGTGCCGTCGCCCGGATCCACCGACTGGGTCTTCGAGTGGCCCCACAGAAGACCGAGGCGATCTGGTTTTACGGTCGCCAACGGTCCGCGGGGCCGCCTGCCCAGCGGTGGATTGCGGTGGGAGAGACCCGCGTCCAGGTGAGAGATACGATGAAGTATCTGGGTCTCACGCTGGACGGCCTCTGGCGCTTTAACGAGCACTTCGACCGGCTTATCCCCCGAGTTGAGAAGGCGGCGGGCGCTTTAGGACGCCTGCTGCCCAACATCGGGGGACCGTGGGAGGGGGTCCGACGCCTATACGCGGGAGTCGTCCGTTCCATGTTGCTCTACGGAGCACCAGTCTGGGCGGACGACCTGGCGGCCAGTCGACGCAATTGTACCCTGTTATTCAGGGTGCAGCGTCGGATGGCCGTCAGGGTCGTGCGAGGATATCGCACGATCTCCCTGGCGTCGGCCACCCTACTAGCGAGGTTTCCGCCCCTAGACATTCTGGCGATGGGGGACGCGAGGACCTATTCGGGTCTTCGCGTCCTCCGCGAAGGGGGCGGAATTCCCACGGAGCGGGCGGTCGAGGAGTTGAAGCGCCAGACCCGACGGTTCGTTGTCGAGATGTGGCGGGAGAGGCTGGAAGATCCAGCCAACGCCCGCCACAGAGCCGTTGGGGCGATTCTCCCGAGCCTCGAGGCTTGGGTGAGTCGCGGCAGAGGGCAACTCTCCTACCGCGCGACGCAGGTGCTTACCGGGCACGGCTGCTTCGGCGAGTACCTGCGTCGCATCGGGAAGGAGGCGACGGCACAGTGCCACCATTGCGACGGGGACCAGGACACGGCGCAACACACCCTCCAGTATTGCAGGGCCTGGAGGGAGCAGCGCCGTGTCCTGGTCCGGTATATCGGAAGGGACCTCTCGCTGCCGACGGTCATCCGACAGATCCTCGGCAGCGAGAGGTCGTGGAGAGCCTTCCTCGCCCTTTGCGAGGAAGTGCTCTCCCTGAAGGAGGAGGCGGAGCGGCGGCGGGAGCGAACGGACCCATTCCGTTTGGGGAGGGCCCGTCCCCGACGCCGCCCCGCACGGGGGGACGCCGTTCCCCCCGACTAAGTTTGACGGCCCGGACCCGCCGGCGGTGGGGTTTTTCACTGCCGGTGGGCCGGGCACGTGCCAAGGGGCCGCGAGGCGACAGAGTGGTGGCTCTGTCGTCTCCGCAAAGCGGCCCCGAGGCGGGGCGGGACGTGTAGTGGTCGCACGTCCCGCCCAGGGGATTGTTAGTAGTGCGGGAGGCACGTTTCCCTCCTCCTTCGCCGCTGGCGAAGGAGTGCGGAGAGACGTGTCTCCCCGCGAGTAGTGGGGGACGCCTCCCTCTCTCGTGAAAGCGAGAGAGTGGATGGCCACTCCCCCACCACGAGACGTGCCCCCAATAGGGGGCGGGCGCGGGGCGGCACCGGTCGTGTTCTTAAAGAGTTCCCGGTGTCGCCCCAGAAAGCGCCGAGGATGGCCACCGTGGGGTTTTAGCCGGTAAGAGTCCGGCACTACCCCGTCGCCCCCACCAGGGCGGCGGGGTGTCCATGAGGATTTCCCCACGAAAAAAAAAAAAAAAAAAAAGGAATATTGGGTATAAAAATATATATATATACTGGTAAGTAAGGTAGACGCGTGAGACGTCACAACAGTATTCTGGCTCCCAGGATCGCTATCAGGAAATGGAAGCAAGCATTTCCTACGTAAAATGACACGAGTAATCGAACTGTGCTGGCAGAATTCAAATCCGAGCCTCCGTTCCTCTGGAATTCCCTAAAATGTATGAAAACATGTTTTACAGTATTCTGGCTCCCAGGATCGCTATCAGGAAATGGAAACAAGTATTCCTACGTAAAATGACACGGCTAATCGAACTGTGCCGGCAGAATTCAAATCCGAGCCTCCGTTCCTCTGGAATTCACAAATATGTATGAAAACGTGTTTTACACAATTTTGGCTCCCAGGATCGCTATCGGGAAATGGGAACAAGCATTTCCTGCGTAAAATGACACGACTAATCGAATGCTGTCGGCAGAATTCAAATCCGAGCCTCCATTCCTCTGGAATTCACAAATATGTATCAAAACGTGTTTTACAGTATTCTGGCTCCCAGGATCGCAATCGCGAAATGAAGACAAGTATTTCCTACGTAAAATGACACGAGTAATCGAACTATGCCGGCAGAATTCAAATCCGAGCCTCTGTTCTTCTGGAAATCACAAATATGCATGAAAACGTGTTTTACAGTATTTTGGCTCCCAGTATCGCTATCGGAAAATGAGAACAAGCATTTCCTGCGTAAAATGACACGAGTAATCGAACTGTGTCGGCAGAATTCGAATACGAGCCTCTGTTCCTCTGGAGTTCACTAAAATGTATGAAAACGTATTTTACAGTATCTTGGCTCCCAGGATCGCTATCAGGAAATGGAAGCAAGCATTTCCTACGTAAAATGACACGAGTAATCGAACTGTGCCGACAGAATTCAAATCCGAGCCTCCGTTCCTCTGGAATTCCCTAAAATGTATGAAAACATGTTTTACAGTATTCTGGCTCCCAGTATCGCTATCGGGAAATGAGAACAAGCATTTCCTGCGTAAAATGACACGAGTAATCGAACTGTGTCGGCAGAATTCGAATACGAGCCTCTGTTCCTCTGGAGTTCACTAAAATGTATGAAAACGTGTTTTACAGTATTTTGGCTCCCAGGATCGCTATCAGGAAATGGAAACAAGCATTTCCTACGTAAAATGACACGAGTAATCGAATGCTGGCGGCAGAATTCAAATCGGAGCATCCGTTCCTCTGGAATTCACTAAAATGTATGAAAACATGTTTTACAGTATTCTGGCTCCCAGGATCGCTATCAGGAAATGGAAGCAAGCATTTCCTACGTAAAATGACACGAGTAATCGAACTGTGCTGGCAGAATTCAAATCCGAGCCTCCGTTCCTCTGGAATTCCCTAAAATGTATGAAAACATGTTTTACAGTATTCTGGCTCCCAGGATCGCTATCAGGAAATGGAAGCAAGCATTTCCTACGTAAAATGACACGAGTAATCGAACTGTGCCGACAGAATTCAAATACGAGCCTCTGTTCCTCTGGAATTCACTAAAATGTATGGAAACGTGTTTTACAGTATTTTGGCTCCCAGGATCGCTATCAGGAAATGGAAACAAGTATTCCTACGTAAAATGACACGGCTAATCGAACTGTGCCGGCAGAATTCAAATCCGAGCCTCCGTTCCTCTGGAATTCACAAATATGTATGAAAACGTGTTTTACACAATTTTGGTTCCCAGGATCGCTATCGGGAAATGGGAACAAGCATTTCCTGCGTAAAATGACACGACTAATCGAATGCTGTCGGCAGAATTCAAATCCGAGCCTCCGTTCCTCTGGAATTCACAAATATGTATCAAAACGTGTTTTACAGTATTCTGGCTCCCAGGATCGCAATCGCGAAATGAAGACAAGTATTTCCTACGTAAAATGACACGAGTAATCGAACTATGCCGGCAGAATTCGAATACGAGCCTCTGTTCCTCTGGAGTTCACTAAAATGTATGAAAACGTGTTTTACAGTATTTTGGCTCCCAGGATCGCTATCAGGAAATGGAAACAAGTATTCCTACGTAAAATGACACGGCTAATCGAACTGTGCCGGCAGAATTCAAATCCGAGCCTCTGTTCTTCTGGAAATCACAAATATGCATGAAAACGTGTTTTACAGTATTTTGGCTCCCAGTACCGCTATCGGGAAATGCGAACAAGCATTTCCTGCGTAAAATGACACGAGTAATCGAACTGTGCCGACAGAATTCAAATCCGAGCCTCCGTTCCTCTGGAATTCCCTAAAATGTATGAAAACATGTTTTACAGTATTCTGGCTCCCAGTATCGCTATCGGGAAATGAGAACAAGCATTTCCTGCGTAAAATGACACGAGTAATCGAACTGTGTCGGCAGAATTCGAATACGAGCCTCTGTTCCTCTGGAGTTCACTAAAATGTATGAAAACGTGTTTTACAGTATTTTGGCTCCCAGGATCGCTATCAGGAACTGGAAACAAGCATTTCCTACGTAAAATGACACGAGTGATCGAATGCTGGCGGCAGAATTCAAATCGGAGCATCCGTTCCTCTGGAATTCACTAAAATGTATGAAAACATGTTTTACAGTATTCTGGCTCCCAGGATCGCTATCAGGAAATGGAAGCACGCATTTCCTACGTAAAATGACACGAGTAATCGAACTGTGCTGGCAGAATTCAAATCCGAGCCTCCGTTCCTCTGGAATTCCCTAAAATGTATGAAAACATGTTTTACAGCATTCTGGCTCCCAGGATCGCTATCAGGAAATGGAAGCAAGCATATCCTACGTAAAATGACACGAGTAATCGAGTGCTGGCGACAGAATTCAAATCGGAGCATCCGTTCTTCTGGAATTCACTAAAATGTATGAAAACATGTTTTACAGTATTCTGGCTCCCAGTATCGCTATCGGGAAATGAGAACAAGCATTTCCTGCGTAAAATGACACGAGTAATCGAACTGTGTCGGCAGAATTCGAATACGAGCCTCTGTTCCTCTGGAGTTCACTAAAATGTATGAAAACGTGTTTTACAGTATTTTGGCTCCCAGGATCGCTATCAGGAAATGGAAACAAGCATTTCCTACGTAAAATGACACGAGTAATCGGACTGTGCCGACAGAATTCAAATCCGAGCCTCCGTTCCTCTGGAATTCCCTAAAATGTATGAAAACATGTTTTACAGTATTCTGGCTCCCAGGATCGCAATCGGGAAATGAAGACAAGTATTTCCTGCGTAAAATGACACGAGTAATCGAACTGTGCCGGCAGAATTCAAATACGAGCCTCTGTTCCTCTGGGATTCACTAAAATGTATGAAAACGTGTTTTACAGTATTTTGGCTGCCAGGATCGCTATCGGGAAATGAAGACAAGTATTTCCTACGTAAAATGACACGAGTAATCGAACTGTGCCGGCAGAATTCAAATACGAGCCTCTGTTCCTCTGGAATTCACTAAAATGTATGAAAACGTGTTTTACAGTATTTTGGCTCCCAGGATCGCTATCAGGAAATGGAAACAAGTATTCCTACGTAAAATGACACGGCTAATCGAACTGTGCCGGCAGAATTCAAATCCGAGCCTCCGTTCCTCTGGAATTCACAAATATGTATGAAAACGTGTTTTACACAATTTTGGCTCCCAGGATCGCTATCGGGAAATGGGAACAAGCATTTCCTGCGTAAAATGACACGACTAATCGAATGCTGTCGGCAGAATTCAAATCCGAGCCTCCATTCCTCTGGAATTCACAAATATGTATCAAAACGTGTTTTACAGTATTCTGGCTCCCAGGATCGCAATCGCGAAATGAAGACAAGTATTTCCTACGTAAAATGACACGAGTAATCGAACTATGCCGGCAGAATTCAAATCCGAGCCTCTGTTCTTCTGGAAATCACAAATATGCATGAAAACGTGTTTTACAGTATTTTGGCTCCCAGTATCGCTATCGGGAAATGAGAACAAGCATTTCCTGCGTAAAATGACACGAGTAATCGAACTGTGTCGGCAGAATTCGAATACGAGCCTCTGTTCCTCTGGAGTTCACTAAAATGTATGAAAACGTGTTTTACAGTATCTTGGCTCCCAGGATCGCTATCAGGAAATGGAAGCAAGCATTTCCTACGTAAAATGACACGAGTAATCGAACTGTGCCGACAGAATTCAAATCCGAGCCTCCGTTCCTCTGGAATTCCCTAAAATGTATGAAAACATGTTTTACAGTATTCTGGCTCCCAGGATCGCTATCAGGAAATGGAAGCAAGCATTTCCTACGTAAAATGACACGAGTAATCGAACTGTGCCGACAGAATTCAAATACGAGCCTCTGTTCCTCTGGAATTCACTAAAATGTATGGAAACGTGTTTTACAGTATTTTGGCTCCCAGGATCGCTATCAGGAAATGGAAACAAGTATTCCTACGTAAAATGACACGGCTAATCGAACTGTGCCGGCAGAATTCAAATCCGAGCCTCCGTTCCTCTGGAATTCACAAATATGTATGAAAACGTGTTTTACACAATTTTGGTTCCCAGGATCGCTATCGGGAAATGGGAACAAGCATTTCCTGCGTAAAATGACACGACTAATCGAATGCTGTCGGCAGAATTCAAATCCGAGCCTCCGTTCCTCTGGAATTCACAAATATGTATCAAAACGTGTTTTACAGTATTCTGGCTCCCAGGATCGCAATCGCGAAATGAAGACAAGTATTTCCTACGTAAAATGACACGAGTAATCGAACTATGCCGGCAGAATTCGAATACGAGCCTCTGTTCCTCTGGAGTTCACTAAAATGTATGAAAACGTGTTTTACAGTATTTTGGCTCCCAGGATCGCTATCAGGAAATGGAAGCAAGCATTTCCTACGTAAAATGACACGAGTAATCGAACTGTGCCGACAGAATTCAAATCCGAGCCTCCGTTCCTCTGGAATTCCCTAAAATGTATGAAAACATGTTTTACAGTATTCTGGCTCCCAGGATCGCTATCAGGAAATGGAAGCAAGCATTTCCTACGTAAAATGACACGAGTAATCGAACTGTGCCGACAGAATTCAAATACGAGCCTCTGTTCCTCTGGAATTCACTAAAATGTATGGAAACGTGTTTTACAGTATTTTGGCTCCCAGGATCGCTATCAGGAAATGGAAACAAGTATTCCTACGTAAAATGACACGGCTAATCGAACTGTGCCGGCAGAATTCAAATCCGAGCCTCCGTTCCTCTGGAATTCACAAATATGTATGAAAACGTGTTTTACACAATTTTGGTTCCCAGGATCGCTATCGGGAAATGGGAACAAGCATTTCCTGCGTAAAATGACACGACTAATCGAATGCTGTCGGCAGAATTCAAATCCGAGCCTCCGTTCCTCTGGAATTCACAAATATGTATCAAAACGTGTTTTACAGTATTCTGGCTCCCAGGATCGCAATCGCGAAATGAAGACAAGTATTTCCTACGTAAAATGACACGAGTAATCGAACTATGCCGGCAGAATTCGAATACGAGCCTCTGTTCCTCTGGAGTTCACTAAAATGTATGAAAACGTGTTTTACAGTATTTTGGCTCCCAGGATCGCTATCAGGAAATGGAAACAAGTATTCCTACGTAAAATGACACGGCTAATCGAACTGTGCCGGCAGAATTCAAATCCGAGCCTCTGTTCTTCTGGAAATCACAAATATGCATGAAAACGTGTTTTACAGTATTTTGGCTCCCAGTATCGCTATCGGGAAATGCGAACAAGCATTTCCTGCGTAAAATGACACGAGTAATCGAACTGTGCCGACAGAATTCAAATCCGAGCCTCCGTTCCTCTGGAATTCCCTAAAATGTATGAAAACATGTTTTACAGTATTCTGGCTCCCAGTATCGCTATCGGGAAATGAGAACAAGCATTTCCTGCGTAAAATGACACGAGTAATCGAACTGTGTCGGCAGAATTCGAATACGAGCCTCTGTTCCTCTGGAGTTCACTAAAATGTATGAAAACGTGTTTTACAGTATTTTGGCTCCCAGGATCGCTATCAGGAACTGGAAACAAGCATTTCCTACGTAAAATGACACGAGTGATCGAATGCTGGCGGCAGAATTCAAATCGGAGCATCCGTTCCTCTGGAATTCACTAAAATGTATGAAAACATGTTTTACAGTATTCTGGCTCCCAGGATCGCTATCAGGAAATGGAAGCACGCATTTCCTACGTAAAATGACACGAGTAATCGAACTGTGCTGGCAGAATTCAAATCCGAGCCTCCGTTCCTCTGGAATTCCCTAAAATGTATGAAAACATGTTTTACAGTATTCTGGCTCCCAGGATCGCTATCAGGAAATGGAAGCAAGCATATCCTACGTAAAATGACACGAGTAATCGAGTGCTGGCGACAGAATTCAAATCGGAGCATCCGTTCTTCTGGAATTCACTAAAATGTATGAAAACATGTTTTACAGTATTCTGGCTCCCAGTATCGCTATCGGGAAATGAGAACAAGCATTTCCTGCGTAAAATGACACGAGTAATCGAACTGTGTCGGCAGAATTCGAATACGAGCCTCTGTTCCTCTGGAGTTCACTAAAATGTATGAAAACGTGTTTTACAGTATTTTGGCTCCCAGGATCGCTATCAGGAAATGGAAACAAGCATTTCCTACGTAAAATGACACGAGTAATCGGACTGTGCCGACAGAATTCAAATCCGAGCCTCCGTTCCTCTGGAATTCCCTAAAATGTATGAAAACATGTTTTACAGTATTCTGGCTCCCAGGATCGCAATCGGGAAATGAAGACAAGTATTTCCTGCGTAAAATGACACGAGTAATCGAACTGTGCCGGCAGAATTCAAATACGAGCCTCTGTTCCTCTGGGATTCACTAAAATGTATGAAAACGTGTTTTACAGTATTTTGGCTGCCAGGATCGCTATCGGGAAATGAAGACAAGTATTTCCTACGTAAAATGACACGAGTAATCGAACTGTGCCGGCAGAATTCAAATACGAGCCTCTGTTCCTCTGGAATTCACTAAAATGTATGAAAACGTGTTTTACAGTATTTTGGCTCCCAGGATCGCTATCAGGAAATGGAAACAAGTATTCCTACGTAAAATGACACGGCTAATCGAACTGTGCCGGCAGAATTCAAATCCGAGCCTCCGTTCCTCTGGAATTCACAAATATGTATGAAAACGTGTTTTACACAATTTTGGCTCCCAGGATCGCTATCGGGAAATGGGAACAAGCATTTCCTGCGTAAAATGACACGACTAATCGAATGCTGTCGGCAGAATTCAAATCCGAGCCTCCATTCCTCTGGAATTCACAAATATGTATCAAAACGTGTTTTACAGTATTCTGGCTCCCAGGATCGCAATCGCGAAATGAAGACAAGTATTTCCTACGTAAAATGACACGAGTAATCGAACTATGCCGGCAGAATTCAAATCCGAGCCTCTGTTCTTCTGGAAATCACAAATATGCATGAAAACGTGTTTTACAGTATTTTGGCTCCCAGTATCGCTATCGGGAAATGAGAACAAGCATTTCCTGCGTAAAATGACACGAGTAATCGAACTGTGTCGGCAGAATTCGAATACGAGCCTCTGTTCCTCTGGAGTTCACTAAAATGTATGAAAACGTGTTTTACAGTATCTTGGCTCCCAGGATCGCTATCAGGAAATGGAAGCAAGCATTTCCTACGTAAAATGACACGAGTAATCGAACTGTGCCGACAGAATTCAAATCCGAGCCTCCGTTCCTCTGGAATTCCTTAAAATGTATGAAAACATGTTTTACAGTATTCTGGCTCCCAGTATCGCTATCGGGAAATGAGAACAAGCATTTCCTGCGTAAAATGACACGAGTAATCGAACTGTGTCGGCAGAATTCGAATACGAGCCTCTGTTCCTCTGGAGTTCACTAAAATGTATGAAAACGTGTTTTACAGTATTTTGGCTCCCAGGATCGCTATCAGGAAATGGAAACAAGCATTTCCTACGTAAAATGACACGAGTAATCGAATGCTGGCGGCAGAATTCAAATCGGAGCATCCGTTCCTCTGGAATTCACTAAAATGTATGAAAACATGTTTTACAGTATTCTGGCTCCCAGGATCGCTATCAGGAAATGGAAGCAAGCATTTCCTACGTAAAATGACACGAGTAATCGAACTGTGCTGGCAGAATTCAAATCCGAGCCTCCGTTCCTCTGGAATTCCCTAAAATGTATGAAAACATGTTTTACAGTATTCTGGCTCCCAGGATCGCTATCAGGAAATGGAAGCAAGCATTTCCTACGTAAAATGACACGAGTAATCGAACTGTGCCGACAGAATTCAAATCCGAGCCTCCGTTCCTCTGGAATTCCTTAAAATGTATGAAAACATGTTTTACAGTATTCTGGCTCCCAGGATCGCTATCAGGAAATGGAAGCAAGCATTTCCTACGTAAAATGACACGAGTAATCGAACTGTGCTGGCAGAATTCAAATCCGAGCCTCCGTTCCTCTGGAATTCCCTAAAATGTATGAAAACATGTTTTACAGTATTCTGGCTCCCAGGATCGCTATCAGGAAATTGAAGCAAGCATTTCCTACGTAAAATGACACGAGTAATCGAACTGTGCCGACAGAATTCAAATCCGAGCCTCCGTTCCTCTGGAATTCCTTAAAATGTATGAAAACATGTTTTACAGTATTCTGGCTCCCAGGATCGCAATCGCGAAATGAAGACAAGTATTTCCTACGTAAAATGACACGAGTAATCGAACTATGCCGGCAGAATTCAAATCCGAGCCTCTGTTCTTCTGGAAATCACAAATATGCATGAAAACGTGTTTTACAGTATTTTGGCTCCCAGTATCGCTATCGGGAAATGAGAACAAGCATTTCCTGCGTAAAATGACACGAGTAATCGAACTGTGTCGGCAGAATTCGAATACGAGCCTCTGTTCCTCTGGAGTTCACTAAAATGTATGAAAACGTGTTTTACAGTATCTTGGCTCCCAGGATCGCTATCAGGAAATGGAAGCAAGCATTTCCTACGTAAAATGACACGAGTAATCGAACTGTGCTGGCAGAATTCAAATCCGAGCCTCCGTTCCTCTGGAATTCCCTAAAATGTATGAAAACATGTTTTACAGTATTCTGGCTCCCAGGATCGCTATCAGGAAATTGAAGCAAGCATTTCCTACGTAAAATGACACGAGTAATCGAACTGTGCCGACAGAATTCAAATCCGAGCCTCCGTTCCTCTGGAATTCCTTAAAATGTATGAAAACATGTTTTACAGTATTCTGGCTCCCAGGATCGCAATCGCGAAATGAAGACAAGTATTTCCTACGTAAAATGACACGAGTAATCGAACTATGCCGGCAGAATTCAAATCCGAGCCTCTGTTCCTCTGGAATTCACAAATATGTATGAAAACGTGTTTTACAATATTCTGGCTCCCAGGATCGCAATCGGGAAATGAAGACAAGTATTTCCTACGTAAAATGACACGAGTAATCGAACTGTGCCGGCAGAATTCAAATACGAGCCTCTGTTCCTCTGGAATTCACTAAAATGTATGAAAACGTGTTTTACAGTATTTTGGCTCCCAGGATCGCTATCAGGAAATGGAAACAAGTATTCCTACGTAAAATGACACGGCTAATCGAACTGTGCCGGCAGAATTCAAATCCGAGCCTCCGTTCCTCTGGAATTCACAAATATGTATGAAAACGTGTTTTACACAATTTTGGCTCCCAGGATCGCTATCGGGAAATGGGAACAAGCATTTCCTGCGTAAAATGACACGACTAATCGAATGCTGTCGGCAGAATTCAAATCCGAGCCTCCATTCCTCTGGAATTCACAAATATGTATCAAAACGTGTTTTACAGTATTCTGGCTCCCAGGATCGCAATCGCGAAATGAAGACAAGTATTTCCTACGTAAAATGACACGAGTAATCGAACTATGCCGGCAGAATTCAAATCCGAGCCTCTGTTCTTCTGGAAATCACAAATATGGATGAAAACGTGTTTTACAGTATTTTGGCTCCCAGTATCGCTATCGGGAAATGAGAACAAGCATTTCCTGCGTAAAATGACACGAGTAATCGAACTGTGTCGGCAGAATTCGAATACGAGCCTCTGTTCCTCTGGAGTTCACTAAAATGTATGAAAACGTGTTTTACAGTATCTTGGCTCCCAGGATCGCTATCAGGAAATGGAAGCAAGCATTTCCTACGTAAAATGACACGAGTAATCGAACTGTGCCGACAGAATTCAAATCCGAGCCTCCGTTCCTCTGGAATTCCCTAAAATGTATGAAAACATGTTTTACAGTATTCTGGCTCCCAGTATCGCTATCGGGAAATGAGAACAAGCATTTCCTGCGTAAAATGACACGAGTAATCGAACTGTGTCGGCAGAATTCGAATACGAGCCTCTGTTCCTCTGGAGTTCACTAAAATGTATGAAAACGTGTTTTACAGTATTTTGGCTCCCAGGATCGCTATCAGGAAATGGAAACAAGCATTTCCTACGTAAAATGACACGAGTAATCGAATGCTGGCGGCAGAATTCAAATCGGAGCATCCGTTCCTCTGGAATTCACTAAAATGTATGAAAACATGTTTTACAGTATTCTGGCTCCCAGGATCGCTATCAGGAAATGGAAGCAAGCATTTCCTACGTAAAATGACACGAGTAATCGAACTGTGCTGGCAGAATTCAAATCCGAGCCTCCGTTCCTCTGGAATTCCCTAAAATGTATGAAAACATGTTTTACAGTATTCTGGCTCCCAGGATCGCTATCAGGAAATGGAAGCAAGCATTTCCTACGTAAAATGACACGAGTAATCGAGTGCTGGCGACAGAATTCAAATCGGAGCATCCGTTCCTCTGGAATTCACTAAAATGTATGAAAACATGTTTTACAGTATTCTGGCTCCCAGGATCGCTATCAGGAAATGGAAGCAAGCATTTCCTACGTAAAATGACACGAGTAATCGAACTGTGCTGGCAGAATTCAAATCCGAGCCTCCGTTCCTCTGGAATTCCCTAAAATGTATGAAAACATGTTTTACAGTATTCTGGCTCCCAGGATCGCTATCAGGAAATGGAAGCAAGCATTTCCTACGTAAAATGACACGAGTAATCGAACTGTGCCGACAGAATTCAAATCCGAGCCTCCGTTCCTCTGGAATTCCCTAAAATGTATGAAAACATGTTTTACAGTATTCTGGCTCCCAGGATCGCTATCGGGAAATGAGAACAAGCATTTCCTGCGTAAAATGACACGAGTAATCGAACTGTGTCGGCAGAATTCGAATACGAGCCTCTGTTCCTCTGGAGTTCACTAAAATGTATGAAAACGTGTTTTACAGTATTTTGGCTCCCAGGATCGCTATCAGGAAATGGAAACAAGCATTTCCTACGTAAAATGACACGAGTAATCGAATGCTGGCGGCAGAATTCAAATCGGAGCATCCGTTCCTCTGGAATTCACTAAAATGTATGAAAACATGTTTTACAGTATTCTGGCTCCCAGGATCGCTATCAGGAAATGGAAGCAAGCATTTCCTACGTAAAATGACACGAGTAATCGAACTGTGCTGGCAGAATTCAAATCCGAGCCTCCGTTCCTCTGGAATTCCCTAAAATGTATGAAAACATGTTTTACAGTATTCTGGCTCCCAGGATCGCTATCAGGAAATGGAAGCAAGCATTTCCTACGTAAAATGACACGAGTAATCGAGTGCTGGCGACAGAATTCAAATCGGAGCATCCGTTCCTCTGGAATTCACTAAAATGTATGAAAACATGTTTTACAGTATTCTGGCTCCCAGGATCGCTATCAGGAAATGGAAGCAAGCATTTCCTACGTAAAATGACACGAGTAATCGAACTGTGCTGGCAGAATTCAAATCCGAGCCTCCGTTCCTCTGGAATTCCCTAAAATGTATGAAAACATGTTTTACAGTATTCTGGCTCCCAGGATCGCTATCAGGAAATGGAAGCAAGCATTTCCTACGTAAAATGACACGAGTAATCGAACTGTGCCGACAGAATTCAAATCCGAGCCTCCGTTCCTCTGGAATTCCTTAAAATGTATGAAAACATGTTTTACAGTATTCTGGCTCCCAGGATCGCAATCGCGAAATGAAGACAAGTATTTCCTACGTAAAATGACACGAGTAATCGAACTATGCCGGCAGAATTCAAATCCGAGCCTCTGTTCCTCTGGAATTCACAAATATGTATGAAAACGTGTTTTACAATATTCTGGCTCCCAGGATCGCAATCGGGAAATGAAGACAAGTATTTCCTACGTAAAATGACACGAGTAATCGAACTGTGCCGGCAGAATTCAAATACGAGCCTCTGTTCCTCTGGAATTCACTAAAATGTATGAAAACGTGTTTTACAGTATTTTGGCTCCCAGGATCGCTATCAGGAAATGGAAACAAGTATTCCTACGTAAAATGACACTGCTAATCGAACTGTGCCGGCAGAATTCAAATCCGAGCCTCCGTTCCTCTGGAATTCACAAATATGTATGAAAACGTGTTTTACACAATTTTGGCTCCCAGGATCGCTATCGGGAAATGGGAACAAGCATTTCCTGCGTAAAATGACACGACTAATCGAATGCTGTCGGCAGAATTCAAATCCGAGCCTCCATTCCTCTGGAATTCACAAATATGTATCAAAACGTGTTTTACAGTATTCTGGCTCCCAGGATCGCAATCGCGAAATGAAGACAAGTATTTCCTACGTAAAATGACACGAGTAATCGAACTATGCCGGCAGAATTCAAATCCGAGCCTCTGTTCTTCTGGAAATCACAAATATGCATGAAAACGTGTTTTACAGTATTTTGGCTCCCAGTATCGCTATCGGGAAATGAGAACAAGCATTTCCTGCGTAAAATGACACGAGTAATCGAACTGTGTCGGCAGAATTCGAATACGAGCCTCTGTTCCTCTGGAGTTCACTAAAATGTATGAAAACGTGTTTTACAGTATCTTGGCTCCCAGGATCGCTATCAGGAAATGGAAGCAAGCATTTCCTACGTAAAATGACACGAGTAATCGAACTGTGCCGACAGAATTCAAATCCGAGCCTCCGTTCCTCTGGAATTCCCTAAAATGTATGAAAACATGTTTTACAGTATTCTGGCTCCCAGTATCGCTATCGGGAAATGAGAACAAGCATTTCCTGCGTAAAATGACACGAGTAATCGAACTGTGTCGGCAGAATTCGAATACGAGCCTCTGTTCCTCTGGAGTTCACTAAAATGTATGAAAACGTGTTTTACAGTATCTTGGCTCCCAGGATCGCTATCAGGAAATGGAAACAAGCATTTCCTACGTAAAATGACACGAGTAATCGAATGCTGGCGGCAGAATTCAAATCGGAGCATCCGTTCCTCTGGAATTCACTAAAATGTATGAAAACATGTTTTACAGTATTCTGGCTCCCAGTATCGCTATCGGGAAATGAGAACAAGCATTTCCTGCGTAAAATGACACGAGTAATCGAACTGTGTCGGCAGAATTCGAATACGAGCCTCTGTTCCTCTGGAGTTCACTAAAATGTATGAAAACGTGTTTTACAGTATTTTGGCTCCCAGGATCGCTATCAGGAAATGGAAACAAGCATTTCCTACGTAAAATGACACGAGTAATCGAATGCTGGCGGCAGAATTCAAATCGGAGCATCCGTTCCTCTGGAATTCACTAAAATGTATGAAAACATGTTTTACAGTATTCTGGCTCCCAGGATCGCTATCAGGAAATGGAAGCAAGCATTTCCTACGTAAAATGACACGAGTAATCGAACTGTGCTGGCAGAATTCAAATCCGAGCCTCCGTTCCTCTGGAATTCCCTAAAATGTATGAAAACATGTTTTACAGTATTCTGGCTCCCAGGATCGCTATCAGGAAATGGAAGCAAGCATTTCCTACGTAAAATGACACGAGTAATCGAGTGCTGGCGACAGAATTCAAATCGGAGCATCCGTTCCTCTGGAATTCACTAAAATGTATGAAAACATGTTTTACAGTATTCTGGCTCCCAGGATCGCTATCAGGAAATGGAAGCAAGCATTTCCTACGTAAAATGACACGAGTAATCGAACTGTGCTGGCAGAATTCAAATCCGAGCCTCCGTTCCTCTGGAATTCCCTAAAATGTATGAAAACATGTTTTACAGTATTCTGGCTCCCAGGATCGCTATCAGGAAATGGAAGCAAGCATTTCCTACGTAAAATGACACGAGTAATCGAACTGTGCCGACAGAATTCAAATCCGAGCCTCCGTTCCTCTGGAATTCCCTAAAATGTATGAAAACATGTTTTACAGTATTCTGGCTCCCAGGATCGCAATCGCGAAATGAAGACAAGTATTTCCTACGTAAAATGACACGAGTAATCGAACTATGCCGGCAGAATTCAAATCCGAGCCTCTGTTCCTCTGGAATTCACAAATATGTATGAAAACGTGTTTTACAATATTCTGGCTCCCAGGATCGCAATCGGGAAATGAAGACAAGTATTTCCTACGTAAAATGACACGAGTAATCGAACTGTGCCGGCAGAATTCAAATACGAGCCTCTGTTCCTCTGGAATTCACTAAAATGTATGAAAACGTGTTTTACAGTATTTTGGCTCCCAGGATCGCTATCAGGAAATGGAAACAAGTATTCCTACGTAAAATGACACGGCTAATCGAACTGTGCCGGCAGAATTCAAATCCGAGCCTCCGTTCCTCTGGAATTCACAAATATGTATGAAAACGTGTTTTACACAATTTTGGCTCCCAGGATCGCTATCGGGAAATGGGAACAAGCATTTCCTGCGTAAAATGACACGACTAATCGAATGCTGTCGGCAGAATTCAAATCCGAGCCTCCGTTCCTCTGGAATTCACAAATATGTATCAAAACGTGTTTTACAGTATTCTGGCTCCCAGGATCGCAATCGCGAAATGAAGACAAGTATTTCCTACGTAAAATGACACGAGTAATCGAACTATGCCGGCAGAATTCAAATCCGAGCCTCTGTTCTTCTGGAAATCACAAATATGCATGAAAACGTGTTTTACAGTATTTTGGCTCCCAGGATCGCTATCAGGAAATGGAAACAAGTATTCCTACGTAAAATGACACGGCTAATCGAACTGTGCCGGCAGAATTCAAATCCGAGCCTCCGTTCCTCTGGAATTCACAAATATGTATGAAAACGTGTTTTACACAATTTTGGCTCCCAGGATCGCTATCGGGAAATGGGAACAAGCATTTCCTGCGTAAAATGACACGAGTAATCGAACCGTGCCGGCCGAATTCAAATCCGAGCCTCCGTTCCTCTGGAATTCACAAATATGTATCAAAACGTGTTTTACAGTATTCTGGCTCCCAGGATCGCAATCGCGAAATGAAGACAAGTATTTCCTACGTAAAATGACACGAGTAATCGAACTATGCCGGCAGAATTCAAATCCGAGCCTCTGTTCTTCTGGAAATCACAAATATGCATGAAAACGTGTTTTACAGTATTTTGGCTCCCAGTATCGCTATCGGGAAATGAGAACAAGCATTTCCTGCGTAAAATGACACGAGTAATCGAACTGTGTCGGCAGAATTCGAATACGAGCCTCTGTTCCTCTGGAGTTCACTAAAATGTATGAAAACGTGTTTTACAGTATCTTGGCTCCCAGGATCGCTATCAGGAAATGGAAGCAAGCATTTCCTACGTAAAATGACACGAGTAATCGAGTGCTGGCGACAGAATTCAAATCGGAGCATCCGTTCCTCTGGAATTCACTAAAATGTATGAAAACATGTTTTACAGTATTCTGGCTCCCAGGATCGCTATCAGGAAATGGAAGCAAGCATTTCCTACGTAAAATGACACGAGTAATCGAACTGTGCTGGCAGAATTCAAATCCGAGCCTCCGTTCCTCTGGAATTCCCTAAAATGTATGAAAACATGTTTTACAGTATTCTGGCTCCCAGGATCGCTATCAGGAAATGGAAGCAAGCATTTCCTACGTAAAATGACACGAGTAATCGAGTGCTGGCGACAGAATTCAAATCGGAGCATCCGTTCCTCTGGAATTCACTAAAATGTATGAAAACATGTTTTACAGTATTCTGGCTCCCAGGATCGCTATCAGGAAATGGAAGCAAGCATTTCCTACGTAAAATGACACGAGTAATCGAACTGTGCTGGCAGAATTCAAATCCGAGCCTCCGTTCCTCTGGAATTCCCTAAAATGTATGAAAACATGTTTTACAGTATTCTGGCTCCCAGGATCGCTATCAGGAAATGGAAGCAAGCATTTCCTACGTAAAATGACACGAGTAATCGAACTGTGCCGACAGAATTCAAATCCGAGCCTCCGTTCCTCTGGAATTCCCTAAAATGTATGAAAACATGTTTTACAGTATTCTGGCTCCCAGGATCGCAATCGCGAAATGAAGACAAGTATTTCCTACGTAAAATGACACGAGTAATCGAACTATGCCGGCAGAATTCAAATCCGAGCCTCTGTTCCTCTGGAATTCACAAATATGTATGAAAACGTGTTTTACAATATTCTGGCTCCCAGGATCGCAATCGGGAAATGAAGACAAGTATTTCCTACGTAAAATGACACGAGTAATCGAACTGTGCCGGCAGAATTCAAATACGAGCCTCTGTTCCTCTGGAATTCACTAAAATGTATGAAAACGTGTTTTACAGTATTTTGGCTCCCAGGATCGCTATCAGGAAATGGAAACAAGTATTCCTACGTAAAATGACACGGCTAATCGAACTGTGCCGGCAGAATTCAAATCCGAGCCTCCGTTCCTCTGGAATTCACAAATATGTATGAAAACGTGTTTTACACAATTTTGGCTCCCAGGATCGCTATCGGGAAATGGGAACAAGCATTTCCTGCGTAAAATGACACGACTAATCGAATGCTGTCGGCAGAATTCAAATCCGAGCCTCCGTTCCTCTGGAATTCACAAATATGTATCAAAACGTGTTTTACAGT
This sequence comes from Ectemnius continuus, assembly GCA_910591665.1. Lineage (NCBI taxonomy): Eukaryota > Metazoa > Arthropoda > Insecta > Hymenoptera > Crabronidae > Ectemnius > Ectemnius continuus. The sequence continues at coordinate 565,291 of CAJUYD010000014.1, read as the reverse complement.
ATTCTGGCTCCCAGGATCGCAATCGCGAAATGAAGACAAGTATTTCCTACGTAAAATGACACGAGTAATCGAACTATGCCGGCAGAATTCAAATCCGAGCCTCTGTTCTTCTGGAAATCACAAATATGCATGAAAACGTGTTTTACAGTATTTTGGCTCCCAGTATCGCTATCGGGAAATGAGAACAAGCATTTCCTGCGTAAAATGACACGAGTAATCGAACTGTGCCGACAGAATTCAAATCCGAGCCTCCGTTCCTCTGGAATTCACTAAAATGTATGAAAACGTGTTTTACAGTATTTTGGCTCCCAGGATCGCTATCAGGAAATGGAAACAAGTATTCCTACGTAAAATGACACGGCTAATCGAACTGTGCCGGCAGAATTCAAATCCGAGCCTCCGTTCCTCTGGAATTCACAAATATGTATGAAAACGTGTTTTACACAATTTTGGCTCCCAGGATCGCTATCGGGAAATGGGAACAAGCATTTCCTGCGTAAAATGACACGACTAATCGAATGCTGTCGGCAGAATTCAAATCCGAGCCTCCGTTCCTCTGGAATTCACAAATATGTATGAAAACGTGTTTTACAATATTCTGGCTCCCAGGATCGCAATCGGGAAATGAAGACAAGTATTTCCTACGTAAAATGACACGAGTAATCGAACTGTGCCGGCAGAATTCAAATACGAGCCTCTGTTCCTCTGGAATTCACTAAAATGTATGAAAACGTGTTTTACAGTATTTTGGCTCCCAGGATCGCTATCAGGAAATGGAAACAAGTATTCCTACGTAAAATGACACGGCTAATCGAACTGTGCCGGCAGAATTCAAATCCGAGCCTCCGTTCCTCTGGAATTCACAAATATGTATGAAAACGTGTTTTACACAATTTTGGCTCCCAGGATCGCTATCGGGAAATGGGAACAAGCATTTCCTGCGTAAAATGACACGACTAATCGAATGCTGTCGGCAGAATTCAAATCCGAGCCTCCGTTCCTCTGGAATTCACAAATATGTATCAAAACGTGTTTTACAGTATTCTGGCTCCCAGGATCGCAATCGCGAAATGAAGACAAGTATTTCCTACGTAAAATGACACGAGTAATCGAACTATGCCGGCAGAATTCAAATCCGAGCCTCTGTTCTTCTGGAAATCACAAATATGCATGAAAACGTGTTTTACAGTATTTTGGCTCCCAGGATCGCTATCAGGAAATGGAAACAAGTATTCCTACGTAAAATGACACGGCTAATCGAACTGTGCCGGCAGAATTCAAATCCGAGCCTCCGTTCCTCTGGAATTCACAAATATGTATGAAAACGTGTTTTACACAATTTTGGCTCCCAGGATCGCTATCGGGAAATGGGAACAAGCATTTCCTGCGTAAAATGACACGAGTAATCGAACCGTGCCGGCAGAATTCAAATCCGAGCCTCCGTTCCTCTGGAATTCACAAATATGTATCAAAACGTGTTTTACAGTATTCTGGCTCCCAGGATCGCAATCGCGAAATGAAGACAAGTATTTCCTACGTAAAATGACACGAGTAATCGAACTATGCCGGCAGAATTCAAATCCGAGCCTCTGTTCTTCTGGAAATCACAAATATGCATGAAAACGTGTTTTACAGTATTTTGGCTCCCAGTATCGCTATCGGGAAATGAGAACAAGCATTTCCTGCGTAAAATGACACGAGTAATCGAACTGTGTCGGCAGAATTCGAATACGAGCCTCTGTTCCTCTGGAGTTCACTAAAATGTATGAAAACGTGTTTTACAGTATCTTGGCTCCCAGGATCGCTATCAGGAAATGGAAGCAAGCATTTCCTACGTAAAATGACACGAGTAATCGAACTGTGCCGACAGAATTCAAATCCGAGCCTCCGTTCCTCTGGAATTCCCTAAAATGTATGAAAACATGTTTTACAGTATTCTGGCTCCCAGTATCGCTATCGGGAAATGAGAACAAGCATTTCCTGCGTAAAATGACACGAGTAATCGAACTGTGTCGGCAGAATTCGAATACGAGCCTCTGTTCCTCTGGAGTTCACTAAAATGTATGAAAACGTGTTTTACAGTATTTTGGCTCCCAGGATCGCTATCAGGAAATGGAAACAAGCATTTCCTACGTAAAATGACACGAGTAATCGAATGCTGGCGGCAGAATTCAAATCGGAGCATCCGTTCCTCTGGAATTCACTAAAATGTATGAAAACATGTTTTACAGTATTCTGGCTCCCAGGATCGCTATCAGGAAATGGAAGCAAGCATTTCCTACGTAAAATGACACGAGTAATCGAACTGTGCTGGCAGAATTCAAATCCGAGCCTCCGTTCCTCTGGAATTCCCTAAAATGTATGAAAACATGTTTTACAGTATTCTGGCTCCCAGGATCGCTATCAGGAAATGGAAGCAAGCATTTCCTACGTAAAATGACACGAGTAATCGAGTGCTGGCGACAGAATTCAAATCGGAGCATCCGTTCCTCTGGAATTCACTAAAATGTATGAAAACATGTTTTACAGTATTCTGGCTCCCAGGATCGCTATCAGGAAATGGAAGCAAGCATTTCCTACGTAAAATGACACGAGTAATCGAACTGTGCTGGCAGAATTCAAATCCGAGCCTCCGTTCCTCTGGAATTCCCTAAAATGTATGAAAACATGTTTTACAGTATTCTGGCTCCCAGGATCGCTATCAGGAAATGGAAGCAAGCATTTCCTACGTAAAATGACACGAGTAATCGAACTGTGCCGACAGAATTCAAATCCGAGCCTCCGTTCCTCTGGAATTCCCTAAAATGTATGAAAACATGTTTTACAGTATTCTGGCTCCCAGGATCGCAATCGCGAAATGAAGACAAGTATTTCCTACGTAAAATGACACGAGTAATCGAACTATGCCGGCAGAATTCAAATCCGAGCCTCTGTTCCTCTGGAATTCACAAATATGTATGAAAACGTGTTTTACAATATTCTGGCTCCCAGGATCGCAATCGGGAAATGAAGACAAGTATTTCCTACGTAAAATGACACGAGTAATCGAACTGTGCCGGCAGAATTCAAATACGAGCCTCTGTTCCTCTGGAATTCACTAAAATGTATGAAAACGTGTTTTACAGTATTTTGGCTCCCAGGATCGCTATCAGGAAATGGAAACAAGTATTCCTACGTAAAATGACACGGCTAATCGAACTGTGCCGGCAGAATTCAAATCCGAGCCTCCGTTCCTCTGGAATTCACAAATATGTATGAAAACGTGTTTTACAATATTCTGGCTCCCAGGATCGCAATCGGGAAATGAAGACAAGTATTTCCTACGTAAAATGACACGAGTAATCGAACTGTGCCGGCAGAATTCAAATACGAGCCTCTGTTCCTCTGGAATTCACTAAAATGTATGAAAACGTGTTTTACAGTATTTTGGCTCCCAGGATCGCTATCAGGAAATGGAAACAAGTATTCCTACGTAAAATGACACGGCTAATCGAACTGTGCCGGCAGAATTCAAATCCGAGCCTCCGTTCCTCTGGAATTCACAAATATGTATGAAAACGTGTTTTACACAATTTTGGCTCCCAGGATCGCTATCGGGAAATGGGAACAAGCATTTCCTGCGTAAAATGACACGACTAATCGAATGCTGTCGGCAGAATTCAAATCCGAGCCTCCGTTCCTCTGGAATTCACAAATATGTATCAAAACGTGTTTTACAGTATTCTGGCTCCCAGGATCGCAATCGCGAAATGAAGACAAGTATTTCCTACGTAAAATGACACGAGTAATCGAACTATGCCGGCAGAATTCAAATCCGAGCCTCTGTTCTTCTGGAAATCACAAATATGCATGAAAACGTGTTTTACAGTATTTTGGCTCCCAGGATCGCTATCAGGAAATGGAAACAAGTATTCCTACGTAAAATGACACGGCTAATCGAACTGTGCCGGCAGAATTCAAATCCGAGCCTCCGTTCCTCTGGAATTCACAAATATGTATGAAAACGTGTTTTACACAATTTTGGCTCCCAGGATCGCTATCGGGAAATGAGAACAAGCATTTCCTGCGTAAAATGACACGAGTAATCGAACCGTGCCGGCCGAATTCAAATCCGAGCCTCCGTTCCTCTGGAATTCACAAATATGTATCAAAACGTGTTTTACAGTATTCTGGCTCCCAGGATCGCAATCGCGAAATGAAGACAAGTATTTCCTACGTAAAATGACACGAGTAATCGAACTATGCCGGCAGAATTCAAATCCGAGCCTCTGTTCTTCTGGAAATCACAAATATGCATGAAAACGTGTTTTACAGTATTTTGGCTCCCAGTATCGCTATCGGGAAATGAGAACAAGCATTTCCTGCGTAAAATGACACGAGTAATCGAACTGTGTCGGCAGAATTCGAATACGAGCCTCTGTTCCTCTGGAGTTCACTAAAATGTATGAAAACGTGTTTTACAGTATCTTGGCTCCCAGGATCGCTATCAGGAAATGGAAGCAAGCATTTCCTACGTAAAATGACACGAGTAATCGAACTGTGCCGACAGAATTCAAATCCGAGCCTCCGTTCCTCTGGAATTCCCTAAAATGTATGAAAACATGTTTTACAGTATTCTGGCTCCCAGTATCGCTATCGGGAAATGAGAACAAGCATTTCCTGCGTAAAATGACACGAGTAATCGAACTGTGTCGGCAGAATTCGAATACGAGCCTCTGTTCCTCTGGAGTTCACTAAAATGTATGAAAACGTGTTTTACAGTATTTTGGCTCCCAGGATCGCTATCAGGAAATGGAAACAAGCATTTCCTACGTAAAATGACACGAGTAATCGAATGCTGGCGGCAGAATTCAAATCGGAGCATCCGTTCCTCTGGAATTCACTAAAATGTATGAAAACATGTTTTACAGTATTCTGGCTCCCAGGATCGCTATCAGGAAATGGAAGCAAGCATTTCCTACGTAAAATGACACGAGTAATCGAACTGTGCTGGCAGAATTCAAATCCGAGCCTCCGTTCCTCTGGAATTCCCTAAAATGTATGAAAACATGTTTTACAGTATTCTGGCTCCCAGGATCGCTATCAGGAAATGGAAGCAAGCATTTCCTACGTAAAATGACACGAGTAATCGAGTGCTGGCGACAGAATTCAAATCGGAGCATCCGTTCCTCTGGAATTCACTAAAATGTATGAAAACATGTTTTACAGTATTCTGGCTCCCAGGATCGCTATCAGGAAATGGAAGCAAGCATTTCCTACGTAAAATGACACGAGTAATCGAACTGTGCTGGCAGAATTCAAATCCGAGCCTCCGTTCCTCTGGAATTCCCTAAAATGTATGAAAACATGTTTTACAGTATTCTGGCTCCCAGGATCGCTATCAGGAAATGGAAGCAAGCATTTCCTACGTAAAATGACACGAGTAATCGAACTGTGCCGACAGAATTCAAATCCGAGCCTCCGTTCCTCTGGAATTCCCTAAAATGTATGAAAACATGTTTTACAGTATTCTGGCTCCCAGGATCGCAATCGCGAAATGAAGACAAGTATTTCCTACGTAAAATGACACGAGTAATCGAACTATGCCGGCAGAATTCAAATCCGAGCCTCTGTTCCTCTGGAATTCACAAATATGTATGAAAACGTGTTTTACAATATTCTGGCTCCCAGGATCGCAATCGGGAAATGAAGACAAGTATTTCCTACGTAAAATGACACGAGTAATCGAACTGTGCCGGCAGAATTCAAATACGAGCCTCTGTTCCTCTGGAATTCACTAAAATGTATGAAAACGTGTTTTACAGTATTTTGGCTCCCAGGATCGCTATCAGGAAATGGAAACAAGTATTCCTACGTAAAATGACACGGCTAATCGAACTGTGCCGGCAGAATTCAAATCCGAGCCTCCGTTCCTCTGGAATTCACAAATATGTATGAAAACGTGTTTTACACAATTTTGGCTCCCAGGATCGCTATCGGGAAATGGGAACAAGCATTTCCTGCGTAAAATGACACGACTAATCGAATGCTGTCGGCAGAATTCAAATCCGAGCCTCTGTTCTTCTGGAAATCACAAATATGCATGAAAACGTGTTTTACAGTATTTTGGCTCCCAGTATCGCTATCGGGAAATGAGAACAAGCATTTCCTGCGTAAAATGACACGAGTAATCGAACTGTGCCGACAGAATTCAAATCCGAGCCTCCGTTCCTCTGGAATTCACTAAAATGTATGAAAACGTGTTTTACAGTATTTTGGCTCCCAGGATCGCTATCAGGAAATGGAAACAAGTATTCCTACGTAAAATGACACGGCTAATCGAACTGTGCCGGCAGAATTCAAATCCGAGCCTCCGTTCCTCTGGAATTCACAAATATGTATGAAAACGTGTTTTACACAATTTTGGCTCCCAGGATCGCTATCGGGAAATGGGAACAAGCATTTCCTGCGTAAAATGACACGACTAATCGAATGCTGTCGGCAGAATTCAAATCCGAGCCTCCGTTCCTCTGGAATTCACAAATATGTATCAAAACGTGTTTTACAGTATTCTGGCTCCCAGGATCGCAATCGCGAAATGAAGACAAGTATTTCCTACGTAAAATGACACGAGTAATCGAACTATGCCGGCAGAATTCAAATCCGAGCCTCTGTTCTTCTGGAAATCACAAATATGCATGAAAACGTGTTTTACAGTATTTTGGCTCCCAGTATCGCTATCGGGAAATGAGAACAAGCATTTCCTGCGTAAAATGACACGAGTAATCGAACTGTGCCGACAGAATTCAAATCCGAGCCTCCGTTCCTCTGGAATTCCCTAAAATGTATGAAAACATGTTTTACAGTATTCTGGCTCCCAGTATCGCTATCGGGAAATGAGAACAAGCATTTCCTGCGTAAAATGACACGAGTAATCGAACTGTGTCGGCAGAATTCGAATACGAGCCTCTGTTCCTCTGGAGTTCACTAAAATGTATGAAAACGTGTTTTACAGTATTTTGGCTCCCAGGATCGCTATCAGGAACTGGAAACAAGCATTTCCTACGTAAAATGACACGAGTAATCGAATGCTGGCGGCAGAATTCAAATCGGAGCATCCGTTCCTCTGGAATTCACTAAAATGTATGAAAACATGTTTTACAGTATTCTGGCTCCCAGGATCGCTATCAGGAAATGGAAGCAAGCATTTCCTACGTAAAATGACACGAGTAATCGAACTGTGCTGGCAGAATTCAAATCCGAGCCTCCGTTCCTCTGGAATTCCCTAAAATGTATGAAAACATGTTTTACAGTATTCTGGCTCCCAGGATCGCAATCGCGAAATGAAGACAAGTATTTCCTACGTAAAATGACACGAGTAATCGAACTATGCCGGCAGAATTCAAATCCGAGCCTCTGTTCCTCTGGAATTCACAAATATGTATGAAAACGTGTTTTACAATATTCTGGCTCCCAGGATCGCAATCGGGAAATGAAGACAAGTATTTCCTACGTAAAATGACACGAGTAATCGAACTGTGCCGGCAGAATTCAAATACGAGCCTCTGTTCCTCTGGAATTCACTAAAATGTATGAAAACGTGTTTTACAGTATTTTGGCTCCCAGGATCGCTATCAGGAAATGGAAACAAGTATTCCTACGTAAAATGACACGGCTAATCGAACTGTGCCGGCAGAATTCAAATCCGAGCCTCCGTTCCTCTGGAATTCACAAATATGTATGAAAACGTGTTTTACACAATTTTGGCTCCCAGGATCGCTATCGGGAAATGGGAACAAGCATTTCCTGCGTAAAATGACACGACTAATCGAATGCTGTCGGCAGAATTCAAATCCGAGCCTCCATTCCTCTGGAATTCACAAATATGTATCAAAACGTGTTTTACAGTATTCTGGCTCCCAGGATCGCAATCGCGAAATGAAGACAAGTATTTCCTACGTAAAATGACACGAGTAATCGAACTATGCCGGCAGAATTCAAATCCGAGCCTCTGTTCTTCTGGAAATCACAAATATGCATGAAAACGTGTTTTACAGTATTTTGGCTCCCAGTATCGCTATCGGGAAATGAGAACAAGCATTTCCTGCGTAAAATGACACGAGTAATCGAACTGTGTCGGCAGAATTCGAATACGAGCCTCTGTTCCTCTGGAGTTCACTAAAATGTATGAAAACGTGTTTTACAGTATCTTGGCTCCCAGGATCGCTATCAGGAAATGGAAGCAAGCATTTCCTACGTAAAATGACACGAGTAATCGAACTGTGCCGACAGAATTCAAATCCGAGCCTCCGTTCCTCTGGAATTCCCTAAAATGTATGAAAACATGTTTTACAGTATTCTGGCTCCCAGTATCGCTATCGGGAAATGAGAACAAGCATTTCCTGCGTAAAATGACACGAGTAATCGAACTGTGTCGGCAGAATTCGAATACGAGCCTCTGTTCCTCTGGAGTTCACTAAAATGTATGAAAACGTGTTTTACAGTATCTTGGCTCCCAGGATCGCTATCAGGAAATGGAAGCAAGCATTTCCTACGTAAAATGACACGAGTAATCGAACTGTGCCGACAGAATTCAAATCCGAGCCTCCGTTCCTCTGGAATTCCCTAAAATGTATGAAAACATGTTTTACAGTATTCTGGCTCCCAGTATCGCTATCGGGAAATGAGAACAAGCATTTCCTGCGTAAAATGACACGAGTAATCGAACTGTGTCGGCAGAATTCGAATACGAGCCTCTGTTCCTCTGGAGTTCACTAAAATGTATGAAAACGTGTTTTACAGTATTTTGGCTCCCAGGATCGCTATCAGGAACTGGAAACAAGCATTTCCTACGTAAAATGACACGAGTAATCGAATGCTGGCGGCAGAATTCAAATCGGAGCATCCGTTCCTCTGGAATTCACTAAAATGTATGAAAACATGTTTTACAGTATTCTGGCTCCCAGGATCGCTATCAGGAAATGGAAGCAAGCATTTCCTACGTAAAATGACACGAGTAATCGAACTGTGCTGGCAGAATTCAAATCCGAGCCTCCGTTCCTCTGGAATTCCCTAAAATGTATGAAAACATGTTTTACAGTATTCTGGCTCCCAGGATCGCAATCGCGAAATGAAGACAAGTATTTCCTACGTAAAATGACACGAGTAATCGAACTATGCCGGCAGAATTCAAATCCGAGCCTCTGTTCCTCTGGAATTCACAAATATGTATGAAAACGTGTTTTACAATATTCTGGCTCCCAGGATCGCAATCGGGAAATGAAGACAAGTATTTCCTACGTAAAATGACACGAGTAATCGAACTGTGCCGGCAGAATTCAAATCCGAGCCTCTGTTCCTCTGGAATTCACTAAAATGTATGAAAACGTGTTTTACAGTATTTTGGCTCCCAGGATCGCTATCAGGAAATGGAAACAAGTATTCCTACGTAAAATGACACGGCTAATCGAACTGTGCCGGCAGAATTCAAATCCGAGCCTCCGTTCCTCTGGAATTCACAAATATGTATGAAAACGTGTTTTACACAATTTTGGCTCCCAGGATCGCTATCGGGAAATGGGAACAAGCATTTCCTGCGTAAAATGACACGACTAATCGAATGCTGTCGGCAGAATTCAAATCCGAGCCTCCATTCCTCTGGAATTCACAAATATGTATCAAAACGTGTTTTACAGTATTCTGGCTCCCAGGATCGCAATCGCGAAATGAAGACAAGTATTTCCTACGTAAAATGACACGAGTAATCGAACTATGCCGGCAGAATTCAAATCCGAGCCTCTGTTCTTCTGGAAATCACAAATATGCATGAAAACGTGTTTTACAGTATTTTGGCTCCCAGTATCGCTATCGGGAAATGAGAACAAGCATTTCCTGCGTAAAATGACACGAGTAATCGAACTGTGTCGGCAGAATTCGAATACGAGCCTCTGTTCCTCTGGAGCTCACTAAAATGTATGAAAACGTGTTTTACAGTATCTTGGCTCCCAGGATCGCTATCAGGAAATGGAAGCAAGCATTTCCTACGTAAAATGACACGAGTAATCGAACTGTGCCGACAGAATTCAAATCCGAGCCTCCGTTCCTCTGGAATTCCCTAAAATGTATGAAAACATGTTTTACAGTATTCTGGCTCCCAGTATCGCTATCGGGAAATGAGAACAAGCATTTCCTGCGTAAAATGACACGAGTAATCGAACTGTGTCGGCAGAATTCGAATACGAGCCTCTGTTCCTCTGGAGTTCACTAAAATGTATGAAAACGTGTTTTACAGTATTTTGGCTCCCAGGATCGCTATCAGGAACTGGAAACAAGCATTTCCTACGTAAAATGACACGAGTAATCGAATGCTGGCGGCAGAATTCAAATCGGAGCATCCGTTCCTCTGGAATTCACTAAAATGTATGAAAACATGTTTTACAGTATTTTGGCTCCCAGGATCGCTATCAGGAAATGGAAACAAGTATTCCTACGTAAAATGACACGGCTAATCGAACTGTGCCGGCAGAATTCAAATCCGAGCCTCCGTTCCTCTGGAATTCACAAATATGTATGAAAACGTGTTTTACACAATTTTGGCTCCCAGGATCGCTATCGGGAAATGGGAACAAGCATTTCCTGCGTAAAATGACACGAGTAATCGAACTGTGCCGACAGAATTCAAATCCGAGCCTCCGTTCCTCTGGAATTCCCTAAAATGTATGAAAACATGTTTTACAGTATTCTGGCTCCCAGGATCGCTATCAGGAAATGGAAGCAAGCATTTCCTACGTAAAATGACACGAGTAATCGAACTGTGCTGGCAGAATTCAAATCCGAGCCTCCGTTCCTCTGGAATTCCCTAAAATGTATGAAAACATGTTTTACAGTATTCTGGCTCCCAGGATCGCTATCAGGAAATGGAAGCAAGCATTTCCTACGTAAAATGACACGAGTAATCGAGTGCTGGCGACAGAATTCAAATCGGAGCATCCGTTCCTCTGGAATTCACTAAAATGTATGAAAACATGTTTTACAGTATTCTGGCTCCCAGGATCGCTATCAGGAAATGGAAGCAAGCATTTCCTACGTAAAATGACACGAGTAATCGAACTGTGCTGGCAGAATTCAAATCCGAGCCTCCGTTCCTCTGGAATTCCCTAAAATGTATGAAAACATGTTTTACAGTATTCTGGCTCCCAGGATCGCTATCAGGAAATGGAAGCAAGCATTTCCTACGTAAAATGACACGAGTAATCGAACTGTGCCGACAGAATTCAAATACGAGCCTCTGTTCCTCTGGAATTCACTAAAATGTATGGAAACGTGTTTTACAGTATTTTGGCTCCCAGGATCGCTATCAGGAAATGGAAACAAGTATTCCTACGTAAAATGACACGGCTAATCGAACTGTGCCGGCAGAATTCAAATCCGAGCCTCCGTTCCTCTGGAATTCACAAATATGTATGAAAACGTGTTTTACACAATTTTGGCTCCCAGGATCGCTATCGGGAAATGGGAACAAGCATTTCCTGCGTAAAATGACACGACTAATCGAATGCTGTCGGCAGAATTCAAATCCGAGCCTCCGTTCCTCTGGAATTCACAAATATGTATCAAAACGTGTTTTACAGTATTCTGGCTCCCAGGATCGCAATCGCGAAATGAAGACAAGTATTTCCTACGTAAAATGACACGAGTAATCGAACTATGCCGGCAGAATTCGAATACGAGCCTCTGTTCCTCTGGAGTTCACTAAAATGTATGAAAACGTGTTTTACAGTATTTTGGCTCCCAGGATCGCTATCAGGAAATGGAAACAAGTATTCCTACGTAAAATGACACGGCTAATCGAACTGTGCCGGCAGAATTCAAATCCGAGCCTCTGTTCTTCTGGAAATCACAAATATGCATGAAAACGTGTTTTACAGTATTTTGGCTCCCAGTATCGCTATCGGGAAATGCGAACAAGCATTTCCTGCGTAAAATGACACGAGTAATCGAACTGTGCCGACAGAATTCAAATCCGAGCCTCCGTTCCTCTGGAATTCCCTAAAATGTATGAAAACATGTTTTACAGTATTCTGGCTCCCAGTATCGCTATCGGGAAATGAGAACAAGCATTTCCTGCGTAAAATGACACGAGTAATCGAACTGTGTCGGCAGAATTCGAATACGAGCCTCTGTTCCTCTGGAGTTCACTAAAATGTATGAAAACGTGTTTTACAGTATTTTGGCTCCCAGGATCGCTATCAGGAACTGGAAACAAGCATTTCCTACGTAAAATGACACGAGTAATCGAATGCTGGCGGCAGAATTCAAATCGGAGCATCCGTTCCTCTGGAATTCACTAAAATGTATGAAAACATGTTTTACAGTATTCTGGCTCCCAGGATCGCTATCAGGAAATGGAAACAAGTATTCCTACGTAAAATGACACGGCTAATCGAACTGTGCCGGCAGAATTCAAATCCGAGCCTCCGTTCCTCTGGAATTCACAAATATGTATGAAAACGTGTTTTACACAATTTTGGCTCCCAGGATCGCTATCGGGAAATGGGAACAAGCATTTCCTGCGTAAAATGACACGAGTAATCGAGTGCTGGCGACAGAATTCAAATCGGAGCATCCGTTCTTCTGGAATTCACTAAAATGTATGAAAACATGTTTTACAGTATTCTGGCTCCCAGTATCGCTATCGGGAAATGAGAACAAGCATTTCCTGCGTAAAATGACACGAGTAATCGAACTGTGTCGGCAGAATTCGAATACGAGCCTCTGTTCCTCTGGAGTTCACTAAAATGTATGAAAACGTGTTTTACAGTATTTTGGCTCCCAGGATCGCTATCAGGAAATGGAAACAAGCATTTCCTACGTAAAATGACACGAGTAATCGAACTGTGCCGACAGAATTCAAATCCGAGCCTCCGTTCCTCTGGAATTCCCTAAAATGTATGAAAACATGTTTTACAGTATTCTGGCTCCCAGGATCGCAATCGGGAAATGAAGACAAGTATTTCCTGCGTAAAATGACACGAGTAATCGAACTGTGCCGGCAGAATTCAAATACGAGCCTCTGTTCCTCTGGGATTCACTAAAATGTATGAAAACGTGTTTTACAGTATTTTGGCTGCCAGGATCGCTATCGGGAAATGAAGACAAGTATTTCCTACGTAAAATGACACGAGTAATCGAACTGTGCCGGCAGAATTCAAATACGAGCCTCTGTTCCTCTGGAATTCACTAAAATGTATGAAAACGTGTTTTACAGTATTTTGGCTCCCAGGATCGCTATCAGGAAATGGAAACAAGTATTCCTACGTAAAATGACACGGCTTGTCACGTCCCCGCGACTGGCACCACGGGTCCGGCGCACCCGGGGTTCCCCAGCTCAGGGAAGGTCACCCTGTCACAAACCATTTAGCTATAAGCGTTCCTAGATGTAAGGTTTCCTAGATATAAGTATTTGTAATTCTAAGCGTTCTCAGTTCTTATCAACCCGTGGCAAATACGCATTATTGTTGCTAAATCGCAGATAACGAAAACATAGATTGTTTAGTTCTCCTCTGGTTAAATCGCCATGCACTTTTCGGGCGACGTCGCCTTTTCTTTAAAAGGTATAAATCTAAGACTGTAAAGTCGAAAAGCCAGAATCGTGCGCGATAATGTATCCCACGCAGGAAAACGTAAACCATTAAAATACCCTCATATATTGGGCTAGCGTTTGTAATGAAGACAAAGATCGAAATATCAAAGCACTTGTGAATAAGAAAGAACATGCGATACTTACCGTCGGAACACTAGCGACACCTATAAAATGCGTTATAACAGATAAACATATTTGTACTTACCTGCACTTCCCGCTGGAACTGCAGCGCCACCTAGAAAAAGCGTTAGTATCTATTAGCATAGTTGTAAGATACATGTACAGTTTGAATTTCCCGCCGATAGTCAGTAAGTTGCGATAGAGTAAGTATTAGTACGTTTGAATTTCCCGCGCAAGGCAGCGAGCCTTTGAACGTTTGAATTTCCCGCCGTTAGTACAGTGCGACAGAACAGATATTACAGTATTCGAATTTAGCGCCCAAGGCAACGAGCCTTCCGCACGTTTGAACTTCCCGCCGAGATGGCGCCAACGTCGAGCGCCCGGGGAAGCGAGCGCTCGCCGGCTTATAAGGCGGCGTGCCACGCCGAGTCAGTCAGTCGGGCTCCGCGCCGAGTGGAGACCAGAGCTCAGGCAGCGTGTCCGCTCCTTAGATCTGGGATCCTGGCAAAGAGCCTTGACCACTGCCACCGCTCCGGCAGCGTTTATCCGCTCCGGCAGCGAAGCAGGTTATCCCTAACGTAGTCCAGTCGGACTCCGCGATGAGTGGAGACCAGACCTCAGGCAGCGTGTCCGCTCCTTAGATCTGGAATCCTATCAACGAGTCTTGACCACTGCCACCGCTCCGGCAGCGTCCACCCGCTCCGGCAGCGAAGCAGCATTCCTCCGCGATATCAGGTTAGATTGTTACTATTAATGTTAAGTGTAGGATTAATGACCGATTCGATTGTTAGTTAAAATGCGATAGTGTACAGTAGATTCATACTTCGGGAAACATGTATTCGTCTTACTATAGTTCGGTTCATTTGTAATGTAATGTAGTCATGCACTCGATATAGTTAGTATTGCTCTCGCTACATTCTATTCGCGTCTTCTCCATTCGTGTATTCAAATGCTCCAATGTACATGGAGTTTCAATAAATGAGTTTTGTTTGTTCTTATCGGTAGTCTTCATCACTTCTTGACCCTCTCTCAATCCCTGCGCTCGGTATTCGCCCTGTAGGCTCTAGCCGCTCGGAGTCTACGATATTTTATGAGATATTCGATATTGGTAATTCCTGTGGGATAGCGAAGGCCCACAGAGACGTTACATTAGAAGGTCGCTAACAGCGCTGGGGTGACGAGGCCCCGCTGAGACGCGACATTACAAATTGGTGACTACTGCGGTGGGATAACAAATATCCACCGAAACGTCACATACAAATTGGTGACAGCGGTGGGATAACAAATATCCACCGAAACGTCACAGGCTAATCGAACTGTGCCGGCAGAATTCAAATCCGAGCCTCCGTTCCTCTGGAATTCACAAATATGTATGAAAACGTGTTTTACACAATTTTGGCTCCCAGGATCGCTATCGGGAAATGGGAACAAGCATTTCCTGCGTAAAATGACACGACTAATCGAATGCTGTCGGCAGAATTCAAATCCGAGCCTCCATTCCTCTGGAATTCACAAATATGTATCAAAACGTGTTTTACAGTATTCTGGCTCCCAGGATCGCAATCGCGAAATGAAGACAAGTATTTCCTACGTAAAATGACACGAGTAATCGAACTATGCCGGCAGAATTCAAATCCGAGCCTCTGTTCTTCTGGAAATCACAAATATGCATGAAAACGTGTTTTACAGTATTTTGGCTCCCAGTATCGCTATCGGGAAATGAGAACAAGCATTTCCTGCGTAAAATGACACGAGTAATCGAGTGCTGGCGACAGAATTCAAATCGGAGCATCCGTTCTTCTGGAATTCACTAAAATGTATGAAAACATGTTTTACAGTATTCTGGCTCCCAGTATCGCTATCGGGAAATGAGAACAAGCATTTCCTGCGTAAAATGACACGAGTAATCGAACTGTGTCGGCAGAATTCGAATACGAGCCTCTGTTCCTCTGGAGTTCACTAAAATGTATGAAAACGTGTTTTACAGTATTTTGGCTCCCAGGATCGCTATCAGGAAATGGAAACAAGCATTTCCTACGTAAAATGACACGAGTAATCGAACTGTGCCGACAGAATTCAAATCCGAGCCTCCGTTCCTCTGGAATTCCCTAAAATGTATGAAAACATGTTTTACAGTATTCTGGCTCCCAGGATCGCAATCGGGAAATGAAGACAAGTATTTCCTGCGTAAAATGACACGAGTAATCGAACTGTGCCGGCAGAATTCAAATACGAGCCTCTGTTCCTCTGGGATTCACTAAAATGTATGAAAACGTGTTTTACAGTATTTTGGCTGCCAGGATCGCTATCGGGAAATGAAGACAAGTATTTCCTACGTAAAATGACACGAGTAATCGAACTGTGCCGGCAGAATTCAAATACGAGCCTCTGTTCCTCTGGAATTCACTAAAATGTATGAAAACGTGTTTTACAGTATTTTGGCTCCCAGGATCGCTATCAGGAAATGGAAACAAGTATTCCTACGTAAAATGACACGGCTAATCGAACTGTGCCGGCAGAATTCAAATCCGAGCCTCCGTTCCTCTGGAATTCACAAATATGTATGAAAACGTGTTTTACACAATTTTGGCTCCCAGGATCGCTATCGGGAAATGGGAACAAGCATTTCCTGCGTAAAATGACACGACTAATCGAATGCTGTCGGCAGAATTCAAATCCGAGCCTCCGTTCCTCTGGAATTCACAAATATGTATCAAAACGTGTTTTACAGTATTCTGGCTCCCAGGATCGCAATCGCGAAATGAAGACAAGTATTTCCTACGTAAAATGACACGAGTAATCGAACTATGCCGGCAGAATTCAAATCCGAGCCTCTGTTCTTCTGGAAATCACAAATATGCATGAAAACGTGTTTTACAGTATTTTGGCTCCCAGTATCGCTATCGGGAAATGAGAACAAGCATTTCCTGCGTAAAATGACACGAGTAATCGAACTGTGTCGGCAGAATTCGAATACGAGCCTCTGTTCCTCTGGAGTTCACTAAAATGTATGAAAACGTGTTTTACAGTATTTTGGCTCCCAGGATCGCTATCAGGAAATGGAAACAAGCATTTCCTACGTAAAATGACACGAGTAATCGAACTGTGCCGGCAGAATTCAAATACGAGCCTCTGTTCCTCTGGAATTCACTAAAATGTATGAAAACGTGTTTTACAGTATTTTGGCTCCCAGGATCGCTATCAGGAAATGGAAACAAGTATTCCTACGTAAAATGACACGGCTAATCGAACTGTGCCGGCAGAATTCAAATCCGAGCCTCCGTTCCTCTGGAATTCACAAATATGTATGAAAACGTGTTTTACACAATTTTGGCTCCCAGGATCGCTATCGGGAAATGGGAACAAGCATTTCCTGCGTAAAATGACACGACTAATCGAATGCTGTCGGCAGAATTCAAATCCGAGCCTCCATTCCTCTGGAATTCACAAATATGTATCAAAACGTGTTTTACAGTATTCTGGCTCCCAGGATCGCAATCGCGAAATGAAGACAAGTATTTCCTACGTAAAATGACACGAGTAATCGAACTATGCCGGCAGAATTCAAATCCGAGCCTCTGTTCTTCTGGAAATCACAAATATGCATGAAAACGTGTTTTACAGTATTTTGGCTCCCAGTATCGCTATCGGGAAATGAGAACAAGCATTTCCTGCGTAAAATGACACGAGTAATCGAACTGTGTCGGCAGAATTCGAATACGAGCCTCTGTTCCTCTGGAGTTCACTAAAATGTATGAAAACGTGTTTTACAGTATCTTGGCTCCCAGGATCGCTATCAGGAAATGGAAGCAAGCATTTCCTACGTAAAATGACACGAGTAATCGAACTGTGCCGACAGAATTCAAATCCGAGCCTCCGTTCCTCTGGAATTCCCTAAAATGTATGAAAACATGTTTTACAGTATTCTGGCTCCCAGTATCGCTATCGGGAAATGAGAACAAGCATTTCCTGCGTAAAATGACACGAGTAATCGAACTGTGTCGGCAGAATTCGAATACGAGCCTCCGTTCCTCTGGAGTTCACTAAAATGTATGAAAACGTGTTTTACAGTATTTTGGCTCCCAGGATCGCTATCAGGAAATGGAAACAAGCATTTCCTACGTAAAATGACACGAGTAATCGAATGCTGGCGGCAGAATTCAAATCGGAGCATCCGTTCCTCTGGAATTCACTAAAATGTATGAAAACATGTTTTACAGTATTCTGGCTCCCAGGATCGCTATCAGGAAATGGAAGCAAGCATTTCCTACGTAAAATGACACGAGTAATCGAACTGTGCTGGCAGAATTCAAATCCGAGCCTCCGTTCCTCTGGAATTCCCTAAAATGTATGAAAACATGTTTTACAGTATTCTGGCTCCCAGGATCGCTATCAGGAAATGGAAGCAAGCATTTCCTACGTAAAATGACACGAGTAATCGAGTGCTGGCGACAGAATTCAAATCGGAGCATCCGTTCCTCTGGAATTCACTAAAATGTATGAAAACATGTTTTACAGTATTCTGGCTCCCAGGATCGCTATCAGGAAATGGAAGCAAGCATTTCCTACGTAAAATGACACGAGTAATCGAACTGTGCTGGCAGAATTCAAATCCGAGCCTCCGTTCCTCTGGAATTCCCTAAAATGTATGAAAACATGTTTTACAGTATTCTGGCTCCCAGGATCGCTATCAGGAAATGGAAGCAAGCATTTCCTACGTAAAATGACACGAGTAATCGAACTGTGCCGACAGAATTCAAATCCGAGCCTCCGTTCCTCTGGAATTCCCTAAAATGTATGAAAACATGTTTTACAGTATTCTGGCTCCCAGGATCGCAATCGCGAAATGAAGACAAGTATTTCCTACGTAAAATGACACGAGTAATCGAACTATGCCGGCAGAATTCAAATCCGAGCCTCTGTTCCTCTGGAATTCACAAATATGTATGAAAACGTGTTTTACAATATTCTGGCTCCCAGGATCGCAATCGGGAAATGAAGACAAGTATTTCCTACGTAAAATGACACGAGTAATCGAACTGTGCCGGCAGAATTCAAATCCGAGCCTCCGTTCCTCTGGAATTCCCTAAAATGTATGAAAACATGTTTTACAGTATTCTGGCTCCCAGGATCGCAATCGCGAAATGAAGACAAGTATTTCCTACGTAAAATGACACGAGTAATCGAACTATGCCGGCAGAATTCAAATCCGAGCCTCTGTTCCTCTGGAATTCACAAATATGTATGAAAACGTGTTTTACAATATTCTGGCTCCCAGGATCGCAATCGGGAAATGAAGACAAGTATTTCCTACGTAAAATGACACGAGTAATCGAACTGTGCCGGCAGAATTCAAATACGAGCCTCTGTTCCTCTGGAATTCACTGAAATGTATGAAAACGTGTTTTACAGTATTTTGGCTCCCAGGATCGCTATCAGGAAATGGAAACAAGTATTCCTACGTAAAATGACACGGCTAATCGAACTGTGCCGGCAGAATTCAAATCCGAGCCTCCGTTCCTCTGGAATTCACAAATATGTATGAAAACGTGTTTTACACAATTTTGGCTCCCAGGATCGCTATCGGGAAATGGGAACAAGCATTTCCTGCGTAAAATGACACGACTAATCGAATGCTGTCGGCAGAATTCAAATCCGAGCCTCCGTTCCTCTGGAATTCACAAATATGTATCAAAACGTGTTTTACAGTATTCTGGCTCCCAGGATCGCAATCGCGAAATGAAGACAAGCATTTCCTACGTAAAATGACACGAGTAATCGAACTATGCCGGCAGAATTCAAATCCGAGCCTCTGTTCTTCTGGAAATCACAAATATGCATGAAAACGTGTTTTACAGTATTTTGGCTCCCAGTATCGCTATCGGGAAATGAGAACAAGCATTTCCTGCGTAAAATGACACGAGTAATCGAACTGTGCCGACAGAATTCAAATCCGAGCCTCCGTTCCTCTGGAATTCCCTAAAATGTATGAAAACATGTTTTACAGTATTCTGGCTCCCAGTATCGCTATCGGGAAATGAGAACAAGCATTTCCTGCGTAAAATGACACGAGTAATCGAACTGTGTCGGCAGAATTCGAATACGAGCCTCTGTTCCTCTGGAGTTCACTAAAATGTATGAAAACGTGTTTTACAGTATCTTGGCTCCCAGGATCGCTATCAGGAAATGGAAGCAAGCATTTCCTACGTAAAATGACACGAGTAATCGAACTGTGCCGACAGAATTCAAATCCGAGCCTCCGTTCCTCTGGAATTCCCTAAAATGTATGAAAACATGTTTTACAGTATTCTGGCTCCCAGTATCGCTATCGGGAAATGAGAACAAGCATTTCCTGCGTAAAATGACACGAGTAATCGAACTGTGTCGGCAGAATTCGAATACGAGCCTCTGTTCCTCTGGAGTTCACTAAAATGTATGAAAACGTGTTTTACAGTATTTTGGCTCCCAGGATCGCTATCAGGAAATGGAAACAAGCATTTCCTACGTAAAATGACACGAGTAATCGAATGCTGGCGGGAGAATTCAAATCGGAGCATCCGTTCCTCTGGAATTCACTAAAATGTATGAAAACATGTTTTACAGTATTCTGGCTCCCAGGATCGCTATCAGGAAATGGAAGCAAGCATTTCCTACGTAAAATGACACGAGTAATCGAACTGTGCTGGCAGAATTCAAATCCGAGCCTCCGTTCCTCTGGAATTCCCTAAAATGTATGAAAACATGTTTTACAGTATTCTGGCTCCCAGGATCGCTATCAGGAAATGGAAGCAAGCATTTCCTACGTAAAATGACACGAGTAATCGAGTGCTGGCGACAGAATTCAAATCGGAGCATCCGTTCCTCTGGAATTCACTAAAATGTATGAAAACATGTTTTACAGTATTCTGGCTCCCAGGATCGCTATCAGGAAATGGAAGCAAGCATTTCCTACGTAAAATGACACGAGTAATCGAACTGTGCTGGCAGAATTCAAATCCGAGCCTCCGTTCCTCTGGAATTCCCTAAAATGTATGAAAACATGTTTTACAGTATTCTGGCTCCCAGGATCGCTATCAGGAAATGGAAGCAAGCATTTCCTACGTAAAATGACACGAGTAATCGAACTGTGCCGACAGAATTCAAATCCGAGCCTCCGTTCCTCTGGAATTCCCTAAAATGTATGAAAACATGTTTTACAGTATTCTGGCTCCCAGTATCGCTATCGGGAAATGAGAACAAGCATTTCCTGCGTAAAATGACACGAGTAATCGAACTGTGTCGGCAGAATTCGAATACGAGCCTCTGTTCCTCTGGAGTTCACTAAAATGTATGAAAACGTGTTTTACAGTATTTTGGCTCCCAGGATCGCTATCAGGAACTGGAAACAAGCATTTCCTACGTAAAATGACACGAGTAATCGAACTGTGCCGGCAGAATTCAAATACGAGCCTCTGTTCCTCTGGAATTCACTAAAATGTATGAAAACGTGTTTTACAGTATTTTGGCTCCCAGGATCGCTATCAGGAAATGGAAACAAGTATTCCTACGTAAAATGACACGGCTAATCGAACTGTGCCGGCAGAATTCAAATCCGAGCCTCCGTTCCTCTGGAATTCACAAATATGTATGAAAACGTGTTTTACACAATTTTGGCTCCCAGGATCGCTATCGGGAAATGGGAACAAGCATTTCCTGCGTAAAATGACACGACTAATCGAATGCTGTCGGCAGAATTCAAATCCGAGCCTCCATTCCTCTGGAATTCACAAATATGTATCAAAACGTGTTTTACAGTATTCTGGCTCCCAGGATCGCAATCGCGAAATGAAGACAAGTATTTCCTACGTAAAATGACACGAGTAATCGAACTATGCCGGCAGAATTCAAATCCGAGCCTCTGTTCTTCTGGAAATCACAAATATGCATGAAAACGTGTTTTACAGTATTTTGGCTCCCAGTATCGCTATCGGGAAATGAGAACAAGCATTTCCTGCGTAAAATGACACGAGTAATCGAACTGTGTCGGCAGAATTCGAATACGAGCCTCTGTTCCTCTGGAGTTCACTAAAATGTATGAAAACGTGTTTTACAGTATCTTGGCTCCCAGGATCGCTATCAGGAAATGGAAGCAAGCATTTCCTACGTAAAATGACACGAGTAATCGAACTGTGCCGACAGAATTCAAATCCGAGCTTCCGTTCCTCTGGAATTCCCTAAAATGTATGAAAACATGTTTTACAGTATTCTGGCTCCCAGTATCGCTATCGGGAAATGAGAACAAGCATTTCCTGCGTAAAATGACACGAGTAATCGAACTGTGTCGGCAGAATTCGAATACGAGCCTCTGTTCCTCTGGAGTTCACTAAAATGTATGAAAACGTGTTTTACAGTATTTTGGCTCCCAGGATCGCTATCAGGAAATGGAAACAAGTATTCCTACGTAAAATGACACGGCTAATCGAACTGTGCCGGCAGAATTCAAATCCGAGCCTCCGTTCCTCTGGAATTCACAAATATGTATGAAAACGTGTTTTACACAATTTTGGCTCCCAGGATCGCTATCGGGAAATGGGAACAAGCATTTCCTGCGTAAAATGACACGACTAATCGAATGCTGTCGGCAGAATTCAAATCCGAGCCTCCGTTCCTCTGGAATTCACAAATATGTATCAAAACGTGTTTTACAGTATTCTGGCTCCCAGGATCGCAATCGCGAAATGAAGACAAGTATTTCCTACGTAAAATGACACGAGTAATCGAACTATGCCGGCAGAATTCAAATCCGAGCCTCTGTTCTTCTGGAAATCACAAATATGCATGAAAACGTGTTTTACAGTATTTTGGCTCCCAGGATCGCTATCAGGAAATGGAAACAAGTATTCCTACGTAAAATGACACGGCTAATCGAACTGTGCCGGCAGAATTCAAATCCGAGCCTCCGTTCCTCTGGAATTCACAAATATGTATGAAAACGTGTTTTACACAATTTTGGCTCCCAGGATCGCTATCGGGAAATGGGAACAAGCATTTCCTGCGTAAAATGACACGAGTAATCGAACCGTGCCGGCCGAATTCAAATCCGAGCCTCCGTTCCTCTGGAATTCACAAATATGTATCAAAACGTGTTTTACAGTATTCTGGCTCCCAGGATCGCAATCGCGAAATGAAGACAAGTATTTCCTACGTAAAATGACACGAGTAATCGAACTATGCCGGCAGAATTCAAATCCGAGCCTCTGTTCTTCTGGAAATCACAAATATGCATGAAAACGTGTTTTACAGTATTTTGGCTCCCAGTATCGCTATCGGGAAATGAGAACAAGCATTTCCTGCGTAAAATGACACGAGTAATCGAACTGTGTCGGCAGAATTCGAATACGAGCCTCTGTTCCTCTGGAGTTCACTAAAATGTATGAAAACGTGTTTTACAGTATCTTGGCTCCCAGGATCGCTATCAGGAAATGGAAGCAAGCATTTCCTACGTAAAATGACACGAGTAATCGAACTGTGCCGACAGAATTGAAATCCGAGCCTCCGTTCCTCTGGAATTCCCTAAAATGTATGAAAACATGTTTTACAGTATTCTGGCTCCCAGTATCGCTATCGGGAAATGAGAACAAGCATTTCCTGCGTAAAATGACACGAGTAATCGAACTGTGTCGGCAGAATTCGAATACGAGCCTCTGTTCCTCTGGAGTTCACTAAAATGTATGAAAACGTGTTTTACAGTATTTTGGCTCCCAGGATCGCTATCAGGAAATGGAAACAAGCATTTCCTACGTAAAATGACACGAGTAATCGAATGCTGGCGGCAGAATTCAAATCGGAGCATCCGTTCCTCTGGAATTCACTAAAATGTATGAAAACATGTTTTACAGTATTCTGGCTCCCAGGATCGCTATCAGGAAATGGAAGCAAGCATTTCCTACGTAAAATGACACGAGTAATCGAACTGTGCTGGCAGAATTCAAATCCGAGCCTCCGTTCCTCTGGAATTCCCTAAAATGTATGAAAACATGTTTTACAGTATTCTGGCTCCCAGGATCGCTATCAGGAAATGGAAGCAAGCATTTCCTACGTAAAATGACACGAGTAATCGAGTGCTGGCGACAGAATTCAAATCGGAGCATCCGTTCCTCTGGAATTCACTAAAATGTATGAAAACATGTTTTACAGTATTCTGGCTCCCAGGATCGCTATCAGGAAATGGAAGCAAGCATTTCCTACGTAAAATGACACGAGTAATCGAACTGTGCTGGCAGAATTCAAATCCGAGCCTCCGTTCCTCTGGAATTCCCTAAAATGTATGAAAACATGTTTTACAGTATTCTGGCTCCCAGGATCGCTATCAGGAAATGGAAGCAAGCATTTCCTACGTAAAATGACACGAGTAATCGAACTGTGCCGACAGAATTCAAATCCGAGCCTCCGTTCCTCTGGAATTCCCTAAAATGTATGAAAACATGTTTTACAGTATTCTGGCTCCCAGGATCGCAATCGCGAAATGAAGACAAGTATTTCCTACGTAAAATGACACGAGTAATCGAACTATGCCGGCAGAATTCAAATCCGAGCCTCTGTTCCTCTGGAATTCACAAATATGTATGAAAACGTGTTTTACAATATTCTGGCTCCCAGGATCGCAATCGGGAAATGAAGACAAGTATTTCCTACGTAAAATGACACGAGTAATCGAACTGTGCCGGCAGAATTCAAATCCGAGCCTCCGTTCCTCTGGAATTCCCTAAAATGTATGAAAACATGTTTTACAGTATTCTGGCTCCCAGGATCGCAATCGCGAAATGAAGACAAGTATTTCCTACGTAAAATGACACGAGTAATCGAACTGTGCCGGCAGAATTCAAATCCGAGCCTCTGTTCCTCTGGAATTCACAAATATGTATGAAAACGTGTTTTACAATATTCTGGCTCCCAGGATCGCAATCGGGAAATGAAGACAAGTATTTCCTACGTAAAATGACACGAGTAATCGAACTGTGCCGGCAGAATTCAAATACGAGCCTCTGTTCCTCTGGAATTCACTGAAATGTATGAAAACGTGTTTTACAGTATTTTGGCTCCCAGGATCGCTATCAGGAAATGGAAACAAGTATTCCTACGTAAAATGACACGGCTAATCGAACTGTGCCGGCAGAATTCAAATCCGAGCCTCCGTTCCTCTGGAATTCACAAATATGTATGAAAACGTGTTTTACACAATTTTGGCTCCCAGGATCGCTATCGGGAAATGGGAACAAGCATTTCCTGCGTAAAATGACACGACTAATCGAATGCTGTCGGCAGAATTCAAATCCGAGCCTCCGTTCCTCTGGAATTCACAAATATGTATCAAAACGTGTTTTACAGTATTCTGGCTCCCAGGATCGCAATCGCGAAATGAAGACAAGTATTTCCTACGTAAAATGACACGAGTAATCGAACTATGCCGGCAGAATTCAAATCCGAGCCTCTGTTCTTCTGGAAATCACAAATATGCATGAAAACGTGTTTTACAGTATTTTGGCTCCCAGTATCGCTATCGGGAAATGAGAACAAGCATTTCCTGCGTAAAATGACACGAGTAATCGAACTGTGCCGACAGAATTCAAATCCGAGCCTCCGTTCCTCTGGAATTCCCTAAAATGTATGAAAACATGTTTTACAGTATTCTGGCTCCCAGTATCGCTATCGGGAAATGAGAACAAGCATTTCCTGCGTAAAATGACACGAGTAATCGAACTGTGTCGGCAGAATTCGAATACGAGCCTCTGTTCCTCTGGAGTTCACTAAAATGTATGAAAACGTGTTTTACAGTATCTTGGCTCCCAGGATCGCTATCAGGAAATGGAAGCAAGCATTTCCTACGTAAAATGACACGAGTAATCGAACTGTGCCGACAGAATTCAAATCCGAGCCTCCGTTCCTCTGGAATTCCCTAAAATGTATGAAAACATGTTTTACAGTATTCTGGCTCCCAGTATCGCTATCGGGAAATGAGAACAAGCATTTCCTGCGTAAAATGACACGAGTAATCGAACTGTGTCGGCAGAATTCGAATACGAGCCTCTGTTCCTCTGGAGTTCACTAAAATGTATGAAAACGTGTTTTACAGTATTCTGGCTCCCAGGATCGCTATCAGGAAATGGAAGCAAGCATTTCCTACGTAAAATGACACGAGTAATCGAACTGTGCTGGCAGAATTCAAATCCGAGCCTCCGTTCCTCTGGAATTCCCTAAAATGTATGAAAACATGTTTTACAGTATTCTGGCTCCCAGGATCGCTATCAGGAAATGGAAGCAAGCATTTCCTACGTAAAATGACACGAGTAATCGAGTGCTGGCGACAGAATTCAAATCGGAGCATCCGTTCCTCTGGAATTCACTAAAATGTATGAAAACATGTTTTACAGTATTCTGGCTCCCAGGATCGCTATCAGGAAATGGAAGCAAGCATTTCCTACGTAAAATGACACGAGTAATCGAACTGTGCTGGCAGAATTCAAATCCGAGCCTCCGTTCCTCTGGAATTCCCTAAAATGTATGAAAACATGTTTTACAGTATTCTGGCTCCCAGGATCGCTATCAGGAAATGGAAGCAAGCATTTCCTACGTAAAATGACACGAGTAATCGAACTGTGCCGACAGAATTCAAATCCGAGCCTCCGTTCCTCTGGAATTCCCTAAAATGTATGAAAACATGTTTTACAGTATTCTGGCTCCCAGTATCGCTATCGGGAAATGAGAACAAGCATTTCCTGCGTAAAATGACACGAGTAATCGAACTGTGTCGGCAGAATTCGAATACGAGCCTCTGTTCCTCTGGAGTTCACTAAAATGTATGAAAACGTGTTTTACAGTATTTTGGCTCCCAGGATCGCTATCAGGAAATGGAAACAAGCATTTCCTACGTAAAATGACACGAGTAATCGAACTGTGCCGGCAGAATTCAAATACGAGCCTCTGTTCCTCTGGAATTCACTAAAATGTATGAAAACGTGTTTTACAGTATTTTGGCTCCCAGGATCGCTATCAGGAAATGGAAACAAGTATTCCTACGTAAAATGACACGGCTAATCGAACTGTGCCGGCAGAATTCAAATCCGAGCCTCCGTTCCTCTGGAATTCACAAATATGTATGAAAACGTGTTTTACACAATTTTGGCTCCCAGGATCGCTATCGGGAAATGGGAACAAGCATTTCCTGCGTAAAATGACACGACTAATCGAATGCTGTCGGCAGAATTCAAATCCGAGCCTCCATTCCTCTGGAATTCACAAATATGTATCAAAACGTGTTTTACAGTATTCTGGCTCCCAGGATCGCAATCGCGAAATGAAGACAAGTATTTCCTACGTAAAATGACACGAGTAATCGAACTATGCCGGCAGAATTCAAATCCGAGCCTCTGTTCTTCTGGAAATCACAAATATGCATGAAAACGTGTTTTACAGTATTTTGGCTCCCAGTATCGCTATCGGGAAATGAGAACAAGCATTTCCTGCGTAAAATGACACGAGTAATCGAACTGTGTCGGCAGAATTCGAATACGAGCCTCTGTTCCTCTGGAGTTCACTAAAATGTATGAAAACGTGTTTTACAGTATCTTGGCTCCCAGGATCGCTATCAGGAAATGGAAGCAAGCATTTCCTACGTAAAATGACACGAGTAATCGAACTGTGCCGACAGAATTCAAATCCGAGCTTCCGTTCCTCTGGAATTCCCTAAAATGTATGAAAACATGTTTTACAGTATTCTGGCTCCCAGTATCGCTATCGGGAAATGAGAACAAGCATTTCCTGCGTAAAATGACACGAGTAATCGAACTGTGTCGGCAGAATTCGAATACGAGCCTCTGTTCCTCTGGAGTTCACTAAAATGTATGAAAACGTGTTTTACAGTATTTTGGCTCCCAGGATCGCTATCAGGAAATGGAAACAAGTATTCCTACGTAAAATGACACGGCTAATCGAACTGTGCCGGCAGAATTCAAATCCGAGCCTCCGTTCCTCTGGAATTCACAAATATGTATGAAAACGTGTTTTACACAATTTTGGCTCCCAGGATCGCTATCGGGAAATGGGAACAAGCATTTCCTGCGTAAAATGACACGACTAATCGAATGCTGTCGGCAGAATTCAAATCCGAGCCTCCGTTCCTCTGGAATTCACAAATATGTATCAAAACGTGTTTTACAGTATTCTGGCTCCCAGGATCGCAATCGCGAAATGAAGACAAGTATTTCCTACGTAAAATGACACGAGTAATCGAACTATGCCGGCAGAATTCAAATCCGAGCCTCTGTTCTTCTGGAAATCACAAATATGCATGAAAACGTGTTTTACAGTATTTTGGCTCCCAGGATCGCTATCAGGAAATGGAAACAAGTATTCCTACGTAAAAGGACACGGCTAATCGAACTGTGCCGGCAGAATTCAAATCCGAGCCTCCGTTCCTCTGGAATTCACAAATATGTATGAAAACGTGTTTTACACAATTTTGGCTCCCAGGATCGCTATCGGGAAATGGGAACAAGCATTTCCTGCGTAAAATGACACGAGTAATCGAACCGTGCCGGCCGAATTCAAATCCGAGCCTCCGTTCCTCTGGAATTCACAAATATGTATCAAAACGTGTTTTACAGTATTCTGGCTCCCAGGATCGCAATCGCGAAATGAAGACAAGTATTTCCTACGTAAAATGACACGAGTAATCGAACTATGCCGGCAGAATTCAAATCCGAGCCTCTGTTCTTCTGGAAATCACAAATATGCATGAAAACGTGTTTTACAGTATTTTGGCTCCCAGTATCGCTATCGGGAAATGAGAACAAGCATTTCCTGCGTAAAATGACACGAGTAATCGAACTGTGTCGGCAGAATTCGAATACGAGCCTCTGTTCCTCTGGAGTTCACTAAAATGTATGAAAACGTGTTTTACAGTATCTTGGCTCCCAGGATCGCTATCAGGAAATGGAAGCAAGCATTTCCTACGTAAAATGACACGAGTAATCGAACTGTGCCGACAGAATTCAAATCCGAGCCTCCGTTCCTCTGGAATTCCCTAAAATGTATGAAAACATGTTTTACAGTATTCTGGCTCCCAGTATCGCTATCGGGAAATGAGAACAAGCATTTCCTGCGTAAAATGACACGAGTAATCGAACTGTGTCGGCAGAATTCGAATACGAGCCTCTGTTCCTCTGGAGTTCACTAAAATGTATGAAAACGTGTTTTACAGTATTTTGGCTCCCAGGATCGCTATCAGGAAATGGAAACAAGCATTTCCTACGTAAAATGACACGAGTAATCGAATGCTGGCGGCAGAATTCAAATCGGAGCATCCGTTCCTCTGGAATTCACTAAAATGTATGAAAACATGTTTTACAGTATTCTGGCTCCCAGGATCGCTATCAGGAAATGGAAGCAAGCATTTCCTACGTAAAATGACACGAGTAATCGAACTGTGCTGGCAGAATTCAAATCCGAGCCTCCGTTCCTCTGGAATTCCCTAAAATGTATGAAAACATGTTTTACAGTATTCTGGCTCCCAGGATCGCTATCAGGAAATGGAAGCAAGCATTTCCTACGTAAAATGACACGAGTAATCGAGTGCTGGCGACAGAATTCAAATCGGAGCATCCGTTCCTCTGGAATTCACTAAAATGTATGAAAACATGTTTTACAGTATTCTGGCTCCCAGGATCGCTATCAGGAAATGGAAGCAAGCATTTCCTACGTAAAATGACACGAGTAATCGAACTGTGCTGGCAGAATTCAAATCCGAGCCTCCGTTCCTCTGGAATTCCCTAAAATGTATGAAAACATGTTTTACAGTATTCTGGCTCCCAGGATCGCTATCAGGAAATGGAAGCAAGCATTTCCTACGTAAAATGACACGAGTAATCGAACTGTGCCGACAGAATTCAAATCCGAGCCTCCGTTCCTCTGGAATTCCCTAAAATGTATGAAAACATGTTTTACAGTATTCTGGCTCCCAGGATCGCAATCGCGAAATGAAGACAAGTATTTCCTACGTAAAATGACACGAGTAATCGAACTATGCCGGCAGAATTCAAATCCGAGCCTCTGTTCCTCTGGAATTCACAAATATGTATGAAAACGTGTTTTACAATATTCTGGCTCCCAGGATCGCAATCGGGAAATGAAGACAAGTATTTCCTACGTAAAATGACACGAGTAATCGAACTGTGCCGGCAGAATTCAAATACGAGCCTCTGTTCCTCTGGAATTCACTAAAATGTATGAAAACGTGTTTTACAGTATTTTGGCTCCCAGGATCGCTATCAGGAAATGGAAACAAGTATTCCTACGTAAAATGACACGGCTAATCGAACTGTGCCGGCAGAATTCAAATCCGAGCCTCCGTTCCTCTGGAATTCACAAATATGTATGAAAACGTGTTTTACACAATTTTGGCTCCCAGGATCGCTATCGGGAAATGGGAACAAGCATTTCCTGCGTAAAATGACACGACTAATCGAATGCTGTCGGCAGAATTCAAATCCGAGCCTCCGTTCCTCTGGAATTCACAAATATGTATCAAAACGTGTTTTACAGAATTCTGGCTCCCAGGATCGCAATCGCGAAATGAAGACAAGTATTTCCTACGTAAAATGACACGAGTAATCGAACTATGCCGGCAGAATTCAAATCCGAGCCTCTGTTCTTCTGGAAATCACAAATATGCATGAAAACGTGTTTTACAGTATTTTGGCTCCCAGTATCGCTATCGGGAAATGAGAACAAGCATTTCCTGCGTAAAATGACACGAGTAATCGAACTGTGCCGACAGAATTCAAATCCGAGCCTCCGTTCCTCTGGAATTCACTAAAATGTATGAAAACGTGTTTTACAGTATTTTGGCTCCCAGGATCGCTATCAGGAAATGGAAACAAGTATTCCTACGTAAAATGACACGGCTAATCGAACTGTGCCGGCAGAATTCAAATCCGAGCCTCCGTTCCTCTGGAATTCACAAATATGTATGAAAACGTGTTTTACACAATTTTGGCTCCCAGGATCGCTATCGGGAAATGGGAACAAGCATTTCCTGCGTAAAATGACACGACTAATCGAATGCTGTCGGCAGAATTCAAATCCGAGCCTCCGTTCCTCTGGAATTCACAAATATGTATGAAAACGTGTTTTACAATATTCTGGCTCCCAGGATCGCAATCGGGAAATGAAGACAAGTATTTCCTACGTAAAATGACACGAGTAATCGAACTGTGCCGGCAGAATTCAAATACGAGCCTCTGTTCCTCTGGAATTCACTAAAATGTATGAAAACGTGTTTTACAGTATTTTGGCTCCCAGGATCGCTATCAGGAAATGGAAACAAGTATTCCTACGTAAAATGACACGGCTAATCGAACTGTGCCGGCAGAATTCAAATCCGAGCCTCCGTTCCTCTGGAATTCACAAATATGTATGAAAACGTGTTTTACACAATTTTGGCTCCCAGGATCGCTATCGGGAAATGGGAACAAGCATTTCCTGCGTAAAATGACACGACTAATCGAATGCTGTCGGCAGAATTCAAATCCGAGCCTCCGTTCCTCTGGAATTCACAAATATGTATCAAAACGTGTTTTACAGTATTCTGGCTCCCAGGATCGCAATCGCGAAATGAAGACAAGTATTTCCTACGTAAAATGACACGAGTAATCGAACTATGCCGGCAGAATTCAAATCCGAGCCTCTGTTCTTCTGGAAATCACAAATATGCATGAAAACGTGTTTTACAGTATTTTGGCTCCCAGGATCGCTATCAGGAAATGGAAACAAGTATTCCTACGTAAAATGACACGGCTAATCGAACTGTGCCGGCAGAATTCAAATCCGAGCCTCCGTTCCTCTGGAATTCACAAATATGTATGAAAACGTGTTTTACACAATTTTGGCTCCCAGGATCGCTATCGGGAAATGGGAACAAGCATTTCCTGCGTAAAATGACACGAGTAATCGAACCGTGCCGGCCGAATTCAAATCCGAGCCTCCGTTCCTCTGGAATTCACAAATATGTATCAAAACGTGTTTTACAGTATTCTGGCTCCCAGGATCGCAATCGCGAAATGAAGACAAGTATTTCCTACGTAAAATGACACGAGTAATCGAACTATGCCGGCAGAATTCAAATCCGAGCCTCTGTTCTTCTGGAAATCACAAATATGCATGAAAACGTGTTTTACAGTATTTTGGCTCCCAGTATCGCTATCGGGAAATGAGAACAAGCATTTCCTGCGTAAAATGACACGAGTAATCGAACTGTGTCGGCAGAATTCGAATACGAGCCTCTGTTCCTCTGGAGTTCACTAAAATGTATGAAAACGTGTTTTACAGTATCTTGGCTCCCAGGATCGCTATCAGGAAATGGAAGCAAGCATTTCCTACGTAAAATGACACGAGTAATCGAACTGTGCCTACAGAATTCAAATCCGAGCCTCCGTTCCTCTGGAATTCCCTAAAATGTATGAAAACATGTTTTACAGTATTCTGGCTCCCAGTATCGCTATCGGGAAATGAGAACAAGCATTTCCTGCGTAAAATGACACGAGTAATCGAACTGTGTCGGCAGAATTCGAATACGAGCCTCTGTTCCTCTGGAGTTCACTAAAATGTATGAAAACGTGTTTTACAGTATTTTGGCTCCCAGGATCGCTATCAGGAAATGGAAACAAGCATTTCCTACGTAAAATGACACGAGTAATCGAATGCTGGCGGCAGAATTCAAATCGGAGCATCCGTTCCTCTGGAATTCACTAAAATGTATGAAAACATGTTTTACAGTATTCTGGCTCCCAGGATCGCTATCAGGAAATGGAAGCAAGCATTTCCTACGTAAAATGACACGAGTAATCGAACTGTGCTGGCAGAATTCAAATCCGAGCCTCCGTTCCTCTGGAATTCCCTAAAATGTATGAAAACATGTTTTACAGTATTCTGGCTCCCAGGATCGCTATCAGGAAATGGAAGCAAGCATTTCCTACGTAAAATGACACGAGTAATCGAGGGCTGGCGACAGAATTCAAATCGGAGCATCCGTTCCTCTGGAATTCACTAAAATGTATGAAAACATGTTTTACAGTATTCTGGCTCCCAGGATCGCTATCAGGAAATGGAAGCAAGCATTTCCTACGTAAAATGACACGAGTAATCGAACTGTGCTGGCAGAATTCAAATCCGAGCCTCCGTTCCTCTGGAATTCCCTAAAATGTATGAAAACATGTTTTACAGTATTCTGGCTCCCAGGATCGCTATCAGGAAATGGAAGCAAGCATTTCCTACGTAAAATGACACGAGTAATCGAACTGTGCCGACAGAATTCAAATCCGAGCCTCCGTTCCTCTGGAATTCCCTAAAATGTATGAAAACATGTTTTACAGTATTCTGGCTCCCAGGATCGCAATCGCGAAATGAAGACAAGTATTTCCTACGTAAAATGACACGAGTAATCGAACTATGCCGGCAGAATTCAAATCCGAGCCTCTGTTCCTCTGGAATTCACAAATATGTATGAAAACGTGTTTTACAATATTCTGGCTCCCAGGATCGCAATCGGGAAATGAAGACAAGTATTTCCTACGTAAAATGACACGAGTAATCGAACTGTGCCGGCAGAATTCAAATCCGAGCCTCTGTTCCTCTGGAATTCACTAATATGTATGAAAACGTGTTTTACAGTATTTTGGCTCCCAGGATCGCTATCAGGAAATGGAAACAAGTATTCCTACGTAAAATGACACGGCTAATCGAACTGTGCCGGCAGAATTCAAATCCGAGCCTCCGTTCCTCTGGAATTCACAAATATGTATGAAAACGTGTTTTACACAATTTTGGCTCCCAGGATCGCTATCGGGAAATGGGAACAAGCATTTCCTGCGTAAAATGACACGACTAATCGAATGCTGTCGGCAGAATTCAAATCCGAGCCTCCGTTCCTCTGGAATTCACAAATATGTATCAAAACGTGTTTTACAGTATTCTGGCTCCCAGGATCGCAATCGCGAAATGAAGACAAGTATTTCCTACGTAAAATGACACGAGTAATCGAACTATGCCGGCAGAATTCAAATCCGAGCCTCTGTTCTTCTGGAAATCACAAATATGCATGAAAACGTGTTTTACAGTATTTTGGCTCCCAGTATCGCTATCGGGAAATGAGAACAAGCATTTCCTGCGTAAAATGACACGAGTAATCGAACTGTGCCGACAGAATTCAAATCCGAGCCTCCGTTCCTCTGGAATTCACTAAAATGTATGAAAACGTGTTTTACAGTATTTTGGCTCCCAGGATCGCTATCAGGAAATGGAAACAAGTATTCCTACGTAAAATGACACGGCTAATCGAACTGTGCCGGCAGAATTCAAATCCGAGCCTCCGTTCCTCTGGAATTCACAAATATGTATGAAAACGTGTTTTACACAATTTTGGCTCCCAGGATCGCTATCGGGAAATGGGAACAAGCATTTCCTGCGTAAAATGACACGACTAATCGAATGCTGTCGGCAGAATTCAAATCCGAGCCTCCGTTCCTCTGGAATTCACAAATATGTATCAAAACGTGTTTTACAGTATTCTGGCTCCCAGGATCGCAATCGCGAAATGAAGACAAGTATTTCCTACGTAAAATGACACGAGTAATCGAACTATGCCGGCAGAATTCAAATCCGAGCCTCTGTTCTTCTGGAAATCACAAATATGCATGAAAACGTGTTTTACAGTATTTTGGCTCCCAGTATCGCTATCGGGAAATGAGAACAAGCATTTCCTGCGTAAAATGACACGAGTAATCGAACTGTGCCGACAGAATTCAAATCCGAGCCTCCGTTCCTCTGGAATTCCCTAAAATGTATGAAAACATGTTTTACAGTATTCTGGCTCCCAGGATCGCTATCAGGAAATGGAAGCAAGCATTTCCTACGTAAAATGACACGAGTAATCGAACTGTGCTGGCAGAATTCAAATCCGAGCCTCCGTTCCTCTGGAATTCCCTAAAATGTATGAAAACATGTTTTACAGTATTCTGGCTCCCAGGATCGCTATCAGGAAATGGAAGCAAGCATTTCCTACGTAAAATGACACGAGTAATCGAGTGCTGGCGACAGAATTCAAATCGGAGCATCCGTTCCTCTGGAATTCACTAAAATGTATGAAAACATGTTTTACAGTATTCTGGCTCCCAGGATCGCTATCAGGAAATGGAAGCAAGCATTTCCTACGTAAAATGACACGAGTAATCGAACTGTGCTGGCAGAATTCAAATCCGAGCCTCCGTTCCTCTGGAATTCCCTAAAATGTATGAAAACATGTTTTACAGTATTCTGGCTCCCAGGATCGCTATCAGGAAATGGAAGCAAGCATTTCCTACGTAAAATGACACGAGTAATCGAACTGTGCCGACAGAATTCAAATACGAGCCTCTGTTCCTCTGGAATTCACTAAAATGTATGGAAACGTGTTTTACAGTATTTTGGCTCCCAGGATCGCTATCAGGAAATGGAAACAAGTATTCCTACGTAAAATGACACGGCTAATCGAACTGTGCCGGCAGAATTCAAATCCGAGCCTCCGTTCCTCTGGAATTCACAAATATGTATGAAAACGTGTTTTACACAATTTTGGCTCCCAGGATCGCTATCGGGAAATGGGAACAAGCATTTCCTGCGTAAAATGACACGAGTAATCGAACTGTGCCGACAGAATTCAAATCCGAGCCTCCGTTCCTCTGGAATTCCCTAAAATGTATGAAAACATGTTTTACAGTATTCTGGCTCCCAGGATCGCTATCAGGAAATGGAAGCAAGCATTTCCTACGTAAAATGACACGAGTAATCGAACTGTGCTGGCAGAATTCAAATCCGAGCCTCCGTTCCTCTGGAATTCCCTAAAATGTATGAAAACATGTTTTACAGTATTCTGGCTCCCAGGATCGCTATCAGGAAATGGAAGCAAGCATTTCCTACGTAAAATGACACGAGTAATCGAGTGCTGGCGACAGAATTCAAATCGGAGCATCCGTTCCTCTGGAATTCACTAAAATGTATGAAAACATGTTTTACAGTATTCTGGCTCCCAGGATCGCTATCAGGAAATGGAAGCAAGCATTTCCTACGTAAAATGACACGAGTAATCGAACTGTGCTGGCAGAATTCAAATCCGAGCCTCCGTTCCTCTGGAATTCCCTAAAATGTATGAAAACATGTTTTACAGTATTCTGGCTCCCAGGATCGCTATCAGGAAATGGAAGCAAGCATTTCCTACGTAAAATGACACGAGTAATCGAACTGTGCCGACAGAATTCAAATACGAGCCTCTGTTCCTCTGGAATTCACTAAAATGTATGGAAACGTGTTTTACAGTATTTTGGCTCCCAGGATCGCTATCAGGAAATGGAAACAAGTATTCCTACGTAAAATGACACGGCTAATCGAACTGTGCCGGCAGAATTCAAATCCGAGCCTCCGTTCCTCTGGAATTCACAAATATGTATGAAAACGTGTTTTACACAATTTTGGCTCCCAGGATCGCTATCGGGAAATGGGAACAAGCATTTCCTGCGTAAAATGACACGACTAATCGAATGCTGTCGGCAGAATTCAAATCCGAGCCTCCGTTCCTCTGGAATTCACAAATATGGATCAAAACGTGTTTTACAGTATTCTGGCTCCCAGGATCGCAATCGCGAAATGAAGACAAGTATTTCCTACGTAAAATGACACGAGTAATCGAACTATGCCGGCAGAATTCGAATACGAGCCTCTGTTCCTCTGGAGTTCACTAAAATGTATGAAAACGTGTTTTACAGTATTTTGGCTCCCAGGATCGCTATCAGGAAATGGAAACAAGTATTCCTACGTAAAATGACACGGCTAATCGAACTGTGCCGGCAGAATTCAAATCCGAGCCTCTGTTCTTCTGGAAATCACAAATATGCATGAAAACGTGTTTTACAGTATTTTGGCTCCCAGTATCGCTATCGGGAAATGCGAACAAGCATTTCCTGCGTAAAATGACACGAGTAATCGAACTGTGCCGACAGAATTCAAATCCGAGCCTCCGTTCCTCTGGAATTCCCTAAAATGTATGAAAACATGTTTTACAGTATTCTGGCTCCCAGTATCGCTATCGGGAAATGAGAACAAGCATTTCCTGCGTAAAATGACACGAGTAATCGAACTGTGTCGGCAGAATTCGAATACGAGCCTCTGTTCCTCTGGAGTTCACTAAAATGTATGAAAACGTGTTTTACAGTATTTTGGCTCCCAGGATCGCTATCAGGAACTGGAAACAAGCATTTCCTACGTAAAATGACACGAGTAATCGAATGCTGGCGGCAGAATTCAAATCGGAGCATCCGTTCCTCTGGAATTCACTAAAATGTATGAAAACATGTTTTACAGTATTCTGGCTCCCAGGATCGCTATCAGGAAATGGAAACAAGTATTCCTACGTAAAATGACACGGCTAATCGAACTGTGCCGGCAGAATTCAAATCCGAGCCTCCGTTCCTCTGGAATTCACAAATATGTATGAAAACGTGTTTTACACAATTTTGGCTCCCAGGATCGCTATCGGGAAATGGGAACAAGCATTTCCTGCGTAAAATGACACGAGTAATCGAGTGCTGGCGACAGAATTCAAATCGGAGCATCCGTTCTTCTGGAATTCACTAAAATGTATGAAAACATGTTTTACAGTATTCTGGCTCCCAGTATCGCTATCGGGAAATGAGAACAAGCATTTCCTGCGTAAAATGACACGAGTAATCGAACTGTGTCGGCAGAATTCGAATACGAGCCTCTGTTCCTCTGGAGTTCACTAAAATGTATGAAAACGTGTTTTACAGTATTTTGGCTCCCAGGATCGCTATCAGGAAATGGAAACAAGCATTTCCTACGTAAAATGACACGAGTAATCGAACTGTGCCGGCAGAATTCAAATCCGAGCCTCCGTTCCTCTGGAATTCCCTAAAATGTATGAAAACGTGTTTTACAGTATTCTGGCTCCCAGGATCGCAATCGGGAAATGAAGACAAGTATTTCCTGCGTAAAATGACACGAGTAATCGAACTGTGCCGGCAGAATTCAAATACGAGCCTCTGTTCCTCTGGGATTCACTAAAATGTATGAAAACGTGTTTTACAGTATTTTGGCTGCCAGGATCGCTATCGGGAAATGAAGACAAGTATTTCCTACGTAAAATGACACGAGTAATCGAACTGTGCCGGCAGAATTCAAATACGAGCCTCTGTTCCTCTGGAAT
Organism: Ectemnius continuus; assembly: GCA_910591665.1. NCBI lineage: Eukaryota > Metazoa > Arthropoda > Insecta > Hymenoptera > Crabronidae > Ectemnius > Ectemnius continuus. The sequence goes on along the minus strand of CAJUYD010000014.1, from coordinate 527,264 downwards.
TCACTAAAATGTATGAAAACGTGTTTTACAGTATTTTGGCTCCCAGGATCGCTATCAGGAAATGGAAACAAGTATTCCTACGTAAAATGACACGGCTTGTCACGTCCCCGCGACTGGCACCACGGGTCCGGCGCACCCGGGGTTCCCCAGCTCAGGGAAGGTCACCCTGTCACAAACCATTTAGCTATAAGCGTTCCTAGATGTAAGGTTTCCTAGATATAAGTATTTGTAATTCTAAGCGTTCTCAGTTCTTATCAACCCGTGGCAAATACGCATTATTGTTGCTAAATCGCAGATAACGAAAACATAGATTGTTTAGTTCTCCTCTGGTTAAATCGCCATGCACTTTTCGGGCGACGTCGCCTTTTCTTTAAAAGGTATAAATCTAAGACTGTAAAGTCGAAAAGCCAGAATCGTGCGCGATAATGTATCCCACGCAGGAAAACGTAAACCATTAAAATACCCTCATATATTGGGCTAGCGTTTGTAATGAAGACAAAGATCGAAATATCAAAGCACTTGTGAATAAGAAAGAACATGCGATACTTACCGTCGGAACACTAGCGACACCTATAAAATGCGTTATAACAGATAAACATATTTGTACTTACCTGCACTTCCCGCTGGAACTGCAGCGCCACCTAGAAAAAGCGTTAGTATCTATTAGCATAGTTGTAAGATACATGTACAGTTTGAATTTCCCGCCGATAGTCAGTAAGTTGCGATAGAGTAAGTATTAGTACGTTTGAATTTCCCGCGCAAGGCAGCGAGCCTTTGAACGTTTGAATTTCCCGCCGTTAGTACAGTGCGACAGAACAGATATTACAGTATTCGAATTTAGCGCCCAAGGCAACGAGCCTTCCGCACGTTTGAACTTCCCGCCGAGATGGCGCCAGCGTCGAGCGCCCGGGGAAGCGAGCGCTCGCCGGCTTATAAGGCGGCGTGCCACGCCGAGTCAGTCAGTCGGGCTCCGCGCCGAGTGGAGACCAGAGCTCAGGCAGCGTGTCCGCTCCTTAGATCTGGGATCCTGGCAAAGAGCCTTGACCACTGCCACCGCTCCGGCAGCGTTTATCCGCTCCGGCAGCGAAGCAGGTTATCCCTAACGTAGTCCAGTCGGACTCCGCGATGAGTGGAGACCAGACCTCAGGCAGCGTGTCCGCTCCTTAGATCTGGAATCCTATCAACGAGTCTTGACCACTGCCACCGCTCCGGCAGCGTCCACCCGCTCCGGCAGCGAAGCAGCATTCCTCCGCGATATCAGGTTAGATTGTTACTATTAATGTTAAGTGTAGGATTAATGACCGATTCGATTGTTAGTTAAAATGCGATAGTGTACAGTAGATTCATACTTCGGGAAACATGTATTCGTCTTACTATAGTTCGGTTCATTTGTAATGTAATGTAGTCATGCACTCGATATAGTTAGTATTGCTCTCGCTACATTCTATTCGCGTCTTCTCCATTCGTGTATTCAAATGCTCCAATGTACATGGAGTTTCAATAAATGAGTTTTGTTTGTTCTTATCGGTAGTCTTCATCACTTCTTGACCCTCTCTCAATCCCTGCGCTCGGTATTCGCCCTGTAGGCTCTAGCCGCTCGGAGTCTACGATATTTTATGAGATATTCGATATTGGTAATTCCTGTGGGATAGCGAAGGCCCACAGAGACGTTACATTAGAAGGTCGCTAACAGCGCTGGGGTGACGAGGCCCCGCTGAGACGCGACATTACAAATTGGTGACTACTGCGGTGGGATAACAAATATCCACCGAAACGTCACATACAAATTGGTGACAGCGGTGGGATAACAAATATCCACCGAAACGTCACATAAAAATTGGTGACAGCGGTGGGATAACAAATATCCGCCGAAACGTCACATAAAAATTGGTGACAGCGCGGTGGGATACCAAGCGACAGATTGAGAGACGGACTTTATTATTATAGTATTAGCAATATGGAGCAAGACGATCAGAATAACGCGCGAGCAAATATATATAGGTTTATATCTTTACGCGATGCTGGCGAAGTGATACAGCGATTCGATGGAAATAATATTCCGGTTAGACATTTCGTAGAAAGCTGTAGATTGGCTGCCGAGTTATTACCCGCTACCGCCCACCCAAGTTTGATTCATATTATAAAGACGAAAGTAGACGGCGAAGCGCGTGCCGCAGTGCTACCCCAGCCATTCAACACCTTGGAATAGTTCCTGAACACCATTCAGACAGGAAGTCTTGCAAGGACGGCGTGGACAACAACAGGAGCCGCAAAGCGAACCACGGTCTTCGGCCAATCGAAACTAGACCTCTTCTGATTGGATCCCCACCTGGTCGTTCTTCATCAAGCTGACCAGAACGAAGCATAATATGGGAAAATGGAATCCTATATAATCAGAGACAACGAGACGTCTAAACATCAGTATTGAGCTACCAGTCAAAGCGGAATATTGTCTGCAGTTGGAATTATCGCAATGACTGCCAGAAGTAGTTGCACTTCCAAACGTTTGAATCGGTCGATAATAAAAGGAGTGCCACTCTTTCGCTTGATTCGCGAAATTATTCAAGATAGTAGAGTCGACCTACAGTTCCAGACAGCTGCTATTGCAGCGCTAGAGCAGGCTTCCGAAGCCTTTCTCTCTGAACTTTTCCAACGTGCGCACATACGTGCTCCGGAGGACATACTTACTCCCAGGATTCTACAAGCGGCATGGCAGGATATGGCCAACGCCGACAGCGAGAGGAATTCCTGGAGCATACATTCGCCGGCAACACAGGAAGTCAACCCTATGGCCCGGATGTGTTGAAGGCTTCTCGAGGACGAGAAGATTTTCCCCAGGGAGGTGTCACGTCCCCGCGACTGGCACCACGGGTCCGGCGCACCCGGGGTTCCCCAGCTCAGGGAAGGTCACCCTGTCACAAACCATTTAGCTATAAGCGTTCCTAGATGTAAGGTTTCCTAGATATAAGTATTTGTAATTCTAAGCGTTCTCAGTTCTTATCAACCCGTGGCAAATACGCATTATTGTTGCTAAATCGCAGATAACGAAAACATAGATTGTTTAGTTCTCCTCTGGTTAAATCGCCATGCACTTTTCGGGCGACGTCGCCTTTTCTTTAAAAGGTATAAATCTAAGACTGTAAAGTCGAAAAGCCAGAATCGTGCGCGATAATGTATCCCACGCAGGAAAACGTAAACCATTAAAATACCCTCATATATTGGGCTAGCGTTTGTAATGAAGACAAAGATCGAAATATCAAAGCACTTGTGAATAAGAAAGAACATGCGATACTTACCGTCGGAACACTAGCGACACCTATAAAATGCGTTATAACAGATAAACATATTTGTACTTACCTGCACTTCCCGCTGGAACTGCAGCGCCACCTAGAAAAAGCGTTAGTATCTATTAGCATAGTTGTAAGATACATGTACAGTTTGAATTTCCCGCCGATAGTCAGTAAGTTGCGATAGAGTAAGTATTAGTACGTTTGAATTTCCCGCGCAAGGCAGCGAGCCTTTGAACGTTTGAATTTCCCGCCGTTAGTACAGTGCGACAGAACAGATATTACAGTATTCGAATTTAGCGCCCAAGGCAACGAGCCTTCCGCACGTTTGAACTTCCCGCCGAGATGGCGCCAACGTCGAGCGCCCGGGGAAGCGAGCGCTCGCCGGCTTATAAGGCGGCGTGCCACGCCGAGTCAGTCAGTCGGGCTCCGCGCCGAGTGGAGACCAGAGCTCAGGCAGCGTGTCCGCTCCTTAGATCTGGGATCCTGGCAAAGAGCCTTGACCACTGCCACCGCTCCGGCAGCGTTTATCCGCTCCGGCAGCGAAGCAGGTTATCCCTAACGTAGTCCAGTCGGACTCCGCGATGAGTGGAGACCAGACCTCAGGCAGCGTGTCCGCTCCTTAGATCTGGAATCCTATCAACGAGTCTTGACCACTGCCACCGCTCCGGCAGCGTCCACCCGCTCCGGCAGCGAAGCAGCATTCCTCCGCGATATCAGGTTAGATTGTTACTATTAATGTTAAGTGTAGGATTAATGACCGATTCGATTGTTAGTTAAAATGCGATAGTGTACAGTAGATTCATACTTCGGGAAACATGTATTCGTCTTACTATAGTTCGGTTCATTTGTAATGTAATGTAGTCATGCACTCGATATAGTTAGTATTGCTCTCGCTACATTCTATTCGCGTCTTCTCCATTCGTGTATCAGGAGACTCGGTAGAGTCTCGCGCCAAGTAGTAGTATATATAGGACGGCGCAGTATATATAGGACGGCGCGAGACTACCGAGTATACTTATCCCGAAGTGGTGCGGTTGTCGTCTGCTAGAAAACTTTCACCTCGATTTATGAGAAAGTTATAGCTCTAAGAATTTATTTCTCATTTTTGTATTTTTTTTCCGATTTTTCTGAATCGAATGGGCCAAGAATCAAGCGAATCGGTTCAGTAATTCAGGAGATATGAATTCTGCTGCTTATTTTACTCGTCGAAAAGGCGAGGCGGATTATGTTCAGAAGTTTCAGCAATTCCTAAAAATGTGACTTTCACTTTTTTCACACCAGTTGGCACCACGGCGAAATGTCGCGTTTACGTTACCGATCTATAATCTGTAATCTGTGTCATACCGACACTTTGGTTAAGCCGGTTATGCCATGGTTGGTTATGTGCAGTAATGGTTATATGACACAGTCCGATTTGATCATTTTATTCCAGATTCCATGCTTTATTTAGTTAATAAAAGAGTCTAGTGTCCTTGCCTTTGTCCCTGTGACCTTGTCATTATTAAGAATTATGAAATGTTGAAAGTGTTAAGTGTGCCACTTGCAAGTCCTTGTTTTGGTAAGCAAGTGTTGATTACCAATATTTAAAATTGTTAAGAGTGTAGTATATCAATCTTTTAAGCAATATGAGCAGTTATTTATAATTTAAGGGAATGCATGTTATTGGTAATCAGTGCTTGCTCAAACTAATTTCAGGAGTTTACGTGTTTGCTCCATCAGCAAGGCACTTGACAGTCAAGATACACCAAACGAAACTAGATTGTGTATGAGCTGGGTATATTGCTAACAAAATCTAAATCATTGTTTGAGCCAATCCTTCACTATTAAAATATGAACTAAATGATATGCTCATACGCAATCTAATTTAGTTGTGACTGTCAAGTTTGTTGCTCAAGGAACATTTGGCTAAAATGACATAATCCAGTAATAGTTACCAGTCATACGTCATTTAGGAATATATTATCAATTGATAATTAGTATTTGTTTAGCAAATTTCATCACTTTTGATTGTGCACTATGTGAGCTATGCATTTGCCAATCAAGATGTATCAAAGTTAGAGTGCTTATGCAGCTATAACTTATCTAATCTGAAATTTAAATGCATCCTAGCTGTTGGTAATGTATCATTGCTGATTTGAACCAGAGTTATTGTATGTTAACACATTACAAATTATATTTGGCAGGCAACATCTCCATGGGCTCTTTAATTTTAGTGTTCCTGACTGTGAAGTGTCTAAGAAATGTATCAGTTAAAGAGTTAAGATAATGTAATCAAAGTACATAAATTTTATAGTGAAATAAGTACTTATCGTTAGTAAATTTCAATATTAAAGGTCGTACCATCTTGAGTTATGCATTTGAGAAACAGAATACACTAAAATTAGATAGTGTATGAGGATAGCTCATTCAATATAACATGTAAAGTGTTATGAAATGATGCCACCCCAGCACCCGAGAAAATAGTTTAGAGAATAGAGTTTTTTAAGACAACACAATAAATGCTATGTAAAATTTGCTTAAAGGCCTTCATTGTATCATTTTCTATAAATTGGCGGAGCTACAGCACGTCAAGTAAAGCTGTGTAGTGTTTTGCCGTCGAAAAGATTTCTTCTCTAATCTGGAGCAAGAAAACAAACATTGTTTAAACTTGTATTCTGCGTAAGGTTAGCTCGAAAAGTACCTATCAGAATTAAAAAATATTGCTTTTTGTTAGAATGACGCACATAAGAGAAAGTTTCTGTTTTCGATAGAATATTATGTGAAATTTTAGGAGACAATTTATTTCTATTGTACGTCGTTCTAACAAAAAGCAATAGTTTTTAATTTATTTTTGCTACGTACTTTTCGAGTTAAGCGTATATAGAATTAAATACTGTCTGTTTTATTACTCCAGATTGAAAATTCGAGAAACGTTTCTGGCCGTAGAACACAAACACGCTTTCACTTGCTGACGAGCTCTAACTCTGCCATTTTGTCGAAAATAATTAAATAAAAAACTGTAATCATTCTTTAAAGTGTATAATAAAGGCCTTCAAACGAATTTTATTATTGCTAAGGGTTAACTAACAAAAAGACATAAAATCCGTCCAAAAACATTAAAATGTAAAAAAAGTGCGCCAAGTAGTTTGATTTCCCGACAAAATTGGAATATAATAAAAAAGATAATAGATATCATACAAGAAAGCCAAGTTTTCATTCAAAGATACCTTGATTTAACTCGCATTAGCAACGAACAATAAATTAACAATAAATTAGCGATTAAAAATAAAAAAAACTTGGCGTTTGCGCACTTCATTCGAGGCACTCGCACCGGTAATATTCCTAAAAAAGTTTTAAAGAAATTAAATTGTGGTAAAGTGAGTGTTAGGTTTAAATCAATTTCTCATTATCTTTTTACCTCGCGGTGAAGCGCGCACACGCCAAGTTTTTTTTATTTTTAATCGCTAATTTATTGTTAATTTATTGTTCGTTGCTAATGCGAGTTAAATCAAGGTATCTTTGAATGAAAACTTGGCTTTCTTGTATGATATCTATTATCTTTTTTATTATATTCCAATTTTGTCGGGAAATCAAACTACTTGGCGCACTTTTTTTACATTTTAATGTTTTTGGACGGATTCAAATGCTCCAATGTACATGGAGTTTCAATAAATGAGTTTTGTTTGTTCTTATCGGTAGTCTTCATCACTTCTTGACCCTCTCTCAATCCCTGCGCTCGGTATTCGCCCTGTAGGCTCTAGCCGCTCGGAGTCTACGATATTTTATGAGATATTCGATATTGGTAATTCCTGTGGGATAGCGAAGGCCCACAGAGACGTTACATTAGAAGGTCGCTAACAGCGCTGGGGTGACGAGGCCCCGCTGAGACGCGACATTACAAATTGGTGACTACTGCGGTGGGATAACAAATATCCACCGAAACGTCACATACAAATTGGTGACAGCGGTGGGATAACAAATATCCACCGAAACGTCACAGGCTAATCGAACTGTGCCGGCAGAATTCAAATCCGAGCCTCCGTTCCTCTGGAATTCACAAATATGTATGAAAACGTGTTTTACACAATTTTGGCTCCCAGGATCGCTATCGGGAAATGGGAACAAGCATTTCCTGCGTAAAATGACACGACTAATCGAATGCTGTCGGCAGAATTCAAATCCGAGCCTCCATTCCTCTGGAATTCACAAATATGTATCAAAACGTGTTTTACAGTATTCTGGCTCCCAGGATCGCAATCGCGAAATGAAGACAAGTATTTCCTACGTAAAATGACACGAGTAATCGAACTATGCCGGCAGAATTCAAATCCGAGCCTCTGTTCTTCTGGAAATCACAAATATGCATGAAAACGTGTTTTACAGTATTTTGGCTCCCAGTATCGCTATCGGGAAATGAGAACAAGCATTTCCTGCGTAAAATGACACGAGTAATCGAACTGTGTCGGCAGAATTCGAATACGAGCCTCTGTTCCTCTGGAGTTCACTAAAATGTATGAAAACGTGTTTTACAGTATCTTGGCTCCCAGGATCGCTATCAGGAAATGGAAGCAAGCATTTCCTACGTAAAATGACACGAGTAATCGAACTGTGCCGACAGAATTCAAATCCGAGCCTCCGTTCCTCTGGAATTCCCTAAAATGTATGAAAACATGTTTTACAGTATTCTGGCTCCCAGTATCGCTATCGGGAAATGAGAACAAGCATTTCCTGCGTAAAATGACACGAGTAATCGAACTGTGTCGGCAGAATTCGAATACGAGCCTCTGTTCCTCTGGAGTTCACTAAAATGTATGAAAACGTGTTTTACAGTATTTTGGCTCCCAGGATCGCTATCAGGAACTGGAAACAAGCATTTCCTACGTAAAATGACACGAGTAATCGAATGCTGGCGGCAGAATTCAAATCGGAGCATCCGTTCCTCTGGAATTCACTAAAATGTATGAAAACATGTTTTACAGTATTCTGGCTCCCAGGATCGCTATCAGGAAATGGAAACAAGTATTCCTACGTAAAATGACACGGCTAATCGAACTGTGCCGGCAGAATTCAAATCCGAGCCTCCGTTCCTCTGGAATTCACAAATATGTATGAAAACGTGTTTTACACAATTTTGGCTCCCAGGATCGCTATCGGGAAATGGGAACAAGCATTTCCTGCGTAAAATGACACGAGTAATCGAGTGCTGGCGACAGAATTCAAATCGGAGCATCCGTTCTTCTGGAATTCACTAAAATGTATGAAAACATGTTTTACAGTATTCTGGCTCCCAGTATCGCTATCGGGAAATGAGAACAAGCATTTCCTGCGTAAAATGACACGAGTAATCGAGTGCTGGCGACAGAATTCGAATACGAGCCTCTGTTCCTCTGGAGTTCACTAAAATGTATGAAAACGTGTTTTACAGTATTTTGGCTCCCAGGATCGCTATCAGGAAATGGAAACAAGCATTTCCTACGTAAAATGACACGAGTAATCGAACTGTGCCGACAGAATTCAAATCCGAGCCTCCGTTCCTCTGGAATTCCCTAAAATGTATGAAAACATGTTTTACAGTATTCTGGCTCCCAGGATCGCAATCGGGAAATGAAGACAAGTATTTCCTGCGTAAAATGACACGAGTAATCGAACTGTGCCGGCAGAATTCAAATACGAGCCTCTGTTCCTCTGGGATTCACTAAAATGTATGAAAACGTGTTTTACAGTATTTTGGCTGCCAGGATCGCTATCGGGAAATGAAGACAAGTATTTCCTACGTAAAATGACACGAGTAATCGAACTGTGCCGGCAGAATTCAAATACGAGCCTCTGTTCCTCTGGAATTCACTAAAATGTATGAAAACGTGTTTTACAGTATTTTGGCTCCCAGGATCGCTATCAGGAAATGGAAACAAGTATTCCTACGTAAAATGACACGGCTAATCGAACTGTGCCGGCAGAATTCAAATCCGAGCCTCCGTTCCTCTGGAATTCACAAATATGTATGAAAACGTGTTTTACACAATTTTGGCTCCCAGGATCGCTATCGGGAAATGGGAACAAGCATTTCCTGCGTAAAATGACACGACTAATCGAATGCTGTCGGCAGAATTCAAATCCGAGCCTCCGTTCCTCTGGAATTCACAAATATGTATCAAAACGTGTTTTACAGTATTCTGGCTCCCAGGATCGCAATCGCGAAATGAAGACAAGTATTTCCTACGTAAAATGACACGAGTAATCGAACTATGCCGGCAGAATTCAAATCCGAGCCTCTGTTCTTCTGGAAATCACAAATATGCATGAAAACGTGTTTTACAGTATTTTGGCTCCCAGTATCGCTATCGGGAAATGAGAACAAGCATTTCCTGCGTAAAATGACACGAGTAATCGAACTGTGTCGGCAGAATTCGAATACGAGCCTCTGTTCCTCTGGAGTTCACTAAAATGTATGAAAACGTGTTTTACAGTATTTTGGCTCCCAGGATCGCTATCAGGAAATGAAAACAAGCATTTCCTACGTAAAATGACACGAGTAATCGAACTGTGCCGGCAGAATTCAAATACGAGCCTCTGTTCCTCTGGAATTCACTAAAATGTATGAAAACGTGTTTTACAGTATTTTGGCTCCCAGGATCGCTATCAGGAAATGGAAACAAGCATTCCTACGTAAAATGACACGGCTAATCGAACTGTGCCGGCAGAATTCAAATCCGAGCCTCCGTTCCTCTGGAATTCACAAATATGTATGAAAACGTGTTTTACACAATTTTGGCTCCCAGGATCGCTATCGGGAAATGGGAACAAGCATTTCCTGCGTAAAATGACACGACTAATCGAATGCTGTCGGCAGAATTCAAATCCGAGCCTCCATTCCTCTGGAATTCACAAATATGTATCAAAACGTGTTTTACAGTATTCTGGCTCCCAGGATCGCAATCGCGAAATGAAGACAAGTATTTCCTACGTAAAATGACACGAGTAATCGAACTATGCCGGCAGAATTCAAATCCGAGCCTCTGTTCTTCTGGAAATCACAAATATGCATGAAAACGTGTTTTACAGTATTTTGGCTCCCAGTATCGCTATCGGGAAATGAGAACAAGCATTTCCTGCGTAAAATGACACGAGTAATCGAACTGTGTCGGCAGAATTCGAATACGAGCCTCTGTTCCTCTGGAGTTCACTAAAATGTATGAAAACGTGTTTTACAGTATCTTGGCTCCCAGGATCGCTATCAGGAAATGGAAGCAAGCATTTCCTACGTAAAATGACACGAGTAATCGAACTGTGCCGACAGAATTCAAATCCGAGCCTCCGTTCCTCTGGAATTCCCTAAAATGTATGAAAACATGTTTTACAGTATTCTGGCTCCCAGTATCGCTATCGGGAAATGAGAACAAGCATTTCCTGCGTAAAATGACACGAGTAATCGAACTGTGTCGGCAGAATTCGAATACGAGCCTCTGTTCCTCTGGAGTTCACTAAAATGTATGAAAACGTGTTTTACAGTATTTTGGCTCCCAGGATCGCTATCAGGAAATGGAAACAAGCATTTCCTACGTAAAATGACACGAGTAATCGAATGCTGGCGGCAGAATTCAAATCGGAGCATCCGTTCCTCTGGAATTCACTAAAATGTATGAAAACATGTTTTACAGTATTCTGGCTCCCAGGATCGCTATCAGGAAATGGAAGCAAGCATTTCCTACGTAAAATGACACGAGTAATCGAACTGTGCTGGCAGAATTCAAATCCGAGCCTCCGTTCCTCTGGAATTCCCTAAAATGTATGAAAACATGTTTTACAGTATTCTGGCTCCCAGGATCGCTATCAGGAAATGGAAGCAAGCATTTCCTACGTAAAATGACACGAGTAATCGAGTGCTGGCGACAGAATTCAAATCGGAGCATCCGTTCCTCTGGAATTCACTAAAATGTATGAAAACATGTTTTACAGTATTCTGGCTCCCAGGATCGCTATCAGGAAATGGAAGCAAGCATTTCCTACGTAAAATGACACGAGTAATCGAACTGTGCTGGCAGAATTCAAATCCGAGCCTCCGTTCCTCTGGAATTCCCTAAAATGTATGAAAACATGTTTTACAGTATTCTGGCTCCCAGGATCGCTATCAGGAAATGGAAGCAAGCATTTCCTACGTAAAATGACACGAGTAATCGAACTGTGCCGACAGAATTCAAATCCGAGCCTCCGTTCCTCTGGAATTCCCTAAAATGTATGAAAACATGTTTTACAGTATTCTGGCTCCCAGGATCGCAATCGCGAAATGAAGACAAGTATTTCCTACGTAAAATGACACGAGTAATCGAACTATGCCGGCAGAATTCAAATCCGAGCCTCTGTTCCTCTGGAATTCACAAATATGTATGAAAACGTGTTTTACAATATTCTGGCTCCCAGGATCGCAATCGGGAAATGAAGACAAGTATTTCCTACGTAAAATGACACGAGTAATCGAACTGTGCCGGCAGAATTCAAATCCGAGCCTCCGTTCCTCTGGAATTCCCTAAAATGTATGAAAACATGTTTTACAGTATTCTGGCTCCCAGGATCGCAATCGCGAAATGAAGACAAGTATTTCCTACGTAAAATGACACGAGTAATCGAACTATGCCGGCAGAATTCAAATCCGAGCCTCTGTTCCTCTGGAATTCACAAATATGTATGAAAACGTGTTTTACAATATTCTGGCTCCCAGGATCGCAATCGGGAAATGAAGACAAGTATTTCCTACGTAAAATGACACGAGTAATCGAACTGTGCCGGCAGAATTCAAATACGAGCCTCTGTTCCTCTGGAATTCACTGAAATGTATGAAAACGTGTTTTACAGTATTTTGGCTCCCAGGATCGCTATCAGGAAATGGAAACAAGTATTCCTACGTAAAATGACACGGCTAATCGAACTGTGCCGGCAGAATTCAAATCCGAGCCTCCGTTCCTCTGGAATTCACAAATATGTATGAAAACGTGTTTTACACAATTTTGGCTCCCAGGATCGCTATCGGGAAATGGGAACAAGCATTTCCTGCGTAAAATGACACGACTAATCGAATGCTGTCGGCAGAATTCAAATCCGAGCCTCCGTTCCTCTGGAATTCACAAATATGTATCAAAACGTGTTTTACAGTATTCTGGCTCCCAGGATCGCAATCGCGAAATGAAGACAAGTATTTCCTACGTAAAATGACACGAGTAATCGAACTATGCCGGCAGAATTCAAATCCGAGCCTCTGTTCTTCTGGAAATCACAAATATGCATGAAAACGTGTTTTACAGTATTTTGGCTCCCAGTATCGCTATCGGGAAATGAGAACAAGCATTTCCTACGTAAAATGACACGAGTAATCGAACTGTGCTGGCAGAATTCAAATCCGAGCCTCCGTTCCTCTGGAATTCCCTAAAATGTATGAAAACATGTTTTACAGTATTCTGGCTCCCAGGATCGCTATCAGGAAATGGAAGCAAGCATTTCCTACGTAAAATGACACGAGTAATCGAACTGTGCCGACAGAATTCAAATCCGAGCCTCCGTTCCTCTGGAATTCCCTAAAATGTATGAAAACATGTTTTACAGTATTCTGGCTCCCAGGATCGCAATCGCGAAATGAAGACAAGTATTTCCTACGTAAAATGACACGAGTAATCGAACTATGCCGGCAGAATTCAAATCCGAGCCTCTGTTCCTCTGGAATTCACAAATATGTATGAAAACGTGTTTTACAATATTCTGGCTCCCAGGATCGCAATCGGGAAATGAAGACAAGTATTTCCTACGTAAAATGACACGAGTAATCGAACTGTGCCGGCAGAATTCAAATCCGAGCCTCCGTTCCTCTGGAATTCCCTAAAATGTATGAAAACATGTTTTACAGTATTCTGGCTCCCAGGATCGCAATCGCGAAATGAAGACAAGTATTTCCTACGTAAAATGACACGAGTAATCGAACTATGCCGGCAGAATTCAAATCCGAGCCTCTGTTCCTCTGGAATTCACAAATATGTATGAAAACGTGTTTTACAATATTCTGGCTCCCAGGATCGCAATCGGGAAATGAAGACAAGTATTTCCTACGTAAAATGACACGAGTAATCGAACTGTGCCGGCAGAATTCAAATACGAGCCTCTGTTCCTCTGGAATTCACTGAAATGTATGAAAACGTGTTTTACAGTATTTTGGCTCCCAGGATCGCTATCAGGAAATGGAAACAAGTATTCCTACGTAAAATGACACGGCTAATCGAACTGTGCCGGCAGAATTCAAATCCGAGCCTCCGTTCCTCTGGAATTCACAAATATGTATGAAAACGTGTTTTACACAATTTTGGCTCCCAGGATCGCTATCGGGAAATGGGAACAAGCATTTCCTGCGTAAAATGACACGACTAATCGAACGCTGTCGGCAGAATTCAAATCCGAGCCTCCGTTCCTCTGGAATTCACAAATATGTATCAAAACGTGTTTTACAGTATTCTGGCTCCCAGGATCGCAATCGCGAAATGAAGACAAGTATTTCCTACGTAAAATGACACGAGTAATCGAACTATGCCGGCAGAATTCAAATCCGAGCCTCTGTTCTTCTGGAAATCACAAATATGCATGAAAACGTGTTTTACAGTATTTTGGCTCCCAGTATCGCTATCGGGAAATGAGAACAAGCATTTCCTGCGTAAAATGACACGAGTAATCGAACTGTGCCGACAGAATTCAAATCCGAGCCTCCGTTCCTCTGGAATTCCCTAAAATGTATGAAAACATGTTTTACAGTATTCTGGCTCCCAGTATCGCTATCGGGAAATGAGAACAAGCATTTCCTGCGTAAAATGACACGAGTAATCGAACTGTGTCGGCAGAATTCGAATACGAGCCTCTGTTCCTCTGGAGTTCACTAAAATGTATGAAAACGTGTTTTACAGTATCTTGGCTCCCAGGATCGCTATCAGGAAATGGAAGCAAGCATTTCCTACGTAAAATGACACGAGTAATCGAACTGTGCCGACAGAATTCAAATCCGAGCCTCCGTTCCTCTGGAATTCCCTAAAATGTATGAAAACATGTTTTACAGTATTCTGGCTCCCAGTATCGCTATCAGGAAATGAGAACAAGCATTTCCTGCGTAAAATGACACGAGTAATCGAACTGTGTCGGCAGAATTCGAATACGAGCCTCTGTTCCTCTGGAGTTCACTAAAATGTATGAAAACGTGTTTTACAGTATTTTGGCTCCCAGGATCGCTATCAGGAAATGGAAACAAGCATTTCCTACGTAAAATGACACGAGTAATCGAATGCTGGCGGGAGAATTCAAATCGGAGCATCCGTTCCTCTGGAATTCACTAAAATGTATGAAAACATGTTTTACAGTATTCTGGCTCCCAGGATCGCTATCAGGAAATGGAAGCAAGCATTTCCTACGTAAAATGACACGAGTAATCGAACTGTGCTGGCAGAATTCAAATCCGAGCCTCCGTTCCTCTGGAATTCCCTAAAATGTATGAAAACATGTTTTACAGTATTCTGGCTCCCAGGATCGCTATCAGGAAATGGAAGCAAGCATTTCCTACGTAAAATGACACGAGTAATCGAGTGCTGGCGACAGAATTCAAATCGGAGCATCCGTTCCTCTGGAATTCACTAAAATGTATGAAAACATGTTTTACAGTATTCTGGCTCCCAGGATCGCTATCAGGAAATGGAAGCAAGCATTTCCTACGTAAAATGACACGAGTAATCGAACTGTGCTGGCAGAATTCAAATCCGAGCCTCCGTTCCTCTGGAATTCCCTAAAATGTATGAAAACATGTTTTACAGTATTCTGGCTCCCAGGATCGCTATCAGGAAATGGAAGCAAGCATTTCCTACGTAAAATGACACGAGTAATCGAACTGTGCCGACAGAATTCAAATCCGAGCCTCCGTTCCTCTGGAATTCCCTAAAATGTATGAAAACATGTTTTACAGTATTCTGGCTCCCAGTATCGCTATCGGGAAATGAGAACAAGCATTTCCTGCGTAAAATGACACGAGTAATCGAACTGTGTCGGCAGAATTCGAATACGAGCCTCTGTTCCTCTGGAGTTCACTAAAATGTATGAAAACGTGTTTTACAGTATTTTGGCTCCCAGGATCGCTATCAGGAACTGGAAACAAGCATTTCCTACGTAAAATGACACGAGTAATCGAACTGTGCCGGCAGAATTCAAATACGAGCCTCTGTTCCTCTGGAATTCACTAAAATGTATGAAAACGTGTTTTACAGTATTTTGGCTCCCAGGATCGCTATCAGGAAATGGAAACAAGTATTCCTACGTAAAATGACACGGCTAATCGAACTGTGCCGGCAGAATTCAAATCCGAGCCTCCGTTCCTCTGGAATTCACAAATATGTATGAAAACGTGTTTTACACAATTTTGGCTCCCAGGATCGCTATCGGGAAATGGGAACAAGCATTTCCTGCGTAAAATGACACGACTAATCGAATGCTGTCGGCAGAATTCAAATCCGAGCCTCCATTCCTCTGGAATTCACAAATATGTATCAAAACGTGTTTTACAGTATTCTGGCTCCCAGGATCGCAATCGCGAAATGAAGACAAGTATTTCCTACGTAAAATGACACGAGTAATCGAACTATGCCGGCAGAATTCAAATCCGAGCCTCTGTTCTTCTGGAAATCACAAATATGCATGAAAACGTGTTTTACAGTATTTTGGCTCCCAGTATCGCTATCGGGAAATGAGAACAAGCATTTCCTGCGTAAAATGACACGAGTAATCGAACTGTGTCGGCAGAATTCGAATACGAGCCTCTGTTCCTCTGGAGTTCACTAAAATGTATGAAAACGTGTTTTACAGTATCTTGGCTCCCAGGATCGCTATCAGGAAATGGAAGCAAGCATTTCCTACGTAAAATGACACGAGTAATCGAACTGTGCCGACAGAATTCAAATCCGAGCTTCCGTTCCTCTGGAATTCCCTAAAATGTATGAAAACATGTTTTACAGTATTCTGGCTCCCAGTATCGCTATCGGGAAATGAGAACAAGCATTTCCTGCGTAAAATGACACGAGTAATCGAACTGTGTCGGCAGAATTCGAATACGAGCCTCTGTTCCTCTGGAGTTCACTAAAATGTATGAAAACGTGTTTTACAGTATTTTGGCTCCCAGGATCGCTATCAGGAAATGGAAACAAGCATTTCCTACGTAAAATGACACGAGTAATCGAATGCTGGCGGGAGAATTCAAATCGGAGCATCCGTTCCTCTGGAATTCACTAAAATGTATGAAAACATGTTTTACAGTATTCTGGCTCCCAGGATCGCTATCAGGAAATGGAAGCAAGCATTTCCTACGTAAAATGACACGAGTAATCGAACTGTGCTGGCAGAATTCAAATCCGAGCCTCCGTTCCTCTGGAATTCCCTAAAATGTATGAAAACATGTTTTACAGTATTCTGGCTCCCAGGATCGCTATCAGGAAATGGAAGCAAGCATTTCCTACGTAAAATGACACGAGTAATCGAGTGCTGGCGACAGAATTCAAATCGGAGCATCCGTTCCTCTGGAATTCACTAAAATGTATGAAAACATGTTTTACAGTATTCTGGCTCCCAGGATCGCTATCAGGAAATGGAAGCAAGCATTTCCTACGTAAAATGACACGAGTAATCGAACTGTGCTGGCAGAATTCAAATCCGAGCCTCCGTTCCTCTGGAATTCCCTAAAATGTATGAAAACATGTTTTACAGTATTCTGGCTCCCAGGATCGCTATCAGGAAATGGAAGCAAGCATTTCCTACGTAAAATGACACGAGTAATCGAACTGTGCCGACAGAATTCAAATCCGAGCCTCCGTTCCTCTGGAATTCCCTAAAATGTATGAAAACATGTTTTACAGTATTCTGGCTCCCAGGATCGCAATCGCGAAATGAAGACAAGTATTTCCTACGTAAAATGACACGAGTAATCGAACTATGCCGGCAGAATTCAAATCCGAGCCTCTGTTCCTCTGGAATTCACTAATATGTATGAAAACGTGTTTTACAATATTCTGGCTCCCAGGATCGCAATCGGGAAATGAAGACAAGTATTTCCTACGTAAAATGACACGAGTAATCGAACTGTGCCGGCAGAATTCAAATACGAGCCTCTGTTCCTCTGGAATTCACTAAAATGTATGAAAACGTGTTTTACAGTATTTTGGCTCCCAGGATCGCTATCAGGAAATGGAAACAAGTATTCCTACGTAAAATGACACGGCTAATCGAACTGTGCCGGCAGAATTCAAATCCGAGCCTCCGTTCCTCTGGAATTCACAAATATGTATGAAAACGTGTTTTACACAATTTTGGCTCCCAGGATCGCTATCGGGAAATGGGAACAAGCATTTCCTGCGTAAAATGACACGACTAATCGAATGCTGTCGGCAGAATTCAAATCCGAGCCTCCGTTCCTCTGGAATTCACAAATATGTATCAAAACGTGTTTTACAGTATTCTGGCTCCCAGGATCGCAATCGCGAAATGAAGACAAGTATTTCCTACGTAAAATGACACGAGTAATCGAACTATGCCGGCAGAATTCAAATCCGAGCCTCTGTTCTTCTGGAAATCACAAATATGTATGAAAACGTGTTTTACAGTATTTTGGCTCCCAGTATCGCTATCGGGAAATGAGAACAAGCATTTCCTGCGTAAAATGACACGAGTAATCGAACTGTGCCGACAGAATTCAAATCCGAGCCTCCGTTCCTCTGGAATTCCCTAAAATGTATGAAAACATGTTTTACAGTATTCTGGCTCCCAGTATCGCTATCGGGAAATGAGAACAAGCATTTCCTGCGTAAAATGACACGAGTAATCGAACTGTGTCGGCAGAATTCGAATACGAGCCTCTGTTCCTCTGGAGTTCACTAAAATGTATGAAAACGTGTTTTACAGTATTTTGGCTCCCAGGATCGCTATCAGGAACTGGAAACAAGCATTTCCTACGTAAAATGACACGAGTAATCGAATGCTGGCGGCAGAATTCAAATCGGAGCATCCGTTCCTCTGGAATTCACTAAAATGTATGAAAACATGTTTTACAGTATTCTGGCTCCCAGGATCGCTATCAGGAAATGGAAGCAAGCATTTCCTACGTAAAATGACACGAGTAATCGAACTGTGCTGGCAGAATTCAAATCCGAGCCTCCGTTCCTCTGGAATTCCCTAAAATGTATGAAAACATGTTTTACAGTATTCTGGCTCCCAGGATCGCTATCAGGAAATGGAAGCAAGAATATCCTACGTAAAATGACACGAGTAATCGAGTGCTGGCGACAGAATTCAAATCGGAGCATCCGTTCTTCTGGAATTCACTAAAATGTATGAAAACATGTTTTACAGTATTCTGGCTCCCAGTATCGCTATCGGGAAATGAGAACAAGCATTTCCTGCGTAAAATGACACGAGTAATCGAACTGTGTCGGCAGAATTCGAATACGAGCCTCTGTTCCTCTGGGATTCACTAAAATGTATGAAAACGTGTTTTACAGTATTTTGGCTGCCAGGATCGCTATCGGGAAATGGGAACAAGCATTTCCTGCGTAAAATGACACGACTAATCGAATGCTGTCGGCAGAATTCAAATCCGAGCCTCTGTTCTTCTGGAAATCACAAATATGCATGAAAACGTGTTTTACAGTATTTTGGCTCCCAGTATCGCTATCGGGAAATGAGAACAAGCATTTCCTGCGTAAAATGACACGAGTAATCGAACTGTGTCGGCAGAATTCGAATACGAGCCTCTGTTCCTCTGGAGTTCACTAAAATGTATGAAAACGTGTTTTACAGTATCTTGGCTCCCAGGATCGCTATCAGGAAATGGAAGCAATCATTTCCTACGTAAAATGACACGAGTAATCGAACTGTGCCGACAGAATTCAAATCCGAGCCTCCGTTCCTCTGGAATTCCCTAAAATGTATGAAAACATGTTTTACAGTATTCTGGCTCCCAGTATCGCTATCGGGAAATGAGAACAAGCATTTCCTGCGTAAAATGACACGAGTAATCGAACTGTGTCGGCAGAATTCGAATACGAGCCTCTGTTCCTCTGGAGTTCACTAAAATGTATGAAAACGTGTTTTACAGTATTTTGGCTCCCAGGATCGCTATCAGGAAATGGAAACAAGCATTTCCTACGTAAAATGACACGAGTAATCGAATGCTGGCGGCAGAATTCAAATCGGAGCATCCGTTCCTCTGGAATTCACTAAAATGTATGAAAACATGTTTTACAGTATTCTGGCTCCCAGGATCGCTATCAGGAAATGGAAGCAAGCATTTCCTACGTAAAATGACACGAGTAATCGAACTGTGCCGGCAGAATTCAAATCCGAGCCTCCGTTCCTCTGGAATTCCCTAAAATGTATGAAAACATGTTTTACAGTATTCTGGCTCCCAGGATCGCTATCAGGAAATGGAAGCAAGCATTTCCTACGTAAAATGACACGAGTAATCGAACTGTGCTGGCAGAATTCAAATCCGAGCCTCCGTTCCTCTGGAATTCCCTAAAATGTATGAAAACATGTTTTACAGTATTCTGGCTCCCAGGATCGCTATCAGGAAATGGAAGCAAGCATTTCCTACGTAAAATGACACGAGTAATCGAACTGTGCCGACAGAATTCAAATCCGAGCCTCCGTTCCTCTGGAATTCCCTAAAATGTATGAAAACATGTTTTACAGTATTCTGGCTCCCAGGATCGCAATCGCGAAATGAAGACAAGTATTTCCTACGTAAAATGACACGAGTAATCGAACTATGCCGGCAGAATTCAAATCCGAGCCTCTGTTCCTCTGGAATTCACAAATATGTATGAAAACGTGTTTTACAGTATTCTGGCTCCCAGGATCGCAATCGGGAAATGAAGACAAGTATTTCCTACGTAAAATGACACGAGTAATCGAACTGTGCCGGCAGAATTCAAATACGAGCCTCTGTTCCTCTGGAATTCACTAAAATGTATGAAAACGTGTTTTACAGTATTTTGGCTCCCAGGATCGCTATCAGGAAATGGAAACAAGTATTCCTACGTAAAATGACACGGCTAATCTAACTGTGCCGGCAGAATTCAAATCCGAGCCTCCGTTCCTCTGGAATTCACAAATATGTATGAAAACGTGTTTTACACAATTTTGGCTCCCAGGATCGCTATCGGGAAATGGGAACAAGCATTTCCTGCGTAAAATGACACGACTAATCGAATGCTGTCGGCAGAATTCAAATCCGAGCCTCCGTTCCTCTGGAATTCACAAATATGTATCAAAACGTGTTTTACAGTATTCTGGCTCCCAGGATCGCAATCGCGAAATGAAGACAAGTATTTCCTACGTAAAATGACACGAGTAATCGAACTATGCCGGCAGAATTCAAATCCGAGCCTCTGTTCTTCTGGAAATCACAAATATGCATGAAAACGTGTTTTACAGTATTTTGGCTCCCTGTATCGCTATCGGGAAATGAGAACAAGCATTTCCTGCGTAAAATGACACGAGTAATCGAACTGTGTCGGCAGAATTCGAATACGAGCCTCTGTTCCTCTGGAGTTCACTAAAATGTATGAAAACGTGTTTTACAGTATCTTGGCTCCCAGGATCGCTATCAGGAAATGGAAGCAAGCATTTCCTACGTAAAATGACACGAGTAATCGAACTGTGCCGACAGAATTCAAATCCGAGCCTCCGTTCCTCTGGAATTCCCTAAAATGTATGAAAACATGTTTTACAGTATTCTGGCTCCCAGTATCGCTATCGGGAAATGAGAACAAGCATTTCCTGCGTAAAATGACACGAGTAATCGAACTGTGTCGGCAGAATTCGAATACGAGCCTCTGTTCCTCTGGAGTTCACTAAAATGTATGAAAACGTGTTTTACAGTATTTTGGCTCCCAGGATCGCTATCAGGAAATGGAAGCAAGCATTTCCTACGTAAAATGACACGAGTAATCGAACTGTGCTGGCAGAATTCAAATCCGAGCCTCCGTTCCTCTGGAATTCCCTAAAATGTATGAAAACATGTTTTACAGTATTCTGGCTCCCAGGATCGCTATCAGGAAATGGAAGCAAGCATTTCCTACGTAAAATGACACGAGTAATCGAGTGCTGGCGACAGAATTCAAATCGGAGCATCCGTTCCTCTGGAATTCACTAAAATGTATGAAAACATGTTTTACAGTATTCTGGCTCCCAGGATCGCTATCAGGAAATGGAAGCAAGCATTTCCTACGTAAAATGACACGAGTAATCGAACTGTGCTGGCAGAAATCAAATCCGAGCCTCCGTTCCTCTGGAATTCCCTAAAATGTATGAAAACATGTTTTACAGTATTCTGGCTCCCAGGATCGCTATCAGGAAATGGAAGCAAGCATTTCCTACGTAAAATGACACGAGTAATCGAACTATGCCGGCAGAATTCAAATCCGAGCCTCTGTTCCTCTGGAATTCACAAATATGTATGAAAACGTGTTTTACAGTATTCTGGCTCCCAGGATCGCAATCGGGAAATGAAGACAAGTATTTCCTACGTAAAATGACACGAGTAATCGAACTGTGCCGGCAGAATTCAAATACGAGCCTCTGTTCCTCTGGAATTCACTAAAATGTATGAAAACGTGTTTTACAGTATTCTGGCTCCCAGGATCGCAATCGGGAAATGAAGACAAGTATTTCCTACGTAAAATGACACGAGTAATCGAACTGTGCCGGCAGAATTCAAATACGAGCCTCTGTTCCTCTGGAATTCACTAAAATGTATGAAAACGTGTTTTACAGTATTTTGGCTCCCAGGATCGCTATCAGGAAATGGAAACAAGTATTCCTACGTAAAATGACACGGCTAATCGAACTGTGCCGGCAGAATTCAAATCCGAGCCTCCGTTCCTCTGGAATTCACAAATATGTATGAAAACGTGTTTTACACAATTTTGGCTCCCAGGATCGCTATCGGGAAATGGGAACAAGCATTTCCTGCGTAAAATGACACGACTAATCGAATGCTGTCGGCAGAATTCAAATCCGAGCCTCCGTTCCTCTGGAATTCACAAATATGTATCAAAACGTGTTTTACAGTATTCTGGCTCCCAGGATCGCAATCGGGAAATCAGAACAAGCATTTCCTGCGTAAAATGACACGAGTAATCGAACTGTGTCGGCAGAATTCGAATACGAGCCTCTGTTCCTCTGGAGTTCACTAAAATGTATGAAAACGTGTTTTACAGTATCTTGGCTCCCAGGATCGCTATCAGGAAATGGAAGCAAGCATTTCCTACGTAAAATGACACGAGTAATCGAACTGTGCCGACAGAATTCAAATCCGAGCCTCCGTTCCTCTGGAATTCCCTAAAATGTATGAAAACATGTTTTACAGTATCTTGGCTCCCAGGATCGCTATCAGGAAATGGAAGCAAGCATTTCCTACGTAAAATGACACGAGTAATCGAACTGTGCCGACAGAATTCAAATCCGAGCCTCCGTTCCTCTGGAATTCCCTAAAATGTATGAAAACATGTTTTACAGTATTCTGGCTCCCAGTATCGCTATCGGGAAATGAGAACAAGCATTTCCTGCGTAAAATGACACGAGTAATCGAACTGTGTCGGCAGAATTCGAATACGAGCCTCTGTTCCTCTGGAGTTCACTAAAATGTATGAAAACGTGTTTTACAGTATTTTGGCTCCCAGGATCGCTATCAGGAAATGGAAACAAGCATTTCCTACGTAAAATGACACGAGTAATCGAATGCTGGCGGCAGAATTCAAATCGGAGCATCCGTTCCTCTGGAATTCACTAAAATGTATGAAAACATGTTTTACAGTATTCTGGCTCCCAGGATCGCTATCAGGAAATGGAAGCAAGCATTTCCTACGTAAAATGACACGAGTAATCGAACTGTGCTGGCAGAAATCAAATCCGAGCCTCCGTTCCTCTGGAATTCCCTAAAATGTATGAAAACATGTTTTACAGTATTCTGGCTCCCAGGATCGCTATCAGGAAATGGAAGCAAGCATTTCCTACGTAAAATGACACGAGTAATCGAACTATGCCGGCAGAATTCAAATCCGAGCCTCTGTTCCTCTGGAATTCACAAATATGTATGAAAACGTGTTTTACAGTATTCTGGCTCCCAGGATCGCAATCGGGAAATGAAGACAAGTATTTCCTACGTAAAATGACACGAGTAATCGAACTGTGCCGGCAGAATTCAAATACGAGCCTCTGTTCCTCTGGAATTCACTAAAATGTATGAAAACGTGTTTTACAGTATTTTGGCTCCCAGGATCGCTATCAGGAAATGGAAACAAGCATTTCCTACGTAAAATGACACGAGTAATCGAATGCTGGCGGCAGAATTCAAATCGGAGCATCCGTTCCTCTGGAATTCACTAAAATGTATGAAAACATGTTTTACAGTATTCTGGCTCCCAGGATCGCTATCAGGAAATGGAAGCAAGCATTTCCTACGTAAAATGACACGAGTAATCGAACTGTGCCGGCAGAATTCAAATCCGAGCCTCCGTTCCTCTGGAATTCCCTAAAATGTATGAAAACATGTTTTACAGTATTCTGGCTCCCAGGATCGCTATCAGGAAATGGAAGCAAGCATTTCCTACGTAAAATGACACGAGTAATCGAGTGCTGGCGACAGAATTCAAATCGGAGCATCCGTTCCTCTGGAATTCACTAAAATGTATGAAAACATGTTTTACAGTATTCTGGCTCCCAGGATCGCTATCAGGAAATGGAAGCAAGCATTTCCTACGTAAAATGACACGAGTAATCGAACTGTGCTGGCAGAATTCAAATCCGAGCCTCCGTTCCTCTGGAATTCCCTAAAATGTATGAAAACATGTTTTACAGTATTCTGGCTCCCAGGATCGCTATCAGGAAATGGAAGCAAGCATTTCCTACGTAAAATGACACGAGTAATCGAACTGTGCCGACAGAATTCAAATCCGAGCCTCCGTTCCTCTGGAATTCCCTAAAATGTATGAAAACATGTTTTACAGTATTCTGGCTCCCAGGATCGCAATCGCGAAATGAAGACAAGTATTTCCTACGTAAAATGACACGAGTAATCGAACTATGCCGGCAGAATTCAAATCCGAGCCTCTGTTCCTCTGGAATTCACAAATATGTATGAAAACGTGTTTTACAGTATTCTGGCTCCCAGGATCGCAATCGGGAAATGAAGACAAGTATTTCCTACGTAAAATGACACGAGTAATCGAACTGTGCCGGCAGAATTCAAATACGAGCCTCTGTTCCTCTGGAATTCACTAAAATGTATGAAAACGTGTTTTACAGTATTTTGGCTCCCAGGATCGCTATCAGGAAATGGAAACAAGTATTCCTACGTAAAATGACACGGCTAATCTAACTGTGCCGGCAGAATTCAAATCCGAGCCTCCGTTCCTCTGGAATTCACAAATATGTATGAAAACGTGTTTTACACAATTTTGGCTCCCAGGATCGCTATCGGGAAATGGGAACAAGCATTTCCTGCGTAAAATGACACGACTAATCGAATGCTGTCGGCAGAATTCAAATCCGAGCCTCCGTTCCTCTGGAATTCACAAATATGTATCAAAACGTGTTTTACAGTATTCTGGCTCCCAGGATCGCAATCGCGAAATGAAGACAAGTATTTCCTACGTAAAATGACACGAGTAATCGAACTATGCCGGCAGAATTCAAATCCGAGCCTCTGTTCTTCTGGAAATCACAAATATGCATGAAAACGTGTTTTACAGTATTTTGGCTCCCTGTATCGCTATCGGGAAATGAGAACAAGCATTTCCTGCGTAAAATGACACGAGTAATCGAACTGTGTCGGCAGAATTCGAATACGAGCCTCTGTTCCTCTGGAGTTCACTAAAATGTATGAAAACGTGTTTTACAGTATCTTGGCTCCCAGGATCGCTATCAGGAAATGGAAGCAAGCATTTCCTACGTAAAATGACACGAGTAATCGAACTGTGCCGACAGAATTCAAATCCGAGCCTCCGTTCCTCTGGAATTCCCTAAAATGTATGAAAACATGTTTTACAGTATTCTGGCTCCCAGGATCGCAATCGCGTAATGAAGACAAGTATTTCCTACGTAAAATGACACGAGTAATCGAACTGTGCCGGCAGAATTCAAATACGAGCCTCTGTTCCTCTGGAATTCACTAAAATGTATGAAAACGTGTTTTACAGTATTCTGGCTCCCAGGATCGCAATCGGGAAATGAAGACAAGTATTTCCTACGTAAAATGACACGAGTAATCGAACTGTGCCGGCAGAATTCAAATACGAGCCTCTGTTCCTCTGGAATTCACTAAAATGTATGAAAACGTGTTTTACAGTATTTTGGCTCCCAGGATCGCTATCAGGAAATGGAAACAAGTATTCCTACGTAAAATGACACGGCTAATCGAACTGTGCCGGCAGAATTCAAATCCGAGCCTCCGTTCCTCTGGAATTCACAAATATGTATGAAAACGTGTTTTACACAATTTTGGCTCCCAGGATCGCTATCGGGAAATGGGAACAAGCATTTCCTGCGTAAAATGACACGACTAATCGAATGCTGTCGGCAGAATTCAAATCCGAGCCTCCGTTCCTCTGGAATTCACAAATATGTATCAAAACGTGTTTTACAGTATTCTGGCTCCCAGGATCGCAATCGGGAAATCAGAACAAGCATTTCCTGCGTAAAATGACACGAGTAATCGAACTGTGTCGGCAGAATTCGAATACGAGCCTCTGTTCCTCTGGAGTTCACTAAAATGTATGAAAACGTGTTTTACAGTATCTTGGCTCCCAGGATCGCTATCAGGAAATGGAAGCAAGCATTTCCTACGTAAAATGACACGAGTAATCGAACTGTGCCGACAGAATTCAAATCCGAGCCTCCGTTCCTCTGGAATTCCCTAAAATGTATGAAAACATGTTTTACAGTATCTTGGCTCCCAGGATCGCTATCAGGAAATGGAAGCAAGCATTTCCTACGTAAAATGACACGAGTAATCGAACTGTGCCGACAGAATTCAAATCCGAGCCTCCGTTCCTCTGGAATTCCCTAAAATGTATGAAAACATGTTTTACAGTATTCTGGCTCCCAGTATCGCTATCGGGAAATGAGAACAAGCATTTCCTGCGTAAAATGACACGAGTAATCGAACTGTGTCGGCAGAATTCGAATACGAGCCTCTGTTCCTCTGGAGTTCACTAAAATGTATGAAAACGTGTTTTACAGTATTTTGGCTCCCAGGATCGCTATCAGGAAATGGAAACAAGCATTTCCTACGTAAAATGACACGAGTAATCGAATGCTGGCGGCAGAATTCAAATCGGAGCATCCGTTCCTCTGGAATTCACTAAAATGTATGAAAACATGTTTTACAGTATTCTGGCTCCCAGGATCGCTATCAGGAAATGGAAGCAAGCATTTCCTACGTAAAATGACACGAGTAATCGAACTGTGCTGGCAGAAATCAAATCCGAGCCTCCGTTCCTCTGGAATTCCCTAAAATGTATGAAAACATGTTTTACAGTATTCTGGCTCCCAGGATCGCTATCAGGAAATGGAAGCAAGCATTTCCTACGTAAAATGACACGAGTAATCGAACTATGCCGGCAGAATTCAAATCCGAGCCTCTGTTCCTCTGGAATTCACAAATATGTATGAAAACGTGTTTTACAGTATTCTGGCTCCCAGGATCGCTATCAGGAAATGGAAGCAAGCATTTCCTACGTAAAATGACACGAGTAATCGAACTGTGCTGGCAGAAATCAAATCCGAGCCTCCGTTCCTCTGGAATTCCCTAAAATGTATGAAAACATGTTTTACAGTATTCTGGCTCCCAGGATCGCTATCAGGAAATGGAAGCAAGCATTTCCTACGTAAAATGACACGAGTAATCGAACTATGCCGGCAGAATTCAAATCCGAGCCTCTGTTCCTCTGGAATTCACTAAAATGTATGAAAACGTGTTTTACAGTATTTTGGCTCCCAGGATCGCTATCAGGAAATGGAAACAAGCATTTCCTACGTAAAATGACACGAGTAATCGAATGCTGGCGGCAGAATTCAAATCGGAGCATCCGTTCCTCTGGAATTCACTAAAATGTATGAAAACATGTTTTACAGTATTCTGGCTCCCAGGATCGCTATCAGGAAATGGAAGCAAGCATTTCCTACGTAAAATGACACGAGTAATCGAACTGTGCCGGCAGAATTCAAATCCGAGCCTCCGTTCCTCTGGAATTCCCTAAAATGTATGAAAACATGTTTTACAGTATTCTGGCTCCCAGGATCGCTATCAGGAAATGGAAGCAAGCATTTCCTACGTAAAATGACACGAGTAATCGAGTGCTGGCGACAGAATTCAAATCGGAGCATCCGTTCCTCTGGAATTCACTAAAATGTATGAAAACATGTTTTACAGTATTCTGGCTCCCAGGATCGCTATCAGGAAATGGAAGCAAGCATTTCCTACGTAAAATGACACGAGTAATCGAACTGTGCTGGCAGAATTCAAATCCGAGCCTCCGTTCCTCTGGAATTCCCTAAAATGTATGAAAACATGTTTTACAGTATTCTGGCTCCCAGGATCGCTATCAGGAAATGGAAGCAAGCATTTCCTACGTAAAATGACACGAGTAATCGAACTGTGCCGACAGAATTCAAATCCGAGCCTCCGTTCCTCTGGAATTCCCTAAAATGTATGAAAACATGTTTTACAGTATTCTGGCTCCCAGGATCGCAATCGCGAAATGAAGACAAGTATTTCCTACGTAAAATGACACGAGTAATCGAACTATGCCGGCAGAATTCAAATCCGAGCCTCTGTTCCTCTGGAATTCACAAATATGTATGAAAACGTGTTTTACAGTATTCTGGCTCCCAGGATCGCAATCGGGAAATGAAGACAAGTATTTCCTACGTAAAATGACACGAGTAATCGAACTGTGCCGGCAGAATTCAAATACGAGCCTCTGTTCCTCTGGAATTCACTAAAATGTATGAAAACGTGTTTTACAGTATTTTGGCTCCCAGGATCGCTATCAGGAAATGGAAACAAGTATTCCTACGTAAAATGACACGGCTAATCTAACTGTGCCGGCAGAATTCAAATCCGAGCCTCCGTTCCTCTGGAATTCACAAATATGTATGAAAACGTGTTTTACACAATTTTGGCTCCCAGGATCGCTATCGGGAAATGGGAACAAGCATTTCCTGCGTAAAATGACACGACTAATCGAATGCTGTCGGCAGAATTCAAATCCGAGCCTCCGTTCCTCTGGAATTCACAAATATGTATCAAAACGTGTTTTACAGTATTCTGGCTCCCAGGATCGCAATCGCGAAATGAAGACAAGTATTTCCTACGTAAAATGACACGAGTAATCGAACTATGCCGGCAGAATTCAAATCCGAGCCTCTGTTCTTCTGGAAATCACAAATATGCATGAAAACGTGTTTTACAGTATTTTGGCTCCCTGTATCGCTATCGGGAAATGAGAACAAGCATTTCCTGCGTAAAATGACACGAGTAATCGAACTGTGTCGGCAGAATTCGAATACGAGCCTCTGTTCCTCTGGAGTTCACTAAAATGTATGAAAACGTGTTTTACAGTATCTTGGCTCCCAGGATCGCTATCAGGAAATGGAAGCAAGCATTTCCTACGTAAAATGACACGAGTAATCGAACTGTGCCGACAGAATTCAAATCCGAGCCTCCGTTCCTCTGGAATTCCCTAAAATGTATGAAAACATGTTTTACAGTATTCTGGCTCCCAGGATCGCAATCGCGTAATGAAGACAAGTATTTCCTACGTAAAATGACACGAGTAATCGAACTGTGCCGGCAGAATTCAAATACGAGCCTCTGTTCCTCTGGAATTCACTAAAATGTATGAAAACGTGTTTTACAGTATTCTGGCTCCCAGGATCGCAATCGGGAAATGAAGACAAGTATTTCCTACGTAAAATGACACGAGTAATCGAACTGTGCCGGCAGAATTCAAATACGAGCCTCTGTTCCTCTGGAATTCACTAAAATGTATGAAAACGTGTTTTACAGTATTTTGGCTCCCAGGATCGCTATCAGGAAATGGAAACAAGTATTCCTACGTAAAATGACACGGCTAATCGAACTGTGCCGGCAGAATTCAAATCCGAGCCTCCGTTCCTCTGGAATTCACAAATATGTATGAAAACGTGTTTTACACAATTTTGGCTCCCAGGATCGCTATCGGGAAATGGGAACAAGCATTTCCTGCGTAAAATGACACGACTAATCGAATGCTGTCGGCAGAATTCAAATCCGAGCCTCCGTTCCTCTGGAATTCACAAATATGTATCAAAACGTGTTTTACAGTATTCTGGCTCCCAGGATCGCAATCGGGAAATCAGAACAAGCATTTCCTGCGTAAAATGACACGAGTAATCGAACTGTGTCGGCAGAATTCGAATACGAGCCTCTGTTCCTCTGGAGTTCACTAAAATGTATGAAAACGTGTTTTACAGTATCTTGGCTCCCAGGATCGCTATCAGGAAATGGAAGCAAGCATTTCC
Source organism: Ectemnius continuus (assembly GCA_910591665.1). Lineage (NCBI taxonomy): Eukaryota > Metazoa > Arthropoda > Insecta > Hymenoptera > Crabronidae > Ectemnius > Ectemnius continuus. The sequence continues at coordinate 497,376 of CAJUYD010000014.1, read as the reverse complement.
TACGTAAAATGACACGAGTAATCGAACTGTGCCGACAGAATTCAAATCCGAGCCTCCGTTCCTCTGGAATTCCCTAAAATGTATGAAAACATGTTTTACAGTATCTTGGCTCCCAGGATCGCTATCAGGAAATGGAAGCAAGCATTTCCTACGTAAAATGACACGAGTAATCGAACTGTGCCGACAGAATTCAAATCCGAGCCTCCGTTCCTCTGGAATTCCCTAAAATGTATGAAAACATGTTTTACAGTATTCTGGCTCCCAGTATCGCTATCGGGAAATGAGAACAAGCATTTCCTACGTAAAATGACACGAGTAATCGAACTGTGTCGGCAGAATTCAAATACGAGCCTCTGTTCCTCTGGAGTTCACTAAAATGTATGAAAACGTGTTTTACAGTATTTTGGCTCCCAGGATCGCTATCAGGAAATGGAAACAAGCATTTCCTACGTAAAATGACACGAGTAATCGAATGCTGGCGGCAGAATTCAAATCGGAGCATCCGTTCCTCTGGAATTCACTAAAATGTATGAAAACATGTTTTACAGTATTCTGGCTCCCAGGATCGCTATCAGGAAATGGAAGCAAGCATTTCCTACGTAAAATGACACGAGTAATCGAGTGCTGGCGGCAGAATTCAAATCCGAGCCTCCGTTCCTCTGGAATTCCCTAAAATGTATGAAAACATGTTTTACAGTATTCTGGCTCCCAGGATCGCTATCAGGAAATGGAAGCAACCATTTCCTACGTAAAATGACACGCGTAATCGAACTGTGCCGGCCGAATTCAAATCCGAGCCTCCGTTCCTCTGGAATTCACAAATATGTATGAAAACGTGTTTTACACAATTTTGGCTCCCAGGATCGCTATCGGGAAATGGGAACAAGCATTTCCTGCGTAAAATGACACGACTAATCGAATGCTGTCGGCAGAATTCAAATCCGAGCCTCCGTTCCTCTGGAATTCACAAATATGTATCAAAACGTGTTTTACAGTATTCTGGCTCCCAGGATCGCAATCGCGAAATTAAGACAAGTATTTCCTACGTCAAATGACACGAGTAATCGAACTATGCCGGCAGAATTCAAATCCGAGCCTCTGTTCTTCTGGAAATCACAAATATGCATGAAAACGTGTTTTACAGTATTTTGGCTCCCAGTATCGCTATCGGGAAATGAGAACAAGCATTTCCTGCGTAAAATGACACGAGTAATCGAACTGTGTCGGCAGAATTCGAATACGAGCCTCTGTTCCTCTGGAGTTCACTAAAATGTATGAAAACGTGTTTTACAGTATTTTGGCTCCCAGGATCGCTATCAGGAAATGGAAACAAGCATTTCCTACGTAAAATGACACGAGTAATCGAATGCTGGCGGCAGAATTCAAATCGGAGCATCCGTTCCTCTGGAATTCACTAAAATGTATGAAAACGTGTTTTACAGTACCTTGGCTCCCAGGATCGCTATCAGGAAATGGAAGCAAGCATTTCCTACGTAAAATGACACGAGTAATCGAACTGTGCCGACAGAATTCAAATCCGAGCCTCCGTTCCTCTGGAATTCCCTAAAATGTATGAAAACATGTTTTACAGTATTCTGGCTCCCAGTATCGCTATCGGGAAATGAGAACAAGCATTTCCTGCGTAAAATGACACGAGTAATCGAACTGTGTCGGCAGAATTCGAATACGAGCCTCTGTTCCTCTGGAGTTCACTAAAATGTATGAAAACGTGTTTTACAGTATTTTGGCTCCCAGGATCGCTATCAGGAAATGGAAACAAGCATTTCCTACGTAAAATGACACGAGTAATCGAATGCTGGCGGCAGAATTCAAATCGGAGCATCCGTTCCTCTGGAATTCACTAAAATGTATGAAAACGTGTTTTACAGTATCTTGGCTCCCAGGATCGCTATCAGGAAATGGAAGCAAGCATTTCCTACGTAAAATGACACGAGTAATCGAACTGTGCCGGCAGAATTCAAATCCGAGCCTCCGTTCCTCTGGAATTCCCTAAAATGTATGAAAACATGTTTTACAGTATTCTGGCTCCCAGGATCGCTATCGGGAAATGAGAACAAGCATTTCCTGCGTAAAATGACACGAGTAATCGAACTGTGTCGGCAGAATTCGAATACGAGCCTCTGTTCCTCTGGAGTTCGCTAAAATGTATGAAAACGTGTTTTACAGTATTTTGGCTCCCAGGATCGCTATCAGGAAATGGAAACAAGCATTTCCTACGTAAAATGACACGAGTAATCGAATGCTGGCGGCAGAATTCAAATCGGAGCATCCGTTCCTCTGGAATTCACTAAAATGTATGAAAACATGTTTTACAGTATTCTGGCTCCCAGGATCGCTATCAGGAAATGGAAGCAAGCATTTCCTACGTAAAATGACACGAGTAATCGAACTGTGCTGGCAGAATTCAAATCCGAGCCTCCGTTCCTCTGGAATTCCCTAAAATGTATGAAAACATGTTTTACAGTATTCTGGCTCCCAGGATCGCTATCAGGAAATGGAAGCAAGCATTTCCTACGTAAAATGACACGAGTAATCGAGTGCTGGCGACAGAATTCAAATCGGAGCATCCGTTCCTCTGGAATTCACTAAAATGTATGAAAACATGTTTTACAGTATTCTGGCTCCCAGGATCGCTATCAGGAAATGGAAGCAAGCATTTCCTACGTAAAATGACACGAGTAATCGAACTGTGCTGGCAGAATTCAAATCCGAGCCTCCGTTCCTCTGGAATTCCCTAAAATGTATGAAAACATGTTTTACAGTATTCTGGCTCCCAGGATCGCTATCAGGAAATGGAAGCAAGCATTTCCTACGTAAAATGACACGAGTAATCGAACTGTGCCGACAGAATTCAAATCCGAGCCTCCGTTCCTCTGGAATTCCCTAAAATGTATGAAAACATGTTTTACAGTATTCTGGCTCCCAGGATCGCAATCGCGAAATGAAGACAAGTATTTCCTACGTAAAATGACACGAGTAATCGAACTATGCCGGCAGAATTCAAATCCGAGCCTCTGTTCCTCTGGAATTCACAAATATGTATGAAAACGTGTTTTACAGTATTCTGGCTCCCAGGATCGCAATCGGGAAATGAAGACAAGTATTTCCTACGTAAAATGACACGAGTAATCGAACTGTGCCGGCAGAATTCAAATACGAGCCTCTGTTCCTCTGGAATTCACTAAAATGTATGAAAACGTGTTTTACAGTATTTTGGCTCCCAGGATCGCTATCAGGAAATGGAAACAAGTATTCCTACGTAAAATGACACGGCTAATCGAACTGTGCCGGCAGAATTCAAATCCGAGCCTCCGTTCCTCTGGAATTCACAAATATGTATGAAAACGTGTTTTACACAATTTTGGCTCCCAGGATCGCTATCGGGAAATGGGAACAAGCATTTCCTGCGTAAAATGACACGACTAATCGAATGCTGTCGGCAGAATTCAAATCCGAGCCTCCGTTCCTCTGGAATTCACAAATATGTATCAAAACGTGTTTTACAGTATTCTGGCTCCCAGGATCGCAATCGGGAAATGAGAACAAGCATTTCCTGCGTAAAATGACACGAGTAATCGAACTGTGTCGGCAGAATTCGAATACGAGCCTCTGTTCCTCTGGAGTTCACTAAAATGTATGAAAACGTGTTTTACAGTATCTTGGCTCCCAGGATCGCTATCAGGAAATGGAAGCAAGCATTTCCTACGTAAAATGACACGAGTAATCGAACTGTGCCGACAGAATTCAAATCCGAGCCTCCGTTCCTCTGGAATTCCCTAAAATGTATGAAAACATGTTTTACAGTATCTTGGCTCCCAGGATCGCTATCAGGAAATGGAAGCAAGCATTTCCTACGTAAAATGACACGAGTAATCGAACTGTGCCGACAGAATTCAAATCCGAGCCTCCGTTCCTCTGGAATTCCCTAAAATGTATGAAAACATGTTTTACAGTATTCTGGCTCCCAGTATCGCTATCGGGAAATGAGAACAAGCATTTCCTGCGTAAAATGACACGAGTAATCGAACTGTGTCGGCAGAATTCGAATACGAGCCTCTGTTCCTCTGGAGTTCACTAAAATGTATGAAAACGTGTTTTACAGTATTTTGGCTCCCAGGATCGCTATCAGGAAATGGAAACAAGCATTTCCTACGTAAAATGACACGAGTAATCGAATGCTGGCGGCAGAATTCAAATCGGAGCATCCGTTCCTCTGGAATTCACTAAAATGTATGAAAACATGTTTTACAGTATTCTGGCTCCCAGGATCGCTATCAGGAAATGGAAGCAAGCATTTCCTACGTAAAATGACACGAGTAATCGAACTGTGCTGGCAGAATTCAAATCCGAGCCTCCGTTCCTCTGGAATTCCCTAAAATGTATGAAAACATGTTTTACAGTATTCTGGCTCCCAGGATCGCTATCAGGAAATGGAAGCAAGCATTTCCTACGTAAAATGACACGAGTAATCGAGTGCTGGCGACAGAATTCAAATCGGAGCATCCGTTCCTCTGGAATTCACTAAAATGTATGAAAACATGTTTTACAGTATTCTGGCTCCCAGGATCGCTATCAGGAAATGGAAGCAAGCATTTCCTACGTAAAATGACACGAGTAATCGAACTGTGCTGGCAGAATTCAAATCCGAGCCTCCGTTCCTCTGGAATTCCCTAAAATGTATGAAAACATGTTTTACAGTATTCTGGCTCCCAGGATCGCTATCAGGAAATGGAAGCAAGCATTTCCTACGTAAAATGACACGAGTAATCGAACTGTGCCGACAGAATTCAAATCCGAGCCTCCGTTCCTCTGGAATTCCCTAAAATGTATGAAAACATGTTTTACAGTATTCTGGCTCCCAGGATCGCAATCGCGAAATGAAGACAAGTATTTCCTACGTAAAATGACACGAGTAATCGAACTATGCCGGCAGAATTCAAATCCGAGCCTCTGTTCCTCTGGAATTCACAAATATGTATGAAAACATGTTTTACAGTATTCTGGCTCCCAGGATCGCAATCGCGAAATGAAGACAAGTATTTCCTACGTAAAATGACACGAGTAATCGAACTGTGTCGGCAGAATTCGAATACGAGCCTCTGTTCCTCTGGAGTTCACTAAAATGTATGAAAACGTGTTTTACAGTATTTTGGCTCCCAGGATCGCTATCAGGAAATGGAAACAAGCATTTCCTACGTAAAATGACACGAGTAATCGAATGCTGGCGGCAGAATTCAAATCGGAGCATCCGTTCCTCTGGAATTCACTAAAATGTATGAAAACATGTTTTACAGTATTCTGGCTCCCAGGATCGCTATCAGGAAATGGAAGCAAGCATTTCCTACGTAAAATGACACGAGTAATCGAGTGCTGGCGGCAGAATTCAAATCCGAGCCTCCGTTCCTCTGGAATTCCCTAAAATGTATGAAAACGTGTTTTACAGTATTTTGGCTCCCAGGATCGCTATCAGGAAATGGAAACAAGCATTTCCTACGTAAAATGACACGAGTAATCGAACTGTGCCGACAGAATTCAAATCCGAGCCTCCGTTCCTCTGGAATTCCCTAAAATGTATGAAAACATGTTTTACAGTATTCTGGCTCCCAGTATCGCTATCGGGAAATGAGAACAAGCATTTCCTGCGTAAAATGACACGAGTAATCGAACTGTGTCGGCAGAATTCGAATACGAGCCTCTGTTCCTCTGGAGTTCACTAAAATGTATGAAAACGTGTTTTACAGTATTTTGGCTCCCAGGATCGCTATCAGGAAATGGAAACAAGCATTTCCTACGTAAAATGACACGAATAATCGAATGCTGGCGGCAGAATTCAAATCGGAGCATCCGTTCCTCTGGAATTCACTAAAATGTATGAAAACATGTTTTACAGTATTCTGGCTCCCAGGATCGCTATCAGGAAATGGAAGCAAGCATTTCCTACGTAAAATGACACGAGTAATCGAACTGTGCTGGCAGAATTCAAATCCGAGCCTCCGTTCCTCTGGAATTCCCTAAAATGTATGAAAACATGTTTTACAGTATTCTGGCTCCCAGGATCGCTATCAGGAAATGGAAGCAAGCATATCCTACGTAAAATGACACGAGTAATCGACTGCTGGCGACAGAATTCAAATCGGAGCATCCGTTCCTCTGGAATTCACTAAAATGTATGAAAACATGTTTTACAGTATTCTGGCTCCCAGTATCGCTATCGGGAAATGAGAACAAGTATTCCTACGTAAAATGACACGGCTAATCGAACTGTGCCGGCAGAATTCAAATCCGAGCCTCCGTTCCTCTGGAATTCACAAATATGTATGAAAACGTGTTTTACACAATTTTGGCTCCCAGGATCGCTATCGGGAAATGGGAACAAGCATTTCCTGCGTAAAATGACACGACTAATCGAATGCTGTCGGCAGAATTCAAATCCGAGCCTCCGTTCCTCTGGAATTCACAAATATGTATCAAAACGTGTTTTACAGTATTCTGGCTCCCAGGATCGCAATCGGGAAATGAGAACAAGCATTTCCTGCGTAAAATGACACGAGTAATCGAACTGTGTCGGCAGAATTCGAATACGAGCCTCTGTTCCTCTGGAGTTCACTAAAATGTATGAAAACGTGTTTTACAGTATCTTGGCTCCCAGGATCGCTATCAGGAAATGGAAGCAAGCATTTCCTACGTAAAATGACACGAGTAATCGAACTGTGCCGACAGAATTCAAATCCGAGCCTCCGTTCCTCTGGAATTCCCTAAAATGTATGAAAACATGTTTTACAGTATCTTGGCTCCCAGGATCGCTATCAGGAAATGGAAGCAAGCATTTCCTACGTAAAATGACACGAGTAATCGAACTGTGCCGACAGAATTCAAATCCGAGCCTCCGTTCCTCTGGAATTCCCTAAAATGTATGAAAACATGTTTTACAGTATTCTGGCTCCCAGTATCGCTATCGGGAAATGAGAACAAGCATTTCCTGCGTAAAATGACACGAGTAATCGAACTGTGTCGGCAGAATTCGAATACGAGCCTCTGTTCCTCTGGAGTTCACTAAAATGTATGAAAACGTGTTTTACAGTATTTTGGCTCCCAGGATCGCTATCAGGAAATGGAAACAAGCATTTCCTACGTAAAATGACACGAGTAATCGAACTGTTCCGACAGAATTCAAATCCGAGCCTCCGTTCCTCTGGAATTCCCTAAAATGTATGAAAACATGTTTTACAGTATTCTGGCTCCCAGTATCGCTATCGGGAAATGAGAACAAGCATTTCCTGCGTAAAATGACACGAGTAATCGAACTGTGTCGGCAGAATTCGAATACGAGCCTCTGTTCCTCTGGAGTTCACTAAAATGTATGAAAACGTGTTTTACAGTATTTTGGCTCCCAGGATCGCTATCAGGAAATGGAAACAAGCATTTCCTACGTAAAATGACACGAGTAATCGAATGCTGGCGGCAGAATTCAAATCGGAGCATCCGTTCCTCTGGAATTCACTAAAATGTATGAAAACATGTTTTACAGTATTCTGGCTCCCAGGATCGCTATCAGGAAATGGAAGCAAGCATTTCCTACGTAAAATGACACGAGTAATCGAACTGTGCTGGCAGAATTCAAATCCGAGCCTCCGTTCCTCTGGAATTCCCTAAAATGTATGAAAACATGTTTTACAGTATTCTGGCTCCCAGGATCGCTATCAGGAAATGGAAGCAAGCATTTCCTACGTAAAATGACACGAGTAATCGAGTGCTGGCGACAGAATTCAAATCGGAGCATCCGTTCCTCTGGAATTCACTAAAATGTATGAAAACATGTTTTACAGTATTCTGGCTCCCAGGATCGCTATCAGGAAATGGAAGCAAGCATTTCCTACGTAAAATGACACGAGTAATCGAACTGTGCTGGCAGAATTCAAATCCGAGCCTCCGTTCCTCTGGAATTCCCTAAAATGTATGAAAACATGTTTTACAGTATTCTGGCTCCCAGGATCGCTATCAGGAAATGGAAGCAAGCATTTCCTACGTAAAATGACACGAGTAATCGAACTGTGCCGACAGAATTCAAATCCGAGCCTCCGTTCCTCTGGAATTCCCTAAAATGTATGAAAACATGTTTTACAGTATTCTGGCTCCCAGGATCGCAATCGCGGAATGAAGACAAGTATTTCCTACGTAAAATGACACGAGTAATCGAACTATGCCGGCAGAATTCAAATCCGAGCCTCTGTTCCTCTGGAATTCACAAATATGTATGAAAACGTGTTTTACAGTATTCTGGCTCCCAGGATCGCAATCGGGAAATGAAGACAAGTATTTCCTACGTAAAATGACACGAGTAATCGAACTGTGCCGGCAGAATTCAAATACGAGCCTCTGTTCCTCTGGAATTCACTAAAATGTATGAAAACGTGTTTTACAGTATTTTGGCTCCCAGGATCGCTATCAGGAAATGGAAACAAGTATTCCTACGTAAAATGACACGGCTAATCGAACTGTGCCGGCAGAATTCAAATCCGAGCCTCCGTTCCTCTGGAATTCACAAATGTGTATGAAAACGTGTTTTACACAATTTTGGCTCCCAGGATCGCTATCGGGAAATGGGAACAAGCATTTCCTGCGTAAAATGACACGACTAATCGAATGCTGTCGGCAGAATTCAAATCCGAGCCTCCGTTCCTCTGGAATTCACAAATATGTATCAAAACGTGTTTTACAGTATTCTGGCTCCCAGGATCGCAATCGGGAAATGAGAACAAGCATTTCCTGCGTAAAATGACACGAGTAATCGAACTGTGTCGGCAGAATTCGAATACGAGCCTCTGTTCCTCTGGAGTTCACTAAAATGTATGAAAACGTGTTTTACAGTATCTTGGCTCCCAGGATCGCTATCAGGAAATGGAAGCAAGCATTTCCTACGTAAAATGACACGAGTAATCGAACTGTGTCGGCAGAATTCGAATACGAGCCTCTGTTCCTCTGGAGTTCACTAAAATGTATGAAAACGTGTTTTACAGTATTTTGGCTCCCAGGATCGCTATCAGGAAATGGAAACAAGCATTTCCTACGTAAAATGACACGAGTAATCGAATGCTGGCGGCAGAATTCAAATCGGAGCATCCGTTCCTCTGGAATTCACTAAAATGTATGAAAACGTGTTTTACAGTATCTTGGCTCCCAGGATCGCTATCAGGAAATGGAAGCAAGCATTTCCTACGTAAAATGACACGAGTAATCGAACTGTGCCGACAGAATTCAAATCCGAGCCTCCGTTCCTCTGGAATTCCCTAAAATGTATGAAAACATGTTTTACAGTATTCTGGCTCCCAGTATCGCTATCGGGAAATGAGAACAAGCATTTCCTGCGTAAAATGACACGAGTAATCGAACTGTGTCGGCAGAATTCGAATACGAGCCTCTGTTCCTCTGGAGTTCGCTAAAATGTATGAAAACGTGTTTTACAGTATTTTGGCTCCCAGGATCGCTATCAGGAAATGGAAACAAGCATTTCCTACGTAAAATGACACGAGTAATCGAATGCTGGCGGCAGAATTCAAATCGGAGCATCCGTTCCTCTGGAATTCACTAAAATGTATGAAAACATGTTTTACAGTATTCTGGCTCCCAGGATCGCTATCAGGAAATGGAAGCAAGCATTTCCTACGTAAAATGACACGAGTAATCGAACTGTGCTGGCAGAATTCAAATCCGAGCCTCCGTTCCTCTGGAATTCCCTAAAATGTATGAAAACATGTTTTACAGTATTCTGGCTCCCAGGATCGCTATCAGGAAATGGAAGCAAGCATTTCCTACGTAAAATGACACGAGTAATCGAGTGCTGGCGACAGAATTCAAATCGGAGCATCCGTTCCTCTGGAATTCACTAAAATGTATGAAAACATGTTTTACAGTATTCTGGCTCCCAGGATCGCTATCAGGAAATGGAAGCAAGCATTTCCTACGTAAAATGACACGAGTAATCGAACTGTGCTGGCAGAATTCAAATCCGAGCCTCCGTTCCTCTGGAATTCCCTAAAATGTATGAAAACATGTTTTACAGTATTCTGGCTCCCAGGATCGCTATCAGGAAATGGAAGCAAGCATTTCCTACGTAAAATGACACGAGTAATCGAACTGTGCCGACAGAATTCAAATCCGAGCCTCCGTTCCTCTGGAATTCCCTAAAATGTATGAAAACATGTTTTACAGTATTCTGGCTCCCAGGATCGCAATCGCGAAATGAAGACAAGTATTTCCTACGTAAAATGACACGAGTAATCGAACTATGCCGGCAGAATTCAAATCCGAGCCTCTGTTCCTCTGGAATTCACAAATATGTATGAAAACGTGTTTTACAGTATTCTGGCTCCCAGGATCGCAATCGGGAAATGAAGACAAGTATTTCCTACGTAAAATGACACGAGTAATCGAACTGTGCCGGCAGAATTCAAATACGAGCCTCTGTTCCTCTGGAATTCACTAAAATGTATGAAAACGTGTTTTACAGTATTTTGGCTCCCAGGATCGCTATCAGGAAATGGAAACAAGTATTCCTACGTAAAATGACACGGCTAATCGAACTGTGCCGGCAGAATTCAAATCCGAGCCTCCGTTCCTCTGGAATTCACAAATATGTATGAAAACGTGTTTTACACAATTTTGGCTCCCAGGATCGCTATCGGGAAATGGGAACAAGCATTTCCTGCGTAAAATGACACGACTAATCGAATGCTGTCGGCAGAATTCAAATCCGAGCCTCCGTTCCTCTGGAATTCCCTAAAATGTATGAAAACATGTTTTACAGTATCTTGGCTCCCAGGATCGCTATCAGGAAATGGAAGCAAGCATTTCCTACGTAAAATGACACGAGTAATCGAACTGTGCCGACAGAATTCAAATCCGAGCCTCCGTTCCTCTGGAATTCCCTAAAATGTATGAAAACATGTTTTACAGTATTCTGGCTCCCAGTATCGCTATCGGGAAATGAGAACAAGCATTTCCTGCGTAAAATGACACGAGTAATCGAACTGTGTCGGCAGAATTCGAATACGAGCCTCTGTTCCTCTGGAGTTCACTAAAATGTATGAAAACGTGTTTTACAGTATTTTGGCTCCCAGGATCGCTATCAGGAAATGGAAACAAGCATTTCCTACGTAAAATGACACGAGTAATCGAATGCTGGCGGCAGAATTCAAATCGGAGCATCCGTTCCTCTGGAATTCACTAAAATGTATGAAAACATGTTTTACAGTATTCTGGCTCCCAGGATCGCTATCAGGAAATGGAAGCAAGCATTTCCTACGTAAAATGACACGAGTAATCGAGTGCTGGCGGCAGAATTCAAATCCGAGCCTCCGTTCCTCTGGAATTCCCTAAAATGTATGAAAACATGTTTTACAGTATTCTGGCTCCCAGGATCGCTATCAGGAAATGGAAGCAACCATTTCCTACGTAAAATGACACGCGTAATCGAACTGTGCCGGCCGAATTCAAATCCGAGCCTCCGTTCCTCTGGAATTCACAAATATGTATGAAAACGTGTTTTACACAATTTTGGCTCCCAGGATCGCTATCGGGAAATGGGAACAAGCATTTCCTGCGTAAAATGACACGACTAATCGAATGCTGTCGGCAGAATTCAAATCCGAGCCTCCGTTCCTCTGGAATTCACAAATATGTATCAAAACGTGTTTTACAGTATTCTGGCTCCCAGGATCGCAATCGCGAAATTAAGACAAGTATTTCCTACGTAAAATGACACGAGTAATCGAACTATGCCGGCAGAATTCAAATCCGAGCCTCTGTTCTTCTGGAAATCACAAATATGCATGAAAACGTGTTTTACAGTATTTTGGCTCCCAGTATCGCTATCGGGAAATGAGAACAAGCATTTCCTGCGTAAAATGACACGAGTAATCGAACTGTGTCGGCAGAATTCGAATACGAGCCTCTGTTCCTCTGGAGTTCTCTAAAATGTATGAAAACGTGTTTTACAGTATCTTGGCTCCCAGGATCGCTATCAGGAAATGGAAGCAAGCATTTCCTACGTAAAATGACACGAGTAATCGAACTGTGCCGACAGAATTCAAATCCGAGCCTCCGTTCCTCTGGAATTCCCTAAAATGTATGAAAACATGTTTTACAGTATTCTGGCTCCCAGTATCGCTATCGGGAAATGAGAACAAGCATTTCCTGCGTAAAATGACACGAGTAATCGAACTGTGTCGGCAGAATTCGAATACGAGCCTCTGTTCCTCTGGAGTTCACTAAAATGTATGAAAACGTGTTTTACAGTATTTTGGCTCCCAGGATCGCTATCAGGAAATGGAAACAAGCATTTCCTACGTAAAATGACACGAGTAATCGAATGCTGGCGGCAGAATTCAAATCGGAGCATCCGTTCCTCTGGAATTCACTAAAATGTATGAAAACATGTTTTACAGTATTCTGGCTCCCAGGATCGCTATCAGGAAATGGAAGCAAGCATTTCCTACGTAAAATGACACGAGTAATCGAACTGTGCTGGCAGAATTCAAATCCGAGCCTCCGTTCCTCTGGAATTCCCTAAAATGTATGAAAACATGTTTTACAGTATTCTGGCTCCCAGGATCGCTATCAGGAAATGGAAGCAAGCATTTCCTACGTAAAATGACACGAGTAATCGAGTGCTGGCGACAGAATTCAAATCGGAGCATCCGTTCCTCTGGAATTCACTAAAATGTATGAAAACATGTTTTACAGTATTCTGGCTCCCAGGATCGCTATCAGGAAATGGAAGCAAGCATTTCCTACGTAAAATGACACGAGTAATCGAACTGTGCTGGCAGAATTCAAATCCGAGCCTCCGTTCCTCTGGAATTCCCTAAAATGTATGAAAACATGTTTTACAGTATTCTGGCTCCCAGGATCGCTATCAGGAAATGGAAGCAAGCATTTCCTACGTAAAATGACACGAGTAATCGAACTGTACCGACAGAATTCAAATCCGAGCCTCCGTTCCTCTGGAATTCCCTAAAATGTATGAAAACATGTTTTACAGTATTCTGGCTCCCAGGATCGCAATCGCGAAATGAAGACAAGTATTTCCTACGTAAAATGACACGAGTAATCGAACTATGCCGGCAGAATTCAAATCCGAGCCTCTGTTCCTCTGGAATTCACAAATATGTATGAAAACGTGTTTTACAGTATTCTGGCTCCCAGGATCGCAATCGGGAAATGAAGACAAGTATTTCCTACGTAAAATGACACGAGTAATCGAACTGTGCCGGCAGAATTCAAATACGAGCCTCTGTTCCTCTGGAATTCACTAAAATGTATGAAAACGTGTTTTACAGTATTTTGGCTCCCAGGATCGCTATCAGGAAATGGAAACAAGTATTCCTACGTAAAATGACACGGCTAATCGAACTGTGCCGGCAGAATTCAAATCCGAGCCTCCGTTCCTCTGGAATTCACAAATGTGTATGAAAACGTGTTTTACACAATTTTGGCTCCCAGGATCGCTATCGGGAAATGGGAACAAGCATTTCCTGCGTAAAATGACACGACTAATCGAATGCTGTCGGCAGAATTCAAATCCGAGCCTCCGTTCCTCTGGAATTCACAAATATGTATCAAAACGTGTTTTACAGTATTCTGGCTCCCAGGATCGCAATCGGGAAATGAGAACAAGCATTTCCTGCGTAAAATGACACGAGTAATCGAACTGTGCCGACAGAATTCAAATCCGAGCCTCCGTTCCTCTGGAATTCCCTAAAATGTATGAAAACATGTTTTACAGTATTCTGGCTCCCAGGATCGCAATCGCGAAATGAAGACAAGTATTTCCTACGTAAAATGACACGAGTAATCGAACTATGCCGGCAGAATTCAAATCCGAGCCTCTGTTCCTCTGGAATTCACAAATATGTATGAAAACGTGTTTTACAGTATTCTGGCTCCCAGGATCGCAATCGGGAAATGAAGACAAGTATTTCCTACGTAAAATGACACGAGTAATCGAACTGTGCCGGCAGAATTCAAATACGAGCCTCTGTTCCTCTGGAATTCACTAAAATGTATGAAAACGTGTTTTACAGTATTTTGGCTCCCAGGATCGCTATCAGGAAATGGAAACAAGTATTCCTACGTAAAATGACACGGCTAATCGAACTGTGCCGGCAGAATTCAAATCCGAGCCTCCGTTCCTCTGGAATTCACAAATGTGTATGAAAACGTGTTTTACACAATTTTGGCTCCCAGGATCGCTATCGGGAAATGGGAACAAGCATTTCCTGCGTAAAATGACACGACTAATCGAATGCTGTCGGCAGAATTCAAATCCGAGCCTCCGTTCCTCTGGAATTCACAAATATGTATCAAAACGTGTTTTACAGTATTCTGGCTCCCAGGATCGCAATCGGGAAATGAGAACAAGCATTTCCTGCGTAAAATGACACGAGTAATCGAACTGTGTCGGCAGAATTCGAATACGAGCCTCTGTTCCTCTGGAGTTCACTAAAATGTATGAAAACGTGTTTTACAGTATCTTGGCTCCCAGGATCGCTATCAGGAAATGGAAGCAAGCATTTCCTACGTAAAATGACACGAGTAATCGAACTGTGTCGGCAGAATTCGAATACGAGCCTCTGTTCCTCTGGAGTTCACTAAAATGTATGAAAACGTGTTTTACAGTATTTTGGCTCCCAGGATCGCTATCAGGAAATGGAAACAAGCATTTCCTACGTAAAATGACACGAGTAATCGAATGCTGGCGGCAGAATTCAAATCGGAGCATCCGTTCCTCTGGAATTCACTAAAATGTATGAAAACGTGTTTTACAGTATCTTGGCTCCCAGGATCGCTATCAGGAAATGGAAGCAAGCATTTCCTACGTAAAATGACACGAGTAATCGAACTGTGTCGGCAGAATTCGAATACGAGCCTCTGTTCCTCTGGAGTTCACTAAAATGTATGAAAACGTGTTTTACAGTATTTTGGCTCCCAGGATCGCTATCAGGAAATGGAAACAAGCATTTCCTACGTAAAATGACACGAGTAATCGAATGCTGGCGGCAGAATTCAAATCGGAGCATCCGTTCCTCTGGAATTCACTAAAATGTATGAAAACGTGTTTTACAGTATCTTGGCTCCCAGGATCGCTATCAGGAAATGGAAGCAAGCATTTCCTACGTAAAATGACACGAGTAATCGAACTGTGCCGACAGAATTCAAATCCGAGCCTCCGTTCCTCTGGAATTCCCTAAAATGTATGAAAACATGTTTTACAGTATTCTGGCTCCCAGTATCGCTATCGGGAAATGAGAACAAGCATTTCCTGCGTAAAATGACACGAGAAATCGAACTGTGTCGGCAGAATTCGAATACGAGCCTCTGTTCCTCTGGAGTTCGCTAAAATGTATGAAAACGTGTTTTACAGTATTTTGGCTCCCAGGATCGCTATCAGGAAATGGAAACAAGCATTTCCTACGTAAAATGACACGAGTAATCGAATGCTGGCGGCAGAATTCAAATCGGAGCATCCGTTCCTCTGGAATTCACTAAAATGTATGAAAACATGTTTTACAGTATTCTGGCTCCCAGGATCGCTATCAGGAAATGGAAGCAAGCATTTCCTACGTAAAATGACACGAGTAATCGAACTGTGCTGGCAGAATTCAAATCCGAGCCTCCGTTCCTCTGGAATTCCCTAAAATGTATGAAAACATGTTTTACAGTATTCTGGCTCCCAGGATCGCTATCAGGAAATGGAAGCAAGCATTTCCTACGTAAAATGACACGAGTAATCGAGTGCTGGCGACAGAATTCAAATCGGAGCATCCGTTCCTCTGGAATTCACTAAAATGTATGAAAACATGTTTTACAGTATTCTGGCTCCCAGGATCGCTATCAGGAAATGGAAGCAAGCATTTCCTACGTAAAATGACACGAGTAATCGAACTGTGCTGGCAGAATTCAAATCCGAGCCTCCGTTCCTCTGGAATTCCCTAAAATGTATGAAAACATGTTTTACAGTATTCTGGCTCCCAGGATCGCTATCAGGAAATGGAAGCAAGCATTTCCTACGTAAAATGACACGAGTAATCGAACTGTGCCGACAGAATTCAAATCCGAGCCTCCGTTCCTCTGGAATTCCCTAAAATGTATGAAAACATGTTTTACAGTATTCTGGCTCCCAGGATCGCAATCGCGAAATGAAGACAAGTATTTCCTACGTAAAATGACACGAGTAATCGAACTATGCCGGCAGAATTCAAATCCGAGCCTCTGTTCCTCTGGAATTCACAAATATGTATGAAAACGTGTTTTACAGTATTCTGGCTCCCAGGATCGCAATCGGGAAATGAAGACAAGTATTTCCTACGTAAAATGACACGAGTAATCGAACTGTGCCGGCAGAATTCAAATACGAGCCTCTGTTCCTCTGGAATTCACTAAAATGTATGAAAACGTGTTTTACAGTATTTTGGCTCCCAGGATCGCTATCAGGAAATGGAAACAAGTATTCCTACGTAAAATGACACGGCTAATCGAACTGTGCCGGCAGAATTCAAATCCGAGCCTCCGTTCCTCTGGAATTCACAAATATGTATGAAAACGTGTTTTACACAATTTTGGCTCCCAGGATCGCTATCGGGAAATGGGAACAAGCATTTCCTGCGTAAAATGACACGACTAATCGAATGCTGTCGGCAGAATTCAAATCCGAGCCTCCGTTCCTCTGGAATTCCCTAAAATGTATGAAAACATGTTTTACAGTATCTTGGCTCCCAGGATCGCTATCAGGAAATGGAAGCAAGCATTTCCTACGTAAAATGACACGAGTAATCGAACTGTGCCGACAGAATTCAAATCCGAGCCTCCGTTCCTCTGGAATTCCCTAAAATGTATGAAAACATGTTTTACAGTATTCTGGCTCCCAGTATCGCTATCGGGAAATGAGAACAAGCATTTCCTGCGTAAAATGACACGAGTAATCGAACTGTGTCGGCAGAATTCGAATACGAGCCTCTGTTCCTCTGGAGTTCACTAAAATGTACGAAAACGTGTTTTACAGTATTTTGGCTCCCAGGATCGCTATCAGGAAATGGAAACAAGCATTTCCTACGTAAAATGACACGAGTAATCGAATGCTGGCGGCAGAATTCAAATCGGAGCATCCGTTCCTCTGGAATTCACTAAAATGTATGAAAACATGTTTTACAGTATTCTGGCTCCCAGGATCGCTATCAGGAAATGGAAGCAAGCATTTCCTACGTAAAATGACACGAGTAATCGAGTGCTGGCGGCAGAATTCAAATCCGAGCCTCCGTTCCTCTGGAATTCCCTAAAATGTATGAAAACATGTTTTACAGTATTCTGGCTCCCAGGATCGCTATCAGGAAATGGAAGCAACCATTTCCTACGTAAAATGACACGCGTAATCGAACTGTGCCGGCCGAATTCAAATCCGAGCCTCCGTTCCTCTGGAATTCACAAATATGTATGAAAACGTGTTTTACACAATTTTGGCTCCCAGGATCGCTATCGGGAAATGGGAACAAGCATTTCCTGCGTAAAATGACACGACTAATCGAATGCTGTCGGCAGAATTCAAATCCGAGCCTCCGTTCCTCTGGAATTCACAAATATGTATCAAAACGTGTTTTACAGTATTCTGGCTCCCAGGATCGCAATCGCGAAATTAAGACAAGTATTTCCTACGTAAAATGACACGAGTAATCGAACTATGCCGGCAGAATTCAAATCCGAGCCTCTGTTCTTCTGGAAATCACAAATATGCATGAAAACGTGTTTTACAGTATTTTGGCTCCCAGTATCGCTATCGGGAAATGAGAACAAGCATTTCCTGCGTAAAATGACACGAGTAATCGAACTGTGTCGGCAGAATTCGAATACGAGCCTCTGTTCCTCTGGAGTTCTCTAAAATGTATGAAAACGTGTTTTACAGTATCTTGGCTCCCAGGATCGCTATCAGGAAATGGAAGCAAGCATTTCCTACGTAAAATGACACGAGTAATCGAACTGTGCCGACAGAATTCAAATCCGAGCCTCCGTTCCTCTGGAATTCCCTAAAATGTATGAAAACATGTTTTACAGTATTCTGGCTCCCAGTATCACTATCGGGAAATGAGAACAAGCATTTCCTGCGTAAAATGACACGAGTAATCGAACTGTGTCGGCAGAATTCGAATACGAGCCTCTGTTCCTCTGGAGTTCACTAAAATGTATGAAAACGTGTTTTACAGTATTTTGGCTCCCAGGATCGCTATCAGGAAATGGAAACAAGCATTTCCTACGTAAAATGACACGAGTAATCGAATGCTGGCGGCAGAATTCAAATCGGAGCATCCGTTCCTCTGGAATTCACTAAAATGTATGAAAACATGTTTTACAGTATTCTGGCTCCCAGGATCGCAATCGCGAAATGAAGACAAGTATTTCCTACGTAAAATGACACGAGTAATCGAACTATGCCGGCAGAATTCAAATCCGAGCCTCTGTTCCTCTGGAATTCACAAATATGTATGAAAACGTGTTTTACAGTATTCTGGCTCCCAGGATCGCAATCGGGAAATGAAGACAAGTATTTCCTACGTAAAATGACACGAGTAATCGAACTGTGCCGGCAGAATTCAAATACGAGCCTCTGTTCCTCTGGAATTCACTAAAATGTATGAAAACGTGTTTTACAGTATTTTGGCTCCCAGGATCGCTATCAGGAAATGGAAACAAGTATTCCTACGTAAAATGACACGGCTAATCGAACTGTGCCGGCAGAATTCAAATCCGAGCCTCCGTTCCTCTGGAATTCACAAATGTGTATGAAAACGTGTTTTACACAATTTTGGCTCCCAGGATCGCTATCGGGAAATGGGAACAAGCATTTCCTGCGTAAAATGACACGACTAATCGAATGCTGTCGGCAGAATTCAAATCCGAGCCTCCGTTCCTCTGGAATTCACAAATATGTATCAAAACGTGTTTTACAGTATTCTGGCTCCCAGGATCGCAATCGGGAAATGAGAACAAGCATTTCCTGCGTAAAATGACACGAGTAATCGAACTGTGCCGACAGAATTCAAATCCGAGCCTCTGTTCCTCTGGAGTTCACTAAAATGTATGAAAACGTGTTTTACAGTATTTTGGCTCCCAGGATCGCTATCAGGAAATGGAAACAAGCATTTCCTACGTAAAATGACACGAGTAATCGAATGCTGGCGGCAGAATTCAAATCGGAGCATCCGTTCCTCTGGAATTCACTAAAATGTATGAAAACATGTTTTACAGTATTCTGGCTCCCAGGATCGCTATCAGGAAATGGAAGCAAGCATTTCCTACGTAAAATGACACGAGTAATCGAACTGTGCTGGCAGAATTCAAATCCGAGCCTCCGTTCCTCTGGAATTCCCTAAAATGTATGAAAACATGTTTTACAGTATTCTGGCTCCCAGGATCGCTATCAGGAAATGGAAGCAAGCATTTCCTACGTAAAATGACACGAGTAATCGAGTGCTGGCGACAGAATTCAAATCGGAGCATCCGTTCCTCTGGAATTCACTAAAATGTATGAAAACATGTTTTACAGTATTCTGGCTCCCAGGATCGCTATCAGGAAATGGAAGCAAGCATTTCCTACGTAAAATGACACGAGTAATCGAACTGTGCTGGCAGAATTCAAATCCGAGCCTCCGTTCCTCTGGAATTCCCTAAAATGTATGAAAACATGTTTTACAGTATTCTGGCTCCCAGGATCGCTATCAGGAAATGGAAGCAAGCATTTCCTACGTAAAATGACACGAGTAATCGAACTGTGCCGACAGAATTCAAATCCGAGCCTCCGTTCCTCTGGAATTCCCTAAAATGTATGAAAACATGTTTTACAGTATTCTGGCTCCCAGGATCGCAATCGCGAAATGAAGACAAGTATTTCCTACGTAAAATGACACGAGTAATCGAACTATGCCGGCAGAATTCAAATCCGAGCCTCTGTTCCTCTGGAATTCACAAATATGTATGAAAACGTGTTTTACAGTATTCTGGCTCCCAGGATCGCAATCGGGAAATGAAGACAAGTATTTCCGACGTAAAATGACACGAGTAATCGAACTGTGCCGGCAGAATTCAAATACGAGCCTCTGTTCCTCTGGAATTCACTAAAATGTATGAAAACGTGTTTTACAGTATTTTGGCTCCCAGGATCGCTATCAGGAAATGGAAACAAGTATTCCTACGTAAAATGACACGGCTAATCGAACTGTGCCGGCAGAATTCAAATCCGAGCCTCCGTTCCTCTGGAATTCACAAATATGTATGAAAACGTGTTTTACACAATTTTGGCTCCCAGGATCGCTATCGGGAAATGGGAACAAGCATTTCCTGCGTAAAATGACACGACTAATCGAATGCTGTCGGCAGAATTCAAATCCGAGCCTCCGTTCCTCTGGAATTCACAAATATGTATCAAAACGTGTTTTACAGTATTCTGGCTCCCAGGATCGCAATCGGGAAATGAGAACAAGCATTTCCTGCGTAAAATGACACGAGTAATCGAACTGTGTCGGCAGAATTCGAATACGAGCCTCTGTTCCTCTGGAGTTCACTAAAATGTATGAAAACGTGTTTTACAGTATCTTGGCTCCCAGGATCGCTATCAGGAAATGGAAGCAAGCATTTCCTACGTAAAATGACACGAGTAATCGAACTGTGCCGACAGAATTCAAATCCGAGCCTCCGTTCCTCTGGAATTCCCTAAAATGTATGAAAACATGTTTTACAGTATCTTGGCTCCCAGGATCGCTATCAGGAAATGGAAGCAAGCATTTCCTACGTAAAATGACACGAGTAATCGAACTGTGCCGACAGAATTCAAATCCGAGCCTCCGTTCCTCTGGAATTCCCTAAAATGTATGAAAACATGTTTTACAGTATTCTGGCTCCCAGTATCGCTATCGGGAAATGAGAACAAGCATTTCCTGCGTAAAATGACACGAGTAATCGAACTGTGTCGGCAGAATTCGAATACGAGCCTCTGTTCCTCTGGAGTTCACTAAAATGTATGAAAACGTGTTTTACAGTATTTTGGCTCCCAGGATCGCTATCAGGAAATGGAAACAAGCATTTCCTACGTAAAATGACACGAGTAATCGAATGCTGGCGGCAGAATTCAAATCGGAGCATCCGTTCCTCTGGAATTCACTAAAATGTATGAAAACATGTTTTACAGTATTCTGGCTCCCAGGATCGCAATCGCGAAATGAAGACAAGTATTTCCTACGTAAAATGACACGAGTAATCGAACTATGCCGGCAGAATTCAAATCCGAGCCTCTGTTCCTCTGGAATTCACAAATATGTATGAAAACGTGTTTTACAGTATTCTGGCTCCCAGGATCGCAATCGGGAAATGAAGACAAGTATTTCCTACGTAAAATGACACGAGTAATCGAACTGTGCCGGCAGAATTCAAATACGAGCCTCTGTTCCTCTGGAATTCACTAAAATGTATGAAAACGTGTTTTACAGTATTTTGGCTCCCAGGATCGCTATCAGGAAATGGAAACAAGTATTCCTACGTAAAATGACACGGCTAATCGAACTGTGCCGGCAGAATTCAAATCCGAGCCTCCGTTCCTCTGGAATTCACAAATGTGTATGAAAACGTGTTTTACACAATTTTGGCTCCCAGGATCGCTATCGGGAAATGGGAACAAGCATTTCCTGCGTAAAATGACACGACTAATCGAATGCTGTCGGCAGAATTCAAATCCGAGCCTCCGTTCCTCTGGAATTCACAAATATGTATCAAAACGTGTTTTACAGTATTCTGGCTCCCAGGATCGCAATCGGGAAATGAGAACAAGCATTTCCTGCGTAAAATGACACGAGTAATCGAACTGTGCCGACAGAATTCAAATCCGAGCCTCTGTTCCTCTGGAGTTCACTAAAATGTATGAAAACGTGTTTTACCGTATCTTGGCTCCCAGGATCGCTATCAGGAAATGGAAGCAAGCATTTCCTACGTAAAATGACACGAGTAATCGAACTGTGTCGGCAGAATTCGAATACGAGCCTCTGTTCCTCTGGAGTTCACTAAAATGTATGAAAACGTGTTTTACAGTATTTTGGCTCCCAGGATCGCTATCAGGAAATGGAAACAAGCATTTCCTACGTAAAATGACACGAGTAATCGAATGCTGGCGGCAGAATTCAAATCGGAGCATCCGTTCCTCTGGAATTCACTAAAATGTATGAAAACGTGTTTTACAGTATCTTGGCTCCCAGGATCGCTATCAGGAAATGGAAGCAAGCATTTCCTACGTAAAATGACACGAGTAATCGAACTGTGCCGACAGAATTCAAATCCGAGCCTCCGTTCCTCTGGAATTCCCTAAAATGTATGAAAACATGTTTTACAGTATTCTGGCTCCCAGTATCGCTATCGGGAAATGAGAACAAGCATTTCCTGCGTAAAATGACACGAGTAATCGAACTGTGTCGGCAGAATTCGAATACGAGCCTCTGTTCCTCTGGAGTTCGCTAAAATGTATGAAAACGTGTTTTACAGTATTTTGGCTCCCAGGATCGCTATCAGGAAATGGAAACAAGCATTTCCTACGTAAAATGACACGAGTAATCGAATGCTGGCGGCAGAATTCAAATCGGAGCATCCGTTCCTCTGGAATTCACTAAAATGTATGAAAACATGTTTTACAGTATTCTGGCTCCCAGGATCGCTATCAGGAAATGGAAGCAAGCATTTCCTACGTAAAATGACACGAGTAATCGAACTGTGCTGGCAGAATTCAAATCCGAGCCTCCGTTCCTCTGGAATTCCCTAAAATGTATGAAAACATGTTTTACAGTATTCTGGCTCCCAGGATCGCTATCAGGAAATGGAAGCAAGCATTTCCTACGTAAAATGACACGAGTAATCGAGTGCTGGCGACAGAATTCAAATCGGAGCATCCGTTCCTCTGGAATTCACTAAAATGTATGAAAACATGTTTTACAGTATTCTGGCTCCCAGGATCGCTATCAGGAAATGGAAGCAAGCATTTCCTACGTAAAATGACACGAGTAATCGAACTGTGCTGGCAGAATTCAAATCCGAGCCTCCGTTCCTCTGGAATTCCCTAAAATGTATGAAAACATGTTTTACAGTATTCTGGCTCCCAGGATCGCTATCAGGAAATGGAAGCAAGCATTTCCTACGTAAAATGACACGAGTAATCGAACTGTGCCGACAGAATTCAAATCCGAGCCTCCGTTCCTCTGGAATTCCCTAAAATGTATGAAAACATGTTTTACAGTATTCTGGCTCCCAGGATCGCAATCGCGAAATGAAGACAAGTATTTCCTACGTAAAATGACACGAGTAATCGAACTATGCCGGCAGAATTCAAATCCGAGCCTCTGTTCCTCTGGAATTCACAAATATGTATGAAAACGTGTTTTACAGTATTCTGGCTCCCAGGATCGCAATCGGGAAATGAAGACAAGTATTTCCTACGTAAAATGACACGAGTAATCGAACTGTGCCGGCAGAATTCAAATACGAGCCTCTGTTCCTCTGGAATTCACTAAAATGTATGAAAACGTGTTTTACAGTATTTTGGCTCCCAGGATCGCTATCAGGAAATGGAAACAAGTATTCCTACGTAAAATGACACGGCTAATCGAACTGTGCCGGCAGAATTCAAATCCGAGCCTCCGTTCCTCTGGAATTCACAAATATGTATGAAAACGTGTTTTACACAATTTTGGCTCCCAGGATCGCTATCGGGAAATGGGAACAAGCATTTCCTGCGTAAAATGACACGACTAATCGAATGCTGTCGGCAGAATTCAAATCCGAGCCTCCGTTCCTCTGGAATTCACAAATATGTATCAAAACGTGTTTTACAGTATTCTGGCTCCCAGGATCGCAATCGGGAAATGAGAACAAGCATTTCCTGCGTAAAATGACACGAGTAATCGAACTGTGCCGGCAGAATTCGAATACGAGCCTCTGTTCCTCTGGAGTTCACTAAAATGTATGAAAACGTGTTTTACAGTATCTTGGCTCCCAGGATCGCTATCAGGAAATGGAAGCAAGCATTTCCTACGTAAAATGACACGAGTAATCGAACTGTGCCGACAGAATTCAAATCCGAGCCTCCGTTCCTCTGGAATTCCCTAAAATGTATGAAAACATGTTTTACAGTATCTTGGCTCCCAGGATCGCTATCAGGAAATGGAAGCAAGCATTTCCTACGTAAAATGACACGAGTAATCGAACTGTGCCGACAGAATTCAAATCCGAGCCTCCGTTCCTCTGGAATTCCCTAAAATGTATGAAAACATGTTTTACAGTATTCTGGCTCCCAGTATCGCTATCGGGAAATGAGAACAAGCATTTCCTGCGTAAAATGACACGAGTAATCGAACTGTGTCGGCAGAATTCGAATACGAGCCTCTGTTCCTCTGGAGTTCACTAAAATGTATGAAAACGTGTTTTACAGTATTTTGGCTCCCAGGATCGCTATCAGGAAATGGAAACAAGCATTTCCTACGTAAAATGACACGAGTAATCGAATGCTGGCGGCAGAATTCAAATCGGAGCATCCGTTCCTCTGGAATTCACTAAAATGTATGAAAACATGTTTTACAGTATTCTGGCTCCCAGGATCGCTATCAGGAAATGGAAGCAAGCATTTCCTACGTAAAATGACACGAGTAATCGAGTGCTGGCGGCAGAATTCAAATCCGAGCCTCCGTTCCTCTGGAATTCCCTAAAATGTATGAAAACATGTTTTACAGTATTCTGGCTCCCAGGATCGCTATCAGGAAATGGAAGCAACCATTTCCTACGTAAAATGACACGAGTAATCGAACTGTGCCGGCCGAATTCAAATCCGAGCCTCCGTTCCTCTGGAATTCACAAATATGTATGAAAACGTGTTTTACACAATTTTGGCTCCCAGGATCGCTATCGGGAAATGGGAACAAGCATTTCCTGCGTAAAATGACACGACTAATCGAACGCTGTCGGCAGAATTCAAATCCGAGCCTCCGTTCCTCTGGAATTCACAAATATGTATCAAAACGTGTTTTACAGTATTCTGGCTCCCAGGATCGCAATCGCGAAATTAAGACAAGTATTTCCTACGTAAAATGACACGAGTAATCGAACTATGCCGGCAGAATTCAAATCCGAGCCTCTGTTCTTCTGGAAATCACAAATATGCATGAAAACGTGTTTTACAGTATTTTGGCTCCCAGTATCGCTATCGGGAAATGAGAACAAGCATTTCCTGCGTAAAATGACACGAGTAATCGAACTGTGTCGGCAGAATTCGAATACGAGCCTCTGTTCCTCTGGAGTTCTCTAAAATGTATGAAAACGTGTTTTACAGTATCTTGGCTCCCAGGATCGCTATCAGGAAATGGAAGCAAGCATTTCCTACGTAAAATGACACGAGTAATCGAACTGTGCCGACAGAATTCAAATCCGAGCCTCCGTTCCTCTGGAATTCCCTAAAATGTATGAAAACATGTTTTACAGTATTCTGGCTCCCAGTATCGCTATCGGGAAATGAGAACAAGCATTTCCTGCGTAAAATGACACGAGTAATCGAACTGTGTCGGCAGAATTCGAATACGAGCCTCTGTTCCTCTGGAGTTCACTAAAATGTATGAAAACGTGTTTTACAGTATTTTGGCTCCCAGGATCGCTATCAGGAAATGGAAACAAGCATTTCCTACGTAAAATGACACGAGTAATCGAATGCTGGCGGCAGAATTCAAATCGGAGCATCCGTTCCTCTGGAATTCACTAAAATGTATGAAAACATGTTTTACAGTATTCTGGCTCCCAGGATCGCTATCAGGAAATGGAAGCAAGCATTTCCTACGTAAAATGACACGAGTAATCGAGTGCTGGCGGCAGAATTCAAATCCGAGCCTCCGTTCCTCTGGAATTCCCTAAAATGTATGAAAACATGTTTTACAGTATTCTGGCTCCCAGGATCGCTATCAGGAAATGGAAGCAACCATTTCCTACGTAAAATGACACGCGTAATCGAACTGTGCCGGCCGAATTCAAATCCGAGCCTCCGTTCCTCTGGAATTCACAAATATGTATGAAAACGTGTTTTACACAATTTTGGCTCCCAGGATCGCTATCGGGAAATGGGAACAAGCATTTCCTGCGTAAAATGACACGACTAATCGAATGCTGTCGGCAGAATTCAAATCCGAGCCTCCGTTCCTCTGGAATTCACAAATATGTATCAAAACGTGTTTTACAGTATTCTGGCTCCCAGGATCGCAATCGCGAAATTAAGACAAGTATTTCCTACGTAAAATGACACGAGTAATCGAACTATGCCGGCAGAATTCAAATCCGAGCCTCTGTTCTTCTGGAAATCACAAATATGCATGAAAACGTGTTTTACAGTATTTTGGCTCCCAGGATCGCTATCAGGAAATGGAAACAAGTATTCCTACGTAAAATGACACGGCTAATCGAACTGTGCCGGCAGAATTCAAATCCGAGCCTCCGTTCCTCTGGAATTCACAAATATGTATGAAAACGTGTTTTACACAATTTTGGCTCCCAGGATCGCTATCGGGAAATGGGAACAAGCATTTCCTGCGTAAAATGACACGACTAATCGAATGCTGTCGGCAGAATTCAAATCCGAGCCTCCGTTCCTCTGGAATTCACAAATATGTATCAAAACGTGTTTTACAGTATTCTGGCTCCCAGGATCGCAATCGGGAAATGAGAACAAGCATTTCCTGCGTAAAATGACACGAGTAATCGAACTGTGTCGGCAGAATTCGAATACGAGCCTCTGTTCCTCTGGAGTTCACTAAAATGTATGAAAACGTGTTTTACAGTATCTTGGCTCCCAGGATCGCTATCAGGAAATGGAAGCAAGCATTTCCTACGTAAAATGACACGAGTAATCGAACTGTGCCGACAGAATTCAAATCCGAGCCTCCGTTCCTCTGGAATTCCCTAAAATGTATGAAAACATGTTTTACAGTATCTTGGCTCCCAGGATCGCTATCAGGAAATGGAAGCAAGCATTTCCTACGTAAAATGACACGAGTAATCGAACTGTGCCGACAGAATTCAAATCCGAGCCTCCGTTCCTCTGGAATTCCCTAAAATGTATGAAAACATGTTTTACAGTATTCTGGCTCCCAGTATCGCTATCGGGAAATGAGAACAAGCATTTCCTGCGTAAAATGACACGAGTAATCGAACTGTGTCGGCAGAATTCGAATACGAGCCTCTGTTCCTCTGGAGTTCACTAAAATGTATGAAAACGTGTTTTACAGTATTTTGGCTCCCAGGATCGCTATCAGGAAATGGAAACAAGCATTTCCTACGTAAAATGACACGAGTAATCGAATGCTGGCGGCAGAATTCAAATCGGAGCATCCGTTCCTCTGGAATTCACTAAAATGTATGAAAACATGTTTTACAGTATTCTGGCTCCCAGGATCGCTATCAGGAAATGGAAGCAAGCATTTCCTACGTAAAATGACACGAGTAATCGAGTGCTGGCGGCAGAATTCAAATCCGAGCCTCCGTTCCTCTGGAATTCCCTAAAATGTATGAAAACATGTTTTACAGTATTCTGGCTCCCAGGATCGCTATCAGGAAATGGAAGCAACCATTTCCTACGTAAAATGACACGCGTAATCGAACTGTGCCGGCCGAATTCAAATCCGAGCCTCCGTTCCTCTGGAATTCACAAATATGTATGAAAACGTGTTTTACACAATTTTGGCTCCCAGGATCGCTATCGGGAAATGGGAACAAGCATTTCCTGCGTAAAATGACACGACTAATCGAATGCTGTCGGCAGAATTCAAATCCGAGCCTCCGTTCCTCTGGAATTCACAAATATGTATCAAAACGTGTTTTACAGTATTCTGGCTCCCAGGATCGCAATCGCGAAATTAAGACAAGTATTTCCTACGTAAAATGACACGAGTAATCGAACTATGCCGGCAGAATTCAAATCCGAGCCTCTGTTCTTCTGGAAATCACAAATATGCATGAAAACGTGTTTTACAGTATTTTGGCTCCCAGTATCGCTATCGGGAAATGAGAACAAGCATTTCCTGCGTAAAATGACACGAGTAATCGAACTGTGTCGGCAGAATTCGAATACGAGCCTCTGTTCCTCTGGAGTTCTCTAAAATGTATGAAAACGTGTTTTACAGTATCTTGGCTCCCAGGATCGCTATCAGGAAATGGAAGCAAGCATTTCCTACGTAAAATGACACGAGTAATCGAACTGTGCCGACAGAATTCAAATCCGAGCCTCCGTTCCTCTGGAATTCCCAAAAATGTATGAAAACATGTTTTACAGTATTCTGGCTCCCAGTATCGCTATCGGGAAATGAGAACAAGCATTTCCTGCGTAAAATGACACGAGTAATCGAACTGTGTCGGCAGAATTCGAATACGAGCCTCTGTTCCTCTGGAGTTCACTAAAATGTATGAAAACGTGTTTTACAGTATTTTGGCTCCCAGGATCGCTATCAGGAAATGGAAACAAGCATTTCCTACGTAAAATGACACGAGTAATCGAATGCTGGCGGCAGAATTCAAATCGGAGCATCCGTTCCTCTGGAATTCACTAAAATGTATGAAAACATGTTTTACAGTATTCTGGCTCCCAGGATCGCTATCAGGAAATGGAAGCAAGCATTTCCTACGTAAAATGACACGAGTAATCGAGTGCTGGCGGCAGAATTCAAATCCGAGCCTCCGTTCCTCTGGAATTCCCTAAAATGTATGAAAACATGTTTTACAGTATTCTGGCTCCCAGGATCGCTATCAGGAAATGGAAGCAACCATTTCCTACGTAAAATGACACGCGTAATCGAACTGTGCCGGCCGAATTCAAATCCGAGCCTCCGTTCCTCTGGAATTCACAAAAATGTATGAAAACGTGTTTTACACAATTTTGGCTCCCAGGATCGCTATCGGGAAATGGGAACAAGCATTTCCTGCGTAAAATGACACGACTAATCGAATGCTGTCGGCAGAATTCAAATCCGAGCCTCCGTTCCTCTGGAATTCACAAATATGTATCAAAACGTGTTTTACAGTATTCTGGCTCCCAGGATCGCAATCGCGAAATTAAGACAAGTATTTCCTACGTAAAATGACACGAGTAATCG
Organism: Ectemnius continuus; assembly: GCA_910591665.1. NCBI lineage: Eukaryota > Metazoa > Arthropoda > Insecta > Hymenoptera > Crabronidae > Ectemnius > Ectemnius continuus. The sequence goes on along the minus strand of CAJUYD010000014.1, from coordinate 468,160 downwards.
AACTATGCCGGCAGAATTCAAATCCGAGCCTCTGTTCTTCTGGAAATCACAAATATGCATGAAAACGTGTTTTACAGTATTTTGGCTCCCAGTATCGCTATCGGGAAATGAGAACAAGCATTTCCTGCGTAAAATGACACGAGTAATCGAACTGTGTCGGCAGAATTCGAATACGAGCCTCTGTTCCTCTGGAGTTCTCTAAAATGTATGAAAACGTGTTTTACAGTATCTTGGCTCCCAGGATCGCTATCAGGAAATGGAAGCAAGCATTTCCTACGTAAAATGACACGAGTAATCGAACTGTGCCGACAGAATTCAAATCCGAGCCTCCGTTCCTCTGGAATTCCCTAAAATGTATGAAAACATGTTTTACAGTATTCTGGCTCCCAGTATCGCTATCGGGAAATGAGAACAAGCATTTCCTGCGTAAAATGACACGAGTAATCGAACTGTGTCGGCAGAATTCGAATACGAGCCTCTGTTCCTCTGGAGTTCACTAAAATGTATGAAAACGTGTTTTACAGTATTTTGGCTCCCAGGATCGCTATCAGGAAATGGAAACAAGCATTTCCTACGTAAAATGACACGAATAATCGAATGCTGGCGGCAGAATTCAAATCGGAGCATCCGTTCCTCTGGAATTCACTAAAATGTATGAAAACATGTTTTACAGTATTCTGGCTCCCAGGATCGCTATCAGGAAATGGAAGCAAGCATTTCCTACGTAAAATGACACGAGTAATCGAACTGTGCTGGCAGAATTCAAATCCGAGCCTCCGTTCCTCTGGAATTCCCTAAAATGTATGAAAACATGTTTTACAGTATTCTGGCTCCCAGGATCGCTATCAGGAAATGGAAGCAAGCATATCCTACGTAAAATGACACGAGTAATCGACTGCTGGCGACAGAATTCAAATCGGAGCATCCGTTCCTCTGGAATTCACTAAAATGTATGAAAACATGTTTTACAGTATTCTGGCTCCCAGTATCGCTATCGGGAAATGAGAACAAGTATTCCTACGTAAAATGACACGGCTAATCGAACTGTGCCGGCAGAATTCAAATCCGAGCCTCCGTTCCTCTGGAATTCACAAATATGTATGAAAACGTGTTTTACACAATTTTGGCTCCCAGGATCGCTATCGGGAAATGGGAACAAGCATTTCCTGCGTAAAATGACACGACTAATCGAATGCTGTCGGCAGAATTCAAATCCGAGCCTCCGTTCCTCTGGAATTCACAAATATGTATCAAAACGTGTTTTACAGTATTCTGGCTCCCAGGATCGCAATCGGGAAATGAGAACAAGCATTTCCTGCGTAAAATGACACGAGTAATCGAACTGTGTCGGCAGAATTCGAATACGAGCCTCTGTTCCTCTGGAGTTCACTAAAATGTATGAAAACGTGTTTTACAGTATCTTGGCTCCCAGGATCGCTATCAGGAAATGGAAGCAAGCATTTCCTACGTAAAATGACACGAGTAATCGAACTGTGCCGACAGAATTCAAATCCGAGCCTCCGTTCCTCTGGAATTCCCTAAAATGTATGAAAACATGTTTTACAGTATCTTGGCTCCCAGGATCGCTATCAGGAAATGGAAGCAAGCATTTCCTACGTAAAATGACACGAGTAATCGAACTGTGCCGACAGAATTCAAATCCGAGCCTCCGTTCCTCTGGAATTCCCTAAAATGTATGAAAACATGTTTTACAGTATTCTGGCTCCCAGTATCGCTATCGGGAAATGAGAACAAGCATTTCCTGCGTAAAATGACACGAGTAATCGAACTGTGTCGGCAGAATTCGAATACGAGCCTCTGTTCCTCTGGAGTTCACTAAAATGTATGAAAACGTGTTTTACAGTATTTTGGCTCCCAGGATCGCTATCAGGAAATGGAAACAAGCATTTCCTACGTAAAATGACAAGAGTAATCGAATGCTGGCGGCAGAATTCAAATCGGAGCATCCGTTCCTCTGGAATTCACTAAAATGTATGAAAACATGTTTTACAGTATTCTGGCTCCCAGGATCGCTATCAGGAAATGGAAGCAAGCATTTCCTACGTAAAATGACACGAGTAATCGAGTGCTGGCGGCAGAATTCAAATCCGAGCCTCCGTTCCTCTGGAATTCCCTAAAATGTATGAAAACATGTTTTACAGTATTCTGGCTCCCAGGATCGCTATCAGGAAATGGAAGCAACCATTTCCTACGTAAAATGACACGCGTAATCGAACTGTGCCGGCCGAATTCAAATCCGAGCCTCCGTTCCTCTGGAATTCACAAATATGTATGAAAACGTGTTTTACACAATTTTGGCTCCCAGGATCGCTATCGGGAAATGGGAACAAGCATTTCCTGCGTAAAATGACACGACTAATCGAATGCTGTCGGCAGAATTCAAATCCGAGCCTCCGTTCCTCTGGAATTCACAAATATGTATCAAAACGTGTTTTACAGTATTCTGGCTCCCAGGATCGCAATCGCGAAATTAAGACAAGTATTTCCTACGTAAAATGACACGAGTAATCGAACTATGCCGGCAGAATTCAAATCCGAGCCTCTGTTCTTCTGGAAATCACAAATATGCATGAAAACGTGTTTTACAGTATTTTGGCTCCCAGTATCGCTATCGGGAAATGAGAACAAGCATTTCCTGCGTAAAATGACACGAGTAATCGAACTGTGTCGGCAGAATTCGAATACGAGCCTCTGTTCCTCTGGAGTTCACTAAAATGTATGAAAACGTGTTTTACAGTATTTTGGCTCCCAGGATCGCTATCAGGAAATGGAAACAAGCATTTCCTACGTAAAATGACACGAGTAATCGAATGCTGGCGGCAGAATTCAAATCGGAGCATCCGTTCCTCTGGAATTCACTAAAATGTATGAAAACATGTTTTACAGTATTCTGGCTCCCAGGATCGCTATCAGGAAATGGAAGCAAGCATTTCCTACGTAAAATGACACGAGTAATCGAACTGTGCTGGCAGAATTCAAATCCGAGCCTCCGTTCCTCTGGAATTCCCTAAAATGTATGAAAACATGTTTTACAGTATTCTGGCTCCCAGGATCGCTATCAGGAAATGGAAGCAAGCATATCCTACGTAAAATGACACGAGTAATCGACTGCTGGCGACAGAATTCAAATCGGAGCATCCGTTCCTCTGGAATTCACTAAAATGTATGAAAACATGTTTTACAGTATTCTGGCTCCCAGTATCGCTATCGGGAAATGAGAACAAGCATTTCCTGCGTAAAATGACACGAGTAATCGAACTGTGTCGGCAGAATTCGAATACGAGCCTCTGTTCCTCTGGAGTTCACTAAAATGTATGAAAACGTGTTTTACAGTATTTTGGCTCCCAGGATCGCTATCAGGCAATGGAAACAAGCATTTCCTACGTAAAATGACACGAGTAATCGAACTATGCCGGCAGAATTCAAATCCGAGCCTGTGTTCCTCTGGAATTCACAAATATGTATGAAAACGTGTTTTACACAATTTTGGCTCCCAGGATCGCTATCGGGAAATGGGAACAAGCATTTCCTGCGTAAAATGACACGACTAATCGAATGCTGTCGGCAGAATTCAAATCCGAGCCTCCGTTCCTCTGGAATTCACAAATATGTATCAAAACGTGTTTTACAGTATTCTGGCTCCCAAGATCGCAATCGCGAAATGAAGACAAGTATTTCCTACGTAAAATGACACGAGTAATCGAACTATGCCGGCAGAATTCAAATCCGAGCCTCTGTTCCTCTGGAATTCACTAAAATGTATGAAAACGTGTTTTACAGTATTTTGGCTGCCAGGATCGCTATCGGGAAATGGGAACAAGCATTTCCTGCGTAAAATGACACGACTAATCGAATGCTGTCGGCAGAATTCAAATCCGAGCCTCTGTTCTTCTGGAAATCACAAATATGCATGAAAACGTGTTTTACAGTATTTTGGCTCCCAGTATCGCTATCGGGAAATGAGAACAAGCATTTCCTGCGTAAAATGACACGAGTAATCGAACTGTGTCGGCAGAATTCGAATACGAGCCTCTGTTCCTCTGGAGTTCACTAAAATGTATGAAAACGTGTTTTACAGTATCTTGGCTCCCAGGATCGCTATCAGGAAATGGAAGCAAGCATTTCCTACGTAAAATGACACGAGTAATCGAACTGTGCCGGCAGAATTCAAATCCGAGCCTCCGTTCCTCTGGAATTCCCTAAAATGTATGAAAACATGTTTTACAGTATTCTGGCTCCCAGTATCGCTATCGGGAAATGAGAACAAGCATTTCCTGCGTAAAATGACACGAGTAATCGAACTGTGTCGGCAGAATTCGAATACGAGCCTCTGTTCCTCTGGAGTTCACTAAAATGTATGAAAACGTGTTTTACAGTATTTTGGCTCCCAGGATCGCTATCAGGAAATGGAAACAAGCATTTCCTACGTAAAATGACAAGAGTAATCGAATGCTGGCGGCAGAATTCAAATCGGAGCATCCGTTCCTCTGGAATTCACTAAAATGTATGAAAACATGTTTTACAGTATTCTGGCTCCCAGGATCGCTATCAGGAAATGGAAGCAAGCATTTCCTACGTAAAATGACACGAGTAATCGAGTGCTGGCGGCAGAATTCAAATCCGAGCCTCCGTTCCTCTGGAATTCCCTAAAATGTATGAAAACATGTTTTACAGTATTCTGGCTCCCAGGATCGCTATCAGGAAATGGAAGCAACCATTTCCTACGTAAAATGACACGCGTAATCGAACTGTGCCGGCCGAATTCAAATCCGAGCCTCCGTTCCTCTGGAATTCACAAATATGTATGAAAACGTGTTTTACACAATTTTGGCTCCCAGGATCGCTATCGGGAAATGGGAACAAGCATTTCCTGCGTAAAATGACACGACTAATCGAATGCTGTCGGCAGAATTCAAATCCGAGCCTCCGTTCCTCTGGAATTCACAAATATGTATCAAAACGTGTTTTACAGTATTCTGGCTCCCAGGATCGCAATCGCGAAATTAAGACAAGTATTTCCTACGTAAAATGACACGAGTAATCGAACTATGCCGGCAGAATTCAAATCCGAGCCTCTGTTCTTCTGGAAATCACAAATATGCATGAAAACGTGTTTTACAGTATTTTGGCTCCCAGTATCGCTATCGGGAAATGAGAACAAGCATTTCCTGCGTAAAATGACACGAGTAATCGAACTGTGTCGGCAGAATTCGAATACGAGCCTCTGTTCCTCTGGAGTTCACTAAAATGTATGAAAACGTGTTTTACAGTATTTTGGCTCCCAGGATCGCTATCAGGAAATGGAAACAAGCATTTCCTACGTAAAATGACACGAGTAATCGAATGCTGGCGGCAGAATTCAAATCGGAGCATCCGTTCCTCTGGAATTCACTAAAATGTATGAAAACATGTTTTACAGTATTCTGGCTCCCAGGATCGCTATCAGGAAATGGAAGCAAGCATTTCCTACGTAAAATGACACGAGTAATCGAACTGTGCTGGCAGAATTCAAATCCGAGCCTCCGTTCCTCTGGAATTCCCTAAAATGTATGAAAACATGTTTTACAGTATTCTGGCTCCCAGGATCGCTATCAGGAAATGGAAGCAAGCATATCCTACGTAAAATGACACGAGTAATCGACTGCTGGCGACAGAATTCAAATCGGAGCATCCGTTCCTCTGGAATTCACTAAAATGTATGAAAACATGTTTTACAGTATTCTGGCTCCCAGTATCGCTATCGGGAAATGAGAACAAGCATTTCCTGCGTAAAATGACACGAGTAATCGAACTGTGTCGGCAGAATTCGAATACGAGCCTCTGTTCCTCTGGAGTTCACTAAAATGTATGAAAACGTGTTTTACAGTATTTTGGCTCCCAGGATCGCTATCAGGCAATGGAAACAAGCATTTCCTACGTAAAATGACACGAGTAATCGAACTATGCCGGCAGAATTCAAATCCGAGCCTGTGTTCCTCTGGAATTCACAAATATGTATGAAAACGTGTTTTACACAATTTTGGCTCCCAGGATCGCTATCGGGAAATGGGAACAAGCATTTCCTGCGTAAAATGACACGACTAATCGAATGCTGTCGGCAGAATTCAAATCCGAGCCTCCGTTCCTCTGGAATTCACAAATATGTATCAAAACGTGTTTTACAGTATTCTGGCTCCCAAGATCGCAATCGCGAAATGAAGACAAGTATTTCCTACGTAAAATGACACGAGTAATCGAACTATGCCGGCAGAATTCAAATCCGAGCCTCTGTTCCTCTGGAATTCACTAAAATGTATGAAAACGTGTTTTACAGTATTTTGGCTGCCAGGATCGCTATCGGGAAATGGGAACAAGCATTTCCTGCGTAAAATGACACGACTAATCGAATGCTGTCGGCAGAATTCAAATCCGAGCCTCTGTTCTTCTGGAAATCACAAATATGCATGAAAACGTGTTTTACAGTATTTTGGCTCCCAGTATCGCTATCGGGAAATGAGAACAAGCATTTCCTGCGTAAAATGACACGAGTAATCGAACTGTGTCGGCAGAATTCGAATACGAGCCTCTGTTCCTCTGGAGTTCACTAAAATGTATGAAAACGTGTTTTACAGTATCTTGGCTCCCAGGATCGCTATCAGGAAATGGAAGCAAGCATTTCCTACGTAAAATGACACGAGTAATCGAACTGTGCCGACAGAATTCAAATCCGAGCCTCCGTTCCTCTGGAATTCCCTAAAATGTATGGAAACATGTTTTACAGTATTCTGGCTCCCAGGATCGCAATCGCGAAATGAAGACAAGTATTTCCTACGTAAAATGACACGAGTAATCGAACTATGCCGGCAGAATTCAAATCCGAGCCTCTGTTCCTCTGGAATTCACAAATATGTATGAAAACGTGTTTTACAGTATTCTGGCTCCCAGGATCGCAATCGGGAAATGAAGACAAGTATTTCCTACGTAAAATGACACGAGTAATCGAACTGTGCCGGCAGAATTCAAATACGAGCCTCTGTTCCTCTGGAATTCACTAAAATGTATGAAAACGTGTTTTACAGTATTTTGGCTCCCACGATCGCTATCAGGAAATGGAAACGAGTATTCCTACGTAAAATGACACGGCTAATCGAACTGTGCCGGCAGAATTCAAATCCGAGCCTCCGTTCCTCTGGAATTCACAAATATGTATGAAAACGTGTTTTACACAATTTTGGCTCCCAGGATCGCTATCGGGAAATGGGAACAAGCATTTCCTGCGTAAAATGACACGACTGATCGAATGCTGTCGGCAGAATTCAAATCCGAGCCTCCGTTCCTCTGGAATTCACAAATATGTATCAAAACGTGTTTTACAGTATTCTGGCTCCCAGGATCGCAATCGCGAAATGAAGACAAGTATTTCCTACGTAAAATGACACGAGTAATCGAACTATGCCGGCAGAATTCAAATCCGAGCCTCTGTTCTTCTGGAAATCACAAATATGCATGAAAACGTGTTTTACAGTATTTTGGCTCCCAGTATCGCTATCGGGAAATGAGAACAAGCATTTCCTGCGTAAAATGACACGAGTAATCGAACTGTGTCGGCAGAATTCGAATACGAGCCTCTGTTCCTCTGGAGTTCGCTAAAATGTATGAAAACGTGTTTTACAGTATTTTGGCTCCCAGGATCGCTATCAGGAAATGGAAACAAGCATTTCCTACGTAAAATGACACGAGTAATCGAATGCTGCCGGCAGAATTCAAATACGAGCCTCTGTTCCTCTGGAATTCACTAAAATGTATGAAAACGTGTTTTACAGTATTTTGGCTCCCACGATCGCTATCAGGAAATGGAAACGAGTATTCCTACGTAAAATGACACGGCTAATCGAACTGTGCCGGCAGAATTCAAATCCGAGCCTCCGTTCCTCTGGAATTCACAAATATGTATGAAAACGTGTTTTACACAATTTTGGCTCCCAGGATCGCTATCGGGAAATGGGAACAAGCATTTCCTGCGTAAAATGACACGACTGATCGAATGCTGTCGGCAGAATTCAAATCCGAGCCTCCGTTCCTCTGGAATTCACAAATATGTATCAAAACGTGTTTTACAGTATTCTGGCTCCCAGGATCGCAATCGCGAAATGAAGACAAGTATTTCCTACGTAAAATGACACGAGTAATCGAACTATGCCGGCAGAATTCAAATCCGAGCCTCTGTTCTTCTGGAAATCACAAATATGCATGAAAACGTGTTTTACAGTATTTTGGCTCCCAGTATCGCTATCGGGAAATGAGAACAAGCATTTCCTGCGTAAAATGACACGAGTAATCGAACTGTGCCGACAGAATTCAAATCCGAGCCTCTGTTCTTCTGGAAATCACAAATATGCATGAAAACGTGTTTTACAGTATTTTGGCTCCCAGTATCGCTATCGGGAAATGAGAACAAGCATTTCCTGCGTAAAATGACACGAGTAATCGAACTGTGCCGACAGAATTCAAATCCGAGCCTCCGTTCCTCTGGAATTCACTAAAATGTATGAAAACGTGTTTTACAGTATTTTGGCTCCCAGGATCGCTATCAGGAAATGGAAACAAGTATTCCTACGTAAAATGACACGGCTAATCGAACTGTGCCGACAGAATTCAAATCCGAGCCTCCGTTCCTCTGGAATTCCCTAAAATGTATGAAAACATGTTTTACAGTATTCTGGCTCCCAGTATCGCTATCGGGAAATGAGAACAAGCATTTCCTGCGTCAAATGACACGAGTAATCGAACTGTGTCGGCAGAATTCGAATACGAGCCTCTGTTCCTCTGGAGTTCACTAAAATGTATGAAAACGTGTTTTACAGTATTTTGGCTCCCAGGATAGCTATCAGGAAATGGAAACAAGCATTTCCTACGTAAAATGACACGAGTAATCGAATGCTGGCGGCAGAATTCAAATCGGAGCATCCGTTCCTCTGGAATTCACTAAAATGTATGAAAACATGTTTTACAGTATTCTGGCTCCCAGGATCGCTATCAGGAAATGGAAGCAAGCATTTCCTACGTAAAATGACACGAGTAATCGAACTGTGCTGGCAGAATTCAAATCCGAGCCTCCGTTCCTCTGGAATTCCCTAAAATGTATGAAAACATGTTTTACAGTATTCTGGCTCCCAGGATCGCTATCAGGAAATGGAAGCAAGCATTTCCTACGTAAAATGACACGAGTAATCGAACTGTGCCGACAGAATTCAAATCCGAGCCTCCGTTCCTCTGGAATTCCCTAAAATGTATGAAAACATGTTTTACAGTATTCTGGCTCCCAGGATCGCAATCGCGAAATGAAGACAAGTATTTCCTACGTAAAATGACACGAGTAATCGAACTATGCCGGCAGAATTCAAATCCGAGCCTCTGTTCCTCTGGAATTCACAAATATGTATGAAAACGTGTTTTACAGTATTCTGGCTCCCAGGATCGCAATCGGGAAATGAAGACAAGTATTTCCTACGTAAAATGACACGAGTAATCGAACTGTGCCGGCAGAATTCAAATACGAGCCTCTGTTCCTCTGGAATTCACTAAAATGTATGAAAACGTGTTTTACAGTATTTTGGCTCCCAGGATCGCTATCAGGAAATGGAAACAAGCATTTCCTACGTAAAATGACACGAGTAATCGAATGCTGGCGGCAGAATTCAAATCGGAGCATCCGTTCCTCTGGAATTCACTAAAATGTATGAAAACATGTTTTACAGTATTCTGGCTCCCAGGATCGCTATCAGGAAATGGAAGCAAGCATTTCCTACGTAAAATGACACGAGTAATCGAACTGTGCTGGCAGAATTCAAATCCGAGCCTCCGTTCCTCTGGAATTCCCTAAAATGTATGAAAACATGTTTTACAGTATTCTGGCTCCCAGGATCGCTATCAGGAAATGGAAGCAAGCATTTCCTACGTAAAATGACACGAGTAATCGAGTGCTGGCGACAGAATTCAAATCGGAGCATCCGTTCCTCTGGAATTCACTAAAATGTATGAAAACATGTTTTACAGTATTCTGGCTCCCAGGATCGCAATCGCGAAATGAAGACAAGTATTTCCTACGTAAAATGACACGAGTAATCGAACTATGCCGGCAGAATTCAAATCCGAGCCTCTGTTCCTCTGGAATTCACAAATATGTATGAAAACGTGTTTTACAGTATTCTGGCTCCCAGGATCGCAATCGGGAAATGAAGACAAGTATTTCCTACGTAAAATGACACGAGTAATCGAACTGTGCCGGCAGAATTCAAATACGAGCCTCTGTTCCTCTGGAATTCACTAAAATGTATGAAAACGTGTTTTACAGTATTTTGGCTCCCAGGATCGCTATCAGGAAATGGAAACAAGCATTTCCTACGTAAAATGACACGAGTAATCGAATGCTGGCGGCAGAATTCAAATCGGAGCATCCGTTCCTCTGGAATTCACTAAAATGTATGAAAACATGTTTTACAGTATTCTGGCTCCCAGGATCGCTATCAGGAAATGGAAGCAAGCATTTCCTACGTAAAATGACACGAGTAATCGAGTGCTGGCGGCAGAATTCAAATCCGAGCCTCCGTTCCTCTGGAATTCCCTAAAATGTATGAAAACATGTTTTACAGTATTCTGGCTCCCAGGATCGCTATCAGGAAATGGAAGCAACCATTTCCTACGTAAAATGACACGCGTAATCGAACTGTGCCGGCCGAATTCAAATCCGAGCCTCCGTTCCTCTGGAATTCACAAATATGTATGAAAACGTGTTTTACACAATTTTGGCTCCCAGGATCGCTATCGGGAAATGGGAACAAGCATTTCCTGCGTAAAATGACACGACTAATCGAATGCTGTCGGCAGAATTCAAATCCGAGCCTCCGTTCCTCTGGAATTCACAAATATGTATCAAAACGTGTTTTACAGTATTCTGGCTCCCAGGATCGCAATCGCGAAATTAAGACAAGTATTTCCTACGTAAAATGACACGAGTAATCGAACTATGCCGGCAGAATTCAAATCCGAGCCTCTGTTCTTCTGGAAATCACAAATATGCATGAAAACGTGTTTTACAGTATTTTGGCTCCCAGTATCGCTATCGGGAAATGAGAACAAGCATTTCCTGCGTAAAATGACACGAGTAATCGAACTGTGTCGGCAGAATTCGAATACGAGCCTCTGTTCCTCTGGAGTTCTCTAAAATGTATGAAAACGTGTTTTACAGTATCTTGGCTCCCAGGATCGCTATCAGGAAATGGAAGCAAGCATTTCCTACGTAAAATGACACGAGTAATCGAACTGTGCCGACAGAATTCAAATCCGAGCCTCCGTTCCTCTGGAATTCCCTAAAATGTATGAAAACATGTTTTACAGTATTCTGGCTCCCAGTATCGCTATCGGGAAATGAGAACAAGCATTTCCTGCGTAAAATGACACGAGTAATCGAACTGTGTCGGCAGAATTCGAATACGAGCCTCTGTTCCTCTGGAGTTCACTAAAATGTATGAAAACGTGTTTTACAGTATTTTGGCTCCCAGGATCGCTATCAGGAAATGGAAACAAGCATTTCCTACGTAAAATGACACGAGTAATCGAATGCTGGCGGCAGAATTCAAATCGGAGCATCCGTTCCTCTGGAATTCACTAAAATGTATGAAAACATGTTTTACAGTATTCTGGCTCCCAGGATCGCTATCAGGAAATGGAAGCAAGCATTTCCTACGTAAAATGACACGAGTAATCGAACTGTGCTGGCAGAATTCAAATCCGAGCCTCCGTTCCTCTGGAATTCCCTAAAATGTATGAAAACATGTTTTACAGTATTCTGGCTCCCAGGATCGCTATCAGGAAATGGAAGCAAGCATATCCTACGTAAAATGACACGAGTAATCGACTGCTGGCGACAGAATTCAAATCGGAGCATCCGTTCCTCTGGAATTCACTAAAATGTATGAAAACATGTTTTACAGTATTCTGGCTCCCAGTATCGCTATCGGGAAATGAGAACAAGCATTTCCTGCGTAAAATGACACGAGTAATCGAACTGTGTCGGCAGAATTCGAATACGAGCCTCTGTTCCTCTGGAGTTCACTAAAATGTATGAAAACGTGTTTTACAGTATTTTGGCTCCCAGGATCGCTATCAGGCAATGGAAACAAGCATTTCCTACGTAAAATGACACGAGTAATCGAACTATGCCGGCAGAATTCAAATCCGAGCCTGTGTTCCTCTGGAATTCACAAATATGTATGAAAACGTGTTTTACACAATTTTGGCTCCCAGGATCGCTATCGGGAAATGGGAACAAGCATTTCCTGCGTAAAATGACACGACTAATCGAATGCTGTCGGCAGAATTCAAATCCGAGCCTCCGTTCCTCTGGAATTCACAAATATGTATCAAAACGTGTTTTACAGTATTCTGGCTCCCAAGATCGCAATCGCGAAATGAAGACAAGTATTTCCTACGTAAAATGACACGAGTAATCGAACTATGCCGGCAGAATTCAAATCCGAGCCTCTGTTCCTCTGGAATTCACTAAAATGTATGAAAACGTGTTTTACAGTATTTTGGCTGCCAGGATCGCTATCGGGAAATGGGAACAAGCATTTCCTGCGTAAAATGACACGAGTAATCGAATGCTGTCGGCAGAATTCAAATCCGAGCCTCTGTTCTTCTGGAAATCACAAATATGCATGAAAACGTGTTTTACAGTATTTTGGCTCCCAGTATCGCTATCGGGAAATGAGAACAAGCATTTCCTGCGTAAAATGACACGAGTAATCGAACTGTGTCGGCAGAATTCGAATACGAGCCTCTGTTCCTCTGGAGTTCACTAAAATGTATGAAAACGTGTTTTACAGTATCTTGGCTCCCAGGATCGCTATCAGGAAATGGAAGCAAGCATTTCCTACGTAAAATGACACGAGTAATCGAACTGTGCCGACAGAATTCAAATCCGAGCCTCCGTTCCTCTGGAATTCCCTAAAATGTATGGAAACATGTTTTACAGTATTCTGGCTCCCAGGATCGCAATCGCGAAATGAAGACAAGTATTTCCTACGTAAAATGACACGAGTAATCGAACTATGCCGGCAGAATTCAAATCCGAGCCTCTGTTCCTCTGGAATTCACAAATATGTATGAAAACGTGTTTTACAGTATTCTGGCTCCCAGGATCGCAATCGGGAAATGAAGACAAGTATTTCCTACGTAAAATGACACGAGTAATCGAACTGTGCCGGCAGAATTCAAATACGAGCCTCTGTTCCTCTGGAATTCACTAAAATGTATGAAAACGTGTTTTACAGTATTTTGGCTCCCACGATCGCTATCAGGAAATGGAAACAAGTATTCCTACGTAAAATGACACGGCTAATCGAACTGTGCCGGCAGAATTCAAATCCGAGCCTCCGTTCCTCTGGAATTCACAAATATGTATGAAAACGTGTTTTACACAATTTTGGCTCCCAGGATCGCTATCGGGAAATGGGAACAAGCATTTCCTGCGTAAAATGACACGACTAATCGAATGCTGTCGGCAGAATTCAAATCCGAGCCTCCGTTCCTCTGGAATTCACAAATATGTATCAAAACGTGTTTTACAGTATTCTGGCTCCCAGGATCGCAATCGCGAAATGAAGACAAGTATTTCCTACGTAAAATGACACGAGTAATCGAACTATGCCGGCAGAATTCAAATCCGAGCCTCTGTTCTTCTGGAAATCACAAATATGCATGAAAACGTGTTTTACAGTATTTTGGCTCCCAGTATCGCTATCGGGAAATGAGAACAAGCATTTCCTGCGTAAAATGACACGAGTAATCGAACTGTGTCGGCAGAATTCGAATACGAGCCTCTGTTCCTCTGGAGTTCACTAAAATGTATGAAAACGTGTTTTACAGTATCTTGGCTCCCAGGATCGCTATCAGGAATTGGAAGCAAGCATTTCCTACGTAAAATGACACGAGTAATCGAACTGTGCCGACAGAATTCAAATCCGAGCCTCCGTTCCTCTGGAATTCCCTAAAATGTATGAAAACATGTTTTACAGTATTCTGGCTCCCAGTATCGCTATCGGGAAATGAGAACAAGCATTTCCTGCGTCAAATGACACGCGTAATCGAACTGTGTCGGCAGAATTCGAATACGAGCCTCTGTTCCTCTGGAGTTCACTAAAATGTATGAAAACGTGTTTTACAGTATTTTGGCTCCCAGGATCGCTATCAGGAAATGGAAACAAGCTTTTCCTACGTAAAATGACACGAGTAATCGAATGCTGGCGGCAGAATTCAAATCGGAGCATCCGTTCCTCTGGAATTCACTAAAATGTATGAAAACATGTTTTACAGTATTCTGGCTCCCAGGATCGCTATCAGGAAATGGAAGCAAGCATTTCCTACGTAAAATGACACGAGTAATCGAACTGTGCTGGCAGAATTCAAATCCGAGCCTCCGTTCCTCTGGAATTCCCTAAAATGTATGAAAACATGTTTTACAGTATTCTGGCTCCCAGGATCGCTATCAGGAAATGGAAGCAAGCATTTCCTACGTAAAATGACACGAGTAATCGAGTGCTGGCGACAGAATTCAAATCGGAGCATCCGTTCCTCTGGAATTCACTAAAATGTATGAAAACATGTTTTACAGTATTCTGGCTCCCAGGATCGCTATCAGGAAATGGAAGCAAGCATTTCCTACGTAAAATGACACGAGTAATCGAACTGTGCTGGCAGAATTCAAATCCGAGCCTCCGTTCCTCTGGAATTCCCTAAAATGTATGAAAACATGTTTTACAGTATTCTGGCTCCCAGGATCGCTATCAGGAAATGGAAGCAAGCATTTCCTACGTAAAATGACACGAGTAATCGAACTGTGCCGACAGAATTCAAATCCGAGCCTCCGTTCCTCTGGAATTCCCTAAAATGTATGAAAACATGTTTTACAGTATTCTGGCTCCCAGGATCGCAATCGCGAAATGAAGACAAGTATTTCCTACGTAAAATGACACGAGTAATCGAACTATGCCGGCAGAATTCAAATCCGAGCCTCTGTTCCTCTGGAATTCACAAATATGTATGAAAACGTGTTTTACAGTATTCTGGCTCCCAGGATCGCAATCGGGAAATGAAGACAAGTATTTCCTACGTAAAATGACACGAGTAATCGAACTGTGCCGGCAGAATTCAAATACGAGCCTCTGTTCCTCTGGAATTCACTAAAATGTATGAAAACGTGTTTTACAGTATTTTGGCTCCCAGGATCGTTATCAGGAAATGGAAACAAGTATTCCTACGTAAAATGACACGGCTAATCGAACTGTGCCGGCAGAATTCAAATCCGAGCCTCCGTTCCTCTGGAATTCACAAATATGTATGAAAACGTGTTTTACACAATTTTGGCTCCCAGGATCGCTATCGGGAAATGGGAACAAGCATTTCCTGCGTAAAATGACACGACTAATCGAATGCTGTCGGCAGAATTCAAATCCGAGCCTCCGTTCCTCTGGAATTCACAAATATGTATCAAAACGTGTTTTACAGTATTCTGGCTCCCAGGATCGCAATCGCGAAATGAAGACAAGTATTTCCTACGTAAAATGACACGAGTAATCGAACTATGCCGGCAGAATTCAAATCCGAGCCTCTGTTCTTCTGGAAATCACAAATATGCATGAAAACGTGTTTTACAGTATTTTGGCTCCCAGTATCGCTATCAGGAACTGGAAACAAGCATTTCCTACGTAAAATGACACGAGTAATCGAATGCTGGCGGCAGAATTCAAATCGGAGCATCCGTTCCTCTGGAATTCACTAAAATGTATGAAAACGTGTTTTACAGTATTTTGGCTCCCACGATCGCTATCAGGAAATGGAAACAAGTATTCCTACGTAAAATGACACGGCTAATCGAACTGTGCCGGCAGAATTCAAATCCGAGCCTCCGTTCCTCTGGAATTCACAAATATGTATGAAAACGTGTTTTACACAATTTTGGCTCCCAGGATCGCTATCGGGAAATGGGAACAAGCATTTCCTGCGTAAAATGACACGACTAATCGAATGCTGTCGGCAGAATTCAAATCCGAGCCTCCGTTCCTCTGGAATTCACAAATATGTATCAAAACGTGTTTTACAGTATTCTGGCTCCCAGGATCGCAATCGCGAAATGAAGACAAGTATTTCCTACGTAAAATGACACGAGTAATCGAACTATGCCGGCAGAATTCAAATCCGAGCCTCTGTTCTTCTGGAAATCACAAATATGCATGAAAACGTGTTTTACAGTATTTTGGCTCCCAGTATCGCTATCGGGAAATGAGAACAAGCATTTCCTGCGTAAAATGACACGAGTAATCGAACTGTGTCGGCAGAATTCGAATACGAGCCTCTGTTCCTCTGGAGTTCACTAAAATGTATGAAAACGTGTTTTACAGTATCTTGGCTCCCAGGATCGCTATCAGGAAATGGAAGCAAGCATTTCCTACGTAAAATGACACGAGTAATCGAACTGTGCCGACAGAATTCAAATCCGAGCCTCCGTTCCTCTGGAATTCCCTAAAATGTATGAAAACATGTTTTACAGTATTCTGGCTCCCAGTATCGCTATCGGGAAATGAGAACAAGCATTTCCTGCGTCAAATGACACGCGTAATCGAACTGTGTCGGCAGAATTCGAATACGAGCCTCTGTTCCTCTGGAGTTCACTAAAATGTATGAAAACGTGTTTTACAGTATTTTGGCTCCCAGGATCGCTATCAGGAAATGGAAACAAGCTTTTCCTACGTAAAATGACACGAGTAATCGAATGCTGGCGGCAGAATTCAAATCGGAGCATCCGTTCCTCTGGAATTCACTAAAATGTATGAAAACATGTTTTACAGTATTCTGGCTCCCAGGATCGCTATCAGGAAATGGAAGCAAGCATTTCCTACGTAAAATGACACGAGTAATCGAACTGTGCTGGCAGAATTCAAATCCGAGCCTCCGTTCCTCTGGAATTCCCTAAAATGTATGAAAACATGTTTTACAGTATTCTGGCTCCCAGGATCGCTATCAGGAAATGGAAGCAAGCATTTCCTACGTAAAATGACACGAGTAATCGAGTGCTGGCGACAGAATTCAAATCGGAGCATCCGTTCCTCTGGAATTCACTAAAATGTATGAAAACATGTTTTACAGTATTCTGGCTCCCAGGATCGCTATCAGGAAATGGAAGCAAGCATTTCCTACGTAAAATGACACGAGTAATCGAACTGTGCTGGCAGAATTCAAATCCGAGCCTCCGTTCCTCTGGAATTCCCTAAAATGTATGAAAACATGTTTTACAGTATTCTGGCTCCCAGGATCGCTATCAGGAAATGGAAGCAAGCATTTCCTACGTAAAATGACACGAGTAATCGAACTGTGCCGACAGAATTCAAATCCGAGCCTCCGTTCCTCTGGAATTCCCTAAAATGTATGAAAACATGTTTTACAGTATTCTGGCTCCCAGGATCGCAATCGCGAAATGAAGACAAGTATTTCCTACGTAAAATGACACGAGTAATCGAACTATGCCGGCAGAATTCAAATCCGAGCCTCTGTTCCTCTGGAATTCACAAATATGTATGAAAACGTGTTTTACAGTATTCTGGCTCCCAGGATCGCAATCGGGAAATGAAGACAAGTATTTCCTACGTAAAATGACACGAGTAATCGAACTGTGCCGGCAGAATTCAAATACGAGCCTCTGTTCCTCTGGAATTCACTAAAATGTATGAAAACGTGTTTTACAGTATTTTGGCTCCCAGGATCGTTATCAGGAAATGGAAACAAGTATTCCTACGTAAAATGACACGGCTAATCGAACTGTGCCGGCAGAATTCAAATCCGAGCCTCCGTTCCTCTGGAATTCACAAATATGTATGAAAACGTGTTTTACACAATTTTGGCTCCCAGGATCGCTATCGGGAAATGGGAACAAGCATTTCCTGCGTAAAATGACACGACTAATCGAATGCTGTCGGCAGAATTCAAATCCGAGCCTCCGTTCCTCTGGAATTCACAAATATGTATCAAAACGTGTTTTACAGTATTCTGGCTCCCAGGATCGCAATCGCGAAATGAAGACAAGTATTTCCTACGTAAAATGACACGAGTAATCGAACTATGCCGGCAGAATTCAAATCCGAGCCTCTGTTCTTCTGGAAATCACAAATATGCATGAAAACGTGTTTTACAGTATTTTGGCTCCCAGTATCGCTATCAGGAACTGGAAACAAGCATTTCCTACGTAAAATGACACGAGTAATCGAATGCTGGCGGCAGAATTCAAATCGGAGCATCCGTTCCTCTGGAATTCACTAAAATGTATGAAAACATGTTTTACAGTATTCTGGCTCCCAGGATCGCTATCAGGAAATGGAAGCAAGCATTTCCTACGTAAAATGACACGAGTAATCGAACTGTGCTGGCAGAATTCAAATCCGAGCCTCCGTTCCTCTGGAATTCCCTAAAATGTATGAAAACATGTTTTACAGTATTCTGGCTCCCAGGATCGCCATCAGGAAATGGAAGCAAGCATATCCTACGTAAAATGACACGAGTAATCGAGTGCTGGCGACAGAATTCAAATCGGAGCATCCGTTCCTCTGGCATTCACTAAAATGTATGAAAACATGTTTTACAGTATTCTGGCTCCCAGTATCGCTATCGGGAAATGAGAACAAGCATTTCCTGCGTAAAATGACACGAGTAATCGAACTGTGTCGGCAGAATTCGAATACGAGCCTCTGTTCCTCTGGAGTTCACTAAAATGTATGAAAACGTGTTTTACAGTATTTTGGCTCCCAGGATCGCTATCAGGCAATGGAAACAAGCATTTCCTACGTAGAATGACACGAGTAATCGAACTATGCCGGCAGAATTCAAATCCGAGCCTGTGTTCCTCTGGAATTCACAAATATGTATGAAAACGTGTTTTACACAATTTTGGCTCCCAGGATCGCTATCGGGAAATGGGAACAAGCATTTCCTGCGTAAAATGACACGACTAATCGAATGCTGTCGGCAGAAATCAAATCCGAGCCTCCGTTCCTCTGGAATTCACAAATATGTATCAAAACGTGTTTTACAGTATTCTGGCTCCCAGGATCGCAATCGCGAAATGAAGACAAGTATTTCCTACGTAAAATGACACGAGTAATCGAACTATGCCGGCAGAATTCAAATCCGAGCCTCTGTTCTTCTGGAAATCACAAATATGCATGAAAACGTGTTTTACAGTATTTTGGCTCCCAGTATCGCTATCGGGAAATGAGAACAAGCATTTCCTGCGTAAAATGACACGAGTAATCGAACTGTGTCGGCAGAATTCGAATACGAGCCTCTGTTCCTCTGGAGTTCACTAAAATGTATGAAAACGTGTTTTACAGTATTTTGGCTCCCAGGATCGCTATCAGGAAATGGAAACAAGCATTTCCTACGTAAAATGACACGAGTAATCGAACTGTGCCGACAGAATTCAAATCCGAGCCTCCGTTCCTCTGGAATTCCCTAAAATGTATGAAAACATGTTTTACAGTATTCTGGCTCTCAGGATCGCAATCGCGAAATGAAGAGAAGTATTTCCTACGTAAAATGACACGAGTAATCGAACTATGCCGGCAGAATTCAAATCCGAGCCTCTGTTCCTCTGGAATTCACAAATATGTATGAAAACGTGTTTTACAGTATTCTGGCTCCCAGGATCGCAATCGGGAAATGAAGACAAGTATTTCCTACGTAAAATGACACGAGTAATCGAACTGTGTCGGCAGAATTCGAATACGAGCCTCTGTTCCTCTGGAGTTCACTAAAATGTATGAAAACGTGTTTTACAGTATCTTGGCTCCCAGGATCGCTATCAGGAAATGGAAGCAAGCATTTCCTACGTAAAATGACACGAGTAATCGAGTGCTGGCGGCAGAATTCAAATCCGAGCCTCCGTTCCTCTGGAATTCCCTAAAATGTATGAAAACATGTTTTACAGTATTCTGGCTCCCAGGATCGCTATCAGGAAATGGAAGCAACCATTTCCTACGTAAAATGACACGAGTAATCGAACTGTGCCGGCCGAATTCAAATCCGAGCCTCCGCTCCTCTGGAATTCACAAATATGTATGAAAACGTGTTTTACAGTATTCTGGCTCCCAGGATCGCTATCAGGAAATGGAAACAAGCATTTCCTACGTAAAATGACACGAGTAATCGAATGCTGGCGGCAGAATTCAAATCGGAGCATCCGTTCCTCTGGAATTCACTAAAATGTATGAAAACATGTTTTACAGTATTCTGGCTCCCAGTATCGCTATCGGGAAATGAGAACAAGCATTTCCTGCGTAAAATGACACGAGTAATCGAACTGTGTCGGCAGAATTCGAATACGAGCCTCTTTTCCTCTGGAGTTCACTAAAATGTATGAAAACGTGTTTTACTGTATTTTGGCTCCCAGGATCGCTATCAGGAAATGGAAGCAAGCATTTCCTACGTAAAATGACACGAGTAATCGAGTGCTGGCGGCAGAATTCAAATCGGAGCATCCGTTCCTCTGGAATTCACTAAAATGTATGAAAACATGTTTTACAGTATTCTGGCTCCCAGTATCGCTATCGGGAAATGAGAACAAACATTTCCTGCGTAAAATGACACGAGTAATCGAACTGTGTCGGCAGAATTCGAATACGAGCCTCTGTTCCTCTGGAGTTCACTAAAATGTATGAAAACGTGTTTTACAGTATTTTGGCTCCCAGGATCGCTATCAGGAAATGGAAGCAAGCATTTCCTACGTAAAATGACACGAGTAATCGAACTGTGCCGACAGAATTCAAATCCGAGCCTCCGTTCCTCTGGAATTCCCTAAAATGTATGAAAACGTGTTTTACAGTATTCTGGCTCCCAGGATCGCAATCGGGAAATGAAGACAAGTATTTCCTACGTAAAATGACACGAGTAATCGAACTGTGCCGGCAGAATTCAAATACGAGCCTCTGTTCCTCTGGAATTCACTAAAATGTATGAAAACGTGTTTTACAGTATTTTGGCTCCCAGGATCGCTATCGGGAAATGGGAACAAGCATTTCCTGCGTAAAATGACACGTCTAATCGAATGCTGTCGGCAGAAATCAAATCCGAGCCTCCGTTCCTCTGGAATTCACAAATATGTATCAAAACGTGTTTTACAGTATTCTGGCTCCCAGGATCGCAATCGCGAAATGAAGACAAGTATTTCCTACGTAAAATGACACGAGTAATCGAACTATGCCGGCAGAATTCAAATCCGAGCCTCTGTTCCTCTGGAATTCACTAAAATGTATGAAAACGTGTTTTACAGTATTTTGGCTGCCAGGATCGCTATCGGGAAATGGGAACAAGCATTTCCTGCGTAAAATGACACGACTAATCGAATGCTGTCGGCAGAATTCAAATCCGAGCCTCTGTTCTTCTGGAAATCACAAATATGCATGAAAACGTGTTTTACAGTATTTTGGCTCCCAGTATCGCTATCGGGAAATGAGAACAAGCATTTCCTGCGTAAAATGACACGAGTAATCGAACTGTGTCGGCAGAATTCGAATACGAGCCTCTGTTCCTCTGGAGTTCACTAAAATGTATGAAAACGTGTTTTACAGTATCTTGGCTCCCAGGATCGCTATCAGGAAATGGAAGCAAGCATTTCCTACGTAAAATGACACGAGTAATCGAACTGTGCCGACAGAATTCAAATCCGAGCCTCCGTTCCTCTGGAATTCCCTAAAATGTATGAAAACATGTTTTACAGTATTCTGGCTCCCAGTATCGCTATCGGGAAATGGGAACAAGCATTTCCTGCGTAAAATGACACGACTAATCGAATGCTGTCGGCAGAATTCAAATCCGAGCCTCCGTTCCTCTGGAATTCACAAATATGTATCAAAACGTGTTTTACAGTATTCTGGCTCCCAGGATCGCAATCGCGAAATGAAGACAAGTATTTCCTACGTAAAATGACACGAGTAATCGAACTATGCCGGCAGAATTCAAATCCGAGCCTCTGTTCCTCTGGAATTCACAAATATGTATGAAAACGTGTTTTACAGTATTCTGGCTCCCAGGATCGCTATCAGGAAATGGAAACAAGCATTTCCTACGTAAAATGACACGAGTAATCGAATGCTGGCGGCAGAATTCAAATCGGAGCATCCGTTCCTCTGGAATTCACTAAAATGTATGAAAACATGTTTTACAGTATTCTGGCTCCCAGTATCGCTATCGGGAAATGAGAACAAGCATTTCCTGCGTAAAATGACACGAGTAATCGAACTGTGTCGGCTGAATTCGAATACGAGCCTCTTTTCCTCTGGAGTTCACTAAAATGTATGAAAACGTGTTTTACAGTATTTTGGCTCCCAGGATCGCTATCAGGAAATGGAAGCAAGCATTTCCTACGTAAAATGACACGAGTAATCGAGTGCTGGCGGCAGAATTCAAATCGGAGCATCCGTTCCTCTGGAATTCACTAAAATGTATGAAAACATGTTTTACAGTATTCTGGCTCCCAGTATCGCTATCGGGAAATGAGAACAAACATTTCCTGCGTAAAATGACACGAGTAATCGAACTGTGTCGGCAGAATTCGAATACGAGCCTCTGTTCCTCTGGAGTTCACTAAAATGTATGAAAACGTGTTTTACAGTATTTTGGCTCCCAGGATCGCTATCAGGAAATGGAAGCAAGCATTTCCTACGTAAAATGACACGAGTAATCGAACTGTGCCGACAGAATTCAAATCCGAGCCTCCGTTCCTCTGGAATTCCCTAAAATGTATGAAAACATGTTTTACAGTATTCTGGCTCCCAGGATCGCAATCGCGAAATGAAGACAAGTATTTCCTACGTAAAATGACACGAGTAATCGAACTATGCCGGCAGAATTCAAATCCGAGCCTCTGTTCCTCTGGAATTCACAAATATGTATGAAAACGTGTTTTACAGTATTCTGGCTCCCAGGATCGCAATCGGGAAATGAAGACAAGTATTTCCTACGTAAAATGACACGAGTAATCGAACTGTGCCGGCAGAATTCAAATACGAGCCTCTGTTCCTCTGGAATTCACTAAAATGTATGAAAACGTGTTTTACAGTATTTTGGCTCCCAGGATCGCTATCAGGAAATGGAAACAAGTATTCCTACGTAAAATGACACGGCTAATCGAACTGTGCCGGCAGAATTCAAATCCGAGCCTCCGTTCCTCTGGAATTCACAAATATGTATGAAAACGTGTTTTACACAATTTTGGCTCCCAGGATCGCTATCGGGAAATGGGAACAAGCATTTCCTGCGTAAAATGACACGACTAATCGAATGCTGTCGGCAGA
Organism: Ectemnius continuus; assembly: GCA_910591665.1. Lineage (NCBI taxonomy): Eukaryota > Metazoa > Arthropoda > Insecta > Hymenoptera > Crabronidae > Ectemnius > Ectemnius continuus. Next base: position 444,761 of record CAJUYD010000014.1, on the reverse strand, counting down.
AATCAAATCCGAGCCTCCGTTCCTCTGGAATTCACAAATATGTATCAAAACGTGTTTTACAGTATTCTGGCTCCCAGGATCGCAATCGCGAAATGAAGACAAGTATTTCCTACGTAAAATGACACGAGTAATCGAACTATGCCGGCAGAATTCAAATCCGAGCCTCTGTTCCTCTGGAATTCACTAAAATGTATGAAAACGTGTTTTACAGTATTTTGGCTGCCAGGATCGCTATCGGGAAATGGGAACAAGCATTTCCTGCGTAAAATGACACGACTAATCGAATGCTGTCGGCAGAATTCAAATCCGAGCCTCTGTTCTTCTGGAAATCACAAATATGCATGAAAACGTGTTTTACAGTATTTTGGCTCCCAGTATCGCTATCGGGAAATGAGAACAAGCATTTCCTGCGTAAAATGACACGAGTAATCGAACTGTGTCGGCAGAATTCGAATACGAGCCTCTGTTCCTCTGGAGTTCACTAAAATGTATGAAAACGTGTTTTACAGTATCTTGGCTCCCAGGATCGCTATCAGGAAATGGAAGCAAGCATTTCCTACGTAAAATGACACGAGTAATCGAACTGTGCCGACAGAATTCAAATCCGAGCCTCCGTTCCTCTGGAATTCCCTAAAATGTATGAAAACATGTTTTACAGTATTCTGGCTCCCAGTATCGCTATCGGGAAATGAGAACAAGCATTTCCTGCGTAAAATGACACGAGTAATCGAACTGTGCTGGCAGAATTCAAATCCGAGCCTCCGTTCCTCTGGAATTCCCTAAAATGTATGAAAACATGTTTTACAGTATTCTGGCTCCCAGGATCGCTATCAGGAAATGGAAGCAAGCATATCCTACGTAAAATGACACGAGTAATCGAGTGCTGGCGACAGAATTCAAATCGGAGCATCCGTTCTTCTGGAATTCACTAAAATGTATGAAAACATGTTTTACAGTATTCTGGCTCCCAGTATCGCTATCGGGAAATGAGAACAAGCATTTCCTGCGTAAAATGACACGAGTAATCGAACTGTGTCGGCAGAATTCGAATACGAGCCTCTGTTCCTCTGGAGTTCACTAAAATGTATGAAAACGTGTTTTACAGTATTTTGGCTCCCAGGATCGCTATCAGGAAATGGAAACAAGCATTTCCTACGTAAAATGACACGAGTAATCGAACTGTGCCGACAGAATTCAAATCCGAGCCTCCGTTCCTCTGGAATTCCCTAAAATGTATGAAAACATGTTTTACAGTATTCTGGCTCCCAGGATCGCAATCGGGAAATGAAGACAAGTATTTCCTACGTAAAATGACACGAGTAATCGAACTGTGCCGGCAGAATTCAAATACGAGCCTCTGTTCCTCTGGGATTCACTAAAATGTATGAAAACGTGTTTTACAGTATTTTGGCTGCCAGGATCGCTATCGGGAAATGGGAACAAGCATTTCCTGCGTAAAATGCCACGACTAATCGAATGCTGTCGGCAGAATTCAAATCCGAGCCTCTGTTCTTCTGGAAATCACAAATATGCATGAAAACGTGTTTTACAGTATTTTGGCTCCCAGGATCGCTATCAGGAAATGGAAACAAGCATTTCCTACGTAAAATGACACGAGTAATCGAACTGTGCCGACAGAATTCAAATCCGAGCCTCCGTTCCTCTGGAATTCCCTAAAATGTATGAAAACATGTTTTACAGTATTCTGGCTCCCAGGATCGCAATCGCGAAATGAAGACAAGTATTTCCTACGTAAAATGACACGAGTAATCGAACTATGCCGGCAGAATTCAAATCCGAGCCTCTGTTCCTCTGGAATTCACAAATATGTATGAAAACGTGTTTTACAGTATTCTGGCTCCCAGGATCGCAATCGGGAAATGAAGACAAGTATTTCCTACGTAAAATGACACGAGTAATCGAACTGTGCCGGCAGAATTCAAATACGAGCCTCTGTTCCTCTGGGATTCACTAAAATGTATGAAAACGTGTTTTACAGTATTTTGGCTGCCAGGATCGCTATCGGGAAATGGGAACAAGCATTTCCTGCGTAAAATGACACGACTAATCGAATGCTGTCGGCAGAATTCAAATCCGAGCCTCTGTTCTTCTGGAAATCACAAATATGCATGAAAACGTGTTTTACAGTATTTTGGCTCCCAGTATCGCTATCGGGAAATGAGAACAAGCATTTCCTGCGTAAAATGACACGAGTAATCGAACTGTGTCGGCAGAATTCGAATACGAGCCTCTGTTCCTCTGGAGTTCACTAAAATGTATGAAAACGTGTTTTACAGTATCTTGGCTCCCAGGATCGCTATCAGGAAATGGAAGCAAGCATTTCCTACGTAAAATGACACGAGTAATCGAGTGCTGGCGGCAGAATTCAAATCCGAGCCTCCGTTCCTCTGGAATTCCCTAAAATGTATGAAAACATGTTTTACAGTATTCTGGCTCCCAGGATCGCTATCAGGAAATGGAAGCAACCATTTCCTACGTAAAATGACACGCGTAATCGAACTGTGCCGGCCGAATTCAAATCCGAGCCTCCGTTCCTCTGGAATTCACAAATATGTATGAAAACGTGTTTTACACAATTTTGGCTCCCAGGATCGCTATCGGGAAATGGGAACAAGCATTTCCTGCGTAAAATGACACGACTAATCGAATGCTGTCGGCAGAATTCAAATCCGAGCCTCCGTTCCTCTGGAATTCACAAATATGTATCAAAACGTGTTTTACAGTATTCTGGCTCCCAGGATCGCAATCGCGAAATTAAGACAAGTATTTCCTACGTAAAATGACACGAGTAATCGAACTATGCCGGCAGAATTCAAATCCGAGCCTCTGTTCTTCTGGAAATCACATATATGCATGAAAACGTGTTTTACAGTATTTTGGCTCCCAGTATCGCTATCGGGAAATGAGAACAAGCATTTCCTGCGTAAAATGACACGAGTAATCGAACTGTGTCGGCAGAATTCGAATACGAGCCTCTGTTCCTCTGGAGTTCTCTAAAATGTATGAAAACGTGTTTTACAGTATCTTGGCTCCCAGGATCGCTATCAGGAAATGGAAGCAAGCATTTCCTACGTAAAATGACACGAGTAATCGAACTGTGCCGACAGAATTCAAATCCGAGCCTCCGTTCCTCTGGAATTCCCTAAAATGTATGAAAACATGTTTTACAGTATTCTGGCTCCCAGTATCGCTATCGGGAAATGAGAACAAGCATTTCCTGCGTAAAATGACACGAGTAATCGAACTGTGTCGGCAGAATTCGAATACGAGCCTCTGTTCCTCTGGAGTTCACTAAAATGTATGAAAACGTGTTTTACAGTATTTTGGCTCCCAGGATCGCTATCAGGAAATGGAAACAAGCATTTCCTACGTAAAATGACACGAGTAATCGAATGCTGGCGGCAGAATTCAAATCGGAGCATCCGTTCCTCTGGAATTCACTAAAATGTATGAAAACATGTTTTACAGTATTCTGGCTCCCAGGATCGCTATCAGGAAATGGAAGCAAGCATTTCCTACGTAAAATGACACGAGTAATCGAACTGTGCTGGCAGAATTCAAATCCGAGCCTCCGTTCCTCTGGAATTCCCTAAAATGTATGAAAACATGTTTTACAGTATTCTGGCTCCCAGGATCGCTATCAGGAAATGGAAGCAAGCATATCCTACGTAAAATGACACGAGTAATCGAGTGCTGGCGACAGAATTCAAATCGGAGCATCCGTTCCTCTGGAATTCACTAAAATGTATGAAAACATGTTTTACAGTATTCTGGCTCCCAGTATCGCTATCGGGAAATGAGAACAAGCATTTCCTGCGTAAAATGACACGAGTAATCGAACTGTGTCGGCAGAATTCGAATACGAGCCTCTGTTCCTCTGGAGTTCACTAAAATGTATGAAAACGTGTTTTACAGTATTTTGGCTCCCAGGATCGCTATCAGGCAATGGAAACAAGCATTTCCTACGTAAAATGACACGAGTAATCGAACTATGCCGGCAAAATTCAAATCCGAGCCTGTGTTCCTCTGGAATTCACAAATATGTATGAAAACGTGTTTTACACAATTTTGGCTCCCAGGATCGCTATCGGGAAATGGGAACAAGCATTTCCTGCGTAAAATGACACGACTAATCGAATGCTGTCGGCAGAATTCAAATCCGAGCCTCCGTTCCTCTGGAATTCACAAATATGTATCAAAACGTGTTTTACAGTATTCTGGCTCCCAAGATCGCAATCGCGAAATGAAGACAAGTATTTCCTACGTAAAATGACACGAGTAATCGAACTATGCCGGCAGAATTCAAATCCGAGCCTCTGTTCTTCTGGAAATCACAAATATGCATGAAAACGTGTTTTACAGTATTTTGGCTCCCAGTATCGCTATCGGGAAATGAGAACAAGCATTTCCTGCGTAAAATGACACGAGTAATCGAACTGTGTCGGCAGAATTCGAATACGAGCCTCTGTTCCTCTGGAGTTCACTAAAATGTATGAAAACGTGTTTTACAGTATCTTGGCTCCCAGGATCGCTATCAGGAAATGGAAGCAAGCATTTCCTACGTAAAATGACACGAGTAATCGAACTGTGCCGACAGAATTCAAATCCGAGCCTCCGTTCCTCTGGAATTCCCTAAAATGTATGGAAACATGTTTTACAGTATTCTGGCTCCCAGGATCGCAATCGCGAAATGAAGACAAGTATTTCCTACGTAAAATGACACGAGTAATCGAACTATGCCGGCAGAATTCAAATCCGAGCCTCTGTTCCTCTGGAATTCACAAATATGTATGAAAACGTGTTTTACAGTATTCTGGCTCCCAGGATCGCAATCGGGAAATGAAGACAAGTATTTCCTACGTAAAATGACACGAGTAATCGAACTGTGCCGGCAGAATTCAAATACGAGCCTCTGTTCCTCTGGAATTCACTAAAATGTATGAAAACGTGTTTTACAGTATTTTGGCTCCCAGTATCGCTATCGGGAAATGAGAACAAGCATTTCCTGCGTAAAATGACACGAGTAATCGAACTGTGTCGGCAGAATTCGAATACGAGCATCCTTTCCTCTGGAATTCACTAAAATGTATGAAAACATGTTTTACAGTATTCTGGCTCCCAGGATCGCTATCAGGAAATGGAAGCAAGCATTTCCTACGTAAAATGACACGAGTAATCGAACTGTGCTGGCAGAATTCAAATCCGAGCCTCTGTTCCTCTGGAATTCACAAATATGTATGAAAACGTGTTTTACAGTATTCTGGCTCCCAGGATCGCAATCGGGAAATGAAGACAAGTATTTCCTACGTAAAATGACACGAGTAATCGAACTGTGCCGGCAGAATTCAAATACGAGCCTCTGTTCCTCTGGAATTCACTAAAATGTATGAAAACGTGTTTTACAGTATTTTGGCTCCCAGTATCGCTATCGGGAAATGAGAACAAGCATTTCCTGCGTAAAATGACACGAGTAATCGAACTGTGTCGGCAGAATTCGAATACGAGCATCCTTTCCTCTGGAATTCACTAAAATGTATGAAAACATGTTTTACAGTATTCTGGCTCCCAGGATCGCTATCAGGAAATGGAAGCAAGCATTTCCTACGTAAAATGACACGAGTAATCGAACTGTGCTGGCAGAATTCAAATCCGAGCCTCCGTTCCTCTGGAATTCCCTAAAATGTATGAAAACATGTTTTACAGTATTCTGGCTCCCAGGATCGCTATCAGGAAATGGAAGCAAGCATTTCCTACGTAAAATGACACGAGTAATCGAGTGCTGGCGACAGAATTCAAATCGGAGCATCCGTTCCTCTGGAATTCACTAAAATGTATGAAAACATGTTTTACAGTATTCTGGCTCCCAGGATCGCTATCAGGAAATGGAAGCAAGCATTTCCTACGTAAAATGACACGAGTAATCGAACTATGCCGGCAGAATTCAAATCCGAGCCTCTGTTCTTCTGGAAATCACAAATATGCATGAAAACGTGTTTTACAGTATTTTGGCTCCCAGTATCGCTATCGGGAAATGAGAACAAGCATTTCCTGCGTAAAATGACACGACTAATCGAATGCTGTCGGCAGAATTCAAATCCGAGCCTCTGTTCTTCTGGAAATCACAAATATGCATGAAAACGTGTTTTACAGTATTTTGGCTCCCAGTATCGCTATCGGGAAATGAGAACAAGCATTTCCTGCGTAAAATGACACGAGTAATCGAACTGTGTCGGCAGAATTCGAATACGAGCCTCTGTTCCTCTGGAGTTCACTAAAATGTATGAAAACGTGTTTTACAGTATCTTGGCTCCCAGGATCGCTATCAGGAAATGGAAGCAAGCATTTCCTACGTAAAATGACACGAGTAATCGAACTGTGCCGACAGAATTCAAATCCGAGCCTCCGTTCCTCTGGAATTCCCTAAAATGTATGGAAACATGTTTTACAGTATTCTGGCTCCCAGGATCGCAATCGCGAAATGAAGACAAGTATTTCCTACGTAAAATGACACGAGTAATCGAACTATGCCGGCAGAATTCAAATCCGAGCCTCTGTTCCTCTGGAATTCACAAATATGTATGAAAACGTGTTTTACAGTATTCTGGCTCCCAGGATCGCAATCGGGAAATGAAGACAAGTATTTCCTACGTAAAATGACACGAGTAATCGAACTGTGCCGGCAGAATTCAAATACGAGCCTCTGTTCCTCTGGAATTCACTAAAATGTATGAAAACGTGTTTTACAGTATTTTGGCTCCCACGATCGCTATCAGGAAATGGAAACAAGTATTCCTACGTAAAATGACACGGCTAATCGAACTGTGCCGGCAGAATTCAAATCCGAGCCTCCGTTCCTCTGGAATTCACAAATATGTATGAAAACGTGTTTTACACAATTTTGGCTCCCAGGATCGCTATCGGGAAATGGAAACAAGCATTTCCTGCGTAAAATGACACGACTAATCGAATGCTGTCGGCAGAATTCAAATCCGAGCCTCCGTTCCTCTGGAATTCACAAATATGTATCAAAACGTGTTTTACAGTATTCTGGCTCCCAGGATCGCAATCGCGAAATGAAGACAAGTATTTCCTACGTAAAATGACACGAGTAATCGAACTATGCCGGCAGAATTCAAATCCGAGCCTCTGTTCTTCTGGAAATCACAAATATGCATGAAAACGTGTTTTACAGTATTTTGGCTCCCAGTATCGCTATCGGGAAATGAGAACAAGCATTTCCTGCGTAAAATGACACGAGTAATCGAACTGTGTCGGCAGAATTCGAATACGAGCCTCTGTTCCTCTGGAGTTCACTAAAATGTATGAAAACGTGTTTTACAGTATCTTGGCTCCCAGGATCGCTATCAGGAAATGGAAGCAAGCATTTCCTACGTAAAATGACACGAGTAATCGAACTGTGCCGACAGAATTCAAATCCGAGCCTCCGTTCCTCTGGAATTCCCTAAAATGTATGAAAACATGTTTTACAGTATTCTGGCTCCCAGTATCGCTATCGGGAAATGAGAACAAGCATTTCCTGCGTCAAATGACACGAGTAATCGAACTGTGTCGGCAGAATTCGAATACGAGCCTCTGTTCCTCTGGAGTTCACTAAAATGTATGAAAACGTGTTTTACAGTATTTTGGCTCCCAGGATCGCTATCAGGAAATGGAAACAAGCATTTCCTACGTAAAATGACACGAGTAATCGAATGCTGGCGGCAGAATTCAAATCGGAGCATCCTTTCCTCTGGAATTCACTAAAATGTATGAAAACATGTTTTACAGTATTCTGGCTCCCAGGATCGCTATCAGGAAATGGAAGCAAGCATTTCCTACGTAAAGTGACACGAGTAATCGAACTGTGCTGGCAGAATTCAAATCCGAGCCTCCGTTCCTCTGGAATTCCCTAAAATGTATGAAAACATGTTTTACAGTATTCTGGCTCCCAGGATCGCTATCAGGAAATGGAAGCAAGCATTTCCTACGTAAAATGACACGAGTAATCGAGTGCTGGCGACAGAATTCAAATCGGAGCATCCGTTCCTCTGGAATTCACTAAAATGTATGAAAACATGTTTTACAGTATTCTGGCTCCCAGGATCGCTATCAGGAAATGGAAGCAAGCATTTCCTACGTAAAATGACACGAGTAATCGAACTATGCCGGCAGAATTCAAATCCGAGCCTCTGTTCTTCTGGAAATCACAAATATGCATGAAAACGTGTTTTACAGTATTTTGGCTCCCAGTATCGCTATCGGGAAATGAGAACAAGCATTTCCTGCGTAAAATGACACGAGTAATCGAACTGTGCCGACAGAATTCAAATCCGAGCCTCCGTTCCTCTGGAATTCCCTAAAATGTATGAAAACATGTTTTACAGTATTCTGGCTCCCAGTATCGCTATCGGGAAATGAGAACAAGCATTTCCTGCGTAAAATGACACGAGTAATCGAACTGTGTCGGCAGAATTCGAATACGAGCCTCTGTTCCTCTGGAGTTCACTAAAATGTATGAAAACGTGTTTTACAGTATTTTGGCTCCCAGGATCGCTATCAGGAACTGGAAACAAGCATTTCCTACGTAAAATGACACGAGTAATCGAATGCTGGCGGCAGAAGTCAAATCGGAGCATCCGTTCCTCTGGAATTCACTAAAATGTATGAAAACATGTTTTACAGTATTCTGGCTCCCAGGATCGCTATCAGGAAATGGAAGCAAGCATTTCCTACGTAAAATGACACGAGTAATCGAACTGTGCTGGCAGAATTCAAATCCGAGCCTCCGTTCCTCTGGAATTCCCTAAAATGTATGAAAACATGTTTTACAGTATTCTGGCTCCCAGTATCGCTATCGGGAAATGAGAACAAGCATTTCCTGCGTAAAATGACACGAGTAATCGAACTGTGTCGGCAGAATTCGAATACGAGCCTCTGTTCCTCTGGAGTTCACTAAAATGTATGAAAACGTGTTTTACAGTATTTTGGCTCCCAGGATCGCTATCAGGCAATGGAAACAAGCATTTCCTACGTAGAATGACACGAGTAATCGAACTATGCCGGCAGAATTCAAATCCGAGCCTGTGTTCCTCTGGAATTCACAAATATGTATGAAAACGTGTTTTACACAATTTTGGCTCCCAGGATCGCTATCGGGAAATCGGAACAAGCATTTCCTGCGTAAAATGACACGACTAATCGAATGCTGTCGGCAGAAATCAAATCCGAGCCTCCGTTCCTCTGGAATTCACAAATATGTATCAAAACGTGTTTTACAGTATTCTGGCTCCCAGGATCGCAATCGCGAAATGAAGACAAGTATTTCCTACGTAAAATGACACGAGTAATCGAACTATGCCGGCAGAATTCAAATCCGAGCCTCTGTTCTTCTGGAAATCACAAATATGCATGAAAACGTGTTTTACAGTATTTTGGCTCCCAGTATCGCTATCGGGAAATGGGAACAAGCATTTCCTGCGTAAAATGACACGACTAATCGAATGCTGTCGGCAGAATTCAAATCCGAGCCTCTGTTCTTCTGGAAATCACAAATATGCATGAAAACGTGTTTTACAGTATTTTGGCTCCCAGTATCGCTATCGGGAAATGAGAACAAGCATTTCCTGCGTAAAATGACACGAGTAATCGAACTGTGTCGGCAGAATTCGAATACGAGCCTCTGTTCCTCTGGAGTTCACTAAAATGTATGAAAACGTGTTTTACAGTATCTTGGCTCCCAGGATCGCTATCAGGAAATGGAAGCAAGCATTTCCTACGTAAAATGACAGGAGTAATCGAACTGTGGCGACAGAATTCAAATCCGAGCCTCCGTTCCTCTGGAATTCCCTAAAATGTATGAAAACATGTTTTACAGTATTCTGGCTCCCAGTATCGCTATCGGGAAATGAGAACAAGCATTTCCTGCGTAAAATGACACGAATAATCGAACTGTGTCGGCAGAATTCGAATACGAGCCTCTGTTCCTCTGGAGTTCACTAAAATGTATGAAAACGTGTTTTACAGTATTTTGGCTCCCAGGATCGCTATCAGGAAATGGAAGCAAGCATTTCCTACGTAAAATGACACGAGTAATCGAACTGTGCTGGCAGAATTCAAATCCGAGCCTCCGTTCCTCTGGAATTCCCTAAAATGTATGAAAACATGTTTTACAGTATTCTGGCTCCCAGGATCGCTATCAGGAAATGGAAGCAAGCATTTCCTAAGTAAAATGACACGAGTAATCGAGTGCTGGCGACAGAATTCAAATCGGAGCATCCGTTCTTCTGGAATTCACTAAAATGTATGAAAACATGTTTTACAGTATTCTGGCTCCCAGTATCGCTATCGGGAAATGAGAACAAGCATTTCCTGCGTAAAATGACACGAGTAATCGAACTGTGTCGGCAGAATTCGAATACGAGCCTCTGTTCCTCTGGAGTTCACTAAAATGTATGAAAACGTGTTTTACAGTATTTTGGCTCCCAGGATCGCTATCAGGAAATGGAAACAAGCATTTCCTGCGTAAAATGACACGAGTAATCGAACTGTGCCGACAGAATTCAAATCCGAGCCTCCGTTCCTCTGGAATTCCCTAAAATGTATGAAAACATGTTTTACAGTATTCTGGCTCCCAGGATCGCAATCGGGAAATGAAGACAAGTATTTCCTACGTAAAATGACACGAGTAATCGAACTGTGCCGGCAGAATTCAAATACGAGCCTCTGTTCCTCTGGGATTCACTAAAATGTATGAAAACGTGTTTTACAGTATTTTGGCTGCCAGGATCGCTATCGGGAAATGGGAACAAGCATTTCCTGCGTAAAATGCCACGACTAATCGAATGCTGTCGGCAGAATTCAAATCCGAGCCTCTGTTCTTCTGGAAATCACAAATATGCATGAAAACGTGTTTTACAGTATTTTGGCTCCCAGGATCGCTATCAGGAAATGGAAACAAGCATTTCCTACGTAAAATGACACGAGTAATCGAACTGTGCCGACAGAATTCAAATCCGAGCCTCCGTTCCTCTGGAATTCCCTAAAATGTATGAAAACATGTTTTACAGTATTCTGGCTCCCAGTATCGCTATCGGGAAATGAGAACAAGCATTTCCTGCGTAAAATGACACGAGTAATCGAACTGTGTCGGCAGAATTCGAATACGAGCCTCTGTTCCTCTGGAGTTCACTAAAATGTATGAAAACGTGTTTTACAGTATTTTGGCTCCCAGGATCGCTATCAGGAACTGGAAACAAGCATTTCCTACGTAAAATGACACGAGTAATCGAATGCTGGCGGCAGAATTCAAATCGGAGCATCCGTTCCTCTGGAATTCACTAAAATGTATGAAAACATGTTTTACAGTATTCTGGCTCCCAGGATCGCTATCAGGAAATGGAAGCAAGCATTTCCTACGTAAAATGACACGAGTAATCGAACTGTGCTGGCAGAATTCAAATCCGAGCCTCCGTTCCTCTGGAATTCCCTAAAATGTATGAAAACATGTTTTACAGTATTCTGGCTCCCAGGATCGCTATCAGGAAATGGAAGCAAGCATATCCTACGTAAAATGACACGAGTAATCGAGTGCTGGCGACAGAATTCAAATCGGAGCATCCGTTCCTCTGGAATTCACTAAAATGTATGAAAACATGTTTTACAGTATTCTGGCTCCCAGTATCGCTATCGGGAAATGAGAACAAGCATTTCCTGCGTAAAATGACACGAGTAATCGAACTGTGTCGGCAGAATTCGAATACGAGCCTCTGTTCCTCTGGAGTTCACTAAAATGTATGAAAACGTGTTTTACAGTATTTTGGCTCCCAGGATCGCTATCAGGCAATGGAAACAAGCATTTCCTACGTAGAATGACACGAGTAATCGAACTATGCCGGCAGAATTCAAATCCGAGCCTGTGTTCCTCTGGAATTCACAAATATGTATGAAAACGTGTTTTACACAATTTTGGCTCCCAGGATCGCTATCGGGAAATGGGAACAAGCATTTCCTGCGTAAAATGACACGACTAATCGAATGCTGTCGGCAGAAATCAAATCCGAGCCTCCGTTCCTCTGGAATTCACAAATATGTATCAAAACGTGTTTTACAGTATTCTGGCTCCCAGGATCGCAATCGCGAAATGAAGACAAGTATTTCCTACGTAAAATGACACGAGTAATCGAACTATGCCGGCAGAATTCAAATCCGAGCCTCTGTTCTTCTGGAAATCACAAATATGCATGAAAACGTGTTTTACAGTATTTTGGCTCCCAGGATCGCTATCGGGAAATGGGAACAAGCATTTCCTGCGTAAAATGACACGACTAATCGAATGCTGTCGGCAGAATTCAAATCCGAGCCTCTGTTCTTCTGGAAATCACAAATATGCATGAAAACGTGTTTTACAGTATTTTGGCTCCCAGTATCGCTATCGGGAAATGAGAACAAGCATTCCCTGCGTAAAATGACACGAGTAATCGAACTGTGTCGGCAGAATTCGAATACGAGCCTCTGTTCCTCTGGAGTTCACTAAAATGTATGAAAACGTGTTTTACAGTATCTTGGCTCCCAGGATCGCTATCAGGAAATGGAAGCAAGCATTTCCTACGTAAAATGACAGGAGTAATCGAACTGTGGCGACAGAATTCAAATCCGAGCCTCCGTTCCTCTGGAATTCCCTAAAATGTATGAAAACATGTTTTACAGTATTCTGGCTCCCAGTATCGCTATCGGGAAATGAGAACAAGCATTTCCTGCGTAAAATGACACGAGTAATCGAACTGTGTCGGCAGAATTCGAATACGAGCCTCTGTTCCTCTGGAGTTCACTAAAATGTATGAAAACGTGTTTTACAGTATTTTGGCTCCCAGGATCGCTATCAGGAACTGGAAACAAGCATTTCCTACGTAAAATGACACGAGTAATCGAATGCTGGCGGCAGAATTCAAATCGGAGCATCCGTTCCTCTGGAATTCACTAAAATGTATGAAAACATGTTTTACAGTATTCTGGCTCCCAGGATCGCTATCAGGAAATGGAAGCAAGCATTTCCTACGTAAAATGACACGAGTAATCGAACTGTGCTGGCAGAATTCAAATCCGAGCCTCCGTTCCTCTGGAATTCACTAAAATGTATGAAAACATGTTTTACAGTATTCTGGCTCCCAGGATCGCTATCAGGAAATGGAAGCAAGCATTTCCTACGTAAAATGACACGAGTAATCGAACTGTGCTGGCAGAATTCAAATCCGAGCCTCCGTTCCTCTGGAATTCCCTAAAATGTATGAAAACATGTTTTACAGTATTCTGGCTCCCAGGATCGCTATCAGGAAATGGAAGCAAGCATATCCTACGTAAAATGACACGAGTAATCGAGTGCTGGCGACAGAATTCAAATCGGAGCATCCGTTCCTCTGGAATTCACTAAAATGTATGAAAACATGTTTTACAGTATTCTGGCTCCCAGTATCGCTATCGGGAAATGAGAACAAGCATTTCCTGCGTAAAATGACACGAGTAATCGAACTGTGTCGGCAGAATTCGAATACGAGCCTCTGTTCCTCTGGAGTTCACTAAAATGTATGAAAACGTGTTTTACAGTATTTTGGCTCCCAGGATCGCTATCAGGCAATGGAAACAAGCATTTCCTACGTAGAATGACACGAGTAATCGAACTATGCCGGCAGAATTCAAATCCGAGCCTGTGTTCCTCTGGAATTCACAAATATGTATGAAAACGTGTTTTACACAATTTTGGCTCCCAGGATCGCTATCGGGAAATGGGAACAAGCATTTCCTGCGTAAAATGACACGACTAATCGAATGCTGTCGGCAGAAATCAAATCCGAGCCTCCGTTCCTCTGGAATTCACAAATATGTATCAAAACGTGTTTTACAGTATTCTGGCTCCCAGGATCGCTATCGCGAAATGAAGACAAGTATTTCCTACGTAAAATGACACGAGTAATCGAACTATGCCGGCAGAATTCAAATCCGAGCCTCTGTTCTTCTGGAAATCACAAATATGCATGAAAACGTGTTTTACAGTATTTTGGCTCCCAGTATCGCTATCGGGAAATGGGAACAAGCATTTCCTGCGTAAAATGACACGACTAATCGAATGCTGTCGGCAGAATTCAAATCCGAGCCTCTGTTCTTCTGGAAATCACAAATATGCATGAAAACGTGTTTTACAGTATTTTGGCTCCCAGTATCGCTATCGGGAAATGAGAACAAGCATTCCCTGCGTAAAATGACACGAGTAATCGAACTGTGTCGGCAGAATTCGAATACGAGCCTCTGTTCCTCTGGAGTTCACTAAAATGTATGAAAACGTGTTTTACAGTATCTTGGCTCCCAGGATCGCTATCAGGAAATGGAAGCAAGCATTTCCTACGTAAAATGACAGGAGTAATCGAACTGTGGCGACAGAATTCAAATCCGAGCCTCCGTTCCTCTGGAATTCCCTAAAATGTATGAAAACATGTTTTACAGTATTCTGGCTCCCAGTATCGCTATCGGGAAATGAGAACAAGCATTTCCTGCGTAAAATGACACGAGTAATCGAACTGTGTCGGCAGAATTCGAATACGAGCCTCTGTTCCTCTGGAGTTCACTAAAATGTATGAAAACGTGTTTTACAGTATTTTGGCTCCCAGGATCGCTATCAGGAACTGGAAACAAGCATTTCCTACGTAAAATGACACGAGTAATCGAATGCTGGCGGCAGAATTCAAATCGGAGCATCCGTTCCTCTGGAATTCACTAAAATGTATGAAAACATGTTTTACAGTATTCTGGCTCCCAGGATCGCTATCAGGAAATGGAAGCAAGCATTTCCTACGTAAAATGACACGAGTAATCGAACTGTGCTGGCAGAATTCAAATCCGAGCCTCCGTTCCTCTGGAATTCCCTAAAATGTATGAAAACATGTTTTACAGTATTCTGGCTCCCAGGATCGCTATCAGGAAATGGAAGCAAGCATTTCCTACGTAAAATGACACGAGTAATCGAACTGTGCTGGCAGAATTCAAATCCGAGCCTCCGTTCCTCTGGAATTCCCTAAAATGTATGAAAACATGTTTTACAGTATTCTGGCTCCCAGGATCGCTATCAGGAAATGGAAGCAAGCATATCCTACGTAAAATGACACGAGTAATCGAGTGCTGGCGACAGAATTCAAATCGGAGCATCCGTTCTTCTGGAATTCACTAAAATGTATGAAAACATGTTTTACAGTATTCTGGCTCCCAGTATCGCTATCGGGAAATGAGAACAAGCATTTCCTGCGTAAAATGACACGAGTAATCGAACTGTGCCGGCAGAATTCAAATACGAGCCTCTGTTCCTCTGGGATTCACTAAAATGTATGAAAACGTGTTTTACAGTATTTTGGCTGCCAGGATCGCTATCGGGAAATGGGAACAAGCATTTCCTGCGTAAAATGCCACGACTAATCGAATGCTGTCGGCAGAATTCAAATCCGAGCCTCTGTTCTTCTGGAAATCACAAATATGCATGAAAACGTGTTTTACAGTATTTTGGCTCCCAGGATCGCTATCAGGAAATGGAAACAAGCATTTCCTACGTAAAATGACACGAGTAATCGAACTGTGCCGACAGAATTCAAATCCGAGCCTCCGTTCCTCTGGAATTCCCTAAAATGTATGAAAACATGTTTTACAGTATTCTGGCTCCCAGGATCGCAATCGCGAAATGAAGACAAGTATTTCCTACGTAAAATGACACGAGTAATCGAACTATGCCGGCAGAATTCAAATCCGAGCCTCTGTTCCTCTGGAATTCACAAATATGTATGAAAACGTGTTTTACAGTATTCTGGCTCCCAGGATCGCAATCGGGAAATGAAGACAAGTATTTCCTGCGTAAAATGACACGAGTAATCGAACTGTGCCGGCAGAATTCAAATACGAGCCTCTGTTCCTCTGGGATTCACTAAAATGTATGAAAACGTGTTTTACAGTATTTTGGCTGCCAGGATCGCTATCGGGAAATGGGAACAAGCATTTCCTGCGTAAAATGACACGACTAATCGAATGCTGTCGGCAGAATTCAAATCCGAGCCTCTGTTCTTCTGGAAATCACAAATATGCATGAAAACGTGTTTTACAGTATTTTGGCTCCCAGGATCGCTATCGGGAAATGAGAACAAGCATTTCCTGCGTAAAATGGCACGAGTAATCGAACTGTGTCGGCAGAAGTCGAATACGAGCCTCTGTTCCTCTGGAGTTCACTAAAATGTATGAAAACGTGTTTTACAGTATCTTGGCTCCCAGGATCGCTATCAGGAAATGGAAGCAAGCATTTCCTACGTAAAATGACACGAGTAATCGAGTGCTGGCGGCAGAATTCAAATCCGAGCCTCCGTTCCTCTGGAATTCCCTAAAATGTATGAAAACATGTTTTACAGTATTCTGGCTCCCAGGATCGCTATCAGGAAATGGAAGCAACCATTTCCTACGTAAAATGACACGCGTAATCGAACTGTGCCGGCCGAATTCAAATCCGAGCCTCCGTTCCTCTGGAATTCACAAATATGTATGAAAACGTGTTTTACACAATTTTGGCTCCCAGGATCGCTATCGGGAAATGGGAACAAGCATTTCCTGCGTAAAATGACACGACTAATCGAATGCTGTCGGCAGAATTCAAATCCGAGCCTCCGTTCCTCTGGAATTCACAAATATGTATCAAAACGTGTTTTACAGTATTCTGGCTCCCAGGATCGCAATCGCGAAATTAAGACAAGTATTTCCTACGTAAAATGACACGAGTAATCGAACTATGCCGGCAGAATTCAAATCCGAGCCTCTGTTCTTCTGGAAATCACAAATATGCATGAAAACGTGTTTTACAGTATTTTGGCTCCCACGATCGCTATCAGGAAATGGAAACAAGTATTCCTACGTAAAATGACACGGCTAATCGAACTGTGCCGGCAGAATTCAAATCCGAGCCTCCGTTCCTCTGGAATTCACAAATATGTATGAAAACGTGTTTTACACAATTTTGGCTCCCAGGATCGCTATCGGGAAATGGAAACAAGCATTTCCTGCGTAAAATGACACGACTAATCGAATGCTGTCGGCAGAATTCAAATCCGAGCCTCCGTTCCTCTGGAATTCACAAATATGTATCAAAACGTGTTTTACAGTATTCTGGCTCCCAGGATCGCAATCGCGAAATGAAGACAAGTATTTCCTACGTAAAATGACACGAGTAATCGAACTATGCCGGCAGAATTCAAATCCGAGCCTCTGTTCTTCTGGAAATCACAAATATGCATGAAAACGTGTTTTACAGTATTTTGGCTCCCAGTATCGCTATCGGGAAATGAGAACAAGCATTTCCTGCGTAAAATGACACGAGTAATCGAACTGTGTCGGCAGAATTCGAATACGAGCCTCTGTTCCTCTGGAGTTCACTAAAATGTATGAAAACGTGTTTTACAGTATCTTGGCTCCCAGGATCGCTATCAGGAAATGGAAGCAAGCATTTCCTACGTAAAATGACACGAGTAATCGAACTGTACCGACAGAATTCAAATCCGAGCCTCCGTTCCTCTGGAATTCCCTAAAATGTATGAAAACATGTTTTACAGTATTCTGGCTCCCAGTATCGCTATCGGGAAATGAGAACAAGCATTTCCTGCGTCAAATGACACGAGTAATCGAACTGTGTCGGCAGAATTCGAATACGAGCCTCTGTTCCTCTGGAGTTCACTAAAATGTATGAAAACGTGTTTTACAGTATTTTGGCTCCCAGGATCGCTATCAGGAAATGGAAACAAGCATTTCCTACGTAAAATGACACGAGTAATCGAATGCTGGCGGCAGAATTCAAATCGGAGCATCCTTTCCTCTGGAATTCACTAAAATGTATGAAAACATGTTTTACAGTATTCTGGCTCCCAGGATCGCTATCAGGAAATGGAAGCAAGCATTTCCTACGTAAAGTGACACGAGTAATCGAACTGTGCTGGCAGAATTCAAATCCGAGCCTCCGTTCCTCTGGAATTCCCTAAAATGTATGAAAACATGTTTTACAGTATTCTGGCTCCCAGGATCGCTATCAGGAAATGGAAGCAAGCATTTCCTACGTAAAATGACACGAGTAATCGAGTGCTGGCGACAGAATTCAAATCGGAGCATCCGTTCCTCTGGAATTCACTAAAATGTATGAAAACATGTTTTACAGTATTCTGGCTCCCAGGATCGCTATCAGGAAATGGAAGCAAGCATTTCCTACGTAAAATGACACGAGTAATCGAACTATGCCGGCAGAATTCAAATCCGAGCCTCTGTTCTTCTGGAAATCACAAATATGCATGAAAACGTGTTTTACAGTATTTTGGCTCCCAGTATCGCTATCGGGAAATGAGAACAAGCATTTCCTGCGTAAAATGACACGAGTAATCGAACTGTGCCGACAGAATTCAAATCCGAGCCTCCGTTCCTCTGGAATTCCCTAAAATGTATGAAAACATGTTTTACAGTATTCTGGCTCCCAGTATCGCTATCGGGAAATGAGAACAAGCATTTCCTGCGTAAAATGACACGAGTAATCGAACTGTGTCGGCAGAATTCGAATACGAGCCTCTGTTCCTCTGGAGTTCACTAAAATGTATGAAAACGTGTTTTACAGTATTTTGGCTCCCAGGATCGCTATCAGGAACTGGAAACAAGCATTTCCTACGTAAAATGACACGAGTAATCGAATGCTGGCGGCAGAAGTCAAATCGGAGCATCCGTTCCTCTGGAATTCACTAAAATGTATGAAAACATGTTTTACAGTATTCTGGCTCCCAGGATCGCTATCAGGAAATGGAAGCAAGCATTTCCTACGTAAAATGACACGAGTAATCGAACTGTGCAGGCAGAATTCAAATCCGAGCCTCCGTTCCTCTGGAATTCCCTAAAATGTATGAAAACATGTTTTACAGTATTCTGGCTCCCAGTATCGCTATCGGGAAATGAGAACAAGCATTTCCTGCGTAAAATGACACGAGTAATCGAACTGTGTCGGCAGAATTCGAATACGAGCCTCTGTTCCTCTGGAGTTCACTAAAATGTATGAAAACGTGTTTTACAGTATTTTGGCTCCCAGGATCGCTATCAGGCAATGGAAACAAGCATTTCCTACGTAGAATGACACGAGTAATCGAACTATGCCGGCAGAATTCAAATCCGAGCCTGTGTTCCTCTGGAATTCACAAATATGTATGAAAACGTGTTTTACACAATTTTGGCTCCCAGGATCGCTATCGGGAAATCGGAACAAGCATTTCCTGCGTAAAATGACACGACTAATCGAATGCTGTCGGCAGAAATCAAATCCGAGCCTCCGTTCCTCTGGAATTCACAAATATGTATCAAAACGTGTTTTACAGTATTCTGGCTCCCAGGATCGCAATCGCGAAATGAAGACAAGTATTTCCTACGTAAAATGACACGAGTAATCGAACTATGCCGGCAGAATTCAAATCCGAGCCTCTGTTCTTCTGGAAATCACAAATATGCATGAAAACGTGTTTTACAGTATTTTGGCTCCCAGTATCGCTATCGGGAAATGGGAACAAGCATTTCCTGCGTAAAATGACACGACTAATCGAATGCTGTCGGCAGAATTCAAATCCGAGCCTCTGTTCTTCTGGAAATCACAAATATGCATGAAAACGTGTTTTACAGTATTTTGGCTCCCAGTATCGCTATCGGGAAATGAGAACAAGCATTTCCTGCGTAAAATGACACGAGTAATCGAACTGTGTCGGCAGAATTCGAATACGAGCCTCTGTTCCTCTGGAGTTCACTAAAATGTATGAAAACGTGTTTTACAGTATCTTGGCTCCCAGGATCGCTATCAGGAAATGGAAGCAAGCATTTCCTACGTAAAATGACAGGAGTAATCGAACTGTGGCGACAGAATTCAAATCCGAGCCTCCGTTCCTCTGGAATTCCCTAAAATGTATGAAAACATGTTTTACAGTATTCTGGCTCCCAGTATCGCTATCGGGAAATGAGAACAAGCATTTCCTGCGTAAAATGACACGAGTAATCGAACTGTGTCGGCAGAATTCGAATACGAGCCTCTGTTCCTCTGGAGTTCACTAAAATGTATGAAAACGTGTTTTACAGTATTTTGGCTCCCAGGATCGCTATCAGGAAATGGAAGCAAGCATTTCCTACGTAAAATGACACGAGTAATCGAACTGTGCTGGCAGAATTCAAATCCGAGCCTCCGTTCCTCTGGAATTCCCTAAAATGTATGAAAACATGTTTTACAGTATTCTGGCTCCCAGGATCGCTATCAGGAAATGGAAGCAAGCATTTCCTACGTAAAATGACACGAGTAATCGAGTGCTGGCGACAGAATTCAAATCGGAGCATCCGTTCTTCTGGAATTCACTAAAATGTATGAAAACATGTTTTACAGTATTCTGGCTCCCAGTATCGCTATCAGGAAATGAGAACAAGCATTTCCTGCGTAAAATGACACGAGTAATCGAACTGTGTCGGCAGAATTCGAATACGAGCCTCTGTTCCTCTGGAGTTCACTAAAATGTATGAAAACGTGTTTTACAGTATTTTGGCTCCCAGGATCGCTATCAGGAAATGGAAACAAGCATTTCCTGCGTAAAATGACACGAGTAATCGAACTGTGCCGACAGAATTCAAATCCGAGCCTCCGTTCCTCTGGAATTCCCTAAAATGTATGAAAACATGTTTTACAGTATTCTGGCTCCCAGGATCGCAATCGGGAAATGAAGACAAGTATTTCCTACGTAAAATGACACGAGTAATCGAACTGTGCCGGCAGAATTCAAATACGAGCCTCTGTTCCTCTGGGATTCACTAAAATGTATGAAAACGTGTTTTACAGTATTTTGGCTGCCAGGATCGCTATCGGGAAATGGGAACAAGCATTTCCTGCGTAAAATGCCACGACTAATCGAATGCTGTCGGCAGAATTCAAATCCGAGCCTCTGTTCTTCTGGAAATCACAAATATGCATGAAAACGTGTTTTACAGTATTTTGGCTCCCAGGATCGCTATCAGGAAATGGAAACAAGCATTTCCTACGTAAAATGACACGAGTAATCGAACTGTGCCGACAGAATTCAAATCCGAGCCTCCGTTCCTCTGGAATTCCCTAAAATGTATGAAAACATGTTTTACAGTATTCTGGCTCCCAGTATCGCTATCGGGAAATGAGAACAAGCATTTCCTGCGTAAAATGACACGAGTAATCGAACTGTGTCGGCAGAATTCGAATACGAGCCTCTGTTCCTCTGGAGTTCACTAAAATGTATGAAAACGTGTTTTACAGTATTTTGGCTCCCAGGATCTCTATCAGGAACTGGAAACAAGCATTTCCTACGTAAAATGACACGAGTAATCGAATGCTGGCGGCAGAATTCAAATCGGAGCATCCGTTCCTCTGGAATTCACTAAAATGTATGAAAACATGTTTTACAGTATTCTGGCTCCCAGGATCGCTATCAGGAAATGGAAGCAAGCATTTCCTACGTAAAATGACACGAGTAATCGAACTGTGCTGGCAGAATTCAAATCCGAGCCTCCGTTCCTCTGGAATTCCCTAAAATGTATGAAAACATGTTTTACAGTATTCTGGCTCCCAGGATCGCTATCAGGAAATGGAAGCAAGCATATCCTACGTAAAATGACACGAGTAATCGAGTGCTGGCGACAGAATTCAAATCGGAGCATCCGTTCCTCTGGAATTCACTAAAATGTATGAAAACATGTTTTACAGTATTCTGGCTCCCAGTATCGCTATCGGGAAATGAGAACAAGCATTTCCTGCGTAAAATGACACGAGTAATCGAACTGTGTCGGCAGAATTCGAATACGAGCCTCTGTTCCTCTGGAGTTCACTAAAATGTATGAAAACGTGTTTTACAGTATTTTGGCTCCCAGGATCGCTATCAGGCAATGGAAACAAGCATTTCCTACGTAGAATGACACGAGTAATCGAACTATGCCGGCAGAATTCAAATCCGAGCCTGTGTTCCTCTGGAATTCACAAATATGTATGAAAACGTGTTTTACACAATTTTGGCTCCCAGGATCGCTATCGGGAAATGGGAACAAGCATTTCCTGCGTAAAATGACACGACTAATCGAATGCTGTCGGCAGAAATCAAATCCGAGCCTCCGTTCCTCTGGAATTCACAAATATGTATCAAAACGTGTTTTACAGTATTCTGGCTCCCAGGATCGCAATCGCGAAATGAAGACAAGTATTTCCTACGTAAAATGACACGAGTAATCGAACTATGCCGGCAGAATTCAAATCCGAGCCTCTGTTCTTCTGGAATTCACAAATATGCATGAAAACGTGTTTTACAGTATTTTGGCTCCCAGTATCGCTATCGGGAAATGGGAACAAGCATTTCCTGCGTAAAATGACACGACTAATCGAATGCTGTCGGCAGAATTCAAATCCGAGCCTCTGTTCTTCTGGAAATCACAAATATGCATGAAAACGTGTTTTACAGTATTTTGGCTCCCAGTATCGCTATCGGGAAATGAGAACAAGCATTCCCTGCGTAAAATGACACGAGTAATCGAACTGTGTCGGCAGAATTCGAATACGAGCCTCTGTTCCTCTGGAGTTCACTAAAATGTATGAAAACGTGTTTTACAGTATTTTGGCTCCCAGGATCGCTATCAGGAAATGGAAGCAAGCATTTCCTACGTAAAATGACAGGAGTAATCGAACTGTGGCGACAGAATTCAAATCCGAGCCTCCGTTCCTCTGGAATTCCCTAAAATGTATGAAAACATGTTTTACAGTATTCTGGCTCCCAGTATCGCTATCGGGAAATGAGAACAAGCATTTCCTGCGTAAAATGACACGAGTAATCGAACTGTGTCGGCAGAATTCGAATACGAGCCTCTGTTCCTCTGGAGTTCACTAAAATGTATGAAAACGTGTTTTACAGTATTTTGGCTCCCAGGATCGCTATCAGGAACTGGAAACAAGCATTTCCTACGTAAAATGACACGAGTAATCGAATGCTGGCGGCAGAATTCAAATCGGAGCATCCGTTCCTCTGGAATTCACTAAAATGTATGAAAACATGTTTTACAGTATTCTGGCTCCCAGGATCGCTATCAGGAAATGGAAGCAAGCATTTCCTACGTAAAATGACACGAGTAATCGAACTGTGCTGGCAGAATTCAAATCCGAGCCTCCGTTCCTCTGGAATTCCCTAAAATGTATGAAAACATGTTTTACAGTATTCTGGCTCCCAGGATCGCTATCAGGAAATGGAAGCAAGCATATCCTACGTAAAATGACACGAGTAATCGAGTGCTGGCGACAGAATTCAAATCGGAGCATCCGTTCTTCTGGAATTCACTAAAATGTATGAAAACATGTTTTACAGTATTCTGGCTCCCAGTATCGCTATCGGGAAATGAGAACAAGCATTTCCTGCGTAAAATGACACGAGTAATCGAACTGTGCCGGCAGAATTCAAATACGAGCCTCTGTTCCTCTGGGATTCACTAAAATGTATGAAAACGTGTTTTACAGTATTTTGGCTGCCAGGATCGCTATCGGGAAATGGGAACAAGCATTTCCTGCGTAAAATGCCACGACTAATCGAATGCTGTCGGCAGAATTCAAATCCGAGCCTCTGTTCTTCTGGAAATCACAAATATGCATGAAAACGTGTTTTACAGTATTTTGGCTCCCAGGATCGCTATCAGGAAATGGAAACAAGCATTTCCTACGTAAAATGACACGAGTAATCGAACTGTGCCGACAGAATTCAAATCCGAGCCTCCGTTCCTCTGGAATTCCCTAAAATGTATGAAAACATGTTTTACAGTATTCTGGCTCCCAGGATCGCAATCGCGAAATGAAGACAAGTATTTCCTACGTAAAATGACACGAGTAATCGAACTATGCCGGCAGAATTCAAATCCGAGCCTCTGTTCCTCTGGAATTCACAAATATGTATGAAAACGTGTTTTACAGTATTCTGGCTCCCAGGATCGCAATCGGGAAATGAAGACAAGTATTTCCTGCGTAAAATGACACGAGTAATCGAACTGTGCCGGCAGAATTCAAATACGAGCCTCTGTTCCTCTGGGATTCACTAAAATGTATGAAAACGTGTTTTACAGTATTTTGGCTGCCAGGATCGCTATCGGGAAATGGGAACAAGCATTTCCTGCGTAAAATGACACGACTAATCGAATGCTGTCGGCAGAATTCAAATCCGAGCCTCTGTTCTTCTGGAAATCACAAATATGCATGAAAACGTGTTTTACAGTATTTTGGCTCCCAGGATCGCTATCGGGAAATGAGAACAAGCATTTCCTGCGTAAAATGGCACGAGTAATCGAACTGTGTCGGCAGAATTCGAATACGAGCCTCTGTTCCTCTGGAGTTCACTAAAATGTATGAAAACGTGTTTTACAGTATCTTGGCTCCCAGGATCGCTATCAGGAAATGGAAGCAAGCATTTCCTACGTAAAATGACACGAGTAATCGAGTGCTGGCGGCAGAATTCAAATCCGAGCCTCCGTTCCTCTGGAATTCCCTAAAATGTATGAAAACATGTTTTACAGTATTCTGGCTCCCAGGATCGCTATCAGGAAATGGAAGCAACCATTTCCTACGTAAAATGACACGCGTAATCGAACTGTGCCGGCCGAATTCAAATCCGAGCCTCCGTTCCTCTGGAATTCACAAATATGTATGAAAACGTGTTTTACACAATTTTGGCTCCCAGGATCGCTATCGGGAAATGGGAACAAGCATTTCCTGCGTAAAATGACACGACTAATCGAATGCTGTCGGCAGAATTCAAATCCGAGCCTCCGTTCCTCTGGAATTCACAAATATGTATCAAAACGTGTTTTACAGTATTCTGGCTCCCAGGATCGCAATCGCGAAATTAAGACAAGTATTTCCTACGTAAAATGACACGAGTAATCGAACTATGCCGGCAGAATTCAAATCCGAGCCTCTGTTCTTCTGGAAATCACAAATATGCATGAAAACGTGTTTTACAGTATTTTGGCTCCCAGTATCGCTATCGGGAAATGAGAACAAGCATTTCCTGCGTAAAATGACACGAGTAATCGAACTGTGTCGGCAGAATTCGAATACGAGCCTCTGTTCCTCTGGAATTCACAAATATGTATGAAAACGTGTTTTACAGTATTTTGGCTGCCAGGATCGCTATCGGGAAATGGGAACAAGCATTTCCTGCGTAAAATGACACGACTAATCGAATGCTGTCGGCAGAATTCAAATCCGAGCCTCTGTTCTTCTGGAATTCACAAATATGTATGAAAACGTGTTTTACAGTATTTTGGCTCCCAGGATCGCTATCAGGAAATGGAAACAAGCATTTCCTACGTAAAATGACACGAGTAATCGAATGCTGGCGGCAGAATTCAAATCGGAGCATCCGTTCCTCTGGAATTCACTAAAATGTATGAAAACATGTTTTACAGTATTCTGGCTCCCAGGATCGCTATCAGGAAATGGAAGCAAGCATTTCCTACGTAAAATGACACGAGTAATCGAGTGCTGGCGACAGAATTCAAATCGGAGCATCCGTTCTTCTGGAATTCACTAAAATGTATGAAAACATGTTTTACAGTATTCTGGCTCCCAGTATCGCTATCGGGAAATGAGAACAAGCATTTCCTGCGTAAAATGACACGAGTAATCGAACTGTGTCGGCAGAATTCGAATACGAGCCTCTGTTCCTCTGGAGTTCACTAAAATGTATGAAAACGTGTTTTACAGTATTTTGGCTCCCAGGATCGCTATCAGGAAATGGAAACAAGCATTTCCTACGTAAAATGACACGAGTAATCGAACTGTGCCGACAGAATTCAAATCCGAGCCTCCGTTCCTCTGGAATTCACAAATATGTATCAAAACGTGTTTTACAGTATTCTGGCTCCCAGGATCGCAATCGCGAAATTAAGACAAGTATTTCCTACGTAAAATGACACGAGTAATCGAACTGTCCCGGCAGAATTCAAATACGAGCCTCTGTTCCTCTGGAATTCACTAAAATGTATGAAAACATGTTTTACAGTATTCTGGCTCCCAGGATCGCTATCAGGAAATGGAAACAAGCATTTCCTACGTAAAATGACACGGCTAATCGAACTGTGCCGGCAGAATTCAAATCCGAGCCTCCGTTCCTCTGGAATTCACAAATATGTATGAAAACGTGTTTTACACAATTTTGGCTCCCAGGATCGCTATCGGGAAATGGGAACAAGCATTTCCTGCGTAAAATGACACGACTAATCGAATGCTGTCGGCAGAAATCAAATCCGAGCCTCCGTTCCTCTGGAATTCACAAATATGTATCAAAACGTGTTTTACAGTATTCTGGCTCCCAGGATCGCAATCGCGAAATGAAGACAAGTATTTCCTACGTAAAATGACACGAGTAATCGAACTATGCCGGCAGAATTCAAATCCGAGCCTCTGTTCCTCTGGAATTCACTAAAATGTATGAAAACATGTTTTACAGTATTCTGGCTCCCAGGATCGCTATCAGGAAATGGAAGCAAGCATTTCCTACGTAAAATGACACGAGTAATCGAGTGCTGGCGACAGAATTCAAATCGGAGCATCCGTTCTTCTGGAATTCACTAAAATGTATGAAAACATGTTTTACAGTATTCTGGCTCCCAGTATCGCTATCGGGAAATGAGAACAAGCATTTCCTGCGTAAAATGACACGAGTAATCGAACTGTGTCGGCAGAATTCGAATACGAGCCTCTGTTCCTCTGGAGTTCACTAAAATGTATGAAAACGTGTTTTACAGTATTTTGGCTCCCAGGATCGCTATCAGGAAATGGAAACAAGCATTTCCTACGTAAAATGACACGAGTAATCGAACTGTGCCGACAGAATTCAAATCCGAGCCTCCGTTCCTCTGGAATTCACAAATATGTATCAAAACGTGTTTTACAGTATTCTGGCTCCCAGGATCGCAATCGCGAAATTAAGACAAGTATTTCCTACGTAAAATGACACGAGTAATCGAACTGTCCCGGCAGAATTCAAATACGAGCCTCTGTTCCTCTGGAATTCACTAAAATGTATGAAAACATGTTTTACAGTATTCTGGCTCCCAGGATCGCTATCAGGAAATGGAAGCAAGCATTTCCTACGTAAAATGACACGGCTAATTGAACTGTGCCGGCAGAATTCAAATCCGAGCCTCCGTTCCTCTGGAATTCACAAATATGTATGAAAACGTGTTTTACACAATTTTGGCTCCCAGGATCGCTATCGGGAAATGGGAACAAGCATTTCCTGCGTAAAATGACACGACTAATCGAATGCTGTCGGCAGAAATCAAATCCGAGCCTCCGTTCCTCTGGAATTCACAAATATGTATCAAAACGTGTTTTACAGTATTCTGGCTCCCAGGATCGCAATCGCGAAATGAAGACAAGTATTTCCTACGTAAAATGACACGAGTAATCGAACTGTGCCGGCAGAATTCGAATACGAGCCTCTGTTCCTCTGGAGTTCACTAAAATGTATGAAAACGTGTTTTACAGTATTTTGGCTCCCAGGATCGCTATCGGGAAATGGGAACAAGCATTTCCTGCGTAAAATGACACGACTAATCGAATGCTGTCGGCAGAATTCAAATCCGAGCCTCTGTTCTTCTGGAAATCACAAATATGGATGAAAACGTGTTTTACAGTATTTTGGCTCCCAGTATCGCTATCGGGAAATGAGAACAAGCATTTCCTGCGTAAAATGACACGAGTAATCGAACTGTGCCGGCAGAATTCGAATACGAGCCTCTGTTCCTCTGGAGTTCACTAAAATGTATGAAAACGTGTTTTACAGTATTTTGGCTCCCAGGATCGCTATCAGGAAATGGAAACAAGCATTTCCTACGTAAAATGACACGAGTAATCGAACTGTGCCGACAGAATTCAAATCCGAGCCTCCGTTCCTCTGGAATTCCCTAAAATGTATGAAAACATGTTTTACAGCATTCTGGCTCCCAGGATCGCAATCGCGAAATGAAGACAAGTATTTCCTACGTAAAATGACACGAGTAATCGAACTATGCCGGCAGAATTCAAATCCGAGCCTCTGTTCCTCTGGAATTCACAAATATGTATGAAAACGTGTTTTACAGTATTCTGGCTCCCAGGATCGCTATCAGGAAATGGAAACAAGCATTTCCTACGTAAAATGACACGAGTAATCGAATGCTGGCGGCAGAATTCAAATCGGAGCATCCGTTCCTCTGGAATTCACTAAAATGTATGAAAACATGTTTTACAGTATTCTGGCTCCCAGTATCGCTATCGGGAAATGAGAACAAGCATTTCCTGCGTAAAATGACACGAGTAATCGAACTGTGCCGGCCGAATTCAAATCCGAGCCTCCGTTCCTCTGGAATTCACAAATATGTATGAAAACGTGTTTTACAGTATTCTGGCTCCCAGGATCGCTATCAGGAAATGGAAACAATCATTTCCTACGTAAAATGACACGAGTAATCGAATGCTGGCGGCAGAATTCAAATCGGAGCATCCGTTCCTCTGGAATTCACTAAAATGTATGAAAACATGTTTTACAGTATTCTGGCTCCCAGGATCGCTATCAGGAAATGGAAGCAACCATTTCCTACGTAAAATGACACGAGTAATCGAACTGTGCTGGCAGAATTCAAATCCGAGCCTCCGTTCCTCTGGAATTCCCTAAAATGTATGAAAACATGTTTTACAGTATTCTGGCTCCCAGGATCGCTATCAGGAAATGGAAGTAAGCATTTCCTACGTAAAATGACACGAGTAATCGAGTGCTGTCGGCAGAATTCAAATCCGAGCCTCTGTTCTTCTGGAAATCACAAATATGGATGAAAACGTGTTTTACAGTATTTTGGCTCCCAGTATCGCTATCGGGAAATGAGAACAAGCATTTCCTGCGTAAAATGACACGAGTAATCGAACTGTGTCGGCAGAATTCGAATACGAGGCTCTGTTCCTCTGGAGTTCACTAAAATGTATGAAAACGTGTTTTACAGTATTCTGGCTCCCAGGATCGCAATCGCGAAATGAAGACAAGTATTTCCTACGTAAAATGACACGACTAATCGAATGCTGTCGGCAGAATTCAAATCCGAGCCTCCGTTCCTCTGGAATTCACAAATATGTATCAAAACGTGTTTTACAGTATTCTGGCTCCCAGGATCGCAATCGCGAAATGAAGACAAGTATTTCCTACGTAAAATGACACGAGTAATCGAACTATGCCGGCAGAATTCAAATCCGAGCCTCTGTTCTTCTGGAAATCACAAATATGCATGAAAACGTGTTTTACAGTATTTTGGCTCCCAGTATCGCTATCGGGAAATGGGAACAAGCATTTCCTGCGTAAAATGACACGACTAATCGAATGCTGTCGGCAGAATTCAAATCCGAGCCTCTGTTCTTCTGGAAATCACAAATATGCATGAAAACGTGTTTTACAGTATTTTGGCTCCCAGTATCGCTATCGGGAAATGAGAACAAGCATTTCCTGCGTAAAATGACACGAGTAATCGAACTGTGTCGGCAGAATTCGAATACGAGCCTCTGTTCCTCTGGAGTTCACTAAAATGTATGAAAACGTGTTTTACAGTATCTTGGCTCCCAGGATCGCTATCAGGAAATGGAAGCAAGCATTTCCTACGTAAAATGACAGGAGTAATCGAACTGTGGCGACAGAATTCAAATCCGAGCCTCCGTTCCTCTGGAATTCCCTAAAATGTATGAAAACATGTTTTACAGTATTCTGGCTCCCAGTATCGCTATCGGGAAATGAGAACAAGCATTTCCTGCGTAAAATGACACGAGTAATCGAACTGTGTCGGCAGAATTCGAATACGAGCCTCTGTTCCTCTGGAGTTCACTAAAATGTATGAAAACGTGTTTTACAGTATTTTGGCTCCCAGGATCGCTATCAGGAAATGGAAGCAAGCATTTCCTACGTAAAATGACACGAGTAATCGAACTGTGCTGGCAGAATTCAAATCCGAGCCTCCGTTCCTCTGGAATTCCCTAAAATGTATGAAAACATGTTTTACAGTATTCTGGCTCCCAGGATCGCTATCAGGAAATGGAAGCAAGCATTTCCTACGTAAAATGACACGAGTAATCGAGTGCTGGCGACAGAATTCAAATCGGAGCATCCGTTCTTCTGGAATTCACTAAAATGTATGAAAACATGTTTTACAGTATTCTGGCTCCCAGTATCGCTATCGGGAAATGAGAACAAGCATTTCCTGCGTAAAATGACACGAGTAATCGAACTGTGTCGGCAGAATTCGAATACGAGCCTCTGTTCCTCTGGAGTTCACTAAAATGTATGAAAACGTGTTTTACAGTATTTTGGCTCCCAGGATCGCTATCAGGAAATGGAAACAAGCATTTCCTACGTAAAATGACACGAGTAATCGAACTGTGCTGGCAGAATTCAAATCCGAGCCTCCGTTCCTCTGGAATTCCCTAAAATGTATGAAAACATGTTTTACAGTATTCTGGCTCCCAGGATCGCTATCAGGAAATGGAAGCAAGCATATCCTACGTAAAATGACACGAGTAATCGAGTGCTGGCGACAGAATTCAAATCGGAGCATCCGTTCCTCTGGAATTCACTAAAATGTATGAAAACATGTTTTACAGTATTCTGGCTCCCAGTATCGCTATCGGGAAATGAGAACAAGCATTTCCTGCGTAAAATGACACGAGTAATCGAACTGTGTCGGCAGAATTCGAATACGAGCCTCTGTTCCTCTGGAGTTCACTAAAATGTATGAAAACGTGTTTTACAGTATTTTGGCTCCCAGGATCGCTATCAGGCAATGGAAACAAGCATTTCCTACGTAGAATGACACGAGTAATCGAACTATGCCGGCAGAATTCAAATCCGAGCCTGTGTTCCTCTGGAATTCACAAATATGTATGAAAACGTGTTTTACACAATTTTGGCTCCCAGGATCGCTATCGGGAAATGGGAACAAGCATTTCCTGCGTAAAATGACACGACTAATCGAATGCTGTCGGCAGAAATCAAATCCGAGCCTCCGTTCCTCTGGAATTCACAAATATGTATCAAAACGTGTTTTACAGTATTCTGGCTCCCGGGATCGCAATCGCGAAATGAAGACAAGTATTTCCTACGTAAAATGACACGAGTAATCGAACTATGCCGGCAGAATTCAAATCCGAGCCTCTGTTCTTCTGGAAATCACAAATATGCATGAAAACGTGTTTTACAGTATTTTGGCTCCCAGTATCGCTATCGGGAAATGGGAACAAGCATTTCCTGCGTAAAATGACACGACTAATCGAATGCTGTCGGCAGAATTCAAATCCGAGCCTCTGTTCTTCTGGAAATCACAAATATGCATGAAAACGTGTTTTACAGTATTTTGGCTCCCAGTATCGCTATCGGGAAATGAGAACAAGCATTCCCTGCGTAAAATGACACGAGTAATCGAACTGTGTCGGCAGAATTCGAATACGAGCCTCTGTTCCTCTGGAGTTCACTAAAATGTATGAAAACGTGTTTTACAGTATCTTGGCTCCCAGGATCGCTATCAGGAAATGGAAGCAAGCATTTCCTACGTAAAATGACAGGAGTAATCGAACTGTGGCGACAGAATTCAAATCCGAGCCTCCGTTCCTCTGGAATTCCCTAAAATGTATGAAAACATGTTTTACAGTATTCTGGCTCCCAGTATCGCTATCGGGAAATGAGAACAAGCATTTCCTGCGTAAAATGACACGAGTAATCGAACTGTGTCGGCAGAATTCGAATACGAGCCTCTGTTCCTCTGGAGTTCACTAAAATGTATGAAAACGTGTTTTACAGTATTTTGGCTCCCAGGATCGCTATCAGGAACTGGAAACAAGCATTTCCTACGTAAAATGACACGAGTAATCGAATGCTGGCGGCAGAATTCAAATCGGAGCATCCGTTCCTCTGGAATTCACTAAAATGTATGAAAACATGTTTTACAGTATTCTGGCTCCCAGTATCGCTATCGGGAAATGAGAACAAGCATTTCCTGCGTAAAATGACACGAGTAATCGAACTGTGCCGGCCGAATTCAAATCCGAGCCTCCGTTCCTCTGGAATTCACAAATATGTATGAAAACGTGTTTTACAGTATTCTGGCTCCCAGGATCGCTATCAGGAAATGGAAGCAACCATTTCCTACGTAAAATGACACGAGTAATCGAACTGTGCTGGCAGAATTCAAATCCGAGCCTCCGTTCCTCTGGAATTCCCTAAAATGTATGAAAACATGTTTTACAGTATTCTGGCTCCCAGGATCGCTATCAGGAAATGGAAGTAAGCATTTCCTACGTAAAATGACACGAGTAATCGAGTGCTGTCGGCAGAATTCAAATCCGAGCCTCTGTTCTTCTGGAAATCACAAATATGGATGAAAACGTGTTTTACAGTATTTTGGCTCCCAGTATCGCTATCGGGAAATGAGAACAAGCATTTCCTGCGTAAAATGACACGAGTAATCGAACTGTGTCGGCAGAATTCGAATACGAGGCTCTGTTCCTCTGGAGTTCACTAAAATGTATGAAAACGTGTTTTACAGTATTCTGGCTCCCAGGATCGCAATCGCGAAATGAAGACAAGTATTTCCTACGTAAAATGACACGACTAATCGAATGCTGTCGGCAGAATTCAAATCCGAGCCTCCGTTCCTCTGGAATTCACAAATATGTATCAAAACGTGTTTTACAGTATTCTGGCTCCCAGGATCGCAATCGCGAAATGAAGACAAGTATTTCCTACGTAAAATGACACGAGTAATCGAACTATGCCGGCAGAATTCAAATCCGAGCCTCTGTTCTTCTGGAAATCACAAATATGCATGAAAACGTGTTTTACAGTATTTTGGCTCCCAGTATCGCTATCGGGAAATGGGAACAAGCATTTCCTGCGTAAAATGACACGACTAATCGAATGCTGTCGGCAGAATTCAAATCCGAGCCTCTGTTCTTCTGGAAATCACAAATATGCATGAAAACGTGTTTTACAGTATTTTGGCTCCCAGTATCGCTATCGGGAAATGAGAACAAGCATTTCCTGCGTAAAATGACACGAGTAATCGAACTGTGTCGGCAGAATTCGAATACGAGCCTCTGTTCCTCTGGAGTTCACTAAAATGTATGAAAACGTGTTTTACAGTATCTTGGCTCCCAGGATCGCTATCAGGAAATGGAAGCAAGCATTTCCTACGTAAAATGACAGGAGTAATCGAACTGTGGCGACAGAATTCAAATCCGAGCCTCCGTTCCTCTGGAATTCCCTAAAATGTATGAAAACATGTTTTACAGTATTCTGGCTCCCAGTATCGCTATCGGGAAATGAGAACAAGCATTTCCTGCGTAAAATGACACGAGTAATCGAACTGTGTCGGCAGAATTCGAATACGAGCCTCTGTTCCTCTGGAGTTCACTAAAATGTATGAAAACGTGTTTTACAGTATTTTGGCTCCCAGGATCGCTATCAGGAAATGGAAGCAAGCATTTCCTACGTAAAATGACACGAGTAATCGAACTGTGCTGGCAGAATTCAAATCCGAGCCTCCGTTCCTCTGGAATTCCCTAAAATGTATGAAAACATGTTTTACAGTATTCTGGCTCCCAGGATCGCTATCAGGAAATGGAAGCAAGCATTTCCTACGTAAAATGACACGAGTAATCGAGTGCTGGCGACAGAATTCAAATCGGAGCATCCGTTCTTCTGGAATTCACTAAAATGTATGAAAACATGTTTTACAGTATTCTGGCTCCCAGTATCGCTATCGGGAAATGAGAACAAGCATTTCCTGCGTAAAATGACACGAGTAATCGAACTGTGTCGGCAGAATTCGAATACGAGCCTCTGTTCCTCTGGAGTTCACTAAAATGTATGAAAACGTGTTTTACAGTATTTTGGCTCCCAGGATCGCTATCAGGAAATGGAAACAAGCATTTCCTGCGTAAAATGACACGAGTAATCGAACTGTGCCGACAGAATTCAAATCCGAGCCTCCGTTCCTCTGGAATTCCCTAAAATGTATGAAAACATGTTTTACAGTATTCTGGCTCCCAGGATCGCAATCGGGAAATGAAGACAAGTATTTCCTACGTAAAATGACACGAGTAATCGAACTGTGCCGGCAGAATTCAAATACGAGCCTCCGTTCCTCTGGAATTCCCTAAAATGTATGAAAACATGTTTTACAGTATTCTGGCTCCCAGTATCGCTATCGGGAAATGAGAACAAGCATTTCCTGCGTAAAATGACACGAGTAATCGAACTGTGTCGGCAGAATTCGAATACGAGCCTCTGTTCCTCTGGAGTTCACTAAAATGTATGAAAACGTGTTTTACAGTATTTTGGCTCCCAGGATCGCTATCAGGAACTGGAAACAAGCATTTCCTACGTAAAATGACACGAGTAATCGAATGCTGGCGGCAGAATTCAAATCGGAGCATCCGTTCCTCTGGAATTCACTAAAATGTATGAAAACATGTTTTACAGTATTCTGGCTCCCAGGATCGCTATCAGGAAATGGAAGCAAGCATTTCCTACGTAAAATGACACGAGTAATCGAACTGTGCTGGCAGAATTCAAATCCGAGCCTCCGTTCCTCTGGAATTCCCTAAAATGTATGAAAACATGTTTTACAGTATTCTGGCTCCCAGGATCGCTATCAGGAAATGGAAGCAAGCATATCCTACGTAAAATGACACGAGTAATCGAGTGCTGGCGACAGAATTCAAATCGGAGCATCCGTTCCTCTGGAATTCACTAAAATGTATGAAAACATGTTTTACAGTATTCTGGCTCCCAGTATCGCTATCGGGAAATGAGAACAAGCATTTCCTGCGTAAAATGACACGAGTAATCGAACTGTGTCGGCAGAATTCGAATACGAGCCTCTGTTCCTCTGGAGTTCACTAAAATGTATGAAAACATGTTTTACAGTATTCTGGCTCCCAGGATCGCTATCAGGAAATGGAAGCAAGCATTTCCTACGTAAAATGACACGAGTAATCGAGTGCTGGCGACAGAATTCAAATCGGAGCATCCGTTCTTCTGGAATTCACTAAAATGTATGAAAACATGTTTTACAGTATTCTGGCTCCCAGTATCGCTATCGGGAAATGAGAACAAGCATTTCCTGCGTAAAATGACACGAGTAATCGAACTGTGTCGGCAGAATTCGAATACGAGCCTCTGTTCCTCTGGAGTTCACTAAAATGTATGAAAACGTGTTTTACAGTATTTTGGCTCCCAGGATCGCTATCAGGAACTGGAAACAAGCATTTCCTACGTAAAATGACACGAGTAATCGAATGCTGGCGGCAGAATTCAAATCGGAGCATCCGTTCCTCTGGAATTCACTAAAATGTATGAAAACATGTTTTACAGTATTCTGGCTCCCAGGATCGCTATCAGGAAATGGAAGCAAGCATTTCCTACGTAAAATGACACGAGTAATCGAACTGTGCTGGCAGAATTCAAATCCGAGCCTCCGTTCCTCTGGAATTCCCTAAAATGTATGAAAACATGTTTTACAGTATTCTGGCTCCCAGGATCGCTATCAGGAAATGGAAGCAAGCATATCCTACGTAAAATGACACGAGTAATCGAGTGCTGGCGACAGAATTCAAATCCGAGCCTCCGTTCCTCTGGAATTCCCTAAAATGTATGAAAACATGTTTTACAGTATTCTGGCTCCCAGGATCGCAATCGGGAAATGAAGACAAGTATTTCCTACGTAAAATGACACGAGTAATCGAACTGTGCCGGCAGAATTCAAATACGAGCCTCCGTTCCTCTGGAATTCCCTAAAATGTATGAAAACATGTTTTACAGTATTCTGGCTCCCAGTATCGCTATCGGGAAATGAGAACAAGCATTTCCTGCGTAAAATGACACGAGTAATCGAACTGTGTCGGCAGAATTCGAATACGAGCCTCTGTTCCTCTGGAGTTCACTAAAATGTATGAAAACGTGTTTTACAGTATTTTGGCTCCCAGGATCGCTATCAGGAACTGGAAACAAGCATTTCCTACGTAAAATGACACGAGTAATCGAATGCTGGCGGCAGAATTCAAATCGGAGCATCCGTTCCTCTGGAATTCACTAAAATGTATGAAAACATGTTTTACAGTATTCTGGCTCCCAGGATCGCTATCAGGAAATGGAAGCAAGCATTTCCTACGTAAAATGACACGAGTAATCGAACTGTGCTGGCAGAATTCAAATCCGAGCCTCCGTTCCTCTGGAATTCCCTAAAATGTATGAAAACATGTTTTACAGTATTCTGGCTCCCAGGATCGCTATCAGGAAATGGAAGCAAGCATATCCTACGTAAAATGACACGAGTAATCGAGTGCTGGCGACAGAATTCAAATCCGAGCCTCCGTTCCTCTGGAATTCCCTAAAATGTATGAAAACATGTTTTACAGTATTCTGGCTCCCAGGATCGCAATCGGGAAATGAAGACAAGTATTTCCTACGTAAAATGACACGAGTAATCGAACTGTGCCGGCAGAATTCAAATACGAGCCTCCGTTCCTCTGGAATTCCCTAAAATGTATGAAAACATGTTTTACAGTATTCTGGCTCCCAGTATCGCTATCGGGAAATGAGAACAAGCATTTCCTGCGTAAAATGACACGAGTAATCGAACTGTGTCGGCAGAATTCGAATACGAGCCTCTGTTCCTCTGGAGTTCACTAAAATGTATGAAAACGTGTTTTACAGTATTTTGGCTCCCAGGATCGCTATCAGGAACTGGAAACAAGCATTTCCTACGTAAAATGACACGAGTAATCGAATGCTGGCGGCAGAATTCAAATCGGAGCATCCGTTCCTCTGGAATTCACTAAAATGTATGAAAACATGTTTTACAGTATTCTGGCTCCCAGGATCGCTATCAGGAAATGGAAGCAAGCATTTCCTACGTAAAATGACACGAGTAATCGAACTGTGCTGGCAGAATTCAAATCCGAGCCTCCGTTCCTCTGGAATTCCCTAAAATGTATGAAAACATGTTTTACAGTATTCTGGCTCCCAGGATCGCTATCAGGAAATGGAAGCAAGCATATCCTACGTAAAATGACACGAGTAATCGAGTGCTGGCGACAGAATTCAAATCGGAGCATCCGTTCCTCTGGAATTCACTAAAATGTATGAAAACATGTTTTACAGTATTCTGGCTCCCAGTATCGCTATCGGGAAATGAGAACAAGCATTTCCTGCGTAAAATGACACGAGTAATCGAACTGTGTCGGCAGAATTCAAATACGAGCCTCTGTTCCTCTGGAGTTCACTAAAATGTATGAAAACGTGTTTTACAGTATTTTGGCTCCCAGGATCGCTATCAGGCAATGGAAACAAGCATTTCCTACGTAGAATGACACGAGTAATCGAACTATGCCGGCAGAATTCAAATCCGAGCCTGTGTTCCTCTGGAATTCACAAATATGTATGAAAACGTGTTTTACACAATTTTGGCTCCCAGGATCGCTATCGGGAAATGGGAACAAGCATTTCCTGCGTAAAATGACACGACTAATCGAATGCTGTCGGCAGAAATCAAATCCGAGCCTCCGTTCCTCTGGAATTCACAAATATGTATCAAAACGTGTTTTACAGTATTCTGGCTCCCAGGATCGCAATCGCGAAATGAAGACAAGTATTTCCTACGTAAAATGACACGAGTAATCGAACTATGCCGGCAGAATTCAAATCCGAGCCTCTGTTCTTCTGGAAATCACAAATATGCATGAAAACGTGTTTTACAGTATTTTGGCTCCCAGTATCGCTATCGGGAAATGGGAACAAGCATTTCCTGCGTAAAATGACACGACTAATCGAACGCTGTCGGCAGAATTCAAATCCGAGCCTCTGTTCTTCTGGAAATCACAAATATGCATGAAAACGTGTTTTACAGTATTTTGGCTCCCAGTATCGCTATCGGGAAATGAGAACAAGCATTCCCTGCGTAAAATGACACGAGTAATCGAACTGTGTCGGCAGAATTCGAATACGAGCCTCTGTTCCTCTGGAGTTCACTAAAATGTATGAAAACGTGTTTTACAGTATCTTGGCTCCCAGGATCGCTATCAGGAAATGGAAGCAAGCATTTCCTACGTAAAATGACAGGAGTAATCGAACTGTGGCGACAGAATTCAAATCCGAGCCTCCGTTCCTCTGGAATTCCCTAAAATGTATGAAAACATGTTTTACAGTATTCTGGCTCCCAGTATCGCTATCGGGAAATGAGAACAAGCATTTCCTGCGTAAAATGACACGAGTAATCGAACTGTGTCGGCAGAATTCGAATACGAGCCTCTGTTCCTCTGGAGTTCACTAAAATGTATGAAAACGTGTTTTACAGTATTTTGGCTCCCAGGATCGCTATCAGGAACTGGAAACAAGCATTTCCTACGTAAAATGACACGAGTAATCGAATGCTGGCGGCAGAATTCAAATCGGAGCATCCGTTCCTCTGGAATTCACTAAAATGTATGAAAACATGTTTTACAGTATTCTGGCTCCCAGGATCGCTATCAGGAAATGGAAGCAAGCATTTCCTACGTAAAATGACACGAGTAATCGAACTGTGCTGGCAGAATTCAAATCCGAGCCTCCGTTCCTCTGGAATTCCCTAAAATGTATGAAAACATGTTTTACAGTATTCTGGCTCCCAGGATCGCTATCAGGAAATGGAAGCAAGCATATCCTACGTAAAATGACACGAGTAATCGAGTGCTGGCGACAGAATTCAAATCGGAGCATCCGTTCTTCTGGAATTCACTAAAATGTATGAAAACATGTTTTACAGTATTCTGGCTCCCAGTATCGCTATCGGGAAATGAGAACAAGCATTTCCTGCGTAAAATGACACGAGTAATCGAACTGTGCCGGCAGAATTCAAATACGAGCCTCTGTTCCTCTGGGATTCACTAAAATGTATGAAAACGTGTTTTACAGTATTTTGGCTGCCAGGATCGCTATCGGGAAATGGGAACAAGCATTTCCTGCGTAAAATGCCACGACTAATCGAATGCTGTCGGCAGAATTCAAATCCGAGCCTCTGTTCTTCTGGAAATCACAAATATGCATGAAAACGTGTTTTACAGTATTTTGGCTCCCAGGATCGCTATCAGGAAATGGAAACAAGCATTTCCTACGTAAAATGACACGAGTAATCGAACTGTGCCGACAGAATTCAAATCCGAGCCTCCGTTCCTCTGGAATTCCCTAAAATGTATGAAAACATGTTTTACAGTATTCTGGCTCCCAGGATCGCAATCGCGAAATGAAGACAAGTATTTCCTACGTAAAATGACACGAGTAATCGAACTATGCCGGCAGAATTCAAATCCGAGCCTCTGTTCCTCTGGAATTCACAAATATGTATGAAAACGTGTTTTACAGTATTCTGGCTCCCAGGATCGCAATCGGGAAATGAAGACAAGTATTTCCTACGTAAAATGACACGAGTAATCGAACTGTGCCGGCAGAATTCAAATACGAGCCTCTGTTCCTCTGGGATTCACTAAAATGTATGAAAACGTGTTTTACAGTATTTTGGCTGCCAGGATCGCTATCGGGAAATGGGAACAAGCATTTCCTGCGTAAAATGACACGAGTAATCGAACTGTGCCGGCAGAATTCAAATACGAGCATCCGTTCTTCTGGAATTCACTAAAATGTATGAAAACATGTTTTACAGTATCTTGGCTCCCAGGATCGCTATCAGGAAATGGAAGCAAGCATTTCCTACGTAAAATGACACGAGTAATCGAGTGCTGGCGGCAGAATTCAAATCCGAGCCTCCGTTCCTCTGGAATTCCCTAAAATGTATGAAAACATGTTTTACAGTATTCTGGCTCCCAGGATCGCTATCAGGAAATGGAAGCAACCATTTCCTACGTAAAATGACACGCGTAATCGAACTGTGCCGGCCGAATTCAAATCCGAGCCTCCGTTCCTCTGGAATTCACAAATATGTATGAAAACGTGTTTTACACAATTTTGGCTCCCAGGATCGCTATCGGGAAATGGGAACAAGCATTTCCTGCGTAAAATGACACGACTAATCGAATGCTGTCGGCAGAATTCAAATCCGAGCCTCCGTTCCTCTGGAATTCACAAATATGTATCAAAACGTGTTTTACAGTATTCTGGCTCCCAGGATCGCAATCGCGAAATTAAGACAAGTATTTCCTACGTAAAATGACACGAGTAATCGAACTATGCCGGCAGAATTCAAATCCGAGCCTCTGTTCTTCTGGAAATCACAAATATGCATGAAAACGTGTTTTACAGTATTTTGGCTCCCAGTATCGCTATCGGGAAATGAGAACAAGCATTTCCTGCGTAAAATGACACGAGTAATCGAACTGTGCCGGCAGAATTCAAATACGAGCATCCGTTCTTCTGGAATTCACTAAAATGTATGAAAACGTGTTTTACAGTATTTTGGCTCCCAGGATCGCTATCAGGAACTGGAAACAAGCATTTCCTACGTAAAATGACACGAGTAATCGAATGCTGGCGGCAGAATTCAAATCGGAGCATCCGTTCCTCTGGAATTCACTAAAATGTATGAAAACATGTTTTACAGTATTCTGGCTCCCAGGATCGCTATCAGGAAATGGAAGCAAGCATTTCCTACGTAAAATGACACGAGTAATCGAACTGTGCTGGCAGAATTCAAATCCGAGCCTCCGTTCCTCTGGAATTCCCTAAAATGTATGAAAACATGTTTTACAGTATTCTGGCTCCCAGGATCGCTATCAGGAAATGGAAGCAAGCATATCCTACGTAAAATGACACGAGTAATCGAGTGCTGGCGACAGAATTCAAATCGGAGCATCCGTTCCTCTGGAATTCACTAAAATGTATGAAAACATGTTTTACAGTATTCTGGCTCCCAGTATCGCTATCGGGAAATGAGAACAAGCATTTCCTGCGTAAAATGACACGAGTAATCGAACTGTGTCGGCAGAATTCGAATACGAGCCTCTGTTCCTCTGGAGTTCACTAAAATGTATGAAAACATGTTTTACAGTATTCTGGCTCCCAGGATCGCTATCAGGAAATGGAAGCAAGCATTTCCTACGTAAAATGACACGAGTAATCGAGTGCTGGCGACAGAATTCAAATCGGAGCATCCGTTCTTCTGGAATTCACTAAAATGTATGAAAACATGTTTTACAGTATTCTGGCTCCCAGTATCGCTATCGGGAAATGAGAACAAGCATTTCCTGCGTAAAATGACACGAGTAATCGAACTGTGTCGGCAGAATTCGAATACGAGCCTCTGTTCCTCTGGAGTTCACTAAAATGTATGAAAACGTGTTTTACAGTATTTTGGCTCCCAGGATCGCTATCAGGAACTGGAAACAAGCATTTCCTACGTAAAATGACACGAGTAATCGAATGCTGGCGGCAGAATTCAAATCGGAGCATCCGTTCCTCTGGAATTCACTAAAATGTATGAAAACATGTTTTACAGTATTCTGGCTCCCAGGATCGCTATCAGGAAATGGAAGCAAGCATTTCCTACGTAAAATGACACGAGTAATCGAACTGTGCTGGCAGAATTCAAATCCGAGCCTCCGTTCCTCTGGAATTCCCTAAAATGTATGAAAACATGTTTTACAGTATTCTGGCTCCCAGGATCGCTATCAGGAAATGGAAGCAAGCATATCCTACGTAAAATGACACGAGTAATCGAGTGCTGGCGACAGAATTCAAATCGGAGCATCCGTTCCTCTGGAATTCACTAAAATGTATGAAAACATGTTTTACAGTATTCTGGCTCCCAGTATCGCTATCGGGAAATGAGAACAAGCATTTCCTGCGTAAAATGACACGAGTAATCGAACTGTGTCGGCAGAATTCGAATACGAGCCTCTGTTCCTCTGGAGTTCACTAAAATGTATGAAAACATGTTTTACAGTATTCTGGCTCCCAGGATCGCTATCAGGAAATGGAAGCAAGCATTTCCTACGTAAAATGACACGAGTAATCGAGTGCTGGCGACAGAATTCAAATCGGAGCATCCGTTCTTCTGGAATTCACTAAAATGTATGAAAACATGTTTTACAGTATTCTGGCTCCCAGTATCGCTATCGGGAAATGAGAACAAGCATTTCCTGCGTAAAATGACACGAGTAATCGAACTGTGTCGGCAGAATTCGAATACGAGCCTCTGTTCCTCTGGAGTTCACTAAAATGTATGAAAACGTGTTTTACAGTATTTTGGCTCCCAGGATCGCTATCAGGAAATGGAAACAAGCATTTCCTGCGTAAAATGACACGAGTAATCGAACTGTGCCGACAGAATTCAAATCCGAGCCTCCGTTCCTCTGGAATTCCCTAAAATGTATGAAAACATGTTTTACAGTATTCTGGCTCCCAGGATCGCAATCGGGAAATGAAGACAAGTATTTCCTACGTAAAATGACACGAGTAATCGAACTGTGCCGGCAGAATTCAAATACGAGCCTCCGTTCCTCTGGAATTCCCTAAAATGTATGAAAACATGTTTTACAGTATTCTGGCTCCCAGTATCGCTATCGGGAAATGAGAACAAGCATTTCCTGCGTAAAATGACACGAGTAATCGAACTGTGTCGGCAGAATTCGAATACGAGCCTCTGTTCCTCTGGAGTTCACTAAAATGTATGAAAACGTGTTTTACAGTATTTTGGCTCCCAGGATCGCTATCAGGAACTGGAAACAAGCATTTCCTACGTAAAATGACACGAGTAATCGAACTATGCCGGCAGAATTCAAATCCGAGCCTGTGTTCCTCTGGAATTCACAAATATGTATGAAAACGTGTTTTACACAATTTTGGCTCCCAGGATCGCTATCGGGAAATGGGAACAAGCATTTCCTGCGTAAAATGACACGACTAATCGAATGCTGTCGGCAGAAATCAAATCCGAGCCTCCGTTCCTCTGGAATTCACAAATATGTATCAAAACGTGTTTTACAGTATTCTGGCTCCCAGGATCGCAATCGCGAAATGAAGACAAGTATTTCCTACGTAAAATGAC
Source organism: Ectemnius continuus (assembly GCA_910591665.1). NCBI lineage: Eukaryota > Metazoa > Arthropoda > Insecta > Hymenoptera > Crabronidae > Ectemnius > Ectemnius continuus. Next base: position 401,579 of record CAJUYD010000014.1, on the reverse strand, counting down.
ACGAGTAATCGAACTATGCCGGCAGAATTCAAATCCGAGCCTCTGTTCTTCTGGAAATCACAAATATGCATGAAAACGTGTTTTACAGTATTTTGGCTCCCAGTATCGCTATCGGGAAATGGGAACAAGCATTTCCTGCGTAAAATGACACGACTAATCGAATGCTGTCGGCAGAATTCAAATCCGAGCCTCTGTTCTTCTGGAAATCACAAATATGCATGAAAACGTGTTTTACAGTATTTTGGCTCCCAGTATCGCTATCGGGAAATGAGAACAAGCATTCCCTGCGTAAAATGACACGAGTAATCGAACTGTGTCGGCAGAATTCGAATACGAGCCTCTGTTCCTCTGGAGTTCACTAAAATGTATGAAAACGTGTTTTACAGTATCTTGGCTCCCAGGATCGCTATCAGGAAATGGAAGCAAGCATTTCCTACGTAAAATGACAGGAGTAATCGAACTGTGGCGACAGAATTCAAATCCGAGCCTCCGTTCCTCTGGAATTCCCTAAAATGTATGAAAACATGTTTTACAGTATTCTGGCTCCCAGTATCGCTATCGGGAAATGAGAACAAGCATTTCCTGCGTAAAATGACACGAGTAATCGAACTGTGTCGGCAGAATTCGAATACGAGCCTCTGTTCCTCTGGAGTTCACTAAAATGTATGAAAACGTGTTTTACAGTATTTTGGCTCCCAGGATCGCTATCAGGAACTGGAAACAAGCATTTCCTACGTAAAATGACACGAGTAATCGAATGCTGGCGGCAGAATTCAAATCGGAGCATCCGTTCCTCTGGAATTCACTAAAATGTATGAAAACATGTTTTACAGTATTCTGGCTCCCAGGATCGCTATCAGGAAATGGAAGCAAGCATTTCCTACGTAAAATGACACGAGTAATCGAACTGTGCTGGCAGAATTCAAATCCGAGCCTCCGTTCCTCTGGAATTCCCTAAAATGTATGAAAACATGTTTTACAGTATTCTGGCTCCCAGGATCGCTATCAGGAAATGGAAGCAAGCATATCCTACGTAAAATGACACGAGTAATCGAGTGCTGGCGACAGAATTCAAATCGGAGCATCCGTTCTTCTGGAATTCACTAAAATGTATGAAAACATGTTTTACAGTATTCTGGCTCCCAGTATCGCTATCGGGAAATGAGAACAAGCATTTCCTGCGTAAAATGACACGAGTAATCGAACTGTGCCGGCAGAATTCAAATACGAGCCTCTGTTCCTCTGGGATTCACTAAAATGTATGAAAACGTGTTTTACAGTATTTTGGCTGCCAGGATCGCTATCGGGAAATGGGAACAAGCATTTCCTGCGTAAAATGCCACGACTAATCGAATGCTGTCGGCAGAATTCAAATCCGAGCCTCTGTTCTTCTGGAAATCACAAATATGCATGAAAACGTGTTTTACAGTATTTTGGCTCCCAGGATCGCTATCAGGAAATGGAAACAAGCATTTCCTACGTAAAATGACACGAGTAATCGAACTGTGCCGACAGAATTCAAATCCGAGCCTCCGTTCCTCTGGAATTCCCTAAAATGTATGAAAACATGTTTTACAGTATTCTGGCTCCCAGGATCGCAATCGCGAAATGAAGACAAGTATTTCCTACGTAAAATGACACGAGTAATCGAACTATGCCGGCAGAATTCAAATCCGAGCCTCTGTTCCTCTGGAATTCACAAATATGTATGAAAACGTGTTTTACAGTATTCTGGCTCCCAGGATCGCAATCGGGAAATGAAGACAAGTATTTCCTACGTAAAATGACACGAGTAATCGAACTGTGCCGGCAGAATTCAAATACGAGCCTCTGTTCCTCTGGGATTCACTAAAATGTATGAAAACGTGTTTTACAGTATTTTGGCTGCCAGGATCGCTATCGGGAAATGGGAACAAGCATTTCCTGCGTAAAATGACACGAGTAATCGAACTGTGCCGGCAGAATTCAAATACGAGCATCCGTTCTTCTGGAATTCACTAAAATGTATGAAAACATGTTTTACAGTATCTTGGCTCCCAGGATCGCTATCAGGAAATGGAAGCAAGCATTTCCTACGTAAAATGACACGAGTAATCGAGTGCTGGCGGCAGAATTCAAATCCGAGCCTCCGTTCCTCTGGAATTCCCTAAAATGTATGAAAACATGTTTTACAGTATTCTGGCTCCCAGGATCGCTATCAGGAAATGGAAGCAACCATTTCCTACGTAAAATGACACGCGTAATCGAACTGTGCCGGCCGAATTCAAATCCGAGCCTCCGTTCCTCTGGAATTCACAAATATGTATGAAAACGTGTTTTACACAATTTTGGCTCCCAGGATCGCTATCGGGAAATGGGAACAAGCATTTCCTGCGTAAAATGACACGACTAATCGAATGCTGTCGGCAGAATTCAAATCCGAGCCTCCGTTCCTCTGGAATTCACAAATATGTATCAAAACGTGTTTTACAGTATTCTGGCTCCCAGGATCGCAATCGCGAAATTAAGACAAGTATTTCCTACGTAAAATGACACGAGTAATCGAACTATGCCGGCAGAATTCAAATCCGAGCCTCTGTTCTTCTGGAAATCACAAATATGCATGAAAACGTGTTTTACAGTATTTTGGCTCCCAGTATCGCTATCGGGAAATGAGAACAAGCATTTCCTGCGTAAAATGACACGAGTAATCGAACTGTGTCGGCAGAATTCGAATACGAGCCTCTGTTCCTCTGGAATTCACAAATATGTATGAAAACGTGTTTTACAGTATGTAGTAGTATCTCGACGTATGGTCGCTACTTTGTCGGTATCTCAACGTATCGTCGGCGTCGCTCCTTTGTTGCGACGCCGACCCCTAAAAAACCGTCTGGTCGGTTAACGTACGGAGAAAACGGTCGTCTTGAGAGTCGCTCACCAGCCGTCCGAAGGAGCGGATCGAAGCGGATCGTTGGGAGAATAAAGTTACAAAGCATTTACGCCTATATTGCATTCCTCTTATTTTGCCCTATTACAGACATTTCAGAAGTGGGATAAAGGACCGATTAAGAACCGAAAGAGCGGTGTGCGCGATTAAGTAAAATCGGACAAACTTATGTGAAAACGTAGTGCGGAAGTGGCGAGAACGCAAGCTTATTTTATGTGAAAACCTCCTCTTATGTGTTACGTGACGGCGTGCGAGTGCCCCAATTACGATCGACTCTTATGTGAAGGGATAAACTTTTATGAACTGGGTGTGTTTATGAAAATAATTACGAGTGCAAGAAATGAAGAGCCTGAACAGCCTGTTAGTGAGTGATCTTAAGGAGAAGCTTCGTACGGCGGGCTTATCTACGTCCGGTACGAAAGCCGAATTAATAAGTCGTCTCCTTGTTGTCTATCCCGACGGACAGATCGAGAGCGAGTCCGGTGAGGAAAACGAAGTCGATCCGTCGCGACACAACCCTGTGGCGAACGACGTGCCAATTAGGATGGAAGTGCCCGTTGACATACACGCGCCAGTAGATCAGACCCAAAGTGCGGAAAGAAGACGCTGGGAACAAGAGCGTCAGGAAATGGAACGGGAGATGGAATTCCTGCGAAGAGAGAACGCATTGGTAGAACGGGAGCTACAAATTGAAAGGCGAGAACTTGAAATATTAAGAGAAACACCGCGATCAAGTGTGGCGTCGAGACATCCGATGGCGAGCGCCAACGTTAAGGCTATTGGAGATTTATTACCGGATTTCGACGGTTCGGATGGAACTTTCCGACAGTGGGAGGAACAAGTTAAACAGTTACGCGAGACCTATAATTTGGATGATGGTCTCACAAAGATTCTTATGGGCACGAAGCTAAAAGGAAAAGCTGCGGCTTGGTTTCATACCCGTACCGAGCACCTGCGATTAAGCGTGGAGGAATTACTGCGAGAAATGGCTAGGATGTATGACCATTGCGTAGGGACGCTCGAACTTAGAAAAACGCTCGAGCGACGACGGTGGAAATGCACGGAAACATTTCCAGATTATGTGCACGACAAATTAACGCTGGCAAATCGGATACCAGTAGCAGAGGACGAACTGGTGGACTATATTGTCGAAGGCATCGATGACCTGCAATTACGACGGCAGGCGAAAATGCAAAGGTGCAAGGATGTCCCCTCTCTCCTCGAGACATTCCGAACAATGTCTTTAGTGGACAATGAAGAAACGAAGCCAGATGTGTCAGTGAAAGCGAAGGCACCCCGCGTGCCGCGAAACAACGTTTATGATGGGCGAGCAACATCGAGAAATACCGTGCGTTGCTACAATTGTAACAAGCCGGGACATACCTTACGAGACTGCCAACAGCCAAGGCGAGAACGAGGAACCTGCTATGCATGCGGCGAGACCGGGCACCAGATTAAGGACTGTCCGAAGAGGAAAAAGGAAGTCAACATAGTGCAGCTTTGCGAGGACAACTTCATTAGGAAACTTATGTACCAACTGAAGACGTCTGGTCAAGTGCACAACTTATGTATGGAGACTTTGATGGACACAGGTAGCCCGATTAGCTTTATTAGAGAGAAGTTTGTTCCAGTTTATACGCGAAGTAGAACGCGAGAAGCCGACCGATTCTGCGGTATTAATAAGTCAGAATTACGTATATTAGGAGAATCGCGAGCCGATATTACGATAGACGGCGTTGTTAAAGAGAACCTCCGTCTTTATGTAGTGCCAGAAGGTACAATGCGAGTACCCGTTGTACTTGGGCGCGATGTTATGAGACTTTTCAATATGTCTTTACGTAATGAGTGTGCCGAGCACAGGTCAGACAGCGAGTTACCCGAGATTTTGAAAATAGAGTTAGATGAGGAAGCTCCCATTACCGATCAGCTGCAGATAAACCCGCAGCTTAATTATTCAGAGCACATGAAGCTGAAAGATTTGTTCGTTTCGACTTACTTAAACCCAATTAGACCGGACGCCCCGGAAACGAGATCGGAACTCAAACTAACATTGACAGATTCAAAACCTTTTCACTATACACCACGTAGATTATCTTATGTTGAAAAAGAAAAATTACGGGAAATCTTGGATGACTTGCTGGAGAAAGGAATTATTCGTCGGAGCGAATCCGAGTACGCGTCGCCCATTGTCCTGGTTAAAAAGAAGAACGGAACTCTGAGATTATGTGTCGATTTTCGAACTCTGAATAAATCGTTATTACGCGATAATTACCCTCTCCCTTTGATCGAGGATCAATTGGACGTTTTAAGGGAAAAGAAATACTTTACGACTTTGGACCTTAAGGAAGGATTTCATCACATTAAAGTCGAGGAAAATTCAGTAAAGTATACAGCATTTATTACGCCTCTAGGGCAATTTGAATATCTTAAAATGCCATTTGGATTAAAAACGGCACCGTCTAAGTTCCAAAGGTTTATTGATAACATCTTTGCCGACCTTATTAAGGTGGGCGATGCAGTCGTTTATATGGATGACATTTTAGTTGCCACACCAACCTTGGAGTCTCATTTTCAAGTTTTGAGTCGAGTATTTAAACTTATGGTGACAAATAAACTAGAGCTACGTTACGACAAATGTCGATTTCTATTTAGAGAGATAGAATACCTCGGTTACATAGTCTCAGAGCAGGGAATAAGTCCTGCCAAGAGTGGTCTTGAGGCAGTACGACGTTTTCCAGTACCTCAAAGTGTGCGAGATACTCAGAGCTTTATTGGATTATGTTCCTATTTTAGAAAATTTATTCAGGATTTTGCAGTGACGGCGAAACCACTTTATGACCTTATGCGGAAAGGTATGGAATTTAAGTTTGGTGAGAAGGAACTTGAAGCGTTTGAGGGCCTGAAAACGAAATTAATGTCTGCACCTTTATTAGCTATATACAGCCCGAAAGACGAAACTCAGCTACATTGTGACGCGAGCGCGATTGGGTTTGGAGCCGCCCTTATGCAAAAGAAGGCTGATTTGAAGTTTCATCCTATCTTTTATTTTTCGAAAAGGACAACTGATGTCGAGGCTCGATACCATAGTTTTGAATTAGAGACTCTGGCTATAATTTATGCACTTAGGCGATTTCGTGTTTACTTACACGGCATCAAATTTACGATTGTGACAGATTGCGACTCCTTAAAAATGACGCTGAACAAAAAGGAGATTAACCCAAGAATTGCAAGATGGGTTCTAGAATTGCAAAATTACGATTATGAGGTGGAACATAGATCGGGCACTCAGATGCGGCATGTTGATGCACTCAGCCGATCTACTTGTATATTGACCATCGAGGCTAATACATTAGAACACGACTTGGCCGTTTGTCAGACGCGCGATGCAAAAATCGTGGAGTTAAGAAGGATTCTGGAAAAAACACAGCATCCCAGGTTCGAAATGCGAAACGGCCTAGTTTACAGAAAAAAGGACAGCAACATATTATTTTACGTTCCAGAAATGATGGAAAAGAATATAATTTTCAACTATCATGACCAGATGGGTCATTTGGGTAAAGAGAAGACAGTTAACACAATTATGCAAAATTATTGGTTTCCCAAATTATCCGAGAAGGTGAGCCATCACCTTCAAAATTGCGCCAAGTGTTTAGCTTTTTCACCCCGTGCGGGAAAACAGGAAGGTGTGCTTCATACTATTCCAAAGGGCGATGTTCCTTTTTCTGTAATCCATGTCGATCATTACGGTCCAGTTGACCCGAGGCGGTCGATTAAACGATATGTATTTTTGGTAGTTGATGGTTTTACAAAATATGTTAGATTGTATGCGACAAAGACAACGGCGACTCGCGAGGCAATACAATGTCTCCAGGATTATTTTAGAAGTTATAGCAAACCCCGTATTATTATATCTGATCGAGGTTCCTGCTTTACGTCGACAGAATTTGAAAACTTTATTAAGGAGCGAGATATCCAACATATTAAAGTGGCAACAGCCTCCCCTCAGGCGAATGGTCAGGTAGAAAGGGTGAATAGAGTCCTCACACCAATGTTAGGGAAATTAGTAGACAGTGAAGCGAATACGCACTGGTACAAAATCTTAGGGGACGTTGAGTTTAGTTTAAATAATACGATACACAAATCAACGGGTCAAACGCCCAGTATGCTTTTATTTGGCGCGAATCAGAGAGGGCGCTTTGACGACGAGATTAGGGATTATCTGGACACGATTGTTCCAAGAGACGATAAGAATGTAGGTACCTTACGAGAGCGAGCTGCAGAGAAAATTATGAGCTCGCAGAACTACAACGAAAACTACTTTAATAAGCGACACAAATTACCGCACAAATATAAAGAAGGGGATTATGTTATGTTGCGAAACTTCGAGAACACGCCTGGTGTTCCTCGGAAGCTAATCCCTCAGTTTAAGGGACCTTATGTAATTACAAAGGAATTGAGAAACGACCGATATGTGGTATGTGATATCGAAGGGTTTCAACAATCCCAAAGAAAATACGAAGGAGTATGGGAACCCAAAAATATGAGACCGTGGTTAATAGGCGAGAAAGAAAGTTAGAGCGGGTAAAGAAATATGCCTTATGTTATGTACAATGTACCTTATGTTACTCTTTATGTATATCTATTAAGTATTTAGGTTAAGTACATTGTGATCAAAAATACGTCGATTTATGTTTCCATGACTTATGTATGCCGAACTTATGATGCGCTTACATAGTCTATATTTGGCTTTCACAATTTATGTTGTCCGAGGACGGACGAAAGTCAGGACTGGCCGAGTTGTAGTAGTATCTCGACGTATGGTCGCTACTTTGTCGGTATCTCAACGTATCGTCGGCGTCGCTCCTTTGTTGCGACGCCGACCCCTAAAAAACCGTCTGGTCGGTTAACGTACGGAGAAAACGGTCGTCTTGAGAGTCGCTCACCAGCCGTCCGAAGGAGCGGATCGAAGCGGATCGTTGGGAGAATAAAGTTACAAAGCATTTACGCCTATATTGCATTCCTCTTATTTTGCCCTATTACAAGTATTCTGGCTCCCAGGATCGCAATCGGGAAATGAAGACAAGTATTTCCTACGTAAAATGACACCAGTAATCGAACTGTGTCGGCAGAATTCGAATACGAGCCTCTGTTCCTCTGGAGTTCACTAAAATGTATGAAAACGTGTTTTACAGTATCTTGGCTCCCAGGATCGCTATCAGGAAATGGAAGCAAGCATTTCCTACGTAAAATGACACGAGTAATCGAGTTCTGGCGGCAGAATTCAAATCCGAGCCTCCGTTCCTCTGGAATTCCCTAAAATGTATGAAAACATGTTTTACAGTATTCTGGCTCCCAGGATCGCTATCAGGAAATGGAAGCAACCATTTCCTACGTAAAATGACACGAGTAATCGAACTGTGCCGGCCGAATTCAAATCCGAGCCTCCGTTCCTCTGGAATTCACAAATATGTATGAAAACGTGTTTTACAGTATTCTGGCTCCCAGGATCGCTATCAGGAAATGGAAACAAGCATTTCCTACGTAAAATGACACGAGTAATCGAGTGCTGGCGGCAGAATTCAAATCGGAGCATCCGTTCCTCTGGAATTCACTAAAATGTATGAAAACATGTTTTACAGTATTCTGGCTCCCAGTATCGCTATCGGGAAATGAGAACAAGCATTTCCTGCGTAAAATGACACGAGTAATCGAACTGTGTCGGCAGAATTCGAATACGAGCCTCTGTTCCTCTGGAGTTCACTAAAATGTATGAAAACGTGTTTTACAGTATTTTGGCTCCCAGGATCGCTATCAGGAAATGGAAGCAAGCATTTCCTACGTAAAATGACACGAGTAATCGAACTGTGCCGACAGAATTCAAATCCGAGCCTCCGTTCCTCTGGAATTCCCTAAAATGTATGAAAACATGTTTTACAGTATTCTGGCTCCCAGGATCGCAATCGCGAAATGAAGACAAGTATTTCCTACGTAAAATGACACGAGTAATCGAACTATGCCGGCAGAATTCAAATCCGAGCCTCTGTTCCTCTGGAATTCACAAATATGTATGAAAACGTGTTTTACAGTATTCTGGCTCCCAGGATCGCAATCGGGAAATGAAGACAAGTATTTCCTACGTAAAATGACACGAGTAATCGAACTGTGCCGGCAGAATTCAAATACGAGCCTCTGTTCCTCTGGAATTCACTAAAATGTATGAAAACGTGTTTTACAGTATTTTGGCTCCCAGGATCGCTATCAGGAAATGGAAACAAGTATTCCTACGTAAAATGACACGGCTAATCGAACTGTGCCGGCAGAATTCAAATCCGAGCCTCCGTTCCTCTGGAATTCACAAATATGTATGAAAACGTGTTTTACACAATTTTGGCTCCCAGGATCGCTATCGGGAAATGGGAACAAGCATTTCCTGCGTAAAATGACACGACTAATCGAATGCTGTCGGCAGAAATCAAATCCGAGCCTCCGTTCCTCTGGAATTCACAAATATGTATCAAAACGTGTTTTACAGTATTCTGGCTCCCAGGATCGCAATCGCGAAATGAAGACAAGTATTTCCTACGTAAAATGACACGAGTAATCGAACTGTGCCGGCAGAATTCGAATACGAGCCTCTGTTCCTCTGGAGTTCACTAAAATGTATGAAAACGTGTTTTACAGTATTTTGGCTCCCAGGATCGCTATCGGGAAATGGGAACAAGCATTTCCTGCGTAAAATGACACGACTAATCGAATGCTGTCGGCAGAATTCAAATCCGAGCCTCTGTTCTTCTGGAAATCACAAATATGGATGAAAACGTGTTTTACAGTATTTTGGCTCCCAGTATCGCTATCGGGAAATGAGAACAAGCATTTCCTGCGTAAAATGACACGAGTAATCGAACTGTGCCGGCAGAATTCGAATACGAGCCTCTGTTCCTCTGGAGTTCACTAAAATGTATGAAAACGTGTTTTACAGTATTTTGGCTCCCAGGATCGCTATCAGGAAATGGAAACAAGCATTTCCTACGTAAAATGACACGAGTAATCGAACTGTGCCGACAGAATTCAAATCCGAGCCTCCGTTCCTCTGGAATTCCCTAAAATGTATGAAAACATGTTTTACAGCATTCTGGCTCCCAGGATCGCAATCGCGAAATGAAGACAAGTATTTCCTACGTAAAATGACACGAGTAATCGAACTATGCCGGCAGAATTCAAATCCGAGCCTCTGTTCCTCTGGAATTCACAAATATGTATGAAAACGTGTTTTACAGTATTCTGGCTCCCAGGATCGCTATCAGGAAATGGAAACAAGCATTTCCTACGTAAAATGACACGAGTAATCGAATGCTGGCGGCAGAATTCAAATCGGAGCATCCGTTCCTCTGGAATTCACTAAAATGTATGAAAACATGTTTTACAGTATTCTGGCTCCCAGTATCGCTATCGGGAAATGAGAACAAGCATTTCCTGCGTAAAATGACACGAGTAATCGAACTGTGCCGGCCGAATTCAAATCCGAGCCTCCGTTCCTCTGGAATTCACAAATATGTATGAAAACGTGTTTTACAGTATTCTGGCTCCCAGGATCGCTATCAGGAAATGGAAACAATCATTTCCTACGTAAAATGACACGAGTAATCGAATGCTGGCGGCAGAATTCAAATCGGAGCATCCGTTCCTCTGGAATTCACTAAAATGTATGAAAACATGTTTTACAGTATTCTGGCTCCCAGGATCGCTATCAGGAAATGGAAGCAACCATTTCCTACGTAAAATGACACGAGTAATCGAACTGTGCTGGCAGAATTCAAATCCGAGCCTCCGTTCCTCTGGAATTCCCTAAAATGTATGAAAACATGTTTTACAGTATTCTGGCTCCCAGGATCGCTATCAGGAAATGGAAGTAAGCATTTCCTACGTAAAATGACACGAGTAATCGAGTGCTGTCGGCAGAATTCAAATCCGAGCCTCTGTTCTTCTGGAAATCACAAATATGGATGAAAACGTGTTTTACAGTATTTTGGCTCCCAGTATCGCTATCGGGAAATGAGAACAAGCATTTCCTGCGTAAAATGACACGAGTAATCGAACTGTGTCGGCAGAATTCGAATACGAGGCTCTGTTCCTCTGGAGTTCACTAAAATGTATGAAAACGTGTTTTACAGTATTCTGGCTCCCAGGATCGCAATCGCGAAATGAAGACAAGTATTTCCTACGTAAAATGACACGAGTAATCGAACTATGCCGGCAGAATTCAAATCCGAGCCTCTGTTCCTCTGGAATTCACAAATATGTATGAAAACGTGTTTTACAGTATTCTGGCTCCCACGATCGCAATCGGGAAATGAAGACAAGTATTTCCTACGTAAAATGACACGAGTAATCGAACTGTGTCGGCAGAATTCGAATACGAGCCTCTGTTCCTCTGGAGTTCACTAAAATGTATGAAAACGTGTTTTACAGTATCTTGGCTACCAGGATCGCTATCAGGAAATGGAAGCAAGCATTTCCTACGTAAAATGACACGAGTAATCGAGTGCTGGCGGCAGAATTCAAATCCGAGCCTCCGTTCCTCTGGAATTCCCTAAAATGTATGAAAACATGTTTTACAGTATTCTGGCTCCCAGGATCGCTATCAGGAAATGGAAGCAACCATTTCCTACGTAAAATGACACGAGTAATCGAACTGTGCCGGCCGAATTCAAATCCGAGCCTCCGCTCCTCTGGAATTCACAAATATGTATGAAAACGTGTTTTACAGTATTCTGGCTCCCAGGATCGCTATCAGGAAATGGAAACAAGCATTTCCTACGTAAAATGACACGAGTAATCGAATGCTGGCGGCAGAATTCAAATCGGAGCATCCGTTCCTCTGGAATTCACTAAAATGTATGAAAACGTGTTTTACAGTATTCTGGCTCCCAGGATCGCAATCGGGAAATGAAGACAAGTATTTCCTACGTAAAATGACACGAGTCATAGAACTGTGCCGGCAGAATTCAAATACGAGCCTCCGCTCCTCTGGAATTCACAAATATGTATGAAAACGTGTTTTACAGTATTCTGGCTCCCAGGATCGCTATCAGGAAATGGAAACAAGCATTTCCTACGTAAAATGACACGACTAATCGAATGCTGGCGGCAGAATTCAAATCGGAGCATCCGTTCCTCTGGAATTCACTAAAATGTATGAAAACGTGTTTTACAGTATTCTGGCTCCCAGGATCGCAATCGGGAAATGAAGACAAGTATTTCCTACGTAAAATGACACGAGTAATCGAACTATGCCGGCAGAATTCAAATCCGAGCCTCTGTTCCTCTGGAATTCACTAAAATGTATGAAAACGTGTTTTACAGTATTTTGGCTGCCAGGATCGCTATCGGGAAATGGGAACAAGCATTTCCTGCGTAAAATGACACGACTAATCGAATGCTGTCGGCAGAATTCAAATCCGAGCCTCTGTTCTTCTGGAATTCACAAATATGTATGAAAACGTGTTTTACAGTATTTTGGCTCCCAGTATCGCTATCGGGAAATGAGAACAAGCATTTCCTGCGTAAAATGACACGAGTAATCGAACTGTGTCGGCAGAATTCGAATACGAGGCTCTGTTCCTCTGGAGTTCACTAAAATGTATGAAAACGTGTTTTACAGTATTCTGGCTCCCAGGATCGCAATCGCGAAATGAAGACAAGTATTTCCTACGTAAAATGACACGAGTAATCGAACTATGCCGGCAGAATTCAAATCCGAGCCTCTGTTCCTCTGGAATTCACAAATATGTATGAAAACGTGTTTTACAGTATTCTGGCTCCCACGATCGCAATCGGGAAATGAAGACAAGTATTTCCTACGTAAAATGACACGAGTAATCGAACTGTGTCGGCAGAATTCGAATACGAGCCTCTGTTCCTCTGGAGTTCACTAAAATGTATGAAAACGTGTTTTACAGTATCTTGGCTACCAGGATCGCTATCAGGAAATGGAAGCAAGCATTTCCTACGTAAAATGACACGAGTAATCGAGTGCTGGCGGCAGAATTCAAATCCGAGCCTCCGTTCCTCTGGAATTCCCTAAAATGTATGAAAACATGTTTTACAGTATTCTGGCTCCCAGGATCGCTATCAGGAAATGGAAGCAACCATTTCCTACGTAAAATGACACGAGTAATCGAACTGTGCCGGCCGAATTCAAATCCGAGCCTCCGCTCCTCTGGAATTCACAAATATGTATGAAAACGTGTTTTACAGTATTCTGGCTCCCAGGATCGCTATCAGGAAATGGAAACAAGCATTTCCTACGTAAAATGACACGAGTAATCGAATGCTGGCGGCAGAATTCAAATCGGAGCATCCGTTCCTCTGGAATTCACTAAAATGTATGAAAACGTGTTTTACAGTATTCTGGCTCCCAGGATCGCAATCGGGAAATGAAGACAAGTATTTCCTACGTAAAATGACACGAGTCATAGAACTGTGCCGGCAGAATTCAAATACGAGCCTCCGCTCCTCTGGAATTCACAAATATGTATGAAAACGTGTTTTACAGTATTCTGGCTCCCAGGATCGCTATCAGGAAATGGAAACAAGCATTTCCTACGTAAAATGACACGAGTAATCGAATGCTGGCGGCAGAATTCAAATCGGAGCATCCGTTCCTCTGGAATTCACTAAAATGTATGAAAACGTGTTTTACAGTATTCTGGCTCCCAGGATCGCAATCGGGAAATGAAGACAAGTATTTCCTACGTAAAATGACACGAGTAATCGAACTATGCCGGCAGAATTCAAATCCGAGCCTCTGTTCCTCTGGAATTCACTAAAATGTATGAAAACGTGTTTTACAGTATTTTGGCTGCCAGGATCGCTATCGGGAAATGGGAACAAGCATTTCCTGCGTAAAATGACACGACTAATCGAATGCTGTCGGCAGAATTCAAATCCGAGCCTCTGTTCTTCTGGAATTCACAAATATGTATGAAAACGTGTTTTACAGTATTTTGGCTCCCAGGATCGCTATCAGGAAATGGAAACAAGCATTTCCTACGTAAAATGACACGAGTAATCGAATGCTGGCGGCAGAATTCAAATCGGAGCATCCGTTCCTCTGGAATTCACTAAAATGTATGAAAACATGTTTTACAGTATTCTGGCTCCCAGGATCGCTATCAGGAAATGGAAGCAAGCATTTCCTACGTAAAATGACACGAGTAATCGAGTGCTGGCGACAGAATTCAAATCGGAGCATCCGTTCTTCTGGAATTCACTAAAATGTATGAAAACATGTTTTACAGTATTCTGGCTCCCAGTATCGCTATCGGGAAATGAGAACAAGCATTTCCTGCGTAAAATGACACGAGTAATCGAACTGTGTCGGCAGAATTCGAATACGAGCCTCTGTTCCTCTGGAGTTCACTAAAATGTATGAAAACGTGTTTTACAGTATTTTGGCTCACAGGATCGCTATCAGGAAATGGAAACAAGCATTTCCTACGTAAAATGACACGAGTAATCGAACTGTGCCGACAGAATTCAAATCCGAGCCTCCGTTCCTCTGGAATTCACAAATATGTATCAAAACGTGTTTTACAGTATTCTGGCTCCCAGGATCGCAATCGCGAAATTAAGACAAGTATTTCCTACGTAAAATGACACGAGTAATCGAACTGTCCCGGCAGAATTCAAATACGAGCCTCTGTTCCTCTGGAATTCACTAAAATGTATGAAAACATGTTTTACAGTATTCTGGCTCCCAGGATCGCTATCAGGAAATGGAAGCAAGCATTTCCTACGTAAAATGACACGGCTAATTGAACTGTGCCGGCAGAATTCAAATCCGAGCCTCCGTTCCTCTGGAATTCACAAATATGTATGAAAACGTGTTTTACACAATTTTGGCTCCCAGGATCGCTATCGGGAAATGGGAACAAGCATTTCCTGCGTAAAATGACACGACTAATCGAATGCTGTCGGCAGAAATCAAATCCGAGCCTCCGTTCCTCTGGAATTCACAAATATGTATCAAAACGTGTTTTACAGTATTCTGGCTCCCAGGATCGCAATCGCGAAATGAAGACAAGTATTTCCTACGTAAAATGACACGAGTAATCGAACTGTGCCGGCAGAATTCGAATACGAGCCTCTGTTCCTCTGGAGTTCACTAAAATGTATGAAAACGTGTTTTACAGTATTTTGGCTCCCAGGATCGCTATCGGGAAATGGGAACAAGCATTTCCTGCGTAAAATGACACGACTAATCGAATGCTGTCGGCAGAATTCAAATCCGAGCCTCTGTTCTTCTGGAAATCACAAATATGGATGAAAACGTGTTTTACAGTATTTTGGCTCCCAGTATCGCTATCGGGAAATGAGAACAAGCATTTCCTGCGTAAAATGACACGAGTAATCGAACTGTGCCGGCAGAATTCGAATACGAGCCTCTGTTCCTCTGGAGTTCACTAAAATGTATGAAAACGTGTTTTACAGTATTTTGGCTCCCAGGATCGCTATCAGGAAATGGAAACAAGCATTTCCTACGTAAAATGACACGAGTAATCGAACTGTGCCGACAGAATTCAAATCCGAGCCTCCGTTCCTCTGGAATTCCCTAAAATGTATGAAAACATGTTTTACAGCATTCTGGCTCCCAGGATCGCAATCGCGAAATGAAGACAAGTATTTCCTACGTAAAATGACACGAGTAATCGAACTATGCCGGCAGAATTCAAATCCGAGCCTCTGTTCCTCTGGAATTCACAAATATGTATGAAAACGTGTTTTACAGTATTCTGGCTCCCAGGATCGCTATCAGGAAATGGAAGCAAGCATTTCCTACGTAAAATGACACGGCTAATTGAACTGTGCCGGCAGAATTCAAATCCGAGCCTCCGTTCCTCTGGAATTCACAAATATGTATGAAAACGTGTTTTACACAATTTTGGCTCCCAGGATCGCTATCGGGAAATGGGAACAAGCATTTCCTGCGTAAAATGACACGACTAATCGAATGCTGTCGGCAGAAATCAAATCCGAGCCTCCGTTCCTCTGGAATTCACAAATATGTATCAAAACGTGTTTTACAGTATTCTGGCTCCCAGGATCGCAATCGCGAAATGAAGACAAGTATTTCCTACGTAAAATGACACGAGTAATCGAACTGTGCCGGCAGAATTCGAATACGAGCCTCTGTTCCTCTGGAGTTCACTAAAATGTATGAAAACGTGTTTTACAGTATTTTGGCTCCCAGGATCGCTATCGGGAAATGGGAACAAGCATTTCCTGCGTAAAATGACACGACTAATCGAATGCTGTCGGCAGAATTCAAATCCGAGCCTCTGTTCTTCTGGAAATCACAAATATGGATGAAAACGTGTTTTACAGTATTTTGGCTCCCAGTATCGCTATCGGGAAATGAGAACAAGCATTTCCTGCGTAAAATGACACGAGTAATCGAACTGTGCCGGCAGAATTCGAATACGAGCCTCTGTTCCTCTGGAGTTCACTAAAATGTATGAAAACGTGTTTTACAGTATTTTGGCTCCCAGGATCGCTATCAGGAAATGGAAACAAGCATTTCCTACGTAAAATGACACGAGTAATCGAACTGTGCCGACAGAATTCAAATCCGAGCCTCCGTTCCTCTGGAATTCCCTAAAATGTATGAAAACATGTTTTACAGCATTCTGGCTCCCAGGATCGCAATCGCGAAATGAAGACAAGTATTTCCTACGTAAAATGACACGAGTAATCGAACTATGCCGGCAGAATTCAAATCCGAGCCTCTGTTCCTCTGGAATTCACAAATATGTATGAAAACGTGTTTTACAGTATTCTGGCTCCCAGGATCGCTATCAGGAAATGGAAACAAGCATTTCCTACGTAAAATGACACGAGTAATCGAATGCTGGCGGCAGAATTCAAATCGGAGCATCCGTTCCTCTGGAATTCACTAAAATGTATGAAAACATGTTTTACAGTATTCTGGCTCCCAGTATCGCTATCGGGAAATGAGAACAAGCATTTCCTGCGTAAAATGACACGAGTAATCGAACTGTGTCGGCAGAATTCGAATACGAGCCTCTTTTCCTCTGGAGTTCACTAAAATGTATGAAAACGTGTTTTACAGTATTTTGGCTCCCAGGATCGCTATCAGGAAATGGAAGCAAGCATTTCCTACGTAAAATGACACGAGTAATCGAGTGCTGGCGGCAGAATTCAAATCGGAGCATCCGTTCCTCTGGAATTCACTAAAATGTATGAAAACATGTTTTACAGTATTCTGGCTCCCAGTATCGCTATCGGGAAATGAGAACAAACATTTCCTGCGTAAAATGACACGAGTAATCGAACTGTGTCGGCAGAATTCGAATACGAGCCTCTGTTCCTCTGGAGTTCACTAAAATGTATGAAAACGTGTTTTACAGTATTTTGGCTCCCAGGATCGCTATCAGGAAATGGAAGCAAGCATTTCCTACGTAAAATGACACGAGTAATCGAACTGTGCCGACAGAATTCAAATCCGAGCCTCCGTTCCTCTGGAATTCCCTAAAATGTATGAAAACATGTTTTACAGTATTCTGGCTCCCAGGATCGCAATCGCGAAATGAAGACAAGTATTTCCTACGTAAAATGACACGAGTAATCGAACTATGCCGGCAGAATTCAAATCCGAGCCTCTGTTCCTCTGGAATTCACAAATATGTATGAAAACGTGTTTTACAGTATTCTGGCTCCCAGGATCGCAATCGGGAAATGAAGACAAGTATTTCCTACGTAAAATGACACGAGTAATCGAACTGTGCCGGCAGAATTCAAATACGAGCCTCTGTTCCTCTGGAATTCACTAAAATGTATGAAAACGTGTTTTACAGTATTTTGGCTCCCAGGATCGCTATCAGGAAATGGAAACAAGTATTCCTACGTAAAATGACACGGCTAATCGAACTGTGCCGGCAGAATTCAAATCCGAGCCTCCGTTCCTCTGGAATTCACAAATATGTATGAAAACGTGTTTTACACAATTTTGGCTCCCAGGATCGCTATCGGGAAATGGGAACAAGCATTTCCTGCGTAAAATGACACGACTAATCGAATGCTGTCGGCAGAAATCAAATCCGAGCCTCCGTTCCTCTGGAATTCACAAATATGTATCAAAACGTGTTTTACAGTATTCTGGCTCCCAGGATCGCAATCGCGAAATGAAGACAAGTATTTCCTACGTAAAATGACACGAGTAATCGAACTATGCCGGCAGAATTCAAATCCGAGCCTCTGTTCCTCTGGAATTCACTAAAATGTATGAAAACGTGTTTTACAGTATTTTGGCTGCCAGGATCGCTGTCGGGAAATGGGAACAAGCATTTCCTGCGTAAAATGACACGACTAATCGAATGCTGTCGGCAGAATTCAAATCCGAGCCTCTGTTCTTCTGGAAATCACAAATATGCATGAAAACGTGTTTTACAGTATTTTGGCTCCCAGTATCGCTATCGGGAAATGAGAACAAGCATTTCCTGCGTAAAATGACACGAGTAATCGAACTGTGTCGGCAGAATTCGAATACGAGCCTCTGTTCCTCTGGAGTTCACTAAAATGTATGAAAACGTGTTTTACAGTATCTTGGCTCCCAGGATCGCTATCAGGAAATGGAAGCAAGCATTTCCTACGTAAAATGACACGAGTAATCGAACTGTGCCGACAGAATTCAAATCCGAGCCTCCGTTCCTCTGGAATTCCCTAAAATGTATGAAAACATGTTTTACAGTATTCTGGCTCCCAGTATCGCTATCGGGAAATGAGAACAAGCATTTCCTGCGTAAAATGACACGAGTAATCGAACTGTGTCGGCAGAATTCGAATACGAGCCTCTGTTCCTCTGGAGTTCACTAAAATGTATGAAAACGTGTTTTACAGTATTTTGGCTCCCAGGATCGCTATCAGGAAATGGAAACAAGCATTTCCTACGTAAAATGACACGAGTAATCGAACTGTGCCGACAGAATTCAAATCCGAGCCTCCGTTCCTCTGGAATTCCCTAAAATGTATGAAAACATGTTTTACAGTATTCTGGCTCCCAGGATCGCAATCGCGAAATGAAGACAAGTATTTCCTACGTAAAATGACACGAGTAATCGAACTATGCCGGCAGAATTCAAATCCGAGCCTCTGTTCCTCTGGAATTCACAAATATGTATGAAAACGTGTTTTACAGTATTCTGGCTCCCAGGATCGCAATCGGGAAATGAAGACAAGTATTTCCTACGTAAAATGACACGAGTAATCGAACTGTGTCGGCAGAATTCGAATACGAGCCTCTGTTCCTCTGGAGTTCACTAAAATGTATGAAAACGTGTTTTACAGTATCTTGGCTCCCAGGATCGCTATCAGGAAATGGAAGCAAGCATTTCCTACGTAAAATGACACGAGTAATCGAGTGCTGGCGGCAGAATTCAAATCCGAGCCTCCGTTCCTCTGGAATTCCCTAAAATGTATGAAAACATGTTTTACAGTATTCTGGCTCCCAGGATCGCTATCAGGAAATGGAAGCAACCATTTCCTACGTAAAATGACACGAGTAATCGAACTGTGCCGGCCGAATTCAAATCCGAGCCTCCGCTCCTCTGGAATTCACAAATATGTATGAAAACGTGTTTTACAGTATTCTGGCTCCCAGGATCGCTATCAGGAAATGGAAACAAGCATTTCCTACGTAAAATGACACGAGTAATCGAATGCTGGCGGCAGAATTCAAAGCGGAGCATCCGTTCCTCTGGAATTCACTAAAATGTATGAAAACGTGTTTTACAGTATTCTGGCTCCCAGGATCGCAATCGGGAAATGAAGACAAGTATTTCCTACGTAAAATGACACGAGTCATCGAACTGTGCCGGCAGAATTCATATACGAGCCTCCGCTCCTCTGGAATTCACAAATATGTATGAAAACGTGTTTTACAGTATTCTGGCTCCCAGGATCGCTATCAGGAAATGGAAACAAGCATTTCCTACGTAAAATGACACGAGTAATCGAATGCTGGCGGCAGAATTCAAATCCGAGCCTCCGTTCCTCTGGAATTCACAAATATGTATGAAAACGTGTTTTACACAATTTTGGCTCCCAGGATCGCTATCGGGAAATGGGAACAAGCATTTCCTGCGTAAAATGACACGACTAATCGAATGCTGTCGGCAGAATTCAAATCCGAGCCTCCGTTCCTCTGGAATTCACAAATATGTATCAAAACGTGTTTTACAGTATTCTGGCTCCCAGGATCGCAATCGCGAAATGAAGACAAGTATTTCCTACGTAAAATGACACGAGTAATCGAACTATGCCGGCAGAATTCAAATCCGAGCCTCTGTTCCTCTGGAATTCACAAATATGTATGAAAACGTGTTTTACAGTATTCTGGCTCCCAGGATCGCTATCAGGAAATGGAAACAAGCATTTCCTACGTAAAATGACACGAGTAATCGAATGCTGGCGGCAGAATTCAAATCGGAGCATCCGTTCCTCTGGAATTCACTAGAATGTATGAAAACATGTTTTACAGTATTCTGGCTCCCAGTATCGCTATCGGGAAATGAGAACAAGCATTTCCTGCGTAAAATGACACGAGTAATCGAACTGTGTCGGCAGAATTCGAATACGAGCCTCTTTTCCTCTGGAGTTCACTAAAATGTATGAAAACGTGTTTTACAGTATTTTGGCTCCCAGGATCGCTATCAGGAAATGGAAGCAAGCATTTCCTACGTAAAATGACACGAGTAATCGAGTGCTGGCGGCAGAATTCAAATCGGAGCATCCGTTCCTCTGGAATTCACTAAAATGTATGAAAACATGTTTTACAGTATTCTGGCTCCCAGTATCGCTATCGGGAAATGAGAACAAACATTTCCTGCGTAAAATGACACGAGTAATCGAACTGTGTCGGCAGAATTCGAATACGAGCCTCTGTTCCTCTGGAGTTCACTAAAATGTATGAAAACGTGTTTTACAGTATTTTGGCTCCCAGGATCGCTATCAGGAAATGGAAGCAAGCATTTCCTACGTAAAATGACACGAGTAATCGAACTGTGCCGACAGAATTCAAATCCGAGCCTCCGTTCCTCTGGAATTCCCTAAAATGTATGAAAACATGTTTTACAGTATTCTGGCTCCCAGGATCGCAATCGCGAAATGAAGACAAGCATTTCCTACGTAAAATGACACGAGTAATCGAACTATGCCGGCAGAATTCAAATCCGAGCCTCTGTTCCTCTGGAATTCACAAATATGTATGAAAACGTGTTTTACAGTATTCTGGCTCCCAGGATCGCAATCGGGAAATGAAGACAAGTATTTCCTACGTAAAATGACACGGCTAATCGAACTGTGCCGGCAGAATTCAAATCCGAGCCTCCGTTCCTCTGGAATTCACAAATATGTATGAAAACGTGTTTTACACAATTTTGGCTCCCAGGATCGCTATCGGGAAATGGGAACAAGCATTTCCTGCGTAAAATGACACGACTAATCGAATGCTGTCGGCAGAAATCAAATCCGAGCCTCCGTTCCTCTGGAATTCACAAATATGTATCAAAACGTGTTTTACAGTATTCTGGCTCCCAGGATCGCAATCGCGAAATGAAGACAAGTATTTCCTACGTAAAATGACACGAGTAATCGAACTATGCCGGCAGAATTCAAATCCGAGCCTCTGTTCCTCTGGAATTCACTAAAATGTATGAAAACGTGTTTTACAGTATTTTGGCTGCCAGGATCGCTATCGGGAAATGGGAACAAGCATTTCCTGCGTAAAATGACACGACTAATCGAATGCTGTCGGCAGAATTCAAATCCGAGCCTCTGTTCTTCTGGAAATCACAAATATGCATGAAAACGTGTTTTACAGTATTTTGGCTCCCAGTATCGCTATCGGGAAATGAGAACAAGCATTTCCTGCGTAAAATGACACGAGTAATCGAACTGTGTCGGCAGAATTCGAATACGAGCCTCTGTTCCTCTGGAGTTCACTAAAATGTATGAAAACGTGTTTTACAGTATCTTGGCTCCCAGGATCGCTATCAGGAAATGGAAGCAAGCATTTCCTACGTAAAATGACACGAGTAATCGAACTGTGCCGACAGAATTCAAATCCGAGCCTCCGTTCCTCTGGAATTCCCTAAAATGTATGAAAACATGTTTTACAGTATTCTGGCTCCCAGTATCGCTATCGGGAAATGAGAACAAGCATTTCCTGCGTAAAATGACACGAGTAATCGAACTGTGTCGGCAGAATTCGAATACGAGCCTCTGTTCCTCTGGAGTTCACTAAAATGTATGAAAACGTGTTTTACAGTATTTTGGCTCCCAGGATCGCTATCAGGAAATGGAAACAAGCATTTCCTACGTAAAATGACACGAGTAATCGAACTGTGCCGACAGAATTCAAATCCGAGCCTCCGTTCCTCTGGAATTCCCTAAAATGTATGAAAACATGTTTTACAGTATTCTGGCTCCCAGGATCGCAATCGCGAAATGAAGACAAGTATTTCCTACGTAAAATGACACGAGTAATCGAACTATGCCGGCAGAATTCAAATCCGAGCCTCTGTTCCTCTGGAATTCACAAATATGTATGAAAACGTGTTTTACAGTATTCTGGCTCCCAGGATCGCAATCGGGAAATGAAGACAAGTATTTCCTACGTAAAATGACACGAGTAATCGAACTGTGTCGGCAGAATTCGAATACCCCCCCAGGGGTCTTCCGGGTTTTTCGGAAGATACGGGTTTAGCGAACCCGGGGTCCCGAGCTTGAGGAGAAAACCTTATAAAAATCCGCAATCCTACGGTGTCTCTCGTGCCAAAGGGATGTATGGTTCTGCGTTAGTGAATCGCGAACGAGGCCTTCCGGATACCTGGCGTCCTTCGGTCGTAAATAGCCTTGCCCCGATAACGCAGCTCTGTCGGGGTCGACCTTTATTTCTGTCGCACTCGTGGGAACAAAAATGGCGATAAATAATTTGAAAGAGGCGCCCACCTCTTTAATCATGGGCATGGATGCTCGGGCCAGGACATCCAAAACATTTCCCGGCCCATCAACCTCTACTAAGAGGCCTAGATTGCAGTCAACATCCGAGGAGTATCGGAGAAATAAGAAGCTTGCCCCGACGAATCCACAGTATTGGGTAATTGAGGCTAATGAAGGGAGTTTTGCTAATATGAGTCCATTTAGAATAGACAAAGAATTACGAAACCATATCGGCAATGCACAATCAGTGAAAAAGGTGAAGGATAAGCTATTGATTGAAACCCGTACTACTCAACAAGCAACAAAGCTCCAAGAAATTCTCGAATTCTGTGAACATTCCGTAACGGTATACCCTCACGAGTTTTTAAACTATAGTAGAGGAGTCGTCACCTGTACAGATTTGTTAAACTGTTCGACGGAGGAACTGTTAGAAGAACTTGCATCACAAGGTGTCACAGATGTCAGAAGGATTATGACTAAAAGAAATGGTGAACTAGCCGCAACCCCTTCCCTTATTATAACTTTTAACAAACCGAAAATACCTGAACACCTTAAAGCAGGTTTTTATTCTCTTCCAGTACGTCTATATATTCCAAGTCCTATGCAATGCTATCGTTGCCAACGTTTTGGTCACACAGCAAGTCGATGCAACAAAGAACAGACCTGTACATGCGGAAATCCTATTCACGATGGCCTTCCGTGTCAGTCTCCCATAGTGTGTATTAATTGCACTGGAAACCACTCTGCAAGATCTAAAAACTGTCCATTCTACAAAGAAGAATTTACAATCCAACGTGTTAAGGTAGAGCATAAACTATCATACATAGAAGCCAAGCGTCTTGTGAAAGGACCATCCAGACCAACTTATGCAAAAGTAACATCACAACAGTTCGAACAACCGAAACCCATTGATAAACAAGCGATTATATCTACAATATTTCCGGAACTTGTGAAATGTATACAAAACACTATTAAAGAACAGTTGAGTCCCCATAATGTAGTTTCTGTACATGATAAGCCCGTTCATAGCATTAAATCAGGATACCCAAACCGTAAAGCCAATAAAAATGAACAAACAAAATCATCAAAAACCCATATAGTAGAAGCAGAAGGAATACACGATCAAGATGATACATACATAAGGACAGACAACACAGACACATACAGTCGCAGGGAAGACAAGGAAACAAATCCGCAATCGAAATGCATATCACTCAAGGTGCTGGGCGTAAAGGACGATCAAACCAATACAGATATCGATAGAGGAAACGACAACTTAATGAAAACCCCATCTCTAGGTAGCACAACTAAAATCATCTCCAAAGACACAGGTATTAAGCGACATACTGTGACGTTACGATATCTCCAACGGAGTATCAGGAGCACGGCTATCCAGCTCCGACCATATCTTCCCCGAGCAGCACTTGCTCTGTCGTAGAAGACTCTGACATAACCGTGTTAGACGATATGACCCTCGATGACGACGAACTTGTGCGGATAGAAGTCGCACGAAATTTGAGCGACTCCTCGCCAACAATATCCGCCGAGCCGGAACCTGAGTACGACGTTCCACCACGTCCAAAACTAGTGGCCTCCAGAGTACCGTACTATTACTCAGAAACAACCCGGGTCACGAGAAGATCAAAAAGGTTATCGGCAAGAAGATCGAATGCCAGAAAGGACTCACCACCTCTGAGCGAAGTTACTTCACCGACGTCACCCACCGATCCGGACGGCTGCTTCTGGAATTGCTGGAGACACGCCGCCACCTCACCTGGAGAAGAAAACACCAACAATCATTAAGTTAGTTCATTCACACATTATCATTATTCATAATCCAAGCCGAATAGCGAATATTATAATCCTAATCATCTTAATAGATTCTTTCTCATCGCGGTATCTAATATCGCGATCTATATAATCAGCCATCATTACTCGCATTACAATCTAATCCAAATAGCGAATATTATAATCTTAATCATAGTACTAGATTCTTTGGCACCGCGGCATCTAACATCGCGTTTATATAATCATTACTCGCCTTACAATCTAATCCAAATAGCGAATATTATAATCTTAATCATAGTACTAGATTCTTTGGCACCGCGGCATTTAACATCGCGATTTATATAATCAGCCATCATTACTCGCATTACAATCTAATCCAAATAGCGAATATTATAATCTTAATCATAGTACTAGATTCTTTGGCACCGCGGCATCTAACATCGCGATTTATATAATCAGTCATAATTATTCGTATTATAATCTAACCCTAATAACGAATATTGTAACCTTAACCATCGCTTCTCGTTGATTACTCATCATGACATCTAGTATCATGATTTAATTGATAGGCGTTACTCACTTTATAATCCCGATCTAACGCGATTACCGCATAATTTTGACTCTATTATTACGGCTACCTTATCATACACCGTCACCATTTACATCTAGAAAACTTATAAGTATACGTACTGTACTAGAATAAACCGCTCGTACCGCAACATTTCGCCATGGACGCTGACCATCGACTAAGCACTGGCAATCCCTCTGTAGATTAGAATACGCCCCCAGGCTGATGCAATCATAGTACAGTCATGCATTCGACCAGTATTAGAACCCTGTTGACCAGCTGAAACAACAAAGATAAGTTGAGCACGGGGCATAAACTCAGATATCCGGGAGACACACTGTCAAAATAACTCTTACCCTATATTCAAAGGACTGCCGGTTTCAAAAGTTCCATAGTGAGTCTCTCGCGCACAAAGAGCCGATAGCGAAGTTCTCGAGCCACCTGAAATAACAACGATAAGCTTTACGGAGAATCCTGTCACTGATAAAGGAAACATCCGAATCTCCAAAACTCCCTTATCGCAATTCCGACACAAGGAGCCTTATCAGGATGACTCACCAAACCTCAGCCGCATGCCGCTCACTAGCACACCCGCCGAAATATATGACCAGCGTATGCAATAATTCACGCGAAATACATTTTCAGAGAAACCTTACAATGACTATCGCGGCATTCCCAGAAAACCAAAGCGCGCGAGATCTGCTATATAAGCTAGCTCGCCGAAGCCAAAAGTGCAGTTGAATACGAGTGGTGTTAGAAGTAGGAAGTAGAGAATAATCCGTAGGATAACTAGAGACCTCGGTAGCTCGGTAAACTCCGCGTCCAACAGGAGTAGTTCGCCCAGTGCGCAAATAATCTCCGTAGCACATTGGAACTGTTAGTTTGCCTAGCCAGAGTTCTCAATAGCATAATCTCCAACAACATAAGTCCACGGACAAACTGTCAAGCGAGTGAAAATCTAGTCAGCATAGATTTAAGTTGAAGCCACTGTGCAAGATTTGTACTCAAGTGTATCTTCTATAATCAGTAATAAATCGGACAATCTAAAATTAAACAGTGTCGATATATTCGCGCCTCAACGCATCCAGGTCCTACTAGGCCGCAACATTAATCAACCAGCAAAGACTGGAGGGCACTCACGGACGCACAGCAAAATCCCAGCAAAAGTAAGTGCTCCAAGTTCAGAAATATACGTCATTTCGAACACCACACGAGATACGATCGAAAACCCGACGATTCAAAAGCATTCTGAAATCGAACCTTCGCGAGCAACTCTCTAGATACCGGTGGTATCGTTACCTTCAGCGAGACGGTCCCCTTACCTATGTCGTTCTGATCAACTCGGGACGTAACATAGGATATACTTATATTTTTGGTGGCAGCGGTGGGATAAATCGCTATTGGAATATTTATTACCAAATAAGGGGAGAGTTTGACTCAAAAAGGTGCAAGAGAACAAAGACAAAATGCCATTGATGCGCGACGAAGACCTCATGGACACTCGTCCACAAGACAGCCAGATTCAATCAAGACATGAGTATTCCAGTACAAATCCTTCGACATCGCGTGGCGATACCAAAAGCTCTCTGAATACAGCCACCGAAACAATCGTCCTTCCATCACAAGTCTCATTCAAAGATGCGTTAGAAGCAGTACCCTATTTTAATGGACAAACCGGCACCTATAGAGCATTCGCAGAAGGATGTAGAAATGCAAAAGACATGGTATCACCAAATGCAGAGGGGAGCCTGGTAAAATTGATACGAAATCGGTTAAAGGGCACGGCCAAAGACAGCGTTGAAGGAACACAATTTGCCAACATCAAGGAACTGCTGGAATTTTTGGAAAGCTTGTTCTCTCCATTACAATCCATGTCTTGCTTGCAAGGACAACTTGGAAGGGCAATACAACTACCCAACGAGAACGTAATCGCGTATGGAACTAGAATCAGACATCTCTACAACCAAATTCTTGAAGCATATACCAGGACAACTAAACAAGAGAACCCTAGTTTTAAAAAGGAAACCGAAATAGAAGCTATCAAATGCTTTGCCAGGGGATTAAAACCAGCTTTGCGTATAGGAGCGGCCAAGGTTTTGGAAACCACCAACCTAACTGACGCTATAAAAGCAGGAGTAGGAGCCGAAACAGAAGATCAGTTATTCAATGAGCTGCATCCGAGGAATCAAGGAATAACCAGGAGCAATACTACCTGGTCACGATTCCAGAATAACGAGCCATACCAACGACGGGATTATCGACAAGAAGGAGGTTTGACCAGAAACAATACTACCTGGTCACGATTCCAAAATAACGAACCGAATCAACGTCGAGAGTTTCCAAAGGAAGAAGGACTGACCAGAAACAATACTACTTGGTCACGTTTCCAACGTAACGAACCAAACCAGCTACAGGACCATACTGTAGAAGATTCGCCACCATTCGAACTTCGAAGAACATCACCTATAGACAACCTCGCAGCAGCCACGAACACATGTTCCTATTGCAACAAATTCGGCCACATCGAACAATCTTGTTGGTTAAAGAACGGTTTTCCATCCCAATCACGATCACCACAAAAAACCTGCCAATACTGCAAGAACATTGGCCATACGATCGACGAATGTAGAAAGAGAAGATACAACGAAAATCGACAAGGACAGCAGTCGGGAAACGACAATTCCCTCTCGCCGAAGGACGCTCGACGAGAGGACCGGACTTCCATACGCGTCATTCAGAACTCTCGAACAGAAACGTCCGTATAATCGACATCTGTCCTAGAGATGAGGCAATCGTTTCACTATCGAACGACCAATCTAATATCATGTTGCTCGATACTGGGGCCGGAGCCAATATAATGAAAGAATATGTTGTACCAGTGCACTTAAAGCGCGACCCTACCACTATCAACATAACTGGTATTACGACGGAAACAATAAAAACTATGGGCTTTGTTTGGATGGACATCTTTGGCAAATCAACTCAAGTTCACATAGTCCCAAATGATTTCCCCATTCCATACCAAGGAATTCTGGGCTCTCCATTTTTCCGAGCAACATCTGCAAATATAGATTACGGACAGCAATGTTTAATAACTGACACACAAGTCGTGCCATTCTGCAAGGAAAATATAATCGTACTACCGCCACGGACGCAGACATTCATAGAAATCGCCGTAACTAAAGACTCTCCGGAGGAAGGTTACATGCGGCCGGTCAAAGGGGTGCCCCATTTATATATGGGAGGGTGTATCCTTGAGAACAAAAACGGAACAGCCAAAATGTACGCAACTAACGTATCGGAAAGAAGCATGACCTTAGTATTCCCACCAGTACCATTACTACCACTTGGGCTCATGGAAGACGAGTCATGGAAAGCCGAGGAACAAGCAACAAGGGAAAATAGAAAAGAAAAGAAAAACGCTGAATCTACCATATTTCAAGAAAAGAAAAACGCTGAATCTACCACATTTAAAGAAGAGAGAATCGCTGAATCTACCATATTTAAAGAAGAGAAAAACACTGAATCTACCATACCTAAAGAAACAAAAAACGCTGAATCTACCATATTTCAAGAAAAGAAAAACGCTGAATCTACCACATTTAAAGAAGAGAGAATCGCTGAATCTACCATATTTAAAGAAGAGAAAAACACTGAATCTACCATACCTAAAGAAACAAAAAACGCTGAATCTATAATATCGAACAAGGAAAATGCTACATCGACTGAGTCAAAGCAGGAAGAACGTGAACACTACACTGAACCTACTATATTTAAGGAAAATGAGAACACTGGTTACATTGGAAAGGGAAAAATCATTAAATTTGACGAAACAAAGACAGAAGAGGAAAAGAAAAGCACTGAGTGCGGTAAAAGAAACAGTGGCAACTCTCCAACTAAACCCTTCGGGGATAGTAACGCACCCATCGAATTCAACCACAGCAAGGAAATCCCCGCGTCAAGCACTGCTCATAATGACGATACATCGGAAGACGCCATACCCATTAAAGCCAGAGGGACCAATTCCCCATCTAAATCCAAATATTCTATTTTCCACGCATCTCCACAAACACCCGCTACGGAACGACTTGCAGAAGTTCTCTCCTTACTAAGATTGGAGCATCTCAATGATGAAGAAAAAAGGGAAACGATTGCCCTCATATCAGAATGCACAGACCGGTTTCACCTACCATATGAACCTTTGGAAGCAAGTACAAAGGCAGAACACAGAATTATAACCATAGACGATATACCAATAAACACCAAACAATATCGTTACCCTCCAATACACAAGGAAGAAATTCGAAAACAGGTATCCGGTATGTTAGATGATGGAGTAATACAGGAATCTTCATCTCCGTATAACTCACCATTATGGGTGGTGCCAAAGAAACCGGACTCACAAGGAAACAAGCGATGGAGACTAGTAATAGACTACCGACAGTTAAATGAGAAAACACAAGCCGATGCTTATCCGCTCCCCAACATCACTGAGATACTGGACCAACTAGGCGGTGCAAAATACTTTTCGGTTTTTGATTTAGCATCGGGTTTTCATCAAATTCCGATGGCCGAAAGGGATAAGCACAAAACTGCATTTACGACACCGCACGGACACTATGAATACAACAGAATGCCGTTTGGGTTGAAGAACGCACCGGCTACATTTCAGAGATTGATGGATCAAACATTGACCGGACTTCAGGGAAACGATATGTTCGTCTACTTGGACGATATCGTAATATATGCCCGATCGCTCGAAGAACACCATGCCAAATTCCTCAAACTTGCACAGAGACTACGAGACGCCAATCTTCAACTTCAACCGGACAAGTGCGAATTCTTAAGAAAAGAAGCGGCATACCTTGGACACATTATAACCGAAAACGGGGTACAACCGGATCCTAAGAAAACAGAAGCAGTACAATGTTTTCCAACACCAAGAACACCCAGGAATATAAAAGAATTTCTCGGGCTGACTGGATACTATCGCAGATTCATAAAGGACTACGCCAAAATTGCCAAACCAATGACAAATTTGCTTAAAGCAAAAGTACCCTTCACTTGGAATGACCCACAACAGCGGGCTTTCGAGACTCTAAAGGAAAAGCTCTGCCAAAAACCAATACTACAATACCCTGACTATAAGAAGGAATTCAATGTAACTACCGATGCCTCTGGATACGCAATTGGAGCAGTATTAAGCCAAGGAGAGATCGGCAAAGACCTACCTATTGCGTATGCCTCCCGGTCGCTGAACGGCGCCGAGCTTAATTATCCTATAATTGAGAAAGAATTGTTAGCAATTGTTTATGCCGTTAAATACTTCCGTCCGTATATATATGGACGGAAATTCAAATTAATAACGGACCACAAACCTCTTATCTGGCTCCATCGAGTAAAGGACCCAACATCTAGACTTTTAAGATGGAGATTTGTATTGGATGACTACGAATACGATATAGTATACAAGGAAGGTAGGGCTAATTCCAATGCCGATGCTCTCTCCAGAAATCCATCCGATGTCAAGATGTTCCCAATAATAAGAAATCCTGACGATAGCAACGATTCATCCGACGAACAAATCTTTGATCGCGTTTCACACCCAGCCCGTACAAGATACCTAGAAGAAAGAGAGCAATTAGAAACCATCAATGAAGTAGAAGAAGAACCTGCGAACATACAAAGAGAAAACTCACCTGAAAATTTCCTGGACGAGGATCCAATTGAGGATATACACGAAGAAAATTTACCTAGAGGGGAAAACCTATCCGAGGAAGAATCCATATACGCACAATCTAACTACGAAGAAGCATCTTTGGAAATACCTGGAGAACATCCCGCATTCCTGGAAACACGAGAAAACATTCTTATGCAAATGGGAGCCATTATGTGCTTTGTAAGCCAAGACAATAAACCAATGGACACTGGCAGTTTCTTATTACAATCGCGCCAACTAATACATCAGACCAGTCAACTCTACCCCGGAGAAGTTACCAAACAGAATCACCGAAAGAACACCTACTACGTATTAGCAATAACATCCGCAAAGAGCATAAGGATCGCCGTGTATACCCTGTTAAGTTTACTAAAAAGAGACAACCACGCAAGGGTATCCATTTCTCGGACTATCGACGGTATAAGCATACTCTCCTGGGATCAAATCTGCGACGAATTATCGATTCTCTTAACGGAAGGAATAAATGTTCAGGTATGTAGGAATGAAATTGACGTGCCCACAAAGGAAGAAATACCCGAAATCATACGAGCATGTCACGACACTGTAATTGGAGGACACAAAGGGATGACTAAAACTTACATGCGCATTCGGGAGAACTATTTTTGGGACGGAATGAAAAGAGATATTCATCGATACGTCAAGAGATGTTTAGTATGCCAAAAGTCAAAATTGACTCGACGAAAAACCAGACAGCCAATGTTAATTACGGATACACCGCCTGAACCATTTTACAAGGTAGCTCTCGACATTGTAGGCCCTCTCCCAATAACTCGAAAGGGCAACCGATACTTGCTGACGATACAGGATAACCTGACAAAATATTCCAAGGCAATACCCCTCCAAGAAGCATCGAGCGTTCAAATCGCAGCCGCCTTTTTGAGGAAATTTGTCTGCATATTCGGAGCCCCTAAACATATTCTCACTGATCAAGGAGCTAATTTCATCAGTTCCTTTATGAAGGCAGTAACTCGACATCTAGGAATAAAGCAGTTACAAACAACCGCCTTCCACCCACAAAGCAACGGATCCTTAGAACGAAGTCACCACGTACTTATTGAGTACATCAAACACTTTATAAATAACCATACTGAGTGGGACGATGTAATAGAATTCTGTATATTTAGCTACAATACGAGTGTGCACGAGGCTACTCGATACACGCCACACGAATTGATTTTTGGACGACAAGCCCGTCTGCCAATGAATAAACCACCTCCGCAAATAAATACTTATTCAGAATATGTAGCAGAGTTACTCGAAAGGTTGCACGAGGCACGACAGAGAGCAACTAACCATACAAACACCGCTAAAGAAAGATCCAAGAGATACTACGATCAACGACAAAATGCTCAACAATTCAAACCCGGAGACTGGGTATTCATATTGAAAGGCGGAAAAATCGGCAAATTCGATGATCAATATGATGGCCCCTATGAAATCATACACGTGTTTGAAGATAATAACGTGAAAATAAGAATTCGGAATTCAGAAAAAGTCGTACACCCTAACAGATTAAAACATTCTTATGGTCATGGCTCACGTATGACTTAATTTACAGATGCGCTCACTCGGGATCATCTTCCTTTCACTACTATTACTATTGGAAAAAACGGAGGCATTAATCGCTTACGATTGCGGATCATCTAATACCAATATTACTACTATGTCACTAAAATCAGTGGGAGAATGCAAGGTCCCTACATATACACCAATCATCAAAGAAACATATCTACAACTTCTTCAATTAAACGAGTACTCGAACGTCTTCATACGCCAGTGCAAGGTTGAAATCGACCGAACCATAACATACTGTGGCATGCATTCCCATATGTCGGCGGTAGCCAACGGCAAGATGGAATACGTAATGGAGGTTACCGCACACGAGTGTCTCAAAATCCATCTAACCAAATCTCTTCTCCTCGGGACCAATATGCTGGTGAGCGGATTAAGGGTTAACAGAACAATCATATCCGGTGGTACATTAGCAGGACGCTTAACAACCGACGGATCATGCGAAGGTATGAACTATGCCGACCCATACGGAACATGGAGCAACGTTGTAGTTCAAGCAACCATCAAGATAACATTACGAGAATATTACGCCAGTACGAGGCCAGCTGAAGGAAAACTGATATTACAATCCGGTATCCATTGTACACTCTCGGAAGGAGAATGCTTCGATCTCGAGGGAGGAAATACATTTTGGGCACCCATTCCGCACGATCAATGCAAATTCGATCGATACAATGTTCTCTTCGAAGGAAAAGGAAACAAGATCTACGATAATAGTACCACCGCTACTACAGTATTTGCAATTACGACATCCGATGTCACATTTGCACTAACAAAAAAGGGTGAAACACGCCTATGCAATTACGCAATAAGCAAGACCGAACATCCCCGACTATTTGTACTGGAAACTAAGCCAGGCGAATCTTTCGCACAACGACGACGCACGTCCGTACACAATTTGGACATTTTCACCTACGTCAATACAAAATTCGTGTACCTTGAAAAACACATAAAGGAGCAAATGATCAATCTCTACCGCAACGTAGTTACACAACAGTGTTCTATGGAAAAACAGATCTTGGAAAATGCTTTAACTTTGGCACGAATTTCACCGGAAGATTTCGCGTATCATGTTATGAAAATGCCAGGTTACATGGCAGTTGTCGCAGGCGAAGTCGTCCATCTAATTAAATGCGTGCCCGTACCAGTAAGAAGAAGAGAAACCATTGAATGTTACCAACAGCTTCCGGTCGTTCATAAAAATACAACAATGTTCATGACACCGAAGACAAACGTTCTCTTGAAAACCGGAACGCAGATAGATTGCAATCAATACGTGCCAGTAATGTATCAGATCGACGGAATTTGGTATAAAATATCACCAAGTGCCACAGCCATGCTTCCGCCTAAAGACTTACAGCCATCCACGAGGGAGACATGGGAATACCGAAACCCTGCATCACTCGCTACCTCGGGCATATACTCGATGGAAGAATTAGACCAACTAAGAGATCATATTATGTTCCCAGCAGAGAAAACGAGCGTGCTAAATACTATTGCAAGAGGAGTCACCGGACAAAGAGTCGACAACCAGGGAATTTCTGTATTACACTTACTCGACGAAACAGCACTGGAAAAGATCGCAGCCTCCACCTGGTCAAAAATGTGGTCCTATATGACCAATTTCGGTACACTCAGCGCCGGATTCCTTGGACTCTGGCTCTGCTTCCGTCTCACCAAGTTCCTTCTCGATACACTTATACACTGTTACGCATTGCACAAAACTTATGGTTGGAACTACCGACTAATTGGCGCGGTATGGGACACTGCAACCAACGCACTGTTGCATTTACAAAAGATACCAACCACTGAAACCAACACAGCCACGAATACAGGAGATTCAGAGAATAATAAACCTGAATCAAAATTTGCAAGGAAAGAAGAAGCCTTCCCAGAACCGCAACCCCGAAGGCAAATATATATAGCCAGCATGGAGTGATCCCAGACAAATTAGTGACGGTGTAAAAAAAAAAAAAAAAGAAGAAGAAGAAGAAAAAAAAGAAAAATATATATATACTTAATGATAAAATAATAAATATATTGCCACTAACGGCAATAACTTAGAATAATGCACGAACTGCTACTGCAAAATAGGAATCAACCGCACAACGACAACACGAAACGAGGGGCAAGCTCATTAAAAACCGAAAACGGGAAGTAGACTAACGAAGTCTTGGACACTCATTTCAGTGAGCAAAAACCGACCCTCACACTACGAACGCACGATGCAAACTGGTCGAACTACGGCCCACCGGAGCACACTGCTGACCCGCCGATTTCAGGTAGCAGAAACGGCCCGCCGGCCGACCAACCGCCATCGCGAAATACCAATCCAACGAGGAACGAAGCTGTAGCAACCAGGCAATACACCATGTTAATATATAACACATGGCAGTCTCAATAAAACGAGCAGCGTTTTACAAAACCAAATTGATGAGCCGTAATGATGTGTTACCGATTCATCGATACCAAACACGACGGCGATAAGCCAAGAAGCAATCCTATTAAAACATAGCGTCAATAAAATCACTACAACCTGAAAGGTTAATTTCGCCGAAATCCCAGTCAAGCCACGATGAAATGCACGAGCAATGAAATACGCAAACCATTGTTTTTATACTCAACCGACGACAAAGCAACGCTCTGTAGAACTCCAGATAAATGGTGCAATTGGAATCAAATTGTGAATCAACGAATCGAAGTACAGCAAAATACCCAGAACGCATTCCGTATGATCAACCAAGAATATAACATTTACGCGATTAAACTAATATGCAAGAATCCCGGATTATCGATCCATCGACACTAAGCAACACTACACAGGCAAATCATCGATACCATACTCTAATCACAATCGCTGGTCATCCGCATAGAACACTGAAGAAACTCCAATAGCATCTTGAATCCAAGAACCAATACTCACATTACTATCAAAACGTGAATCTTCACCGACGCAAGCTGAATTAAAACAAGACAGCGAGCAGCCGATTACAAACCGGGAGACCGGCCGGATTAACGGATTATTGCGGTCAAGCACTTCAGGCCACCAAACCAATGTACCGCGAGACACCCGAAGACAGCCCGGAAGATCAACCAAGTAAGCAACGTCTCGTGTAACCAAAAGGAATGATCAAGGATCGCGTATTACCGATCTATCGATACTAAACAATACTATGAATGCAAATGAATCATCGATACTACACATTAAGTATTACGAACAAGAACCACAACCGCCAGTCATGCGTACAAAGTATTGTAGGAACTCCAACCCCACCAACAAATAATCAAATTGCTATCAGAGCACGAATCATTACCACCGCGAACGAGATCGAATAAGATAGCAAATCTCGAACTGGAAATCGAGAGACCGGCTGGATTAAAGGATTACTACAAACGAATACTTCACCAAGCGAAAAATTTTCCACAGAACGCGAAGATAAGGATTAAAGGATTACCACAATCGGACGCTTCGTCGAGCAAGAGACCAGCTACGATAAAGATTAAAGGATTACCACAATCGGACGCTTCGTCGAGCAAGAGACCAGCTACGATAAAGATTAAAGGATTATCACCGCCACACCGTGAAATACACACTATTGAAAATCAGACGCAGCAGTTCCAAGCAGCTTACAAAACTAGTACCGTGAGATCACCAAATAAAACGCACAAGCATAACAAAGATTATCGTTCAGCTACACATAAATGCCAAGCGCTGAACAGCACGGCACCGACATCCTGATAATCACGTCTTTGCGTGCAGCTGAGTAAAAGGACCAGCCATACCAGTTTCAATAAGCCTATGATACTAGTAGCGTGAGATCACCAAACAAAAGTGCGAGCTACGCAATCATCAGATAAAAGCTTACAGGGTGCAAGACGTAGTAGCATGAAACATCCGGATAATCGCCGCTGAACGCTCAGCTGAGTAAAGAAGTAAGCCGCGCAACCCGGTGATAAAGGTTCTCAAGCATAGTAAGCTTCGAACATCCTGATAATCGCCGCTGTGCGAGCAGCTGAGTAAAGAAGTAAGCCGCGCAACCCGGTGATAAAGGTTCTCAAGCATAGTAAGCTTCGAACATCCTGATAATCGCCGCTGTGCGAGCAGCTGAGTAAAGAAGTGAACCGCGCAACCCAACGATAAAGATTCCCAAGCATAGTTTCTTCGATATCCTGATAATCGCCGCTGTACGCTCAGCTGACTAAAGAAATAAGCCGACAAATACAAGGATAAGGATCATCACCAATAGACCGTGTCATACACCAACCTGAGTGTTAGATGAATACCCCGATAAACCACCGTTACTATCACCGCTGTAAGCTCAGCTGAACGCCAGGCCAACCACGCAATACAAGGATAAGGATTACAACAAGCAGACCATGACGCATAGCGATAAATACAGCGGCACCGAGAAGTCTGATAATCACCGTTATGCGCGCAGCTGAGTGAGAAATGCAAGCCACGCTGCGTAAAAACAAGGATCATCAACATCAGATTGCGATGCATAGGAAAACGGCATAAAGCAGGCAAGATCTTTAAGACGAAGAAAGACAACCTAAAGTATAAGGAAATCCATGAGGGTATCAAACAAAGTGCTGTTCAAACGCCCGATAAATAATTAAGCGCAACACCCAGGTATATCCAGGGGCTACAAAATTCACGGGGCTGCCTTCAAGCATACGCAGGAGCGCGTCATAGCAACCAATAGCCCCCACCCCTCCACACAGGAGCAACCATTGGACGCTCCACCCACTACACGAGGCCCTCACGAGCCTCAACCAGATACCTCGTACCACGTGACCGACCAGCAACCGCCAATCCCCATCGGCCGCAGACGTTCGGTAGCCACCACCAGCCGCACCATCCCCTTCGTACCACGTGACCGACCAGCAACCGCCAATCCCCTTCGGCCGCAGACGTTCGGTAGCCACCACCAGCCGCACCAGCACCTCCACACCACGTGGCCGCGTGCAGCCGGCCAGCTGTCGCTGCGCGCGCAACCGATACCCCCACTCAATCTTACGCTTTTTAGTAACCACGAACGATCGCCATCCTAACAGTCGCTTCAAGCCACCGGTTTAGTGAACACCAAGTGCTCTCGCTCCAATTGCCGAGTAGAACATTCCGTGCTGTGTCCAGTGACGAAACTCTAAAAGTGTCTTCTAAAGGTGTCAGCGAACTCTCAAGTGACCTGTGAAGAATATACTCCTCCAGCATATTGCCAAGTGTTAATTGACTCTTCGGTCAATCTGCTAAATATTCCAGTATCTTTTTCTGGCATCCAAAGAGCACAACTCGCCAAAGATGAACTCTCTCATCACACCCGAATGGATCCGCGAAAACGCGACCCTGCTCGCTCATTTTATGAACGTAGCTGGCCAAATGCAAGAAACCCAACTACGAGGGGCAGGCATTCAAATTGATCGCGACGGTTATTGCATCATGCGACCTGCTGTTCTGTACGCGATACCGCATGTGCTCCAGCCGACTCCGCAGCCTGCAGAAACTGGAGTAGATGAAACCGACCTAATCACCGAAGCAGACCAGGAGATTGTACAGATTCTCCAAACTCTATCGAACCCGGGAACACCGGAACACGTGGCATCCAATGCAGCGGAATTCTTTTCATCCCTTGATACCACCAACACGGGATACCAGATTATCGAGGAGGGCCTCGAACAACCCCAGGTGGAGGGATGTGACGTTACGATATCTCCAACGGAGTATCAGGAGCACGGCTATCCAGCTCCGACCATATCTTCCCCGAGCAGCACTTGCTCTGTCGTAGAAGACTCTGACATAACCGTGTTAGACGATATGACCCTCGATGACGACGAACTTGTGCGGATAGAAGTCGCACGAAATTTGAGCGACTCCTCGCCAACAATATCCGCCGAGCCGGAACCTGAGTACGACGTTCCACCACGTCCAAAACTAGTGGCCTCCAGAGTACCGTACTATTACTCAGAAACAACCCGGGTCACGAGAAGATCAAAAAGGTTATCGGCAAGAAGATCGAATGCCAGAAAGGACTCACCACCTCTGAGCGAAGTTACTTCACCGACGTCACCCACCGATCCGGACGGCTGCTTCTGGAATTGCTGGAGACACGCCGCCACCTCACCTGGAGAAGAAAACACCAACAATCATTAAGTTAGTTCATTCACACATTATCATTATTCATAATCCAAGCCGAATAGCGAATATTATAATCCTAATCATCTTAATAGATTCTTTCTCATCGCGGTATCTAATATCGCGATCTATATAATCAGCCATCATTACTCGCATTACAATCTAATCCAAATAGCGAATATTATAATCTTAATCATAGTACTAGATTCTTTGGCACCGCGGCATCTAACATCGCGATTTATATAATCAGTCATAATTATTCGTATTATAATCTAACCCTAATAACGAATATTGTAACCTTAACCATCGCTTCTCGTTGATTACTCATCATGACATCTAGTATCATGATTTAATTGATAGGCGTTACTCACTTTATAATCCCGATCTAACGCGATTACCGCATAATTTTGACTCTATTATTACGGCTACCTTATCATACACCGTCACCATTTACATCTAGAAAACTTATAAGTATACGTACTGTACTAGAATAAACCGCTCGTACCGCAACATTTCGCCATGGACGCTGACCATCGACTAAGCACTGGCAATCCCTCTGTAGATTAGAATACGCCCCCAGGCTGATGCAATCATAGTACAGTCATGCATTCGACCAGTATTAGAACCCTGTTGACCAGCTGAAACAACAAAGATAAGTTGAGCACGGGGCATAAACTCAGATATCCGGGAGACACACTGTCAAAATAACTCTTACCCTATATTCAAAGGACTGCCGGTTTCAAAAGTTCCATAGTGAGTCTCTCGCGCACAAAGAGCCGATAGCGAAGTTCTCGAGCCACCTGAAATAACAACGATAAGCTTTACGGAGAATCCTGTCACTGATAAAGGAAACATCCGAATCTCCAAAACTCCCTTATCGCAATTCCGACACAAGGAGCCTTATCAGGATGACTCACCAAACCTCAGCCGCATGCCGCTCACTAGCACACCCGCCGAAATATATGACCAGCGTATGCAATAATTCACGCGAAATACATTTTCAGAGAAACCTTACAATGACTATCGCGGCATTCCCAGAAAACCAAAGCGCGCGAGATCTGCTATATAAGCTAGCTCGCCGAAGCCAAAAGTGCAGTTGAATACGAGTGGTGTTAGAAGTAGGAAGTAGAGAATAATCCGTAGGATAACTAGAGACCTCGGTAGCTCGGTAAACTCCGCGTCCAACAGGAGTAGTTCGCCCAGTGCGCAAATAATCTCCGTAGCACATTGGAACTGTTAGTTTGCCTAGCCAGAGTTCTCAATAGCATAATCTCCAACAACATAAGTCCACGGACAAACTGTCAAGCGAGTGAAAATCTAGTCAGCATAGATTTAAGTTGAAGCCACTGTGCAAGATTTGTACTCAAGTGTATCTTCTATAATCAGTAATAAATCGGACAATCTAAAATTAAACAGTGTCGATATATTCGCGCCTCAACGCATCCAGGTCCTACTAGGCCGCAACATTAATCAACCAGCAAAGACTGGAGGGCACTCACGGACGCACAGCAAAATCCCAGCAAAAGTAAGTGCTCCAAGTTCAGAAATATACGTCATTTCGAACACCACACGAGATACGATCGAAAACCCGACGATTCAAAAGCATTCTGAAATCGAACCTTCGCGAGCAACTCTCTAGATACCGGTGGTATCGTTACCTTCAGCGAGACGGTCCCCTTACCTATGTCGTTCTGATCAACTCGGGACGTAACAATACACAATTCCACACAATAGGGACAACAAATCCATGCGGAATCACGCAACCATACAAAAGCGATGAAGCATCGTCTGACGAATCCCCTCTATCACACACTAGAACTACCAAACAGAAAGCAAAACGCAAATAACTAAACCTCTTTCATGAACATTAATAAAATGGAAAACATCCTTCAATGGAATTGCAATGGATATTGGACACACCTTCCCGAATTACAAATTCTAATACGTAAGTATCAACCTCTCTGCATAGCATTACAGGAAACGCATCTGAAACCAAGCAATAAAATAGATCACCGACAATACAATGTATTTCGTTCAGACAAACCATCGACCACCAAAGCCCACGGAGGCGTAATGATAATGATTAAAAAGAACGTACCTGCATCTGAGGTCAAACTCTCTACAAACCTACAATCCATCGCTGTTATTATAACTTACCCGATGAAGGTGACCATATGTAACATATACATTCCAGACCGCAACTGGCACATCAACGATCTTCTAGACATACAATCCCAGCTACAACACCCCTACTTGATAGTGGGGGATTTCAATGCTAAAAATCCCCTTTGGGGTTCAACAGCTTCAGACAGCCCAGGCAAACGAGTAGAGAACTTTTTGGACCTTACCGACAGCGTAATACTCAATACCGGCAGCGCAACACATTTTTGTTCCAGTAGCGGAAGCTTCTCGGCCATCGATTTGACAATCACCTCACCCTCACTAGCAACCGCGCTAAGTTGGCAAGTATCTGATATCCTATACGGCAGCGATCATTTCCCAATTATCATACAAACAACATCGCAACGGCCAAACCTAACGTGCCCGACAAAATGGAAGCTCTCTGAAGCCGACTGGACCAGATATAGACTTGCAATAACAAATTATGGCAAAACTAAGCAACCAAATAGCATCGAAGAAATCACAGATCTTATAGCAAAGGCAGGTGCAATATCTATACCAAAA
The DNA here is from genome assembly GCA_910591665.1 of Ectemnius continuus. Classification (NCBI taxonomy): domain Eukaryota; kingdom Metazoa; phylum Arthropoda; class Insecta; order Hymenoptera; family Crabronidae; genus Ectemnius; species Ectemnius continuus. Next base: position 360,148 of record CAJUYD010000014.1, on the reverse strand, counting down.
CGTTCAACACTCCCAAAGCAACACCATGTGCCGTGGTGGAATCAACAAATAAAAGAACATATTTCCGAAAAGAAGAAGGCACTGCGTATATTCAAGGCATACCCCACTACAGAGAACTTAATTAAGTTTAAAAAGGCCAGAGCCGTAACCAGAAGGGAAATCCTTAGTGCAAAAAAGAAATCCTGGCAAGACTATGTGTCAACAATTACACACGAAACATCACCGAGAGAGGTTTGGTCAAAAATTAGAAACATAGCAGGCAAATACACACCGATTAATATCCAAGTTCTGGAAAATTCAGGAAATCTAATAACCGGAGAATACAAAATAGCTGAAACACTAGCGAAACAATTTGAAACAGTAAGCCATACAAATAACTACCCACCTGAATTCGCTGTAGTAAGATCAAACGAAGAACAACTAAATTTCGATACACTAAATATACATCCATACAACAAGGACATCACATTAGAAGAACTCGAAAACACGTTACGATATACAAAAGAGACAGCACCCGGCCCAGACAATATACCATACAGAATGATAAAAGAGCTACCCCACGAAACAAAACAAAATCTACTCGATATCTATAATAATATATGGACTAACGGAGAATATCCAAATGAGTGGCGCCTCGCCACAGTAATACCTATTCTCAAACCATGTAAACAAATACAAAATCCCGAAAGCTACCGCCCTATATCTCTCACTTGCTGCACGGGAAAAATATTGGAGAGAATCGTCAACGATCGATTGGTATGGTACCTGGAAACACACCACTTAATCTCACCCAACCAAGCCGGTTTCAGAAAATTCTATTCAACTACAGATCATCTTATAAGATTGGAAGACTCGATTCAGGAAAGCTTTGCGAAAAATATGCACCTTGGTGCAACATTTTTTGACCTTGAAAAAGCCTTCGACATGACATGGAGGCACGGAATACTAAAGAAACTATGGGTATGGGGCATGAAAGGCAATCTACCCAAGTTCATAAAGAAATTCTTAACACACCGCAAATTCCGTGTAAGGATTGGAAACTCTCTATCTGGCGAATTCGAACTCCAAAATGGTATCCCACAAGGATCTGCATTAAGCACTACCCTTTTCTTAATCGCCATGGAAAATATCATCACTAGCATCCCAAAAGAAATGACAACATGTGTTTATGTAGACGACATCGTCATATACGCAGCTGAAAACTCACTAAAGTTACTAGGGCGAAAACTACAAGCAGCCCTCAACACCATGGTGGAAACAGCAGAAAGCATTGGATTCAGGTTCTCCCCAACAAAAACAAAATGCATGGAGTTCTGTAAGCACGATCATGACAAAAGACGACTATGCATAGATATGAAAGGCGTGAAACTCCAAGTAGTAAATCACATAAAATTCCTTGGAGTTACCTTTGATCAAAAACTAAACTGGACGCAACATATTAACGAACTAAGTCTAAGAACTAGAAAAGCTTTAAACGTATTAAAATGCATCTCTAACATGAAATGGGGCGCTGATAGAGACACTTTAATCAAACTCTACAAATCACTTGTACTATCGAAACTGGACTATGGTAGCATAATTTACTCATCTGCAACACAAAGGACATTAAACCGTCTCAACACCGTCCATCACCAAGGAATCCGATTTGCAACTGGTGCATTTCGCACGAGCCCGGTAGCCAGTCTTTGCGTGGAAGCAAACGTACTCCCACTACACTTGAGACGCGAAGAACTAATATTAAACTATATAACGAACCTATGATTAAAGCCCTGGCATATAAATTACCCGATAATATTTACACCGAAACTAACTAGAATATCCACACCAAAATCAAAACCTCGAAAGCGCTTTAGGATCAGAGCACAAAAAACGATAGAAGATATGAACATAAAACTAGAGCAAACTTTTAAAATCGGATGGAACGAAACGCCACCTTGGGATCTAAAGACGCCTAAAATTGATAATCCACCATTTACGATACTCCTTCATAAAGAGAAAACAAAGCACACAGATTATCAGAAATTATTTGACGAATACGTTGCTAAGAACAACAATTACTGCATTCTCTACACTTGTGGATCTAAATATGACAATAGAATAGGAACTGCTATTGTCACGACAAGCCTATGTCAAACATGGAGACTTGCAGACAACACTAACACAACTACTGCAGAATTATACGCCATCCTGAAATCACTATGCATCTGCAAGTCTCTACAAAATACACATTATATCATCTGTACAACATCCGATACGGCACTAAAGACGTTAACAAATAAATTTACCACCGAACCTCTAGTACAAGCTATTCTCCATCAACATCAAAATATTTATAACGCAGGGAAAGTAATAAAATTTATACACTTACCAAACAAAACAGGCATCCTCGGGAATAACGAGGTTGCAGAATTAGCACGAGAAGCAGCAAGGTCCAATGAAATAAAACATAACGTGTACCAAATTCACGACCTGAAGTTGCAGAACCGTAGCTTAGTCCATGCAAGATGGCAAAGCGAATGGGAAAATACAAATCAAAAGTTAAAAGAAATCAAGCCAAACATAGGCAAGTGGAACACAATACCAGGATTAAATAGGCGGCAACAAGTACTGATAACACGCCTTCGGATTGGACATACCAAACTTACACAGCTCTATCATATTAGAAACGAAGACCCACCAATATGTCACAATTGTAATATACAGCTCACAGTGAAACACATAATAACCACATGCTCCAAATACTCGGAGCACAGAAATAAATTAAAATTAAAAGGTGATATGAAACACGATCTGTCCAATAATAAAAAATCAGTAAATAAGATTATTGAATTCCTCCAACTAACCCAAACAATAGAAAATATTTAAACACACGACCAGACAAACAATTATACACACTCGTGCTTCCTCCCTAATACAGCATACGAACAAATAATAATGTAAGACAAAATAAAAATGCGGAACGTATGTTTCGTATGTATTCCACAAATGCACAGAGACCTAAAAGATACAAATGTATCAAAATCAGCAAGCTACAGTAATAAACTTTGATATACAATTTTGAACACAAACATAACACACGCAAACACAAACACATGACACGATCACACACCAGATAACATAAGCACGTAAAGCAGCTAATGACCTCAGTAGTCGAAGCTGAACACACACACACACACACACAATTCGAATACGAGCCTCTGTTCCTCTGGAGTTCACTAAAATGTATGAAAACGTGTTTTACAGTATCTTGGCTCCCAGGATCGCTATCAGGAAATGGAAGCAAGCATTTCCTACGTAAAATGACACGAGTAATCGAGTGCTGGCGGCAGAATTCAAATCCGAGCCTCCGTTCCTCTGGAATTCCCTAAAATGTATGAAAACATGTTTTACAGTATTCTGGCTCCCAGGATCGCTATCAGGAAATGGAAGCAACCATTTCCTACGTAAAATGACACGAGTAATCGAACTGTGCCGGCCGAATTCAAATCCGAGCCTCCGTTCCTCTGGAATTCACAAATATGTATGAAAACGTGTTTTACAGTATTCTGGCTCCCAGGATCGCTATCAGGAAATGGAAACAAGCATTTCCTACGTAAAATGACACGAGTAATCGAATGCTGGCGGCAGAATTCAAATCGGAGCATCCGTTCCTCTGGAATTCACTAAAATGTATGAAAACGTGTTTTACAGTATTCTGGCTCCCAGGATCGCAATCGGGAAATGAAGACAAGTATTTCCTACGTAAAATGACACGAGTAATCGAACTGTGCCGGCAGAATTCAAATACGAGCCTCTGTTCCTCTGGAATTCACTAAAATGTATGAAAACGTGTTTTACAGTATTTTGGCTCCCAGGATCGCTATCAGGAAATGGAAACAAGTATTCCTACGTAAAATGACACGGCTAATCGAACTGTGCCGGCAGAATTCAAATCCGAGCCTCCGTTCCTCTGGAATTCACAAATATGTATGAAAACGTGTTTTACACAATTTTGGCTCCCAGGATCGCTATCGGGAAATGGGAACAAGCATTTCCTGCGTAAAATGACACGACTAATCGAATGCTGTCGGCAGAATTCAAATCCGAGCCTCCGTTCCTCTGGAATTCACAAATATGTATCAAAACGTGTTTTACAGTATTCTGGCTCCCAGGATCGCAATCGCGAAATGAAGACAAGTATTTCCTACGTAAAATGACACGAGTAATCGAACTATGCCGGCAGAATTCAAATCCGAGCCTCTGTTCCTCTGGAATTCACAAATATGTATGAAAACGTGTTTTACAGTATTCTGGCTCCCAGGATCGCTATCAGGAAATGGAAACAAGCATTTCCTACGTAAAATGACACGAGTAATCGAATGCTGGCGGCAGAATTCAAATCGGAGCATCCGTTCCTCTGGAATTCACTAAAATGTATGAAAACATGTTTTACAGTATTCTGGCTCCCAGTATCGCTATCGGGAAATGAGAACAAGCATTTCCTGCGTAAAATGACACGAGTAATCGAACTGTGTCGGCAGAATTCGAATACGAGCCTCTTTTACTCTGGAGTTCACTAAAATGTATGAAAACGTGTTTTACAGTATTTTGGCTCCCAGGATCGCTATCAGGAAATGGAAACAAGCATTTCCTACGTAAAATGACACGAGTAATCGAGTGCTGGCGGCAGAATTCGAATACGAGCCTCTGTTCCTCTGGAGTTCACTAAAATGTATGAAAACGTGTTTTACAGTATTTTGGCTCCCAGGATCGCTATCAGGAAATGGAAGCAAGCATTTCCTACGTAAAATGACACGAGTAATCGAACTGTGCCGACAGAATTCAAATCCGAGCCTCCGTTCCTCTGGAATTCCCTAAAATGTATGAAAACATGTTTTACAGTATTCTGGCTCCCAGGATCGCAATCGCGAAATGAAGACAAGTATTTCCTACGTAAAATGACACGAGTAATCGAACTATGCCGGCAGAATTCAAATCCGAGCCTCTGTTCCTCTGGAATTCACAAATATGTATGAAAACGTGTTTTACAGTATTCTGGCTCCCAGGATCGCAATCGGGAAATGAAGACAAGTATTTCCTACGTAAAATGACACGAGTAATCGAACTGTGCCGGCAGAATTCAAATACGAGCCTCTGTTCCTCTGGAATTCACTAAAATGTATGAAAACATGTTTTACAGTATTCTGGCTACCAGTATCGCTATCGGGAAATGAGAACAAGCATTTCCTGCGTAAAATGACACGAGTAATCGAACTGTGTCGGCAGAATTCGAATACGAGCCTCTGTTCCTCTGGAGTTCACTAAAATGTATGAAAACGTGTTTTACAGTATTTTGGCTCCCAGGATCGCTATCAGGAAATGGAAACAAGCATTTCCTACGTAAAATGACACGAGTAATCGAACTGTGCCGACAGAATTCAAATCCGAGCCTCCGTTCCTCTGGAATTCACAAATATGTATCAAAACGTGTTTTACAGTATTTTGGCTCCCAGGATCGCAATCGCGAAATGAAGACAAGTATTTCCTACGTAAAATGACACGAGTAATCGAACTATGCCGGCAGAATTCAAATCCGAGCCTCTGTTCCTCTGGAATTCACTATAATGTATGAAAACGTGTTTTACAGTATTTTGGCTGCCAGGATCGCTATCGGGAAATGGGAACAAGCATTTCCTGCGTAAAATGACACGACTAATCGAATGCTGTCGGCAGAATTCAAATCCGAGCCTCTGTTCTTCTGGAAATCACAAATATGCATGAAAACGTGTTTTACAGTATTTTGGCTCCCAGTATCGCTATCGGGAAATGAGAACAAGCATTTCCTGCGTAAAATGACACGAGTAATCGAACTGTGTCGGCAGAATTCGAATACGAGCCTCTGTTCCTCTGGAGTTCAGTAAAATGTATGAAAACGTGTTTTACAGTATTTTGGCTCCCAGGATCGCTATCAGGAAATGGAAACAAGCATTTCCTACGTAAAATGACACGAGTAATCGAACTGTGCCGACAGAATTCAAATCCGAGCCTCCGTTCCTCTGGAATTCACAAATATGTATGAAAACGTGTTTTACAGTATTCTGGCTCCCAGGATCGCTATCAGGAAATGGAAGCAACCATTTCCTACGTAAAATGACACGAGTAATCGAACTGTGCTGGCAGAATTCAAATCCGAGCCTCCGTTCCTCTGGAATTCCCTAAAATGTATGAAAACATGTTTTACAGTATTCTGGCTCCCAGGATCGCTATCAGGAAATGGAAGTAAGCATTTCCTACGTAAAATGACACGAGTAATCGAGTGCTGGCGACAGAATTCAAATCGGAGCATCCGTTCCTCTGGAATTCACTAAAATGTATGAAAACATGTTTTACAGTATTCTGGCTCCCAGTATCGCTATCGGGAAATGAGAACAAGCATTTCCTGCGTAAAATGACACGAGTAATCGAACTGTGTCGGCAGAATTCGAATACGAGGCTCTGTTCCTCTGGAGTTCACTAAAATGTATGAAAACGTGTTTTACAGTATTTTGGCTCCCAGGATCGCTATCAGGAAATGGAAACAAGCATTTCCTACGTAAAATGACACGAGTAATCGAACTGTGCCGACAGAATTCAAATCCGAGCCTCCGTTCCTCTGGAATTCCCTAAAATGTATGAAAACATGTTTTACAGTATTCTGGCTCCCAGGATCGCAATCGCGAAATGAAGACAAGTATTTCCTACGTAAAATGACACGAGTAATCGAACTATGCCGGCAGAATTCAAATCCGAGCCTCTGTTCCTCTGGAATTCACAAATATGTATGAAAACGTGTTTTACAGTATTCTGGCTCCCAGGATCGCAATCGGGAAATGAAGACAAGTATTTCCTACGTAAAATGACACGAGTAATCGAACTGTGTCGGCAGAATTCGAATACGAGGCTCTGTTCCTCTGGAGTTCACTAAAATGTATGAAAACGTGTTTTACAGTATTTTGGCTCCCAGGATCGCTATCAGGAAATGGAAACAAGCATTTCCTACGTAAAATGACACGAGTAATCGAACTGTGCCGACAGAATTCAAATCCGAGCCTTCGTTCCTCTGGAATTCCCTAAAATGTATGAAAACATGTTTTACAGTATTCTGGCTCCCAGGATCGCAATCGCGAAATGAAGACAAGTATTTCCTACGTAAAATGACACGAGTAATCGAACTATGCCGGCAGAATTCAAATCCGAGCCTCTGTTCCTCTGGAATTCACAAATATGTATGAAAACGTGTTTTACAGTATTCTGGCTCCCAGGATCGCAATCGGGAAATGAAGACAAGTATTTCCTACGTAAAATGACACGAGTAATCGAACTGTGCCGGCAGAATTCAAATCCGAGCCTCCGTTCCTCTGGAATTCACAAATATGTATGAAAACGTGTTTTACACAATTTTGGCTCCCAGGATCGCTATCGGGAAATGGGAACAAGCATTTCCTGCGTAAAATGACACGACTAATCGAATGCTGTCGGCAGAATTCAAATCCGAGCCTCCGTTCCTCTGGAATTCACAAATATGTATCAAAACGTGTTTTACAGTATTCTGGCTCCCAGGATCGCAATCGCGAAATGAAGACAAGTATTTCCTACGTAAAATGACACGAGTAATCGAACTATGCCGGCAGAATTCAAATCCGAGCCTCTGTTCCTCTGGAATTCACAAATATGTATGAAAACGTGTTTTACAGTATTCTGGCTCCCAGGATCGCTATCAGGAAATGGAAACAAGCATTTCCTACGTAAAATGACACGAGTAATCGAATGCTGGCGGCAGAATTCAAATCGGAGCATCCGTTCCTCTGGAATTCACTAAAATGTATGAAAACATGTTTTACAGTATTCTGGCTCCCAGTATCGCTATCGGGAAATGAGAACAAGCATTTCCTGCGTAAAATGACACGAGTAATCGAACTGTGTCGGCAGAATTCGAATACGAGCCTCTTTTACTCTGGAGTTCACTAAAATGTATGAAAACGTGTTTTACAGTATTTTGGCTCCCAGGATCGCTATCAGGAAATGGAAACAAGCATTTCCTACGTAAAATGACACGAGTAATCGAATGCTGGCGGCAGAATTCGAATACGAGCCTCTGTTCCTCTGGAGTTCACTAAAATGTATGAAAACGTGTTTTACAGTATTTTGGCTCCCAGGATCGCTATCAGGAAATGGAAGCAAGCATTTCCTACGTAAAATGACACGAGTAATCGAACTGTGCCGACAGAATTCAAATCCGAGCCTCCGTTCCTCTGGAATTCCCTAAAATGTATGAAAACATGTTTTACAGTATTCTGGCTCCCAGGATCGCAATCGCGAAATGAAGACAAGTATTTCCTACGTAAAATGACACGAGTAATCGAACTATGCCGGCAGAATTCAAATCCGAGCCTCTGTTCCTCTGGAATTCACAAATATGTATGAAAACGTGTTTTACAGTATTCTGGCTCCCAGGATCGCAATCGGGAAATGAAGACAAGTATTTCCTACGTAAAATGACACGAGTAATCGAACTGTGCCGGCAGAATTCAAATACGAGCCTCTGTTCCTCTGGAATTCACTAAAATGTATGAAAACATGTTTTACAGTATTCTGGCTACCAGTATCGCTATCGGGAAATGAGAACAAGCATTTCCTGCGTAAAATGACACGAGTAATCGAACTGTGTCGGCAGAATTCGAATACGAGCCTCTGTTCCTCTGGAGTTCACTAAAATGTATGAAAACGTGTTTTACAGTATTTTGGCTCCCAGGATCGCTATCAGGAAATGGAAACAAGCATTTCCTACGTAAAATGACACGAGTAATCGAACTGTGCCGACAGAATTCAAATCCGAGCCTCCGTTCCTCTGGAATTCACAAATATGTATCAAAACGTGTTTTACAGTATTTTGGCTCCCAGGATCGCAATCGCGAAATGAAGACAAGTATTTCCTACGTAAAATGACACGAGTAATCGAACTATGCCGGCAGAATTCAAATCCGAGCCTCTGTTCCTCTGGAATTCACTATAATGTATGAAAACGTGTTTTACAGTATTTTGGCTGCCAGGATCGCTATCGGGAAATGGGAACAAGCATTTCCTGCGTAAAATGACACGACTAATCGAATGCTGTCGGCAGAATTCAAATCCGAGCCTCTGTTCTTCTGGAAATCACAAATATGCATGAAAACGTGTTTTACAGTATTTTGGCTCCCAGTATCGCTATCGGGAAATGAGAACAAGCATTTCCTGCGTAAAATGACACGAGTAATCGAACTGTGTCGGCAGAATTCGAATACGAGCCTCTGTTCCTCTGGAGTTCAGTAAAATGTATGAAAACGTGTTTTACAGTATTTTGGCTCCCAGGATCGCTATCAGGAAATGGAAACAAGCATTTCCTACGTAAAATGACACGAGTAATCGAACTGTGCCGACAGAATTCAAATCCGAGCCTCCGTTCCTCTGGAATTCACAAATATGTATGAAAACGTGTTTTACAGTATTCTGGCTCCCAGGATCGCTATCAGGAAATGGAAGCAACCATTTCCTACGTAAAATGACACGAGTAATCGAACTGTGCTGGCAGAATTCAAATCCGAGCCTCCGTTCCTCTGGAATTCCCTAAAATGTATGAAAACATGTTTTACAGTATTCTGGCTCCCAGGATCGCTATCAGGAAATGGAAGTAAGCATTTCCTACGTAAAATGACACGAGTAATCGAGTGCTGGCGACAGAATTCAAATCGGAGCATCCGTTCCTCTGGAATTCACTAAAATGTATGAAAACATGTTTTACAGTATTCTGGCTCCCAGTATCGCTATCGGGAAATGAGAACAAGCATTTCCTGCGTAAAATGACACGAGTAATCGAACTGTGTCGGCAGAATTCGAATACGAGGCTCTGTTCCTCTGGAGTTCACTAAAATGTATGAAAACGTGTTTTACAGTATTTTGGCTCCCAGGATCGCTATCAGGAAATGGAAACAAGCATTTCCTACGTAAAATGACACGAGTAATCGAACTGTGCCGACAGAATTCAAATCCGAGCCTCCGTTCCTCTGGAATTCCCTAAAATGTATGAAAACATGTTTTACAGTATTCTGGCTCCCAGGATCGCAATCGCGAAATGAAGACAAGTATTTCCTACGTAAAATGACACGAGTAATCGAACTATGCCGGCAGAATTCAAATCCGAGCCTCTGTTCCTCTGGAATTCACAAATATGTATGAAAACGTGTTTTACAGTATTCTGGCTCCCAGGATCGCAATCGGGAAATGAAGACAAGTATTTCCTACGTAAAATGACACGAGTAATCGAACTGTGTCGGCAGAATTCGAATACGAGGCTCTGTTCCTCTGGAGTTCACTAAAATGTATGAAAACGTGTTTTACAGTATTTTGGCTCCCAGGATCGCTATCAGGAAATGGAAACAAGCATTTCCTACGTAAAATGACACGAGTAATCGAACTGTGCCGACAGAATTCAAATCCGAGCCTTCGTTCCTCTGGAATTCCCTAAAATGTATGAAAACATGTTTTACAGTATTCTGGCTCCCAGGATCGCAATCGCGAAATGAAGACAAGTATTTCCTACGTAAAATGACACGAGTAATCGAACTATGCCGGCAGAATTCAAATCCGAGCCTCTGTTCCTCTGGAATTCACAAATATGTATGAAAACGTGTTTTACAGTATTCTGGCTCCCAGGATCGCAATCGGGAAATGAAGACAAGTATTTCCTACGTAAAATGACACGAGTAATCGAACTGTGTCGGCAGAATTCGAATACGAGCCTCTGTTCCTCTGGAGTTCACTAAAATGTATGAAAACGTGTTTTACAGTATCTTGGCTCCCAGGATCGCTATCAGGAAATGGAAGCAAGCATTTCCTACGTAAAATGACACGAGTAATCGAGTGCTGGCGGCAGAATTCAAATCCGAGCCTCCGTTCCTCTGGAATTCCCTAAAATGTATGAAAACATGTTTTACAGTATTTTGGCTCCCAGGATCGCTATCAGGAAATGGAAACAAGTATTTCCTACGTAAAATGACACGGCTAATCGAACTGTGCCGGCAGAATTCAAATCCGAGCCTCCGTTCCTCTGGAATTCACAAATATGTATGAAAACGTGTTTTACACAATTTTGGCTCCCAGGATCGCTATCGGGAAATGGGAACAAGCATTTCCTGCGTAAAATGACACGACTAATCGAATGCTGTCGGCAGAATTCAAATCCGAGCCTCTGTTCTTCTGGAAATCACAAATATGGATGAAAACGTGTTTTACAGTATTTTGGCTCCCAGTATCGCTATCGGGAAATGAGAACAAGCATTTCCTGCGTAAAATGACACGAGTAATCGAACTGTGCCGGCAGAATTCGAATACGAGCCTCTGTTCCTCTGGAGTTCACTAAAATGTATGAAAACGTGTTTTACAGTATTTCGGCTCCCAGGATCGCAATCGCGAAATGAAGACAAGTATTTCCTACGTAAAATGACACGAGTAATCGAACTATGCCGGCAGAATTCAAATCCGAGCCTCTGTTCCTCTGGAATTCACAAATATGTATGAAAACGTGTTTTACAGTATTCTGGCTCCCAGGATCGCTATCAGGAAATGGAAACAAGCATTTCCTACGTAAAATGACACGAGTAATCGAATGCTGGCGGCCGAATTCAAATCCGAGCCTCCGTTCCTCTGGAATTCACAAATATGTATGAAAACGTGTTTTACAGTATTCTGGCTCCCAGGATCGCTATCAGGAAATGGAAACAATCATTTCCTACGTAAAATGACACGAGTAATCGAATGCTGGCGGCAGAATTCAAATCGGAGCATCCGTTCCTCTGGAATTCACTAAAATGTATGAAAACATGTTTTACAGTATTCTGGCTCCCAGAATCGCTATCAGGAAATGGAAGCAACCATTTCCTACGTAAAATGACACGAGTAATCGAACTGTGCTGGCAGAATTCAAATCCGAGCCTCCGTTCCTCTGGAATTCCCTAAAATGTATGAAAACATGTTTTACAGTATTCTGGCTCCCAGGATCGCTATCAGGAAATGGAAGTAAGCATTTCCTACGTAAAATGACACGAGTAATCGAGTGCTGGCGACAGAATTCAAATCGGAGCATCCGTTCCTCTGGAATTCACTAAAATGTATGAAAACATGTTTTACAGTATTCTGGCTCCCAGTATCGCTATCGGGAAATGAGAACAAGCATTTCCTGCGTAAAATGACACGAGTAATCGAACTGTGTCGGCAGAATTCGAATACGAGGCTCTGTTCCTCTGGAGTTCACTAAAATGTATGAAAACGTGTTTTACAGTATTTTGGCTCCCAGGATCGCTATCAGGAAATGGAAACAAGCATTTCCTACGTAAAATGACACGAGTAATCGAACTGTGCCGACAGAATTCAAATCCGAGCCTCCGTTCCTCTGGAATTCCCTAAAATGTATGAAAACATGTTTTACAGTATTCTTCTGGCTCCCAGGATCGCAATCGCGAAATGAAGACAAGTATTTCCTACGTAAAATGACACGAGTAATCGAACTATGCCGGCAGAATTCAAATCCGAGCCTCTGTTCCTCTGGAATTCACAAATATGTATGAAAACGTGTTTTACAGTATTCTGGCTCCCAGGATCGCAATCGGGAAATGAAGACAAGTATTTCCTACGTAAAATGACACGAGTAATCGAACTGTGTCGGCAGAATTCGAATACGAGCCTCTGTTCCTCTGGAGTTCACTAAAATGTATGAAAACGTGTTTTACAGTATCTTGGCTCCCAGGATCTCTATCAGGAAATGGAAGCAAGCATTTCCTACGTAAAATGACACGAGTAATCCAGTGCTGGCGGCAGAATTCAAATCCGAGCCTCCGTTCCTCTGGAATTCCCTAAAATGTATGAAAACATGTTTTACAGTATTCTGGCTCCCAGGATCGCTATCAGGAAATGGAAGCAACCATTTCCTACGTAAAATGACACGAGTAATCGAACTGTGCCGGCCGAATTCAAATCCGAGCCTCCGTTCCTCTGGAATTCACAAATATGTATGAAAACGTGTTTTACAGTATTCTGGCTCCCAGGATCGCTATCAGGAAATGGAAACAAGCATTTCCTACGTAAAATGACACGAGTAATCGAATGCTGGCGGCAGAATTCAAATCGGAGCATCCGTTCCTCTGGAATTCACTAAAATGTATGAAAACGTGTTTTACAGTATTCTGGCTCCCAGGATCGCAATCGGGAAATGAGAACAAGCATTTCCTGCGTAAAATGACACGAGTAATCGAACTGTGTCGGCAGAATTCGAATACGAGGCTCTGTTCCTCTGGAGTTCACTAAAATGTATGAAAACGTGTTTTACAGTATTTTGGCTCCCAGGATCGCTATCAGGAAATGGAAACAAGAATTTCCTACGTAAAATGACACGAGTAATCGAACTGTGCCGACAGAATTCAAATCCGAGCCTCCGTTCCTCTGGAATTCCCTAAAATGTATGAAAACATGTTTTACAGTATTCTGGCTCCCAGTATCGCTATCGGGAAATGAGAACAAGCATTTCCTGCGTAAAATGACACGAGTAATCGAACTGTGTCGGCAGAATTCGAATACGAGGCTCTGTTCCTCTGGAATTCCCTAAAATGTATGAAAACATGTTTTACAGTATTCTGGTTCCCAGGATCGCAATCGCGAAATGAAGACAAGTATTTCCTACGTAAAATGACACGAGTAATCGAACTATGCCGGCAGAATTCAAATACGAGCCTCTGTTCCTCTGGAATTCACTAAAATGTATGAAAACGTGTTTTACAGTATTTTGGCTCCCAGGATCGCTATCAGGAAATGGAAACAAGTATTCCTACGTAAAATGACACGGCTAATCGAACTGTGCCGGCAGAATTCAAATCCGAGCCTGTGTTCCTCTGGAATTCACAAATATGTATGAAAACGTGTTTTACACAATTTTGGCTCCCAGGATCGCTATCGGGAAATGGGAACAAGCATTTCCTGCGTAAAATGACACGAGTAATCGAATGCTGTCGGCAGAATTCAAATCCGAGCCTCTGTTCTTCTGGAAATCACAAATATGCATGAAAACGTGTTTTACAGTATTTTGGCTCCCAGTATCGCTATCGGGAAATGAGAACAAGCATTTCCTGCGTAAAATGACACGAGTAATCGAACTGTGTCGGCAGAATTCGAATACGAGCCTCTGTTCCTCTGGAGTTCACTAAAATGTATGAAAACGTGTTTTACAGTATCTTGGCTCCCAGGATCGCTATCGGGAAATGAGAACAAGCATTTCCTGCGTAAAATGACACGAGTAATCGAACTGTGTCGGCAGAATTCGAATACGAGCCTCTGTTCTTCTGGAGTTCACTAAAATGTATGAAAACGTGTTTTACAGTATTTTGGCTCCCAGGATCGCTATCAGGAAATGGAAACAAGCATTTCCTACGTAAAATGACACGAGTAATCGAATGCTGGCGGCAGAATTCAAATCGGAGCATCCGTTCCTCTGGAATTCACTAAAATGTATGAAAACATGTTTTACAGTATTCTGGCTCCCAGGATCGCTATCAGGAAATGGAAGCAACCATTTCCTACGTAAAATGACACGAGTAATCGAACTGTGCTGGCAGAATTCAAATCCGAGCCTCCGTTCCTCTGGAATTCCCTAAAATGTATGAAAACATGTTTTACAGTATTCTGGCTCCCAGGATCGCTATCAGGAAATGGAAGTAAGCATTTCCTACGTAAAATGACACGAGTAATCGAACTGTGCCGACAGAATTCAAATCCGAGCCTCCGTTCCTCTGGAATTCCCTAAAATGTATGAAAACATGTTTTACAGTATTCTTCTGGCTCCCAGGATCGCAATCGCGAAATGAAGACAAGTATTTCCTACGTAAAATGACACGAGTAATCGAACTATGCCGGCAGAATTCAAATCCGAGCCTCTGTTCCTCTGGAATTCACAAATATGTATGAAAACGTGTTTTACAGTATTCTGGCTCCCAGGATCGCAATCGGGAAATGAAGACAAGTATTTCCTACGTAAAATGACACGAGTAATCGAACTGTGTCGGCAGAATTCGAATACGAGCCTCTGTTCCTCTGGAGTTCACTAAAATGTATGAAAACATGTTTTACAGTATTCTGGCTCCCAGGATCGCAATCGCGAAATGAAGACAAGTATTTCCTACGTAAAATGACACGAGTAATCGAACTATGCCGGCAGAATTCAAATACGAGCCTCTGTTCCTCTGGAATTCACTAAAATGTATGAAAACGTGTTTTACAGTATTCTGGCTCCCAGTATCGCTATCGGGAAATGAGAACAAGCATTTCCTGCGTAAAATGACACGAGTAATCGAACTGTGTCGGCAGAATTCGAATACGAGGCTCTGTTCCTCTGGAATTCCCTAAAATGTATGAAAACATGTTTTACAGTATTCTGGCTCCCAGGATCGCAATCGCGAAATGAAGACAAGTATTTCCTACGTAAAATGACACGAGTAATCGAACTATGCCGGCAGAATTCAAATACGAGCCTCTGTTCCTCTGGAATTCACAAATATGTATGAAAACGTGTTTTACACAATTTTGGCTCCCAGGATCGCTATCGGGAAATGGGAACAAGCATTTCCTGCGTAAAATGACACGACTAATCGAATGCTGTCGGCAGAAATCAAATCCGAGCCTCCGTTCCTCTGGAATTCACAAATATGTATCAAAACGTGTTTTACAGTATTCTGGCTCCCAGGATCGCAATCGCGAAATGAAGACAAGTATTTCCTACGTAAAATGACACGAGTAATCGAACTATGCCGGCAGAATTCAAATCCGAGCCTCTGTTCCTCTGGAATTCACTAAAATGTATGAAAACGTGTTTTACAGTATTTTGGCTGCCAGGATCGCTATCGGGAAATGGGAACAAGCATTTCCTGCGTAAAATGACACGACTAATCGAATGCTGTCGGCAGAATTCAAATCCGAGCCTCTGTTCTTCTGGAAATCACAAATATGCATGAAAACGTGTTTTACAGTATTTTGGCTCCCAGTATCGCTATCGGGAAATGAGAACAAGCATTTCCTGCGTAAAATGACACGAGTAATCGAACTGTGTCGGCAGAATTCGAATACGAGCCTCTGTTCCTCTGGAGTTCACTAAAATGTATGAAAACGTGTTTTACAGTATCTTGGCTCCCAGGATCGCTATCAGGAAATGGAAGCAAGCATTTCCTACGTAAAATGACACGAGTAATCGAACTGTGCCGACAGAATTCAAATCCGAGCCTCCGTTCCTCTGGAATTCCCTAAAATGTATGAAAACATGTTTTACAGTATTCTGGCTCCCAGTATCGCTATCGGGAAATGAGAACAAGCATTTCCTGCGTAAAATGACACGAGTAATCGAACTGTGTCGGCAGAATTCGAATACGAGCCTCTGTTCCTCTGGAGTTCACTAAAATGTATGAAAACGTGTTTTACAGTATTTTGGCTCCCAGGATCGCTATCAGGAAATGGAAGCAACCATTTCCTACGTAAAATGACACGAGTAATCGAACTGTGCCGGCCGAATTCAAATCCGAGCCTCCGTTCCTCTGGAATTCACAAATATGTATGAAAACGTGTTTTACAGTATTCTGGCTCCCAGGATCGCTATCAGGAAATGGAAACAAGCATTTCCTACGTAAAATGACACGAGTAATCGAATGCTGGCGGCAGAATTCAAATCGGAGCATCCGTTCCTCTGGAATTCACTAAAATGTATGAAAACGTGTTTTACAGTATTCTGGCTCCCAGCATCGCAATCGGGAAATGAAGACAAGTATTTCCTACGTAAAATGACACGAGTCATCGAACTGTGCCGGCAGAATTCAAATACGAGCCTCTGTTCCTCTGGAATTCACTAAAATGTATGAAAACGTGTTTTACAGTATTTTGGCTCCCAGGATCGCTATCAGGAAATGGAAACAAGTATTCCTACGTAAAATGACACGGCTAATCGAACTGTGCCGGCAGAATTCAAATCCGAGCCTCCGTTCCTCTGGAATTCACAAATATGTATGAAAACGTGTTTTACACAATTTTGGCTCCCAGGATCGCTATCGGGAAATGGGAACAAGCATTTCCTGCGTAAAATGACACGACTAATCGAATGCTGTCGGCAGAATTCAAATCCGAGCCTCCGTTCCTCTGGAATTCACAAATATGTATCAAAACGTGTTTTACAGTATTCTGGCTCCCAGGATCGCAATCGCGAAATGAAGACAAGTATTTCCTACGTAAAATGACACGAGTAATCGAACTATGCCAGCAGAATTCAAATCCGAGCCTCTGTTCTTCTGGAGTTCACTAAAATGTATGAAAACGTGTTTTACAGTATTCTGGCTCCCAGGATCGCTATCAGGAAATGGAAACAAGCATTTCCTACGTAAAATGACACGAGTAATCGAATGCTGGCGGCAGTATTCAAATCGGAGCATCCGTTCCTCTGCAATTCACTAAAATGTATGAAAACATGTTTTACAGTATTCTGGCTCCCAGTATCGCTATCGGGAAATGAGAACAAGCATTTCCTGCGTAAAATGACACGAGTAATCGAACTGTGTCGGCAGAATTCGAATACGAGCCTCTGTTCCTCTGGAGTTCACTAAAATGTATGAAAACGTGTTTTACAGTATCTTGGCTCCCAGGATCGCTATCAGGAAATGGAAGCAAGCATTTCCTACGTAAAATGACACGAGTAATCGAACTGTGCCGACAGAATTCAAATCCGAGCCTCCGTTCCTCTGGAATTCCCTAAAATGTATGAAAACATGTTTTACAGTATTCTGGCTCCCAGTATCGCTATCGGGAAATGAGAACAAGCATTTCCTGCGTAAAATGACACGAGTAATCGAACTGTGTCGGCAGAATTCGAATACGAGCCTCTGTTCCTCTGGAGTTCACTAAAATGTATGAAAACGTGTTTTACAGTATTTTGGCTCCCAGGATCGCTATCAGGAAATGGAAACAAGCATTTCCTACGTAAAATGACACGAGTAATCGAACTGTGCCGACAGAATTCAAATCCGAGCCTCCGTTCCTCTGGAATTCCCTAAAATGTATGAAAACATGTTTTACAGTATTCTGGCTCCCAGGATCGCAATCGCGAAATGAAGACAAGTATTTCCTACGTAAAATGACACGAGTAATCGAACTATGCCGGCAGAATTCAAATCCGAGCCTCTGTTCCTCTGGAATTCACAAATATGTATGAACACGTGTTTTACAGTATTCTGGCTCCCAGGATCGCAATCGGGAAATGAAGACAAGTATTTCCTACGTAAAATGACACGAGTAATCGAACTGTGTCGGCAGAATTCGAATACGAGCCTCTGTTCCTCTGGAGTTCACTAAAATGTATGAAAACGTGTTTTACAGTATTTTGGCTCCCAGGATCGCTATCAGGAAATGGAAACAAGCATTTCCTACGTAAAATGACACGAGTAATCGAACTGTGCCGGCCGAATTCAAATCCGAGCCTCCGTTCCTCTGGAATTCACAAATATGTATGAAAACGTGTTTTACAGTATTCTGGCTCCCAGGATCGCTATCAGGAAATGGAAACAAGCATTTCCTACGTAAAATGACACGAGTAATCGAACTGTGCCGACAGAATTCAAATCCGAGCCTCCGTTCCTCTGGAATTCCCTAAAATGTATGAAAACATGTTTTACAGTATTCTGGCTCCCAGTATCGCTATCGGGAAATGAGAACAAGCATTTCCTGCGTAAAATGACACGAGTAATCGAACTGTGTCGGCAGAATTCGAATACGAGCCTCTGTTCCTCTGGAGTTCACTAAAATGTATGAAAACGTGTTTTACAGTATTTTGGCTCCCAGGATCGCTATCAGGAAATGGAAACAAGCATTTCCTACGTAAAATGACACGAGTAATCGAACTGTGCCGGCCGAATTCAAATCCGAGCCTCCGTTCCTCTGGAATTCACAAATATGTATGAAAACGTGTTTTACAGTATTCTGGCTCCCAGGATCGCTATCAGGAAATGGAAACAAGCATTTCCTACGTAAAATGACACGAGTAATCGAATGCTGGCGGCAGAATTCAAATCGGAGCATCCGTTCCTCTGGAATTCACTAAAATGTATGAAAACGTGTTTTACAGTATTCTGGCTCCCAGGATCGCAATCGGGAAATGAAGACAAGTATTTCCTACGTAAAATGACACGAGTCATCGAACTGTGCCGGCAGAATTCAAATACGAGCCTCTGTTCCTCTGGAATTCACTAAAATGTATGAAAACGTGTTTTACAGTATTTTGGCTCCCAGGATCGCTATCAGGAAATGGAAACAAGTATTCCTACGTAAAATGACACGGCTAATCGAACTGTGCCGGCAGAATTCAAATCCGAGCCTCCGTTCCTCTGGAATTCACAAATATGTATGAAAACGTGTTTTACACAATTTTGGCTCCCAGGATCGCTATCGGGAAATGGGAACAAGCATTTCCTGCGTAAAATGACACGACTAATCGAATGCTGTCGGCAGAATTCAAATCCGAGCCTCCGTTCCTCTGGAATTCACAAATATGTATCAAAACGTGTTTTACAGTATTCTGGCTCCCAGGATCGCAATCGCGAAATGAAGACAAGTATTTCCTACGTAAAATGACACGAGTAATCGAACTATGCCAGCAGAATTCAAATCCGAGCCTCTGTTCCTCTGGAATTCACAAATATGTATGAAAACGTGTTTTACAGTATTCTGGCTCCCAGGATCGCTATCAGGAAATGGAAACAAGCATTTCCTACGTAAAATGACACGAGTAATCGAATGCTGGCGGCAGAATTCAAATCGGAGCATCCGTTCCTCTGGAATTCACTAAAATGTATGAAAACATGTTTTACAGTATTCTGGCTCCCAGTATCGCTATCAGGAAATGAGAACAAGCATTTCCTGCGTAAAATGACACGAGTAATCGAACTGTGTCGGCAGAATTCGAATACGAGCCTCTGTTCCTCTGGAGTTCACTAAAATGTATGAAAACGTGTTTTACAGTATCTTGGCTCCCAGGATCGCTATCAGGAAATGGAAGCAAGCATTTCCTACGTAAAATGACACGAGTAATCGAACTGTGCCGACAGAATTCAAATCCGAGCCTCCGTTCCTCTGGAATTCCCTAAAATGTATGAAAACATGTTTTACAGTATTCTGGCTCCCAGTATCGCTATCGGGAAATGAGAACAAGCATTTCCTGCGTAAAATGACACGAGTAATCGAACTGTGTCGGCAGAATTCGAATACGAGCCTCTGTTCCTCTGGAGTTCACTAAAATGTATGAAAACGTGTTTTACAGTATTTTGGCTCCCAGGATCGCTATCAGGAAATGGAAACAAGCATTTCCTACGTAAAATGACACGAGTAATCGAACTGTGCCGACAGAATTCAAATCCGAGCCTCCGTTCCTCTGGAATTCCCTAAAATGTATGAAAACATGTTTTACAGTATTCTGGCTCCCAGGATCGCAATCGCGAAATGAAGACAAGTATTTCCTACGTAAAATGACACGAGTAATCGAACTATGCCGGCAGAATTCAAATCCAAGCCTCTGTTCCTCTGGAATTCACAAATATGTATGAACACGTGTTTTACAGTATTCTGGCTCCCAGGATCGCAATCGGGAAATGAAGACAAGTATTTCCTACGTAAAATGACACGAGTAATCGAACTGTGTCGGCAGAATTCGAATACGAGCCTCTGTTCCTCTGGAATTCCCTAAAATGTATGAAAACATGTTTTACAGTATTCTGGCTCCCAGGATCGCTATCAGGAAATGGAAGCAACCATTTCCTACGTAAAATGACACGAGTAATCGAACTGTGCCGGCCGACTTCAAATCCGAGCCTCCGTTCCTCTGGAATTCACAAATATGTATGAAAACGTGTTTTACAGTATTCTGGCTCCCAGGATCGCTATCAGGAAATGGAAACAAGCATTTCCTACGTAAAATGACACGAGTAATCGAATGCTGGCGGCAGAATTCAAATCGGAGCATCCGTTCCTCTGGAATTCACTAAAATGTATGAAAACGTGTTTTACAGTATTCTGGCTCCCAGGATCGCAATCGGGAAATGAAGACAAGTATTTCCTACGTAAAATGACACGAGTAATCGAACTGTGCCGGCAGAATTCAAATACGAGCCTCTGTTCCTCTGGAATTCACTAAAATGTATGAAAACGTGTTTTACAGTATTTTGGCTCCCAGGATCGCTATCAGGAAATGGAAACAAGTATTCCTACGTAAAATGACACGGCTAATCGAACTGTGCCGGCAGAATTCAAATCCGAGCCTCCGTTCCTCTGGAATTCACAAATATGTATGAAAACGTGTTTTACACAATTTTGGCTCCCAGGATCGCTATCGGGAAATGGGAACAAGCATTTCCTGCGTAAAATGACACGACTAATCGAATGCTGTCGGCAGAATTCAAATCCGAGCCTCCGTTCCTCTGGAATTCACAAATATGTATCAAAACGTGTTTTACAGTATTCTGGCTCCCAGGATCGCAATCGCGAAATGAAGACAAGTATTTCCTACGTAAAATGACACGAGTAATCGAACTATGCCGGCAGAATTCAAATCCGAGCCTCTGTTCCTCTGGAATTCACAAATATGTATGAAAACGTGTTTTACAGTATTCTGGCTCCCAGGATCGCTATCAGGAAATGGAAACAAGCATTTCCTACGTAAAATGACACGAGTAATCGAATGCTGGCGGCAGAATTCAAATCGGAGCATCCGTTCCTCTGGAATTCACTAAAATGTATGAAAACATGTTTTACAGTATTCTGGCTCCCAGTATCGCTATCGGGAAATGAGAACAAGCATTTCCTGCGTAAAATGACACGAGTAATCGAACTGTGTCGGCAGAATTCGAATACGAGCCTCTTTTCCTCTGGAGTTCACTAAAATGTATGAAAACGTGTTTTACAGTATTTTGGCTCCCAGGATCGCTATCGGGAAATGAAGACAAGTATTTCCTACGTAAAATGACACGAGTAATCGAACTATGCCGGCAGAATTCAAATCCGAGCCTCTGTTCCTCTGGAATTCACAAATATGTATGAAAACGTGTTTTACAGTATTCTGGCTCCCAGGATCGCTATCAGGAAATGGAAACAAGCATTTCCTACGTAAAATGACACGAGTAATCGAATGCTGGCGGCAGAATTCAAATCGGAGCATCCGTTCCTCTGGAATTCACTAAAATGTATGAAAACATGTTTTACACAATTTTGGCTCCCAGGATCGCTATCGGGAAATGGGAACAAGCATTTCCTGCGTAAAATGACACGACTAATCGAATGCTGTCGGCAGAATTCAAATCCGAGCCTCCGTTCCTCTGGAATTCACAAATATGTATCAAAACGTGTTTTACAGTATTCTGGCTCCCAGGATCGCAATCGCGAAATGAAGACAAGTATTTCCTACGTAAAATGACACGAGTAATCGAACTATGCCGGCAGAATTCAAATCCGAGCCTCTGTTCCTCTGGAATTCACAAATATGTATGAAAACGTGTTTTACAGTATTCTGGCTCCCAGGATCGCTATCAGGAAATGGAAACAAGCATTTCCTACGTAAAATGACACGAGTAATCGAATGCTGGCGGCAGAATTCAAATCGGAGCATCCGTTCCTCTGGAATTCACTAAAATGTATGAAAACATGTTTTACAGTATTCTGGCTCCCAGTATCGCTATCGGGAAATGAGAACAAGCATTTCCTGCGTAAAATGACACGAGTAATCGAACTGTGTCGGCAGAATTCGAATACGAGCCTCTTTTCCTCTGGAGTTCACTAAAATGTATGAAAACGTGTTTTACAGTATTTTGGCTCCCAGGATCGCTATCGGGAAATGGAAATGTGACGTCTCAGTCACGCGCCCACGCTGGCAGGCGGACATAGTTCGCAGCGCCGCCGCTAGAGGTCTCGCTGACGCTCCCGAGTCTCTCACAAGTGCTCGCTACAGCACTTGTTCCAATATATACAAGCTCCAACCATCCTCTAGTATCCCCCAGCGTCTAGGGCAGGGGTCGGCCACGCAGCCCTACTGATGAGTCTGTGGTCGACTCCAAGACGAAACGCTCCCCTCCCCTTCATCTTTTCTGCCCCCTCACCGCATCGCTTCCTCCCCGGCAGCCTCCATTGCGCCCATGCAGTGGTACCTCGGTACGATACACTTGGGCGGCGAGGCAAGATCCCAATTCTAAGTTCGGCATCGCTCCCCTCCGCTACCGAGGGTTGACAATAAGCGAACCGGACGTAACAAATTGGTGGCAGCGGTGGGATATCGTCGGGGAGAAGCTCCTGCAAAACGGCCTCGGTGAACGCTAGATGGAGTTAGCGTTCGATGCCGAGGGCGGCATCTTCGTTAGGGGGGAAGGTGTGACGTCTCAGTCACGCGCCCACGCTGGCAGGCGGACATAGTTCGCAGCGCCGCCGCTAGAGGTCTCACTGACGCTCCCGAGTCTCTCACAAGTGCTCGTTACAGCACTTGTTCCAATATATACAAGCTCCAACCATCCTCTAGTATCCCCCAGCGTCTAGGGCAGGGGTCGGCCACGCAGCCCTACTGATGAGTCTGTGGTCGACTCCAAGACGAAACGCTCCCCTCCCCTTCATCTTTTCTGCCCCCTCACCGCATCGCTTCCTCCCCGGCAGCCTCCATTGCGCCCATGCAGTGGTACCTCGGTACGATACACTTGGGCGGCGAGGCAAGATCCCAATTCTAAGTTCGGCATCGCTCCCCTCCGCTACCGAGGGTTGACAATAAGCGAACCGGACGTAACAGAAACAAGCATTTCCTACGTAAAATGACACGAGTAATCGAGTGCTGGCGGCAGAATTCAAATCGGAGCATCCGTTCCTCTGGAATTCACTAAAATGTATGAAAACATGTTTTACAGTATTCTGGCTCCCAGTATCGCTATCGGGAAATGAGAACAAGCATTTCCTGCGTAAAATGACACGAGTAATCGAACTGTGTCGGCAGAATTCGAATACGAGCCTCTGTTCCTCTGGAGTTCACTAAAATGTATGAAAACGTGTTTTACAGTATCTTGGCTCCCAGGATCGCTATCAGGAAATGGAAGCAAGCATTTCCTACGTAAAATGACACGAGTAATCGAACTGTGCCGACAGAATTCAAATCCGAGCCTCCGTTCCTCTGGAATTCCCTAAAATGTATGAAAACATGTTTTACAGTATTCTGGCTCCCAGTATCGCTATCGGGAAATGAGAACAAGCATTTCCTGCGTAAAATGACACGAGTAATCGAACTGTGTCGGCAGAATTCGAATACGAGCCTCTGTTCCTCTGGAGTTCACTAAAATGTATGAAAACGTGTTTTACAGTATTTTGGCTCCCAGGATCGCTATCAGGAAATGGAAACAAGCATTTCCTACGTAAAATGACACGAGTAATCGAATGCTGGCGGCAGAATTCAAATCGGAGCATCCGTTCCTCTGGAATTCACTAAAATGTATGAAAACATGTTTTACAGTATTCTGGCTCCCAGGATCGCTATCAGGAAATGGAAGCAACCATTTCCTACGTAAAATGACACGAGTAATCGAACTGTGCCGGCCGAATTCAAATCCGAGCCTCCGTTCCTCTGGAATTCACAAATATGTATGAAAACGTGTTTTACAGTATTCTGGCTCCCAGGATCGCTATCAGGAAATGGAAACAAGCATTTCCTACGTAAAATGACACGAGTAATCGAATGCTGGCGGCAGAATTCAAATCGGAGCATCCGTTCCTCTGGAATTCACTAAAATGTATGAAAACGTGTTTTACAGTATTCTGGCTCCCAGGATCGCAATCGGGAAATGAAGACAAGTATTTCCTACGTAAAATGACACGAGTCATCGAACTGTGCCGGCAGAATTCAAATACGAGCCTCTGTTCCTCTGGAATTCACTAAAATGTATGAAAACGTGTTTTACAGTATTTTGGCTCCCAGGATCGCTATCAGGAAATGGAAACAAGTATTCCTACGTAAAATGACACGGCTAATCGAACTGTGCCGGCAGAATTCAAATCCGAGCCTCCGTTCCTCTGGAATTCACAAATATGTATGAAAACGTGTTTTACAGTATTTTGGCTCCCAGGATCGCTATCGGGAAATGGGAACAAGCATTTCCTGCGTAAAATGACACGACTAATCGAATGCTGTCGGCAGAATTCAAATCCGAGCCTCCGTTCCTCTGGAATTCACAAATATGTATCAAAACGTGTTTTACAGTATTCTGGCTCCCAGGATCGCAATCGCGAAATGAAGACAAGTATTTCCTACGTAAAATGACACGAGTAATCGAACTATGCCGGCAGAATTCAAATCCGAGCCTCTGTTCCTCTGGAATTCACAAATATGTATGAAAACGTGTTTTACAGTATTCTGGCTCCCAGGATCGCTATCAGGAAATGGAAACAAGCATTTCCTACGTAAAATGACACGAGTAATCGAATGCTGGCGGCAGAATTCAAATCGGAGCATCCGTTCCTCTGGAATTCACTAAAATGTATGAAAACATGTTTTACAGTATTCTGGCTCCCAGTATCGCTATCGGGAAATGAGAACAAGCATTTCCTGCGTAAAATGACACGAGTAATCGAACTGTGTCGGCAGAATTCGAATACGAGCCTCTGTTCCTCTGGAGTTCACTAAAATGTATGAAAACGTGTTTTACAGTATCTTGGCTCCCAGGATCGCTATCAGGAAATGGAAGCAAGCATTTCCTACGTAAAATGACACGAGTAATCGAACTGTGCCGACAGAATTCAAATCCGAGCCTCCGTTCCTCTGGAATTCCCTAAAATGTATGAAAACATGTTTTACAGTATTCTGGCTCCCAGTATCGCTATCGGGAAATGAGAACAAGCATTTCCTGCGTAAAATGACACGAGTAATCGAACTGTGTCGGCAGAATTCGAATACGAGCCTCTGTTCCTCTGGAGTTCCCTAAAATGTATGAAAACATGTTTTACAGTATTCTGGCTCCCAGGATCGCAATCGCGAAATGAAGACAAGTATTTCCTACGTAAAATGACACGAGTAATCGAACTATGCCGGCAGAATTCAAATCCGAGCCTCTGTTCCTCTGGAATTCACAAATATGTATGAAAACGTGTTTTACAGTATTCTGGCTCCCAGGATCGCAATCGGGAAATGAAGACAAGTATTTCCTACGTAAAATGACACGAGTAATCGAACTGTGTCGGCAGAATTCGAATACGAGCCTCTGTTCCTCTGGAGTTCACTAAAATGTATGAAAACGTGTTTTACAGTATCTTGGCTCCCAGGATCGCTATCAGGAAATGGAAGCAAGCATTTCCTACGTAAAATGACACGAGTAATCGAGTGCTGGCGGCAGAATTCAAATCCGAGCCTCCGTTCCTCTGGAATTCCCTAAAATGTATGAAAACATGTTTTACAGTATTCTGGCTCCCAGGATCGCTATCAGGAAATGGAAGCAACCATTTCCTACGTAAAATGACACGAGTAATCGAACTGTGCCGGCCGAATTCAAATCCGAGCCTCCGTTCCTCTGGAATTCACAAATATGTATGAAAACGTGTTTTACAGTATTCTGGCTCCCAGGATCGCTATCAGGAAATGGAAACAAGCATTTCCTACGTAAAATGACACGAGTAATCGAATGCTGGCGGCAGAATTCAAATCGGAGCATCCGTTCCTCTGGAATTCACTAAAATGTATGAAAACGTGTTTTACAGTATTCTGGCTCCCAGGATCGCAATCGGGAAATGAAGACAAGTATTTCCTACGTAAAATGACACGAGTCATCGAACTGTGCCGGCAGAATTCAAATACGAGCCTCTGTTCCTCTGGAATTCACTAAAATGTATGAAAACGTGTTTTACAGTATTTTGGCTCCCAGGATCGCTATCAGGAAATGGAAACAAGTATTCCTACGTAAAATGACACGGCTAATCGAACTGTGCGGGCAGAATTCAAATCCGAGCCTCCGTTCCTCTGGAATTCACAAATATGTATGAAAACGTGTTTTACACAATTTTGGCTCCCAGGATCGCTATCGGGAAATGGGAACAAGCATTTCCTGCGTAAAATGACACGACTAATCGAATGCTGTCGGCAGAATTCAAATCCGAGCCTCCGTTCCTCTGGAATTCACAAATATGTATCAAAACGTGTTTTACAGTATTCTGGCTCCCAGGATCGCAATCGCGAAATGAAGACAAGTATTTCCTACGTAAAATGACACGAGTAATCGAACTATGCCGGCAGAATTCAAATCCGAGCCTCTGTTCCTCTGGAATTCACAAATATGTATGAAAACGTGTTTTACAGTATTCTGGCTCCCAGGATCGCTATCAGGAAATGGAAACAAGCATTTCCTACGTAAAATGACACGAGTAATCGAATGCTGGCGGCAGAATTCAAATCGGAGCATCCGTTCCTCTGGAATTCACTAAAATGTATGAAAACATGTTTTACAGTATTCTGGCTCCCAGTATCGCTATTGGGAAATGAGAACAAGCATTTCCTGCGTAAAATGACACGAGTAATCGAACTGTGTCGGCAGAATTCGAATACGAGCCTCTGTTCCTCTGGAGTTCACTAAAATGTATGAAAACGTGTTTTACAGTATCTTGGCTCCCAGGATCGCTATCAGGAAATGGAAGCAAGCATTTCCTACGTAAAATGACACGAGTAATCGAACTGTGCCGACAGAATTCAAATCCGAGCCTCCGTTCCTCTGGAATTCCCTAAAATGTATGAAAACATGTTTTACAGTATTCTGGCTCCCAGTATCGCTATCGGGAAATGAGAACAAGCATTTCCTGCGTAAAATGACACGAGTAATCGAACTGTGTCGGCAGAATTCGAATACGAGCCTCTGTTCCTCTGGAGTTCCCTAAAATGTATGAAAACATGTTTTACAGTATTCTGGCTCCCAGGATCGCAATCGCGAAATGAAGACAAGTATTTCCTACGTAAAATGACACGAGTAATCGAACTATGCCGGCAGAATTCAAATCCGAGCCTCTGTTCCTCTGGAATTCACAAATATGTATGAAAACGTGTTTTACAGTATTCTGGCTCCCAGGATCGCAATCGGGAAATGAAGACAAGTATTTCCTACGTAAAATGACACGAGTAATCGAACTGTGTCGGCAGAATTCGAATACGAGCCTCTGTTCCTCTGGAGTTCACTAAAATGTATGAAAACGTGTTTTACAGTATCTTGGCTCCCAGGATCGCTATCAGGAAATGGAAGCAAGCATTTCCTACGTAAAATGACACGAGTAATCGAGTGCTGGCGGCAGAATTCAAATCCGAGCCTCCGTTCCTCTGGAATTCCCTAAAATGTATGAAAACATGTTTTACAGTATTCTGGCTCCCAGGATCGCTATCAGGAAATGGAAGCAACCATTTCCTACGTAAAATGACACGAGTAATCGAACTGTGCCGGCCGAATTCAAATCCGAGCCTCCGTTCCTCTGGAATTCACAAATATGTATGAAAACGTGTTTTACAGTATTCTGGCTCCCAGGATCGCTATCAGGAAATGGAAACAAGCATTTCCTACGTAAAATGACACGAGTAATCGAATGCTGGCGGCAGAATTCAAATCGGAGCATCCGTTCCTCTGGAATTCACTAAAATGTATGAAAACGTGTTTTACAGTATTCTGGCTCCCAGGATCGCAATCGGGAAATGAAGACAAGTATTTCCTACGTAAAATGACACGAGTAATCGAACTGTGCCGGCAGAATTCAAATACGAGCCTCTGTTCCTCTGGAATTCACTAAAATGTATGAAAACGTGTTTTACAGTATTTTGGCTCCCAGGATCGCTATCAGGAAATGGAAACAAGTATTCCTACGTAAAATGACACGGCTAATCGAACTGTGCCGGCAGAATTCAAATCCGAGCCTGTGTTCCTCTGGAATTCACAAATATGTATGAAAACGTGTTTTACACAATTTTGGCTCCCAGGATCGCTATCGGGAAATGGGAACAAGCATTTCCTGCGTAAAATGACACGACTAATCGAATGCTGTCGGCAGAAATCAAATCCGAGCCTCCGTTCCTCTGGAATTCACAAATATGTATCAAAACGTGTTTTACAGTATTCTGGCTCCCAGGATCGCAATCGCGAAATGAAGACAAGTATTTCCTACGTAAAATGACACGAGTAATCGAACTATGCCGGCAGAATTCAAATCCGAGCCTCTGTTCCTCTGGAATTCACTAAAATGTATGAAAACGTGTTTTACAGTATTTTGGCTGCCAGGATCGCTATCGGGAAATGGGAACAAGCATTTCCTGCGTAAAATGACACGACTAATCGAATGCTGTCGGCAGAATTCAAATCCGAGCCTCTGTTCTTCTGGAAATCACAAATATGCATGAAAACGTGTTTTACAGTATTTTGGCTCCCAGTATCGCTATCGGGAAATGAGAACAAGCATTTCCTGCGTAAAATGACACGAGTAATCGAACTGTGTCGGCAGAATTCGAATACGAGCCTCTGTTCCTCTGGAGTTCACTAAAATGTATGAAAACGTGTTTTACAGTATCTTGGCTCCCAGGATCGCTATCGGGAAATGAGAACAAGCATTTCCTGCGTAAAATGACACGAGTAATCGAACTGTGTCGGCAGAATTCGAATACGAGCCTCTGTTCCTCTGGAGTTCACTAAAATGTATGAAAACGTGTTTTACAGTATTTTGGCTCCCAGGATCGCTATCAGGAAATGGAAACAAGCATTTCCTACGTAAAATGACACGAGTAATCGAATGCTGGCGGCAGAATTCAAATCGGAGCATCCGTTCCTCTGGAATTCACTAAAATGTATGAAAACATGTTTTACAGTATTCTGGCTCCCAGGATCGCTATCAGGAAATGGAAGCAACCATTTCCTACGTAAAATGACACGAGTAATCGAACTGTGCTGGCAGAATTCAAATCCGAGCCTCCGTTCCTCTGGAATTCCCTAAAATGTATGAAAACATGTTTTACAGTATTCTGGCTCCCAGGATCGCTATCAGGAAATGGAAGTAAGCATTTCCTACGTAAAATGACACGAGTAATCGAACTGTGCCGACAGAATTCAAATCCGAGCCTCCGTTCCTCTGGAATTCCCTAAAATGTATGAAAACATGTTTTACAGTATTCTTCTGGCTCCCAGGATCGCTATCGGGAAATGGGAACAAGCATTTCCTGCGTAAAATGACACGAGTAATCGAACTGTGTCGGCAGAATTCGAATACGAGCCTCTGTTCCTCTGGAGTTCACTAAAATGTATGAAAACATGTTTTACAGTATTCTGGCTCCCAGGATCGCAATCGCGAAATGAAGACAAGTATTTCCTACGTAAAATGACACGAGTAATCGAACTATGCCGGCAGAATTCAAATACGAGCCTCTGTTCCTCTGGAATTCACTAAAATGTATGAAAACGTGTTTTACAGTATTCTGGCTCCCAGTATCGCTATCGGGAAATGAGAACAAGCATTTCCTGCGTAAAATGACACGAGTAATCGAACTGTGTCGGCAGAATTCGAATACGAGGCTCTGTTCCTCTGGAATTCCCTAAAATGTATGAAAACATGTTTTACAGTATTCTGGCTCCCAGGATCGCAATCGCGAAATGAAGACAAGTATTTCCTACGTAAAATGACACGAGTAATCGAACTATGCCGGCAGAATTCAAATACGAGCCTCTGTTCCTCTGGAATTCACTAAAATGTATGAAAACGTGTTTTACAGTATTTTGGCTCCCAGGATCGCTATCAGGAAATGGAAACAAGTATTCCTACGTAAAATGACACGGCTAATCGAACTGTGCCGGCAGAATTCAAATCCGAGCCTGTGTTCCTCTGGAATTCACAAATATGTATGAAAACGTGTTTTACACAATTTTGGCTCCCAGGATCGCTATCGGGAAATGGGAACAAGCATTTCCTGCGTAAAATGACACGACTAATCGAATGCTGTCGGCAGAAATCAAATCCGAGCCTCCGTTCCTCTGGAATTCACAAATATGTATCAAAACGTGTTTTACAGTATTCTGGCTCCCAGGATCGCAATCGCGAAATGAAGACAAGTATTTCCTACGTAAAATGACACGAGTAATCGAACTATGCCGGCAGAATTCAAATCCGAGCCTCTGTTCCTCTGGAATTCACTAAAATGTATGAAAACGTGTTTTACAGTATTTTGGCTGCCAGGATCGCTATCGGGAAATGGGAACAAGCATTTCCTGCGTAAAATGACACGACTAATCGAATGCTGTCGGCAGAATTCAAATCCGAGCCTCTGTTCTTCTGGAAATCACAAATATGCATGAAAACGTGTTTTACAGTATTTTGGCTCCCAGTATCGCTATCGGGAAATGAGAACAAGCATTTCCTGCGTAAAATGACACGAGTAATCGAACTGTGTCGGCAGAATTCGAATACGAGCCTCTGTTCCTCTGGAGTTCACTAAAATGTATGAAAACGTGTTTTACAGTATCTTGGCTCCCAGGATCGCTATCAGGAAATGGAAGCAAGCATTTCCTACGTAAAATGACACGAGTAATCGAACTGTGCCGACAGAATTCAAATCCGAGCCTCCGTTCCTCTGGAATTCCCTAAAATGTATGAAAACATGTTTTACAGTATTCTGGCTCCCAGTATCGCTATCGGGAAATGAGAACAAGCATTTCCTGCGTAAAATGACACGAGTAATCGAACTGTGTCGGCAGAATTCGAATACGAGCCTCTGTTCCTCTGGAATTCACTAAAATGTATGAAAACGTGTTTTACAGTATTCTGGCTCCCAGGATCGCTATCAGGAAATGGAAACAAGTATTCCTACGTAAAATGACACGGCTAATCGAACTGTGCCGGCAGAATTCAAATCCGAGCCTGTGTTCCTCTGGAATTCACAAATATGTATGAAAACGTGTTTTACACAATTTTGGCTCCCAGGATCGCTATCGGGAAATGGGAACAAGCATTTCCTGCGTAAAATGACACGACTAATCGAATGCTGTCGGCAGAAATCAAATCCGAGCCTCCGTTCCTCTGGAATTCACAAATATGTATCAAAACGTGTTTTACAGTATTCTGGCTCCCAGGATCGCAATCGCGAAATGAAGACAAGTATTTCCTACGTAAAATGACACGAGTAATCGAACTATGCCGGCAGAATTCAAATCCGAGCCTCTGTTCCTCTGGAATTCACTAAAATGTATGAAAACGTGTTTTACAGTATTTTGGCTGCCAGGATCGCTATCGGGAAATGGGAACAAGCATTTCCTGCGTAAAATGACACGACTAATCGAATGCTGTCGGCAGAATTCAAATCCGAGCCTCTGTTCTTCTGGAAATCACAAATATGCATGAAAACGTGTTTTACAGTATTTTGGCTCCCAGTATCGCTATCGGGAAATGAGAACAAGCATTTCCTGCGTAAAATGACACGAGTAATCGAACTGTGTCGGCAGAATTCGAATACGAGCCTCTGTTCCTCTGGAGTTCACTAAAATGTATGAAAACGTGTTTTACAGTATCTTGGCTCCCAGGATCGCTATCAGGAAATGGAAGCAAGCATTTCCTACGTAAAATGACACGAGTAATCGAACTGTGCCGACAGAATTCAAATCCGAGCCTCCGTTCCTCTGGAATTCCCTAAAATGTATGAAAACATGTTTTACAGTATTCTGGCTCCCAGTATCGCTATCGGGAAATGAGAACAAGCATTTCCTGCGTAAAATGACACGAGTAATCGAACTGTGTCGGCAGAATTCGAATACGAGCCTCTGTTCCTCTGGAGTTCACTAAAATGTATGAAAACGTGTTTTACAGTATTTTGGCTCCCAGGATCGCTATCAGGAAATGGAAACAAGCATTTCCTACGTAAAATGACACGAGTAATCGAATGCTGGCGGCAGAATTCAAATCGGAGCATCCGTTCCTCTGGAATTCACTAAAATGTATGAAAACATGTTTTACAGTATTCTGGCTCCCAGGATCGCTATCAGGAAATGGAAGCAACCATTTCCTACGTAAAATGACACGAGTAATCGAACTGTGCCGGCAGAATTCAAATCCGAGCCTCCGTTCCTCTGGAATTCACAAATATGTATGAAAACGTGTTTTACAGTATTCTGGCTCCCAGGATCGCTATCAGGAAATGGAAACAAGTATTCCTACGTAAAATGACACGGCTAATCGAACTGTGCCGGCAGAATTCAAATCCGAGCCTGTGTTCCTCTGGAATTCACAAATATGTATGAAAACGTGTTTTACACAATTTTGGCTCCCAGGATCGCTATCGGGAAATGGGAACAAGCATTTCCTGCGTAAAATGACACGACTAATCGAATGCTGTCGGCAGAAATCAAATCCGAGCCTCCGTTCCTCTGGAATTCACAAATATGTATCAAAACGTGTTTTACAGTATTCTGGCTCCCAGGATCGCAATCGCGAAATGAAGACAAGTATTTCCTACGTAAAATGACACGAGTAATCGAACTATGCCGGCAGAATTCAAATCCGAGCCTCTGTTCCTCTGGAATTCACTAAAATGTATGAAAACGTGTTTTACAGTATTTTGGCTGCCAGGATCGCTATCGGGAAATGGGAACAAGCATTTCCTGCGTAAAATGACACGACTAATCGAATGCTGTCGGCAGAATTCAAATCCGAGCCTCTGTTCTTCTGGAAATCACAAATATGCATGAAAACGTGTTTTACAGTATTTTGGCTCCCAGTATCGCTATCGGGAAATGAGAACAAGCATTTCCTGCGTAAAATGACACGAGTAATCGAACTGTGTCGGCAGAATTCGAATACGAGCCTCTGTTCCTCTGGAGTTCACTAAAATGTATGAAAACGTGTTTTACAGTATCTTGGCTCCCAGGATCGCTATCAGGAAATGGAAGCAAGCATTTCCTACGTAAAATGACACGAGTAATCGAACTGTGCCGACAGAATTCAAATCCGAGCCTCCGTTCCTCTGGAATTCCCTAAAATGTATGAAAACATGTTTTACAGTATTCTGGCTCCCAGTATCGCTATCGGGAAATGAGAACAAGCATTTCCTGCGTAAAATGACACGAGTAATCGAACTGTGTCGGCAGAATTCGAATACGAGCCTCTGTTCCTCTGGAGTTCACTAAAATGTATGAAAACGTGTTTTACAGTATTTTGGCTCCCAGGATCGCTATCAGGAAATGGAAACAAGCATTTCCTACGTAAAATGACACGAGTAATCGAACTGTGCCGACAGAATTCAAATCCGAGCCTCCGTTCCTCTGGAATTCCCTAAAATGTATGAAAACATGTTTTACAGTATTCTGGCTCCCAGTATCGCTATCGGGAAATGAAGACAAGTATTTCCTACGTAAAATGACACGAGTAATCGAACTATGCCGGCCGAATTCAAATCCGAGCCTCCGTTCCTCTGGAATTCACAAATATGTATGAAAACGTGTTTTACAGTATTCTGGCTCCCAGGATCGCTATCAGGAAATGGAAACAATCATTTCCTACGTAAAATGACACGAGTAATCGAATGCTGGCGGCAGAATTCAAATCGGAGCATCCGTTCCTCTGGAATTCACTAAAATGTATGAAAACGTGTTTTACAGTATTCTGGCTCCCAGGATCGCTATCAGGAAATGGAAGTAAGCATTTCCTACGTAAAATGACACGAGTAATCGAGTGCTGGCGACAGAATTCAAATCGGAGCATCCGTTCCTCTGGAATTCACTAAAATGTATGAAAACATGTTTTACAGTATTCTGGCTCCCAGTATCGCTATCGGGAAATGAGAACAAGCATTTCCTGCGTAAAATGACACGAGTAATCGAACTGTGTCGGCAGAATTCGAATACGAGGCTCTGTTCCTCTGGAGTTCACTAAAATGTATGAAAACGTGTTTTACAGTATTTTGGCTCCCAGGATCGCTATCAGGAAATGGAAACAAGCATTTCCTACGTAAAATGACACGAGTAATCGAACTGTGCCGACAGAATTCAAATCCGAGCCTCCGTTCCTCTGGAATTCCCTAAAATGTATGAAAACATGTTTTACAGTATTCTGGCTCCCAGGATCGCAATCGCGAAATGAAGACAAGTATTTCCTACGTAAAATGACACGAGTAATCGAACTATGCCGGCAGAATTCAAATCCGAGCCTCTGTTCCTCTGGAATTCACAAATATGTATGAAAACGTGTTTTACAGTATTCTGGCTCCCAGGATCGCAATCGGGAAATGAAGACAAGTATTTCCTACGTAAAATGACACGAGTAATCGAACTGTGCCGGCAGAATTCAAATACGAGCCTCTGTTCCTCTGGGATTCACTAAAATGTATGAAAACGTGTTTTACAGTATTTTGGCTGCCAGGATCGCTATCGGGAAATGGGAGCAAGCATTTCCTGCGTAAAATGACACGACTAATCGAATGCTGTCGGCAGAATTCAAATCCGAGCCTCTGTTCTTCTGGAAATCACAAATATGCATGAAAACGTGTTTTACAGTATTTTGGCTTCCAGTATCGCTATCGGGAAATGAGAACAAGCATTTCCTGCGTAAAATGACACGAGTAATCGAACTGTGTCGGCAGAATTCGAATACGAGCCTCTGTTCCTCTGGAGTTCACTAAAATGTATGAAAACGTGTTTTACAGTATCTTGGCTCCCAGGATCGCTATCAGGAAATGGAAGCAAGCATTTCCTACGTAAAATGACACGAGTAATCGAACTGTGCCGGCAGAATTCAAATACGAGCCTCTGTTCCTCTGGGATTCACTAAAATGTATGAAAACGTGTTTTACAGTATTTTGGCTGCCAGGATCGCTATCGGGAAATGGGAACAAGCATTTCCTGCGTAAAATGACACGACTAATCGAATGCTGTCGGCAGAATTCAAATCCGAGCCTCTGTTCTTCTGGAAATCACAAATATGCATGAAAACGTGTTTTACAGTATTTTGGCTCCCAGTATCGCTATCGGGAAATGAGAACAAGCATTTCCTGCGTAAAATGACACGAGTAATCGAACTGTGTCGGCAGAATTCGAATACGAGCCTCTGTTCCTCTGGAGTTCACTAAAATGTATGAAAACGTGTTTTACAGTATCTTGGCTCCCAGGATCGCTATCGGGAAATGGGAACAAGCATTTCCTGCGTAAAATGACACGAGTAATCGAACTGTGCCGGCAGAATTCGAATACGAGCCTCTGTTCCTCTGGAGTTCACTAAAATGTATGAAAACGTGTTTTACAGTATTTTGGCTCCCAGGATCGCTATCAGGAAATGGAAACAAGCATTTCCTACGTAAAATGACACGAGTAATCGAACTGTGCCGACAGAATTCAAATCCGAGCCTCCGTTCCTCTGGAATTCCCTAAAATGTATGAAAACATGTTTTACAGTATTCTGGCTCCCAGGATCGCAATCGCGAAATGAAGACAAGTATTTCCTACGTAAAATGACACGAGTAATCGAACTATGCCGGCCGAATTCAAATCCGAGCCTCCGTTCCTCTGGAATTCACAAATATGTATGAAAACGTGTTTTACAGTATTCTGGCTCCCAGGATCGCTATCAGGAAATGGAAACAATCATTTCCTACGTAAAATGACACGAGTAATCGAATGCTGGCGGCAGAATTCAAATCGGAGCATCCGTTCCTCTGGAATTCACTAAAATGTATGAAAACGTGTTTTACAGTATTCTGGCTCCCAGGATCGCTATCAGGAAATGGAAGTAAGCATTTCCTACGTAAAATGACACGAGTAATCGAGTGCTGGCGACAGAATTCAAATCGGAGCATCCGTTCCTCTGGAATTCACTAAAATGTATGAAAACATGTTTTACAGTATTCTGGCTCCCAGTATCGCTATCGGGAAATGAGAACAAGCATTTCCTGCGTAAAATGACACGAGTAATCGAACTGTGTCGGCAGAATTCGAATACGAGGCTCTGTTCCTCTGGAGTTCACTAAAATGTATGAAAACGTGTTTTACAGTATTTTGGCTCCCAGGATCGCTATCAGGAAATGGAAACAAGCATTTCCTACGTAAAATGACACGAGTAATCGAACTGTGCCGACAGAATTCAAATCCGAGCCTCCGTTCCTCTGGAATTCCCTAAAATGTATGAAAACATGTTTTACAGTATTCTGGCTCCCAGGATCGCAATCGCGAAATGAAGACAAGTATTTCCTACGTAAAATGACACGAGTAATCGAACTATGCCGGCAGAATTCAAATCCGAGCCTCTGTTCCTCTGGAATTCACAAATATGTATGAAAACGTGTTTTACAGTATTCTGGCTCCCAGGATCGCAATCGCGAAATGAAGACAAGTATTTCCTACGTAAAATGACACGAGTAATCGAACTATGCCGGCAGAATTCAAATCCGAGCCTCTGTTCCTCTGGAATTCACAAATATGTATGAAAACGTGTTTTACAGTATTCTGGCTCCCAGGATCGCAATCGGGAAATGAAGACAAGTATTTCCTACGTAAAATGACACGAGTAATCGAACTGTGCCGGCAGAATTCAAATACGAGCCTCTGTTCCTCTGGGATTCACTAAAATGTATGAAAACGTGTTTTACAGTATTTTGGCTGCCAGGATCGCTATCGGGAAATGGGAACAAGCATTTCCTGCGTAAAATGACACGACTAATCGAATGCTGTCGGCAGAATTCAAATCCGAGCCTCTGTTCTTCTGGAAATCACAAATATGTATGAAAACATGTTTTACAGTATTTTGGCTCCCAGGATCGCTATCAGGAAATGAAGACAAGTATTTCCTACGTAAAATGATACGGCTAATCGAACTGTGCCGGCAGAATTCAAATCCGAGCCTCCGTTCCTCTGGAATTCACAAATATGTATGAAAACGTGTTTTACAGTATTCTGGCTCCCAGGATCGCTATCAGGAAATGAAGACAAGTATTTCCTACGTAAAATGACACGGCTAATCGAACTGTGCTGGCAGAATTCACATCCGAGCCTCCGTTCCTCTGGAATTCCCTAAAATGTATGAAAACATGTTTTACAGTATTCTGGCTCCCAGGATCGCTATCAGGAAATGGAAGCAAGCATTTCATACGTAAAATGACACGAGTAATCGAACTATGCCGGCAGAATTCAAATCCGAGCCTCTGTTCCTCTGGAATTCACAAATATGTATGAAAACGTGTTTTACAGTATTCTGGCTCCCAGGATCGCTATCAGGAAATGGAAACAAGCATTTCCTACGTAAAATGACACGAGTAATCGAATGCTGGCGGCAGAATTCAAATCGGAGCATCCGTTCCTCTGGAATTCACTAAAATGTATGAAAACATGTTTTACAGTATTCTGGCTCCCAGTATCGCTATCGGGAAATGAAGACAAGTATTTCCTACGTAAAATGACACGAGTAATCGAACTATGCCGGCCGAATTCAAATCCGAGCCTCCGTTCCTCTGGAATTCACAAATATGTATGAAAACGTGTTTTACAGTATTCTGGCTCCCAGGATCGCTATCAGGAAATGGAAACAATCATTTCCTACGTAAAATGACACGAGTAATCGAATGCTGGCGGCAGAATTCAAATCGGAGCATCCGTTCCTCTGGAATTCACTAAAATGTATGAAAACGTGTTTTACAGTATTCTGGCTCCCAGGATCGCTATCAGGAAATGGAAGCAAGCATTTCCTACGTAAAATGACACGAGTAATCGAGTGCTGGCGACAGAATTCAAATCGGAGCATCCGTTCCTCTGGAATTCACTAAAATGTATGAAAACATGTTTTACAGTATTCTGGCTCCCAGTATCGCTATCGGGAAATGAGAACAAGCATTTCCTGCGTAAAATGACACGAGTAATCGAACTGTGCCGACAGAATTCAAATCCGAGCCTCCGTTCCTCTGGAATTCCCTAAAATGTATGAAAACATGTTTTACAGTATTCTGGCTCCCAGGATCGCAATCGCGAAATGAAGACAAGTATTTCCTACGTAAAATGACACGAGTAATCGAACTATGCCGGCAGAATTCAAATCCGAGCCTCTGTTCCTCTGGAATTCACAAATATGTATGAAAACGTGTTTTACAGTATTCTGGCTCCCAGGATCGCAATCGGGAAATGAAGACAAGTATTTCCTACGTAAAATGGCACGAGTAATCGAACTGTGCCGGCAGAATTCAAATACGAGCCTCTGTTCCTCTGGGATTCACTAAAATGTATGAAAACGTGTTTTACAGTATTTTGGCTGCCAGGATCGCTATCGAGAAATGGGAACAAGCATTTCCTGCGTAAAATGACACGACTAATCGAATGCTGTCGGCAGAATTCAAATCCGAGCCTCTGTTCTTCTGGAAATCACAAATATGCATGAAAACGTGTTTTACAGTATTTTGGCTCCCAGTATCGCTATCGGGAAATGAGAACAAGCATTTCCTGCGTAAAATGACACGAGTAATCGAACTGTGTCGGCAGAATTCGAATACGAGCCTCTGTTCCTCTGGAGTTCACTAAAATGTATGAAAACGTGTTTTACAGTATCTTGGCTCCCAGGATCGCTATCAGGAAATGGAAGCAAGCATTTCCTACGTAAAATGACACGAGTAATCGAACTGTGCCGGCAGAATTCAAATACGAGCCTCTGTTCCTCTGGGATTCACTAAAATGTATGAAAACGTGTTTTACAGTATTTTGGCTGCCAGGATCGCTATCGGGAAATGGGAACAAGCATTTCCTGCGTAAAATGACACGACTAATCGAATGCTGTCGGCAGAATTCAAATCCGAGCCTCTGTTCTTCTGGAAATCACAAATATGCATGAAAACGTGTTTTACAGTATTTTGGCTCCCAGTATCGCTATCGGGAAATGAGAACAAGCATTTCCTGCGTAAAATGACACGAGTAATCGAACTGTGTCGGCAGAATTCGAATACGAGCCTCTGTTCCTCTGGAGTTCACTAAAATGTATGAAAACGTGTTTTACAGTATCTTGGCTCCCAGGATCGCTATCGGGAAATGGGAACAAGCATTTCCTGCGTAAAATGACACGACTAATCGAATGCTGTCGGCAGAATTCAAATCCGAGCCTCTGTTCTTCTGGAAATCACAAATATGCATGAAAACGTGTTTTACAGTATTTTGGCTCCCAGTATCGCTATCGGGAAATGAGAACAAGCATTTCCTGCGTAAAATGACACGAGTAATCGAACTGTGCCGGCAGAATTCGAATACGAGCCTCTGTTCCTCTGGAGTTCACTAAAATGTATGAAAACGTGTTTTACAGTATCTTGGCTCCCAGGATCGCTATCAGGAAATGGAAGCAAGCATTTCCTACGTAAAATGACACGAGTAATCGAACTGTGCTGGCAGAATTCAAATCCGAGCCTCCGTTCCTCTGGAATTCACAAATATGTATGAAAACGTGTTTTACAGTATTCTGGCTCCCAGGATCGCTATCAGGAAATGGAAACAAGCATTTCCTACGTAAAATGACACGAGTAATCGAATGCTGGCGGCAGAATTCAAATCGGAGCATCCGTTCCTCTGGAATTCACTAAAATGTATG
Source organism: Ectemnius continuus (assembly GCA_910591665.1). Taxonomy (NCBI): domain Eukaryota; kingdom Metazoa; phylum Arthropoda; class Insecta; order Hymenoptera; family Crabronidae; genus Ectemnius; species Ectemnius continuus. The sequence goes on along the minus strand of CAJUYD010000014.1, from coordinate 319,486 downwards.
AAAACATGTTTTACAGTATTCTGGCTCCCAGGATCGCTATCAGGAAATGGAAGCAAGCATTTCCTACGTAAAATGACACGAGTAATCGAACTGTGCTGGCAGAATTCACATCCGAGCCTCCGTTCCTCTGGAATTCCCTAAAATGTATGAAAACATGTTTTACAGTATTCTGGCTCCCAGGATCGCTATCAGGAAATGGAAGCAAGCATTTCATACGTAAAATGACACGAGTAATCGAATGCTGGCGGCAGAATTCAAATCGGAGCATCCGTTCCTCTGGAATTCACTAAAATGTATGAAAACGTGTTTTACAGTATCTTGGCTCCCAGGATCGCTTTCAGGAAATGGAAGCAAGCATTTCCTACGTAAAATGACACGAGTAATCGAACTGTCCCGGCAGAATTCAAATACGAGCCTCTGTTCCTCTGGAATTCACTAAAATGTATGAAAACATGTTTTACAGTATTCTGGCTCCCAGGATCGCTATCAGGAAATGGAAGCAAGCATTTCCTACGTAAAATGACACGGCTAATTGAACTGTGCCGGCAGAATTCAAATCCGAGCCTCCGTTCCTCTGGAATTCACTCAAATGTATGAAAACGTGTTTTACAGTATTTTGGCTCCCAGGATCGCAATCGCGAAATGAAGACAAGTATTTTCTACGTAAAATGACACGAGTAATCGAACTATGCCGGCAGAATTCAAATCCGAGCCTCTGTTCCTCTGGAATTCACTATAATGTATGAAAACGTGTTTTACAGTATTTTGGCTGCCAGGATCGCTATCGGGAAATGGGAACAAGCATTTCCTGCGTAAAATGACACGACTAATCGAATGCTGTCGGCAGAATTCAAATCCGAGCCTCTGTTCTTCTGGAAATCACAAATATGCATGAAAACGTGTTTTACAGTATTTTGGCTCCCAGTATCGCTATCGGGAAATGAGAACAAGCATTTCCTGAGTAAAATGACACGACTAATCGAACTGTGTCGGCAGAATTCGAATACGAGCCTCTGTTCCTCTGGAGTTCACTAAAATGTATGAAAACGTGTTTTACAGTATCTTGGCTCCCAGGATCGCTATCAGGAAATGGAAGCAAGCATTTCCTACGTAAAATGACACGAGTAATCGAACTGTGCTGGCAGAATTCAAATCCGAGCCTCCGTTCCTCTGGAATTCCCTAAAATGTATGAAAACATGTTTTACAGTATTTTGGCTCCCAGGATCGCTATCAGGAAATGGAAACAAGTATTTCCTACGTAAAATGACACGGCTAATCGAACTGTGCCGGCAGAATTCAAATCCGAGCCTCCGTTCCTCTGGAATTCACAAATATGTATGAAAACGTGTTTTACACAATTTTGGCTCCCAGGATCGCTATCGGGAAATGGGAACAAGCATTTCCTGCGTAAAATGACACGACTAATCGAATGCTGTCGGCAGAATTCAAATCCGAGCCTCTGTTCTTCTGGAAATCACAAATATGGATGAAAACGTGTTTTACAGTATTTTGGCTCCCAGTATCGCTATCGGGAAATGAGAACAAGCATTTCCTGCGTAAAATGACACGAGTAATCGAACTGTGCCGGCAGAATTCGAATACGAGCCTCTGTTCCTCTGGAGTTCACTAAAATGTATGAAAACGTGTTTTACAGTATTTTGGCTCCCAGGATCGCTATCAGGAAATGGAAACAAGCATTTCCTACGTAAAATGACACGAGTAATCGAACTGTGCCGACAGAATTCAAATCCGAGCCTCCGTTCCTCTGGAATTCCCTAAAATGTATGAAAACATGTTTTACAGTATTCTGGCTCCCAGGATCGCAATCGCGAAATGAAGACAAGTATTTCCTACGTAAAATGACACGAGTAATCGAACTATGCCGGCAGAATTCAAATCCGAGCCTCTGTTCCTCTGGAATTCACAAATATGTATGAAAACGTGTTTTACAGTATTCTGGCTCCCAGGATCGCTATCAGGAAATGGAAACAAGCATTTCCTACGTAAAATGACACGAGTAATCGAATGCTGGCGGCAGAATTCAAATCGGAGCATCCGTTCCTCTGGAATTCACTAAAATGTATGAAAACATGTTTTACAGTATTCTGGCTCCCAGGATCGCTATCGGGAAATGAGAACAAGCATTTCCTGCGTAAAATGACACGAGTAATCGAACTGTGCCGGCCGAATTCAAATCCGAGCCTCCGTTCCTCTGGAATTCACAAATATGTATGAAAACGTGTTTTACAGTATTCTGGCTCCCAGGATCGCTATCAGGAAATGGAAACAATCATTTCCTACGTAAAATGACACGAGTAATCGAATGCTGGCGGCAGAATTCAAATCGGAGCATCCGTTCCTCTGGAATTCACTAAAATGTATGAAAACATGTTTTACAGTATTCTGGCTCCCAGGATCGCTATCAGGAAATGGAAGCAACCATTTCCTACGTAAAATGACACGAGTAATCGAACTGTGCTGGCAGAATTCAAATCCGAGCCTCCGTTCCTCTGGAATTCCCTAAAATGTATGAAAACATGTTTTACAGTATTCTGGCTCCCAGGATCGCTATCAGGAAATGGAAGTAAGCATTTCCTACGTAAAATGACACGAGTAATCGAGTGCTGGCGACAGAATTCAAATCGGAGCATCCGTTCCTCTGGAATTCACTAAAATGTATGAAAACATGTTTTACAGTATTCTGGCTCCCAGTATCGCTATCGGGAAATGAGAACAAGCATTTCCTGCGTAAAATGACACGAGTAATCGAACTGTGTCGGCAGAATTCGAATACGAGGCTCTGTTCCTCTGGAGTTCACTAAAATGTATGAAAACGTGTTTTACAGTATTTTGGCTCCCAGGATCGCTATCAGGAAATGGAAACAAGCATTTCCTACGTAAAATGACACGAGTAATCGAACTGTGCCGACAGAATTCAAATCCGAGCCTCCGTTCCTCTGGAATTCCCTAAAATGTATGAAAACATGTTTTACAGTATTCTGGCTCCCAGGATCGCAATCGCGAAATGAAGACAAGTATTTCCTACGTAAAATGACACGAGTAATCGAACTATGCCGGCAGAATTCAAATCCGAGCCTCTGTTCTTCTGGAAATCACAAATATGCATGAAAACGTGTTTTACAGTATTTTGGCTCCCAGTATCGCTATCGGGAAATGAGAACAAGCATTTCCTGCGTAAAATGACACGAGTAATCGAACTGTGTCGGCAGAATTCGAATACGAGCCTCTGTTCCTCTGGAGTTCACTAAAATGTATGAAAACGTGTTTTACAGTATCTTGGCTCCCAGGATCGCTATCAGGAAATGGAAGCAAGCATTTCCTACGTAAAATGACACGAGTAATCGAATGCTGGCGGCAGAATTCAAATCCGAGCCTCTGTTCCTCTGGAATTCACTATAATGTATGAAAACGTGTTTTACAGTATTTTGGCTGCCAGGATCGCTATCGGGAAATGGGAACAAGCATTTCCTGCGTAAAATGACACGACTAATCGAATGCTGTCGGCAGAATTCAAATCCGAGCCTCTGTTCTTCTGGAAATCACAAATATGCATGAAAACGTGTTTTACAGTATTTTGGCTCCCAGTATCGCTATCGGGAAATGAGAACAAGCATTTCCTGCGTAAAATGACACGAGTAATCGAACTGTGTCGGCAGAATTCGAATACGAGCCTCTGTTCCTCTGGAGTTCACTAAAATGTATGAAAACGTGTTTTACAGTATCTTGGCTCCCAGGATCGCTATCGGGAAATGGGAACAAGCATTTCCTGCGTAAAATGACACGACTAATCGAATGCTGTCGGCAGAATTCAAATCCGAGCCTCTGTTCTTCTGGAAATCACAAATATGTATGAAAACATGTTTTACAGTATTTTGGCTCCCAGGATCGCTATCAGGAAATGAAGACAAGTATTTCCTACGTAAAATGACACGGCTAATCGAACTGTGCCGGCAGAATTCAAATCCGAGCCTCCGTTCCTCTGGAATTCACAAATATGTATGAAAACGTGTTTTACAGTATTCTGGCTCCCAGGATCGCTATCAGGAAATGAAGACAAGTATTTCCTACGTAAAATGACACGGCTAATCGAACTGTGCTGGCAGAATTCACATCCGAGCCTCCGTTCCTCTGGAATTCCCTAAAATGTATGAAAACATGTTTTACAGTATTCTGGCTCCCAGGATCGCTATCAGGAAATGGAAGCAAGCATTTCATACGTAAAATGACACGAGTAATCGAACTATGCCGGCAGAATTCAAATCCGAGCCTCTGTTCCTCTGGAATTCACAAATATGTATGAAAACGTGTTTTACAGTATTCTGGCTCCCAGGATCGCTATCAGGAAATGGAAACAAGCATTTCCTACGTAAAATGACACGAGTAATCGAATGCTGGCGGCAGAATTCAAATCGGAGCATCCGTTCCTCTGGAATTCACTAAAATGTATGAAAACATGTTTTACAGTATTCTGGCTCCCAGTATCGCTATCGGGAAATGAAGACAAGTATTTCCTACGTAAAATGACACGAGTAATCGAACTATGCCGGCCGAATTCAAATCCGAGCCTCCGTTCCTCTGGAATTCACAAATATGTATGAAAACGTGTTTTACAGTATTCTGGCTCCCAGGATCGCTATCAGGAAATGGAAACAATCATTTCCTACGTAAAATGACACGAGTAATCGAATGCTGGCGGCAGAATTCAAATCGGAGCATCCGTTCCTCTGGAATTCACTAAAATGTATGAAAACGTGTTTTACAGTATTCTGGCTCCCAGGATCGCTATCAGGAAATGGAAGTAAGCATTTCCTACGTAAAATGACACGAGTAATCGAGTGCTGGCGACAGAATTCAAATCGGAGCATCCGTTCCTCTGGAATTCACTAAAATGTATGAAAACATGTTTTACAGTATTCTGGCTCCCAGTATCGCTATCGGGAAATGAGAACAAGCATTTCCTGCGTAAAATGACACGAGTAATCGAACTGTGTCGGCAGAATTCGAATACGAGGCTCTGTTCCTCTGGAGTTCACTAAAATGTATGAAAACGTGTTTTACAGTATTTTGGCTCCCAGGATCGCTATCAGGAAATGGAAACAAGCATTTCCTACGTAAAATGACACGAGTAATCGAACTGTGCCGACAGAATTCAAATCCGAGCCTCCGTTCCTCTGGAATTCCCTAAAATGTATGAAAACATGTTTTACAGTATTCTGGCTCCCAGGATCGCAATCGCGAAATGAAGACAAGTATTTCCTACGTAAAATGACACGAGTAATCGAACTGTGTCGGCAGAATTCGAATACGAGCCTCTGTTCCTCTGGAGTTCACTAAAATGTATGAAAACGTGTTTTACAGTATCTTGGCTCCCAGGATCGCTATCAGGAAATGGAAGCAAGCATTTCCTACGTAAAATGACACGAGTAATCGAACTGTGCCGGCAGAATTCAAATACGAGCCTCTGTTCCTCTGGGATTCACTAAAATGTATGAAAACGTGTTTTACAGTATTTTGGCTGCCAGGATCGCTATCGGGAAATGGGAACAAGCATTTCCTGCGTAAAATGACACGACTAATCGAATGCTGTCGGCAGAATTCAAATCCGAGCCTCTGTTCTTCTGGAAATCACAAATATGCATGAAAACGTGTTTTACAGTATTTTGGCTCCCAGTATCGCTATCGGGAAATGAGAACAAGCATTTCCTGCGTAAAATGACACGAGTAATCGAACTGTGTCGGCAGAATTCGAATACGAGCCTCTGTTCCTCTGGAGTTCACTAAAATGTATGAAAACGTGTTTTACAGTATCTTGGCTCCCAGGATCGCTATCGGGAAATGGGAACAAGCATTTCCTGCGTAAAATGACACGACTAATCGAATGCTGTCGGCAGAATTCAAATCCGAGCCTCTGTTCTTCTGGAAATCACAAATATGGATGAAAACGTGTTTTACAGTATTTTGGCTCCCAGTATCGCTATCGGGAAATGAGAACAAGCATTTCCTGCGTAAAATGACACGAGTAATCGAACTGTGTCGGCAGAATTCGAATACGAGCCTCTGTTCCTCTGGAGTTCACTAAAATGTATGAAAACGTGTTTTACAGTATCTTGGCTCCCAGGATCGCTATCAGGAAATGGAAGCAAGCATTTCCTACGTAAAATGACACGAGTAATCGAACTGTGCCGGCAGAATTCAAATACGAGCCTCTGTTCCTCTGGGATTCACTAAAATGTATGAAAACGTGTTTTACAGTATTTTGGCTGCCAGGATCGCTATCGGGAAATGGGAACAAGCATTTCCTGCGTAAAATGACACGACTAATCGAATGCTGTCGGCAGAATTCAAATCCGAGCCTCTGTTCTTCTGGAAATCACAAATATGCATGAAAACGTGTTTTACAGTATTTTGGCTCCCAGTATCGCTATCGGGAAATGAGAACAAGCATTTCCTGCGTAAAATGACACGAGTAATCGAACTGTGTCGGCAGAATTCGAATACGAGCCTCTGTTCCTCTGGAGTTCACTAAAATGTATGAAAACGTGTTTTACAGTATCTTGGCTCCCAGGATCGCTATCAGGAAATGGAAGCAAGCATTTCCTACGTAAAATGACACGAGTAATCGAACTGTGCCGGCAGAATTCAAATACGAGCCTCAGTTCCTCTGGGATTCACTAAAATGTATGAAAACGTGTTTTACAGTATCTTGGCTCCCAGGATCGCTATCAGGAAATGGAAGCAAGCATTTCCTACGTAAAATGACACGAGTAATCGAATGCTGGCGGCAGAATTCAAATCGGAGCATCCGTTCCTCTGGAATTCACTAAAATGTATGAAAACGTGTTTTACAGTATTCTGGCTCCCAGGATCGCAATCGGGAAATGAAGACAAGTATTTCCTACGTAAAATGACACGAGTAATCGAACTGTGCCGGCAGAATTCAAATCCGAGCCTCTGTTCTTCTGGAAATCACAAATATGCATGAAAACGTGTTTTACAGTATTTTGGCTCCCAGTATCGCTATCAGGAAATGGAAACAAGTATTTCCTACGTAAAATGACACGAGTAATCGAACTGTGCCGGCAGAATTCAAATACGAGCCTCTGTTCCTCTGGGATTCACTAAAATGTATGAAAACGTGTTTTACAGTATTTTGGCTGCCAGGATCGCTATCGGGAAATGGGAACAAGCATTTCCTGCGTAAAATGCCACGACTAATCGAATGCTGTCGGCAGAATTCAAATCCGAGCCTCTGTTCTTCTGGAAATCACAAATATGCATGAAAACGTGTTTTACAGTGTTACGTCCGGTTCGCTTATTGTCGACCCTCGGTAGTGGAGGGGAGCGATGCCGAACTTAGAATTGGGATCTTGCCTCGCCGCCCAAGTGTATCGTACCGAGGTACCACTGCATGGACGCAATGGAGGCTGCCGGGGAGGAAGCGATGCGGTGAGGGGGCAGAAAAGATGAAGGGAGGGGAGCGTTTCGTCTTGGAGTCGACCACAGACTCATCAGTAGGGCTGCGTGGCCGACCCCTGCCCTAGACGCTGGGGGATACTAGAGGATGGTTGGAGCTTGTATATATTGGAACGAGTGCTGTAGTGAGCACTTGTGAGAGACGCGGGAGCGTCAGTGAGACCTCTAGCGGCGGCGCTGCGAACTATGTCCGCCTGCCAGCGTGGGCGCGTGACTGAGACGTCACACCTTCCCCCCTAACGAAGATGCCGCCCTCGGCATCGAACGCTAACTCCATCTAGCGTTCACCGAGGCCGTTTGCAGGAGCTTCTCCCCGACGATATCCCACCGCTGCCACCAATTTGTTACGTCCGGTTCGCTTATTGTCGACCCTCGGTAGTGGAGGGGAGCGATGCCGAACTTAGAATTGGGATCTTGCCTCGCCGCCCAAGTGTATCGTACCGAGGTACCACTGCATGGACGCAATGGAGGCTGCCGGGGAGGAAGCGATGCGGTGAGGGGGCAGAAAAGATGAAGGGAGGGGAGCGTTTCGTCTTGGAGTCGACCACAGACTCATCAGTAGGGCTGCGTGGCCGACCCCTGCCCTAGACGCTGGGGGATACTAGAGGATGGTTGGAGCTTGTATATATTGGAACGAGTGCTGTAGTGAGCACTTGTGAGAGACGCGGGAGCGTCAGTGAGACCTCTAGCGGCGGCGCTGCGAACTATGTCCGCCTGCCAGCGTGGGCGCGTGACTGAGACGTCACAACAGTATTTTGGCTCCCAGGATCGCTATCAGGAAATGGAAACAAGCATTTCCTACGTAAAATGACACGAGTAATCGAACTGTGCCGACAGAATTCAAATCCGAGCCTCCGTTCCTCTGGAATTCCCTAAAATGTATGAAAACGTGTTTTACAGTATTTTGGCTGCCAGTATCGCTATCGGGAAATGAGAACAAGCATTTCCTGCGTAAAATGACACGAGTAATCGAACTGTGTCGGCAGAATTCGAATACGAGCCTCTGTTCCTCTGGAGTTCACTAAAATGTATGAAAACGTGTTTTACAGTATCTTGGCTCCCAGTATCGCTATCGGGAAATGAGAACAAGCATTTCCTGCGTAAAATGACACGAGTAATCGAACTGTGTCGGCAGAATTCGAATACGAGCCTCTGTTCCTCTGGAGTTCACTAAAATGTATGAAAACGTGTTTTACAGTATCTTGGCTCCCAGGATCGCTATCAGGAAATGGAAGCAAGCATTTCCTACGTAAAATGACACGAGTAATCGAATGCTGGCGGCAGAATTCAAATCCGAGCCTCTGTTCCTCTGGAATTCACTATAATGTATGAAAACGTGTTTTACAGTATTTTGGCTGCCAGGATCGCTATCGGGAAATGGGAACAAGCATTTCCTGCGTAAAATGACACGACTAATCGAATGCTGTCGGCAGAATTCAAATCCGAGCCTCTGTTCTTCTGGAAATCACAAATATGCATGAAAACGTGTTTTACAGTATTTTGGCTCCCAGTATCGCTATCGGGAAATGAGAACAAGCATTTCCTGCGTAAAATGACACGAGTAATCGAACTGTGTCGGCAGAATTCGAATACGAGCCTCTGTTCCTCTGGAGTTCACTAAAATGTATGAAAACGTGTTTTACAGTATCTTGGCTCCCAGGATCGCTATCGGGAAATGGGAACAAGCATTTCCTGCGTAAAATGACACGACTAATCGAATGCTGTCGGCAGAATTCAAATCCGAGCCTCTGTTCTTCTGGAAATCACAAATATGTATGAAAACATGTTTTACAGTATTTTGGCTCCCAGGATCGCTATCAGGAAATGAAGACAAGTATTTCCTACGTAAAATGACACGGCTAATCGAACTGTGCCGGCAGAATTCAAATCCGAGCCTCCGTTCCTCTGGAATTCACAAATATGTATGAAAACGTGTTTTACAGTATTCTGGCTCCCAGGATCGCTATCAGGAAATGAAGACAAGTATTTCCTACGTAAAATGACACGGCTAATCGAACTGTGCTGGCAGAATTCACATCCGAGCCTCCGTTCCTCTGGAATTCCCTAAAATGTATGAAAACATGTTTTACAGTATTCTGGCTCCCAGGATCGCTATCAGGAAATGGAAGCAAGCATTTCATACGTAAAATGACACGAGTAATCGAACTATGCCGGCAGAATTCAAATCCGAGCCTCTGTTCCTCTGGAATTCACAAATATGTATGAAAACGTGTTTTACAGTATTCTGGCTCCCAGGATCGCTATCAGGAAATGGAAACAAGCATTTCCTACGTAAAATGACACGAGTAATCGAATGCTGGCGGCAGAATTCAAATCGGAGCATCCGTTCCTCTGGAATTCACTAAAATGTATGAAAACATGTTTTACAGTATTCTGGCTCCCAGTATCGCTATCGGGAAATGAAGACAAGTATTTCCTACGTAAAATGACACGAGTAATCGAACTATGCCGGCCGAATTCAAATCCGAGCCTCCGTTCCTCTGGAATTCACAAATATGTATGAAAACGTGTTTTACAGTATTCTGGCTCCCAGGATCGCTATCAGGAAATGGAAACAATCATTTCCTACGTAAAATGACACGAGTAATCGAATACTGGCGGCAGAATTCAAATCGGAGCATCCGTTCCTCTGGAATTCACTAAAATGTATGAAAACGTGTTTTACAGTATTCTGGCTCCCAGGATCGCTATCAGGAAATGGAAGTAAGCATTTCCTACGTAAAATGACACGAGTAATCGAGTGCTGGCGACAGAATTCAAATCGGAGCATCCGTTCCTCTGGAATTCACTAAAATGTATGAAAACATGTTTTACAGTATTCTGGCTCCCAGTATCGCTATCGGGAAATGAGAACAAGCATTTCCTGCGTAAAATGACACGAGTAATCGAACTGTGCCGACAGAATTCAAATCCGAGCCTCCGTTCCTCTGGAATTCCCTAAAATGTATGAAAACATGTTTTACAGTATTCTGGCTCCCAGGATCGCAATCGCGAAATGAAGACAAGTATTTCCTACGTAAAATGACACGAGTAATCGAACTATGCCGGCAGAATTCAAATCCGAGCCTCTGTTCCTCTGGAATTCACAAATATGTATGAAAACGTGTTTTACAGTATTCTGGCTCCCAGGATCGCAATCGGGAAATGAAGACAAGTATTTCCTACGTAAAATGGCACGAGTAATCGAACTGTGCCGGCAGAATTCAAATACGAGCCTCTGTTCCTCTGGGATTCACTAAAATGTATGAAAACGTGTTTTACAGTATTTTGGCTGCCAGGATCGCTATCGAGAAATGGGAACAAGCATTTCCTGCGTAAAATGACACGACTAATCGAATGCTGTCGGCAGAATTCAAATCCGAGCCTCTGTTCTTCTGGAAATCACAAATATGCATGAAAACGTGTTTTACAGTATTTTGGCTCCCAGTATCGCTATCGGGAAATGAGAACAAGCATTTCCTGCGTAAAATGACACGAGTAATCGAACTGTGTCGGCAGAATTCGAATACGAGCCTCTGTTCCTCTGGAGTTCACTAAAATGTATGAAAACGTGTTTTACAGTATCTTGGCTCCCAGGATCGCTATCAGGAAATGGAAGCAAGCATTTCCTACGTAAAATGACACGAGTAATCGAACTGTGCCGGCAGAATTCAAATACGAGCCTCTGTTCCTCTGGGATTCACTAAAATGTATGAAAACGTGTTTTACAGTATTTTGGCTGCCAGGATCGCTATCGGGAAATGGGAACAAGCATTTCCTGCGTAAAATGACACGACTAATCGAATGCTGTCGGCAGAATTCAAATCCGAGCCTCTGTTCTTCTGGAAATCACAAATATGCATGAAAACGTGTTTTACAGTATTTTGGCTCCCAGTATCGCTATCGGGAAATGAGAACAAGCATTTCCTGCGTAAAATGACACGAGTAATCGAACTGTGTCGGCAGAATTCGAATACGAGCCTCTGTTCCTCTGGAGTTCACTAAAATGTATGAAAACGTGTTTTACAGTATCTTGGCTCCCAGGATCGCTATCGGGAAATGGGAACAAGCATTTCCTGCGTAAAATGACACGACTAATCGAATGCTGTCGGCAGAATTCAAATCCGAGCCTCTGTTCTTCTGGAAATCACAAATATGGATGAAAACGTGTTTTACAGTATTTTGGCTCCCAGTATCGCTATCGGGAAATGAGAACAAGCATTTCCTGCGTAAAATGACACGAGTAATCGAACTGTGCCGGCAGAATTCGAATACGAGCCTCTGTTCCTCTGGAGTTCACTAAAATGTATGAAAACGTGTTTTACAGTATCTTGGCTCCCAGGATCGCTATCAGGAAATGGAAGCAAGCATTTCCTACGTAAAATGACACGAGTAATCGAACTGTGCTGGCAGAATTCAAATCCGAGCCTCCGTTCCTCTGGAATTCACAAATATGTATGAAAACGTGTTTTACAGTATTCTGGCTCCCAGGATCGCTATCAGGAAATGGAAACAAGCATTTCCTACGTAAAATGACACGAGTAATCGAATGCTGGCGGCAGAATTCAAATCGGAGCATCCGTTCCTCTGGAATTCACTAAAATGTATGAAAACATGTTTTACAGTATTCTGGCTCCCAGGATCGCTATCAGGAAATGGAAGCAAGCATTTCCTACGTAAAATGACACGAGTAATCGAACTGTGCTGGCAGAATTCACATCCGAGCCTCCGTTCCTCTGGAATTCCCTAAAATGTATGAAAACATGTTTTACAGTATTCTGGCTCCCAGGATCGCTATCAGGAAATGGAAGCAAGCATTTCATACGTAAAATGACACGAGTAATCGAACTGTGTCGGCAGAATTCGAATACGAGCCTCTGTTCCTCTGGAGTTCACTAAAATGTATGAAAACGTGTTTTACAGTATCTTGGCTCCCAGGATCGCTATCAGGAAATGGAAGCAAGCATTTCCTACGTAAAATGACACGAGTAATCGAACTGTGCCGGCAGAATTCAAATACGAGCCTCTGTTCCTCTGGGATTCACTAAAATGTATGAAAACGTGTTTTACAGTATTTTGGCTGCCAGGATCGCTATCGGGAAATGGGAACAAGCATTTCCTGCGTAAAATGACACGACTAATCGAATGCTGTCGGCAGAATTCAAATCCGAGCCTCTGTTCTTCTGGAAATCACAAATATGCATGAAAACGTGTTTTACAGTATTTTGGCTCCCAGTATCGCTATCGGGAAATGAGAACAAGCATTTCCTGCGTAAAATGACACGAGTAATCGAACTGTGTCGGCAGAATTCGAATACGAGCCTCTGTTCCTCTGGAGTTCACTAAAATGTATGAAAACGTGTTTTACAGTATCTTGGCTCCCAGGATCGCTATCGGGAAATGGGAACAAGCATTTCCTGCGTAAAATGACACGACTAATCGAATGCTGTCGGCAGAATTCAAATCCGAGCCTCTGTTCTTCTGGAAATCACAAATATGGATGAAAACGTGTTTTACAGTATTTTGGCTCCCAGTATCGCTATCGGGAAATGAGAACAAGCATTTCCTGCGTAAAATGACACGAGTAATCGAACTGTGCCGGCAGAATTCGAATACGAGCCTCTGTTCCTCTGGAGTTCACTAAAATGTATGAAAACGTGTTTTACAGTATCTTGGCTCCCAGGATCGCTATCAGGAAATGGAAGCAAGCATTTCCTACGTAAAATGACACGAGTAATCGAACTGTGCTGGCAGAATTCAAATCCGAGCCTCCGTTCCTCTGGAATTCACAAATATGTATGAAAACGTGTTTTACAGTATTCTGGCTCCCAGGATCGCTATCAGGAAATGGAAACAAGCATTTCCTACGTAAAATGACACGAGTAATCGAATGCTGGCGGCAGAATTCAAATCGGAGCATCCGTTCCTCTGGAATTCACTAAAATGTATGAAAACATGTTTTACAGTATTCTGGCTCCCAGGATCGCTATCAGGAAATGGAAGCAAGCATTTCCTACGTAAAATGACACGAGTAATCGAACTGTGCTGGCAGAATTCACATCCGAGCCTCCGTTCCTCTGGAATTCCCTAAAATGTATGAAAACATGTTTTACAGTATTCTGGCTCCCAGGATCGCTATCAGGAAATGGAAGCAAGCATTTCATACGTAAAATGACACGAGTAATCGAATGCTGGCGGCAGAATTCAAATCGGAGCATCCGTTCCTCTGGAATTCACTAAAATGTATGAAAACGTGTTTTACAGTATCTTGGCTCCCAGGATCGCTTTCAGGAAATGGAAGCAAGCATTTCCTACGTAAAATGACACGAGTAATCGAACTGTCCCGGCAGAATTCAAATACGAGCCTCTGTTCCTCTGGAATTCACTAAAATGTATGAAAACATGTTTTACAGTATTCTGGCTCCCAGGATCGCTATCAGGAAATGGAAGCAAGCATTTCCTACGTAAAATGACACGGCTAATTGAACTGTGCCGGCAGAATTCAAATCCGAGCCTCCGTTCCTCTGGAATTCACTCAAATGTATGAAAACGTGTTTTACAGTATTTTGGCTCCCAGGATCGCAATCGCGAAATGAAGACAAGTATTTTCTACGTAAAATGACACGAGTAATCGAACTATGCCGGCAGAATTCAAATCCGAGCCTCTGTTCCTCTGGAATTCACTATAATGTATGAAAACGTGTTTTACAGTATTTTGGCTGCCAGGATCGCTATCGGGAAATGGGAACAAGCATTTCCTGCGTAAAATGACACGACTAATCGAATGCTGTCGGCAGAATTCAAATCCGAGCCTCTGTTCTTCTGGAAATCACAAATATGCATGAAAACGTGTTTTACAGTATTTTGGCTCCCAGTATCGCTATCGGGAAATGAGAACAAGCATTTCCTGAGTAAAATGACACGACTAATCGAACTGTGTCGGCAGAATTCGAATACGAGCCTCTGTTCCTCTGGAGTTCACTAAAATGTATGAAAACGTGTTTTACAGTATCTTGGCTCCCAGGATCGCTATCAGGAAATGGAAGCAAGCATTTCCTACGTAAAATGACACGAGTAATCGAACTGTGCTGGCAGAATTCAAATCCGAGCCTCCGTTCCTCTGGAATTCCCTAAAATGTATGAAAACATGTTTTACAGTATTTTGGCTCCCAGGATCGCTATCAGGAAATGGAAACAAGTATTTCCTACGTAAAATGACACGGCTAATCGAACTGTGCCGGCAGAATTCAAATCCGAGCCTCCGTTCCTCTGGAATTCACAAATATGTATGAAAACGTGTTTTACACAATTTTGGCTCCCAGGATCGCTATCGGGAAATGGGAACAAGCATTTCCTGCGTAAAATGACACGACTAATCGAATGCTGTCGGCAGAATTCAAATCCGAGCCTCTGTTCTTCTGGAAATCACAAATATGGATGAAAACGTGTTTTACAGTATTTTGGCTCCCAGTATCGCTATCGGGAAATGAGAACAAGCATTTCCTGCGTAAAATGACACGAGTAATCGAACTGTGCCGGCAGAATTCGAATACGAGCCTCTGTTCCTCTGGAGTTCACTAAAATGTATGAAAACGTGTTTTACAGTATTTTGGCTCCCAGGATCGCTATCAGGAAATGGAAACAAGCATTTCCTACGTAAAATGACACGAGTAATCGAACTGTGCCGACAGAATTCAAATCCGAGCCTCCGTTCCTCTGGAATTCCCTAAAATGTATGAAAACATGTTTTACAGTATTCTGGCTCCCAGGATCGCAATCGGGAAATGAAGACAAGTATTTCCTACGTAAAATGACACGAGTAATCGAACTATGCCGGCAGAATTCAAATCCGAGCCTCTGTTCCTCTGGAATTCACAAATATGTATGAAAACGTGTTTTACAGTATTCTGGCTCCCAGGATCGCTATCAGGAAATGGAAACAAGCATTTCCTACGTAAAATGACACGAGTAATCGAATGCTGGCGGCAGAATTCAAATCGGAGCATCCGTTCCTCTGGAATTCACTAAAATGTATGAAAACATGTTTTACAGTATTCTGGCTCCCAGTATCGCTATCGGGAAATGAGAACAAGCATTTCCTGCGTAAAATGACACGAGTAATCGAACTGTGCCGGCCGAATTCAAATCCGAGCCTCCGTTCCTCTGGAATTCACAAATATGTATGAAAACGTGTTTTACAGTATTCTGGCTCCCAGGATCGCTATCAGGAAATGGAAACAATCATTTCCTACGTAAAATGACACGAGTAATCGAATGCTGGCGGCAGAATTCAAATCGGAGCATCCGTTCCTCTGGAATTCACTAAAATGTATGAAAACATGTTTTACAGTATTCTGGCTCCCAGGATCGCTATCAGGAAATGGAAGCAACCATTTCCTACGTAAAATGACACGAGTAATCGAACTGTGCTGGCAGAATTCAAATCCGAGCCTCCGTTCCTCTGGAATTCCCTAAAATGTATGAAAACATGTTTTACAGTATTCTGGCTCCCAGGATCGCTATCAGGAAATGGAAGTAAGCATTTCCTACGTAAAATGACACGAGTAATCGAGTGCTGGCGACAGAATTCAAATCGGAGCATCCGTTCCTCTGGAATTCACTAAAATGTATGAAAACATGTTTTACAGTATTCTGGCTCCCAGTATCGCTATCGGGAAATGAGAACAAGCATTTCCTGCGTAAAATGACACGAGTAATCGAACTGTGTCGGCAGAATTCGAATACGAGGCTCTGTTCCTCTGGAGTTCACTAAAATGTATGAAAACGTGTTTTACAGTATTTTGGCTCCCAGGATCGCTATCAGGAAATGGAAACAAGCATTTCCTACGTAAAATGACACGAGTAATCGAACTGTGCCGACAGAATTCAAATCCGAGCCTCCGTTCCTCTGGAATTCCCTAAAATGTATGAAAACATGTTTTACAGTATTCTGGCTCCCAGGATCGCAATCGCGAAATGAAGACAAGTATTTCCTACGTAAAATGACACGAGTAATCGAACTATGCCGGCAGAATTCAAATCCGAGCCTCTGTTCTTCTGGAAATCACAAATATGCATGAAAACGTGTTTTACAGTATTTTGGCTCCCAGTATCGCTATCGGGAAATGAGAACAAGCATTTCCTGCGTAAAATGACACGAGTAATCGAACTGTGTCGGCAGAATTCGAATACGAGCCTCTGTTCCTCTGGAGTTCACTAAAATGTATGAAAACGTGTTTTACAGTATCTTGGCTCCCAGGATCGCTATCAGGAAATGGAAGCAAGCATTTCCTACGTAAAATGACACGAGTAATCGAATGCTGGCGGCAGAATTCAAATCCGAGCCTCTGTTCCTCTGGAATTCACTATAATGTATGAAAACGTGTTTTACAGTATTTTGGCTGCCAGGATCGCTATCGGGAAATGGGAACAAGCATTTCCTGCGTAAAATGACACGACTAATCGAATGCTGTCGGCAGAATTCAAATCCGAGCCTCTGTTCTTCTGGAAATCACAAATATGCATGAAAACGTGTTTTACAGTATTTTGGCTCCCAGTATCGCTATCGGGAAATGAGAACAAGCATTTCCTGCGTAAAATGACACGAGTAATCGAACTGTGTCGGCAGAATTCGAATACGAGCCTCTGTTCCTCTGGAGTTCACTAAAATGTATGAAAACGTGTTTTACAGTATCTTGGCTCCCAGGATCGCTATCGGGAAATGGGAACAAGCATTTCCTGCGTAAAATGACACGACTAATCGAATGCTGTCGGCAGAATTCAAATCCGAGCCTCTGTTCTTCTGGAAATCACAAATATGTATGAAAACATGTTTTACAGTATTTTGGCTCCCAGGATCGCTATCAGGAAATGAAGACAAGTATTTCCTACGTAAAATGACACGGCTAATCGAACTGTGCCGGCAGAATTCAAATCCGAGCCTCCGTTCCTCTGGAATTCACAAATATGTATGAAAACGTGTTTTACAGTATTCTGGCTCCCAGGATCGCTATCAGGAAATGAAGACAAGTATTTCCTACGTAAAATGACACGGCTAATCGAACTGTGCTGGCAGAATTCACATCCGAGCCTCCGTTCCTCTGGAATTCCCTAAAATGTATGAAAACATGTTTTACAGTATTCTGGCTCCCAGGATCGCTATCAGGAAATGGAAGCAAGCATTTCATACGTAAAATGACACGAGTAATCGAACTATGCCGGCAGAATTCAAATCCGAGCCTCTGTTCCTCTGGAATTCACAAATATGTATGAAAACGTGTTTTACAGTATTCTGGCTCCCAGGATCGCTATCAGGAAATGGAAACAAGCATTTCCTACGTAAAATGACACGAGTAATCGAATGCTGGCGGCAGAATTCAAATCGGAGCATCCGTTCCTCTGGAATTCACTAAAATGTATGAAAACATGTTTTACAGTATTCTGGCTCCCAGTATCGCTATCGGGAAATGAAGACAAGTATTTCCTACGTAAAATGACACGAGTAATCGAACTATGCCGGCCGAATTCAAATCCGAGCCTCCGTTCCTCTGGAATTCACAAATATGTATGAAAACGTGTTTTACAGTATTCTGGCTCCCAGGATCGCTATCAGGAAATGGAAACAATCATTTCCTACGTAAAATGACACGAGTAATCGAATGCTGGCGGCAGAATTCAAATCGGAGCATCCGTTCCTCTGGAATTCACTAAAATGTATGAAAACGTGTTTTACAGTATTCTGGCTCCCAGGATCGCTATCAGGAAATGGAAGCAAGCATTTCCTACGTAAAATGACACGAGTAATCGAGTGCTGGCGACAGAATTCAAATCGGAGCATCCGTTCCTCTGGAATTCACTAAAATGTATGAAAACATGTTTTACAGTATTCTGGCTCCCAGTATCGCTATCGGGAAATGAGAACAAGCATTTCCTGCGTAAAATGACACGAGTAATCGAACTGTGTCGGCAGAATTCGAATACGAGGCTCTGTTCCTCTGGAGTTCACTAAAATGTATGAAAACGTGTTTTACAGTATTTTGGCTCCCAGGATCGCTATCAGGAAATGGAAACAAGCATTTCCTACGTAAAATGACACGAGTAATCGAACTGTGCCGACAGAATTCAAATCCGAGCCTCCGTTCCTCTGGAATTCCCTAAAATGTATGAAAACATGTTTTACAGTATTCTGGCTCCCAGGATCGCAATCGCGAAATGAAGACAAGTATTTCCTACGTAAAATGACACGAGTAATCGAACTGTGTCGGCAGAATTCGAATACGAGCCTCTGTTCCTCTGGAGTTCACTAAAATGTATGAAAACGTGTTTTACAGTATCTTGGCTCCCAGGATCGCTATCAGGAAATGGAAGCAAGCATTTCCTACGTAAAATGACACGAGTAATCGAACTGTGCCGGCAGAATTCAAATACGAGCCTCTGTTCCTCTGGGATTCACTAAAATGTATGAAAACGTGTTTTACAGTATTTTGGCTGCCAGGATCGCTATCGGGAAATGGGAACAAGCATTTCCTGCGTAAAATGACACGACTAATCGAATGCTGTCGGCAGAATTCAAATCCGAGCCTCTGTTCTTCTGGAAATCACAAATATGCATGAAAACGTGTTTTACAGTATTTTGGCTCCCAGTATCGCTATCGGGAAATGAGAACAAGCATTTCCTGCGTAAAATGACACGAGTAATCGAACTGTGTCGGCAGAATTCGAATACGAGCCTCTGTTCCTCTGGAGTTCACTAAAATGTATGAAAACGTGTTTTACAGTATCTTGGCTCCCAGGATCGCTATCGGGAAATGGGAACAAGCATTTCCTGCGTAAAATGACACGACTAATCGAATGCTGTCGGCAGAATTCAAATCCGAGCCTCTGTTCTTCTGGAAATCACAAATATGGATGAAAACGTGTTTTACAGTATTTTGGCTCCCAGTATCGCTATCGGGAAATGAGAACAAGCATTTCCTGCGTAAAATGACACGAGTAATCGAACTGTGTCGGCAGAATTCGAATACGAGCCTCTGTTCCTCTGGAGTTCACTAAAATGTATGAAAACGTGTTTTACAGTATCTTGGCTCCCAGGATCGCTATCAGGAAATGGAAGCAAGCATTTCCTACGTAAAATGACACGAGTAATCGAACTGTGCCGGCAGAATTCAAATACGAGCCTCTGTTCCTCTGGGATTCACTAAAATGTATGAAAACGTGTTTTACAGTATTTTGGCTGCCAGGATCGCTATCGGGAAATGGGAACAAGCATTTCCTGCGTAAAATGACACGACTAATCGAATGCTGTCGGCAGAATTCAAATCCGAGCCTCTGTTCTTCTGGAAATCACAAATATGCATGAAAACGTGTTTTACAGTATCTTGGCTCCCAGGATCGCTATCAGGAAATGGAAGCAAGCATTTCCTACGTAAAATGACACGAGTAATCGAATGCTGGCGGCAGAATTCAAATCGGAGCATCCGTTCCTCTGGAATTCACTAAAATGTATGAAAACGTGTTTTACAGTATTCTGGCTCCCAGGATCGCAATCGGGAAATGAAGACAAGTATTTCCTACGTAAAATGACACGAGTAATCGAACTGTGCCGGCAGAATTCAAATCCGAGCCTCTGTTCTTCTGGAAATCACAAATATGCATGAAAACGTGTTTTACAGTATTTTGGCTCCCAGTATCGCTATCAGGAAATGGAAACAAGTATTTCCTACGTAAAATGACACGAGTAATCGAACTGTGCCGGCAGAATTCAAATACGAGCCTCTGTTCCTCTGGGATTCACTAAAATGTATGAAAACGTGTTTTACAGTATTTTGGCTGCCAGGATCGCTATCGGGAAATGGGAACAAGCATTTCCTGCGTAAAATGCCACGACTAATCGAATGCTGTCGGCAGAATTCAAATCCGAGCCTCTGTTCTTCTGGAAATCACAAATATGCATGAAAACGTGTTTTACAGTGTTACGTCCGGTTCGCTTATTGTCGACCCTCGGTAGTGGAGGGGAGCGATGCCGAACTTAGAATTGGGATCTTGCCTCGCCGCCCAAGTGTATCGTACCGAGGTACCACTGCATGGACGCAATGGAGGCTGCCGGGGAGGAAGCGATGCGGTGAGGGGGCAGAAAAGATGAAGGGAGGGGAGCGTTTCGTCTTGGAGTCGACCACAGACTCATCAGTAGGGCTGCGTGGCCGACCCCTGCCCTAGACGCTGGGGGATACTAGAGGATGGTTGGAGCTTGTATATATTGGAACGAGTGCTGTAGTGAGCACTTGTGAGAGACGCGGGAGCGTCAGTGAGACCTCTAGCGGCGGCGCTGCGAACTATGTCCGCCTGCCAGCGTGGGCGCGTGACTGAGACGTCACACCTTCCCCCCTAACGAAGATGCCGCCCTCGGCATCGAACGCTAACTCCATCTAGCGTTCACCGAGGCCGTTTGCAGGAGCTTCTCCCCGACGATATCCCACCGCTGCCACCAATTTGTTACGTCCGGTTCGCTTATTGTCGACCCTCGGTAGTGGAGGGGAGCGATGCCGAACTTAGAATTGGGATCTTGCCTCGCCGCCCAAGTGTATCGTACCGAGGTACCACTGCATGGACGCAATGGAGGCTGCCGGGGAGGAAGCGATGCGGTGAGGGGGCAGAAAAGATGAAGGGAGGGGAGCGTTTCGTCTTGGAGTCGACCACAGACTCATCAGTAGGGCTGCGTGGCCGACCCCTGCCCTAGACGCTGGGGGATACTAGAGGATGGTTGGAGCTTGTATATATTGGAACGAGTGCTGTAGTGAGCACTTGTGAGAGACGCGGGAGCGTCAGTGAGACCTCTAGCGGCGGCGCTGCGAACTATGTCCGCCTGCCAGCGTGGGCGCGTGACTGAGACGTCACAACAGTATTTTGGCTCCCAGGATCGCTATCAGGAAATGGAAACAAGCATTTCCTACGTAAAATGACACGAGTAATCGAACTGTGCCGACAGAATTCAAATCCGAGCCTCCGTTCCTCTGGAATTCCCTAAAATGTATGAAAACGTGTTTTACAGTATTTTGGCTGCCAGTATCGCTATCGGGAAATGAGAACAAGCATTTCCTGCGTAAAATGACACGAGTAATCGAACTGTGTCGGCAGAATTCGAATACGAGCCTCTGTTCCTCTGGAGTTCACTAAAATGTATGAAAACGTGTTTTACAGTATCTTGGCTCCCAGTATCGCTATCGGGAAATGAGAACAAGCATTTCCTGCGTAAAATGACACGAGTAATCGAACTGTGTCGGCAGAATTCGAATACGAGCCTCTGTTCCTCTGGAGTTCACTAAAATGTATGAAAACGTGTTTTACAGTATCTTGGCTCCCAGGATCGCTATCAGGAAATGGAAGCAAGCATTTCCTACGTAAAATGACACGAGTAATCGAATGCTGGCGGCAGAATTCAAATCCGAGCCTCTGTTCCTCTGGAATTCCCTAAAATGTATGAAAACGTGTTTTACAGTATTTTGGCTGCCAGGATCGCTATCGGGAAATGGGAACAAGCATTTCCTGCGTAAAATGACACGAGTAATCGAACTGTGCTGGCAGAATTCAAATCCGAGCCTCCGTTCCTCTGGAATTCCCTAAAATGTATGAAAACATGTTTTACAGTATTTTGGCTCCCAGGATCGCTATCAGGAAATGGAAACAAGTATTTCCTACGTAAAATGACACGGCTAATCGAACTGTGCCGGCAGAATTCAAATCCGAGCCTCCGTTCCTCTGGAATTCACAAATATGTATGAAAACGTGTTTTACAGTATTCTGGCTCCCAGGATCGCTATCAGGAAATGGAAACAAGCATTTCCTACGTAAAATGACACGAGTAATCGAATGCTGGCGGCAGAATTCAAATCGGAGCATCCGTTCGTCTGGGATTCACTAAAATGTATGAAAACGTGTTTTACAGTATTTTGGCTGCCAGGATCGCTATCGGGAAATGGGAACAAGCATTTCCTGCGTAAAATGCCACGACTAATCGAATGCTGTCGGCAGAATTCAAATCCGAGCCTCTGTTCTTCTGGAAATCACAAATATGCATGAAAACGTGTTTTACAGTGTTACGTCCGGTTCGCTTATTGTCGACCCTCGGTAGTGGAGGGGAGCGATGCCGAACTTAGAATTGGGATCTTGCCTCGCCGCCCAAGTGTATCGTACCGAGGTACCACTGCATGGACGCAATGGAGGCTGCCGGGGAGGAAGCGATGCGGTGAGGGGGCAGAAAAGATGAAGGGAGGGGAGCGTTTCGTCTTGGAGTCGACCACAGACTCATCAGTAGGGCTGCGTGGCCGACCCCTGCCCTAGACGCTGGGGGATACTAGAGGATGGTTGGAGCTTGTATATATTGGAACGAGTGCTGTAGTGAGCACTTGTGAGAGACGCGGGAGCGTCAGTGAGACCTCTAGCGGCGGCGCTGCGAACTATGTCCGCCTGCCAGCGTGGGCGCGTGACTGAGACGTCACACCTTCCCCCCTAACGAAGATGCCGCCCTCGGCATCGAACGCTAACTCCATCTAGCGTTCACCGAGGCCGTTTGCAGGAGCTTCTCCCCGACGATATCCCACCGCTGCCACCAATTTGTTACGTCCGGTTCGCTTATTGTCGACCCTCGGTAGTGGAGGGGAGCGATGCCGAACTTAGAATTGGGATCTTGCCTCGCCGCCCAAGTGTATCGTACCGAGGTACCACTGCATGGACGCAATGGAGGCTGCCGGGGAGGAAGCGATGCGGTGAGGGGGCAGAAAAGATGAAGGGAGGGGAGCGTTTCGTCTTGGAGTCGACCACAGACTCATCAGTAGGGCTGCGTGGCCGACCCCTGCCCTAGACGCTGGGGGATACTAGAGGATGGTTGGAGCTTGTATATATTGGAACGAGTGCTGTAGTGAGCACTTGTGAGAGACGCGGGAGCGTCAGTGAGACCTCTAGCGGCGGCGCTGCGAACTATGTCCGCCTGCCAGCGTGGGCGCGTGACTGAGACGTCACAACAGTATTTTGGCTCCCATAATCGCTATCAGGAAATGGAAACAAGCATTTCCTACGTAAAATGACACGAGTAATCGAACTGTGCCGACAGAATTCAAATCCGAGCCTCCGTTCCTCTGGAATTCCCTAAAATGTATGAAAACGTGTTTTACAGTATTTTGGCTGCCAGTATCGCTATCGGGAAATGAGAACAAGCATTTCCTGCGTAAAATGACACGAGTAATCGAACTGTGTCGGCAGAATTCGAATACGAGCCTCTGTTCCTCTGGAGTTCACTAAAATGTATGAAAACGTGTTTTACAGTATCTTGGCTCCCAGTATCGCTATCGGGAAATGAGAACAAGCATTTCCTGCGTAAAATGACACGAGTAATCGAACTGTGTCGGCAGAATTCGAATACGAGCCTCTGTTCCTCTGGAGTTCACTAAAATGTATGAAAACGTGTTTTACAGTATCTTGGCTCCCAGGATCGCTATCAGGAAATGGAAGCAAGCATTTCCTACGTAAAATGACACGAGTAATCGAATGCTGGCGGCAGAATTCAAATCCGAGCCTCTGTTCCTCTGGAATTCCCTAAAATGTATGAAAACGTGTTTTACAGTATTTTGGCTGCCAGGATCGCTATCGGGAAATGGGAACAAGCATTTCCTGCGTAAAATGACACGAGTAATCGAACTGTGCTGGCAGAATTCAAATCCGAGCCTCCGTTCCTCTGGAATTCCCTAAAATGTATGAAAACATGTTTTACAGTATTTTGGCTCCCAGGATCGCTATCAGGAAATGGAAACAAGTATTTCCTACGTAAAATGACACGGCTAATCGAACTGTGCCGGCAGAATTCAAATCCGAGCCTCCGTTCCTCTGGAATTCACAAATATGTATGAAAACGTGTTTTACAGTATTCTGGCTCCCAGGATCGCTATCAGGAAATGGAAACAAGCATTTCCTACGTAAAATGACACGAGTAATCGAATGCTGGCGGCAGAATTCAAATCGGAGCATCCGTTCGTCTGGAATTCACTAAAATGTATGAAAACATGTTTTACAGTATTCTGGCTCCCAGGATCGCTATCAGGAAATGGAAGCAAGCATTTCCTACGTAAAATGACACGAGTAATCGAACTGTGCTGGCAGAATTCACATCCGAGCCTCCGTTCCTCTGGAATTCCCTAAAATGTATGAAAACATGTTTTACAGTATTCTGGCTCCCAGGATCGCTATCAGGAAATGGAAGCAAGCATTTCATACGTAAAATGACACGAGTAATCGAATGCTGGCGGCAGAATTCAAATCGGAGCATCCGTTCCTCTGGAATTCACTAAAATGTATGAAAACGTGTTTTACAGTATCTTGGCTCCCAGGATCGCTTTCAGGAAATGGAAGCAAGCATTTCCTACGTAAAATGACACGAGTAATCGAACTGTCCCGGCAGAATTCAAATACGAGCCTCTGTTCCTCTGGAATTCACTAAAATGTATGAAAACATGTTTTACAGTATTCTGGCTCCCAGGATCGCTATCAGGAAATGGAAGCAAGCATTTCCTACGTAAAATGACACGGCTAATTGAACTGTGCCGGCAGAATTCAAATCCGAGCCTCCGTTCCTCTGGAATTCACTAAAATGTATGAAAACGTGTTTTACAGTATTTTGGCTCCCAGGATCGCAATCGCGAAATGAAGACAAGTATTTCCTACG
Organism: Ectemnius continuus; assembly: GCA_910591665.1. NCBI lineage: Eukaryota > Metazoa > Arthropoda > Insecta > Hymenoptera > Crabronidae > Ectemnius > Ectemnius continuus. Next base: position 294,281 of record CAJUYD010000014.1, on the reverse strand, counting down.
TAAAATGACACGAGTAATCGAACTATGCCGGCAGAATTCAAATCCGAGCCTCTGTTCCTCTGGAATTCACTATAATGTATGAAAACGTGTTTTACAGTATTTTGGCTGCCAGGATCGCTATCGGGAAATGGGAACAAGCATTTCCTGCGTAAAATGACACGACTAATCGAATGCTGTCGGCAGAATTCAAATCCGAGCCTCTGTTCTTCTGGAAATCACAAATATGCATGAAAACGTGTTTTACAGTATTTTGGCTCCCAGTATCGCTATCGGGAAATGAGAACAAGCATTTCCTGCGTAAAATGACACGACTAATCGAACTGTGTCGGCAGAATTCGAATACGAGCCTCTGTTCCTCTGGAGTTCACTAAAATGTATGAAAACGTGTTTTACAGTATCTTGGCTCCCAGGATCGCTATCAGGAAATGGAAGCAAGCATTTCCTACGTAAAATGACACGAGTAATCGAACTGTGCTGGCAGAATTCAAATCCGAGCCTCCGTTCCTCTGGAATTCCCTAAAATGTATGAAAACATGTTTTACAGTATTTTGGCTCCCAGGATCGCTATCAGGAAATGGAAACAAGTATTTCCTACGTAAAATGACACGGCTAATCGAACTGTGCCGGCAGAATTCAAATCCGAGCCTCCGTTCCTCTGGAATTCACAAATATGTATGAAAACGTGTTTTACACAATTTTGGCTCCCAGGATCGCTATCGGGAAATGGGAACAAGCATTTCCTGCGTAAAATGACACGAGTAATCGAACTATGCCGGCAGAATTCAAATCCGAGCCTCTGTTCCTCTGGAATTCACAAATATGTATGAAAACGTGTTTTACAGTATTCTGGCTCCCAGGATCGCTATCAGGAAATGGAAACAAGCATTTCCTACGTAAAATGACACGAGTAATCGAATGCTGGCGGCAGAATTCAAATCGGAGCATCCGTTCCTCTGGAATTCACTAAAATGTATGAAAACGTGTTTTACAGTATTTTGGCTCCCAGGATCGCAATCGCGAAATGAAGACAAGTATTTCCTACGTAAAATGACACGAGTAATCGAACTATGCCGGCAGAATTCAAATCCGAGCCTCTGTTCCTCTGGAATTCACTATAATGTATGAAAACGTGTTTTACAGTATTTTGGCTGCCAGGATCGCTATCGGGAAATGGGAACAAGCATTTCCTGCGTAAAATGACACGACTAATCGAATGCTGTCGGCAGAATTCAAATCCGAGCCTCTGTTCTTCTGGAAATCACAAATATGCATGAAAACGTGTTTTACAGTATTTTGGCTCCCAGTATCGCTATCGGGAAATGAGAACAAGCATTTCCTGCGTAAAATGACACGACTAATCGAACTGTGTCGGCAGAATTCGAATACGAGCCTCTGTTCCTCTGGAGTTCACTAAAATGTATGAAAACGTGTTTTACAGTATCTTGGCTCCCAGGATCGCTATCAGGAAATGGAAGCAAGCATTTCCTACGTAAAATGACACGAGTAATCGAACTGTGCTGGCAGAATTCAAATCCGAGCCTCCGTTCCTCTGGAATTCCCTAAAATGTATGAAAACATGTTTTACAGTATTTTGGCTCCCAGGATCGCTATCAGGAAATGGAAACAAGTATTTCCTACGTAAAATGACACGGCTAATCGAACTGTGCCGGCAGAATTCAAATCCGAGCCTCCGTTCCTCTGGAATTCACAAATATGTATGAAAACGTGTTTTACACAATTTTGGCTCCCAGGATCGCTATCGGGAAATGGGAACAAGCATTTCCTGCGTAAAATGACACGACTAATCGAATGCTGTCGGCAGAATTCAAATCCGAGCCTCTGTTCTTCTGGAAATCACAAATATGGATGAAAACGTGTTTTACAGTATTTTGGCTCCCAGTATCGCTATCGGGAAATGAGAACAAGCATTTCCTGCGTAAAATGACACGAGTAATCGAACTGTGCCGGCAGAATTCGAATACGAGCCTCTGTTCCTCTGGAGTTCACTAAAATGTATGAAAACGTGTTTTACAGTATTTTGGCTCCCAGGATCGCTATCAGGAAATGGAAACAAGCATTTCCTACGTAAAATGACACGAGTAATCGAACTGTGCCGACAGAATTCAAATCCGAGCCTCCGTTCCTCTGGAATTCCCTAAAATGTATGAAAACATGTTTTACAGTATTCTGGCTCCCAGGATCGCAATCGCGAAATGAAGACAAGTATTTCCTACGTAAAATGACACGAGTAATCGAACTATGCCGGCCGAATTCAAATCCGAGCCTCTGTTCCTCTGGAATTCACAAATATGTATGAAAACGTGTTTTACAGTATTCTGGCTCCCAGGATCGCTATCAGGAAATGGAAACAAGCATTTCCTACGTAAAATGACACGAGTAATCGAATGCTGGCGGCAGAATTCAAATCGGAGCATCCGTTCCTCTGGAATTCACTAAAATGTATGAAAACATGTTTTACAGTATTCTGGCTCCCAGTATCGCTATCGGGAAATGAGAACAAGCATTTCCTGCGTAAAATGACACGAGTAATCGAACTGTGCCGGCCGAATTCAAATCCGAGCCTCCGTTCCTCTGGAATTCACAAATATGTATGAAAACGTGTTTTACAGTATTCTGGCTCCCAGGATCGCTATCAGGAAATGGAAACAATCATTTCCTACGTAAAATGACACGAGTAATCGAATGCTGGCGGCAGAATTCAAATCGGAGCATCCGTTCCTCTGGAATTCACTAAAATGTATGAAAACATGTTTTACAGTATTCTGGCTCCCAGGATCGCTATCAGGAAATGGAAGCAACCATTTCCTACGTAAAATGACACGAGTAATCGAACTGTGCTGGCAGAATTCAAATCCGAGCCTCCGTTCCTCTGGAATTCCCTAAAATGTATGAAAACATGTTTTACAGTATTCTGGCTCCCAGGATCGCTATCAGGAAATGGAAGTAAGCATTTCCTACGTAAAATGACACGAGTAATCGAGTGCTGGCGACAGAATTCAAATCGGAGCATCCGTTCCTCTGGAATTCACTAAAATGTATGAAAACATGTTTTACAGTATTCTGGCTCCCAGTATCGCTATCGGGAAATGAGAACAAGCATTTCCTGCGTAAAATGACACGAGTAATCGAACTGTGTCGGCAGAATTCGAATACGAGGCTCTGTTCCTCTGGAGTTCACTAAAATGTATGAAAACGTGTTTTACAGTATTTTGGCTCCCAGGATCGCTATCAGGAAATGGAAACAAGCATTTCCTACGTAAAATGACACGAGTAATCGAACTGTTCCGACAGAATTCAAATCCGAGCCTCCGTTCCTCTGGAATTCCCTAAAATGTATGAAAACATGTTTTACAGTATTCTGGCTCCCAGGATCGCAATCGCGAAATGAAGACAAGTATTTCCTACGTAAAATGACACGAGTAATCGAACTATGCCGGCAGAATTCAAATCCGAGCCTCTGTTCCTCTGGAATTCACAAATATGTATGAAAACGTGTTTTACAGTATTCTGGCTCCCAGGATCGCAATCGGGAAATGAAGACAAGTATTTCCTACGTAAAATGACACGAGTAATCGAATTGTGCCGGCAGAATTCAAATACGAGCCTCTGTTCCTCTGGGATTCACTAAAATGTATGAAAACGTGTTTTACAGTATTTTGGCTGCCAGGATCGCTATCGGGAAATGGGAACAAGCATTTCCTGCGTAAAATGACACGACTAATCGAACTATGCCGGCAGAATTCAAATCCGAGCCTCTGTTCCTCTGGAATTCACAAATATGTATGAAAACGTGTTTTACAGTATTCTGGCTCCCAGGATCGCAATCGGGAAATGAAGACAAGTATTTCCTACGTAAAATGACACGAGTAATCGAACTGTGTCGGCAGAATTCGAATACGAGCCTCTGTTCCTCTGGAGTTCACTAAAATGTATGAAAACGTGTTTTACAGTATCTTGGCTCCCAGGATCGCTATCAGGAAATGGAAGCAAGCATTTCCTACGTAAAATGACACGAGTAATCGAACTGTGCTGGCAGAATTCAAATCCGAGCCTCCGTTCCTCTGGAATTCCCTAAAATGTATGAAAACATGTTTTACAGTATTTTGGCTCCCAGGATCGCTATCAGGAAATGGAAACAAGTATTTCCTACGTAAAATGACACGGCTAATCGAACTGTGCCGGCAGAATTCAAATCCGAGCCTCCGTTCCTCTGGAATTCACAAATATGTATGAAAACGTGTTTTACAGTATTCTGGCTCCCAGGATCGCTATCAGGAAATGGAAACAAGCATTTCCTACGTAAAATGACACGAGTAATCGAATGCTGGCGGCAGAATTCAAATCGGAGCATCCGTTCGTCTGGAATTCACTAAAATGTATGAAAACATGTTTTACAGTATTCTGGCTCCCAGGATCGCTATCAGGAAATGGAAGCAAGCATTTCCTACGTAAAATGACACGAGTAATCGAACTGTGCTGGCAGAATTCACATCCGAGCCTCCGTTCCTCTGGAATTCCCTAAAATGTATGAAAACATGTTTTACAGTATTCTGGCTCCCAGGATCGCTATCAGGAAATGGAAGCAAGCATTTCATACGTAAAATGACACGAGTAATCGAATGCTGGCGGCAGAATTCAAATCGGAGCATCCGTTCCTCTGGAATTCACTAAAATGTATGAAAACGTGTTTTACAGTATCTTGGCTCCCAGGATCGCTTTCAGGAAATGGAAGCAAGCATTTCCTACGTAAAATGACACGAGTAATCGAACTGTCCCGGCAGAATTCAAATACGAGCCTCCGTTCCTCTGGAATTCCCTAAAATGTATGAAAACATGTTTTACAGTATTTTGGCTCCCAGGATCGCTATCAGGAAATGGAAACAAGTATTTCCTACGTAAAATGACACGGCTAATCGAACTGTGCCGGCAGAATTCAAATCCGAGCCTCCGTTCCTCTGGAATTCACAAATATGTATGAAAACGTGTTTTACAGTATTCTGGCACCCAGGATCGCTATCAGGAAATGGAAACAAGCATTTCCTACGTAAAATGACACGAGTAATCGAATGCTGGCGGCAGAATTCAAATCGGAGCATCCGTTCCTCTGGAATTCACTAAAATGTATGAAAACATGTTTTACAGTATTCTGGCTCCCAGGATCGCTATCAGGAAATGGAAGCAAGCATTTCCTACGTAAAATGACACGAGTAATCGAACTGTGCTGGCAGAATTCACATCCGAGCCTCCGTTCCTCTGGAATTCCCTAAAATGTATGAAAACATGTTTTACAGTATTCTGGCTCCCAGGATCGCTATCAGGAAATGGAAGCAAGCATTTCATACGTAAAATGACACGAGTAATCGAATGCTGGCGGCAGAATTCAAATCGGAGCATCCGTTCCTCTGGAATTCACTAAAATGTATGAAAACGTGTTTTACAGTATCTTGGCTCCCAGGATCGCTTTCAGGAAATGGAAGCAAGCATTTCCTACGTAAAATGACACGAGTAATCGAACTGTCCCGGCAGAATTCAAATACGAGCCTCTGTTCCTCTGGAATTCACTAAAATGTATGAAAACATGTTTTACAGTATTCTGGCTCCCAGGATCGCTATCAGGAAATGGAAGCAAGCATTTCCTACGTAAAATGACACGGCTAATTGAACTGTGCCGGCAGAATTCAAATCCGAGCCTCCGTTCCTCTGGAATTCACTAAAATGTATGAAAACGTGTTTTACAGTATTTTGGCTCCCAGGATCGCAATCGCGAAATGAAGACAAGTATTTCCTACGTAAAATGACACGAGTAATCGAACTATGCCGGCAGAATTGAAATCCGAGCCTCTGTTCCTCTGGAATTCACTATAATGTATGAAAACGTGTTTTACAGTATTTTGGCTGCCAGGATCGCTATCGGGAAATGGGAACAAGCATTTCCTGCGTAAAATGACACGACTAATCGAATGCTGTCGGCAGAATTCAAATCCGAGCCTCTGTTCTTCTGGAAATCACAAATATGCATGAAAACGTGTTTTACAGTATTTTGGCTCCCAGTATCGCTATCGGGAAATGAGAACAAGCATTTCCTGCGTAAAATGACACGACTAATCGAACTGTGTCGGCAGAATTCGAATACGAGCCTCTGTTCCTCTGGAGTTCACTAAAATGTATGAAAACGTGTTTTACAGTATCTTGGCTCCCAGGATCGCTATCAGGAAATGGAAGCAAGCATTTCCTACGTAAAATGACACGAGTAATCGAACTGTGCTGGCAGAATTCAAATCCGAGCCTCCGTTCCTCTGGAATTCCCTAAAATGTATGAAAACATGTTTTACAGTATTTTGGCTCCCAGGATCGCTATCAGGAAATGGAAACAAGTATTTCCTACGTAAAATGACACGGCTAATCGAACTGTGCCGGCAGAATTCAAATCCGAGCCTCCGTTCCTCTGGAATTCACAAATATGTATGAAAACGTGTTTTACACAATTTTGGCTCCCAGGATCGCTATCGGGAAATGGGAACAAGCATTTCCTGCGTAAAATGACACGAGTAATCGAACTATGCCGGCAGAATTCAAATCCGAGCCTCTGTTCCTCTGGAATTCACAAATATGTATGAAAACGTGTTTTACAGTATTCTGGCTCCCAGGATCGCTATCAGGAAATGGAAACAAGCATTTCCTACGTAAAATGACACGAGTAATCGAATGCTGGCGGCAGAATTCAAATCGGAGCATCCGTTCCTCTGGAATTCACTAAAATGTATGAAAACGTGTTTTACAGTATTTTGGCTCCCAGGATCGCAATCGCGAAATGAAGACAAGTATTTCCTACGTAAAATGACACGAGTAATCGAACTATGCCGGCAGAATTCAAATCCGAGCCTCTGTTCCTCTGGAATTCACTATAATGTATGAAAACGTGTTTTACAGTATTTTGGCTGCCAGGATCGCTATCGGGAAATGGGAACAAGCATTTCCTGCGTAAAATGACACGACTAATCGAATGCTGTCGGCAGAATTCAAATCCGAGCCTCTGTTCTTCTGGAAATCACAAATATGCATGAAAACGTGTTTTACAGTATTTTGGCTCCCAGTATCGCTATCGGGAAATGAGAACAAGCATTTCCTGCGTAAAATGACACGACTAATCGAACTGTGTCGGCAGAATTCGAATACGAGCCTCTGTTCCTCTGGAGTTCACTAAAATGTATGAAAACGTGTTTTACAGTATCTTGGCTCCCAGGATCGCTATCAGGAAATGGAAGCAAGCATTTCCTACGTAAAATGACACGAGTAACCGAACTGTGCTGGCAGAATTCAAATCCGAGCCTCCGTTCCTCTGGAATTCCCTAAAATGTATGAAAACATGTTTTACAGTATTTTGGCTCCCAGGATCGCTATCAGGAAATGGAAACAAGTATTTCCTACGTAAAATGACACGGCTAATCGAACTGTGCCGGCAGAATTCAAATCCGAGCCTCCGTTCCTCTGGAATTCACAAATATGTATGAAAACGTGTTTTACAGTATTCTGGCTCCCAGGATCGCTATCAGGAAATGGAAACAAGCATTTCCTACGTAAAATGACACGAGTAATCGAATGCTGGCGGCAGAATTCAAATCGGAGCATCCGTTCCTCTGGAATTCACTAAAATGTATGAAAACATGTTTTACAGTATTCTGGCTCCCAGGATCGCTATCAGGAAATGGAAGCAAGCATTTCCTACGTAAAATGACACGAGTAATCGAACTGTGCTGGCAGAATTCACATCCGAGCCTCCGTTCCTCTGGAATTCCCTAAAATGTATGAAAACATGTTTTACAGTATTCTGGCTCCCAGGATCGCTATCAGGAAATGGAAGCAAGCATTTCATACGTAAAATGACACGAGTAATCGAATGCTGGCGGCAGAATTCAAATCGGAGCATCCGTTCCTCTGGAATTCACTAAAATGTATGAAAACGTGTTTTACAGTATCTTGGCTCCCAGGATCGCTTTCAGGAAATGGAAGCAAGCATTTCCTACGTAAAATGACACGAGTAATCGAACTGTCCCGGCAGAATTCAAATACGAGCCTCTGTTCCTCTGGAATTCACTAAAATGTATGAAAACATGTTTTACAGTATTCTGGCTCCCAGGATCGCTATCGGGAAATGGGAACAAGCATTTCCTGCGTAAAATGACACGACTAATCGAATGCTGTCGGCAGAATTCAAATCCGAGCCTCTGTTCTTCTGGAAATCACAAATATGGATGAAAACGTGTTTTACAGTATTTTGGCTCCCAGTATCGCTATCGGGAAATGAGAACAAGCATTTCCTGCGTAAAATGACACGAGTAATCGAACTGTGCCGGCAGAATTCGAATACGAGCCTCTGTTCCTCTGGAGTTCACTAAAATGTATGAAAACGTGTTTTACAGTATTTTGGCTCCCAGGATCGCTATCAGGAAATGGAAACAAGCATTTCCTACGTAAAATGACACGAGTAATCGAACTGTGCCGACAGAATTCAAATCCGAGCCTCCGTTCCTCTGGAATTCCCTAAAATGTATGAAAACATGTTTTACAGTATTCTGGCTCCCAGGATCGCTATCAGGAAATGGAAGCAAGCATTTCCTACGTAAAATGACACGAGTAATCGAACTGTGCTGGCAGAATTCACATCCGAGCCTCCGTTCCTCTGGAATTCCCTAAAATGTATGAAAACATGTTTTACAGTATTCTGGCTCCCAGGATCGCTATCAGGAAATGGAAGCAAGCATTTCATACGTAAAATGACACGAGTAATCGAATGCTGGCGGCAGAATTCAAATCGGAGCATCCGTTCCTCTGGAATTCACTAAAATGTATGAAAACGTGTTTTACAGTATCTTGGCTCCCAGGATCGCTTTCAGGAAATGGAAGCAAGCATTTCCTACGTAAAATGACACGAGTAATCGAACTGTCCCGGCAGAATTCAAATACGAGCCTCTGTTCCTCTGGAATTCACTAAAATGTATGAAAACATGTTTTACAGTATTCTGGCTCCCAGGATCGCTATCAGGAAATGGAAGCAAGCATTTCCTACGTAAAATGACACGGCTAATTGAACTGTGCCGGCAGAATTCAAATCCGAGCCTCCGTTCCTCTGGAATTCACTAAAATGTATGAAAACGTGTTTTACAGTATTTTGGCTCCCAGGATCGCAATCGCGAAATGAAGACAAGTATTTCCTACGTAAAATGACACGAGTAATCGAACTATGCCGGCAGAATTGAAATCCGAGCCTCTGTTCCTCTGGAATTCACTATAATGTATGAAAACGTGTTTTACAGTATTTTGGCTGCCAGGATCGCTATCGGGAAATGGGAACAAGCATTTCCTGCGTAAAATGACACGACTAATCGAATGCTGTCGGCAGAATTCAAATCCGAGCCTCTGTTCTTCTGGAAATCACAAATATGCATGAAAACGTGTTTTACAGTATTTTGGCTCCCAGTATCGCTATCGGGAAATGAGAACAAGCATTTCCTGCGTAAAATGACACGACTAATCGAACTGTGTCGGCAGAATTCGAATACGAGCCTCTGTTCCTCTGGAGTTCACTAAAATGTATGAAAACGTGTTTTACAGTATCTTGGCTCCCAGGATCGCTATCAGGAAATGGAAGCAAGCATTTCCTACGTAAAATGACACGAGTAATCGAACTGTGCTGGCAGAATTCAAATCCGAGCCTCCGTTCCTCTGGAATTCCCTAAAATGTATGAAAACATGTTTTACAGTATTTTGGCTCCCAGGATCGCTATCAGGAAATGGAAACAAGTATTTCCTACGTAAAATGACACGGCTAATCGAACTGTGCCGGCAGAATTCAAATCCGAGCCTCCGTTCCTCTGGAATTCACAAATATGTATGAAAACGTGTTTTACACAATTTTGGCTCCCAGGATCGCTATCGGGAAATGGGAACAAGCATTTCCTGCGTAAAATGACACGAGTAATCGAACTATGCCGGCAGAATTCAAATCGGAGCATCCGTTCCTCTGGAATTCACTAAAATGTATGAAAACGTGTTTTACAGTATTTTGGCTCCCAGGATCGCAATCGCGAAATGAAGACAAGTATTTCCTACGTAAAATGACACGAGTAATCGAACTATGCCGGCAGAATTCAAATCCGAGCCTCTGTTCCTCTGGAATTCACTATAATGTATGAAAACGTGTTTTACAGTATTTTGGCTGCCAGGATCGCTATCGGGAAATGGGAACAAGCATTTCCTGCGTAAAATGACACGACTAATCGAATGCTGTCGGCAGAATTCAAATCCGAGCCTCTGTTCTTCTGGAAATCACAAATATGCATGAAAACGTGTTTTACAGTATTTTGGCTCCCAGTATCGCTATCGGGAAATGAGAACAAGCATTTCCTGCGTAAAATGACACGACTAATCGAACTGTGTCGGCAGAATTCGAATACGAGCCTCTGTTCCTCTGGAGTTCACTAAAATGTATGAAAACGTGTTTTACAGTATCTTGGCTCCCAGGATCGCTATCAGGAAATGGAAGCAAGCATTTCCTACGTAAAATGACACGAGTAACCGAACTGTGCTGGCAGAATTCAAATCCGAGCCTCCGTTCCTCTGGAATTCCCTAAAATGTATGAAAACATGTTTTACAGTATTTTGGCTCCCAGGATCGCTATCAGGAAATGGAAACAAGTATTTCCTACGTAAAATGACACGGCTAATCGAACTGTGCCGGCAGAATTCAAATCCGAGCCTCCGTTCCTCTGGAATTCACAAATATGTATGAAAACGTGTTTTACAGTATTCTGGCTCCCAGGATCGCTATCAGGAAATGGAAACAAGCATTTCCTACGTAAAATGACACGAGTAATCGAATGCTGGCGGCAGAATTCAAATCGGAGCATCCGTTCCTCTGGAATTCACTAAAATGTATGAAAACATGTTTTACAGTATTCTGGCTCCCAGGATCGCTATCAGGAAATGGAAGCAAGCATTTCCTACGTAAAATGACACGAGTAATCGAACTGTGCTGGCAGAATTCACATCCGAGCCTCCGTTCCTCTGGAATTCCCTAAAATGTATGAAAACATGTTTTACAGTATTCTGGCTCCCAGGATCGCTATCAGGAAATGGAAGCAAGCATTTCATACGTAAAATGACACGAGTAATCGAATGCTGGCGGCAGAATTCAAATCGGAGCATCCGTTCCTCTGGAATTCACTAAAATGTATGAAAACGTGTTTTACAGTATCTTGGCTCCCAGGATCGCTTTCAGGAAATGGAAGCAAGCATTTCCTACGTAAAATGACACGAGTAATCGAACTGTCCCGGCAGAATTCAAATACGAGCCTCTGTTCCTCTGGAATTCACTAAAATGTATGAAAACATGTTTTACAGTATTCTGGCTCCCAGGATCGCTATCGGGAAATGGGAACAAGCATTTCCTGCGTAAAATGACACGACTAATCGAATGCTGTCGGCAGAATTCAAATCCGAGCCTCTGTTCTTCTGGAAATCACAAATATGGATGAAAACGTGTTTTACAGTATTTTGGCTCCCAGTATCGCTATCGGGAAATGAGAACAAGCATTTCCTGCGTAAAATGACACGAGTAATCGAACTGTGCCGGCAGAATTCGAATACGAGCCTCTGTTCCTCTGGAGTTCACTAAAATGTATGAAAACGTGTTTTACAGTATTTTGGCTCCCAGGATCGCTATCAGGAAATGGAAACAAGCATTTCCTACGTAAAATGACACGAGTAATCGAACTGTGCCGACAGAATTCAAATCCGAGCCTCCGTTCCTCTGGAATTCCCTAAAATGTATGAAAACATGTTTTACAGTATTCTGGCTCCCAGGATCGCAATCGCGAAATGAAGACAAGTATTTCCTACGTAAAATGACACGAGTAATCGAACTATGCCGGCAGAATTCAAATCCGAGCCTCTGTTCCTCTGGAATTCACAAATATGTATGAAAACGTGTTTTACAGTATTCTGGCTCCCAGGATCGCTATCAGGAAATGGAAACAAGCATTTCCTACGTAAAATGACACGAGTAATCGAATGCTGGCGGCAGAATTCAAATCGGAGCATCCGTTCCTCTGGAATTCACTAAAATGTATGAAAACATGTTTTACAGTATTCTGGCTCCCAGTATCGCTATCGGGAAATGAGAACAAGCATTTCCTGCGTAAAATGACACGAGTAATCGAACGGTGCCGGCCGAATTCAAATCCGAGCCTCCGTTCCTCTGGAATTCACAAATATGTATGAAAACGTGTTTTACAGTATTCTGGCTCCCAGGATCGCTATCAGGAAATGGAAACAATCATTTCCTACGTAAAATGACACGAGTAATCGAATGCTGGCGGCAGAATTCAAATCGGAGCATCCGTTCCTCTGGAATTCACTAAAATGTATGAAAACATGTTTTACAGTATTCTGGCTCCCAGGATCGCTATCAGGAAATGGAAGCAACCATTTCCTACGTAAAATGACACGAGTAATCGAACTGTGCTGGCAGAATTCAAATCCGAGCCTCCGTTCCTCTGGAATTCCCTAAAATGTATGAAAACATGTTTTACAGTATTCTGGCTCCCAGGATCGCTATCAGGAAATGGAAGTAAGCATTTCCTACGTAAAATGACACGAGTAATCGAGTGCTGGCGACAGAATTCAAATCGGAGCATCCGTTCCTCTGGAATTCACTAAAATGTATGAAAACATGTTTTACAGTATTCTGGCTCCCAGTATCGCTATCGGGAAATGAGAACAAGCATTTCCTGCGTAAAATGACACGAGTAATCGAATGCTGTCGGCAGAATTCAAATCCGAGCCTCTGTTCTTCTGGAAATCACAAATATGCATGAAAACGTGTTTTACAGTATTTTGGCTGCCAGGATCGCTATCGGGAAATGGGAACAAGCATTTCCTGCGTAAAATGACACGACTAATCGAATGCTGTCGGCAGAATTCAAATCCGAGCCTCTGTTCTTCTGGAAATCACAAATATGCATGAAAACGTGTTTTACAATATTTTGGCTCCCAGTATCGCTATCGGGAAATGAGAACAAGCATTTCCTGCGTAAAATGACACGAGTAATCGAACTGTGTCGGCAGAATTCGAATACGAGCCTCTGTTCCTCTGGAGTTCACTAAAATGTATGAAAACGTGTTTTACAGTATCTTGGCTCCCAGGATCGCTATCAGGAAATGGAAGCAAGCATTTCCTACGTAAAATGACACGAGTAATCGAACTGTGCCGGCAGAATTCAAATACGAGCCTCTGTTCCTCTGGGATTCACTAAAATGTATGAAAACGTGTTTTACAGTATTCTGGCTCCCAGGATCGCAATCGGGAAATGAAGACAAGTATTTCCTACGTAAAATGACACGAGTAATCGAACTGTGCCGGCAGAATTCAAATACGAGCCTCTGTTCCTCTGGAATTCACTAAAATGTATGAAAACGTGTTTTACAGTATTTTGGCTCCCAGGATCGCTATCAGGAAATGGAAACAAGTATTCCTACGTAAAATGACACGGCTAATCGAACTGTGCCGGCAGAATTCAAATCCGAGCCTCCGTTCCTCTGGAATTCACAAATATGTATGAAAACGTGTTTTACACAATTTTGGCTCCCAGGATCGCTATCGGGAAATGGGAACAAGCATTTCCTGCGTAAAATGACACGACTAATCGAATGCTGTCGGCAGAATTCAAATCCGAGCCTCCGTTCCTCTGGAATTCACAAATATGTATCAAAACGTGTTTTACAGTATTCTGGCTCCCAGGATCGCAATCGCGAAATGAAGACAAGTATTTCCTACGTAAAATGACACGAGTAATCGAACTATGCCGGCAGAATTCAAATCCGAGCCTCTGTTCTTCTGGAAATCACAAATATGCATGAAAACGTGTTTTACAGTATTTTGGCTCCCAGTATCGCTATCAGGAAATGGAAACAAGTATTTCCTACGTAAAATGACACGAGTAATCGAACTGTGCCGGCAGAATTCAAATACGAGCCTCTGTTCCTCTGGGATTCACTAAAATGTATGAAAACGTGTTTTACAGTATTTTGGCTGCCAGGATCGCTATCGGGAAATGGGAACAAGCATTTCCTGCGTAAAATGCCACGACTAATCGAATGCTGTCGGCAGAATTCAAATCCGAGCCTCTGTTCTTCTGGAAATCACAAATATGCATGAAAACGTGTTTTACAGTATTTTGGCTCCCAGGATCGCTATCAGGAAATGGAAACAAGCATTTCCTACGTAAAATGACACGAGTAATCGAACTGTGCCGACAGAATTCAAATCCGAGCCTCCGTTCCTCTGGAATTCCCTAAAATGTATGAAAACGTGTTTTACAGTATTTTGGCTGCCAGGATCGCTATCGGGAAATGGGAACAAGCATTTCCTGCGTAAAATGACACGACTAATCGAATGCTGTCGGCAGAATTCAAATCCGAGCCTCTGTTCTTCTGGAAATCACAAATATGCATGAAAACGTGTTTTACAGTATTTTGGCTCCCAGTATCGCTATCGGGAAATGAGAACAAGCATTTCCTGCGTAAAATGACACGAGTAATCGAACTGTGTCGGCAGAATTCGAATACGAGCCTCTGTTCCTCTGGAGTTCACTAAAATGTATGAAAACGTGTTTTACAGTATCTTGGCTCCCAGGATCGCTATCAGGAAATGGAAGCAAGCATTTCCTACGTAAAATGACACGAGTAATCGAACTGTGCTGGCAGAATTCAAATCCGAGCCTCCGTTCCTCTGGAATTCCCTAAAATGTATGAAAACATGTTTTACAGTATTTTGGCTCCCAGGATCGCTATCAGGAAATGGAAACAAGTATTTCCTACGTAAAATGACACGGCTAATCGAACTGTGCCGGCAGAATTCAAATCCGAGCCTCCGTTCCTCTGGAATTCACAAATATGTATGAAAACGTGTTTTACACAATTTTGGCTCCCAGGATCGCTATCGGGAAATGGGAACAAGCATTTCCTGCGTAAAATGACACGACTAATCGAATGCTGTCGGCAGAATTCAAATCCGAGCCTCTGTTCTTCTGGAAATCACAAATATGCATGAAAACGTGTTTTACAGTATTTTGGCTCCCAGTATCGCTATCGGGAAATGAGAACAAGCATTTCCTGCGTAAAATGACACGAGTAATCGAACTGTGTCGGCAGAATTCGAATACGAGCCTCTGTTCCTCTGGAGTTCACTAAAATGTATGAAAACGTGTTTTACAGTATCTTGGCTCCCAGGATCGCTATCAGGAAATGGAAGCAAGCATTTCCTACGTAAAATGACACGAGTAATCGAATGCTGGCGGCAGAATTCAAATCCGAGCCTCTGTTCCTCTGGAATTCACTATAATGTATGAAAACGTGTTTTACAGTATTTTGGCTGCCAGGATCGCTATCGGGAAATGGGAACAAGCATTTCCTGCGTAAAATGACACGACTAATCGAATGCTGTCGGCAGAATTCAAATCCGAGCCTCTGTTCTTCTGGAAATCACAAATATGCATGAAAACGTGTTTTACAGTATTTTGGCTCCCAGTATCGCTATCGGGAAATGAGAACAAGCATTTCCTGCGTAAAATGACACGAGTAATCGAACTGTGTCGGCAGAATTCGAATACGAGCCTCTGTTCCTCTGGAGTTCACTAAAATGTATGAAAACGTGTTTTACAGTATCTTGGCTCCCAGGATCGCTATCAGGAAATGGAAGCAAGCATTTCCTACGTAAAATGACACGAGTAATCGAACTGTGCTGGCAGAATTCAAATCCGAGCCTCCGTTCCTCTGGAATTCCCTAAAATGTATGAAAACATGTTTTACAGTATTTTGGCTCCCAGGATCGCTATCAGGAAATGGAAACAAGCATTTCCTACGTAAAATGACACGGCTAATCGAACTGTGCCGGCAGAATTCAAATCCGAGCCTCCGTTCCTCTGGAATTCACAAATATGTATGAAAACGTGTTTTACAGTATTCTGGCTCCCAGGATCGCTATCAGGAAATGGAAACAAGCATTTCCTACGTAAAATGACACGAGTAATCGAATGCTGGCGGCAGAATTCAAATCGGAGCATCCGTTCCTCTGGAATTCACTAAAATGTATGAAAACATGTTTTACAGTATTCTGGCTCCCAGGATCGCTATCAGGAAATGGAAGCAAGCATTTCCTACGTAAAATGACACGAGTAATCGAACTGTGCTGGCAGAATTCACATCCGAGCCTCCGTTCCTCTGGAATTCCCTAAAATGTATGAAAACATGTTTTACAGTATTCTGGCTCCCAGGATCGCTATCAGGAAATGGAAGCAAGCATTTCATACGTAAAATGACACGAGTAATCGAATGCTGGCGGCAGAATTCAAATCGGAGCATCCGTTCCTCTGGAATTCACTAAAATGTATGAAAACGTGTTTTACAGTATCTTGGCTCCCAGGATCGCTTTCAGGAAATGGAAGCAAGCATTTCCAACGTAAAATGACACGAGTAATCGAACTGTCCCGGCAGAATTCAAATACGAGCCTCTGTTCCTCTGGAATTCACTAAAATGTATGAAAACATGTTTTACAGTATTCTGGCTCCCAGGATCGCTATCGGGAAATGGGAACAAGCATTTCCTGCGTAAAATGACACGACTAATCGAATGCTGTCGGCAGAATTCAAATCCGAGCCTCTGTTCTTCTGGAAATCACAAATATGCATGAAAACGTGTTTTACAGTATTTTGGCTCCCAGTATCGCTATCGGGAAATGAGAACAAGCATTTCCTGCGTAAAATGACACGACTAATCGAACTGTGTCGGCAGAATTCGAATACGAGCCTCTGTTCCTCTGGAGTTCACTAAAATGTATGAAAACGTGTTTTACAGTATCTTGGCTCCCAGGATCGCTATCAGGAAATGGAAGCAAGCATTTCCTACGTAAAATGACACGAGTAATCAAACTGTGCTGGCAGAATTCAAATCCGAGCCTCCGTTCCTCTGGAATTCCCTAAAATGTATGAAAACATGTTTTACAGTATTTTGGCTCCCAGGATCGCTATCAGGAAATGGAAACAAGTATTTCCTACGTAAAATGACACGGCTAATCGAACTGTGCCGGCAGAATTCAAATCCGAGCCTCCGTTCCTCTGGAATTCACAAATATGTATGAAAACGTGTTTTACACAATTTTGGCTCCCAGGATCGCTATCGGGAAATGGGAACAAGCATTTCCTGCGTAAAATGACACGACTAATCGAATGCTGTCGGCAGAATTCAAATCCGAGCCTCTGTTCTTCTGGAAATCACAAATATGGATGAAAACGTGTTTTACAGTATTTTGGCTCCCAGTATCGCTATCGGGAAATGAGAACAAGCATTTCCTGCGTAAAATGACACGAGTAATCGAACTGTGCCGGCAGAATTCGAATACGAGCCTCTGTTCCTCTGGAGTTCACTAAAATGTATGAAAACGTGTTTTACAGTATTTTGGCTCCCAGGATCGCTATCAGGAAATGGAAACAAGCATTTCCGACGTAAAATGACACGAGTAATCGAACTGTGCCGACAGAATTCAAATCCGAGCCTCCGTTCCTCTGGAATTCCCTAAAATGTATGAAAACATGTTTTACAGTATTCTGGCTCCCAGGATCGCAATCGCGAAATGAAGACAAGTATTTCCTACGTAAAATGACACGAGTAATCGAACTATGCCGGCAGAATTCAAATCCGAGCCTCTGTTCCTCTGGAATTCACAAATATGTATGAAAACGTGTTTTACAGTATTCTGGCTCCCAGGATCGCTATCAGGAAATGGAAACAAGCATTTCCTACGTAAAATGACACGAGTAATCGAATGCTGGCGGCAGAATTCAAATCGGAGCATCCGTTCCTCTGGAATTCACTAAAATGTATGAAAACATGTTTTACAGTATTCTGGCTCCCAGTATCGCTATCGGGAAATGAGAACAAGCATTTCCTGCGTAAAATGACACGAGTAATCGAACTCTGCCGGCCGAATTCAAATCCGAGCCTCCGTTCCTCTGGAATTCACAAATATGTATGAAAACGTGTTTTACAGTATTCTGGCTCCCAGGATCGCTATCAGGAAATGGAAACAATCATTTCCTACGTAAAATGACACGAGTAATCGAATGCTGGCGGCAGAATTCAAATCGGAGCATCCGTTCCTCTGGAATTCACTAAAATGTATGAAAACATGTTTTACAGTATTCTGGCTCCCAGGATCGCTATCAGGAAATGGAAGCAACCATTTCCTACGTAAAATGACACGAGTAATCGAACTGTGCTGGCAGAATTCAAATCCGAGCCTCCGTTCCTCTGGAATTCACAAATATGTATGAAAACGTGTTTTACACAATTTTGGCTCCCAGGATCGCTATCGGGAAATGGGAACAAGCATTTCCTGCGTAAAATGACACGACTAATCGAATGCTGTCGGCAGAATTCAAATCCGAGCCTCCGTTCCTCTGGAATTCACAAATATGTATCAAAACGTGTTTTACAGTATTCTGGCTCCCAGGATCGCAATCGCGAAATGAAGACAAGTATTTCCTACGTAAAATGACACGAGTAATCGAACTATGCCGGCAGAATTCAAATCCGAGCCTCTGTTCTTCTGGAAATCACAAATATGCATGAAAACGTGTTTTACAGTATTTTGGCTCCCAGTATCGCTATCAGGAAATGGAAACAAGTATTTCCTACGTAAAATGACACGAGTAATCGAACTGTGCCGGCAGAATTCAAATACGAGCCTCTGTTCCTCTGGGATTCACTAAAATGTATGAAAACGTGTTTTACAGTATTTTGGCTGCCAGGATCGCTATCGGGAAATGGGAACAAGCATTTCCTGCGTAAAATGCCACGACTAATCGAATGCTGTCGGCAGAATTCAAATCCGAGCCTCTGTTCTTCTGGAAATCACAAATATGCATGAAAACGTGTTTTACAGTATTTTGGCTCCCAGGATCGCTATCAGGAAATGGAAACAAGCATTTCCTACGTAAAATGACACGAGTAATCGAACTGTGCCGACAGAATTCAAATCCGAGCCTCCGTTCCTCTGGAATTCCCTAAAATGTATGAAAACATGTTTTACAGTATTCTGGCTCCCAGGATCGCAATCGCGAAATGAAGACAAGTATTTCCTACGTAAAATGACACGAGTAATCGAACTATGCCGGCAGAATTCAAATCCGAGCCTCTGTTCCTCTGGAATTCACTAATATGTATGAAAACGTGTTTTACAGTATTCTGGCTCCCAGGATCGCTATCAGGAAATGAAGACAAGTATTTCCTACGTAAAATGACACGAGTAATCGAACTATGCCGGCAGAATTCAAATCCGAGCCTCTGTTCCTCTGGAATTCACAAATATGTATGAAAACGTGTTTTACAGTATTCTGGCTCCCAGGATCGCTATCAGGAAATGGAAACAAGCATTTCCTACGTAAAATGACACGAGTAATCGAATGCTGGCGGCAGAATTCAAATCGGAGCATCCGTTCCTCTGGAATTCACTAAAATGTATGAAAACATGTTTTACAGTATTCTGGCTCCCAGTATCGCTATCGGGAAATGAGAACAAGCATTTCCTGCGTAAAATGACACGAGTAATCGAACTGTGCCGGCCGAATTCAAATCCGAGCCTCCGTTCCTCTGGAATTCACAAATATGGATGAAAACGTGTTTTACAGTATTCTGGCTCCCAGGATCGCTATCAGGAAATAGAAACAATCATTTCCTACGTAAAATGACACGAGTAATCGAATGCTGGCGGCAGAATTCAAATCGGAGCATCCGTTCCTCTGGAATTCACTAAAATGTATGAAAACATGTTTTACAGTATTCTGGCTCCCAGGATCGCAATCGCGAAATGAAGACAAGTATTTCCTACGTAAAATGACACGAGTAATCGAACTATGCCGGCAGAATTCAAATCCGAGCCTCTGTTCCTCTGGAATTCACAAATATGTATGAAAACGTGTTTTACAGTATTCTGGCTCCCAGGATCGCAATCGGGAAATGAAGACAAGTATTTCCTACGTAAAATGACACGAGTAATCGAACTGTGCCGGCAGAATTCAAATACGAGCCTCTGTTCTTCTGGAAATCACAAATATGCATGAAAACGTGTTTTACAGTATTTTGGCTCCCAGTATCGCTATCGGGAAATGAGAACAAGCATTTCCTGCGTAAAATGACACGAGTAATCGAACTGTGTCGGCAGAATTCGAATACGAGCCTCTGTTCCTCTGGAGTTCACTAAAATGTATGAAAACATGTTTTACAGTATTCTGGCTCCCAGGATCGCTATCAGGAAATGGAAGCAAGCATTTCCTACGTAAAATGACACGAGTAATCGAACTGTGCTGGCAGAATTCACATCCGAGCCTCCGTTCCTCTGGAATTCCCTAAAATGTATGAAAACATGTTTTACAGTATTCTGGCTCCCAGGATCGCTATCAGGAAATGGAAGCAAGCATTTCATACGTAAAATGACACGAGTAATCGAATGCTGGCGGCAGAATTCAAATCGGAGCATCCGTTCCTCTGGAATTCACTAAAATGTATGAAAACGTGTTTTACAGTATCTTGGCTCCCAGGATCGCTTTCAGGAAATGGAAGCAAGCATTTCCTACGTAAAATGACACGAGTAATCGAACTGTCCCGGCAGAATTCAAATACGAGCCTCTGTTCCTCTGGAATTCACTAAAATGTATGAAAACATGTTTTACAGTATTCTGGCTCCCAGGATCGCTATCAGGAAATGGAAGCAAGCATTTCCTACGTAAAATGACACGGCTAATTGAACTGTGCCGGCAGAATTCAAATCCGAGCCTCCGTTCCTCTGGAATTCACTAAAATGTATGAAAACGTGTTTTACAGTATTTTGGCTCCCAGGATCGCAATCGCGAAATGAAGACAAGTATTTCCTACGTAAAATGACACGAGTAATCGAACTATGCCGGCAGAATTCAAATCCGAGCCTCTGTTCCTCTGGAATTCACTATAATGTATGAAAACGTGTTTTACAGTATTTTGGCTGCCAGGATCGCTATCGGGAAATGGGAACAAGCATTTCCTGCGTAAAATGACACGACTAATCGAATGCTGTCGGCAGAATTCAAATCCGAGCCTCTGTTCTTCTGGAAATCACAAATATGCATGAAAACGTGTTTTACAGTATTTTGGCTCCCAGTATCGCTATCGGGAAATGAGAACAAGCATTTCCTGCGTAAAATGACACGACTAATCGAACTGTGTCGGCAGAATTCGAATACGAGCCTCTGTTCCTCTGGAGTTCACTAAAATGTATGAAAACGTGTTTTACAGTATCTTGGCTCCCAGGATCGCTATCAGGAAATGGAAGCAAGCATTTCCTACGTAAAATGACACGAGTAATCGAACTGTGCTGGCAGAATTCAAATCCGAGCCTCCGTTCCTCTGGAATTCCCTAAAATGTATGAAAACATGTTTTACAGTATTTTGGCTCCCAGGATCGCTATCAGGAAATGGAAACAAGTATTTCCTACGTAAAATGACACGGCTAATCGAACTGTGCCGGCAGAATTCAAATCCGAGCCTCCGTTCCTCTGGAATTCACAAATATGTATGAAAACGTGTTTTACACAATTTTGGCTCCCAGGATCGCTATCGGGAAATGGGAACAAGCATTTCCTGCGTAAAATGACACGAGTAATCGAACTATGCCGGCAGAATTCAAATCCGAGCCTCTGTTCCTCTGGAATTCACAAATATGTATGAAAACGTGTTTTACAGTATTCTGGCTCCCAGGATCGCTATCAGGAAATGGAAACAAGCATTTCCTACGTAAAATGACACGAGTAATCGAATGCTGGCGGCAGAATTCAAATCGGAGCATCCGTTCCTCTGGAATTCACTAAAATGTATGAAAACGTGTTTTACAGTATTTTGGCTCCCAGGATCGCAATCGCGAAATGAAGACAAGTATTTCCTACGTAAAATGACACGAGTAATCGAACTATGCCGGCAGAATTCAAATCCGAGCCTCTGTTCCTCTGGAATTCACTATAATGTATGAAAACGTGTTTTACAGTATTTTGGCTGCCAGGATCGCTATCGGGAAATGGGAACAAGCATTTCCTGCGTAAAATGACACGACTAATCGAATGCTGTCGGCAGAATTCAAATCCGAGCCTCTGTTCTTCTGGAAATCACAAATATGCATGAAAACGTGTTTTACAGTATTTTGGCTCCCAGTATCGCTATCGGGAAATGAGAACAAGCATTTCCTGCGTAAAATGACACGACTAATCGAACTGTGTCGGCAGAATTCGAATACGAGCCTCTGTTCCTCTGGAGTTCACTAAAATGTATGAAAACGTGTTTTACAGTATCTTGGCTCCCAGGATCGCTATCAGGAAATGGAAGCAAGCATTTCCTACGTAAAATGACACGAGTAACCGAACTGTGCTGGCAGAATTCAAATCCGAGCCTCCGTTCCTCTGGAATTCCCTAAAATGTATGAAAACATGTTTTACAGTATTTTGGCTCCCAGGATCGCTATCAGGAAATGGAAACAAGTATTTCCTACGTAAAATGACACGGCTAATCGAACTGTGCCGGCAGAATTCAAATCCGAGCCTCCGTTCCTCTGGAATTCACAAATATGTATGAAAACGTGTTTTACAGTATTCTGGCTCCCAGGATCGCTATCAGGAAATGGAAACAAGCATTTCCTACGTAAAATGACACGAGTAATCGAATGCTGGCGGCAGAATTCAAATCGGAGCATCCGTTCCTCTGGAATTCACTAAAATGTATGAAAACATGTTTTACAGTATTCTGGCTCCCAGGATCGCTATCAGGAAATGGAAGCAAGCATTTCCTACGTAAAATGACACGAGTAATCGAACTGTGCTGGCAGAATTCACATCCGAGCCTCCGTTCCTCTGGAATTCCCTAAAATGTATGAAAACATGTTTTACAGTATTCTGGCTCCCAGGATCGCTATCAGGAAATGGAAACAAGCATTTCCTACGTAAAATGACACGAGTAATCGAATGCTGGCGGCAGAATTCAAATCGGAGCATCCGTTCCTCTGGAATTCACTAAAATGTATGAAAACGTGTTTTACAGTATCTTGGCTCCCAGGATCGCTTTCAGGAAATGGAAGCAAGCATTTCCTACGTAAAATGACACGAGTAATCGAACTGTCCCGGCAGAATTCAAATACGAGCCTCTGTTCCTCTGGAATTCACTAAAATGTATGAAAACATGTTTTACAGTATTCTGGCTCCCAGGATCGCTATCGGGAAATGGGAACAAGCATTTCCTGCGTAAAATGACACGACTAATCGAATGCTGTCGGCAGAATTCAAATCCGAGCCTCTGTTCTTCTGGAAATCACAAATATGGATGAAAACGTGTTTTACAGTATTTTGGCTCCCAGTATCGCTATCGGGAAATGAGAACAAGCATTTCCTGCGTAAAATGACACGAGTAATCGAACTGTGCCGGCAGAATTCGAATACGAGCCTCTGTTCCTCTGGAGTTCACTAAAATGTATGAAAACGTGTTTTACAGTATTTTGGCTCCCAGGATCGCTATCAGGAAATGGAAACAAGCATTTCCTACGTAAAATGACACGAGTAATCGAACTGTGCCGACAGAATTCAAATCCGAGCCTCCGTTCCTCTGGAATTCCCTAAAATGTATGAAAACATGTTTTACAGTATTCTGGCTCCCAGGATCGCAATCGCGAAATGAAGACAAGTATTTCCTACGTAAAATGACACGAGTAATCGAACTATGCCGGCAGAATTCAAATCCGAGCCTCTGTTCCTCTGGAATTCACAAATATGTATGAAAACGTGTTTTACAGTATTCTGGCTCCCAGGATCGCTATCAGGAAATGGAAACAAGCATTTCCTACGTAAAATGACACGAGTAATCGAATGCTGGCGGCAGAATTCAAATCGGAGCATCCGTTCCTCTGGAATTCACTAAAATGTATGAAAACATGTTTTACAGTATTCTGGCTCCCAGTATCGCTATCGGGAAATGAGAACAAGCATTTCCTGCGTAAAATGACACGAGTAATCGAACTGTGCCGGCCGAATTCAAATCCGAGCCTCCGTTCCTCTGGAATTCACAAATATGTATGAAAACGTGTTTTACAGTATTCTGGCTCCCAGGATCGCTATCAGGAAATGGAAACAATCATTTCCTACGTAAAATGACACGAGTAATCGAATGCTGGCGGCAGAATTCAAATCGGAGCATCCGTTCCTCTGGAATTCACTAAAATGTATGAAAACATGTTTTACAGTATTCTGGCTCCCAGGATCGCTATCAGGAAATGGAAGCAACCATTTCCTACGTAAAATGACACGAGTAATCGAACTGTGCTGGCAGAATTCAAATCCGAGCCTCCGTTCCTCTGGAATTCCCTAAAATGTATGAAAACATGTTTTACAGTATTCTGGCTCCCAGGATCGCTATCAGGAAATGGAAGTAAGCATTTCCTACGTAAAATGACACGAGTAATCGAGTGCTGGCGACAGAATTCAAATCGGAGCATCCGTTCCTCTGGAATTCACTAAAATGTATGAAAACATGTTTTACAGTATTCTGGCTCCCAGTATCGCTATCGGGAAATGAGAACAAGCATTTCCTGCGTAAAATGACACGAGTAATCGAATGCTGTCGGCAGAATTCAAATCCGAGCCTCTGTTCTTCTGGAAATCACAAATATGCATGAAAACGTGTTTTACAGTATTTTGGCTGCCAGGATCGCTATCGGGAAATGGGAACAAGCATTTCCTGCGTAAAATGACACGACTAATCGAATGCTGTCGGCAGAATTCAAATCCGAGCCTCTGTTCTTCTGGAAATCACAAATATGCATGAAAACGTGTTTTACAGTATTTTGGCTCCCAGTATCGCTATCGGGAAATGAGAACAAGCATTTCCTGCGTAAAATGACACGAGTAATCGAACTGTGTCGGCAGAATTCGAATACGAGCCTCTGTTCCTCTGGAGTTCACTAAAATGTATGAAAACGTGTTTTACAGTATCTTGGCTCCCAGGATCGCTATCAGGAAATGGAAGCAAGCATTTCCTACGTAAAATGACACGAGTAATCGAACTGTGCCGGCAGAATTCAAATACGAGCCTCTGTTCCTCTGGGATTCACTAAAATGTATGAAAACGTGTTTTACAGTATTCTGGCTCCCAGGATCGCAATCGGGAAATGAAGACAAGTATTTCCTACGTAAAATGACACGAGTAATCGAACTGTGCCGGCAGAATTCAAATACGAGCCTCTGTTCCTCTGGAATTCACTAAAATGTATGAAAACGTGTTTTACAGTATTTTGGCTCCCAGGATCGCTATCAGGAAATGGAAACAAGTATTCCTACGTAAAATGACACGGCTAATCGAACTGTGCCGGCAGAATTCAAATCCGAGCCTCCGTTCCTCTGGAATTCACAAATATGTATGAAAACGTGTTTTACACAATTTTGGCTCCCAGGATCGCTATCGGGAAATGGGAACAAGCATTTCCTGCGTAAAATGACACGACTAATCGAATGCTGTCGGCAGAATTCAAATCCGAGCCTCCGTTCCTCTGGAATTCACAAATATGTATCAAAACGTGTTTTACAGTATTCTGGCTCCCAGGATCGCAATCGCGAAATGAAGACAAGTATTTCCTACGTAAAATGACACGAGTAATCGAACTATGCCGGCAGAATTCAAATCCGAGCCTCTGTTCTTCTGGAAATCACAAATATGCATGAAAACGTGTTTTACAGTATTTTGGCTCCCAGTATCGCTATCAGGAAATGGAAACAAGTATTTCCTACGTAAAATGACACGAGTAATCGAACTGTGCCGGCAGAATTCAAATACGAGCCTCTGTTCCTCTGGGATTCACTAAAATGTATGAAAACGTGTTTTACAGTATTTTGGCTGCCAGGATCGCTATCGGGAAATGGGAACAAGCATTTCCTGCGTAAAATGCCACGACTAATCGAATGCTGTCGGCAGAATTCAAATCCGAGCCTCTGTTCTTCTGGAAATCACAAATATGCATGAAAACGTGTTTTACAGTATTTTGGCTCCCAGGATCGCTATCAGGAAATGGAAACAAGCATTTCCTACGTAAAATGACACGAGTAATCGAACTGTGCCGACAGAATTCAAATCCGAGCCTCCGTTCCTCTGGAATTCCCTAAAATGTATGAAAACGTGTTTTACAGTATTTTGGCTGCCAGGATCGCTATCGGGAAATAGGAACAAGCATTTCCTGCGTAAAATGACACGACTAATCGAATGCTGTCGGCAGAATTCAAATCCGAGCCTCTGTTCTTCTGGAAATCACAAATATGCATGAAAACGTGTTTTACAGTATTTTGGCTCCCAGTATCGCTATCGGGAAATGAGAACAAGCATTTCCTGCGTAAAATGACACGAGTAATCGAACTGTGTCGGCAGAATTCGAATACGAGCCTCTGTTCCTCTGGAGTTCACTAAAATGTATGAAAACGTGTTTTACAGTATCTTGGCTCCCAGGATCGCTATCAGGAAATGGAAGCAAGCATTTCCTACGTAAAATGACACGAGTAATCGAACTGTGCTGGCAGAATTCAAATCCGAGCCTCCGTTCCTCTGGAATTCCCTAAAATGTATGAAAACATGTTTTACAGTATTTTGGCTCCCAGGATCGCTATCAGGAAATGGAAACAAGTATTTCCTACGTAAAATGACACGGCTAATCGAACTGTGCCGGCAGAATTCAAATCCGAGCCTCCGTTCCTCTGGAATTCACAAATATGTATGAAAACGTGTTTTACACAATTTTGGCTCCCAGGATCGCTATCGGGAAATGGGAACAAGCATTTCGTGCGTAAAATGACACGACTAATCGAATGCTGTCGGCAGAATTCAAATCCGAGCCTCTGTTCTTCTGGAAATCACAAATATGCATGAAAACGTGTTTTACAGTATTTTGGCTCCCAGTATCGCTATCGGGAAATGAGAACAAGCATTTCCTGCGTAAAATGACACGAGTAATCGAACTGTGTCGGCAGAATTCGAATACGAGCCTCTGTTCCTCTGGAGTTCACTAAAATGTATGAAAACGTGTTTTACAGTATCTTGGCTCCCAGGATCGCTATCAGGAAATGGAAGCAAGCATTTCCTACGTAAAATGACACGAGTAATCGAATGCTGGCGGCAGAATTCAAATCCGAGCCTCTGTTCCTCTGGAATTCACTATAATGTATGAAAACGTGTTTTACAGTATTTTGGCTGCCAGGATCGCTATCGGGAAATGGGAACAAGCATTTCCTGCGTAAAATGACACGACTAATCGAATGCTGTCGGCAGAATTCAAATCCGAGCCTCTGTTCTTCTGGAAATCACAAATATGCATGAAAACGTGTTTTACAGTATTTTGGCTCCCAGTATCGCTATCGGGAAATGAGAACAAGCATTTCCTGCGTAAAATGACACGAGTAATCGAACTGTGTCGGCAGAATTCGAATACGAGCCTCTGTTCCTCTGGAGTTCACTAAAATGTATGAAAACGTGTTTTACAGTATCTTGGCTCCCAGGATCGCTATCAGGAAATGGAAGCAAGCATTTCCTACGTAAAATGACACGAGTAATCGAACTGTGCTGGCAGAATTCAAATCCGAGCCTCCGTTCCTCTGGAATTCCCTAAAATGTATGAAAACATGTTTTACAGTATTTTGGCTCCCAGGATCGCTATCAGGAAATGGAAACAAGTATTTCCTACGTAAAATGACACGGCTAATCGAACTGTGCCGGCAGAATTCAAATCCGAGCCTCCGTTCCTCTGGAATTCACAAATATGTATGAAAACGTGTTTTACAGTATTCTGGCTCCCAGGATCGCTATCGGGAAATGGGAACAAGCATTTCCTGCGTAAAATGACACGACTAATCGAATGCTGTCGGCAGAATTCAAATCCGAGCCTCTGTTCTTCTGGAAATCACAAATATGCATGAAAACGTGTTTTACAGTATTTTGGCTCCCAGTATCGCTATCGGGAAATGAGAACAAGCATTTCCTGCGTAAAATGACACGACTAATCGAACTGTGTCGGCAGAATTCGAATACGAGCCTCTGTTCCTCTGGAGTTCACTAAAATGTATGAAAACGTGTTTTACAGTATCTTGGCTCCCAGGATCGCTATCAGGAAATGGAAGCAAGCATTTCCTACGTAAAATGACACGAGTAATCGAACTGTGCTGGCAGAATTCAAATCCGAGCCTCCGTTCCTCTGGAATTCCCTAAAATGTATGAAAACATGTTTTACAGTATTTTGGCTCCCAGGATCGCTATCAGGAAATGGAAACAAGTATTTCCTACGTAAAATGACACGGCTAATCGAACTGTGCCGGCAGAATTCAAATCCGAGCCTCCGTTCCTCTGGAATTCACAAATATGTATGAAAACGTGTTTTACACAATTTTGGCTCCCAGGATCGCTATCGGGAAATGGGAACAAGCATTTCCTGCGTAAAATGACACGACTAATCGAATGCTGTCGGCAGAATTCAAATCCGAGCCTCTGTTCTTCTGGAAATCACAAATATGGATGAAAACGTGTTTTACAGTATTTTGGCTCCCAGTATCGCTATCGGGAAATGAGAACAAGCATTTCCTGCGTAAAATGACACGAGTAATCGAACTGTGCCGGCAGAATTCGAATACGAGCCTCTGTTCCTCTGGAGTTCACTAAAATGTATGAAAACGTGTTTTACAGTATTTTGGCTCCCAGGATCGCTATCAGGAAATGGAAACAAGCATTTCCTACGTAAAATGACACGAGTAATCGAACTGTGCCGACAGAATTCAAATCCGAGCCTCCGTTCCTCTGGAATTCCCTAAAATGTATGAAAACATGTTTTACAGTATTCTGGCTCCCAGGATCGCAATCGCGAAATGAAGACAAGTATTTCCTACGTAAAATGACACGAGTAATCGAACTATGCCGGCAGAATTCAAATCCGAGCCTCTGTTCCTCTGGAATTCACAAATATGTATGAAAACGTGTTTTACAGTATTCTGGCTCCCAGGATCGCTATCAGGAAATGGAAACAAGCATTTCCTACGTAAAATGACACGAGTAATCGAATGCTGGCGGCAGAATTCAAATCGGAGCATCCGTTCCTCTGGAATTCACTAAAATGTATGAAAACATGTTTTACAGTATTCTGGCTCCCAGTATCGCTATCGGGAAATGAGAACAAGCATTTCCTGCGTAAAATGACACGAGTAATCGAACTGTGCCGGCCGAATTCAAATCCGAGCCTCCGTTCCTCTGGAATTCACAAATATGTATGAAAACGTGTTTTACAGTATTCTGGCTCCCAGGATCGCTATCAGGAAATGGAAACAATCATTTCCTACGTAAAATGACACGAGTAATCGAATGCTGGCGGCAGAATTCAAATCGGAGCATCCGTTCCTCTGGAATTCACTAAAATGTATGAAAACATGTTTTACAGTATTCTGGCTCCCAGGATCGCTATCAGGAAATGGAAGCAACCATTTCCTACGTAAAATGACACGAGTAATCGAACTGTGCTGGCAGAATTCAAATCCGAGCCTCTGTTCCTCTGGAATTCACAAATATGTATGAAAACGTGTTTTATAGTATTCTGGCTCCCAGGATCGCTATCAGGAAATGGAAACAAGCATTTCCTACGTAAAATGACACGAGTAATCGAATGCTGGGGGCAGAATTCAAATCGGAGCATCCGTTCCTCTGGAATTCACTAAAATGTATGAAAACATGTTTTACAGTATTCTGGCTCCCAGTATCGCTATCGGGAAATGAGAACAAGCATTTCCTGCGTAAAATGACACGAGTAATCGAACTGTGCCGGCCGAATTCAAATCCGAGCCTCCGTTCCTCTGGAATTCACAAATATGGATGAAAACGTGTTTTACAGTATTCTGGCTCCCAGGATCGCTATCAGGAAATGGAAACAATCATTTCCTACGTAAAATGACACGAGTAATCGAATGCTGGCGGCAGAATTCAAATCGGAGCATCCGTTCCTCTGGAATTCACTAAAATGTATGAAAACATGTTTTACAGTATTCTGGCTCCCAGGATCGCAATCGCGAAGTGAAGACAAGTATTTCCTACGTAAAATGACACGAGTAATCGAACTATGCCGGCAGAATTCAAATCCGAGCCTCTGTTCCTCTGGAATTCACAAATATGTATGAAAACGTGTTTTACAGTATTCTGGCTCCCAGGATCGCAATCGGGAAATGAAGACAAGTATTTCCTACGTAAAATGACACGAGTAATCGAACTGTGCCGGCAGAATTCAAATACGAGCCTCTGTTCCTCTGGGATTCACTAAAATGTATGAAAACGTGTTTTACAGTATTTTGGCTGCCAGGATCGCTATCGGGAAATGGGAACAAGCATTTCCTGCGTAAAATGACACGACTAATCGAATGCTGTCGGCAGAATTCAAATCCGAGCCTCTGTTCTTCTGGAAATCACAAATATGCATGAAAACGTGTTTTACAGTATTTTGGCTCCCAGTATCGCTATCGGGAAATGAGAACAAGCATTTCCTGCGTAAAATGACACGAGTAATCGAACTGTGTCGGCAGAATTCGAATACGAGCCTCTGTTCCTCTGGAGTTCACTAAAATGTATGAAAACGTGTTTTACAGTATCTTGGCTCCCAGGATCGCTATCAGGAAATGGAAGCAAGCATTTCCTACGTAAAATGACACGAGTAATCGAACTGTGCCGGCAGAATTCAAATACGAGCCTCTGTTCCTCTGGGATTCACTAAAATGTATGAAAACGTGTTTTACAGTATTTTGGCTGCCAGGATCGCTATCGGGAAATGGGAACAAGCATTTCCTGCGTAAAATGACACGACTAATCGAATGCTGTCGGCAGAATTCAAATCCGAGCCTCTGTTCTTCTGGAAATCACAAATATGCATGAAAACGTGTTTTACAGTATTTTGGCTCCCAGTATCGCTATCGGGAAATGAGAACAAGCATTTCCTGCGTAAAATGACACGAGTAATCGAACTGTGTCGGCAGAATTCGAATACGAGCCTCTGTTCCTCTGGAGTTCACTAAAATGTATGAAAACGTGTTTTACAGTATCTTGGCTCCCAGGATCGCTATCAGGAAATGGAAGCAAGCATTTCCTACGTAAAATGACACGAGTAATCGAATGCTGGCGGCAGAATTCAAATCGGAGCATCCGTTCCTCTGGAATTCACTAAAATGTATGAAAACGTGTTTTACAGTATTCTGGCTCCCAGGATCGCAATCGGGAAATGAAGACAAGTATTTCCTACGTAAAATGACACGAGTAATCGAACTGTGCCGGCAGAATTCAAATACGAGCCTCTGTTCCTCTGGAATTCACTAAAATGTATGAAAACGTGTTTTACAGTATTTTGGCTCCCAGGATCGCTATCAGGAAATGGAAACAAGTATTCCTACGTAAAATGACACGGCTAATCGAACTGTGCCGGCAGAATTCAAATCCGAGCCTCCGTTCCTCTGGAATTCACAAATATGTATGAAAACGTGTTTTACACAATTTTGGCTCCCAGGATCGCTATCGGGAAATGGGAACAAGCATTTCCTGCGTAAAATGACACGACTAATCGAATGCTGTCGGCAGAATTCAAATCCGAGCCTCCGTTCCTCTGGAATTCACAAATATGTATCAAAACGTGTTTTACAGTATTCTGGCTCCCAGGATCGCAATCGCGAAATGAAGACAAGTATTTCCTACGTAAAATGACACGAGTAATCGAACTATGCCGGCAGAATTCAAATCCGAGCCTCTGTTCTTCTGGAAATCACAAATATGCATGAAAACGTGTTTTACAGTATTTTGGCTCCCAGTATCGCTATCAGGAAATGGAAACAAGTATTTCCTACGTAAAATGACACGAGTAATCGAACTGTGCCGGCAGAATTCAAATACGAGCCTCTGTTCCTCTGGGATTCACTAAAATGTATGAAAACGTGTTTTACAGTATTTTGGCTGCCAGGATCGCTATCGGGAAATGGGAACAAGCATTTCCTGCGTAAAATGCCACGACTAATCGAATGCTGTCGGCAGAATTCAAATCCGAGCCTCTGTTCTTCTGGAAATCACAAATATGCATGAAAACGTGTTTTACAGTATTTTGGCTCCCAGGATCGCTATCAGGAAATGGAAACAAGCATTTCCTACGTAAAATGACACGAGTAATCGAACTGTGCCGACAGAATTCAAATCCGAGCCTCCGTTCCTCTGGAATTCCCTAAAATGTATGAAAACATGTTTTACAGTATTCTGGCTCCCAGGATCGCAATCGCGAAATGAAGACAAGTATTTCCTACGTAAAATGACACGAGTAATCGAACTATGCCGGCAGAATTCAAATCCGAGCCTCTGTTCCTCTGGAATTCACAAATATGGATGAAAACGTGTTTTACAGTATTCTGGCTCCCAGGATCGCTATCAGGAAATGAAGACAAGTATTTCCTACGTAAAATGACACGAGTAATCGAATGCTGCCGGCAGAATTCAAATCCGAGCCTCCGTTCCTCTGGAATTCACAAATATGTATGAAAACGTGTTTTACACAATTTTGGCTCCCAGGATCGCTATCGGGAAATGGGAACAAGCATTTCCTGCGTAAAATGACACGACTAATCGAATGCTGTCGGCAGAATTCAAATCCGAGCCTCTGTTCTTCTGTAAATCACAAATATGGATGAAAACGTGTTTTACAGTATTTTGGCTCCCAGTATCGCTATCGGGAAATGAGAACAAGCATTTCCTGCGTAAAATGACACGAGTAATCGAACTGTGCCGGCAGAATTCGAATACGAGCCTCTGTTCCTCTGGAGTTCACTAAAATGTATGAAAACGTGTTTTACAGTATTTTGGCTCCCAGGATCGCTATCAGGAAATGGAAACAAGCATTTCCTACGTAAAATGACACGAGTAATCGAACTGTGCCGACAGAATTCAAATCCGAGCCTCCGTTCCTCTGGAATTCCCTAAAATGTATGAAAACATGTTTTACAGTATTCTGGCTCCCAGGATCGCAATCGCGAAATGAAGACAAGTATTTCCTACGTAAAATGACACGAGTAATCGAACTATGCCGGCAGAATTCAAATCCGAGCCTCTGTTCCTCTGGAATTCACAAATATGTATGAAAACGTGTTTTACAGTATTCTGGCTCCCAGGATCGCTATCAGGAAATGGAAACAAGCATTTCCTACGTAAAATGACACGAGTAATCGAATGCTGGCGGCAGAATTCAAATCGGAGCATCCGTTCCTCTGGAATTCACTAAAATGTATGAAAACATGTTTTACAGTATTCTGGCTCCCAGTATCGCTATCGGGAAATGAGAACAAGCATTTCCTGCGTAAAATGACACGAGTAATCGAACTGTGCCGGCCGAATTCAAATCCGAGCCTCCGTTCCTCTGGAATTCACAAATATGTATGAAAACGTGTTTTACAGTATTCTGGCTCCCAGGATCGCTATCAGGAAATGGAAACAATCATTTCCTACGTAAAATGACACGAGTAATCGAATGCTGGCGGCAGAATTCAAATCGGAGCATCCGTTCCTCTGGAATTCACTAAAATGTATGAAAACATGTTTTACAGTATTCTGGCTCCCAGGATCGCTATCAGGAAATGGAAGCAACCATTTCCTACGTAAAATGACACGAGTAATCGAACTGTGCTGGCAGAATTCAAATCCGAGCCTCTGTTCCTCTGGAATTCACAAATATGTATGAAAACGTGTTTTACAGTATTCTGGCTCCCAGGATCGCTATCAGGAAATGGAAACAAGCATTTCCTACGTAAAATGACACGAGTAATCGAATGCTGGGGGCAGAATTCAAATCGGAGCATCCGTTCCTCTGGAATTCACTAAAATGTATGAAAACATGTTTTACAGTATTCTGGCTCCCAGTATCGCTATCGGGAAATGAGAACAAGCATTTCCTGCGTAAAATGACACGAGTAATCGAACTGTGCCGGCCGAATTCAAATCCGAGCCTCCGTTCCTCTGGAATTCACAAATATGGATGAAAACGTGTTTTACAGTATTCTGGCTCCCAGGATCGCTATCAGGAAATGGAAACAATCATTTCCTACGTAAAATGACACGAGTAATCGAATGCTGGCGGCAGAATTCAAATCGGAGCATCCGTTCCTCTGGAATTCACTAAAATGTATGAAAACATGTTTTACAGTATTCTGGCTCCCAGGATCGCAATCGCGAAATGAAGACAAGTATTTCCTACGTAAAATGACACGAGTAATCGAACTATGCCGGCAGAATTCAAATCCGAGCCTCTGTTCCTCTGGAATTCACAAATATGTATGAAAACGTGTTTTACAGTATTCTGGCTCCCAGGATCGCAATCGGGAAATGAAGACAAGTATTTCCTACGTAAAATGACACGAGTAATCGAACTGTGCCGGCAGAATTCAAATACGAGCCTCTGTTCCTCTGGGATTCACTAAAATGTATGAAAACGTGTTTTACAGTATTTTGGCTGCCAGGATCGCTATCGGGAAATGGGAACAAGCATTTCCTGCGTAAAATGACACGACTAATCGAATGCTGTCGGCAGTATTCAAATCCGAGCCTCTGTTCTTCTGGAAATCACAAATATGCATGAAAACGTGTTTTACAGTATTTTGGCTCCCAGTATCGCTATCGGGAAATGAGAACAAGCATTTCCTGCGTAAAATGACACGAGTAATCGAACTGTGTCGGCAGAATTCGAATACGAGCCTCTGTTCCTCTGGAGTTCACTAAAATGTATGAAAACGTGTTTTACAGTATCTTGGCTCCCAGGATCGCTATCAGGAAATGGAAGCAAGCATTTCCTACGTAAAATGACACGAGTAATCGAACTGTGCCGGCAGAATTCAAATACGAGCCTCTGTTCCTCTGGGATTCACTAAAATGTATGAAAACGTGTTTTACAGTATTTTGGCTGCCAGGATCGCTATCGGGAAATGGGAACAAGCATTTCCTGCGTAAAACGACACGACTAATCGAATGCTGTCGGCAGAATTCAAATCCGAGCCTCTGTTCTTCTGGAAATCACAAATATGCATGAAAACGTGTTTTACAGTATTTTGGCTCCCAGTATCGCTATCGGGAAATGAGAACAAGCATTTCCTGCGTAAAATGACACGAGTAATCGAACTGTGTCGGCAGAATTCGAATACGAGCCTCTGTTCCTCTGGAGTTCACTAAAATGTATGAAAACGTGTTTTACAGTATCTTGGCTCCCAGGATCGCTATCAGGAAATGGAAGCAAGCATTTCCTACGTAAAATGAC
Source organism: Ectemnius continuus (assembly GCA_910591665.1). Taxonomy (NCBI): domain Eukaryota; kingdom Metazoa; phylum Arthropoda; class Insecta; order Hymenoptera; family Crabronidae; genus Ectemnius; species Ectemnius continuus. The sequence goes on along the minus strand of CAJUYD010000014.1, from coordinate 258,813 downwards.
ACGAGTAATCGAATGCTGGCGGCAGAATTCAAATCGGAGCATCCGTTCCTCTGGAATTCACTAAAATGTATGAAAACGTGTTTTACAGTATTCTGGCTCCCAGGATCGCAATCGGGAAATGAAGACAAGTATTTCCTACGTAAAATGACACGAGTAATCGAACTGTGCCGGCAGAATTCAAATACGAGCCTCTGTTCCTCTGGAATTCACTAAAATGTATGAAAACGTGTTTTACAGTATTTTGGCTCCCAGGATCGCTATCAGGAAATGGAAACAAGTATTCCTACGTAAAATGACACGGCTAATCGAACTGTGCCGGCAGAATTCAAATCCGAGCCTCCGTTCCTCTGGAATTCACAAATATGTATGAAAACGTGTTTTACACAATTTTGGCTCCCAGGATCGCTATCGGGAAATGGGAACAAGCATTTCCTGCGTAAAATGACACGACTAATCGAATGCTGTCGGCAGAATTCAAATCCGAGCCTCCGTTCCTCTGGAATTCACAAATATGTATCAAAACGTGTTTTACAGTATTCTGGCTCCCAGGATCGCAATCGCGAAATGAAGACAAGTATTTCCTACGTAAAATGACACGAGTAATCGAACTATGCCGGCAGAATTCAAATCCGAGCCTCTGTTCTTCTGGAAATCACAAATATGCATGAAAACGTGTTTTACAGTATTTTGGCTCCCAGTATCGCTATCAGGAAATGGAAACAAGTATTTCCTACGTAAAATGACACGAGTAATCGAACTGTGCCGGCAGAATTCAAATACGAGCCTCTGTTCCTCTGGGATTCACTAAAATGTATGAAAACGTGTTTTACAGTATTTTGGCTGCCAGGATCGCTATCGGGAAATGGGAACAAGCATTTCCTGCGTAAAATGCCACGACTAATCGAATGCTGTCGGCAGAATTCAAATCCGAGCCTCTGTTCTTCTGGAAATCACAAATATGCATGAAAACGTGTTTTACAGTATTTTGGCTCCCAGGATCGCTATCAGGAAATGGAAACAAGCATTTCCTACGTAAAATGACACGAGTAATCGAACTGTGCCGACAGAATTCAAATCCGAGCCTCCGTTCCTCTGGAATTCCCTAAAATGTATGAAAACATGTTTTACAGTATTCTGGCTCCCAGGATCGCAATCGCGAAATGAAGACAAGTATTTCCTACGTAAAATGACACGAGTAATCGAACTATGCCGGCAGAATTCAAATCCGAGCCTCTGTTCCTCTGGAATTCACAAATATGTATGAAAACGTGTTTTACAGTATTCTGGCTCCCAGGATCGCTATCAGGAAATGAAGACAAGTATTTCCTACGTAAAATGACACGAGTAATCGAACTATGCCGGCAGAATTCAAATCCGAGCCTCTGTTCCTCTGGAATTCACAAATATGTATGAAAACGTGTTTTACAGTATTCTGGCTCGCAGGATCGCTATCAGGAAATGGAAACAAGCATTTCCTACGTAAAATGACACGAGTAATCGAATGCTGGCGGCAGAATTCAAATCGGAGCATCCGTTCCTCTGGAATTCACTAAAATGTATGAAAACATGTTTTACAGTATTCTGGCTCCCAGTATCGCTATCGGGAAATGAGAACAAGCATTTCCTGCGTAAAATGACACGAGTAATCGAACTGTGCCGGCCGAATTCAAATCCGAGCCTCCGTTCCTCTGGAATTCACAAATATGGATGAAAACGTGTTTTACAGTATTCTGGCTCCCAGGATCGCTATCAGGAAATAGAAACAATCATTTCCTACGTAAAATGACACGAGTAATCGAATGCTGGCGGCAGAATTCAAATCGGAGCATCCGTTCCTCTGGAATTCACTAAAATGTATGAAAACATGTTTTACAGTATTCTGGCTCCCAGGATCGCAATCGCGAAATGAAGACAAGTATTTCCTACGTAAAATGACACGAGTAATCGAACTATGCCGGCAGAATTCAAATCCGAGCCTCTGTTCCTCTGGAATTCACAAATATGTATGAAAACGTGTTTTACAGTATTCTGGCTCCCAGGATCGCAATCGGGAAATGAAGACAAGTATTTCCTACGTAAAATGACACGAGTAATCGAACTGTGCCGGCAGAATTCAAATACGAGCCTCTGTTCCTCTGGGATTCACTAAAATGTATGAAAACGTGTTTTACAGTATTTTGGCTGCCAGGATCGCTATCGGGAAATGGGAACAAGCATTTCCTGCGTAAAATGACACGACTAATCGAATGCTGTCGGCAGAATTCAAATCCGAGCCTCTGTTCTTCTGGAAATCACAAATATGCATGAAAACGTGTTTTACAGTATTTTGGCTCCCAGTATCGCTATCGGGAAATGAGAACAAGCATTTCCTGCGTAAAATGACACGAGTAATCGAACTGTGTCGGCAGAATTCGAATACGAGCCTCTGTTCCTCTGGAGTTCACTAAAATGTATGAAAACGTGTTTTACAGTATCTTGGCTCCCAGGATCGCTATCAGGAAATGGAAACAAGCATTTCCTACGTAAAATGACACGAGTAATCGAACTGTGCCGACAGAATTCAAATCCGAGCCTCCGTTCCTCTGGAATTCCCTAAAATGTATGAAAACATGTTTTACAGTATTCTGGCTCCCAGGATCGCAATCGCGAAATGAAGACAAGTATTTCCTACGTAAAATGACACGAGTAATCGAACTATGCCGGCAGAATTCAAATCCGAGCCTCTGTTCCTCTGGAATTCACAAATATGTATGAAAACGTGTTTTACAGTATTCTGGCTCCCAGGATCGCTATCGGGAAATGGGAACAAGCATTTCCTACGTAAAATGACACGAGTAATCGAACTGTGCCGGCAGAATTCAAATACGAGCCTCTGTTCCTCTGGGATTCACTAAAATGTATGAAAACGTGTTTTACAGTATTTTGGCTGCCAGGATCGCTATCGGGAAATGGGAACAAGCATTTCCTGCGTAAAATGCCACGACTAATCGAATGCTGTCGGCAGAATTCAAATCCGAGCCTCTGTTCTTCTGGAAATCACAAATATGCATGAAAACGTGTTTTACAGTATTCTGGCTCCCAGGATCGCTATCAGGAAATGAAGACAAGTATTTCCTACGTAAAATGACACGAGTAATCGAACTATGCCGGCAGAATTCAAATCCGAGCCTCTGTTCCTCTGGAATTCACAAATATGTATGAAAACGTGTTTTACAGTATTCTGGCTCCCAGGATCGCTATCAGGAAATGGAAACAAGCATTTCCTACGTAAAATGACACGAGTAATCGAATGCTGGCGGCAGAATTCAAATCGGAGCATCCGTTCCTCTGGAATTCACTAAAATGTATGAAAACATGTTTTACAGTATTCTGGCTCCCAGGATCGCAATCGCGAAATGAAGACAAGTATTTCCTACGTAAAATGACACGAGTAATCGAACTATGCCGGCAGAATTCAAATCCGAGCCTCTGTTCCTCTGGAATTCACAAATATGTATGAAAACGTGTTTTACAGTATTCTGGCTCCCAGGATCGCAATCGGGAAATGAAGACAAGTATTTCCTACGTAAAATGACACGAGTAATCGAACTGTGCCGGCAGAATTCAAATACGAGCCTCTGTTCCTCTGGGATTCACTAAAATGTATGAAAACGTGTTTTACAGTATTTTGGCTGCCAGGATCGCTATCGGGAAATGGGAACAAGCATTTCCTGCGTAAAATGACACGACTAATCGAATGCTGTCGGCAGAATTCAAATCCGAGCCTCTGTTCTTCTGGAAATCACAAATATGCATGAAAACGTGTTTTACAGTATTTTGGCTCCCAGTATCGCTATCGGGAAATGAGAACAAGCATTTCCTGCGTAAAATGACACGAGTAATCGAACTGTGTCGGCAGAATTCGAATACGAGCCTCTGTTCCTCTGGAGTTCACTAAAATGTATGAAAACGTGTTTTACAGTATCTTGGCTCCCAGGATCGCTATCAGGAAATGGAAACAAGCATTTCCTACGTAAAATGACACGAGTAATCGAACTGTGCCGACAGAATTCAAATCCGAGCCTCCGTTCCTCTGGAATTCCCTAAAATGTATGAAAACATGTTTTACAGTATTCTGGCTCCCAGGATCGCAATCGCGAAATGAAGACAAGTATTTCCTACGTAAAATGACACGAGTAATCGAACTATGCCGGCAGAATTCAAATCCGAGCCTCTGTTCCTCTGGAATTCACAAATATGTATGAAAACGTGTTTTACAGTATTCTGGCTCCCAGGATCGCTATCGGGAAATGGGAACAAGCATTTCCTGCGTAAAATGACACGACTAATCGAATGCTGTCGGCAGAATTCAAATCCGAGCCTCCGTTCCTCTGGAATTCACAAATATGTATCAAAACGTGTTTTACAGTATTCTGGCTCCCAGGATCGCAATCGCGAAATGAAGACAAGTATTTCCTACGTAAAATGACACGAGTAATCGATCTATGCCGGCAGAATTCAAATCCGAGCCTCTGTTCTTCTGGAAATCACAAATATGCATGAAAACGTGTTTTACAGTATTTTGGCTCCCAGTATCGCTATCAGGAAATGGAAACAAGTATTTCCTACGTAAAATGACACGAGTAATCGAACTGTGCCGGCAGAATTCAAATACGAGCCTCTGTTCCTCTGGGATTCACTAAAATGTATGAAAACGTGTTTTACAGTATTTTGGCTGCCAGGATCGCTATCGGGAAATGGGAACAAGCATTTCCTGCGTAAAATGCCACGACTAATCGAATGCTGTCGGCAGAATTCAAATCCGAGCCTCTGTTCTTCTGGAAATCACAAATATGCATGAAAACGTGTTTTACAGTATTTTGGCTCCCAGGATCGCTATCAGGAAATGGAAACAAGCATTTCCTACGTAAAATGACACGAGTAATCGAACTGTGCCGACAGAATTCAAATCCGAGCCTCCGTTCCTCTGGAATTCCCTAAAATGTATGAAAACATGTTTTACAGTATTCTGGCTCCCAGGATCGCAATCGCGAAATGAAGACAAGTATTTCCTACGTAAAATGACACGAGTAATCGAACTGTGTCGGCAGAATTCGAATACGAGCCTCTGTTCCTCTGGAGTTCACTAAAATGTATGAAAACGTGTTTTACAGTATCTTGGCTCCCAGGATCGCTATCAGGAAATGGAAGCAAGCATTTCCTACGTAAAATGACACGAGTAATCGAACTGTGCCGGCAGAATTCGAATACGAGCCTCTGTTCCTCTGGAGTTCACTAAAATGTATGAAAACGTGTTTTACGGTATTTTGGCTCCCAGGATCGCTATCAGGAAATGGAAACAAGCATTTCCTACGTAAAATGACACGAGTAATCGAACTGTGCCGACAGAATTCAAATCCGAGCCTCCGTTCCTCTGGAATTCCCTAAAATGTATGAAAACATGTTTTACAGTATTCTGGCTCCCAGGATCGCAATCGCGAAATGAAGACAAGTATTTCCTACGTAAAATGACACGAGTAATCGAACTATGCCGGCAGAATTCAAATCCGAGCCTCTGTTCCTCTGGAATTCACAAATATGTATGAAAACGTGTTTTACAGTATTCTGGCTCCCAGGATCGCAATCGGGAAATGAAGACAAGTATTTCCTACGTAAAATGACACGAGTAATCGAACTGTGCCGGCAGAATTCAAATACGAGCCTCTGTTCCTCTGGGATTCACTAAAATGTATGAAAACGTGTTTTACAGTATTTTGGCTGCCAGGATCGCTATCGGGAAATGGGAACAAGCATTTCCTGCGTAAAATGACACGACTAATCGAATGCTGTCGGCAGAATTCAAATCCGAGCCTCTGTTCTTCTGGAAATCACAAATATGCATGAAAACGTGTTTTACAGTATTTTGGCTCCCAGTATCGCTATCGGGAAATGAGAACAAGCATTTCCTGCGTAAAATGACACGAGTAATCGAACTGTGTCGGCAGAATTCGAATACGAGCCTCTGTTCCTCTGGAGTTCACTAAAATGTATGAAAACGTGTTTTACAGTATCTTGGCTCCCAGGATCGCTATCAGGAAATGGAAACAAGCATTTCCTACGTAAAATGACACGAGTAATCGAACTGTGCCGACAGAATTCAAATCCGAGCCTCCGTTCCTCTGGAATTCCCTAAAATGTATGAAAACATGTTTTACAGTATTCTGGCTCCCAGGATCGCAATCGCGAAATGAAGACAAGTATTTCCTACGTAAAATGACACGAGTAATCGAACTATGCCGGCAGAATTCAAATCCGAGCCTCTGTTCCTCTGGAATTCACAAATATGTATGAAAACGTGTTTTACAGTATTCTGGCTCCCAGGATCGCTATCGGGAAATGGGAACAAGCATTTCCTGCGTAAAATGACACGACTAATCGAATGCTGTCGGCAGAATTCAAATCCGAGCCTCCGTTCCTCTGGAATTCACAAATATGTATCAAAACGTGTTTTACAGTATTCTGGCTCCCAGGATCGCAATCGCGAAATGAAGACAAGTATTTCCTACGTAAAATGACACGAGTAATCGATCTATGCCGGCAGAATTCAAATCCGAGCCTCTGTTCTTCTGGAAATCACAAATATGCATGAAAACGTGTTTTACAGTATTTTGGCTCCCAGTATCGCTATCAGGAAATGGAAACAAGTATTTCCTACGTAAAATGACACGAGTAATCGAACTGTGCCGGCAGAATTCAAATACGAGCCTCTGTTCCTCTGGGATTCACTAAAATGTATGAAAACGTGTTTTACAGTATTTTGGCTGCCAGGATCGCTATCGGGAAATGGGAACAAGCATTTCCTGCGTAAAATGCCACGACTAATCGAATGCTGTCGGCAGAATTCAAATCCGAGCCTCTGTTCTTCTGGAAATCACAAATATGCATGAAAACGTGTTTTACAGTATTTTGGCTCCCAGGATCGCTATCAGGAAATGGAAACAAGCATTTCCTACGTAAAATGACACGAGTAATCGAACTGTGCCGACAGAATTCAAATCCGAGCCTCCGTTCCTCTGGAATTCCCTAAAATGTATGAAAACATGTTTTACAGTATTCTGGCTCCCAGGATCGCAATCGCGAAATGAAGACAAGTATTTCCTACGTAAAATGACACGAGTAATCGAACTGTGTCGGCAGAATTCGAATACGAGCCTCTGTTCCTCTGGAGTTCACTAAAATGTATGAAAACGTGTTTTACAGTATCTTGGCTCCCAGGATCGCTATCAGGAAATGGAAGCAAGCATTTCCTACGTAAAATGACACGAGTAATCGAACTGTGCCGGCAGAATTCGAATACGAGCCTCTGTTCCTCTGGAGTTCACTAAAATGTATGAAAACGTGTTTTACGGTATTTTGGCTCCCAGGATCGCTATCAGGAAATGGAAACAAGCATTTCCTACGTAAAATGACACGAGTAATCGAACTGTGCCGACAGAATTCAAATCCGAGCCTCCGTTCCTCTGGAATTCCCTAAAATGTATGAAAACATGTTTTACAGTATTCTGGCTCCCAGGATCGCAATCGCGAAATGAAGACAAGTATTTCCTACGTAAAATGACACGAGTAATCGAACTATGCCGGCAGAATTCAAATCCGAGCCTCTGTTCCTCTGGAATTCACAAATATGTATGAAAACGTGTTTTACAGTATTCTGGCTCCCAGGATCGCTATCAGGAAATGAAGACAAGTATTTCCTACGTAAAATGACACGAGTAATCGAACTATGCCGGCAGAATTCAAATCCGAGCCTCTGTTCCTCTGGAATTCACAAATATGTATGAAAACGTGTTTTACAGTATTCTGGCTCCCAGGATCGCTATCAGGAAATGGAAACAAGCATTTCCTACGTAAAATGACACGAGTAATCGAATGCTGGCGGCAGAATTCAAATCGGAGCATCCGTTCCTCTGGAATTCACTAAAATGTATGAAAACATGTTTTACAGTATTCTGGCTCCCAGTATCGCTATCGGGAAATGAGAACAAGCATTTCCTGCGTAAAATGACACGAGTAATCGAACTGTGCCGGCCGAATTCAAATCCGAGCCTCCGTTCCTCTGGAATTCACAAATATGGATGAAAACGTGTTTTACAGTATTCTGGCTCCCAGGATCGCTATCAGGAAATGGAAACAATCATTTCCTACGTAAAATGACACGAGTAATCGAATGCTGGCGGCAGAATTCAAATCGGAGCATCCGTTCCTCTGGAATTCACTAAAATGTATGAAAACATGTTTTACAGTATTCTGGCTCCCAGGATCGCAATCGCGAAATGAAGACAAGTATTTCCTACGTAAAATGACACGAGTAATCGAACTATGCCGGCAGAATTCAAATCCGAGCCTCTGTTCCTCTGGAATTCACAAATATGTATGAAAACGTGTTTTACAGTATTCTGGCTCCCAGGATCGCAATCGGGAAATGAAGACAAGTATTTCCTACGTAAAATGACACGAGTAATCGAACTGTGCCGGCAGAATTCAAATACGAGCCTCTGTTCCTCTGGGATTCACTAAAATGTATGAAAACGTGTTTTACAGTATTTTGGCTGCCAGGATCGCTATCGGGAAATGGGAACAAGCATTTCCTGCGTAAAATGACACGAGTAATCGAACTGTGCCGGCAGAATTCGAATACGAGCCTCTGTTCCTCTGGAGTTCACTAAAATGTATGAAAACGTGTTTTACAGTATTTTGGCTCCCAGGATCGCTATCAGGAAATGGAAACAAGCATTTCCTACGTAAAATGACACGAGTAATCGAACTGTGCCGACAGAATTCAAATCCGAGCCTCCGTTCCTCTGGAATTCCCTAAAATGTATGAAAACATGTTTTACAGTATTCTGGCTCCCAGGATCGCAATCGCGAAATGAAGACAAGTATTTCCTACGTAAAATGACACGAGTAATCGAACTATGCCGGCAGAATTCAAATCCGAGCCTCTGTTCCTCTGGAATTCACAAATATGTATGAAAACGTGTTTTACAGTATTCTGGCTCCCAGGATCGCTATCAGGAAATGGAAACAAGCATTTCCTACGTAAAATGACACGAGTAATCGAATGCTGGCGGCAGAATTCAAATCGGAGCATCCGTTCCTCTGGAATTCACTAAAATGTATGAAAACATGTTTTACAGTATTCTGGCTCCCAGTATCGCTATCGGGAAATGAGAACAAGCATTTCCTGCGTAAAATGACACGAGTAATCGAACTGTGCCGGCCGAATTCAAATCCGAGCCTCCGTTCCTCTGGAATTCACAAATATGTATGAAAACGTGTTTTACAGTATTCTGGCTCCCAGGATCGCTATCAGGAAATGGAAACAATCATTTCCTACGTAAAATGACACGAGTAATCGAATGCTGGCGGCAGAATTCAAATCGGAGCATCCGTTCCTCTGGAATTCACTAAAATGTATGAAAACATGTTTTACAGTATTCTGGCTCCCAGGATCGCTATCAGGAAATGGAAGCAACCATTTCCTACGTAAAATGACACGAGTAATCGAACTGTGTCGGCAGAATTCGAATACGAGCCTCTGTTCCTCTGGAGTTCACTAAAATGTATGAAAACGTGTTTTACAGTATCTTGGCTCCCAGGATCGCTATCAGGAAATGGAAGCAAGCATTTCCTACGTAAAATGACACGAGTAATCGAACTGTGCCGGCAGAATTCGAATACGAGCCTCTGTTCCTCTGGAGTTCACTAAAATGTATGAAAACGTGTTTTACAGTATTTTGGCTCCCAGGATCGCTATCAGGAAATGGAAACAAGCATTTCCTACGTAAAATGACACGAGTAATCGAACTGTGCCGACAGAATTCAAATCCGAGCCTCCGTTCCTCTGGAATTCCCTAAAATGTATGAAAACATGTTTTACAGTATTCTGGCTCCCAGGATCGCAATCGCGAAATGAAGACAAGTATTTCCTACGTAAAATGACACGAGTAATCGAACTATGCCGGCAGAATTCAAATCCGAGCCTCTGTTCCTCTGGAATTCACAAATATGTATGAAAACGTGTTTTACAGTATTCTGGCTCCCAGGATCGCTATCAGGAAATGAAGACAAGTATTTCCTACGTAAAATGACACGAGTAATCGAACTATGCCGGCAGAATTCAAATCCGAGCCTCTGTTCCTCTGGAATTCACAAATATGTATGAAAACGTGTTTTACAGTATTCTGGCTCCCAGGATCGCTATCAGGAAATGGAAACAAGCATTTCCTACGTAAAATGACACGAGTAATCGAATGCTGGCGGCAGAATTCAAATCGGAGCATCCGTTCCTCTGGAATTCACTAAAATGTATGAAAACATGTTTTACAGTATTCTGGCTCCCAGTATCGCTATCGGGAAATGAGAACAAGCATTTCCTGCGTAAAATGACACGAGTAATCGAACTGTGCCGGCCGAATTCAAATCCGAGCCTCCGTTCCTCTGGAATTCACAAATATGGATGAAAACGTGTTTTACAGTATTCTGGCTCCCAGGATCGCTATCAGGAAATGGAAACAATCATTTCCTACGTAAAATGACACGAGTAATCGAATGCTGGCGGCAGAATTCAAATCGGAGCATCCGTTCCTCTGGAATTCACTAAAATGTATGAAAACATGTTTTACAGTATTCTGGCTCCCAGGATCGCAATCGCGAAATGAAGACAAGTATTTCCTACGTAAAATGACACGAGTAATCGAACTATGCCGGCAGAATTCAAATCCGAGCCTCTGTTCCTCTGGAATTCACAAATATGTATGAAAACGTGTTTTACAGTATTCTGGCTGCCAGGATCGCTATCGGGAAATGGGAACAAGCATTTCCTGCGTAAAATGACACGAGTAATCGAACTGTGCCGGCAGAATTCGAATACGAGCCTCTGTTCCTCTGGAGTTCACTAAAATGTATGAAAACGTGTTTTACAGTATTTTGGCTCCCAGGATCGCTATCAGGAAATGGAAACAAGCATTTCCTACGTAAAATGACACGAGTAATCGAACTGTGCCGACAGAATTCAAATCCGAGCCTCCGTTCCTCTGGAATTCCCTAAAATGTATGAAAACATGTTTTACAGTATTCTGGCTCCCAGGATCGCAATCGCGAAATGAAGACAAGTATTTCCTACGTAAAATGACACGAGTAATCGAACTATGCCGGCAGAATTCAAATCCGAGCCTCTGTTCCTCTGGAATTCACAAATATGTATGAAAACGTGTGTTACAGTATTCTGGCTCCCAGGATCGCTATCAGGAAATGGAAACAAGCATTTCCTACGTAAAATGACACGAGTAATCGAATGCTGGCGGCAGAATTCAAATCGGAGCATCCGTTCCTCTGGAATTCACTAAAATGTATGAAAACATGTTTTACAGTATTCTGGCTCCCAGTATCGCTATCGGGAAATGAGAACAAGCATTTCCTGCGTAAAATGACACGAGTAATCGAACTGTGCCGGCCGAATTCAAATCCGAGCCTCCGTTCCTCTGGAATTCACAAATATGTATGAAAACGTGTTTTACAGTATTCTGGCTCCCAGGATCGCTATCAGGAAATGGAAACAATCATTTCCTACGTAAAATGACACGAGTAATCGAATGCTGGCAGCAGAATTCAAATCGGAGCATCCGTTCCTCTGGAATTCACTAAAATGTATGAAAACATGTTTTACAGTATTCTGGCTCCCAGGATCGCTATCAGGAAATGGAAGCAACCATTTCCTACGTAAAATGACACGAGTAATCGAACTGTGCTGGCAGAATTCAAATCCGAGCCTCCGTTCCTCTGGAATTCCCTAAAATGTATGAAAACATGTTTTACAGTATTCTGGCTCCCAGGATCGCAATCGCGAAATGAAGACAAGTATTTCCTACGTAAAATGACACGAGTAATCGAACTATGCCGGCAGAATTCAAATCCGAGCCTCTGTTCCTCTGGAATTCACAAATATGTATGAAAACGTGTTTTACAGTATTCTGGCTCCTAGGATCGCAATCGGGAAATGAAGACAAGTATTTCCTACGTAAAATGACACAAGTAATCGAACTGTGCCGGCAGAATTCAAATCCGAGCCTCTGTTCCTCTGGAGTTCACTAAAATGTATGAAAACGTGTTTTACAGTATCTTGGCTCCCAGGATCGCTATCAGGAAATGGAAGCAAGCATTTCCTACGTAAAATGACACGAGTAATCGAACTGTGCCGGCAGAATTCGAATACGAGCCTCTGTTCCTCTGGAGTTCACTAAAATGTATGAAAACGTGTTTTACAGTATTTTGGCTCCCAGGATCGCTATCAGGAAATGGAAACAAGCATTTCCTACGTAAAATGACACGAGTAATCGAACTGTGCCGACAGAATTCAAATCCGAGCCTCCGTTCCTCTGGAATTCCCTAAAATGTATGAAAACATGTTTTACAGTATTCTGGCTCCCAGGATCGCAATCGCGAAATGAAGACAAGTATTTCCTACGTAAAATGACACGAGTAATCGAACTATGCCGGCAGAATTCAAATCCGAGCCTCTGTTCCTCTGGAATTCACAAATATGTATGAAAACGTGTTTTACAGTATTCTGGCTCCCAGGATCGCTATCAGGAAATGGAAACAAGCATTTCCTACGTAAAATGACACGAGTAATCGAATGCTGGCGGCAGAATTCAAATCGGAGCATCCGTTCCTCTGGAATTCACTAAAATGTATGAAAACATGTTTTACAGTATTCTGGCTCCCAGTATCGCTATCGGGAAATGAGAACAAGCATTTCCTGCGTAAAATGACACGAGTAATCGAACTGTGCCGGCCGAATTCAAATCCGAGCCTCCGTTCCTCTGGAATTCACAAATATGTATGAAAACGTGTTTTACAGTATTCTGGCTCCCAGGATCGCTATCAGGAAATGGAAACAATCATTTCCTACGTAAAATGACACGAGTAATCGAATGCTGGCGGCAGAATTCAAATCGGAGCATCCGTTCCTCTGGAATTCACTAAAATGTATGAAAACATGTTTTACAGTATTCTGGCTCCCAGGATCGCTATCAGGAAATGGAAGCAACCATTTCCTACGTAAAATGACACGAGTAATCGAACTGTGCTGGCAGAATTCAAATCCGAGCCTCCGTTCCTCTGGAATTCCCTAAAATGTATGAAAACATGTTTTACAGTATTCTGGCTCCCAGGATCGCAATCGCGAAATGAAGACAAGTATTTCCTACGTAAAATGACACGAGTAATCGAACGATGCCGGCAGAATTCAAATCCGAGCCTCTGTTCCTCTGGAATTCACAAATATGTATGAAAACGTGTTTTACAGTATTCTGGCTCCTAGGATCGCAATCGGGAAATGAAGACAAGTATTTCCTACGTAAAATGACACGAGTAATCGAACTGTGCCGGCAGAATTCAAATCCGAGCCTCCGTTCCTCTGGAATTCACAAATATGTATGAAAACGTGTTTTACACAATTTTGGCTCCCAGGATCGCTATCGGGAAATGGGAACAAGCATTTCCTGCGTAAAATGACACGACTAATCGAATGCTGTCGGCAGAATTCAAATCCGAGCCTCTGTTCTTCTGGAAATCACAAATATGCATGAAAACGTGTTTTACAGTATTTTGGCTCCCAGTATCGCTATCGGGAAATGAGAACAAGCATTTCCTGCGTAAAATGACACGACTAATCGAATGCTGTCGGCAGAATTCAAATCCGAGCCTCTGTTCCTCTGGAGTTCACTAAAATGTATGAAAACGTGTTTTACAGTATTTTGGCTCCCAGGATCGCTATCAGGAAATGGAAGCAAGCATTTCCTACGTAAAATGACACGAGTAATCGAACTGTGCTGGCAGAATTCGAATACGAGCCTCTGTTCCTCTGGAGTTCACTAAAATGTATGAAAACGTGTTTTACAGTATTTTGGCTCCCAGGATCGCTATCAGGAAATGGAAACAAGCATTTCCTACGTAAAATGACACGAGTAATCGAACTGTGCCGACAGAATTCAAATCCGAGCCTCCGTTCCTCTGGAATTCCCTAAAATGTATGAAAACATGTTTTACAGTATTCTGGCTCCCAGGATCGCAATCGCGAAATGAAGACAAGTATTTCCTACGTAAAATGACACGAGTAATCGAACTATGCCGGCAGAATTCAAATCCGAGCCTCTGTTCCTCTGGAATTCACAAATATGTATGAAAACGTGTTTTACAGTATTCTGGCTCCCAGGATCGCTATCAGGAAATGGAAACAAGCATTTCCTACGTAAAATGACACGAGTAATCGAATGCTGGCGGCAGAATTCAAATCGGAGCATCCGTTCCTCTGGAATTCACTAAAATGTATGAAAACATGTTTTACAGTATTCTGGCTCCCAGTATCGCTATCGGGAAATGAGAACAAGCATTTCCTGCGTAAAATGACACGAGTAATCGAACTGTGCCGGCCGAATTCAAATCCGAGCCTCCGTTCCTCTGGAATTCACAAATATGTATGAAAACGTGTTTTACAGTATTCTGGCTCCCAGGATCGCTATCAGGAAATGGAAACAAGCATTTCCTACGTAAAATGACACGAGTAATCGAATGCTGGCGGCAGAATTCAAATCGGAGCATCCGTTCCTCTGGAATTCACTAAAATGTATGAAAACATGTTTTACAGTATTCTGGCTCCCAGGATCGCTATCAGGAAATGGAAGCAAGCATTTCCTACGTAAAATGACACGGCTAATTGAACTGTGCCGGCAGAATTCAAATCCGAGCCTCCGTTCCTCTGGAATTCACTAAAATGTATGAAAACGTGTTTTACAGTATTTTGGCTCCCAGGATCGCAATCGCGAAATGAAGACAAGTATTTCCTACGTAAAATGACACGAGTAATCGAACTATGCCGGCAGAATTCAAGTCCGAGCCTCTGTTCCTCTGGAATTCACTATAATGTATGAAAACGTGTTTTACAGTATTCTGGCTCCCAGGATCGCTATCAGGAAATGGAAACAAGCATTTCCTGCGTAAAATGACACGACTAATCGAATGCTGTCGGCAGAATTCAAATCCGAGCCTCTGTTCTTCTGGAAATCACAAATATGCATGAAAACGTGTTTTACAGTATTTTGGCTCCCAGTATCGCTATCGGGAAATGAGAACAAGCATTTCCTGCGTAAAATGACACGACTAATCGAACTGTGTCGGCAGAATTCGAATACGAGCCTCTGTTCCTCTGGAGTTCACTAAAATGTATGAAAACGTGTTTTACAGTATTCTGGCTCCCAGGATCGCTATCAGGAAATGGAAGCAAGCATTTCCTACGTAAAATGACACGAGTAATCGAACTGTGCCGGCAGAATTCAAATACGTGCCTCTGTTCCTCTGGAATTCACAAATATGTATGAAAACGTGTTTTACACAATTTTGGCTCCCAGGATCGCTATCGGGAAATGGGAACAAGCATTTCCTGCGTAAAATGACACGACTAATCGAATGCTGTCGGCAGAATTCAAATCCGAGCCTCTGTTCTTCTGGAAATCACAAATATGCATGAAAACGTGTTTTACAGTATTTTGGCTCCCAGTATCGCTATCGGGAAATGAGAACAAGCATTTCCTGCGTAAAATGACACGAGTAATCGAACTGTGTCGGCAGAATTCGAATACGAGCCTCTGTTCCTCTGGAGTTCACTAAAATGTATGAAAACGTGTTTTACAGTATCTTGGCTCCCAGGATCGCTATCAGGAAATGGAAGCAAGCATTTCCTACGTAAAATGACACGAGTAATCGAACTGTGCCGGCAGAATTCAAATACGTGCCTCTGTTCTTCTGGAAATCACAAATATGCATGAAAACGTGTTTTACAGTATTTTGGCTCCCAGTATCGCTATCGGGAAATGAGAACAAGCATTTCCTGCGTAAAATGACACGAGTAATCGAACTGTGTCGGCAGAATTCGAATACGAGCCTCTGTTCCTCTGGAGTTCACTAAAATGTATGAAAACGTGTTTTACAGTATCTTGGCTCCCAGGATCGCTATCAGGAAATGGAAGCAAGCATTTCCTACGTAAAATGACACGAGTAATCGAACTGTGCCGGCAGAATTCAAATACGTGCCTCTGTTCCTCTGGGATTCACTAAAATGTATGAAAACGTGTTTTACAGTATTTTGGCTGCCAGGATCGCTATCGGGAAATGGGAACAAGCATTTCCTGCGTAAAATGACACGACTAATCGAATGCTGTCGGCAGAATTCAAATCCGAGCCTCTGTTCTTCTGGAAATCACAAATATGCATGAAAACGTGTTTTACAGTATTTTGGCTCCCAGTATCGCTATCGGGAAATGAGAACAAGCATTTCCTGCGTAAAATGACACGAGTAATCGAACTGTGTCGGCAGAATTCGAATACGAGCCTCTGTTCCTCTGGAGTTCACTAAAATGTATGAAAACGTGTTTTACAGTATCTTGGCTCCCAGGATCGCTATCAGGAAATGGAAGCAAGCATTTCCTACGTAAAATGACACGAGTAATCGAATGCTGGCGGCAGAATTCAAATCGGAGCATCCGTTCCTCTGGAATTCACTAAAATGTATGAAAACGTGTTTTACAGTATTCTGGCTCCCAGGATCGCAATCGGGAAATGAAGACAAGTATTTCCTACGTAAAATGACACGAGTAATCGAACTGTGCCGGCAGAATTCAAATACGAGCCTCTGTTCCTCTGGGATTCACTAAAATGTATGAAAACGTGTTTTACAGTATTTTGGCTGCCAGGATCGCTATCGGGAAATGGGAACAAGCATTTCCTGCGTAAAATGACACGACTAATCGAATGCTGTCGGCAGAATTCAAATCCGAGCCTCTGTTCTTCTGGAAATCACAAATATGCATGAAAACGTGTTTTACAGTATTTTGGCTCCCAGTATCGCTATCGGGAAATGAGAACAAGCATTTCCTGCGTAAAATGACACGAGTAATCGAACTGTGTCGGCAGAATTCGAATACGAGCCTCTGTTCCTCTGGAGTTCACTAAAATGTATGAAAACGTGTTTTACAGTATCTTGGCTCCCAGGATCGCTATCAGGAAATGGAAGCAAGCATTTCCTACGTAAAATGACACGAGTAATCGAACTGTGCCGGCAGAATTCAAATACGAGCCTCTGTTCCTCTGGGATTCACTAAAATGTATGAAAACGTGTTTTACAGTATTTTGGCTGCCAGGATCGCTATCGGGAAATGGGAACAAGCATTTCCTGCGTAAAATGACACGACTAATCGAATGCTGTCGGCAGAATTCAAATCCGAGCCTCTGTTCTTCTGGAAATCACAAATATGCATGAAAACGTGTTTTACAGTATTTTGGCTCCCAGTATCGCTATCGGGAAATGAGAACAAGCATTTCCTGCGTAAAATGACACGAGTAATCGAACTGTGTCGGCAGAATTCGAATACGAGCCTCTGTTCCTCTGGAATTCACTAAAATGTATGAAAACGTGTTTTACAGTATTTTGGCTCCCAGGATCGCTATCAGGAAATGGAAACAAGTATTCCTACGTAAAATGACACGGCTAATCGAACTGTGCCGGCAGAATTCAAAACCGAGCCTCCGTTCCTCTGGAATTCACAAATATGTATGAAAACGTGTTTTACACCATTTTGGCTCCCAGGATCGCTATCGGGAAATGGGAACAAGCATTTCCTGCGTAAAATGACACGACTAATCGAATGCTGTCGGCAGAATTCAAATCCGAGCCTCCGTTCCTCTGGAATTCACAAATATGTATCAAAACGTGTTTTACAGTATTCTGGCTCCCAGGATCGCAATCGCGAAATGAAGACAAGTATTTCCTACGTAAAATGACACGAGTAATCGAACTATGCCGGCAGAATTCAAATCCGAGCCTCTGTTCTTCTGGAAATCACAAATATGCATGAAAACGTGTTTTACAGTATTTTGGCTCCCAGTATCGCTATCAGGAAATGGAAACAAGTATTTCCTACGTAAAATGACACGAGTAATCGAACTGTGCCGGCAGAATTCAAATACGAGCCTCTGTTCCTCTGGGATTCACTAAAATGTATGAAAACGTGTTTTACAGTATTTTGGCTGCCAGGATCGCTATCGGGAAATGGGAACAAGCATTTCCTGCGTAAAATGCCACGACTAATCGAATGCTGTCGGCAGAATTCAAATCCGAGCCTCTGTTCTTCTGGAAATCACAAATATGCATGAAAACGTGTTTTACAGTATTTTGGCTCCCAGGATCGCTATCAGGAAATGGAAACAAGCATTTCCTACGTAAAATGACACGAGTAATCGAACTGTGCCGACAGAATTCAAATCCGAGCCTCCGTTCCTCTGGAATTCCCTAAAATGTATGAAAACATGTTTTACAGTATTCTGGCTCCCAGGATCGCAATCGCGAAATGAAGACAAGTATTTCTTACGTAAAATGACACGAGTAATCGAACTATGCCGGCAGAATTCAAATCCGAGCCTCTGTTCCTCTGGAATTCACAAATATGTATGAAAACGTGTTTTACAGTATTCTGGCTCCCAGGATCGCAATCGGGAAATGAAGACAAGTATTTCCTACGTAAAATGACACGAGTAATCGAACTCTGCCGGCAGAATTCAAATACGAGCCTCTGTTCCTCTGGGATTCACTAAAATGTATGAAAACGTGTTTTACAGTATTTTGGCTGCCAGGATCGCTATCGGGAAATGGGAACAAGCATTTCCTGCGTAAAATGACACGACTAATCGAATGCTGTCGGCAGAATTCAAATCCGAGCCTCTGTTCTTCTGGAAATCACATATATGCATGAAAACGTGTTTTACAGTATTTTGGCTCCCAGTATCGCTATCGGGAAATGAGAACAAGCATTTCCTGCGTAAAATGACACGAGTAATCGAACTGTGTCGGCAGAATTCGAATACGAGCCTCTGTTCCTCTGGAGTTCACTAAAATGTATGAAAACGTGTTTTACAGTATCTTGGCTCCCAGGATCGCTATCAGGAAATGGAAGCAAGCATTTCCTACGTAAAATGACACGAGTAATCGAACTGTGCCGGCAGAATTCAAATACGAGCCTCTGTTCCTCTGGGATTCACTAAAATGTATGAAAACGTGTTTTACAGTATTTTGGCTGCCAGGATCGCTATCGGGAAATGGGAACAAGCATTTCCTGCGTAAAATGACACGACTAATCGAATGCTGTCGGCAGAATTCAAATCCGAGCCTCTGTTCTTCTGGAAATCACAAATATGCATGAAAACGTGTTTTACAGTATTTTGGCTCCCAGTATCGCTATCGGGAAATGAGAACAAGCATTTCCTGCGTAAAATGACACGAGTAATCGAACTGTGTCGGCAGAATTCGAATACGAGCCTCTGTTCCTCTGGAGTTCACTAAAATGTATGAAAACGTGTTTTACAGTATTTTGGCTCCCAGGATCGCTATCAGGAAATGGAAGCAAGCATTTCCTACGTAAAATGACACGAGTAATCGAACTGTGCTGGCAGAATTCGAATACGAGCCTCTGTTCCTCTGGAGTTCACTAAAATGTATGAAAACGTGTTTTACAGTATTTTGGCTCCCAGGATCGCTATCAGGAAATGGAAACAAGCATTTCCTACGTAAAATGACACGAGTAATCGAACTGTGCCGACAGAATTCAAATCCGAGCCTCCGTTCCTCTGGAATTCCCTAAAATGTATGAAAACATGTTTTACAGTATTCTGGCTCCCAGGATCGCAATCGCGAAATGAAGACAAGTATTTCCTACGTAAAATGACACGAGTAATCGAACTATGCCGGCAGAATTCAAATCCGAGCCTCTGTTCCTCTGGAATTCACAAATATGTATGAAAACGTGTTTTACAGTATTCTGGCTCCCAGGATCGCTATCGGGAAATGGAAACAAGCATTTCCTACGTAAAATGACACGAGTAATCGAACTGTGCCGGCCGAATTCAAATCCGAGCCTCCGTTCCTCTGGAATTCACAAATATGTATGAAAACGTGTTTTACAGTATTCTGGCTCCCAGGATCGCTATCAGGAAATGGAAACAAGCATTTCCTACGTAAAATGACACGAGTAATCGAATGCTGGCGGCAGAATTCAAATCGGAGCATCCGTTCCTCTGGAATTCACTAAAATGTATGAAAACGTGTTTTACAGTATTTTGGCTCCCAGGATCGCAATCGCGAAATGAAGACAAGTATTTCCTACGTAAAATGACACGAGTAATCGAACTATGCCGGCAGAATTCAAGTCCGAGCCTCTGTTCCTCTGGAATTCACTATAATGTATGAAAACGTGTTTTACAGTATTTTGGCTGCCAGGATCGCTATCGGGAAATGGGAACAAGCATTTCCTGCGTATTTTTTTTTTTTTTTTTTTTTTGTTTGTATCTACGGTGATATATTTGTCTGCGGTTCCCTGGGAAGAAATTCCTATTAACCCGCATGGCATTGTGTGTGGGTGAGTCAATTTAATTGTAGGGTGTTTTGTTCGGCAATTGGTGGTGTTTTGGTGAGAAAATTTTCAAAAAACTCATTTCATGATGTCGTTGTATGTTTATGTGTGGGGGTGTGTGATGAATTGGTAAGGTGATGTGGATTGTGATGGGGGTGGACTAGATGTTTGGGGATGGGGTTGCTTTCTTAGTCTCCTCGAGCTTCTTTATTTTGTTGTTTATGATAGTCATGACATATGGAGTATTTGTGTCGTTGTGTAGGTCTTTGTTTTTTGGTTTTAATAGTTTGCGCCTGCCAAGTATGATGCGCAATATTTTATTCTGCAGTAGTTGGATGGTGTTAAGGTAGGTTTTAGATGCTCCGTACCATATCTCGGATCCGTAGAGTGCTACTGGTAGGACGCACATTCTGTACAGCATTAATTTGAATTTGAGGTTTAGTTTGTTTTTCCAGCTTATTAGGGGGAAAATAAGTCTATAGGCAGCGAAGGCTTTTCGGTGTCGATCTTTTACTGCATGGTTCCATGAGGTTTTGGAGTCTAAGGTGATTCCTAAGTATGTAATTGTTTTAGCCCATTGTATTTTCTGGCCTTTGACTATGATGTTCTGTTTCGGGATTTTCCTGGTTTTATGGAACAGTATTGCCTCCGTTTTACTTGGGTTTAGTGTGAGCTTCCAGTTGTCGAAGTATTCTTCTATTATCTTGATGTGTTTTTGTGTGTTACTTATTGCTAGTTCCAGAGACCAAGATGAGGATAAGATGGCTGTGTCGTCTGCGTATATTGCTAGTTGCGTGCTCTTATGTTTTGGGATGTCATGGGTGTATATGTTAAAAAGTATGGGACCGAGGATTGACCCTTGGGGTACTCCTGAAGTTTGCGGTAATGAGTGGGATCTGGTTCTCTTTATGCTGGTGTATGCAGTTCTATTGGTTAGGTAACTTGCTATTATCTTTATTATCGGTGTGGATATCCTTAATTGCGTTAGTTTGTAGAGCAGCCCCTGATGCCATACCAGGTCAAAAGCTTTGGTCAGATCAAGCATTTCCTGCGTAAAATGACACGACTAATCGAATGCTGTCGGCAGAATTCAAATCCGAGCCTCTGTTCTTCTGGAAATCACAAATATGCATGAAAACGTGTTTTACAGTATTTTGGCTCCCAGTATCGCTATCGGGAAATGAGAACAAGCATTTCCTGCGTAAAATGACACGACTAATCGAACTGTGTCGGCAGAATTCGAATACGAGCCTCTGTTCCTCTGGAGTTCACTAAAATGTATGAAAACGTGTTTTACAGTATCTTGGCTCCCAGGATCGCTATCAGGAAATGGAAGCAAGCATTTCCTACGTAAAATGACACGAGTAATCGAACTGTGCTGGCAGAATTCAAATCCGAGCCTCCGTTCCTCTGGAATTCCCTAAAATGTATGAAAACATGTTTTACAGTATTTTGGCTCCCAGGATCGCTATCAGGAAATGGAAACAAGTATTTCCTACGTAAAATGACACGGCTAATCGAACTGTGCCGGCAGAATTCAAATCCGAGCCTCCGTTCCTCTGGAATTCACAAATATGTATGAAAACGTGTTTTACACAATTTTGGCTCCCAGGATCGCTATCGGGAAATGGGAACAAGCATTTCCTGCGTAAAATGACACGAATAATCGAATGCTGTCGGCAGAATTCAAATCCGAGCCTCTGTTCTTCTGGAAATCACAAATATGGATGAAAACGTGTTTTACAGTATTTTGGCTCCCAGTATCGCTATCGGGAAATGAGAACAAGCATTTCCTGCGTAAAATGACACGAGTAATCGAACTGTGCCGGCAGAATTCGAATACGAGTGTTACGTGCCGGAGTGCCGCTCGGGCAAAAAAAACTATTTGTCTGACTCGCGCACTTCGATCACCTTAAGTTTATATTTTGAGCCAACACACTTAAGTGCTCTGCTCGGGATCTCAGTCGTCGGCTGATTAACTAGACAGTGGAACGCGCGTGGAGAACTAAGAAAATGTCACCTGAATTATAATTCCAATATGTCAGTGGTGCCGAACAAGAGTCGGATCCTGTCGGCTCGCTTCTTCTGCTTTTCTCTAGTCCAGAGCTGCTGGTTGGTGGGTCGAGAGATGTCCACAGTGATCGAGATTAAACGGTATGTCACTTTTGCTGGTTCAACTGAAGCGACACTCTTAGATTGTTGGGCAGGAGAAATGCGAACTCGTTCAGGTAGGGGAGTAGGTATAATTGCAGTTAGAGGAATGCGTGAGGAGCTGGATTGACCGGCTGTCTGATAGAGTGCTCTTGCGAGCTTCTGAATTTGGAACTTGCGTCCTCCTCGTCGTGCTTTAGGCATGAGTGTGTCTTGTGTGCGAAGAGTGTAATCGTGCTCGTGCCGGACGTGCCCTCACAGAGTCGATTTTGTGTGTAAAGGTAATCGTGCCGGACGTGCCCTCACCGATACCTTGTGTGTGTGTGTAGCGAGAGTGAAAGACGTGCCTTCACCTAACGCTTGAGTGCCGTTGCAAGAGTCGAGAGTTGGCAAGAAAGAGAGTCTGAGGAGTTCGGAAGGAGATTTGAAGGAAGAGAATTAAAGATGTAGAGCATTTCACTTTATAACTTGTATTGAACTTGCACTTTGGTGGATACAGTGTTACCTTATAACGTCGATATTGAAACTCGCGGTTGGCGGTTACTCGCGGTTTCGAGACCAGAAGGGCGGACCTAGACTGTCTTATGTTAGCGTGCACAGCAGAGCGGATCTAGACTATGTCGCAGAGTTCGCGAATACAGCAGAGCGGATCTGGACTGTATCGGAGAGACGTTACGGCGATTGTCGTTTGATACAGTGAATACAGTGAATGCTTTCGGCTTGAGTCTTGGTCTCGACTCGGTGGCGACTCGCTCCGAACTGGCTGCAGAGAGCCGCGCTTGGACCTCCTTCGTTTTGGCGGCGACGCTGCCCAGTGGTGGGGAGGCGCGTTGGAGTCGGGCGGCGCGCGCAGGTCGCGCAGTGGTGGGGAGGCGCATTGGAGTAGGGCGGCGCGCGCAGGTCTTACTTGGTCGGTCGGAGTGGGGGTGGTCACATGGTCTTGACTCGGAGGGGGTCGTTTTCGCGCTCTCTCGCTCGCTCGTTCGTTCGTGCGTATGCACTGCTATAGTATTTTTAAATCTATCGCTTATGTATGACAACGAGATACATGTATGTATAGTGTATGAATAAATGTCTGAGGAGAATTTGTTAGCTAATGCTCGACAGTGCCCCTCGATAGGCTTAAGGTAAGTATAAAGATGAATGTGAATATAACTAATTATTATAATTATTTGGTCCAAACTGAGGCAGCCGTCACACCTCCCCCCTTATTAAAAAATGTCTGGGCTAATGCCCGGCATTTTCGTGGAGGTAAGCACGAAGGTTTCCATAGTGAGGAGTAGGATCAGCTTTCTCTTCGGGCGATGTGGGAGCCGTCATCGCGACTCCTGCTTCTTCGTCCACTGCTGCGTTCGTTGGCGTTGGATGAGCCAGGTGAATTAGCAAGTGCGTTATGGAACTCCAGACTGCTCCTAACATGTGAACACTCCAGCCGTATACTGAGTGGAGCGCGTAGCCGTGAATGACGGTGTCTACCATGAACTTGATTAGCCGCAGGATCATGAATATGCCGATGATCCCGGCACTGGCGGATCCGAAAGTTAGGAAGCCGTTCCATATTTTTGCACCTGTGTGTTCGGCGATGGTGTTGAGGGCGTCTTCGTCCAGGAATCTCCCTAACGTGACAGTACCTGGCGGGATGTGTCGTCCCATGGCGCCTTGTGCAATGGTATTGATCATTGCAGGTCTTTCCAGCGGGAACATAATATGTTCACGGAGGCGGTCAATGTCTCCCTCCGTATAGATCCCGTTGGTCGCCAGTGTGGAAGGACTGATGTATTTCCACGTTGGCTTTGTGAGAGGCTGAATTGTGTGTGGCGCCAATGCTTCCACTGGCTTGGGTAAGAGTTTATACCAGGTGTCGTGAATCTGGTACATCACCGGTAGTAGTTCGTTGCAATCTCTAACGGTGCCCGTTCTCTGCAAGGTCCTGGATCTGGGCGCCAGAAAATAGCTACTATTCTGGTGTGTCACTGGTAACTCATGATAGCAGTGTTCAGTGCTCCTTATTTTGCAGGTAACTGGGATGCATTTTACAATGTGTACCGCTTCTCCTGCAGTGATGGCGGTATAGCCTGGTGCCTTCATTATAGCATAGGCCATCTCGGCGGGGGCTGTGTTGGCGAGTGAGAGTGCGTTCTTCAGGATTTGTTTCTCCAAGGCGCACTTTTGTGCCATCACGTCTTGGTACAGTGTGGTAAGCTGAGTCTTGAGGTGCTTCTCCACGTAGATGAACTTGGAGTTGACGTAGGAGAAGATGTCCAGGTTATCCACAGAGACCTTGTTTCGTTGCTTGAAAGTCATTCCTTTCTTAACCTCGAGTACCAGTAGTTTTGGGTGCTCGGTGTTCGCCAGAGTGTAACCGCATAGGTTAGTTTCTGTAGTTTTGGTTAGGGCGAACGTCGTGTCTCTGCTGGTGACGGAATACATGATGGGCGTGTTTGAGTCTTGTGTTGTGACCTTCTTAGCCAATCCGTCGTACAGAACGTCGTATTTGGTGAACTGACAGCTGTCAATTGGTATGGGTGACCAATACGTGTCGCCGATGTCGCTGTCGAGACAGTACCCTTCGTCCATTGGGCAATGCTTGCCGGAGGCGAGGACCACTTGGAAGCCGTTCATTTTAACGGGGGCGTGGTAGTTGGATAATGTGATTTTGACCGATGCTTGAACAGCCACGTTGTCCCAGGTTCCAAACGGATCGCTGTATTGGACTCCTTGGCACTTTCCGTCGTTCCCATAGGTGCCGGCCAGAGTTAAGCTCCTCCAGTCTGTGGTGTTAGGTTTGAGACCGGTAATCTGTGTGGAGCCGCCCAAGTACAGTAGTCCTGTTGCCTGCATTTCTCTGCATGTCTTCAAGCTGGTGGTGTGGAGGTAGACCCGTCGTCCATTTTGTACGAACGAAATGTGGGAGCTCATTCCACAGTAAGTGATTGTGCGATCAATCTCGACTAAGCATTGGATGACGTCCGTGTAGGCGTAGTCGGATATCTGCAATAATTGGAGCGGGATTTGTTCCTCTATAGGCACCACGCTAGTAGTATCGCAGTTGGCCACGTCTATGGCTGAGATGGTGGTAACGTTGAGTCCCTGCCCTCCGCAGTCGTAGCCAATGAGAGCGTTGGCACGCGCGCACAGCACTAGAAGCGCGAGTACCGAGACACTTTGGGTGTTCATAATGATCGATGTTCACTTCAAGGATTTTCGGACGACAATGAATAACTGGGCTCGCAACACTGAGTCTTATACTGTTCGTTATCAGTTTTCGTCCCTTAGTGGAGGGGTAGCTTGCTGGTTGGAAGGGATACACTATCTAACTTATGATTAACACTTCTTTTCCTTACAAGGTAGCTTATGACTAATGCTCTTTTTTTTTTGTTTTTCTTTTCAGGTTTAGTAAGCTGGCTTCAGCTTATTGGTATGTACTATCTTATCTCTATTCTTTATTCTTATCTTAACATTGGTTGAACTGAGAATTTCAATGATGATATAGGGTCCTGTGTATTGGTCATCGAATTTTCCTTTACGAGGTTCTTTTAATAAGTAAACCTTGTCTCCTACCTTGAAATTCTTAGGTCTTACTAACTTATCGTAATACGCTTTTGACTTTACTTTAGACTGTTCCAGATTTGCTCTGGCGCTGTCCCGTATGACTCGTAGGCGTTCGTTTAGAGCTTCTAGATAGGCTGCGCAGGTTTCGTCAGTCGAAGGGGCGACTGGAGCGATTTCGGAAGGCGTACGCGCCAGGATTCCGAAGACTAACTCGTATGGAGTGTACTTTGTCCCTTCGTGCAGACTGGTATTGTAAGAGAACATAGCCATATTCAGCCATGTGTCCCAATCGTTTCTGTTGCTTACATATTGCTTTAGATACTCTACGAGAACCTGATGGGACCGTTCTAGTGAGCCGTTTGACTGTGGATGAAACGCTGTCGTTCTAACTTGATTTATTCGGAATCTCTTCGCGACTTGTTTTAGGAACGCGGAAGTGAAGTTAGTTCCTTGATCTGTCAAGATCGCTTTGGGGGACCCGAATATGCATACGAAATTATTTATGAAGGCGTCAGAAATATCTCTGCTAGTGGTTTGTTGAAGGGGGACTGCTACGGAGTATTTGGTTAAGAGATCTTGAATGGTTAGTATATGGGTATTGTTGGAAGGAGAGGGAGGGAGCGGTCCGACAATGTCCAGTGCGACCTTGTCGAATGCATTCCCGGGAGTGTCGGTGAGCGTCATTGGTTGACGGGTCTTCAAGCGCACCATCTTCTTGGTTTGACAGCCCACGCATGTTTTGATGTAGCTGCGGACATCCTCTTTTAGTCCGGGCCAATTGAATTTCTGTCGGATGCGAGCGTAAGTTTTAGTGACGCCCTTGTGGCCTCCGATGGTCGAACTGTGGCTCTCCTTGACAATGTTTGGTCGTTGTTCTTCCGGGGGAGTGATTATGACTCCTTGACAAACTATGATTTTAGTATTGGAGCCGGTGAAGATCCTATGCAGTAATCGTTTGATTGTGGCAAATGGAATGTCGTCGATACAGCCTTTGGGGAGGCTAATGGTAGGCAGATTTAATTCGTCAGTGACATTGCGTAAGGATTTGATGCACTCCTGCAAATCCTCTACGTTGACTTGGTGCGTGTGGTTTGCCTTAACGGGTAGCCCGATGACCTTGAAGCCTCTGTAGTCGGCTGTGGTACAGCGGTTCTCTACGGTGGGTTGCAGCCTAGGGAAGTCCTTGAGACTGTATAGTTCGGTCGGGCCCTTGCCTACTGGGTCGCCTCGCATCGTTAAAGCCACGACCAGGTTGTCTCTTCTCGAGAGGATTGACTCTCTGGTTTCAATTATCCGAGGTGGTGGTTCCAGTTCGTACGGGACGTTCTCTCGCTCAAGGAGTTCCTCTGTTGAGGACTCAGAGTCGGGAGTTGGGCTGGTCTCTTCTTCGCTGCTCTCAGATTGGCTGTCGGAAGTAGACGGGAGAGGCTGCTCCTGGGGCGGCATTGGGTCGTCTGGATCGTCCAATGGGCGTTCGTTTTCTGTATCTTCCTCTGCCATTGGTGACGAAGATTCTCCAGTTGGTGATAAGAGGCGTGGTCGCGATGGCCGACGCGAGAAGATGTCGTCACTGGAGTCCGATGAGATAGGAAAGGTGGGAATTGGTGCGGGTGGAGGATTGCGAGAGAGGGCGTCAGCATTGAGATTTACTGACCCTGCTTTGTAAACGACCTCGTACTCATACTCGGCTAGTTTTAATCGCCATCTTACTAGGCGTGACGTTGGATCCTTTACCGAATGGATCCACACTAAAGGTTTATGGTCGGTGACTAACTTGAACCGTCGTCCGAATAAATATGGTCGGAACTGCTGCACGCTATAAACTATCGCTAGTAGCTCTTTCTCAATCGTTGAGTAATTCTGTTCTGCTTTATTTAAGAGACGTGAGGTATATGAGATAGGTAGATCCTTTCCAATGGTTCCTTGACTCAATACTCCGCCTATTGCGTAATCTGAAGCATCGGTAGTTACTAAGAATTCTTTAGAAAAATCGGGATACTGGAGAATAGGTTCCTCTGTTAGTTTATCCCGTAGCGTGGTGAAAGCTATTTCTTGTGGCTGCTCCCATTTGAAGGGAGCCTCCTTCTTTAATAGATTCGTTAGTGGCTTACCGATCTTTGAGAAGTTAGGTATAAATCGTCGATAATATCCCGCAAGGCCTATAAACTCTTTGATGTTTTTGGCGTTTTTCGGACGCGGAAAGTCTTTTACCGCTGAGGTTTTCCGAGGGTCTGGGCGGACTCCTTCACTACTGATAATATGTCCTAAGTAGGTGACCTCGTGTCTGAGGAACTCGCACTTGTCTGGTTGCAGTTTGAGATTGGCCTGCCGTAGTCGTCCGGCGAGTTTGCGGAACTTATTCTTATGCTCTGTAAGCGAGCTGGCGTATAACACTATATCGTCAAGATAGACGAATGCTTCGAAGCCTTGGAGTCCTGACAGTACTGAGTTCATGATACGCTGGAACGTGGCGGGCGCGTTTTTAAGCCCAAATGGCATTCGTGTAAATTCATAATGATCGTACGGCGTCGAAAATGCGGTCTTCTTTGCGTCTTCCTTCTTCATCTCTATCTGGTGGAAACCCGACGCGAGATCGAAAACCGAGAAGTATTTCGCTCCGCCAAGCTGATCCAGTATCTCATTGATATTAGGCAGAGGGAATGCATCGCCGACAGTCTTTTCATTTAGCGCTCTAAAGTCTATCACCATCCTCCAACGTTTATTACCTTGTGAGTCAGGTTTCTTAGGCACGATCCACAACGGGCTATTGTACGGCGAGAGAGATGGCTTTATTATGCCATCCTTAAGTAAGTCCGATACCTGCTTGTTTATTTCCTCCTTATGTATGGGAGGGAAACGATACTGTTTTGTATTGATTGGAATATCGTCCGTTGTTGTAATCGCGTGTTGGAGTATGGAGGTGTGCCCCAGCTTGTCTCCGGGTATATGAAACAAATCGGTATTCCGCTCGATAATCTGTTCGACGTGATGCAGCTCCTCTGTGTTCAAATGCTCAGTGCGCAATAAATTTTTAATCCTTTCGGCCCTGTCAGTCGTAGTTATTGTGAGGCAAGAGGACACGTTGTCTGAGTTCACTTCGTACTCTGTCGATGAGTCGCTTTGACCTATTGACCTTGGGGAGATTTCGAACTCCTCGAGGTGAAGTGCGGGGGTTTCGACTTTCGTGTCGACTTCCGTGGCGTTAATTATTTCTATGTACGTTTTACCATTTTCGTTCTTTACGATCGAGTTGCCCCATAGTAACCCGTTGTCCCTATGTAGCTCTACGTAGCCTTCTTTTACATGCGGGTTCGTTACGTAAGCGCGCATGACCTGCTTAGTGCGTGCTGGAACTACGGTGACTGTAGGTGCGTGGAATGCAATGCGATAACCGCGCCAAGTGATCTCGTTGTCCCTGTAGTTTATCGCGCCGTGCTTTGAGAAGAAGCCGGAGCCTAAGATTCCCGCTTGCTTTATCGGGAAGGAGTCATCGACGACTCTAAACAATACCGGGTGGCTGAGCAGCGTTATCTCTATCGTTCCCAGAGTCGTAAGGTGACCGTCAGTTATGCCGCTTAATCTAATCTTGTTTGTGTTATCGAACGAAGTGTTTAGCTGTGATATCTTAATTATGTTTGGCTCGGCGCCGGTATCGGCCATGAATGCAGTCATACCTTTTAACTGAGGAGCGGTCAGAAGGACCGTGGGAACGTTCGTTGCATTGGATAATTTTACTGTTGCGACTCTGAGGGAGTCGGCTCTTCCGTTATCATTTGAACCGGACGAGGTGGAGCGGCCCTTGTTTCTCGATTGTCCGATTGTCGAGACGGGCCGGCCTCGTTTCCCTGACGCATCGCGTACATTCTCTTACGACATTCATCTATGGTGTGGCCAGTGTACTTACAATATGCACAGCTTTTGCGTGGAGGTCTTCTGTCCTCAGAAGGGTTGCGTGGTGCCGAGGCTCGGTCTTTGTGGTAAAGGTTGTCTGCAAGATGGTGCATCGGCTGCTGATGGTATTGTTGCCGATCGGAATTCATCCTCTGTGGCTCTTGTCTCGGATAGGATGGTGGTCTTTGCGGTCCTTGGCGTTGGCCTTCTTGTCTCCCGTGGTTATCGTTACCACGGTTGTTGTGGTAAGGCCGAGAGTTTGAGAGCTGGTGTCTCGGCTGTCCATAACGCTCGTGATCAAGTTCCATTCTTTTAGCAATTGTTTTTGCGTGTGAGAAGGCGTCGAACGGTGTACCGTACACGGCCGGTGTCATTTGAATACGCATGTCGAACGGTAAGCCTTCGCAGAATGGGCTCGTCTGATAGTGAGCTCGTTAATCTCTTCCTCGAGCCCTGGTGTCACCAGACCCCGACTACGGCGTTCGCAATCCAAGATAGCGGATCGGAGATCCTTCACTCTGCTTACGTAATCCAATATATGTTCGTGTGGACCTTTGAAAGAGCAGCTTAATTCTCCGCGATACTGGTCCACAGATTTAGCCACTCCGAACGAACACTGAACTATGTCTATTAACTCGAGCACTGTGTCACAAGGTTCATCTTCTACGGCTAAGAAGGCGCGACCACGAAGCTTGTTTGTTATTAATTTTGTTAGGTTCCTCTCGGCGGTTCGAGGCACCAAATCACGCGCTCGTCTGCATGCTCTAGTGAATTGCAGAACGGGTATGTTTGATCCATCGAAGACGGGGATTGTTTCCACGGCTTCTCTGATCGAGATGGTTCCCTGGTAGATGTCTGGTTCGGCTGGTCTTCCAGCTGGCAGATGTGCCCGTGGAGGCGACATCGGGGCCTCGTGAGGTAAGGCGAATGTTGACGGTGTCGCAGGTAGTGTCTGCATGTTAGCAATCGTTGCTTTTAGAGCGTTGATCTCCTTGAGTAAAGCTTGGAGATTCGGCGCATCTGTCGCTTTACTAGCTGCTGGTGGTTCCCTTATCGTTGTCATGGAACTCTCACTTCGGGAAGGAGATTCGCGCTGTCTTTGCTGGGCTGCCATTTGTTCCAAATGGCAAGTTCGCTCGAGGATTTCTTTTTCTTTTTCGGCCAGGGCTCTGGCCTTCTCCTGCATCTGTGCGTTTTGTTGCTTCAGCGATTCTTCGAGCTCCTGCTCCTTCCGCTGAAGGGCGACGCTTTGCTCCCTGAGTGTGGTTTGTTTTACGTTCAGCGCCTGTTCTATTTGTTGCAACTCGGCGGCTGACATGTCTTTATTTGTTTTCGAACGCGTGTCCATAGTGGAGGTGGCAACAGACGACTTGGTATCCCACCGCTGTCACCAATTTGTTACGTGCCGGAGTGCCGCTCGGGCAAAAAAAACTATTTGTCTGACTCGCGCACTTCGATCACCTTAAGTTTATATTTTGAGCCAACACACTTAAGTGCTCTGCTCGGGATCTCAGTCGTCGGCTGATTAACTAGACAGTGGAACGCGCGTGGAGAACTAAGAAAATGTCACCTGAATTATAATTCCAATATGTCAGTGGTGCCGAACAAGAGTCGGATCCTGTCGGCTCGCTTCTTCTGCTTTTCTCTAGTCCAGAGCTGCTGGTTGGTGGGTCGAGAGATGTCCACAGTGATCGAGATTAAACGGTATGTCACTTTTGCTGGTTCAACTGAAGCGACACTCTTAGATTGTTGGGCAGGAGAAATGCGAACTCGTTCAGGTAGGGGAGTAGGTATAATTGCAGTTAGAGGAATGCGTGAGGAGCTGGATTGACCGGCTGTCTGATAGAGTGCTCTTGCGAGCTTCTGAATTTGGAACTTGCGTCCTCCTCGTCGTGCTTTAGGCATGAGTGTGTCTTGTGTGCGAAGAGTGTAATCGTGCTCGTGCCGGACGTGCCCTCACAGAGTCGATTTTGTGTGTAAAGGTAATCGTGCCGGACGTGCCCTCACCGATACCTTGTGTGTGTGTGTAGCGAGAGTGAAAGACGTGCCTTCACCTAACGCTTGAGTGCCGTTGCAAGAGTCGAGAGTTGGCAAGAAAGAGAGTCTGAGGAGTTCGGAAGGAGATTTGAAGGAAGAGAATTAAAGATGTAGAGCATTTCACTTTATAACTTGTATTGAACTTGCACTTTGGTGGATACAGTGTTACCTTATAACGTCGATATTGAAACTCGCGGTTGGCGGTTACTCGCGGTTTCGAGACCAGCAGGGCGGACCTAGACTGTCTTATGTTAGCGTGCACAGCAGAGCGGATCTAGACTATGTCGCAGAGTTCGCGAATACAGCAGAGCGGATCTGGACTGTATCGGAGAGACGTTACGGCGATTGTCGTTTGATACAGTGAATACAGTGAATGCTTTCGGCTTGAGTCTTGGTCTCGACTCGGTGGCGACTCGCTCCGAACTGGCTGCAGAGAGCCGCGCTTGGACCTCCTTCGTTTTGGCGGCGACGCTGCCCAGTGGTGGGGAGGCGCGTTGGAGTCGGGCGGCGCGCGCAGGTCGCGCAGTGGTGGGGAGGCGCATTGGAGTAGGGCGGCGCGCGCAGGTCTTACTTGGTCGGTCGGAGTGGGGGTGGTCACATGGTCTTGACTCGGAGGGGGTCGTTTTCGCGCTCTCTCGCTCGCTCGTTCGTTCGTGCGTATGCACTGCTATAGTATTTTTAAATCTATCGCTTATGTATGACAACGAGATACATGTATGTATAGTGTATGAATAAATGTCTGAGGAGAATTTGTTAGCTAATGCTCGACAGTGCCCCTCGATAGGCTTAAGGTAAGTATAAAGATGAATGTGAATATAACTAATTATTATAATTATTTGGTCCAAACTGAGGCAGCCGTCACACGAGCCTCTGTTCCTCTGGAGTTCACTAAAATGTATGAAAACGTGTTTTACAGTATTTTGGCTCCCAGGATCGCTATCAGGAAATGGAAACAAGCATTTCCTACGTAAAATGACACGAGTAATCGAACTGTGCCGACAGAATTCAAATCCGAGCCTCCGTTCCTCTGGAATTCCCTAAAATGTATGAAAACATGTTTTACAGTATTCTGGCTCCCAGGATCGCAATCGCGAAATGAAGACAAGTATTTCCTACGTAAAATGACACGAGTAATCGAACTATGCCGGCAGAATTCAAATCCGAGCCTCTGTTCCTCTGGAATTCACAAATATGTATGAAAACGTGTTTTACAGTATTCTGGCTCCCAGGATCGCAATCGGGAAATGAAGACAAGTATTTCCTACGTAAAATGACACGAGTAATCGAACTGTGCCGGCAGAATTCAAATACGAGCCTCTGTTCCTCTGGGATTCACTAAAATGTATGAAAACGTGTTTTACAGTATTTTGGCTGCCAGGATCGCTATCGGGAAATGGGAACAAGCATTTCCTGCGTAAAATGACACGACTAATCGAATGCTGTCGGCAGAATTCAAATCCGAGCCTCTGTTCTTCTGGAAATCACAAATATGCATGAAAACGTGTTTTACAGTATTTTGGCTCCCAGTATCGCTATCGGGAAATGAGAACAAGCATTTCCTGCGTAAAATGACACGAGTAATCGAACTGTGTCGGCAGAATTCGAATACGAGCCTCTGTTCCTCTGGAGTTCACTAAAATGTATGAAAACGTGTTTTACAGTATCTTGGCTCCCAGGATCGCTATCAGGAAATGGAAGCAAGCATTTCCTACGTAAAATGACACGAGTAATCGAACTGTGCCGGCAGAATTCAAATACGTGCCTCTGTTCTTCTGGAAATCACAAATATGCATGAAAACGTGTTTTACAGTATTTTGGCTCCCAGTATCGCTATCGGGAAATGAGAACAAGCATTTCCTGCGTAAAATGACACGAGTAATCGAACTGTGTCGGCAGAATTCGAATACGAGCCTCTGTTCCTCTGGAGTTCACTAAAATGTATGAAAACGTGTTTTACAGTATCTTGGCTCCCAGGATCGCTATCAGGAAATGGAAGCAAGCATTTCCTACGTAAAATGACACGAGTAATCGAA
Organism: Ectemnius continuus; assembly: GCA_910591665.1. NCBI lineage: Eukaryota > Metazoa > Arthropoda > Insecta > Hymenoptera > Crabronidae > Ectemnius > Ectemnius continuus. The sequence continues at coordinate 224,651 of CAJUYD010000014.1, read as the reverse complement.
CTGTGCCGGCAGAATTCAAATACGTGCCTCTGTTCCTCTGGGATTCACTAAAATGTATGAAAACGTGTTTTACAGTATTTTGGCTGCCAGGATCGCTATCGGGAAATGGGAACAAGCATTTCCTGCGTAAAATGACACGACTAATCGAATGCTGTCGGCAGAATTCAAATCCGAGCCTCTGTTCTTCTGGAAATCACAAATATGCATGAAAACGTGTTTTACAGTATTTTGGCTCCCAGTATCGCTATCGGGAAATGAGAACAAGCATTTCCTGCGTAAAATGACACGAGTAATCGAACTGTGTCGGCAGAATTCGAATACGAGCCTCTGTTCCTCTGGAGTTCACTAAAATGTATGAAAACGTGTTTTACAGTATCTTGGCTCCCAGGATCGCTATCAGGAAATGGAAGCAAGCATTTCCTACGTAAAATGACACGAGTAATCGAACTGTGCCGGCAGAATTCAAATACGTGCCTCTGTTCCTCTGGGATTCACTAAAATGTATGAAAACGTGTTTTACAGTATTTTGGCTGCCAGGATCGCTATCGGGAAATGGGAACAAGCATTTCCTGCGTAAAATGACACGACTAATCGAATGCTGTCGGCAGAATTCAAATCCGAGCCTCTGTTCTTCTGGAAATCACAAATATGCATGAAAACGTGTTTTACAGTATTTTGGCTCCCAGTATCGCTATCGGGAAATGAGAACAAGCATTTCCTGCGTAAAATGACACGAGTAATCGAACTGTGTCGGCAGAATTCGAATACGAGCCTCTGTTCCTCTGGAGTTCACTAAAATGTATGAAAACGTGTTTTACAGTATCTTGGCTCCCAGGATCGCTATCAGGAAATGGAAGCAAGCATTTCCTACGTAAAATGACACGAGTAATCGAATGCTGGCGGCAGAATTCAAATCGGAGCATCCGTTCCTCTGGAATTCACTAAAATGTATGAAAACGTGTTTTACAGTATTCTGGCTCCCAGGATCGCAATCGGGAAATGAAGACAAGTATTTCCTACGTAAAATGACACGAGTAATCGAACTGTGCCGGCAGAATTCAAATACGAGCCTCTGTTCCTCTGGGATTCACTAAAATGTATGAAAACGTGTTTTACAGTATTTTGGCTGCCAGGATCGCTATCGGGAAATGGGAACAAGCATTTCCTGCGTAAAATGACACGACTAATCGAATGCTGTCGGCAGAATTCAAATCCGAGCCTCTGTTCTTCTGGAAATCACAAATATGCATGAAAACGTGTTTTACAGTATTTTGGCTCCCAGTATCGCTATCGGGAAATGAGAACAAGCATTTCCTGCGTAAAATGACACGAGTAATCGAACTGTGTCGGCAGAATTCGAATACGAGCCTCTGTTCCTCTGGAGTTCACTAAAATGTATGAAAACGTGTTTTACAGTATCTTGGCTCCCAGGATCGCTATCAGGAAATGGAAGCAAGCATTTCCTACGTAAAATGACACGAGTAATCGAACTGTGCCGGCAGAATTCAAATACGAGCCTCTGTTCCTCTGGGATTCACTAAAATGTATGAAAACGTGTTTTACAGTATTTTGGCTGCCAGGATCGCTATCGGGAAATGGGAACAAGCATTTCCTGCGTAAAATGACACGACTAATCGAATGCTGTCGGCAGAATTCAAATCCGAGCCTCTGTTCTTCTGGAAATCACAAATATGCATGAAAACGTGTTTTACAGTATTTTGGCTCCCAGTATCGCTATCGGGAAATGAGAACAAGCATTTCCTGCGTAAAATGACACGAGTAATCGAACTGTGTCGGCAGAATTCGAATACGAGCCTCTGTTCCTCTGGAGTTCACTAAAATGTATGAAAACGTGTTTTACAGTATCTTGGCTCCCAGGATCGCTATCAGGAAATGGAAGCAAGCATTTCCTACGTAAAATGACACGAGTAATCGAATGCTGGCGGCAGAATTCAAATCGGAGCATCCGTTCCTCTGGAATTCACTAATATGTATGAAAACGTGTTTTACAGTATTCTGGCTCCCAGGATCGCAATCGGGAAATGAAGACAAGTATTTCCTACGTAAAATGACACGAGTAATCGAACTGTGCCGGCAGAATTCAAATACGAGCCTCTGTTCCTCTGGAATTCACTAAAATGTATGAAAACGTGTTTTACAGTATTTTGGCTCCCAGGATCGCTATCAGGAAATGGAAACAAGTATTCCTACGTAAAATGACACGGCTAATCGAACTGTGCCGGCAGAATTCAAATCCGAGCCTCCGTTCCTCTGGAATTCACAAATATGTATGAAAACGTGTTTTACACCATTTTGGCTCCCAGGATCGCTATCGGGAAATGGGAACAAGCATTTCCTGCGTAAAATGACACGACTAATCGAATGCTGTCGGCAGAATTCAAATCCGAGCCTCCGTTCCTCTGGAATTCACAAATATGTATCAAAACGTGTTTTACAGTATTCTGGCTCCCAGGATCGCAATCGCGAAATGAAGACAAGTATTTCCTACGTAAAATGACACGAGTAATCGAACTATGCCGGCAGAATTCAAATCCGAGCCTCCGTTCCTCTGGAATTCACAAATATGTATGAAAACGTGTTTTACACAATTTTGGCTACCAGGATCGCTATCGGGAAATGGGAACAAGCATTTCCTGCGTAAAATGACACGACTAATCGAATGCTGTCGGCAGAATTCAAATCCGAGCCTCTGTTCTTCTGGAAATCACAAATATGCATGAAAACGTGTTTTACAGTATTTTGGCTCCCAGTATCGCTATCGGGAAATGAGAACAAGCATTTCCTGCGTAAAATGACACGAGTAATCGAACTGTGTCGGCAGAATTCGAATACGAGCCTCTGTTCCTCTGGAGTTCACTAAAATGTATGAAAACGTGTTTTACAGTATCTTGGCTCCCAGGATCGCTATCAGGAAATGGAAGCAAGCATTTCCTACGTAAAATGACACGAGTAATCGAATGCTGGCGGCAGAATTCAAATCGGAGCATCCGTTCCTCTGGAATTCACTAAAATGTATGAAAACGTGTTTTACAGTATTCTGGCTCCCAGGATCGCAATCGGGAAATGAAGACAAGTATTTCCTACGTAAAATGACACGAGTAATCGAACTGTGCCGGCAGAATTCAAATACGAGCCTCTGTTCCTCTGGAATTCACTAAAATGTATGAAAACGTGTTTTACAGTATTTTGGCTCCCAGGATCGCTATCAGGAAATGGAAACAAGTATTCCTACGTAAAATGACACGGCTAATCGAACTGTGCCGGCAGAATTCAAATCCGAGCCTCCGTTCCTCTGGAATTCACAAATATGTATGAAAACGTGTTTTACACCATTTTGGCTCCCAGGATCGCTATCGGGAAATGGGAACAAGCATTTCCTGCGTAAAATGCCACGACTAATCGAATGCTGTCGGCAGAATTCAAATCCGAGCCTCTGTTCTTCTGGAAATCACAAATATGCATGAAAACGTGTTTTACAGTATTTTGGCTCCCAGGATCGCTATCAGGAAATGGAAACAAGCATTTCCTACGTAAAATGACACGAGTAATCGAACTGTGCCGACAGAATTCAAATCCGAGCCTCCGTTCCTCTGGAATTCCCTAAAATGTATGAAAACATGTTTTACAGTATTCTGGCTCCCAGGATCGCAATCGGGAAATGAAGACAAGTATTTCCTACGTAAAATGACACGAGTAATCGAACTGTGCCGGCAGAATTCAAATACGAGCCTCTGTTCCTCTGGAATTCACTAAAATGTATGAAAACGTGTTTTACAGTATTTTGGCTCCCAGGATCGCTATCAGGAAATGGAAACAAGTATTCCTACGTAAAATGACACGGCTAATCGAACTGTGCCGGCAGAATTCAAATCCGAGCCTCCGTTCCTCTGGAATTCACAAATATGTATGAAAACGTGTTTTACACCATTTTGGCTCCCAGGATCGCTATCGGGAAATGGGAACAAGCATTTCCTGCGTAAAATGACACGACTAATCGAATGCTGTCGGCAGAATTCAAATCCGAGCCTCCGTTCCTCTGGAATTCACAAATATGTATCAAAACGTGTTTTACAGTATTCTGGCTCCCAGGATCGCAATCGCGAAATGAAGACAAGTATTTCCTACGTAAAATGACACGAGTAATCGAACTATGCCGGCAGAATTCAAATCCGAGCCTCCGTTCCTCTGGAATTCACAAATATGTATGAAAACGTGTTTTACACAATTTTGGCTACCAGGATCGCTATCGGGAAATGGGAACAAGCATTTCCTGCGTAAAATGACACGACTAATCGAATGCTGTCGGCAGAATTCAAATCCGAGCCTCTGTTCTTCTGGAAATCACAAATATGCATGAAAACGTGTTTTACAGTATTTTGGCTCCCAGTATCGCTATCGGGAAATGAGAACAAGCATTTCCTGCGTAAAATGACACGAGTAATCGAACTGTGTCGGCAGAATTCGAATACGAGCCTCTGTTCCTCTGGAGTTCACTAAAATGTATGAAAACGTGTTTTACAGTATCTTGGCTCCCAGGATCGCTATCAGGAAATGGAAGCAAGCATTTCCTACGTAAAATGACACGAGTAATCGAATGCTGGCGGCAGAATTCAAATCGGAGCATCCGTTCCTCTGGAATTCACTAAAATGTATGAAAACGTGTTTTACAGTATTCTGGCTCCCAGGATCGCAATCGGGAAATGAAGACAAGTATTTCCTACGTAAAATGACACGAGTAATCGAACTGTGCCGGCAGAATTCAAATACGAGCCTCTGTTCCTCTGGAATTCACTAAAATGTATGAAAACGTGTTTTACAGTATTTTGGCTCCCAGGATCGCTATCAGGAAATGGAAACAAGTATTCCTACGTAAAATGACACGGCTAATCGAACTGTGCCGGCAGAATTCAAATCCGAGCCTCCGTTCCTCTGGAATTCACAAATATGTATGAAAACGTGTTTTACACCATTTTGGCTCCCAGGATCGCTATCGGGAAATGGGAACAAGCATTTCCTGCGTAAAATGCCACGACTAATCGAATGCTGTCGGCAGAATTCAAATCCGAGCCTCTGTTCTTCTGGAAATCACAAATATGCATGAAAACGTGTTTTACAGTATTTTGGCTCCCAGGATCGCTATCAGGAAATGGAAACAAGCATTTCCTACGTAAAATGACACGAGTAATCGAACTGTGCCGACAGAATTCAAATCCGAGCCTCCGTTCCTCTGGAATTCCCTAAAATGTATGAAAACATGTTTTACAGTATTCTGGCTCCCAGGATCGCAATCGCGAAATGAAGACAAGTATTTCTTACGTAAAATGACACGAGTAATCGAACTATGCCGGCAGAATTCAAATCCGAGCCTCTGTTCCTCTGGAATTCACAAATATGTATGAAAACGTGTTTTACAGTATTCTGGCTCCCAGGATCGCAATCGGGAAATGAAGACAAGTATTTCCTACGTAAAATGACACGAGTAATCGAACTGTGCCGGCAGAATTCAAATACGAGCCTCTGTTCCTCTGGGATTCACTAAAATGTATGAAAACGTGTTTTACAGTATTTTGGCTGCCAGGATCGCTATCGGGAAATGGGAACAAGCATTTCCTGCGTAAAATGACACGACTAATCGAATGCTGTCGGCAGAATTCAAATCCGAGCCTCTGTTCTTCTGGAAATCACATATGTGACGGCTGCCTCAGTTTGGACCAAACACGATAATAATTATAATAATTAGTTATATTCACATTCATCTTTATACTTACCTTAAGCCTATCGAGGGGCACTGTCGAGCATTAGCTAACAAATTCTCCTCAGACATTTATTCATACACTATACATACATGTATCTCGTAGTCATACATAAGCGATAGATTTAAAAATACTATAGCAGTGCATACGCACGAACGAACGAGCGAGCGAGAGAGCGCGAAAACGACCCCCCTCCGAGTCAAGACCATGTGACCACCCCCACTCCGACCAACCAAGTAAGACCTGCGCGCGCCGCCCTACTCCAACGCGCCTCCCCACCACTGGGCAGCGTCGCCGCCAAAACGAAGGAGGTCCAAGCGCGGCTCTCTGCAACCAGTTCGGAGCGAGTCGCCACCGAGTCGAGACCAAGACTCAAGCCGTAAGCATTCACTGTATTCACTGTATCAAACGACAATCGCCGTAACGTCTCTCCGATACAGTCCAGATCCGCTCTGCTGTATTCGCGAACTCTGCGACATAGTCTAGATCCGCTCTGCTGTGCACGCTAACATAAGACAGTCTAGGTCCGCCCTGCTGGTCTCGAAACCGCGAGTAACCGCCAACCGCGAGTTTCAATATCGACGTTATAAGGTAACACTGTATCCACCAAAGTGCAAGTTCAATACAAGTTATAAAGTGAAATGCTCTACATCTTTAATTCTCTTCCTTCAAATCTCCTTCCGAACTCCTCAGACTCTCTTTCTTGCCAACTCTCGACTCTTGCAACGGCACTCAAGCGTTAGGTGAAGGCACGTCTTTCACTCTCGCTACACACACACACAAGGTATCGGTGAGGGCACGTCCGGCACGATTACCTTTACACACAAAATCGACTCTGTGAGGGCACGTCCGGCACGAGCACGATTACACTCTTCGCACACAAGACACACTCATGCCTAAAGCACGACGAGGAGGACGCAAGTTCCAAATTCAGAAGCTCGCAAGAGCACTCTATCAGACAGCCGGTCAATCCAGCTCCTCACGCATTCCTCTAACTGCAATTATACCTACTCCCCTACCTGAACGAGTTTGCATTTCTCCTGCCCAACAATCTAAGAGCGTCGCTTCAGTTGAACCAGCAAAAGTGACATACCGTTTAATCTCGATCACTGTGGACATCTCTCGACCCACCAACCAGCAGCTCTGGACTAGAGAAAAGCAGAAGAAGCGAGCCGACAGGATCCGACTCTTGTTCGGCACCACTGACATATTGGAATTATAATTCAGGTGACATTTTCTTAGTTCTCCACGCGCGTTCCACTGTCTAGTTAATCAGCCGACGACTGAGATCCCGAGCAGAGCACTTAAGTGTGTTGGCTCAAAATATAAACTTAAAGTGATCGAAGTGCGCGAGTCAGACAAAATAATTTTTTTTTGCCCGAGCGGCACTCCGGCACGTAACAAATTGGTGACAGCGGTGGGATTCCAAGTCGTCTGTTGCCACCTACACTATGGACACGCGTTCGAAAACAAATAAAGACATGTCAGCCGCCGAGTTGCAACAAATAGAACAGGCGCTGAACGTAAAACAAACGACACTCAGGGAGCAAAGCGTCGCCCTTCAGCGAAAAGAGCAGGAGCTTGAAGAATCGCTGAAGCAACAAAACGCACATATGCAAGAGAAGGCTAGAGCCCTGGCCGAAAAAGAAAAAGAAATCCTCGAGCGAACTTGCCATTTGGAACAAATGGCAGCCCAACAAAGACAGCGCGAGTCTCCTTCCCGAAGTGAGAGTTCCATGACAACGATAAGGGAACCACCAGCAGCTAGTAAAGCGACAGATGCGCCGAATCTCCAAGCTTTACTCAAGGAGATCAACGCTCTAAAAGCAACGATTGCTAACATGCAGACACTACCTGCGACACCGTCGACCTTCGCCTTACCTCACGAGGCCCCGATGTCGCCTCCACGGGCACATCTGCCAGCTGGAAGACCAGCCGAACCGGACATCTACCAGGGAACCATCTCGATCAGAGAAGCCGTGGAAACAATCCCCATCTTCGATGGATCAAACATACCCGTTCTGCAATTCACTAGAGCATGCAGACGAGCGCGAGATTTGGTACCTCGGACCGCCGAGAGGAACCTAACAAAATTAATAACTAACAAGCTTCGTGGTCGCGCCTTCTTAGCCGTAGAAGATGAACCTTGTGACACAGTGCTCGAGTTAATAGACATAGTTCAGTGTTCGTTCGGAGTGGCTAAATCTGTGGACCAGTATCGCGGAGAATTAAGCTGCTCTTTCAAAGGTCCACACGAACATATATTGGATTACGTAAGCAGAGTAAAGGATCTCCGATCCGCTATCTTGGATTGCGAACGCCGCAGTCGGGGTCTGGTGACACCAGGGCTCGAGGAAGAGATTAACGAGCTCACTATCAGATCATTCTGCGAAGGCTTACCGTTCGACATGCGTATTCAAATGACACCGGCCGTGTACGGTACACCGTTCGACGCCTTCTCACACGCAAAAACAATTGCTAAAAGAATGGAACTTGATCACGAGCGTTATGGACAGCCGAGACACCAGCTCTCAAACTCTCGGCCTTACCACAACAACCGTGGTAACGATAACCACGGGAGACAAGAAGGCCAACGCCAAGGACCGCAAAGACCACCATCCTATCCGAGACAAGAGCCACAGAGGATGAATTCCGATCGGCAACAATACCATCAGCAGCCGATGCACCATCTTGCAGACAACCTTTACCACAAAGACCGAGCCTCGGCACCACGCAACCCTTCTGAGGACAGAAGACCTCCACGCAAAAGCTGTGCATATTGTAAGTACACTGGCCACACCATAGATGAATGTCGTAAGAGAATGTACGCGATGCGTCAGGGAAACGAGGCCGGCCCGTCTCGACAATCGGACAATCGAGAAACAAGGGCCGCTCCACCTCGTCCGGTTCAAACGATAACGGAAGAGCCGACTCCCTCAGAGTCGCAACAGTAAAGTTATCCAATGCTACGAACGTTCCCACGGTTCTTCTAACCGCTCCTCAGTTAAAAGGTATGACTGCATTCATGGCCGATACCGGCGCCGAGCCAAACATAATTAAGATATCACAGCTAAACACTTCGTTCGATAACGCAAACAAGATTAGATTAAGCGGCATAACTGACGGTCACCTTACGACTCTGGGAACGATAGAGATAACGCTGCTCAGCCACCCGGTATTGTTTAGAGTCGTCGATGACTCCTTCCCGATAAAGCAAGCGGGAATCTTAGGCTCCGGCTTCTTCTCAAAGCACGGCGCGATAAACTACAGGGACAACGAGATCACTTGGCGCGGTTATCGCATTGCATTCCACGCACCTACAGTCACCGTAGTTCCAGCACGCACTAAGCAGGTCATGCGCGCTTACGTAACGAACCCGCATGTAAAAGAAGGCTACGTAGAGCTACATAGGGACAACGGGTTACTATGGGGCAACTCGATCGTAAAGAACGAAAACGGTAAAACGTACATAGAAATAATTAACGCCACGGAAGTCGACACGAAAGTCGAAACCCCCGCACTTCACCTCGAGGAGTTCGAAATCTCCCCAAGGTCAATAGGTCAAAGCGACTCATCGACAGAGTACGAAGTGAACTCAGACAACGTGTCCTCTTGCCTCACAATAACTACGACTGACAGGGCCGAAAGGATTAAAAATTTATTGCGCACTGAGCATTTGAACACAGAGGAGCTGCATCACGTCGAACAGATTATCGAGCGGAATACCGATTTGTTTCATATACCCGGAGACAAGCTGGGGCACACCTCCATACTCCAACACGCGATTACAACAACGGACGATATTCCAATCAATACAAAACAGTATCGTTTCCCTCCCATACATAAGGAGGAAATAAACAAGCAGGTATCGGACTTACTTAAGGATGGCATAATAAAGCCATCTCTCTCGCCGTACAATAGCCCGTTGTGGATCGTGCCTAAGAAACCTGACTCACAAGGTAATAAACGTTGGAGGATGGTGATAGACTTTAGAGCGCTAAATGAAAAGACTGTCGGCGATGCATTCCCTCTGCCTAATATCAATGAGATACTGGATCAGCTTGGCGGAGCGAAATACTTCTCGGTTTTCGATCTCGCGTCGGGTTTCCACCAGATAGAGATGAAGAAGGAAGACGCAAAGAAGACCGCATTTTCGACGCCGTACGATCATTATGAATTTACACGAATGCCATTTGGGCTTAAAAACGCGCCCGCCACGTTCCAGCGTATCATGAACTCAGTACTGTCAGGACTCCAAGGCTTCGAAGCATTCGTCTATCTTGACGATATAGTGTTATACGCCAGCTCGCTTACAGAGCATAAGAATAAGTTCCGCAAACTCGCCGGACGACTACGGCAGGCTAATCTCAAACTGCAACCAGACAAGTGCGAGTTCCTCAGACACGAGGTCACCTACTTAGGACATATCATCAGTAGTGAAGGAGTCCGCCCAGACCCTCGGAAAACCTCAGCGGTAAAAGACTTTCCGCGTCCGAGAAACGCCAAGAACATCAAAGAGTTTATAGGCCTTGCGGGATATTATCGACGATTTATACCTAACTTCTCAAAGATCGGCAAGCCACTAACAAATCTATTAAAGAAGGAGGCTCCCTTCAAATGGGAGCAGGCACAAGAAATAGCTTTCACCACGCTACGAGATAAACTAACAGAGGAACCTATTCTCCAGTACCCCGATTTTTCTAAAGAATTCGTAGTAACAACCGATGCTTCAGATTACGCAATAGGCGGAGTATTGAGTCAAGGAACCATTGGAAAGGATCTACCTATCTCATATACCTCACGTCTCTTAAATAAAGCAGAACAGAATTACTCAACGATTGAGAAAGAGCTACTAGCGATAGTTTATAGCGTGCAGCAGTTCCGACCATATTTATTCGGACGACGGTTCAAGTTAGTCACCGACCATAAACCTTTAGTGTGGATCCACTCGGTAAAAGATCCAACGTCACGCCTAGTAAGATGGCGATTAAAACTAGCCGAGTACGAGTACGAGGTCGTTTACAAAGCAGGGTCAGTAAATCTCAATGCTGACGCCCTCTCTCGCAATCCTCCAACCGCACCAATTCCCACCTTTCCTATCTCATCGGACTCCAGTGACGACATCTTCTCGCGTCGGCCATCGCGACCACGCCTCTTATCGCCAACTGGAGAATCTTCGTCACCACTGGCAGAGGAAGATACAGAGAACGAACACCCATTGGACGATCCAGACGATCCAATGCCGCCCCAGGAGCAGCCTCTCCCGTCTACTTCCGACAGCCAATCTGAGAGGAGCGAAGAAGAGACCAGCCCAACTCCCGACTCTGAGTCCTCAACAGAGGAACTCCTTGAGCGAGAGAACGTCCCGTACGAACTGGAACCACCTCCTCGGATAATTGAAACTAGAGAGTCAATCCTCTCGAGAAGAGACAACCTGGTCGTGGCTTTAACGATGCGAGGCGACCCAGTAGGCAAGGGCCCGACCGAACTATACAGTCTCAAGGACTTCCCTAGGCTGCAACCCACCGTAGAGAACCGCTGTACCACAGCTGACTACAGAGGCTTCAAGGTCATCGGGCTACCCGTTAAGGCAAACCACACGCACCAAGTCAACGTAGAGGATTTGCAGGAGTGCATCAAATCCTTACGCAATGTCACTGACGAATTAAATCTGCCTACCATTAGCCTCCCCAAAGGCTGTATCGACGACATTCCATTTGCCACAATCAAACGATTACTGCATAGGATCTTCACCGGCTCCAATACTAAAATCATAGTTTGTCAAGGAGTCATAATCACTCCCCCGGAAGAACAACGACCAAACATTGTCAAGGAGAGCCACAGTTCGACCGTCGGAGGCCACAAGGGCGTCACTAAAACTTACGCTCGCATCCGACAGAAATTCAATTGGCCCGGACTTAAAGAGGATGTCCGCAGCTACATCAAAACATGCGTGGGCTGTCAAACCAAGAAGACGGTGCGCTTGAAGACCCGTCAACCAATGACGCTCACCGACACTCCCGGCAATGCATTCGACAAAGTCGCACTGGACATTGTCGGACCGCTTCCTCTCTCTCCCTCCAACAATACCCATATACTAACCATTCAAGATCTCTTAACCAAATACTCCGTAGCAGTCCCCCTTCAACAAACCACTAGCAGAGATATTTCTGACGCCTTCATAAATAATTTCGTATGCATATTCGGGTCCCCCAAAGCGATCTTGACAGATCAAGGAACTAACTTCACTTCCGCGTTCCTAAAACAAGTCGCGAAGAGATTCCGAATAAATCAAGTTAGAACGACAGCGTTTCATCCACAGTCAAACGGCTCACTAGAACGGTCCCATCAGGTTCTCGTAGAGTATCTAAAGCAATATGTAAGCAACAGAAACGATTGGGACACATGGCTGAATATGGCTATGTTCTCTTACAATACCAGTCTGCACGAAGGGACAAAGTACACTCCATACGAGTTAGTCTTCGGAATCCTGGCGCGTACGCCTTCCGAAATCGCTCCAGTCGCCCCTTCGACTGACGAAACCTGCGCAGCCTATCTAGAAGCTCTAAACGAACGCCTACGAGTCATACGGGACAGCGCCAGAGCAAATCTGGAACAGTCTAAAGTAAAGTCAAAAGCGTATTACGATAAGTTAGTAAGACCTAAGAATTTCAAGGTAGGAGACAAGGTTTACTTATTAAAAGAACCTCGTAAAGGAAAATTCGATGACCAATACACAGGACCCTATATCATCATTGAAATTCTCAGTTCAACCAATGTTAAGATAAGAATAAAGAATAGAGATAAGATAGTACATACCAATAAGCTGAAGCCAGCTTACTAAACCTGAAAAGAAACAAAAAAAAAAGAGCATTAGTCATAAGCTACCTTGTAAGGAAAAGAAGTGTTAATCATAAGTTAGATAGTGTATCCCTTCCAACCAGCGAGCTACCCCTCCACTAAGGGACGAAAACTGATAACGAACAGTATAAGACTCAGTGTTGCGAGCCCAGTTATTCATTGTCATCCGAAAGTCCTTGAAGTGAACATCGATCATTATGAACACCCAAAGTGTCTCGGTACTCGCGCTTCTAGTGCTGTGCGCGCGTGCCAACGCTCTCATTGGCTACGACTGCGGAGGGCAGGGACTCAACGTTACCACCATCTCAGCCATAGACGTGGCCAATTGCGACACTACTAGCGTGGTGCCTATAGAGGAACAAATCCCGCTCCAATTATTGCAGATATCCGACTACGCCTACACGGACGTCATCCAATGCTTAGTCGAGATTGATCGCACAATCACTTACTGTGGAATGAACTCCCACATTTCGTTCGTACAAAATGGACGACGGGTCTACCTCCACACCACCAGCTTGAAGACATGCAGAGAAATGCAGGCAACAGGACTACTGTACTTGGGCGGCTCCACACAGATTACCGGTCTCAAACCTAACACCACAGACTGGAGGAGCTTAACTCTGGCCGGCACCTATGGGAACGACGGAAAGTGCCAAGGAGTCCAGTACAGCGATCCGTTTGGAACCTGGGACAACGTGGCTGTTCAAGCATCGGTCAAAATCACATTATCCAACTACCACGCCCCCGTTAAAATGAACGGCTTCCAAGTGGTCCTCGCCTCCGGCAAGCATTGCCCAATGGACGAAGGGTACTGTCTCGACAGCGACATCGGCGACACGTATTGGTCACCCATACCAATTGACAGCTGTCAGTTCACCAAATACGACGTTCTGTACGACGGATTGGCTAAGAAGGTCACAACACAAGACTCAAACACGCCCATCATGTATTCCGTCACCAGCAGAGACACGACGTTCGCCCTAACCAAAACTACAGAAACTAACCTATGCGGTTACACTCTGGCGAACACCGAGCACCCAAAACTACTGGTACTCGAGGTTAAGAAAGGAATGACTTTCAAGCAACGAAACAAGGTCTCTGTGGATAACCTGGACATCTTCTCCTACGTCAACTCCAAGTTCATCTACGTGGAGAAGCACCTCAAGACTCAGCTTACCACACTGTACCAAGACGTGATGGCACAAAAGTGCGCCTTGGAGAAACAAATCTTGAAGAACGCACTCTCACTCGCCAACACAGCCCCCGCCGAGATGGCCTATGCTATAATGAAGGCACCAGGCTATACCGCCATCACTGCAGGAGAAGCGGTACACATTGTAAAATGCATCCCAGTCACCTGCAAAATAAGGAGCACTGAACACTGCTATCACGAGTTACCAGTGACACACCAGAATAGTAGCTATTTTCTGGCGCCCAGATCCAGGACCTTGCAGAGAACGGGCACCGTTAGAGATTGCAACGAACTACTACCGGTGATGTACCAGATTCACGACACCTGGTATAAACTCTTACCCAAGCCAGTGGAAGCATTGGCGCCACACACAATTCAGCCTCTCACAAAGCCAACGTGGAAATACATCAGTCCTTCCACACTGGCGACCAACGGGATCTATACGGAGGGAGACATTGACCGCCTCCGTGAACATATTATGTTCCCGCTGGAAAAACCTGCAATGATCAATACCATTGCACAAGGCGCCATGGGACGACACATCCCGCCAGGTACTGTCACGTTAGGGAGATTCCTGGACGAAGATGCCCTCAACACCATCGCCGAACACACAGGTGCAAAAATATGGAACGGCTTCCTAACTTTCGGATCCGCCAGTGCCGGGATCATCGGCATATTCATGATCCTGCGGCTAATCAAGTTCATGGTAGACACCGTCATTCACGGCTACGCGCTCCACTCAGTATACGGCTGGAGTGTTCACATGTTAGGAGCAGTCTGGAGTTCCATAACGCACTTGCTAATTCACCTGGCTCATCCAACGCCAACCAACGCAGCAGTGGACGAAGAAGCAGGAGTCGCGATGACGGCTCCCACATCGCCCGAAGAGAAAGCTGAACCTACTCCTCACTATGGAAACCTTCGTGCTTACCTCCACGAAAATGCCGGGCATTAGCCCAGACATTTTTTAATAAGGGGGGAGGTGTGACGGCTGCCTCAGTTTGGACCAAACACGATAATAATTATAATAATTAGTTATATTCACATTCATCTTTATACTTACCTTAAGCCTATCGAGGGGCACTGTCGAGCATTAGCTAACAAATTCTCCTCAGACATTTATTCATACACTATACATACATGTATCTCGTAGTCATACATAAGCGATAGATTTAAAAATACTATAGCAGTGCATACGCACGAACGAACGAGCGAGCGAGAGAGCGCGAAAACGACCCCCCTCCGAGTCAAGACCATGTGACCACCCCCACTCCGACCAACCAAGTAAGACCTGCGCGCGCCGCCCTACTCCAACGCGCCTCCCCACCACTGGGCAGCGTCGCCGCCAAAACGAAGGAGGTCCAAGCGCGGCTCTCTGCAACCAGTTCGGAGCGAGTCGCCACCGAGTCGAGACCAAGACTCAAGCCGTAAGCATTCACTGTATTCACTGTATCAAACGACAATCGCCGTAACGTCTCTCCGATACAGTCCAGATCCGCTCTGCTGTATTCGCGAACTCTGCGACATAGTCTAGATCCGCTCTGCTGTGCACGCTAACATAAGACAGTCTAGGTCCGCCCTGCTGGTCTCGAAACCGCGAGTAACCGCCAACCGCGAGTTTCAATATCGACGTTATAAGGTAACACTGTATCCACCAAAGTGCAAGTTCAATACAAGTTATAAAGTGAAATGCTCTACATCTTTAATTCTCTTCCTTCAAATCTCCTTCCGAACTCCTCAGACTCTCTTTCTTGCCAACTCTCGACTCTTGCAACGGCACTCAAGCGTTAGGTGAAGGCACGTCTTTCACTCTCGCTACACACACACACAAGGTATCGGTGAGGGCACGTCCGGCACGATTACCTTTACACACAAAATCGACTCTGTGAGGGCACGTCCGGCACGAGCACGATTACACTCTTCGCACACAAGACACACTCATGCCTAAAGCACGACGAGGAGGAAACAAGTTCCAAATTCAGAAGCTCGCAAGAGCACTCTATCAGACAGCCGGTCAATCCAGCTCCTCACGCATTCCTCTAACTGCAATTATACCTACTCCCCTACCTGAACGAGTTTGCATTTCTCCTGCCCAACAATCTAAGAGCGTCGCTTCAGTTGAACCAGCAAAAGTGACATACCGTTTAATCTCGATCACTGTGGACATCTCTCGACCCACCAACCAGCAGCTCTGGACTAGAGAAAAGCAGAAGAAGCGAGCCGACAGGATCCGACTCTTGTTCGGCACCACTGACATATTGGAATTATAATTCAGGTGACATTTTCTTAGTTCTCCACGCGCGTTCCACTGTCTAGTTAATCAGCCGACGACTGAGATCCCGAGCAGAGCACTTAAGTGTGTTGGCTCAAAATATAAACTTAAAGTGATCGAAGTGCGCGAGTCAGACAAAATAATTTTTTTTTGCCCGAGCGGCACTCCGGCACGTAACACATATATGCATGAAAACGTGTTTTACAGTATTTTGGCTCCCAGTATCGCTATCGGGAAATGAGAACAAGCATTTCCTGCGTAAAATGACACGAGTAATCGAACTGTGTCGGCAGAATTCGAATACGAGCCTCTGTTCCTCTGGAGTTCACTAAAATGTATGAAAACGTGTTTTACAGTATCTTGGCTCCCAGGATCGCTATCAGGAAATGGAAGCAAGCATTTCCTACGTAAAATGACACGAGTAATCGAACTGTGCCGGCAGAATTCAAATACGAGCCTCTGTTCCTCTGGGATTCACTAAAATGTATGAAAACGTGTTTTACAGTATTTTGGCTGCCAGGATCGCTATCGGGAAATGGGAACAAGCATTTCCTGCGTAAAATGACACGACTAATCGAATGCTGTCGGCAGAATTCAAATCCGAGCCTCTGTTCTTCTGGAAATCACAAATATGCATGAAAACGTGTTTTACAGTATTTTGGCTCCCAGTATCGCTATCGGGAAATGAGAACAAGCATTTCCTGCGTAAAATGACACGAGTAATCGAACTGTGTCGGCAGAATTCGAATACGAGCCTCTGTTCCTCTGGAGTTCACTAAAATGTATGAAAACGTGTTTTACAGTATCTTGGCTCCCAGGATCGCTATCAGGAAATGGAAGCAAGCATTTCCTACGTAAAATGACACGAGTAATCGAACTGTGCTGGCAGAATTCAAATCCGAGCCTCCGTTCCTCTGGAATTCCCTAAAATGTATGAAAACATGTTTTACAGTATTTTGGCTCCCAGGATCGCTATCAGGAAATGGAAACAAGTATTTCCTACGTAAAATGACACGGCTAATCGAACTGTGCCGGCAGAATTCAAATCCGAGCCTCCGTTCCTCTGGAATTCACAAATATGTATGAAAACGTGTTTTACACAATTTTGGCTCCCAGGATCGCTATCGGGAAATGGGAACAAGCATTTCCTGCGTAAAATGACACGACTAATCGAATGCTGTCGGCAGAATTCAAATCCGAGCCTCTGTTCTTCTGGAAATCACAAATATGCATGAAAACGTGTTTTACAGTATTTTGGCTCCCAGTATCGCTATCGGGAAATGAGAACAAGTGTTACGTCCCAGGAGAAACAAATACCTGAAAATATTTTTTATTTATTAATAACTCCTCCATTTTTCTTAAAATAAAACGTCAGTATTAGCAATTAAGGAATATTTAACTATAAAACAATCAGGAGCGACAGAAAGACTGAAAGAGAAAAATATCAATATTAATAATTAAATAAATATCTAAGAGATATTCATAAAATTAAGTAATACGTACCTCTAGATTTTACTACAGGAAAAAACCTAAAAACAAAGAAAAGAAATAATTAGTATAAATTATTGACATATACAAATATTGATAAATTAATATTACTTACCCAGAAGGAGAGATAAACTGAAAAGAAAAGTTATTAGAATACTTACATATATAGCAGCAGAGAGAACAAATTAGAATATTTATACAAATGTAAAATAATTATTCTTACCTCTACAGTAGAGAAACCTGAAAAAGATAGGATAACAATATTAGTTATATTAAGATAATTATTTCTAACAAGTAAATATTCATAAATACTACTTACTAGTAAACATAGAAATATTCATAGGTATTACTTACCAGTAACATTTATGAGCGTTTCTAACACAATATTACGTCCAAATATCCTGCAAAAGAAAAATATATAATTAGTATAATTTTTAACATATATATATATAGATATACAAATATATATATAATTATATAAATGTATATATATATATATATATATGTTAAAAATTATACTAATTATATATTTTTCTTTTGCAGGATATTTGGACGTAATATTGTGTTAGAAACGCTCATAAATGTTACTGGTAAGTAATACCTATGAATATTTCTATGTTTACTAGTAAGTAGTATTTATGAATATTTACTTGTTAGAAATAATTATCTTAATATAACTAATATTGTTATCCTATCTTTTTCAGGTTTCTCTACTGTAGAGGTAAGAATAATTATTTTACATTTGTATAAATATTCTAATTTGTTCTCTCTGCTGCTATATATGTAAGTATTCTAATAACTTTTCTTTTCAGTTTATCTCTCCTTCTGGGTAAGTAATATTAATTTATCAATATTTGTATATGTCAATAATTTATACTAATTATTTCTTTTCTTTGTTTTTAGGTTTTTTCCTGGAGTAAAATCTAGAGGTACGTATTACTTAATTTTATGAATATCTCTTAGATATTTACTTAATTATTAATATTGATATTTTTCTCTTTCAGTCTTTCTGTCGCTCCTGATTGTTTTAAAGTTAAATATTCCTTAATTGCTAATACTGACGTTTTATTTTAAGAAAAATGGAGGAGTTATTAATAAATAAAAAATATTTTCAGGTATTTGTTTCTCCTGGGACGTAACACCTCTGTTCTTCTGGAAATCACAAATATGGATGAAAACGTGTTTTACAGTATTTTGGCTCCCAGTATTGCTATCGGGAAATGAGAACAAGCATTTCCTGCGTAAAATGACACGAGTAATCGAACTGTGCCGGCAGAATTCGAATACGAGCCTCTGTTCCTCTGGAGTTCACTAAAATGTATGAAAACGTGTTTTACAGTATTTTGGCTCCCAGGATCGCTATCAGGAAATGGAAGCAAGCATTTCCTACGTAAAATGACACGAGTAATCGAACTGTGCTGGCAGAATTCGAATACGAGCCTCTGTTCCTCTGGAGTTCACTAAAATGTATGAAAACGTGTTTTACAGTATTTTGGCTCCCAGGATCGCTATCAGGAAATGGAAACAAGCATTTCCTACGTAAAATGACACGAGTAATCGAACTGTGCCGACAGAATTCAAATCCGAGCCTCCGTTCCTCTGGAATTCCCTAAAATGTATGAAAACATGTTTTACAGTATTCTGGCTCCCAGGATCGCTATCAGGAAATGGAAGCAAGCATTTCATACGTAAAATGACACGAGTAATCGAATGCTGGCGGCAGAATTCAAATCGGAGCATCCGTTCCTCTGGAATTCACTAAAATGTATGAAAACGTGTTTTACAGTATTTTGGCTGCCAGGATCGCTATCGGGAAATGGGAACAAGCATTTCCTGCGTAAAATGACACGACTAATCTAATGCTGTCGGCAGAATTCAAATCCGAGCCTCTGTTCTTCTGGAAATCACAAATATGCATGAAAACGTGTTTTACAGTATTTTGGCTCCCAGTATCGCTATCGGGAAATGAGAACAAGCATTTCCTGCGTAAAATGACACGACTAATCGAACTGTGTCGGCAGAATTCGAATACGAGCCTCTGTTCCTCTGGAGTTCACTAAAATGTATGAAAACGTGTTTTACAGTATCTTGGCTCCCAGGATCGCTATCAGGAAATGGAAGCAAGCATTTCCTACGTAAAATGACACGAGTAATCGAACTGTGCTGGCAGAATTCAAATCCGAGCCTCCGTTCCTCTGGAATTCCCTAAAATGTATGAAAACATGTTTTACAGTATTTTGGCTCCCAGGATCGCTATCAGGAAATGGAAACAAGTATTTCCTACGTAAAATGACACGGCTAATCGAACTGTGCCGGCAGAATTCAAATCCGAGCCTCTGTTCTTCTGGAAATCACAAATATGGATGAAAACGTGTTTTACAGTATTTTGGCTCCCAGTATTGCTATCGGGAAATGAGAACAAGCATTTCCTGCGTAAAATGACACGAGTAATCGAACTGTGTCGGCAGAATTCGAATACGAGCCTCTGTTCCTCTGGAGTTCACTAAAATGTATGAAAACGTGTTTTACAGTATTTTGGCTCCCAGGATCGCTATCAGGAAATGGAAGCAAGCATTTCCTACGTAAAATGACACGAGTAATCGAACTGTGCTGGCAGAATTCGAATACGAGCCTCTGTTCCTCTGGAGTTCACTAAAATGTATGAAAACGTGTTTTACAGTATTTTGGCTCCCAGGATCGCTATCAGGAAATGGAAACAAGCATTTCCTACGTAAAATGACACGAGTAATCGAACTGTGCCGACAGAATTCAAATCCGAGCCTCCGTTCCTCTGGAATTCCCTAAAATGTATGAAAACATGTTTTACAGTATTCTGGCTCCCAGGATCGCTATCAGGAAATGGAAGCAAGCATTTCATACGTAAAATGACACGAGTAATCGAACGCTGGCGGCAGAATTCAAATCGGAGCATCCGTTCCTCTGGAATTCACTAAAATGTATGAAAACGTGTTTTACAGTATCTTGGCTCCCAGGATCGCTTTCAGGAAATGGAAGCAAGCATTTCCTACGTAAAATGACACGAGTAATCGAACTGTCCCGGCAGAATTCAAATACGAGCCTCTGTTCCTCTGGAATTCACTAAAATGTATGAAAACATGTTTTACAGTATTCTGGCTCCCAGGATCGCTATCAGGAAATGGAAGCAAGCATTTCCTACGTAAAATGACACGGCTAATTGAACTGTGCCGGCAGAATTCAAATCCGAGCCTCCGTTCCTCTGGAATTCACTAAAATGTATGAAAACGTGTTTTACAGTATTTTGGCTGCCAGGATCGCTATCGGGAAATGGGAACAAGCATTTCCTGCGTAAAATGACACGACTAATCTAATGCTGTCGGCAGAATTCAAATCCGAGCCTCTGTTCTTCTGGAAATCACAAATATGCATGAAAACGTGTTTTACAGTATTTTGGCTCCCAGTATCGCTATCGGGAAATGAGAACAAGCATTTCCTGCGTAAAATGACACGACTAATCGAACTGTGTCGGCAGAATTCGAATACGAGCCTCTGTTCCTCTGGAGTTCACTAAAATGTATGAAAACGTGTTTTACAGTATCTTGGCTCCCAGGATCGCTATCAGGAAATGGAAGCAAGCATTTCCTACGTAAAATGACACGAGTAATCGAACTGTGCTGGCAGAATTCAAATCCGAGCCTCCGTTCCTCTGGAATTCCCTAAAATGTATGAAAACATGTTTTACAGTATTTTGGCTCCCAGGATCGCTATCAGGAAATGGAAACAAGTATTTCCTACGTAAAATGACACGGCTAATCGAACTGTGCCGGCAGAATTCAAATCCGAGCCTCCGTTCCTCTGGAATTCACAAATATGTATGAAAACGTGTTTTACACAATTTTGGCTCCCAGGATCGCTATCGGGAAATGGGAACAAGCATTTCCTGCGTAAAATGACACGACTAATCGAATGCTGTCGGCAGAATTCAAATCCGAGCCTCTGTTCTTCTGGAAATCACAAATATGGATGAAAACGTGTTTTACAGTATTTTGGCTCCCAGTATTGCTATCGGGAAATGAGAACAAGCATTTCCTGCGTAAAATGACACGAGTAATCGAACTGTGCCGGCAGAATTCGAATACGAGCCTCTGTTCCTCTGGAGTTCACTAAAATGTATGAAAACGTGTTTTACAGTATTTTGGCTCCCAGGATCGCTATCAGGAAATGGAAACAAGCATTTCCTACGTAAAATGACACGAGTAATCGAACTGTGCCGGCAGAATTCAAATACGAGCCTCTGTTCCTCTGGGATTCACTAAAATGTATGAAAACGTGTTTTACAGTATTTTGGCTGCCAGGATCGCTATCGGGAAATGGGAACAAGCATTTCCTGCGTAAAATGACACGACTAATCGAATGCTGTCGGCAGAATTCAAATCCGAGCCTCTGTTCTTCTGGAAATCACAAATATGGATGAAAACGTGTTTTACAGTATTTTGGCTCCCAGTATTGCTATCGGGAAATGAGAACAAGCATTTCCTGCGTAAAATGACACGAGTAATCGAATGCTGGCGGCAGAATTCAAATCGGAGCATCCGTTCCTCTGGAATTCACTAAAATGTATGAAAACGTGTTTTACAGTATTCTGGCTCCCAGGATCGCAATCGGGAAATGAAGACAAGTATTTCCTACGTAAAATGACACGAGTAATCGAACTGTGCCGGCAGAATTCAAATACGAGCCTCTGTTCCTCTGGGATTCACTAAAATGTATGAAAACGTGTTTTACAGTATTTTGGCTGCCAGGATCGCTATCGGGAAATGGGAACAAGCATTTCCTGCGTAAAATGACACGACTAATCGAATGCTGTCGGCAGAATTCAAATCCGAGCCTCTGTTCTTCTGGAAATCACAAATATGCATGAAAACGTGTTTTACAGTATTTTGGCTCCCAGTATCGCTATCGGGAAATGAGAACAAGCATTTCCTGCGTAAAATGACACGAGTAATCGAACTGTGTCGGCAGAATTCGAATACGAGCCTCTGTTCCTCTGGAGTTCACTAAAATGTATGAAAACGTGTTTTACAGTATCTTGGCTCCCAGGATCGCTATCAGGAAATGGAAGCAAGCATTTCCTACGTAAAATGACACGAGTAATCGAACTGTGCCGGCAGAATTCAAATACGAGCCTCTGTTCATCTGGGATTCACTAAAATGTATGAAAACGTGTTTTACAGTATTTTGGCTGCCAGGATCGCTATCGGGAAATGGGAACAAGCATTTCCTGCGTAAAATGACACGACTAATCGAATGCTGTCGGCAGAATTCAAATCCGAGCCTCTGTTCTTCTGGAAATCACAAATATGCATGAAAACGTGTTTTACAGTATTTTGGCTCCCAGTATCGCTATCGGGAAATGAGAACAAGCATTTCCTGCGTAAAATGACACGAGTAATCGAACTGTGTCGGCAGAATTCGAATACGAGCCTCTGTTCCTCTGGAGTTCACTAAAATGTATGAAAACGTGTTTTACAGTATCTTGGCTCCCAGGATCGCTATCAGGAAATGGAAGCAAGCATTTCCTACGTAAAATGACACGAGTAATCGAATGCTGGCGGCAGAATTCAAATCGGAGCATCCGTTCCTCTGGAATTCACTAAAATGTATGAAAACGTGTTTTACAGTATTCTGGCTCCCAGGATCGCAATCGGGAAATGAAGACAAGTATTTCCTACGTAAAATGACACGAGTAATCGAACTGTGCCGGCAGAATTCAAATACGAGCCTCTGTTCCTCTGGAATTCACTAAAATGTATGAAAACGTGTTTTACAGTATTTTGGCTCCCAGGATCGCTATCAGGAAATGGAAACAAGTATTCCTACGTAAAATGACACGGCTAATCGAACTGTGCCGGCAGAATTCAAATCCGAGCCTCCGTTCCTCTGGAATTCACAAATATGTATGAAAACGTGTTTTACACAATTTTGGCTCCCAGGATCGCTAACGGGAAATGGGAACAAGCATTTCCTGCGTAAAATGACACGACTAATCGAATGCTGTCGGCAGAATTCAAATCCGAGCCTCCGTTCCTCTGGAATTCACAAATATGTATCAAAACGTGTTTTACAGTATTCTGGCTCCCAGGATCGCGATTGCGAAATGAAGACAAGTATTTCCTACGTAAAATGACACGAGTAATCGAACTATGCCGGCAGAATTCAAATCCGAGCCTCTGTTCTTCTGGAAATCACAAATATACATGAAAACGTGTTTTACAGTATTTTGGCTCCCAGTATCGCTATCAGGAAATGGAAACAAGTATTTCCTACGTAAAATGACACGAGTAATCGAACTGTGCCGGCAGAATTCAAATACGAGCCTCTGTTCCTCTGGGATTCACTAAAATGTATGAAAACGTGTTTTACAGTATTTTGGCTGCCAGGATCGCTATCGGGAAATGGGAACAAGCATTTCCTGCGTAAAATGCCACGACTAATCGAATGCTGTCGGCAGAATTCAAATCCGAGCCTCTGTTCTTCTGGAAATCACAAATATGCATGAAAACGTGTTTTACAGTATTTTGGCTCCCAGGATCGCTATCAGGAAATGGAAACAAGCATTTCCTACGTAAAATGACACGAGTAATCGAACTGTGCCGACAGAATTCAAATCCGAGCCTCCGTTCCTCTGGAATTCCCTACAATGTATGAAAACATGTTTTACAGTATTCTGGCTCCCAGGATCGCAATCGCGAAATGAAGACAAGTATTTCTTACGTAAAATGACACGAGTAATCGAACTATGCCGGCAGAATTCAAATCCGAGCCTCTGTTCCTCTGGAATTCACAAATATGTATGAAAACGTGTTTTACAGTATTTTGGCTGCCAGGATCGCTATCGGGAAATGGGAACAAGCATTTCCTGCGTAAAATGACACGACTAATCGAATGCTGTCGGCAGAATTCAAATCCGAGCCTCTGTTCTTCTGGAAATCACATATATGCATGAAAACGTGTTTTACAGTATTTTGGCTCCCAGTATCGCTATCGGGAAATGAGAACAAGCATTTCCTGCGTAAAATGACACGAGTAATCGAACTGTGTCGGCAGAATTCGAATACGAGCCTCTGTTCCACTGGAGTTCACTAAAATGTATGAAAACGTGTTTTACAGTATCTTGGCTCCCAGGATCGCTATCAGGAAATGGAAGCAAGCATTTCCTACGTAAAATGACACGAGTAATCGAACTGTGCCGGCAGAATTCAAATACGAGCCTCTGTTCCTCTGGGATTCACTAAAATGTATGAAAACGTGTTTTACAGTATTTTGGCTGCCAGGATCGCTATCGGGAAATGGGAACAAGCATTTCCTGCGTAAAATGACACGACTAATCGAATGCTGTCGGCAGAATTCAAATCCGAGCCTCTGTTCTTCTGGAAATCACAAATATGCATGAAAACGTGTTTTACAGTATTTTGGCTCCCAGTATCGCTATCGGGAAATGAGAACAAGCATTTCCTGCGTAAAATGACACGAGTAATCGAACTGTGTCGGCAGAATTCGAATACGAGCCTCTGTTCCTCTGGAGTTCACTAAAATGTATGAAAACGTGTTTTACAGTATCTTGGCTCCCAGGATCGCTATCAGGAAATGGAAGCAAGCATTTCCTACGTAAAATGACACGAGTAATCGAACTGTGCTGGCAGAATTCAAATCCGAGCCTCCGTTCCTCTGGAATTCCCTAAAATGTATGAAAACATGTTTTACAGTATTTTGGCTCCCAGGATCGCTATCAGGAAATGGAAACAAGTATTTCCTACGTAAAATGACACGGCTAATCGAACTGTGCCGGCAGAATTCAAATCCGAGCCTCCGTTCCTCTGGAATTCACAAATATGTATGAAAACGTGTTTTACACAATTTTGGCTCCCAGGATCGCTATCGGGAAATGGGAACAAGCATTTCCTGCGTAAAATGACACGACTAATCGAATGCTGTCGGCAGAATTCAAATCCGAGCCTCTGTTCTTCTGGAAATCACAAATATGCATGAAAACGTGTTTTACAGTATTTTGGCTCCCAGTTTCGCTATCGGGAAATGAGAACAAGCATTTCCTGCGTAAAATGACACGAGTAATCGAACTGTGTCGGCAGAATTCGAATACGAGCCTCTGTTCCTCTGGAGTTCACTAAAATGTATGAAAACGTGTTTTACAGTATCTTGGCTCCCAGGATCGCTATCAGGAAATGGAAGCAAGCATTTCCTACGTAAAATGACACGAGTAATCGAGTGCTGGCGACAGAATTCAAATCGGAGCATCCGTTCCTCTGGAATTCACTAAAATGTATGAAAACATGTTTTACAGTATCTTGGCTCCCAGGATCGCTATCAGGAAATGGAAGCAAGCATTTCCTACGTAAAATGACACGAGTAATCGAACTGTGCTGGCAGAATTCAAATCCGAGCCTCCGTTCCTCTGGAATTCACAAATATGTATGAAAACGTGTTTTACACAATTTTGGCTCCCAGGATCGCTATCGGGAAATGGAAGCAAGCATTTCCTACGTAAAATGACACGAGTAATCGAACTGTGCCGGCAGAATTCAAATACGAGCCTCTGTTCCTCTGGGATTCACTAAAATGTATGAAAACGTGTTTTACAGTATTTTGGCTGCCAGGATCGCTATCGGGAAATGGGAACAAGCATTTCCTGCGTAAAATGACACGACTAATCGAATGCTGTCGGCAGAATTCAAATCCGAGCCTCTGTTCTTCTGGAAATCACAAATATGCATGAAAACGTGTTTTACAGTATTTTGGCTCCCAGTATCGCTATCGGGAAATGAGAACAAGCATTTCCTGCGTAAAATGACACGAGTAATCGAACTGTGTCGGCAGAATTCGAATACGAGCCTCTGTTCCTCTGGAGTTCACTAAAATGTATGAAAACGTGTTTTACAGTATCTTGGCTCCCAGGATCGCTATCAGGAAATGGAAGCAAGCATTTCCTACGTAAAATGACACGAGTAATCGAACTGTGCTGGCAGAATTCAAATCCGAGCCTCCGTTCCTCTGGAATTCCCTAAAATGTATGAAAACATGTTTTACAGTATTTTGGCTCCCAGGATCGCTATCAGGAAATGGAAACAAGTATTTCCTACGTAAAATGACACGGCTAATCGAACTGTGCCGGCAGAATTCAAATCCGAGCCTCCGTTCCTCTGGAATTCACAAATATGTATGAAAACGTGTTTTACACAATTTTGGCTCCCAGGATCGCTATCGGGAAATGGGAACAAGCATTTCCTGCGTAAAATGACACGACTAATCGAATGCTGTCGGCAGAATTCAAATCCGAGCCTCTGTTCTTCTGGAAATCACAAATATGCATGAAAACGTGTTTTACAGTATTTTGGCTCCCAGTTTCGCTATCGGGAAATGAGAACAAGCATTTCCTGCGTAAAATGACACGAGTAATCGAACTGTGTCGGCAGAATTCGAATACGAGCCTCTGTTCCTCTGGAGTTCACTAAAATGTATGAAAACGTGTTTTACAGTATCTTGGCTCCCAGGATCGCTATCAGGAAATGGAAGCAAGCATTTCCTACGTAAAATGACACGAGTAATCGAGTGCTGGCGACAGAATTCAAATCGGAGCATCCGTTCCTCTGGAATTCACTAAAATGTATGAAAACATGTTTTACAGTATCTTGGCTCCCAGGATCGCTATCAGGAAATGGAAGCAAGCATTTCCTACGTAAAATGACACGAGTAATCGAACTGTGCTGGCAGAATTCAAATCCGAGCCTCCGTTCCTCTGGAATTCCCTAAAATGTATGAAAACATGTTTTACAGTATTTTGGCTCCCAGGATCGCTATCAGGAAATGGAAACAAGTATTTCCTACGTAAAATGACACGGCTAATCGAACTGTGCCGGCAGAATTCAAAACCGAGCCTCCGTTCCTCTGGAATTCACAAATATGTATGAAAACGTGTTTTACAGTATTCTGGCTCCCAGGATCGCTATCAGGAAATGGAAACAAGCATTTCCTACGTAAAATGACACGAGTAATCGAATGCTGGCGGCAGAATTCAAATCGGAGCATCCGTTCCTCTGGAATTCACTAAAATGTATGAAAACATGTTTTACAGTATTCTGGCTCCCAGGATCGCTATCAGGAAATGGAAGCAAGCATTTCCTACGTAAAATGACACGAGTAATCGAACTGTGCTGGCAGAATTCAAATCCGAGCCTCCGTTCCTCTGGAATTCCCTAAAATGTATGAAAACATGTTTTACAGTATTTTGGCTCCCAGGATCGCTATCAGGAAATGGAAACAAGTATTTCCTACGTAAAATGACACGGCTAATCGAACTGTGCCGGCAGAATTCAAATCCGAGCCTCTGTTCTTCTGGAAATCACAAATATACATGAAAACGTGTTTTACAGTATTTTGGCTCCCAGTATCGCTATCAGGAAATGGAAACAAGTATTTCCTACGTAAAATGACACGAGTAATCGAACTGTGCCGGCAGAATTCAAATACGAGCCTCTGTTCCTCTGGGATTCACTAAAATGTATGAAAACGTGTTTTACAGTATTTTGGCTGCCAGGATCGCTATCGGGAAATGGGAACAAGCATTTCCTGCGTAAAATGCCACGACTAATCGAATGCTGTCGGCAGAATTCAAATCCGAGCCTCTGTTCTTCTGGAAATCACAAATATGCATGAAAACGTGTTTTACAGTATTTTGGCTCCCAGGATCGCTATCAGGAAATGGAAACAAGCATTTCCTACGTAAAATGACACGAGTAATCGAACTGTGCCGACAGAATTCAAATCCGAGCCTCCGTTCCTCTGGAATTCCCTACAATGTATGAAAACATGTTTTACAGTATTCTGGCTCCCAGGATCGCAATCGCGAAATGAAGACAAGTATTTCTTACGTAAAATGACACGAGTAATCGAACTATGCCGGCAGAATTCAAATCCGAGCCTCTGTTCCTCTGGAATTCACAAATATGTATGAAAACGTGTTTTACAGTATTTTGGCTGCCAGGATCGCTATCGGGAAATGGGAACAAGCATTTCCTGCGTAAAATGACACGACTAATCGAATGCTGTCGGCAGAATTCAAATCCGAGCCTCTGTTCTTCTGGAAATCACATATATGCATGAAAACGTGTTTTACAGTATTTTGGCTCCCAGTATCGCTATCGGGAAATGAGAACAAGCATTTCCTGCGTAAAATGACACGAGTAATCGAACTGTGCCGGCAGAATTCGAATACGAGCCTCTGTTCCTCTGGAGTTCACTAAAATGTATGAAAACGTGTTTTACAGTATCTTGGCTCCCAGGATCGCTATCAGGAAATGGAAGCAAGCATTTCCTACGTAAAATGACACGAGTAATCGAACTGTGCCGGCAGAATTCAAATACGAGCCTCTGTTCCTCTGGGATTCACTAAAATGTATGAAAACGTGTTTTACAGTATTTTGGCTGCCAGGATCGCTATCGGGAAATGGGAACAAGCATTTCCTGCGTAAAATGACACGACTAATCGAATGCTGTCGGCAGAATTCAAATCCGAGCCTCTGTTCTTCTGGAAATCACAAATATGCATGAAAACGTGTTTTACAGTATTTTGGCTCCCAGTATCGCTATCGGGAAATGAGAACAAGCATTTCCTGCGTAAAATGACACGAGTAATCGAACTGTGTCGGCAGAATTCGAATACGAGCCTCTGTTCCTCTGGAGTTCACTAAAATGTATGAAAACGTGTTTTACAGTATCTTGGCTCCCAGGATCGCTATCAGGAAATGGAAGCAAGCATTTCCTACGTAAAATGACACGAGTAATCGAACTGTGCTGGCAGAATTCAAATCCGAGCCTCCGTTCCTCTGGAATTCCCTAAAATGTATGAAAACATGTTTTACAGTATTTTGGCTCCCAGGATCGCTATCAGGAAATGGAAACAAGTATTTCCTACGTAAAATGACACGGCTAATCGAACTGTGCCGGCAGAATTCAAATCCGAGCCTCCGTTCCTCTGGAATTCACAAATATGTATGAAAACGTGTTTTACACAATTTTGGCTCCCAGGATCGCTATCGGGAAATGGGAACAAGCATTTCCTGCGTAAAATGACACGACTAATCGAATGCTGTCGGCAGAATTCAAATCCGAGCCTCTGTTCTTCTGGAAATCACAAATATGCATGAAAACGTGTTTTACAGTATTTTGGCTCCCAGTTTCGCTATCGGGAAATGAGAACAAGCATTTCCTGCGTAAAATGACACGAGTAATCGAACTGTGTCGGCAGAATTCGAATACGAGCCTCTGTTCCTCTGGAGTTCACTAAAATGTATGAAAACGTGTTTTACAGTATCTTGGCTCCCAGGATCGCTATCAGGAAATGGAAGCAAGCATTTCCTACGTAAAATGACACGAGTAATCGAGTGCTGGCGACAGAATTCAAATCGGAGCATCCGTTCCTCTGGAATTCACTAAAATGTATGAAAACATGTTTTACAGTATCTTGGCTCCCAGGATCGCTATCAGGAAATGGAAGCAAGCATTTCCTACGTAAAATGACACGAGTAATCGAACTGTGCTGGCAGAATTCAAATCCGAGCCTCCGTTCCTCTGGAATTCACAAATATGTATGAAAACGTGTTTTACACAATTTTGGCTCCCAGGATCGCTATCGGGAAATGGAGACAAGCATTTCCTACGTAAAATGACACGAGTAATCGAACTGTGCCGGCAGAATTCAAATACGAGCCTCTGTTCCTCTGGGATTCACTAAAATGTATGAAAACGTGTTTTACAGTATTTTGGCTGCCAGGATCGCTATCGGGAAATGGGAACAAGCATTTCCTGCGTAAAATGACACGACTAATCGAATGCTGTCGGCAGAATTCAAATCCGAGCCTCTGTTCTTCTGGAAATCACAAATATGCATGAAAACGTGTTTTACAGTATTTTGGCTCCCAGTATCGCTATCGGGAAATGAGAACAAGCATTTCCTGCGTAAAATGACACGAGTAATCGAACTGTGTCGGCAGAATTCGAATACGAGCCTCTGTTCCTCTGGAGTTCACTAAAATGTATGAAAACGTGTTTTACAGTATCTTGGCTCCCAGGATCGCTATCAGGAAATGGAAGCAAGCATTTCCTACGTAAAATGACACGAGTAATCGAGTGCTGGCGACAGAATTCAAATCGGAGCATCCGTTCCTCTGGAATTCACTAAAATGTATGAAAACATGTTTTACAGTATCTTGGCTCCCAGGATCGCTATCAGGAAATGGAAGCAAGCATTTCCTACGTAAAATGACACGAGTAATCGAACTGTGCTGGCAGAATTCAAATCCGAGCCTCCGTTCCTCTGGAATTCCCTAAAATGTATGAAAACATGTTTTACAGTATTTTGGCTCCCAGGATCGCTATCAGGAAATGGAAACAAGTATTTCCTACGTAAAATGACACGGCTAATCGAACTGTGCCGGCAGAATTCAAATCCGAGCCTCCGTTCCTCTGGAATTCACAAATATGTATGAAAACGTGTTTTACACAATTTTGGCTCCCAGGATCGCTATCGGGAAATGGGAACAAGCATTTCCTGCGTAAAATGACACGACTAATCGAATGCTGTCGGCAGAATTCAAATCCGAGCCTCTGTTCTTCTGGAAATCACAAATATGCATGAAAACGTGTTTTACAGTATTCTGGCTCCCAGTATCGCTATCGGGAAATGAGAACAAGCATTTCCTGCGTAAAATGACACGAGTAATCGAACTGTGCTGGCAGAATTCAAATCCGAGCCTCCGTTCCTCTGGAATTCCCTAAAATGTATGGAAACATGTTTTACAGTATTTTGGCTCCCAGGATCGCTATCAGGAAATGGAAACAAGTATTTCCTACGTAAAATGACACGGCTAATCGAACTGTGCCGGCAGAATTCAAATCCGAGCCTCCGTTCCTCTGGAATTCACAAATATGTATGAAAACGTGTTTTACAGTATTCTGGCTCCCAGGATCGCTATCAGGAAATGGAAACAAGCATTTCCTACGTAAAATGACACGAGTAATCGAATGCTGGCGGCAGAATTCAAATCGGAGCATCCGTTCCTCTGGAATTCACTAAAATGTATGAAAACATGTTTTACAGTATTCTGGCTCCCAGGATCGCTATCAGGAAATGGAAGCAAGCATTTCCTACGTAAAATGACACGAGTAATCGAACTGTGCTGGCAGAATTCAAATCCGAGCCTCCGTTCCTCTGGAATTCCCTAAAATGTATGAAAACATGTTTTACAGTATTCTGGCTCCCAGGATCGCTATCAGGAAATGGAAACAAGTATTTCCTACGTAAAATGACACGGCTAATCGAACTGTGCCGGCAGAATTCAAATCCGAGCCTCCGTTCCTCTGGAATTCACAAATATGTATGAAAACGTGTTTTACAGTATTCTGGCTCCCAGGATCGCTATCAGGAAATGGAAACAAGCATTTCCTACGTAAAATGACACGAGTAATCGAATGCTGGCGGCAGAATTCAAATCGGAGCATCCGTTCCTCTGGAATTCACTAAAATGTATGAAAACATGTTTTACAGTATTCTGGCTCCCAGGATCGCTATCAGGAAATGGAAGCAAGCATTTCCTACGTAAAATGACACGAGTAATCGAACTGTGCTGGCAGAATTCAAATCCGAGCCTCCGTTCCTCTGGAATTCCCTAAAATGTATGAAAACATGTTTTACAGTATTCTGGCTCCCAGGATCGCTATCAGGAAATGGAAGCAAGCATTTCATACGTAAAATGACACGAGTAATCGAATGCTGGCGGCAGAATTCAAATCGGAGCATCCGTTCCTCTGGAATTCACTAAAATGTATGAAAACGTGTTTTACAGTATCTTGGCTCCCAGGATCGCTTTCAGGAAATGGAAGCAAGCATTTCCTACGTAAAATGACACGAGTAATCGAACTGTCCCGGCAGAATTCAAATACGAGCCTCTGTTCCTCTGGAATTCACTAAAATGTATGAAAACATGTTTTACAGTATTCTGGCTCCCAGGATCGCTATCAGGAAATGGAAGCAAGCATTTCCTACGTAAAATGACACGGCTAATTGAACTGTGCCGGCAGAATTCAAATCCGAGCCTCCGTTCCTCTGGAATTCACTAAAATGTATGAAAACGTGTTTTACAGTATTTTGGCTGCCAGGATCGCTATCGGGAAATGGGAACAAGCATTTCCTGCGTAAAATGACACGACTAATCTAATGCTGTCGGCAGAATTCAAATCCGAGCCTCTGTTCTTCTGGAAATCACAAATATGCATGAAAACGTGTTTTACAGTATTTTGGCTCCCAGTATCGCTATCGGGAAATGAGAACAAGCATTTCCTGCGTAAAATGACACGACTAATCGAACTGTGTCGGCAGAATTCGAATACGAGCCTCTGTTCCTCTGGAGTTCACTAAAATGTATGAAAACGTGTTTTACAGTATCTTGGCTCCCAGGATCGCTATCAGGAAATGGAAGCAAGCATTTCCTACGTAAAATGACACGAGTAATCGAACTGTGCTGGCAGAATTCAAATCCGAGCCTCCGTTCCTCTGGAATTCCCTAAAATGTATGAAAACATGTTTTACAGTATTTTGGCTCCCAGGATCGCTATCAGGAAATGGAAACAAGTATTTCCTACGTAAAATGACACGGCTAATCGAACTGTGCCGGCAGAATTCAAATCCGAGCCTCCGTTCCTCGGGAATTCACAAATATGTATGAAAACGTGTTTTACACAATTTTGGCTCCCAGGATCGCTATCGGGAAATGGGAACAAGCATTTCCTGCGTAAAATGACACGACTAATCGAATGCTGTCGGCAGAATTCAAATCCGAGCCTCTGTTCTTCTGGAAATCACAAATATGGATGAAAACGTGTTTTACAGTATTTTGGCTCCCAGTATTGCTATCGGGAAATGAGAACAAGCATTTCCTGCGTAAAATGACACGAGTAATCGAACTGTGCCGGCAGAATTCGAATACGAGCCTCTGTTCCTCTGGAGTTCACTAAAATGTATGAAAACGTGTTTTACAGTATTTTGGCTCCCAGGATCGCTATCAGGAAATGGAAACAAGCATTTCCTACGTAAAATGACACGAGTAATCGAACTGTGCCGACAGAATTCAAATCCGAGCCTCCGTTCCTCTGGAATTCCCTAAAATGTATGAAAACATGTTTTACAGTATTCTGGCTCCCAGGATCGCAATCGCGAAATGAAGACAAGTATTTCCTACGTAAAATGACACGAGTAATCGAACTATGCCGGCAGAATTCAAATCCGAGCCTCTGTTCCTCTGGAATTCACAAATATGTATGAAAACGTGTTTTACAGTATTCTGGCTCCCAGGATCGCTATCAGGAAATGGAAACAAGCATTTCCTGCGTAAAATGACACGAGTAATCGAATGCTGGCGGCAGAATTCAAATCGGAGCATCCGTTCCTCTGGAATTCACTAAAATGTATGAAAACATGTTTTACAGTATTCTGGCTCCCAGTATCGCTATCGGGAAATGAGAACAAGCATTTCCTGCGTAAAATGACACGAGTAATCGAACTGTGCCGGCCGAATTCAAATCCGAGCCTCCGTTCCTCTGGAATTCACAAATATGTATGAAAACGTGTTTTACAGTATTCTGGCTCCCAGGATCGCTATCAGGAAATGGAAACAATCATTTCCTACGTAAAATGACACGAGTAATCGAATGCTGGCGGCAGAATTCAAATCGGAGCATCCGTTCCTCTGGAATTCACTAAAATGTATGAAAACATGTTTTACAGTATTCTGGCTCCCAGGATCGCTATCAGGAAATGGAAGCAACCATTTCCTACGTAAAATGACACGAGTAATCGAACTGTGCTGGCAGAATTCAAATCCGAGCCTCCGTTCCTCTGGAATTCCCTAAAATGTATGAAAACATGTTTTACAGTATTCTGGCTCCCAGGATCGCTATCAGGAAATGAAGACAAGTATTTCCTACGTAAAATGACACGAGTAATCGAACGATGCCGGCAGAATTCAAATCCGAGCCTCTGTTCCTCTGGAATTCACAAATATGTATGAAAACGTGTTTTACAGTATTCTGGCTCCTAGGATCGCAATCGGGAAATGAAGACAAGTATTTCCTACGTAAAATGACACGAGTAATCGAACTGTGCCGGCAGAATTCAAATCCGAGCCTCCGTTCCTCTGGAATTCACAAATATGTATGAAAACGTGTTTTACACAATTTTGGCTCCCAGGATCGCTATCGGGAAATGGGAACAAGCATTTCCTGCGTAAAATGACACGACTAATCGAATGCTGTCGGCAGAATTCAAATCCGAGCCTCTGTTCTTCTGGAAATCACAAATATGCATGAAAACGTGTTTTACAGTATTTTGGCTCCCAGTATCGCTATCGGGAAATGAGAACAAGCATTTCCTGCGTAAAATGACACGACTAATCGAATGCTGTCGGCAGAATTCAAATCCGAGCCTCTGTTCCTCTGGAGTTCACTAAAATGTATGAAAACGTGTTTTACAGTATCTTGGCTCCCAGGATCGCTATCAGGAAATGGAAGCAAGCATTTCCTACGTAAAATGACACGAGTAATCGAACTGTGCTGGCAGAATTCGAATACGAGCCTCTGTTCCTCTGGAGTTCACTAAAATGTATGAAACCGTGTTTTACAGTATTTTGGCTCCCAGGATCGCTATCAGGAAATGGAAACAAGCATTTCCTACGTAAAATGACACGAGTAATCGAACTGTGCCGACAGAATTCAAATCCGAGCCTCCGTTCCTCTGGAATTCCCTAAAATGTATGAAAACATGTTTTACAGTATTCTGGCTCCCAGGATCGCAATCGCGAAATGAAGACAAGTATTTCCTACGTAAAATGACACGAGTAATCGAACTATGCCGGCAGAATTCAAATCCGAGCCTCTGTTCCTCTGGAATTCACAAATATGTATGAAAACGTGTTTTACAGTATTCTGGCTCCCAGGATCGCTATCAGGAAATGGAAACAAGCATTTCCTACGTAAAATGACACGAGTAATCGAATGCTGGCGGCAGAATTCAAATCGGAGCATCCGTTCCTCTGGAATTCACTAAAATGTATGAAAACATGTTTTACAGTATTCTGGCTCCCAGTATCGCTATCGGGAAATGAGAACAAGCATTTCCTGCGTAAAATGACACGAGTAATCGAACTGTGCCGGCCGAATTCAAATCCGAGCCTCCGTTCCTCTGGAATTCACAAATATGTATGAAAACGTGTTTTACAGTATTCTGGCTCCCAGGATCGCTATCGGGAAATGGGAACAAGCATTTCCTGCGTTAAATGACACGACTAATCGAATGCTGTCGGCAGAATTCAAATCCGAGCCTCTGTTCTTCTGGAAATCACAAATATGCATGAAAACGTGTTTTACAGTATTTTGGCTCCCAGTATCGCTATCGGGAAATGAGAACAAGCATTTCCTGCGTAAAATGACACGAGTAATCGAACTGTGCCGGCAGAATTCAAATCCGAGCCTCCGTTCCTCTGGAATTCCCTAAAATGTATGGAAACATGTTTTACAGTATTTTGGCTCCCAGGATCGCTATCAGGAAATGGAAACAAGTATTTCCTACGTAAAATGACACGGCTAATCGAACTGTGCCGGCAGAATTCAAATCCGAGCCTCCGTTCCTCTGGAATTCACAAATATGTATGAAAACGTGTTTTACAGTATTCTGGCTCCCAGGATCGCTATCAGGAAATGGAAACAAGCATTTCCTACGTAAAATGACACGAGTAATCGAATGCTGGCGGCAGAATTCAAATCGGAGCATCCGTTCCTCTGGAATTCACTAAAATGTATGAAAACATGTTTTACAGTATTCTGGCTCCCAGGATCGCTATCAGGAAATGGAAGCAAGCATTTCCTACGTAAAATGACACGAGTAATCGAACTGTGCTGGCAGAATTCAAATCCGAGCCTCCGTTCCTCTGGAATTCCCTAAAATGTATGAAAACATGTTTTACAGTATTCTGGCTCCCAGGATCGCTATCAGGAAATGGAAGCAAGCATTTCATACGTAAAATGACACGAGTAATCGAATGCTGGCGGCAGAATTCAAATCGGAGCATCCGTTCCTCTGGAATTCACTAACATGTATGAAAACATGTTTTACAGTATTCTGGCTCCCAGGATCGCTATCAGGAAATGGAAGCAAGCATTTCCTACGTAAAATGACACGAGTAATCGAACTGTGCTGGCAGAATTCAAATCCGAGCCTCCGTTCCTCTGGAATTCCCTAAAATGTATGAAAACATGTTTTACAGTATTCTGGCTCCCAGGATCGCTATCAGGAAATGGAAGCAAGCATTTCATACGTAAAATGACACGAGTAATCGAATGCTGGCGGCAGAATTCAAATCGGAGCATCCGTTCCTCTGGAATTCACTAAAATGTATGAAAACGTGTTTTACAGTATCTTGGCTCCCAGGATCGCTTTCAGGAAATGGAAGCAAGCATTTCCTACGTAAAATGACACGAGTAATCGAACTGTCCCGGCAGAATTCAAATACGAGCCTCTGTTCCTCTGGAATTCACTAAAATGTATGAAAACATGTTTTACAGTATTCTGGCTCCCAGGATCGCTATCAGGAAATGGAAGCAAGCATTTCCTACGTAAAATGACACGGCTAATTGAACTGTGCCGGCAGAATTCAAATCCGAGCCTCCGTTCCTCTGGAATTCACTAAAATGTATGAAAACGTGTTTTACAGTATTTTGGCTGCCAGGATCGCTATCGGGAAATGGGAACAAGCATTTCCTGCGTAAAATGACACGACTAATCTAATGCTGTCGGCAGAATTCAAATCCGAGCCTCTGTTCTTCTGGAAATCACAAATATGCATGAAAACGTGTTTTACAGTATTTTGGCTCCCAGTATCGCTATCGGGAAATGAGAACAAGCATTTCCTGCGTAAAATGACACGACTAATCGAACTGTGTCGGCAGAATTCGAATACGAGCCTCTGTTCCTCTGGAGTTCACTAAAATGTATGAAAACGTGTTTTACAGTATCTTGGCTCCCAGGATCGCTATCAGGAAATGGAAGCAAGCATTTCCTACGTAAAATGACACGAGTAATCGAACTGTGCTGGCAGAATTCAAATCCGAGCCTCCGTTCCTCTGGAATTCCCTAAAATGTATGAAAACATGTTTTACAGTATTTTGGCTCCCAGGATCGCTATCAGGAAATGGAAACAAGTATTTCCTACGTAAAATGACACGGCTAATCGAACTGTGCCGGCAGAATTCAAATCCGAGCCTCCGTTCCTCTGGAATTCACAAATATGTATGAAAACGTGTTTTACACAATTTTGGCTCCCAGGATCGCTATCGGGAAATGGGAACAAGCATTTCCTGCGTAAAATGACACGACTAATCGAATGCTGTCGGCAGAATTCAAATCCGAGCCTCTGTTCTTCTGGAAATCACAAATATGGATGAAAACGTGTTTTACAGTATTTTGGCTCCCAGTATTGCTATCGGGAAATGAGAACAAGCATTTCCTGCGTAAAATGACACGAGTAATCGAACTGTGCCGGCAGAATTCGAATACGAGCCTCTGTTCCTCTGGAGTTCACTAAAATGTATGAAAACGTGTTTTACAGTATTTTGGCTCCCAGGATCGCTATCAGGAAATGGAAACAAGCATTTCCTACGTAAAATGACACGAGTAATCGAACTGTGCCGGCAGAATTCAAATACGAGCCTCTGTTCCTCTGGGATTCACTAAAATGTATGAAAACGTGTTTTACAGTATTTTGGCTGCCAGGATCGCTATCGGGAAATGGGAACAAGCATTTCCTGCGTAAAATGACACGACTAATCGAATGCTGTCGGCAGAATTCAAATCCGAGCCTCTGTTCTTCTGGAAATCACAAATATGGATGAAAACGTGTTTTACAGTATTTTGGCTCCCAGTATTGCTATCGGGAAATGAGAACAAGCATTTCCTGCGTAAAATGACACGACTAATCGAATGCTGTCGGCAGAATTCAAATCCGAGCCTCTGTTCTTCTGGAAATCACAAATATGGATGAAAACGTGTTTTACAGTATTTTGGCTCCCAGTATTGCTATCGGGAAATGAGAACAAGCATTTCCTGCGTAAAATGACACGAGTAATCGAATGCTGGCGGCAGAATTCAAATCGGAGCATCCGTTCCTCTGGAATTCACTAAAATGTATGAAAACGTGTTTTACAGTATTCTGGCTCCCAGGATCGCAATCGGGAAATGAAGACAAGTATTTCCTACGTAAAATGACACGAGTAATCGAACTGTGCCGGCAGAATTCAAATACGAGCCTCTGTTCCTCTGGGATTCACTAAAATGTATGAAAACGTGTTTTACAGTATTTTGGCTGCCAGGATCGCTATCGGGAAATGGGAACAAGCATTTCCTGCGTAAAATGACACGACTAATCGAATGCTGTCGGCAGAATTCAAATCCGAGCCTCTGTTCTTCTGGAAATCACAAATATGGATGAAAACGTGTTTTACAGTATTTTGGCTCCCAGTATCGCTATCGGGAAATGAGAACAAGCATTTCCTGCGTAAAATGACACGAGTAATCGAACTGTGTCGGCAGAATTCGAATACGAGCCTCTGTTCCTCTGGAGTTCACTAAAATGTATGAAAACGTGTTTTACAGTATCTTGGCTCCCAGGATCGCTATCAGGAAATGGAAGCAAGCATTTCCTACGTAAAATGACACGAGTAATCGAACTGTGCCGGCAGAATTCAAATACGAGCCTCTGTTCCTCTGGGATTCACTAAAATGTATGAAAACGTGTTTTACAGTATTTTGGCTGCCAGGATCGCTATCGGGAAATGGGAACAAGCATTTCCTGCGTAAAATGACACGACTAATCGAATGCTGTCGGCAGAATTCAAATCCGAGCCTCTGTTCTTCTGGAAATCACAAATATGCATGAAAACGTGTTTTACAGTATTTTGGCTCCCAGTATCGCTATCGGGAAATGAGAACAAGCATTTCCTGCGTAAAATGACACGAGTAATCGAACTGTGTCGGCAGAATTCGAATACGAGCCTCTGTTCCTCTGGAGTTCACTAAAATGTATGAAAACGTGTTTTACAGTATCTTGGCTCCCAGGATCGCTATCAGGAAATGGAAGCAAGCATTTCCTACGTAAAATGACACGAGTAATCGAATGCTGGCGGCAGAATTCAAATCGGAGCATCCGTTCCTCTGGAATTCACTAAAATGTATGAAAACGTGTTTTACAGTATTCTGGCTCCCAGGATCGCAATCGGGAAATGAAGACAAGTATTTCCTACGTAAAATGACACGAGTAATCGAACTGTGCCGGCAGAATTCAAATACGAGCCTCTGTTCCTCTGGAATTCACTAAAATGTATGAAAACGTGTTTTACAGTATTTTGGCTCCCAGGATCGCTATCAGGAAATGGAAACAAGTATTCCTACGTAAAATGACACGGCTAATCGAACTGTGCCGGCAGAATTCAAATCCGAGCCTCCGTTCCTCTGGAAATCACAAATATGTATGAAAACGTGTTTTACACAATTTTGGCTCCCAGGATCGCTAACGGGAAATGGGAACAAGCATTTCCTGCGTAAAATGACACGACTAATCGAATGCTGTCGGCAGAATTCAAATCCGAGCCTCCGTTCCTCTGGAATTCACAAATATGTATCAAAACGTGTTTTACAGTATTCTGGCTCCCAGGATCGCGATTGCGAAATGAAGACAAGTATTTCCTACGTAAAATGACACGAGTAATCGAACTATGCCGGCAGAATTCAAATCCGAGCCTCTGTTCTTCTGGAAATCACAAATATACATGAAAACGTGTTTTACAGTATTTTGGCTCCCAGTATCGCTATCAGGAAATGGAAACAAGTATTTCCTACGTAAAATGACACGAGTAATCGAACTGTGCCGGCAGAATTCAAATACGAGCCTCTGTTCCTCTGGGATTCACTAAAATGTATGAAAACGTGTTTTACAGTATTTTGGCTGCCAGGATCGCTATCGGGAAATGGAAACAAGTATTTCCTACGTAAAATGACACGGCTAATCGAACTGTGCCGGCAGAATTCAAATCCGAGCCTCCGTTCCTCTGGAATTCACAAATATGTATGAAAACGTGTTTTACACAATTTTGGCTCCCAGGATCGCTATCGGGAAATGGGAACAAGCATTTCCTGCGTAAAATGACACGACTAATCGAATGCTGTCGGCAGAATTCAAATCCGAGCCTCTGTTCTTCTGGAAATCACAAATATGCATGAAAACGTGTTTTACAGTATTCTGGCTCCCAGTATCGCTATCGGGAAATGAGAACAAGCATTTCCTGCGTAAAATGACACGAGTAATCGAACTGTGCTGGCAGAATTCAAATCCGAGCCTCCGTTCCTCTGGAATTCCCTAAAATGTATGGAAACATGTTTTACAGTATTTTGGCTCCCAGGATCGCTATCAGGAAATGGAAACAAGTATTTCCTACGTAAAATGACACGGCTAATCGAACTGTGCCGGCAGAATTCAAATCCGAGCCTCCGTTCCTCTGGAATTCACAAATATGTATGAAAACGTGTTTTACAGTATTCTGGCTCCCAGGATCGCTATCAGGAAATGAGAACAAGCATTTCCTGCGTAAAATGACACGAGTAATCGAACTGTGTCGGCAGAATTCGAATACGAGCCTCTGTTCCTCTGGAGTTCACTAAAATGTATGAAAACGTGTTTTACAGTATCTTGGCTCCCAGGATCGCTATCAGGAAATGGAAGCAAGCATTTCCTACGTAAAATGACACGAGTAATCGAACTGTGCTGGCAGAATTCAAATCCGAGCCTCCGTTCCTCTGGAATTCCCTAAAATGTATGAAAACATGTTTTACAGTATTTTGGCTCCCAGGATCGCTATCAGGAAATGGAAACAAGTATTTCCTACGTAAAATGACACGGCTAATCGAACTGTGCCGGCAGAATTCAAATCCGAGCCTCCGTTCCTCTGGAATTCACAAATATGTATGAAAACGTGTTTTACACAATTTTGGCTCCCAGGATCGCTATCGGGAAATGGGAACAAGCATTTCCTGCGTAAAATGACACGACTAATCGAATGCTGTCGGCAGAATTCAAATCCGAGCCTCTGTTCTTCTGGAAATCACAAATATGCATGAAAACGTGTTTTACAGTATTTTGGCTCCCAGTTTCGCTATCAGGAAATGAGAACAAGCATTTCCTGCGTAAAATGACACGAGTAATCGAACTGTGTCGGCAGAATTCGAATACGAGCCTCTGTTCCTCTGGAGTTCACTAAAATGTATGAAAACGTGTTTTACAGTATCTTGGCTCCCAGGATCGCTATCAGGA
Organism: Ectemnius continuus; assembly: GCA_910591665.1. Taxonomy (NCBI): domain Eukaryota; kingdom Metazoa; phylum Arthropoda; class Insecta; order Hymenoptera; family Crabronidae; genus Ectemnius; species Ectemnius continuus. The sequence continues at coordinate 182,603 of CAJUYD010000014.1, read as the reverse complement.
AATGGAAGCAAGCATTTCCTACGTAAAATGACACGAGTAATCGAGTGCTGGCGACAGAATTCAAATCGGAGCATCCGTTCCTCTGGAATTCACTAAAATGTATGAAAACATGTTTTACAGTATCTTGGCTCCCAGGATCGCTATCAGGAAATGGAAGCAAGCATTTCCTACGTAAAATGACACGAGTAATCGAACTGTGCTGGCAGAATTCAAATCCGAGCCTCCGTTCCTCTGGAATTCACAAATATGTATGAAAACGTGTTTTACACAATTTTGGCTCCCAGGATCGCTATCGGGAAATGGAAGCAAGCATTTCCTACGTAAAATGACACGAGTAATCGAACTGTGCCGGCAGAATTCAAATACGAGCCTCTGTTCCTCTGGGATTCACTAAAATGTATGAAAACGTGTTTTACAGTATTTTGGCTGCCAGGATCGCTATCGGGAAATGGGAACAAGCATTTCCTGCGTAAAATGACACGACTAATCGAATGCTGTCGGCAGAATTCAAATCCGAGCCTCTGTTCTTCTGGAAATCACAAATATGCATGAAAACGTGTTTTACAGTATTTTGGCTCCCAGTATCGCTATCGGGAAATGAGAACAAGCATTTCCTGCGTAAAATGACACGAGTAATCGAACTGTGTCGGCAGAATTCGAATACGAGCCTCTGTTCCTCTGGAGTTCACTAAAATGTATGAAAACGTGTTTTACAGTATCTTGGCTCCCAGGATCGCTATCAGGAAATGGAAGCAAGCATTTCCTACGTAAAATGACACGAGTAATCGAACTGTGCTGGCAGAATTCAAATCCGAGCCTCCGTTCCTCTGGAATTCCCTAAAATGTATGAAAACATGTTTTACAGTATTTTGGCTGCCAGGATCGCTATCGGGAAATGGAAACAAGTATTTCCTACGTAAAATGACACGGCTAATCGAACTGTGCCGGCAGAATGCAAATCCGAGCCTCCGTTCCTTTGGAATTCACAAATATGTATGAAAACGTGTTTTACACAATTTTGGCTCCCAGGATCGCTATCGGGAAATGGGAACAAGCATTTCCTGCGTAAAATGACACGACTAATCGAATGCTGTCGGCAGAATTCAAATCCGAGCCTCTGTTCTTCTGGAAATCACAAATATGCATGAAAACGTGTTTTACAGTATTCTGGCTCCCAGTATCGCTATCGGGAAATGAGAACAAGCATTTCCTGCGTAAAATGACACGAGTAATCGAACTGTGCTGGCAGAATTCAAATCCGAGCCTCCGTTCCTCTGGAATTCCCTAAAATGTATGGAAACATGTTTTACAGTATTTTGGCTCCCAGGATCGCTATCAGGAAATGGAAACAAGTATTTCCTACGTAAAATGACACGGCTAATCGAACTGTGCCGGCAGAATTCAAATCCGAGCCTCCGTTCCTCTGGAATTCACAAATATGTATGAAAACGTGTTTTACAGTATTCTGGCTCCCAGGATCGCTATCAGGAAATGAGAACAAGCATTTCCTGCGTAAAATGACACGAGTAATCGAACTGTGTCGGCAGAATTCGAATACGAGCCTCTGTTCCTCTGGAGTTCACTAAAATGTATGAAAACGTGTTTTACAGTATCTTGGCTCCCAGGATCGCTATCAGGAAATGGAAGCAAGCATTTCCTACGTAAAATGACACGAGTAATCGAACTGTGCTGGCAGAATTCAAATCCGAGCCTCCGTTCCTCTGGAATTCCCTAAAATGTATGAAAACATGTTTTACAGTATTTTGGCTCCCAGGATCGCTATCAGGAAATGGAAACAAGTATTTCCTACGTAAAATGACACGGCTAATCGAACTGTGCCGGCAGAATTCAAATCCGAGCCTCCGTTCCTCTGGAATTCACAAATATGTATGAAAACGTGTTTTACACAATTTTGGCTCCCAGGATCGCTATCGGGAAATGGGAACAAGCATTTCCTGCGTAAAATGACACGACTAATCGAATGCTGTCGGCAGAATTCAAATCCGAGCCTCTGTTCTTCTGGAAATCACAAATATGCATGAAAACGTGTTTTACAGTATTTTGGCTCCCAGTTTCGCTATCGGGAAATGAGAACAAGCATTTCCTGCGTAAAATGACACGAGTAATCGAACTGTGTCGGCAGAATTCGAATACGAGCCTCTGTTCCTCTGGAGTTCACTAAAATGTATGAAAACGTGTTTTACAGTATCTTGGCTCCCAGGATCGCTATCAGGAAATGGAAGCAAGCATTTCCTACGTAAAATGACACGAGTAATCGAGTGCTGGCGACAGAATTCAAATCGGAGCATCCGTTCCTCTGGAATTCACTAAAATGTATGAAAACATGTTTTACAGTATCTTGGCTCCCAGGATCGCTATCAGGAAATGGAAGCAAGCATTTCCTACGTAAAATGACACGAGTAATCGAACTGTGCTGGCAGAATTCAAATCCGAGCCTCCGTTCCTCTGGAATTCACAAATATGTATGAAAACGTGTTTTACACAATTTTGGCTCCCAGGATCGCTATCGGGAAATGGAAACAAGCATTTCCTACGTAAAATGACACGAGTAATCGAACTGTGCCGGCAGAATTCAAATACGAGCCTCTGTTCCTCTGGGATTCACTAAAATGTATGAAAACGTGTTTTACAGTATTTTGGCTGCCAGGATCGCTATCGGGAAATGGGAACAAGCATTTCCTGCGTAAAATGACACGACTAATCGAATGCTGTCGGCAGAATTCAAATCCGAGCCTCTGTTCTTCTGGAAATCACAAATATGCATGAAAACGTGTTTTACAGTATTTTGGCTCCCAGTATCGCTATCGGGAAATGAGAACAAGCATTTCCTGCGTAAAATGACACGAGTAATCGAACTGTGTCGGCAGAATTCGAATACGAGCCTCTGTTCCTCTGGAGTTCACTAAAATGTATGAAAACGTGTTTTACAGTATCTTGGCTCCCAGGATCGCTATCAGGAAATGGAAGCAAGCATTTCCTACGTAAAATGACACGAGTAATCGAACTGTGCTGGCAGAATTCAAATCCGAGCCTCCGTTCCTCTGGAATTCCCTAAAATGTATGAAAACATGTTTTACAGTATTTTGGCTCCCAGGATCGCTATCAGGAAATGGAAACAAGTATTTCCTACGTAAAATGACACGGCTAATCGAACTGTGCCGGCAGAATTCAAATCCGAGCCTCCGTTCCTCTGGAATTCACAAATATGTATGAAAACGTGTTTTACACAATTTTGGCTCCCAGGATCGCTATCGGGAAATGGGAACAAGCATTTCCTGCGTAAAATGACACGACTAATCGAATGCTGTCGGCAGAATTCAAATCCGAGCCTCTGTTCTTCTGGAAATCACAAATATGCATGAAAACGTGTTTTACAGTATTTTGGCTCCCAGTTTCGCTATCGGGAAATGAGAACAAGCATTTCCTGCGTAAAATGACACGAGTAATCGAACTGTGTCGGCAGAATTCGAATACGAGCCTCTGTTCCTCTGGAGTTCACTAAAATGTATGAAAACGTGTTTTACAGTATCTTGGCTCCCAGGATCGCTATCAGGAAATGGAAGCAAGCATTTCCTACGTAAAATGACACGAGTAATCGAGTGCTGGCGACAGAATTCAAATCGGAGCATCCGTTCCTCTGGAATTCACTAAAATGTATGAAAACATGTTTTACAGTATCTTGGCTCCCAGGATCGCTATCAGGAAATGGAAGCAAGCATTTCCTACGTAAAATGACACGAGTAATCGAACTGTGCTGGCAGAATTCAAATCCGAGCCTCCGTTCCTCTGGAATTCCCTAAAATGTATGAAAACATGTTTTACAGTATTTTGGCTCCCAGGATCGCTATCAGGAAATGGAAACAAGTATTTCCTACGTAAAATGACACGGCTAATCGAACTGTGCCGGCAGAATTCAAATCCGAGCCTCCGTTCCTCTGGAATTCACAAAAATGTATGAAAACGTGTTTTACACAATTTTGGCTCCCAGGATCGCTATCGGGAAATGGGAACAAGCATTTCCTGCGTAAAATGACACGACTAATCGAATGCTGTCGGCAGAATTCAAATCCGAGCCTCTGTTCTTCTGGAAATCACAAATATGCATGAAAACGTGTTTTACAGTATTCTGGCTCCCAGTATCGCTATCGGGAAATGAGAACAAGCATTTCCTGCGTAAAATGACACGAGTAATCGAACTGTGCTGGCAGAATTCAAATCCGAGCCTCCGTTCCTCTGGAATTCCCTAAAATGTATGGAAACATGTTTTACAGTATTTTGGCTCCCAGGATCGCTATCAGGAAATGGAAACAAGTATTTCCTACGTAAAATGACACGGCTAATCGAACTGTGCCGGCAGAATTCAAATCCGAGCCTCCGTTCCTCTGGAATTCACAAATATGTATGAAAACGTGTTTTACAGTATTCTGGCTCCCAGGATCGCTATCAGGAAATGGAAACAAGCATTTCCTACGTAAAATGACACGAGTAATCGAATGCTGGCGGCAGAATTCAAATCGGAGCATCCGTTCCTCTGGAATTCACTAAAATGTATGAAAACATGTTTTACAGTATTCTGGCTCCCAGGATCGCTATCAGGAAATGGAAGCAAGCATTTCCTACGTAAAATGACACGAGTAATCGAACTGTGCTGGCAGAATTCAAATCCGAGCCTCCGTTCCTCTGGAATTCCCTAAAATGTATGAAAACATGTTTTACAGTATTTTGGCTCCCAGGATCGCTATCAGGAAATGGAAACAAGTATTTCCTACGTAAAATGACACGGCTAATCGAACTGTGCCGGCAGAATTCAAATCCGAGCCTCCGTTCCTCTGGAATTCACAAATATGTATGAAAACGTGTTTTACAGTATTCTGGCTCCCAGGATCGCTATCAGGAAATGGAAACAAGCATTTCCTACGTAAAATGACACGAGTAATCGAATGCTGGCGGCAGAATTCAAATCGGAGCATCCGTTCCTCTGGAATTCACTAAAATGTATGAAAACATGTTTTACAGTATTCTGGCTCCCAGGATCGCTATCAGGAAATGGAAGCAAGCATTTCCTACGTAAAATGACACGAGTAATCGAACTGTGCTGGCAGAATTCAAATCCGAGCCTCCGTTCCTCTGGAATTCCCTAAAATGTATGAAAACATGTTTTACAGTATTCTGGCTCCCAGGATCGCTATCAGGAAATGGAAGCAAGCATTTCATACGTAAAATGACACGAGTAATCGAATGCTGGCGGCAGAATTCAAATCGGAGCATCCGTTCCTCTGGAATTCACTAAAATGTATGAAAACGTGTTTTACAGTATCTTGGCTCCCAGGATCGCTTTCAGGAAATGGAAGCAAGCATTTCCTACGTAAAATGACACGAGTAATCGAACTGTGCTGGCAGAATTCAAATCCGAGCCTCCGTTCCTCTGGAATTCCCTAAAATGTATGAAAACATGTTTTACAGTATTCTGGCTCCCAGGATCGCTATCAGGAAATGGAAGCAAGCATTTCCTACGTAAAATGACACGGCTAATTGAACTGTGCCGGCAGAATTCAAATCCGAGCCTCCGTTCCTCTGGAATTCACTAAAATGTATGAAAACGTGTTTTACAGTATTTTGGCTGCCAGGATCGCTATCGGGAAATGGGAACAAGCATTTCCTGCGTAAAATGACACGACTAATCTAATGCTGTCGGCAGAATTCAAATCCGAGCCTCTGTTCTTCTGGAAATCACAAATATGCATGAAAACGTGTTTTACAGTATTTTGGCTCCCAGTATCGCTATCGGGAAATGAGAACAAGCATTTCCTGCGTAAAATGACACGACTAATCGAACTGTGTCGGCAGAATTCGAATACGAGCCTCTGTTCCTCTGGAGTTCACTAAAATGTATGAAAACGTGTTTTACAGTATCTTGGCTCCCAGGATCGCTATCAGGAAATGGAAGCAAGCATTTCCTACGTAAAATGACACGAGTAATCGAACTGTGCTGGCAGAATTCAAATCCGAGCCTCCGTTCCTCTGGAATTCCCTAAAATGTATGAAAACATGTTTTACAGTATTTTGGCTCCCAGGATCGCTATCAGGAAATGGAAACAAGTATTTCCTACGTAAAATGACACGGCTAATCGAACTGTGCCGGCAGAATTCAAATCCGAGCCTCCGTTCCTCTGGAATTCACAAATATGTATGAAAACGTGTTTTACACAATTTTGGCTCCCAGGATCGCTATCGGGAAATGGGAACAAGCATTTCCTGCGTAAAATGACACGACTAATCGAATGCTGTCGGCAGAATTCAAATCCGAGCCTCTGTTCTTCTGGAAATCACAAATATGGATGAAAACGTGTTTTACAGTATTTTGGCTCCCAGTATTGCTATCGGGAAATGAGAACAAGCATTTCCTGCGTAAAATGACACGAGTAATCGAACTGTGCCGGCAGAATTCGAATACGAGCCTCTGTTCCTCTGGAGTTCACTAAAATGTATGAAAACGTGTTTTACAGTATTTTGGCTCCCAGGATCGCTATCAGGAAATGGAAACAAGCATTTCCTACGTAAAATGACACGAGTAATCGAACTGTGCCGACAGAATTCAAATCCGAGCCTCCGTTCCTCTGGAATTCCCTAAAATGTATGAAAACATGTTTTACAGTATTCTGGCTCCCAGGATCGCAATCGCGAAATGAAGACAAGTATTTCCTACGTAAAATGACACGAGTAATCGAACTATGCCGGCAGAATTCAAATCCGAGCCTCTGTTCCTCTGGAATTCACAAATATGTATGAAAACGTGTTTTACAGTATTCTGGCTCCCAGGATCGCTATCAGGAAATGGAAACAAGCATTTCCTGCGTAAAATGACACGAGTAATCGAATGCTGGCGGCAGAATTCAAATCGGAGCATCCGTTCCTCTGGAATTCACTAAAATGTATGAAAACATGTTTTACAGTATTCTGGCTCCCAGTATCGCTATCGGGAAATGAGAACAAGCATTTCCTGCGTAAAATGACACGAGTAATCGAACTGTGCCGGCCGAATTCAAATCCGAGCCTCCGTTCCTCTGGAATTCACAAATATGTATGAAAACGTGTTTTACAGTATTCTGGCTCCCAGGATCGCTATCAGGAAATGGAAACAATCATTTCCTACGTAAAATGACACGAGTAATCGAATGCTGGCGGCAGAATTCAAATCGGAGCATCCGTTCCTCTGGAATTCACTAAAATGTATGAAAACATGTTTTACAGTATTCTGGCTCCCAGGATCGCTATCAGGAAATGGAAGCAACCATTTCCTACGTAAAATGACACGAGTAATCGAACTGTGCTGGCAGAATTCAAATCCGAGCCTCCGTTCCTCTGGAATTCCCTAAAATGTATGAAAACATGTTTTACAGTATTCTGGCTCCCAGGATCGCTATCAGGAAATGAAGACAAGTATTTCCTACGTAAAATGACACGAGTAATCGAACGATGCCGGCAGAATTCAAATCCGAGCCTCTGTTCCTCTGGAATTCACAAATATGTATGAAAACGTGTTTTACAGTATTCTGGCTCCTAGGATCGCAATCGGGAAATGAAGACAAGTATTTCCTACGTAAAATGACACGAGTAATCGAACTGTGCCGGCAGAATTCAAATCCGAGCCTCCGTTCCTCTGGAATTCACAAATATGTATGAAAACGTGTTTTACACAATTTTGGCTCCCAGGATCGCTATCGGGAAATGGGAACAAGCATTTCCTGCGTAAAATGACACGACTAATCGAATGCTGTCGGCAGAATTCAAATCCGAGCCTCTGTTCTTCTGGAAATCACAAATATGCATGAAAACGTGTTTTACAGTATTTTGGCTCCCAGTATCGCTATCGGGAAATGAGAACAAGCATTTCCTGCGTAAAATGACACGACTAATCGAATGCTGTCGGCAGAATTCAAATCCGAGCCTCTGTTCCTCTGGAGTTCACTAAAATGTATGAAAACGTGTTTTACAGTATTTTGGCTCCCAGGATCGCTATCAGGAAATGGAAGCAAGCATTTCCTACGTAAAATGACACGAGTAATCGAACTGTGCTGGCAGAATTCGAATACGAGCCTCTGTTCCTCTGGAGTTCACTAAAATGTATGAAACCGTGTTTTACAGTATTTTGGCTCCCAGGATCGCTATCAGGAAATGGAAACAAGCATTTCCTACGTAAAATGACACGAGTAATCGAACTGTGCCGACAGAATTCAAATCCGAGCCTCCGTTCCTCTGGAATTCCCTAAAATGTATGAAAACATGTTTTACAGTATTCTGGCTCCCAGGATCGCAATCGCGAAATGAAGACAAGTATTTCCTACGTAAAATGACACGAGTAATCGAACTATGCCGGCAGAATTCAAATCCGAGCCTCTGTTCCTCTGGAATTCACAAATATGTATGAAAACGTGTTTTACAGTATTCTGGCTCCCAGGATCGCTATCAGGAAATGGAAACAAGCATTTCCTACGTAAAATGACACGAGTAATCGAATGCTGGCGGCAGAATTCAAATCGGAGCATCCGTTCCTCTGGAATTCACTAAAATGTATGAAAACATGTTTTACAGTATTCTGGCTCCCAGTATCGCTATCGGGAAATGAGAACAAGCATTTCCTGCGTAAAATGACACGAGTAATCGAACTGTGCCGGCCGAATTCAAATCCGAGCCTCCGTTCCTCTGGAATTCACAAATATGTATGAAAACGTGTTTTACAGTATTCTGGCTCCCAGGATCGCTATCGGGAAATGGGAACAAGCATTTCCTGCGTTAAATGACACGACTAATCGAATGCTGTCGGCAGAATTCAAATCCGAGCCTCTGTTCTTCTGGAAATCACAAATATGCATGAAAACGTGTTTTACAGTATTTTGGCTCCCAGTATCGCTATCGGGAAATGAGAACAAGCATTTCCTGCGTAAAATGACACGAGTAATCGAACTGTGCCGGCAGAATTCAAATCCGAGCCTCCGTTCCTCTGGAATTCCCTAAAATGTATGGAAACATGTTTTACAGTATTTTGGCTCCCAGGATCGCTATCAGGAAATGGAAACAAGTATTTCCTACGTAAAATGACACGGCTAATCGAACTGTGCCGGCAGAATTCAAATCCGAGCCTCCGTTCCTCTGGAATTCACAAATATGTATGAAAACGTGTTTTACAGTATTCTGGCTCCCAGGATCGCTATCAGGAAATGGAAACAAGCATTTCCTACGTAAAATGACACGAGTAATCGAATGCTGGCGGCAGAATTCAAATCGGAGCATCCGTTCCTCTGGAATTCACTAAAATGTATGAAAACATGTTTTACAGTATTCTGGCTCCCAGGATCGCTATCAGGAAATGGAAGCAAGCATTTCCTACGTAAAATGACACGAGTAATCGAACTGTGCTGGCAGAATTCAAATCCGAGCCTCCGTTCCTCTGGAATTCCCTAAAATGTATGAAAACATGTTTTACAGTATTCTGGCTCCCAGGATCGCTATCAGGAAATGGAAGCAAGTATTTCATACGTAAAATGACACGAGTAATCGAATGCTGGCGGCAGAATTCAAATCGGAGCATCCGTTCCTCTGGAATTCACTAAAATGTATGAAAACATGTTTTACAGTATTCTGGCTCCCAGGATCGCTATCAGGAAATGGAAGCAAGCATTTCCTACGTAAAATGACACGAGTAATCGAACTGTGCTGGCAGAATTCAAATCCGAGCCTCCGTTCCTCTGGAATTCCCTAAAATGTATGAAAACATGTTTTACAGTATTCTGGCTCCCAGGATCGCTATCAGGAAATGGAAGCAAGCATTTCATACGTAAAATGACACGAGTAATCGAATGCTGGCGGCAGAATTCAAATCGGAGCATCCGTTCCTCTGGAATTCACTAAAATGTATGAAAACGTGTTTTACAGTATCTTGGCTCCCAGGATCGCTTTCAGGAAATGGAAGCAAGCATTTCCTACGTAAAATGACACGAGTAATCGAACTGTCCCGGCAGAATTCAAATACGAGCCTCTGTTCCTCTGGAATTCACTAAAATGTATGAAAACATGTTTTACAGTATTCTGGCTCCCAGGATCGCTATCAGGAAATGGAAGCAAGCATTTCCTACGTAAAATGACACGGCTAATTGAACTGTGCCGGCAGAATTCAAATCCGAGCCTCCGTTCCTCTGGAATTCACTAAAATGTATGAAAACGTGTTTTACAGTATTTTGGCTGCCAGGATCGCTATCGGGAAATGGGAACAAGCATTTCCTGCGTAAAATGACACGACTAATCTAATGCTGTCGGCAGAATTCAAATCCGAGCCTCTGTTCTTCTGGAAATCACAAATATGCATGAAAACGTGTTTTACAGTATTTTGGCTCCCAGTATCGCTATCGGGAAATGAGAACAAGCATTTCCTGCGTAAAATGACACGACTAATCGAACTGTGTCGGCAGAATTCGAATACGAGCCTCTGTTCCTCTGGAGTTCACTAAAATGTATGAAAACGTGTTTTACAGTATCTTGGCTCCCAGGATCGCTATCAGGAAATGGAAGCAAGCATTTCCTACGTAAAATGACACGAGTAATCGAACTGTGCTGGCAGAATTCAAATCCGAGCCTCCGTTCCTCTGGAATTCCCTAAAATGTATGAAAACATGTTTTACAGTATTTTGGCTCCCAGGATCGCTATCAGGAAATGGAAACAAGTATTTCCTACGTAAAATGACACGGCTAATCGAACTGTGCCGGCAGAATTCAAATCCGAGCCTCTGTTCTTCTGGAAATCACAAATATGGATGAAAACGTGTTTTACAGTATTTTGGCTCCCAGTATTGCTATCGGGAAATGAGAACAAGCATTTCCTGCGTAAAATGACACGAGTAATCGAACTGTGTCGGCAGAATTCGAATACGAGCCTCTGTTCCTCTGGAGTTCACTAAAATGTATGAAAACGTGTTTTACAGTATTTTGGCTCCCAGGATCGCTATCAGGAAATGGAAGCAAGCATTTCCTACGTAAAATGACACGAGTAATCGAACTGTGCTGGCAGAATTCGAATACGAGCCTCTGTTCCTCTGGAGTTCACTAAAATGTATGAAAACGTGTTTTACAGTATTTTGGCTCCCAGGATCGCTATCAGGAAATGGAAACAAGCATTTCCTACGTAAAATGACACGAGTAATCGAACTGTGCCGACAGAATTCAAATCCGAGCCTCCGTTCCTCTGGAATTCCCTAAAATGTATGAAAACATGTTTTACAGTATTCTGGCTCCCAGGATCGCTATCAGGAAATGGAAGCAAGCATTTCATACGTAAAATGACACGAGTAATCGAATGCTGGCGGCAGAATTCAAATCGGAGCATCCGTTCCTCTGGAATTCACTAAAATGTATGAAAACGTGTTTTACAGTATCTTGGCTCCCAGGATCGCTTTCAGGAAATGGAAGCAAGCATTTCCTACGTAAAATGACACGAGTAATCGAACTGTCCCGGCAGAATTCAAATACGAGCCTCTGTTCCTCTGGAATTCACTAAAATGTATGAAAACATGTTTTACAGTATTCTGGCTCCCAGGATCGCTATCAGGAAATGGAAGCAAGCATTTCCTACGTAAAATGACACGGCTAATTGAACTGTGCCGGCAGAATTCAAATCCGAGCCTCCGTTCCTCTGGAATTCACTAAAATGTATGAAAACGTGTTTTACAGTATTTTGGCTGCCAGGATCGCTATCGGGAAATGGGAACAAGCATTTCCTGCGTAAAATGACACGACTAATCTAATGCTGTCGGCAGAATTCAAATCCGAGCCTCTGTTCTTCTGGAAATCACAAATATGCATGAAAACGTGTTTTACAGTATTTTGGCTCCCAGTATCGCTATCGGGAAATGAGAACAAGCATTTCCTGCGTAAAATGACACGACTAATCGAACTGTGTCGGCAGAATTCGAATACGAGCCTCTGTTCCTCTGGAGTTCACTAAAATGTATGAAAACGTGTTTTACAGTATCTTGGCTCCCAGGATCGCTATCAGGAAATGGAAGCAAGCATTTCCTACGTAAAATGACACGAGTAATCGAACTGTGCTGGCAGAATTCAAATCCGAGCCTCCGTTCCTCTGGAATTCCCTAAAATGTATGAAAACATGTTTTACAGTATTTTGGCTCCCAGGATCGCTATCAGGAAATGGAAACAAGTATTTCCTACGTAAAATGACACGGCTAATCGAACTGTGCCGGCAGAATTCAAATCCGAGCCTCCGTTCCTCTGGAATTCACAAATATGTATGAAAACGTGTTTTACACAATTTTGGCTCCCAGGATCGCTATCGGGAAATGGGAACAAGCATTTCCTGCGTAAAATGACACGACTAATCGAATGCTGTCGGCAGAATTCAAATCCGAGCCTCTGTTCTTCTGGAAATCACAAATATGGATGAAAACGTGTTTTACAGTATTTTGGCTCCCAGTATTGCTATCGGGAAATGAGAACAAGCATTTCCTGCGTAAAATGACACGAGTAATCGAACTGTGCCGGCAGAATTCGAATACGAGCCTCTGTTCCTCTGGAGTTCACTAAAATGTATGAAAACGTGTTTTACAGTATATTGGCTCCCAGGATCGCTATCAGGAAATGGAAACAAGCATTTCCTACGTAAAATGACACGAGTAATCGAACTGTGCCGGCAGAATTCAAATACGAGCCTCTGTTCCTCTGGGATTCACTAAAATGTATGAAAACGTGTTTTACAGTATTTTGGCTGCCAGGATCGCTATCGGGAAATGGGAACAAGCATTTCCTGCGTAAAATGACACGACTAATCGAATGCTGTCGGCAGAATTCAAATCCGAGCCTCTGTTCTTCTGGAAATCACAAATATGGATGAAAACGTGTTTTACAGTATTTTGGCTCCCAGTATTGCTATCGGGAAATGAGAACAAGCATTTCCTGCGTAAAATGACACGAGTAATCGAATGCTGGCGGCAGAATTCAAATCGGAGCATCCGTTCCTCTGGAATTCACTAAAATGTATGAAAACGTGTTTTACAGTATTCTGGCTCCCAGGATCGCAATCGGGAAATGAAGACAAGTATTTCCTACGTAAAATGACACGAGTAATCGAACTGTGCCGGCAGAATTCAAATACGAGCCTCTGTTCCTCTGGGATTCACTAAAATGTATGAAAACGTGTTTTACAGTATTTTGGCTGCCAGGATCGCTATCGGGAAATGGGAACAAGCATTTCCTGCGTAAAATGACACGACTAATCGAATGCTGTCGGCAGAATTCAAATCCGAGCCTCTGTTCTTCTGGAAATCACAAATATGCATGAAAACGTGTTTTACAGTATTTTGGCTCCCAGTATCGCTATCGGGAAATGAGAACAAGCATTTCCTGCGTAAAATGACACGAGTAATCGAACTGTGTCGGCAGAATTCGAATACGAGCCTCTGTTCCTCTGGAGTTCACTAAAATGTATGAAAACGTGTTTTACAGTATCTTGGCTCCCAGGATCGCTATCAGGAAATGGAAGCAAGCATTTCCTACGTAAAATGACACGAGTAATCGAACTGTGCCGGCAGAATTCAAATACGAGCCTCTGTTCCTCTGGGATTCACTAAAATGTATGAAAACGTGTTTTACAGTATTTTGGCTGCCAGGATCGCTATCGGGAAATGGGAACAAGCATTTCCTGCGTAAAATGACACGACTAATCGAATGCTGTCGGCAGAATTCAAATCCGAGCCTCTGTTCTTCTGGAAATCACAAATATGCATGAAAACGTGTTTTACAGTATTTTGGCTCCCAGTATCGCTATCGGGAAATGAGAACAAGCATTTCCTGCGTAAAATGACACGAGTAATCGAACTGTGTCGGCAGAATTCGAATACGAGCCTCTGTTCCTCTGGAGTTCACTAAAATGTATGAAAACGTGTTTTACAGTATCTTGGCTCCCAGGATCGCTATCAGGAAATGGAAGCAAGCATTTCCTACGTAAAATGACACGAGTAATCGAATGCTGGCGGCAGAATTCAAATCGGAGCATCCGTTCCTCTGGAATTCACTAAAATGTATGAAAACGTGTTTTACAGTATTCTGGCTCCCAGGATCGCAATCGGGAAATGAAGACAAGTATTTCCTACGTAAAATGACACGAGTAATCGAACTGTGCCGGCAGAATTCAAATACGAGCCTCTGTTCCTCTGGAATTCACTAAAATGTATGAAAACGTGTTTTACAGTATTTTGGCTCCCAGGATCGCTATCAGGAAATGGAAACAAGTATTCCTACGTAAAATGACACGGCTAATCGAACTGTGCCGGCAGAATTCAAATCCGAGCCTCCGTTCCTCTGGAATTCACAAATATGTATGAAAACGTGTTTTACACAATTTTGGCTCCCAGGATCGCTAACGGGAAATGGGAACAAGCATTTCCTGCGTAAAATGACACGACTAATCGAATGCTGTCGGCAGAATTCAAATCCGAGCCTCCGTTCCTCTGGAATTCACAAATATGTATCAAAACGTGTTTTACAGTATTCTGGCTCCCAGGATCGCGATTGCGAAATGAAGACAAGTATTTCCTACGTAAAATGACACGAGTAATCGAACTATGCCGGCAGAATTCAAATCCGAGCCTCTGTTCTTCTGGAAATCACAAATATACATGAAAACGTGTTTTACAGTATTTTGGCTCCCAGTATCGCTATCAGGAAATGGAAACAAGTATTTCCTACGTAAAATGACACGAGTAATCGAACTGTGCCGGCAGAATTCAAATACGAGCCTCTGTTCCTCTGGGATTCACTAAAATGTATGAAAACGTGTTTTACAGTATTTTGGCTGCCAGGATCGCTATCGGGAAATGGGAACAAGCATTTCCTGCGTAAAATGCCACGACTAATCGAATGCTGTCGGCAGAATTCAAATCCGAGCCTCTGTTCTTCTGGAAATCACAAATATGCATGAAAACGTGTTTTACAGTATTTTGGCTCCCAGGATCGCTATCAGGAAATGGAAACAAGCATTTCCTACGTAAAATGACACGAGTAATCGAACTGTGCCGACAGAATTCAAATCCGAGCCTCCGTTCCTCTGGAATTCCCTACAATGTATGAAAACATGTTTTACAGTATTCTGGCTCCCAGGATCGCAATCGCGAAATGAAGACAAGTATTTCTTACGTAAAATGACACGAGTAATCGAACTATGCCGGCAGAATTCAAATCCGAGCCTCTGTTCCTCTGGAATTCACAAATATGTATGAAAACGTGTTTTACAGTATTTTGGCTGCCAGGATCGCTATCGGGAAATGGGAACAAGCATTTCCTGCGTAAAATGACACGACTAATCGAATGCTGTCGGCAGAATTCAAATCCGAGCCTCTGTTCTTCTGGAAATCACATATATGCATGAAAACGTGTTTTACAGTATTTTGGCTCCCAGTATCGCTATCGGGAAATGAGAACAAGCATTTCCTGCGTAAAATGACACGAGTAATCGAACTGTGTCGGCAGAATTCGAATACGAGCCTCTGTTCCTCTGGAGTTCACTAAAATGTATGAAAACGTGTTTTACAGTATCTTGGCTCCCAGGATCGCTATCAGGAAATGGAAGCAAGCATTTCCTACGTAAAATGACACGAGTAATCGAACTGTGCCGGCAGAATTCAAATACGAGCCTCTGTTCCTCTGGGATTCACTAAAATGTATGAAAACGTGTTTTACAGTATTTTGGCTGCCAGGATCGCTATCGGGAAATGGGAACAAGCATTTCCTGCGTAAAATGACACGACTAATCGAATGCTGTCGGCAGAATTCAAATCCGAGCCTCTGTTCTTCTGGAAATCACAAATATGCATGAAAACGTGTTTTACAGTATTTTGGCTCCCAGTATCGCTATCGGGAAATGAGAACAAGCATTTCCTGCGTAAAATGACACGAGTAATCGAACTGTGTCGGCAGAATTCGAATACGAGCCTCTGTTCCTCTGGAGTTCACTAAAATGTATGAAAACGTGTTTTACAGTATCTTGGCTCCCAGGATCGCTATCAGGAAATGGAAGCAAGCATTTCCTACGTAAAATGACACGAGTAATCGAACTGTGCTGGCAGAATTCAAATCCGAGCCTCCGTTCCTCTGGAATTCCCTAAAATGTATGAAAACATGTTTTACAGTATTTTGGCTCCCAGGATCGCTATCAGGAAATGGAAACAAGTATTTCCTACGTAAAATGACACGGCTAATCGAACTGTGCCGGCAGAATTCAAATCCGAGCCTCCGTTCCTCTGGAATTCACAAATATGTATGAAAACGTGTTTTACACAATTTTGGCTCCCAGGATCGCTATCGGGAAATGGGAACAAGCATTTCCTGCGTAAAATGACACGACTAATCGAATGCTGTCGGCAGAATTCAAATCCGAGCCTCTGTTCTTCTGGAAATCACAAATATGCATGAAAACGTGTTTTACAGTATTTTGGCTCCCAGTTTCGCTATCGGGAAATGAGAACAAGCATTTCCTGCGTAAAATGACACGAGTAATCGAACTGTGTCGGCAGAATTCGAATACGAGCCTCTGTTCCTCTGGAGTTCACTAAAATGTATGAAAACGTGTTTTACAGTATCTTGGCTCCCAGGATCGCTATCAGGAAATGGAAGCAAGCATTTCCTACGTAAAATGACACGAGTAATCGAGTGCTGGCGACAGAATTCAAATCGGAGCATCCGTTCCTCTGGAATTCACTAAAATGTATGAAAACATGTTTTACAGTATCTTGGCTCCCAGGATCGCTATCAGGAAATGGAAGCAAGCATTTCCTACGTAAAATGACACGAGTAATCGAACTGTGCCGGCAGAATTCAAATCCGAGCCTCCGTTCCTCTGGAATTCACAAATATGTATGAAAACGTGTTTTACACAATTTTGGCTCCCAGGATCGCTATCGGGAAATGGAAGCAAGCATTTCCTACGTAAAATGACACGAGTAATCGAACTGTGCCGGCAGAATTCAAATACGAGCCTCTGTTCCTCTGGGATTCACTAAAATGTATGAAAACGTGTTTTACAGTATTTTGGCTGCCAGGATCGCTATCGGGAAATGGGAACAAGCATTTCCTGCGTAAAATGACACGACTAATCGAATGCTGTCGGCAGAATTCAAATCCGAGCCTCTGTTCTTCTGGAAATCACAAATATGCATGAAAACGTGTTTTACAGTATTTTGGCTCCCAGTATCGCTATCGGGAAATGAGAACAAGCATTTCCTGCGTAAAATGACACGAGTAATCGAACTGTGTCGGCAGAATTCGAATACGAGCCTCTGTTCCTCTGGAGTTCACTAAAATGTATGAAAACGTGTTTTACAGTATCTTGGCTCCCAGGATCGCTATCAGGAAATGGAAGCAAGCATTTCCTACGTAAAATGACACGAGTAATCGAACTGTGCTGGCAGAATTCAAATCCGAGCCTCCGTTCCTCTGGAATTCCCTAAAATGTATGAAAACATGTTTTACAGTATTTTGGCTCCCAGGATCGCTATCAGGAAATGGAAACAAGTATTTCCTACGTAAAATGACACGGCTAATCGAACTGTGCCGGCAGAATTCAAATCCGAGCCTCCGTTCCTCTGGAATTCACAAATATGTATGAAAACGTGTTTTACACAATTTTGGCTCCCAGGATCGCTATCGGGAAATGGGAACAAGCATTTCCTGCGTAAAATGACACGACTAATCGAATGCTGTCGGCAGAATTCAAATCCGAGCCTCTGTTCTTCTGGAAATCACAAATATGCATGAAAACGTGTTTTACAGTATTTTGGCTCCCAGTTTCGCTATCGGGAAATGAGAACAAGCATTTCCTGCGTAAAATGACACGAGTAATCGAACTGTGTCGGCAGAATTCGAATACGAGCCTCTGTTCCTCTGGAGTTCACTAAAATGTATGAAAACGTGTTTTACAGTATCTTGGCTCCCAGGATCGCTATCAGGAAATGGAAGCAAGCATTTCCTACGTAAAATGACACGAGTAATCGAGTGCTGGCGACAGAATTCAAATCGGAGCATCCGTTCCTCTGGAATTCACTAAAATGTATGAAAACATGTTTTACAGTATCTTGGCTCCCAGGATCGCTATCAGGAAATGGAAGCAAGCATTTCCTACGTAAAATGACACGAGTAATCGAACTGTGCTGGCAGAATTCAAATCCGAGCCTCCGTTCCTCTGGAATTCCCTAAAATGTATGAAAACATGTTTTACAGTATTTTGGCTCCCAGGATCGCTATCAGGAAATGGAAACAAGTATTTCCTACGTAAAATGACACGGCTAATCGAACTGTGCCGGCAGAATTCAAATCCGAGCCTCCGTTCCTCTGGAATTCACAAATATGTATGAAAACGTGTTTTACAGTATTCTGGCTCCCAGGATCGCTATCAGGAAATGGAAACAAGCATTTCCTACGTAAAATGACACGAGTAATCGAATGCTGGCGGCAGAATTCAAATCGGAGCATCCGTTCCTCTGGAATTCACTAAAATGTATGAAAACATGTTTTACAGTATTCTGGCTCCCAGGATCGCTATCAGGAAATGGAAGCAAGCATTTCCTACGTAAAATGACACGAGTAATCGAACTGTGCTGGCAGAATTCAAATCCGAGCCTCCGTTCCTCTGGAATTCCCTAAAATGTATGAAAACATGTTTTACAGTATTTTGGCTCCCAGGATCGCTATCAGGAAATGGAAACAAGTATTTCCTACGTAAAATGACACGGCTAATCGAACTGTGCCGGCAGAATTCAAATCCGAGCCTCTGTTCTTCTGGAAATCACAAATATACATGAAAACGTGTTTTACAGTATTTTGGCTCCCAGTATCGCTATCAGGAAATGGAAACAAGTATTTCCTACGTAAAATGACACGAGTAATCGAACTGTGCCGGCAGAATTCAAATACGAGCCTCTGTTCCTCTGGGATTCACTAAAATGTATGAAAACGTGTTTTACAGTATTTTGGCTGCCAGGATCGCTATCGGGAAATGGGAACAAGCATTTCCTGCGTAAAATGCCACGACTAATCGAATGCTGTCGGCAGAATTCAAATCCGAGCCTCTGTTCTTCTGGAAATCACAAATATGCATGAAAACGTGTTTTACAGTATTTTGGCTCCCAGGATCGCTATCAGGAAATGGAAGCAAGCATTTCCTACGTAAAATGACACGAGTAATCGAACTGTGCCGACAGAATTCAAATCCGAGCCTCCGTTCCTCTGGAATTCCCTACAATGTATGAAAACATGTTTTACAGTATTCTGGCTCCCAGGATCGCAATCGCGAAATGAAGACAAGTATTTCTTACGTAAAATGACACGAGTAATCGAACTATGCCGGCAGAATTCAAATCCGAGCCTCTGTTCCTCTGGAATTCACAAATATGTATGAAAACGTGTTTTACAGTATTTTGGCTGCCAGGATCGCTATCGGGAAATGGGAACAAGCATTTCCTGCGTAAAATGACACGACTAATCGAATGCTGTCGGCAGAATTCAAATCCGAGCCTCTGTTCTTCTGGAAATCACATATATGCATGAAAACGTGTTTTACAGTATTTTGGCTCCCAGTATCGCTATCGGGAAATGAGAACAAGCATTTCCTGCGTAAAATGACACGAGTAATCGAACTGTGTCGGCAGAATTCGAATACGAGCCTCTGTTCCTCTGGAGTTCACTAAAATGTATGAAAACGTGTTTTACAGTATCTTGGCTCCCAGGATCGCTATCAGGAAATGGAAGCAAGCATTTCCTACGTAAAATGACACGAGTAATCGAACTGTGCCGGCAGAATTCAAATACGAGCCTCTGTTCCTCTGGGATTCACTAAAATGTATGAAAACGTGTTTTACAGTATTTTGGCTGCCAGGATCGCTATCGGGAAATGGGAACAAGCATTTCCTGCGTAAAATGACACGACTAATCGAATGCTGTCGGCAGAATTCAAATCCGAGCCTCTGTTCTTCTGGAAATCACAAATATGCATGAAAACGTGTTTTACAGTATTTTGGCTCCCAGTATCGCTATCGGGAAATGAGAACAAGCATTTCCTGCGTAAAATGACACGAGTAATCGAACTGTGTCGGCAGAATTCGAATACGAGCCTCTGTTCCTCTGGAGTTCACTAAAATGTATGAAAACGTGTTTTACAGTATCTTGGCTCCCAGGATCGCTATCAGGAAATGGAAGCAAGCATTTCCTACGTAAAATGACACGAGTAATCGAACTGTGCTGGCAGAATTCAAATCCGAGCCTCCGTTCCTCTGGAATTCCCTAAAATGTATGAAAACATGTTTTACAGTATTTTGGCTCCCAGGATCGCTATCAGGAAATGGAAACAAGTATTTCCTACGTAAAATGACACGGCTAATCGAACTGTGCCGGCAGAATTCAAATCCGAGCCTCCGTTCCTCTGGAATTCACAAATATGTATGAAAACGTGTTTTACACAATTTTGGCTCCCAGGATCGCTATCGGGAAATGGGAACAAGCATTTCCTGCGTAAAATGACACGACTAATCGAATGCTGTCGGCAGAATTCAAATCCGAGCCTCTGTTCTTCTGGAAATCACAAATATGCATGAAAACGTGTTTTACAGTATTTTGGCTCCCAGTTTCGCTATCGGGAAATGAGAACAAGCATTTCCTGCGTAAAATGACACGAGTAATCGAACTGTGTCGGCAGAATTCGAATACGAGCCTCTGTTCCTCTGGAGTTCACTAAAATGTATGAAAACGTGTTTTACAGTATCTTGGCTCCCAGGATCGCTATCAGGAAATGGAAGCAAGCATTTCCTACGTAAAATGACACGAGTAATCGAGTGCTGGCGACAGAATTCAAATCGGAGCATCCGTTCCTCTGGAATTCACTAAAATGTATGAAAACATGTTTTACAGTATCTTGGCTCCCAGGATCGCTATCAGGAAATGGAAGCAAGCATTTCCTACGTAAAATGACACGAGTAATCGAACTGTGCTGGCAGAATTCAAATCCGAGCCTCCGTTCCTCTGGAATTCACAAATATGTATGAAAACGTGTTTTACACAATTTTGGCTCCCAGGATCGCTATCGGGAAATGGAAGCAAGCATTTCCTACGTAAAATGACACGAGTAATCGAACTGTGCCGGCAGAATTCAAATACGAGCCTCTGTTCCTCTGGGATTCACTAAAATGTATGAAAACGTGTTTTACAGTATTTTGGCTGCCAGGATCGCTATCGGGAAATGGGAACAAGCATTTCCTGCGTAAAATGACACGACTAATCGAATGCTGTCGGCAGAATTCAAATCCGAGCCTCTGTTCTTCTGGAAATCACAAATATGCATGAAAACGTGTTTTACAGTATTTTGGCTCCCAGTATCGCTATCGGGAAATGAGAACAAGCATTTCCTGCGTAAAATGACACGAGTAATCGAACTGTGTCGGCAGAATTCGAATACGAGCCTCTGTTCCTCTGGAGTTCACTAAAATGTATGAAAACGTGTTTTACAGTATCTTGGCTCCCAGGATCGCTATCAGGAAATGGAAGCAAGCATTTCCTACGTAAAATGACACGAGTAATCGAACTGTGCTGGCAGAATTCAAATCCGAGCCTCCGTTCCTCTGGAATTCCCTAAAATGTATGAAAACATGTTTTACAGTATTTTGGCTCCCAGGATCGCTATCAGGAAATGGAAACAAGTATTTCCTACGTAAAATGACACGGCTAATCGAACTGTGCCGGCAGAATTCAAATCCGAGCCTCCGTTCCTCTGGAATTCACAAATATGTATGAAAACGTGTTTTACACAATTTTGGCTCCCAGGATCGCTATCGGGAAATGGGAACAAGCATTTCCTGCGTAAAATGACACGACTAATCGAATGCTGTCGGCAGAATTCAAATCCGAGCCTCTGTTCTTCTGGAAATCACAAATATGCATGAAAACGTGTTTTACAGTATTTTGGCTCCCAGTTTCGCTATCGGGAAATGAGAACAAGCATTTCCTGCGTAAAATGACACGAGTAATCGAACTGTGTCGGCAGAATTCGAATACGAGCCTCTGTTCCTCTGGAGTTCACTAAAATGTATGAAAACGTGTTTTACAGTATCTTGGCTCCCAGGATCGCTATCAGGAAATGGAAGCAAGCATTTCCTACGTAAAATGACACGAGTAATCGAGTGCTGGCGACAGAATTCAAATCGGAGCATCCGTTCCTCTGGAATTCACTAAAATGTATGAAAACATGTTTTACAGTATCTTGGCTCCCAGGATCGCTATCAGGAAATGGAAGCAAGCATTTCCTACGTAAAATGACACGAGTAATCGAACTGTGCTGGCAGAATTCAAATCCGAGCCTCCGTTCCTCTGGAATTCCCTAAAATGTATGAAAACATGTTTTACAGTATTTTGGCTCCCAGGATCGCTATCAGGAAATGGAAACAAGTATTTCCTACGTAAAATGACACGGCTAATCGAACTGTGCCGGCAGAATTCAAATCCGAGCCTCCGTTCCTCTGGAATTCACAAATATGTATGAAAACGTGTTTTACACAATTTTGGCTCCCAGGATCGCTATCGGGAAATGGGAACAAGCATTTCCTGCGTAAAATGACACGACTAATCGAATGCTGTCGGCAGAATTCAAATCCGAGCCTCTGTTCTTCTGGAAATCACAAATATGCATGAAAACGTGTTTTACAGTATTCTGGCTCCCAGTATCGCTATCGGGAAATGAGAACAAGCATTTCCTGCGTAAAATGACACGAGTAATCGAACTGTGCTGGCAGAATTCAAATCCGAGCCTCCGTTCCTCTGGAATTCCCTAAAATGTATGGAAACATGTTTTACAGTATTTTGGCTCCCAGGATCGCTATCAGGAAATGGAAACAAGTATTTCCTACGTAAAATGACACGGCTAATCGAACTGTGCCGGCAGAATTCAAATCCGAGCCTCCGTTCCTCTGGAATTCACAAATATGTATGAAAACGTGTTTTACAGTATTCTGGCTCCCAGGATCGCTATCAGGAAATGGAAACAAGCATTTCCTACGTAAAATGACACGAGTAATCGAATGCTGGCGGCAGAATTCAAATCGGAGCATCCGTTCCTCTGGAATTCACTAAAATGTATGAAAACATGTTTTACAGTATTCTGGCTCCCAGGATCGCTATCAGGAAATGGAAGCAAGCATTTCCTACGTAAAATGACACGAGTAATCGAACTGTGCTGGCAGAATTCAAATCCGAGCCTCCGTTCCTCTGGAATTCCCTAAAATGTATGAAAACATGTTTTACAGTATTTTGGCTCCCAGGATCGCTATCAGGAAATGGAAACAAGTATTTCCTACGTAAAATGACACGGCTAATCGAACTGTGCCGGCAGAATTCAAATCCGAGCCTCCGTTCCTCTGGAATTCACAAATATGTATGAAAACGTGTTTTACAGTATTCTGGCTCCCAGGATCGCTATCAGGAAATGGAAACAAGCATTTCCTACGTAAAATGACACGAGTAATCGAATGCTGGCGGCAGAATTCAAATCGGAGCATCCGTTCCTCTGGAATTCACTAAAATGTATGAAAACATGTTTTACAGTATTCTGGCTCCCAGGATCGCTATCAGGAAATGGAAGCAAGCATTTCCTACGTAAAATGACACGAGTAATCGAACTGTGCTGGCAGAATTCAAATCCGAGCCTCCGTTCCTCTGGAATTCCCTAAAATGTATGAAAACATGTTTTACAGTATTCTGGCTCCCAGGATCGCTATCAGGAAATGGAAGCAAGCATTTCATACGTAAAATGACACGAGTAATCGAATGCTGGCGGCAGAATTCAAATCGGAGCATCCGTTCCTCTGGAATTCACTAAAATGTATGAAAACGTGTTTTACAGTATCTTGGCTCCCAGGATCGCTTTCAGGAAATGGAAGCAAGCATTTCCTACGTAAAATGACACGAGTAATCGAACTGTCCCGGCAGAATTCAAATACGAGCCTCTGTTCCTCTGGAATTCACTAAAATGTATGAAAACATGTTTTACAGTATTCTGGCTCCCAGGATCGCTATCAGGAAATGGAAGCAAGCATTTCCTACGTAAAATGACACGGCTAATTGAACTGTGCCGGCAGAATTCAAATCCGAGCCTCCGTTCCTCTGGAATTCACTAAAATGTATGAAAACGTGTTTTACAGTATTTTGGCTGCCAGGATCGCTATCGGGAAATGGGAACAAGCATTTCCTGCGTAAAATGACACGACTAATCTAATGCTGTCGGCAGAATTCAAATCCGAGCCTCTGTTCTTCTGGAAATCACAAATATGCATGAAAACGTGTTTTACAGTATTTTGGCTCCCAGTATCGCTATCGGGAAATGAGAACAAGCATTTCCTGCGTAAAATGACACGACTAATCGAACTGTGTCGGCAGAATTCGAATACGAGCCTCTGTTCCTCTGGAGTTCACTAAAATGTATGAAAACGTGTTTTACAGTATCTTGGCTCCCAGGATCGCTATCAGGAAATGGAAGCAAGCATTTCCTACGTAAAATGACACGAGTAATCGAACTGTGCTGGCAGAATTCAAATCCGAGCCTCCGTTCCTCTGGAATTCCCTAAAATGTATGAAAACATGTTTTACAGTATTTTGGCTCCCAGGATCGCTATCAGGAAATGGAAACAAGTATTTCCTACGTAAAATGACACGGCTAATCGAACTGTGCCGGCAGAATTCAAATCCGAGCCTCCGTTCCTCTGGAATTCACAAATATGTATGAAAACGTGTTTTACACAATTTTGGCTCCCAGGATCGCTATCGGGAAATGGGAACAAGCATTTCCTGCGTAAAATGACACGACTAATCGAATGCTGTCGGCAGAATTCAAATCCGAGCCTCTGTTCTTCTGGAAATCACAAATATGGATGAAAACGTGTTTTACAGTATTTTGGCTCCCAGTATTGCTATCGGGAAATGAGAACAAGCATTTCCTGCGTAAAATGACACGAGTAATCGAACTGTGCCGGCAGAATTCGAATACGAGCCTCTGTTCCTCTGGAGTTCACTAAAATGTATGAAAACGTGTTTTACAGTATTTTGGCTCCCAGGATCGCTATCAGGAAATGGAAACAAGCATTTCCTACGTAAAATGACACGAGTAATCGAACTGTGCCGACAGAATTCAAATCCGAGCCTCCGTTCCTCTGGAATTCCCTAAAATGTATGAAAACATGTTTTACAGTATTCTGGCTCCCAGGATCGCAATCGCGAAATGAAGACAAGTATTTCCTACGTAAAATGACACGAGTAATCGAACTATGCCGGCAGAATTCAAATCCGAGCCTCTGTTCCTCTGGAATTCACAAATATGTATGAAAACGTGTTTTACAGTATTCTGGCTCCCAGGATCGCTATCAGGAAATGGAAACAAGCATTTCCTGCGTAAAATGACACGAGTAATCGAATGCTGGCGGCAGAATTCAAATCGGAGCATCCGTTCCTCTGGAATTCACTAAAATGTATGAAAACATGTTTTACAGTATTCTGGCTCCCAGTATCGCTATCGGGAAATGAGAACAAGCATTTCCTGCGTAAAATGACACGAGTAATCGAACTGTGCCGGCCGAATTCAAATCCGAGCCTCCGTTCCTCTGGAATTCACAAATATGTATGAAAACGTGTTTTACAGTATTCTGGCTCCCAGGATCGCTATCAGGAAATGGAAACAATCATTTCCTACGTAAAATGACACGAGTAATCGAATGCTGGCGGCAGAATTCAAATCGGAGCATCCGTTCCTCTGGAATTCACTAAAATGTAT
The DNA here is from genome assembly GCA_910591665.1 of Ectemnius continuus. Classification (NCBI taxonomy): domain Eukaryota; kingdom Metazoa; phylum Arthropoda; class Insecta; order Hymenoptera; family Crabronidae; genus Ectemnius; species Ectemnius continuus. The sequence continues at coordinate 156,724 of CAJUYD010000014.1, read as the reverse complement.
GAAAACATGTTTTACAGTATTCTGGCTCCCAGGATCGCTATCAGGAAATGGAAGCAACCATTTCCTACGTAAAATGACACGAGTAATCGAACTGTGCTGGCAGAATTCAAATCCGAGCCTCCGTTCCTCTGGAATTCCCTAAAATGTATGAAAACATGTTTTACAGTATTCTGGCTCCCAGGATCGCTATCAGGAAATGAAGACAAGTATTTCCTACGTAAAATGACACGAGTAATCGAACGATGCCGGCAGAATTCAAATCCGAGCCTCTGTTCCTCTGGAATTCACAAATATGTATGAAAACGTGTTTTACAGTATTCTGGCTCCTAGGATCGCAATCGGGAAATGAAGACAAGTATTTCCTACGTAAAATGACACGAGTAATCGAACTGTGCCGGCAGAATTCAAATCCGAGCCTCCGTTCCTCTGGAATTCACAAATATGTATGAAAACGTGTTTTACACAATTTTGGCTCCCAGGATCGCTATCGGGAAATGGGAACAAGCATTTCCTGCGTAAAATGACACGACTAATCGAATGCTGTCGGCAGAATTCAAATCCGAGCCTCTGTTCTTCTGGAAATCACAAATATGCATGAAAACGTGTTTTACAGTATTTTGGCTCCCAGTATCGCTATCGGGAAATGAGAACAAGCATTTCCTGCGTAAAATGACACGACTAATCGAATGCTGTCGGCAGAATTCAAATCCGAGCCTCTGTTCCTCTGGAGTTCACTAAAATGTATGAAAACGTGTTTTACAGTATTTTGGCTCCCAGGATCGCTATCAGGAAATGGAAGCAAGCATTTCCTACGTAAAATGACACGAGTAATCGAACTGTGCTGGCAGAATTCGAATCCGAGCCTCCGTTCCTCTGGAATTCCCTAAAATGTATGAAAACATGTTTTACAGTATTCTGGCTCCCAGGATCGCAATCGCGAAATGAAGACAAGTATTTCCTACGTAAAATGACACGAGTAATCGAACTATGCCGGCAGAATTCAAATCCGAGCCTCTGTTCCTCTGGAATTCACAAATATGTATGAAAACGTGTTTTACAGTATTCTGGCTCCCAGGATCGCTATCAGGAAATGGAAACAAGCATTTCCTACGTAAAATGACACGAGTAATCGAATGCTGGCGGCAGAATTCAAATCGGAGCATCCGTTCCTCTGGAATTCACTAAAATGTATGAAAACATGTTTTACAGTATTCTGGCTCCCAGTATCGCTATCGGGAAATGAGAACAAGCATTTCCTGCGTAAAATGACACGAGTAATCGAACTGTGCCGGCCGAATTCAAATCCGAGCCTCCGTTCCTCTGGAATTCACAAATATGTATGAAAACGTGTTTTACAGTATTCTGGCTCCCAGGATCGCTATCGGGAAATGGGAACAAGCATTTCCTGCGTTAAATGACACGACTAATCGAATGCTGTCGGCAGAATTCAAATCCGAGCCTCTGTTCTTCTGGAAATCACAAATATGCATGAAAACGTGTTTTACAGTATTTTGGCTCCCAGTATCGCTATCGGGAAATGAGAACAAGCATTTCCTGCGTAAAATGACACGAGTAATCGAACTGTGCCGGCAGAATTCAAATCCGAGCCTCCGTTCCTCTGGAATTCCCTAAAATGTATGGAAACATGTTTTACAGTATTTTGGCTCCCAGGATCGCTATCAGGAAATGGAAACAAGTATTTCCTACGTAAAATGACACGGCTAATCGAACTGTGCCGGCAGAATTCAAATCCGAGCCTCCGTTCCTCTGGAATTCACAAATATGTATGAAAACGTGTTTTACAGTATTCTGGCTCCCAGGATCGCTATCAGGAAATGGAAACAAGCATTTCCTACGTAAAATGACACGAGTAATCGAATGCTGGCGGCAGAATTCAAATCGGAGCATCCGTTCCTCTGGAATTCACTAAAATGTATGAAAACATGTTTTACAGTATTCTGGCTCCCAGGATCGCTATCAGGAAATGGAAGCAAGCATTTCCTACGTAAAATGACACGAGTAATCGAACTGTGCTGGCAGAATTCAAATCCGAGCCTCCGTTCCTCTGGAATTCCCTAAAATGTATGAAAACATGTTTTACAGTATTCTGGCTCCCAGGATCGCTATCAGGAAATGGAAGCAAGCATTTCATACGTAAAATGACACGAGTAATCGAATGCTGGCGGCAGAATTCAAATCGGAGCATCCGTTCCTCTGGAATTCACTAAAATGTATGAAAACATGTTTTACAGTATTCTGGCTCCCAGGATCGCTATCAGGAAATGGAAGCAAGCATTTCCTACGTAAAATGACACGAGTAATCGAACTGTGCTGGCAGAATTCAAATCCGAGCCTCCGTTCCTCTGGAATTCACTAAAATGTATGAAAACATGTTTTACAGTATTCTGGCTCCCAGGATCGCTATCAGGAAATGGAAGCAAGCATTTCATACGTAAAATGACACGAGTAATCGAATGCTGGCGGCAGAATTCAAATCGGAGCATCCGTTCCTCTGGAATTCACTAAAATGTATGAAAACGTGTTTTACAGTATCTTGGCTCCCAGGATCGCTATCAGGAAATGGAAGCAAGCATTTCCTACGTAAAATGACACGAGTAATCGAACTGTCCCGGCAGAATTCAAATACGAGCCTCTGTTCCTCTGGAATTCACTAAAATGTATGAAAACATGTTTTACAGTATTCTGGCTCCCAGGATCGCTATCAGGAAATGGAAGCAAGCATTTCCTACGTAAAATGACACGGCTAATTGAACTGTGCCGGCAGAATTCAAATCCGAGCCTCCGTTCCTCTGGAATTCACTAAAATGTATGAAAACGTGTTTTACAGTATTTTGGCTGCCAGGATCGCTATCGGGAAATGGGAACAAGCATTTCCTGCGTAAAATGACACGACTAATCTAATGCTGTCGGCAGAATTCAAATCCGAGCCTCTGTTCTTCTGGAAATCACAAATATGCATGAAAACGTGTTTTACAGTATTTTGGCTCCCAGTATCGCTATCGGGAAATGAGAACAAGCATTTCCTGCGTAAAATGACACGACTAATCGAACTGTGTCGGCAGAATTCGAATACGAGCCTCTGTTCCTCTGGAGTTCACTAAAATGTATGAAAACGTGTTTTACAGTATCTTGGCTCCCAGGATCGCTATCAGGAAATGGAAGCAAGCATTTCCTACGTAAAATGACACGAGTAATCGAACTGTGCTGGCAGAATTCAAATCCGAGCCTCCGTTCCTCTGGAATTCCCTAAAATGTATGAAAACATGTTTTACAGTATTTTGGCTCCCAGGATCGCTATCAGGAAATGGAAACAAGTATTTCCTACGTAAAATGACACGGCTAATCGAACTGTGCCGGCAGAATTCAAATCCGAGCCTCCGTTCCTCTGGAATTCACAAATATGTATGAAAACGTGTTTTACACAATTTTGGCTCCCAGGATCGCTATCGGGAAATGGGAACAAGCATTTCCTGCGTAAAATGACACGACTAATCGAATGCTGTCGGCAGAATTCAAATCCGAGCCTCTGTTCTTCTGGAAATCACAAATATGGATGAAAACGTGTTTTACAGTATTTTGGCTCCCAGTATTGCTATCGGGAAATGAGAACAAGCATTTCCTGCGTAAAATGACACGAGTAATCGAACTGTGCCGGCAGAATTCGAATACGAGCCTCTGTTCCTCTGGAGTTCACTAAAATGTATGAAAACGTGTTTTACAGTATTTTGGCTCCCAGGATCGCTATCAGGAAATGGAAACAAGCATTTCCTACGTAAAATGACACGAGTAATCGAACTGTGCCGGCAGAATTCAAATACGAGCCTCTGTTCCTCTGGGATTCACTAAAATGTATGAAAACGTGTTTTACAGTATTTTGGCTGCCAGGATCGCTATCGGGAAATGGGAACAAGCATTTCCTGCGTAAAATGACACGACTAATCGAATGCTGTCGGCAGAATTCAAATCCGAGCCTCTGTTCTTCTGGAAATCACAAATATGGATGAAAACGTGTTTTACAGTATTTTGGCTCCCAGTATTGCTATCGGGAAATGAGAACAAGCATTTCCTGCGTAAAATGACACGAGTAATCGAATGCTGGCGGCAGAATTCAAATCGGAGCATCCGTTCCTCTGGAATTCACTAAAATGTATGAAAACGTGTTTTACAGTATTCTGGCTCCCAGGATCGCAATCGGGAAATGAAGACAAGTATTTCCTACGTAAAATGACACGAGTAATCGAACTGTGCCGGCAGAATTCAAATACGAGCCTCTGTTCCTCTGGGATTCACTAAAATGTATGAAAACGTGTTTTACAGTATTTTGGCTGCCAGGATCGCTATCGGGAAATGGGAACAAGCATTTCCTGCGTAAAATGACACGACTAATCGAATGCTGTCGGCAGAATTCAAATCCGAGCCTCTGTTCTTCTGGAAATCACAAATATGCATGAAAACGTGTTTTACAGTATTTTGGCTCCCAGTATCGCTATCGGGAAATGAGAACAAGCATTTCCTGCGTAAAATGACACGAGTAATCGAACTGTGTCGGCAGAATTCGAATACGAGCCTCTGTTCCTCTGGAGTTCACTAAAATGTATGAAAACGTGTTTTACAGTATCTTGGCTCCCAGGATCGCTATCAGGAAATGGAAGCAAGCATTTCCTACGTAAAATGACACGAGTAATCGAACTGTGCCGGCAGAATTCAAATACGAGCCTCTGTTCCTCTGGGATTCACTAAAATGTATGAAAACGTGTTTTACAGTATTTTGGCTGCCAGGATCGCTATCGGGAAATGGGAACAAGCATTTCCTGCGTAAAATGACACGACTAATCGAATGCTGTCGGCAGAATTCAAATCCGAGCCTCTGTTCTTCTGGAAATCACAAATATGCATGAAAACGTGTTTTACAGTATTTTGGCTCCCAGTATCGCTATCGGGAAATGAGAACAAGCATTTCCTGCGTAAAATGACACGAGTAATCGAACTGTGTCGGCAGAATTCGAATACGAGCCTCTGTTCCTCTGGAGTTCACTAAAATGTATGAAAACGTGTTTTACAGTATCTTGGCTCCCAGGATCGCTATCAGGAAATGGAAACAAGCATTTCCTACGTAAAATGACACGAGTAATCGAATGCTGCCGGCAGAATTCAAATCGGAGCATCCGTTCCTCTGGAATTCACTAAAATGTATGAAAACGTGTTTTACAGTATTCTGGCTCCCAGGATCGCAATCGGGAAATGAAGACAAGTATTTCCTACGTAAAATGACACGAGTAATCGAACTGTGCCGGCAGAATTCAAATACGAGCCTCTGTTCCTCTGGAATTCACTAAAATGTATGAAAACGTGTTTTACAGTATTTTGGCTCCCAGGATCGCTATCAGGAAATGGAAACAAGTATTCCTACGTAAAATGACACGGCTAATCGAACTGTGCCGGCAGAATTCAAATCCGAGCCTCCGTTCCTCTGGAATTCACAAATATGTATGAAAACGTGTTTTACACAATTTTGGCTCCCAGGATCGCTAACGGGAAATGGGAACAAGCATTTCCTGCGTAAAATGACACGACTAATCGAATGCTGTCGGCAGAATTCAAATCCGAGCCTCCGTTCCTCTGGAATTCACAAATATGTATCAAAACGTGTTTTACAGTATTCTGGCTCCCAGGATCGCGATTGCGAAATGAAGACAAGTATTTCCTACGTAAAATGACACGAGTAATCGAACTATGCCGGCAGAATTCAAATCCGAGCCTCTGTTCTTCTGGAAATCACAAATATACATGAAAACGTGTTTTACAGTATTTTGGCTCCCAGTATCGCTATCAGGAAATGGAAACAAGTATTTCCTACGTAAAATGACACGAGTAATCGAACTGTGCCGGCAGAATTCAAATACGAGCCTCTGTTCCTCTGGGATTCACTAAAATGTATGAAAACGTGTTTTACAGTATTTTGGCTGCCAGGATCGCTATCGGGAAATGGAAACAAGTATTTCCTACGTAAAATGACACGGCTAATCGAACTGTGCCGGCAGAATTCAAATCCGAGCCTCCGTTCCTCTGGAATTCACAAATATGTATGAAAACGTGTTTTACACAATTTTGGCTCCCAGGATCGCTATCGGGAAATGGGAACAAGCATTTCCTGCGTAAAATGACACGACTAATCGAATGCTGTCGGCAGAATTCAAATCCGAGCCTCTGTTCTTCTGGAAATCACAAATATGCATGAAAACGTGTTTTACAGTATTCTGGCTCCCAGTATCGCTATCGGGAAATGAGAACAAGCATTTCCTGCGTAAAATGACACGAGTAATCGAACTGTGCTGGCAGAATTCAAATCCGAGCCTCCGTTCCTCTGGAATTCCCTAAAATGTATGGAAACATGTTTTACAGTATTTTGGCTCCCAGGATCGCTATCAGGAAATGGAAACAAGTATTTCCTACGTAAAATGACACGGCTAATCGGACTGTGCCGGCAGAATTCAAATCCGAGCCTCCGTTCCTCTGGAATTCACAAATATGTATGAAAACGTGTTTTACAGTATTCTGGCTCCCAGGATCGCTATCAGGAAATGAGAACAAGCATTTCCTGCGTAAAATGACACGAGTAATCGAACTGTGTCGGCAGAATTCGAATACGAGCCTCTGTTCCTCTGGAGTTCACTAAAATGTATGAAAACGTGTTTTACAGTATCTTGGCTCCCAGGATCGCTATCAGGAAATGGAAGCAAGCATTTCCTACGTAAAATGACACGAGTAATCGAACTGTGCTGGCAGAATTCAAATCCGAGCCTCCGTTCCTCTGGAATTCCCTAAAATGTATGAAAACATGTTTTACAGTATTTTGGCTCCCAGGATCGCTATCAGGAAATGGAAACAAGTATTTCCTACGTAAAATGACACGGCTAATCGAACTGTGCCGGCAGAATTCAAATCCGAGCCTCCGTTCCTCTGGAATTCACAAATATGTATGAAAACGTGTTTTACACAATTTTGGCTCCCAGGATCGCTATCGGGAAATGGGAACAAGCATTTCCTGCGTAAAATGACACGACTAATCGAATGCTGTCGGCAGAATTCAAATCCGAGCCTCTGTTCTTCTGGAAATCACAAATATGCATGAAAACGTGTTTTACAGTATTTTGGCTCCCAGTATCGCTATCGGGAAATGAGAACAAGCATTTCCTGCGTAAAATGACACGAGTAATCGAACTGTGTCGGCAGAATTCGAATACGAGCCTCTGTTCCTCTGGAGTTCACTAAAATGTATGAAAACGTGTTTTACAGTATCTTGGCTCCCAGGATCGCTATCAGGAAATGGAAGCAAGCATTTCCTACGTAAAATGACACGAGTAATCGAACTGTGCCGGCAGAATTCAAATACGAGCCTCTGTTCCTCTGGGATTCACTAAAATGTATGAAAACGTGTTTTACAGTATTTTGGCTGCCAGGATCGCTATCGGGAAATGGGAACAAGCATTTCCTGCGTAAAATGACACGACTAATCGAATGCTGTCGGCAGAATTCAAATCCGAGCCTCTGTTCTTCTGGAAATCACAAATATGCATGAAAACGTGTTTTACAGTATTTTGGCTCCCAGTATCGCTATCGGGAAATGAGAACAAGCATTTCCTGCGTAAAATGACACGAGTAATCGAACTGTGTCGGCAGAATTCGAATACGAGCCTCTGTTCCTCTGGAGTTCACTAAAATGTATGAAAACGTGTTTTACAGTATCTTGGCTCCCAGGATCGCTATCAGGAAATGGAAGCAAGCATTTCCTACGTAAAATGACACGAGTAATCGAATGCTGGCGGCAGAATTCAAATCGGAGCATCCGTTCCTCTGGAATTCACTAAAATGTATGAAAACGTGTTTTACAGTATTCTGGCTCCCAGGATCGCAATCGGGAAATGAAGACAAGTATTTCCTACGTAAAATGACACGAGTAATCGAACTGTGCCGGCAGAATTCAAATCCGAGCCTCTGTTCCTCTGGAATTCACTAAAATGTATGAAAACGTGTTTTACAGTATTTTGGCTCCCAGGATCGCTATCAGGAAATGGAAACAAGTATTCCTACGTAAAATGACACGGCTAATCGAACTGTGCCGGCAGAATTCAAATCCGAGCCTCCGTTCCTCTGGAATTCACAAATATGTATGAAAACGTGTTTTACACAATTTTGGCTCCCAGGATCGCTAACGGGAAATGGGAACAAGCATTTCCTGCGTAAAATGACACGACTAATCGAATGCTGTCGGCAGAATTCAAATCCGAGCCTCCGTTCCTCTGGAATTCACAAATATGTATCAAAACGTGTTTTACAGTATTCTGGCTCCCAGGATCGCAATTGCGAAATGAAGACAAGTATTTCCTACGTAAAATGACACGAGTAATCGAACTATGCCGGCAGAATTCAAATCCGAGCCTCTGTTCTTCTGGAAATCACAAATATACATGAAAACGTGTTTTACAGTATTTTGGCTCCCAGGATCGCTATCAGGAAATGGAAACAAGTATTTCCTACGTAAAATGACACGAGTAATCGAACTGTGCCGGCAGAATTCAAATACGAGCCTCTGTTCCTCTGGGATTCACTAAAATGTATGAAAACGTGTTTTACAGTATTTTGGCTGCCAGGATCGCTATCGGGAAATGGAAACAAGTATTTCCTACGTAAAATGACACGGCTAATCGAACTGTGCCGGCAGAATTCAAATCCGAGCCTCCGTTCCTCTGGAATTCACAAATATGTATGAAAACGTGTTTTACACAATTTTGGCTCCCAGGATCGCTATCGGGAAATGGGAACAAGCATTTCCTGCGTAAAATGACACGACTAATCGAATGCTGTCGGCAGAATTCAAATCCGAGCCTCTGTTCTTCTGGAAATCACAAATATGCATGAAAACGTGTTTTACAGTATTCTGGCTCCCAGTATCGCTATCGGGAAATGAGAACAAGCATTTCCTGCGTAAAATGACACGAGTAATCGAACTGTGCTGGCAGAATTCAAATCCGAGCCTCCGTTCCTCTGGAATTCCCTAAAATGTATGGAAACATGTTTTACAGTATTTTGGCTCCCAGGATCGCTATCAGGAAATGGAAACAAGTATTTCCTACGTAAAATGACACGGCTAATCGGACTGTGCCGGCAGAATTCAAATCCGAGCCTCCGTTCCTCTGGAATTCACAAATATGTATGAAAACGTGTTTTACAGTATTCTGGCTCCCAGGATCGCTATCAGGAAATGAGAACAAGCATTTCCTGCGTAAAATGACACGAGTAATCGAACTGTGTCGGCAGAATTCGAATACGAGCCTCTGTTCCTCTGGAGTTCACTAAAATGTATGAAAACGTGTTTTACAGTATCTTGGCTCCCAGGATCGCTATCAGGAAATGGAAGCAAGCATTTCCTACGTAAAATGACACGAGTAATCGAACTGTGCTGGCAGAATTCAAATCCGAGCCTCCGTTCCTCTGGAATTCCCTAAAATGTATGAAAACATGTTTTACAGTATTTTGGCTCCCAGGATCGCTATCAGGAAATGGAAACAAGTATTTCCTACGTAAAATGACACGGCTAATCGAACTGTGCCGGCAGAATTCAAATCCGAGCCTCCGTTCCTCTGGAATTCACAAATATGTATGAAAACGTGTTTTACACAATTTTGGCTCCCAGGATCGCTATCGGGAAATGGGAACAAGCATTTCCTGCGTAAAATGACACGACTAATCGAATGCTGTCGGCAGAATTCAAATCCGAGCCTCTGTTCTTCTGGAAATCACAAATATGCATGAAAACGTGTTTTACAGTATTTTGGCTCCCAGTTTCGCTATCGGGAAATGAGAACAAGCATTTCCTGCGTAAAATGACACGAGTAATCGAACTGTGTCGGCAGAATTCGAATACGAGCCTCTGTTCCTCTGGAGTTCACTAAAATGTATGAAAACGTGTTTTACAGTATCTTGGCTCCCAGGATCGCTATCAGGAAATGGAAGCAAGCATTTCCTACGTAAAATGACACGAGTAATCGAACTGTGCTGGCAGAATTCAAATCCGAGCCTCCGTTCCTCTGGAATTCACAAATATGTATGAAAACGTGTTTTACACAATTTTGGCTCCCAGGATCGCTATCGGGAAATGGAAGCAAGCATTTCCTACGTAAAATGACACGAGTAATCGAACTGTGCCGGCAGAATTCAAATACGAGCCTCTGTTCCTCTGGGATTCACTAAAATGTATGAAAACGTGTTTTACAGTATTTTGGCTCCCAGGATCGCTATCGGGAAATGGGAACAAGCATTTCCTGCGTAAAATGACACGACTAATCGAATGCTGTCGGCAGAATTCAAATCCGAGCCTCTGTTCTTCTGGAAATCACAAATATGCATGAAAACGTGTTTTACAGTATTTTGGCTCCCAGTATCGCTATCGGGAAATGAGAACAAGCATTTCCTGCGTAAAATGACACGAGTAATCGAACTGTGTCGGCAGAATTCGAATACGAGCCTCTGTTCCTCTGGAGTTCACTAAAATGTATGAAAACGTGTTTTACAGTATCTTGGCTCCCAGGATCGCTATCAGGAAATGGAAGCAAGCATTTCCTACGTAAAATGACACGAGTAATCGAACTGTGCTGGCAGAATTCAAATCCGAGCCTCCGTTCCTCTGGAATTCCCTAAAATGTATGAAAACATGTTTTACAGTATTTTGGCTGCCAGGATCGCTATCGGGAAATGGAAACAAGTATTTCCTACGTAAAATGACACGGCTAATCGAACTGTGCCGGCAGAATTCAAATCCGAGCCTCCGTTCCTCTGGAATTCACAAATATGTATGAAAACGTGTTTTACACAATTTTGGCTCCCAGGATCGCTATCGGGAAATGGGAACAAGCATTTCCTGCGTAAAATGACACGACTAATCGAATGCTGTCGGCAGAATTCAAATCCGAGCCTCTGTTCTTCTGGAAATCACAAATATGCATGAAAACGTGTTTTACAGTATTCTGGCTCCCAGTATCGCTATCGGGAAATGAGAACAAGCATTTCCTGCGTAAAATGACACGAGTAATCGAACTGTGCTGGCAGAATTCAAATCCGAGCCTCCGTTCCTCTGGAATTCCCTAAAATGTATGGAAACATGTTTTACAGTATTTTGGCTCCCAGGATCGCTATCAGGAAATGGAAACAAGTATTTCCTACGTAAAATGACACGGCTAATCGAACTGTGCCGGCAGAATTCAAATCCGAGCCTCCGTTCCTCTGGAATTCACAAATATGTATGAAAACGTGTTTTACAGTATTCTGGCTCCCAGGATCGCTATCAGGAAATGAGAACAAGCATTTCCTGCGTAAAATGACACGAGTAATCGAACTGTGTCGGCAGAATTCGAATACGAGCCTCTGTTCCTCTGGAGTTCACTAAAATGTATGAAAACGTGTTTTACAGTATCTTGGCTCCCAGGATCGCTATCAGGAAATGGAAGCAAGCATTTCCTACGTAAAATGACACGAGTAATCGAACTGTGCTGGCAGAATTCAAATCCGAGCCTCCGTTCCTCTGGAATTCCCTAAAATGTATGAAAACGTGTTTTACAGTATTCTGGCTCCCAGGATCGCTATCAGGAAATGGAAACAAGTATTTCCTACGTAAAATGACACGGCTAATCGAACTGTGCCGGCAGAATTCAAATCCGAGCCTCCGTTCCTCTGGAATTCACAAATATGTATGAAAACGTGTTTTACACAATTTTGGCTCCCAGGATCGCTATCGGGAAATGGGAACAAGCATTTCCTGCGTAAAATGACACGACTAATCGAATGCTGTCGGCAGAATTCAAATCCGAGCCTCTGTTCTTCTGGAAATCACAAATATGCATGAAAACGTGTTTTACAGTATTTTGGCTCCCAGTTTCGCTATCGGGAAATGAGAACAAGCATTTCCTGCGTAAAATGACACGAGTAATCGAACTGTGTCGGCAGAATTCGAATACGAGCCTCTGTTCCTCTGGAGTTCACTAAAATGTATGAAAACGTGTTTTACAGTATCTTGGCTCCCAGGATCGCTATCAGGAAATGGAAGCAAGCATTTCCTACGTAAAATGACACGAGTAATCGAGTGCTGGCGACAGAATTCAAATCGGAGCATCCGTTCCTCTGGAATTCACTAAAATGTATGAAAACATGTTTTACAGTATCTTGGCTCCCAGGATCGCTATCAGGAAATGGAAGCAAGCATTTCCTACGTAAAATGACACGAGTAATCGAACTGTGCTGGCAGAATTCAAATCCGAGCCTCCGTTCCTCTGGAATTCACAAATATGTATGAAAACGTGTTTTACACAATTTTGGCTCCCAGGATCGCTATCGGGAAATGGAAGCAAGCATTTCCTACGTAAAATGACACGAGTAATCGAACTGTGCCGGCAGAATTCAAATACGAGCCTCTGTTCCTCTGGGATTCACTAAAATGTATGAAAACGTGTTTTACAGTATTTTGGCTGCCAGGATCGCTATCGGGAAATGGGAACAAGCATTTCCTGCGTAAAATGACACGACTAATCGAATGCTGTCGGCAGAATTCAAATCCGAGCCTCTGTTCTTCTGGAAATCACAAATATGCATGAAAACGTGTTTTACAGTATTTTGGCTCCCAGTTTCGCTATCGGGAAATGAGAACAAGCATTTCCTGCGTAAAATGACACGAGTAATCGAACTGTGTCGGCAGAATTCGAATACGAGCCTCTGTTCCTCTGGAGTTCACTAAAATGTATGAAAACGTGTTTTACAGTATCTTGGCTCCCAGGATCGCTATCAGGAAATGGAAGCAAGCATTTCCTACGTAAAATGACACGAGTAATCGAGCGCTGGCGACAGAATTCAAATCGGAGCATCCGTTCCTCTGGAATTCACTAAAATGTATGAAAACATGTTTTACAGTATCTTGGCTCCCAGGATCGCTATCAGGAAATGGAAGCAAGCATTTCCTACGTAAAATGACACGAGTAATCGAACTGTGCTGGCAGAATTCAAATCCGAGCCTCCGTTCCTCTGGAATTCCCTAAAATGTATGAAAACATGTTTTACAGTATTTTGGCTCCCAGGATCGCTATCAGGAAATGGAAACAAGTATTTCCTACGTAAAATGACACGGCTAATCGAACTGTGCCGGCAGAATTCAAATCCGAGCCTCCGTTCCTCTGGAATTCACAAATATGTATGAAAACGTGTTTTACACAATTTTGGCTCCCAGGATCGCTATCGGGAAATGGGAACAAGCATTTCCTGCGTAAAATGACACGACTAATCGAATGCTGTCGGCAGAATTCAAATCCGAGCCTCTGTTCTTCTGGAAATCACAAATATGCATGAAAACGTGTTTTACAGTATTCTGGCTCCCAGTATCGCTATCGGGAAATGAGAACAAGCATTTCCTGCGTAAAATGACACGAGTAATCGAACTGTGCTGGCAGAATTCAAATCCGAGCCTCCGTTCCTCTGGAATTCCCTAAAATGTATGGAAACATGTTTTACAGTATTTTGGCTCCCAGGATCGCTATCAGGAAATGGAAACAAGTATTTCCTACGTAAAATGACACGGCTAATCGAACTGTGCCGGCCGAATTCAAATCCGAGCCTCCGTTCCTCTGGAATTCACAAATATGTATGAAAACGTGTTTTACAGTATTCTGGCTCCCAGGATCGCTATCAGGAAATCGAAACAAGCATTTCCTACGTAAAATGACACGAGTAATCGAATGCTGGCGGCAGAATTCAAATCGGAGCATCCGTTCCTCTGGAATTCACTAAAATGTATGAAAACATGTTTTACAGTATTCTGGCTCCCAGGATCGCTATCAGGAAATGGAAGCAAGCATTTCCTACGTAAAATGACACGAGTAATCGAACTGTGCTGGCAGAATTCAAATCCGAGCCTCCGTTCCTCTGGAATTCCCTAAAATGTATGAAAACATGTTTTACAGTATTTTGGCTCCCAGGATCGCTATCAGGAAATGGAAACAAGTATTTCCTACGTAAAATGACACGGCTAATCGAACTGTGCCGGCAGAATTCAAATCCGAGCCTCCGTTCCTCTGGAATTCACAAATATGTATGAAAACGTGTTTTACAGTATTCTGGCTCCCAGGATCGCTATCAGGAAATGGAAACAAGCATTTCCTACGTAAAATGACACGAGTAATCGAATGCTGGCGGCAGAATTCAAATCGGAGCATCCGTTCCTCTGGAATTCACTAAAATGTATGAAAACATGTTTTACAGTATTCTGGCTCCCAGGATCGCTATCAGGAAATGGAAGCAAGCATTTCCTACGTAAAATGACACGAGTAATCGAACTGTGCTGGCAGAATTCAAATCCGAGCCTCCGTTCCTCTGGAATTCCCTAAAATGTATGAAAACATGTTTTACAGTATTCTGGCTCCCAGGATCGCTATCAGGAAATGGAAGCAAGCATTTCATACGTAAAATGACACGAGTAATCGAATGCTGGCGGCAGAATTCAAATCGGAGCATCCGTTCCTCTGGAATTCACTAAAATGTATGAAAACGTGTTTTACAGTATCTTGGCTCCCAGGATCGCTTTCAGGAAATGGAAGCAAGCATTTCCTACGTAAAATGACACGAGTAATCGAACTGTCCCGGCAGAATTCAAATACGAGCCTCTGTTCCTCTGGAATTCACTAAAATGTATGAAAACATGTTTTACAGTATTCTGGCTCCCAGGATCGCTATCAGGAAATGGAAGCAAGCATTTCCTACGTAAAATGACACGGCTAATTGAACTGTGCCGGCAGAATTCAAATCCGAGCCTCCGTTCCTCTGGAATTCACTAAAATGTATGAAAACGTGTTTTACAGTATTTTGGCTGCCAGGATCGCTATCGGGAAATGGGAACAAGCATTTCCTGCGTAAAATGACACGACTAATCTAATGCTGTCGGCAGAATTCAAATCCGAGCCTCTGTTCTTCTGGAAATCACAAATATGCATGAAAACGTGTTTTACAGTATTTTGGCTCCCAGTATCGCTATCGGGAAATGAGAACAAGCATTTCCTGCGTAAAATGACACGACTAATCGAACTGTGTCGGCAGAATTCGAATACGAGCCTCTGTTCCTCTGGAGTTCACTAAAATGTATGAAAACGTGTTTTACAGTATCTTGGCTCCCAGGATCGCTATCAGGAAATGGAAGCAAGCATTTCCTACGTAAAATGACACGAGTAATCGAACTGTGCTGGCAGAATTCAAATCCGAGCCTCCGTTCCTCTGGAATTCCCTAAAATGTATGAAAACATGTTTTACAGTATTTTGGCTCCCAGGATCGCTATCAGGAAATGGAAACAAGTATTTCCTACGTAAAATGACACGGCTAATCGAACTGTGCCGGCAGAATTCAAATCCGAGCCTCCGTTCCTCTGGAATTCACAAATATGTATGAAAACGTGTTTTACACAATTTTGGCTCCCAGGATCGCTATCGGGAAATGGGAACAAGCATTTCCTGCGTAAAATGACACGACTAATCGAATGCTGTCGGCAGAATTCAAATCCGAGCCTCTGTTCTTCTGGAAATCACAAATATGGATGAAAACGTGTTTTACAGTATTTTGGCTCCCAGTATTGCTATCGGGAAATGAGAACAAGCATTTCCTGCGTAAAATGACACGAGTAATCGAACTGTGCCGGCAGAATTCGAATACGAGCCTCTGTTCCTCTGGAGTTCACTAAAATGTATGAAAACGTGTTTTACAGTATTTTGGCTCCCAGGATCGCTATCAGGAAATGGAAACAAGCATTTCCTACGTAAAATGACACGAGTAATCGAACTGTGCCGACAGAATTCAAATCCGAGCCTCCGTTCCTCTGGAATTCCCTAAAATGTATGAAAACATGTTTTACAGTATTCTGGCTCCCAGGATCGCAATCGCGAAATGAAGACAAGTATTTCCTACGTAAAATGACACGAGTAATCGAACTATGCCGGCAGAATTCAAATCCGAGCCTCTGTTCCTCTGGAATTCACAAATATGTATGAAAACGTGTTTTACAGTATTCTGGCTCCCAGGATCGCTATCAGGAAATGGAAACAAGCATTTCCTGCGTAAAATGACACGAGTAATCGAATGCTGGCGGCAGAATTCAAATCGGAGCATCCGTTCCTCTGGAATTCACTAAAATGTATGAAAACATGTTTTACAGTATTCTGGCTCCCAGTATCGCTATCGGGAAATGAGAACAAGCATTTCCTGCGTAAAATGACACGAGTAATCGAACTGTGCCGGCCGAATTCAAATCCGAGCCTCCGTTCCTCTGGAATTCACAAATATGTATGAAAACGTGTTTTACAGTATTCTGGCTCCCAGGATCGCTATCAGGAAATGGAAACAATCATTTCCTACGTAAAATGACACGAGTAATCGAATGCTGGCGGCAGAATTCAAATCGGAGCATCCGTTCCTCTGGAATTCACTAAAATGTATGAAAACATGTTTTACAGTATTCTGGCTCCCAGGATCGCTATCAGGAAATGGAAGCAACCATTTCCTACGTAAAATGACACGAGTAATCGAACTGTGCTGGCAGAATTCAAATCCGAGCCTCCGTTCCTCTGGAATTCCCTAAAATGTATGAAAACATGTTTTACAGTATTCTGGCTCCCAGGATCGCTATCAGGAAATGAAGACAAGTATTTCCTACGTAAAATGACACGAGTAATCGAACGATGCCGGCAGAATTCAAATCCGAGCCTCTGTTCCTCTGGAATTCACAAATATGTATGAAAACGTGTTTTACAGTATTCTGGCTCCTAGGATCGCAATCGGGAAATGAAGACAAGTATTTCCTACGTAAAATGACACGAGTAATCGAACTGTGCCGGCAGAATTCAAATCCGAGCCTCCGTTCCTCTGGAATTCACAAATATGTATGAAAACGTGTTTTACACAATTTTGGCTCCCAGGATCGCTATCGGGAAATGGGAACAAGCATTTCCTGCGTAAAATGACACGACTAATCGAATGCTGTCGGCAGAATTCAAATCCGAGCCTCTGTTCTTCTGGAAATCACAAATATGCATGAAAACGTGTTTTACAGTATTTTGGCTCCCAGTATCGCTATCGGGAAATGAGAACAAGCATTTCCTGCGTAAAATGACACGACTAATCGAATGCTGTCGGCAGAATTCAAATCCGAGCCTCTGTTCCTCTGGAGTTCACTAAAATGTATGAAAACGTGTTTTACAGTATTTTGGCTCCCAGGATCGCTATCAGGAAATGGAAGCAAGCATTTCCTACGTAAAATGACACGAGTAATCGAACTGTGCTGGCAGAATTCGAATACGAGCCTCTGTTCCTCTGGAGTTCACTAAAATGTATGAAACCGTGTTTTACAGTATTTTGGCTCCCAGGATCGCTATCAGGAAATGGAAACAAGCATTTCCTACGTAAAATGACACGAGTAATCGAACTGTGCCGACAGAATTCAAATCCGAGCCTCCGTTCCTCTGGAATTCCCTAAAATGTATGAAAACATGTTTTACAGTATTCTGGCTCCCAGGATCGCAATCGCGAAATGAAGACAAGTATTTCCTACGTAAAATGACACGAGTAATCGAACTATGCCGGCAGAATTCAAATCCGAGCCTCTGTTCCTCTGGAATTCACAAATATGTATGAAAACGTGTTTTACAGTATTCTGGCTCCCAGGATCGCTATCAGGAAATGGAAACAAGCATTTCCTACGTAAAATGACACGAGTAATCGAATGCTGGCGGCAGAATTCAAATCGGAGCATCCGTTCCTCTGGAATTCACTAAAATGTATGAAAACATGTTTTACAGTATTCTGGCTCCCAGTATCGCTATCGGGAAATGAGAACAAGCATTTCCTGCGTAAAATGACACGAGTAATCGAACTGTGCCGGCAGAATTCAAATCCGAGCCTCCGTTCCTCTGGAATTCACAAATATGTATGAAAACGTGTTTTACAGTATTCTGGCTCCCAGGATCGCTATCGGGAAATGGGAACAAGCATTTCCTGCGTTAAATGACACGACTAATCGAATGCTGTCGGCAGAATTCAAATCCGAGCCTCTGTTCTTCTGGAAATCACAAATATGCATGAAAACGTGTTTTACAGTATTTTGGCTCCCAGTATCGCTATCGGGAAATGAGAACAAGCATTTCCTGCGTAAAATGACACGAGTAATCGAACTGTGCCGGCAGAATTCAAATCCGAGCCTCCGTTCCTCTGGAATTCCCTAAAATGTATGGAAACATGTTTTACAGTATTTTGGCTCCCAGGATCGCTATCAGGAAATGGAAACAAGTATTTCCTACGTAAAATGACACGGCTAATCGAACTGTGCCGGCAGAATTCAAATCCGAGCCTCCGTTCCTCTGGAATTCACAAATATGTATGAAAACGTGTTTTACAGTATTCTGGCTCCCAGGATCGCTATCAGGAAATGGAAACAAGCATTTCCTACGTAAAATGACACGAGTAATCGAATGCTGGCGGCAGAATTCAAATCCGAGCATCCGTTCCTCTGGAATTCACTAAAATGTATGAAAACATGTTTTACAGTATTCTGGCTCCCAGGATCGCTATCAGGAAATGGAAGCAAGCATTTCCTACGTAAAATGACACGAGTAATCGAACTGTGCTGGCAGAATTCAAATCCGAGCCTCCGTTCCTCTGGAATTCCCTAAAATGTATGAAAACATGTTTTACAGTATTCTGGCTCCCAGGATCGCTATCAGGAAATGGAAGCAAGCATTTCATACGTAAAATGACACGAGTAATCGAATGCTGGCGGCAGAATTCAAATCGGAGCATCCGTTCCTCTGGAATTCACTAAAATGTATGAAAACATGTTTTACAGTATTCTGGCTCCCAGGATCGCTATCAGGAAATGGAAGCAAGCATTTCCTACGTAAAATGACACGAGTAATCGAACTGTGCTGGCAGAATTCAAATCCGAGCCTCCGTTCCTCTGGAATTCCCTAAAATGTATGAAAACATGTTTTACAGTATTCTGGCTCCCAGGATCGCTATCAGGAAATGGAAGCAAGCATTTCATACGTAAAATGACACGAGTAATCGAATGCTGGCGGCAGAATTCAAATCGGAGCATCCGTTCCTCTGGAATTCACTAAAATGTATGAAAACGTGTTTTACAGTATCTTGGCTCCCAGGATCGCTTTCAGGAAATGGAAGCAAGCATTTCCTACGTAAAATGACACGAGTAATCGAACTGTCCCGGCAGAATTCAAATACGAGCCTCTGTTCCTCTGGAATTCACTAAAATGTATGAAAACATGTTTTACAGTATTCTGGCTCCCAGGATCGCTATCAGGAAATGGAAGCAAGCATTTCCTACGTAAAATGACACGGCTAATTGAACTGTGCCGGCAGAATTCAAATCCGAGCCTCCGTTCCTCTGGAATTCACTAAAATGTATGAAAACGTGTTTTACAGTATTTTGGCTGCCAGGATCGCTATCGGGAAATGGGAACAAGCATTTCCTGCGTAAAATGACACGACTAATCTAATGCTGTCGGCAGAATTCAAATCCGAGCCTCTGTTCTTCTGGAAATCACAAATATGCATGAAAACGTGTTTTACAGTATTTTGGCTCCCAGTATCGCTATCGGGAAATGAGAACAAGCATTTCCTGCGTAAAGTGACACGACTAATCGAACTGTGTCGGCAGAATTCGAATACGAGCCTCTGTTCCTCTGGAGTTCACTAAAATGTATGAAAACGTGTTTTACAGTATCTTGGCTCCCAGGATCGCTATCAGGAAATGGAAGCAAGCATTTCCTACGTAAAATGACACGAGTAATCGAACTGTGCTGGCAGAATTCAAATCCGAGCCTCCGTTCCTCTGGAATTCCCTAAAATGTATGAAAACATGTTTTACAGTATTTTGGCTCCCAGGATCGCTATCAGGAAATGGAAACAAGTATTTCCTACGTAAAATGACACGGCTAATCGAACTGTGCCGGCAGAATTCAAATCCGAGCCTCCGTTCCTCTGGAATTCACAAATATGTATGAAAACGTGTTTTACACAATTTTGGCTCCCAGGATCGCTATCGGGAAATGGGAACAAGCATTTCCTGCGTAAAATGACACGACTAATCGAATGCTGTCGGCAGAATTCAAATCCGAGCCTCTGTTCTTCTGGAAATCACAAATATGGATGAAAACGTGTTTTACAGTATTTTGGCTCCCAGTATTGCTATCGGGAAATGAGAACAAGCATTTCCTGCGTAAAATGACACGAGTAATCGAACTGTGCCGGCAGAATTCGAATACGAGCCTCTGTTCCTCTGGAGTTCACTAAAATGTATGAAAACGTGTTTTACAGTATTTTGGCTCCCAGGATCGCTATCAGGAAATGGAAACAAGCATTTCCTACGTAAAATGACACGAGTAATCGAACTGTGCCGACAGAATTCAAATCCGAGCCTCCGTTCCTCTGGAATTCCCTAAAATGTATGAAAACATGTTTTACAGTATTCTGGCTCCCAGGATAGCAATCGCGAAATGAAGACAAGTATTTCCTACGTAAAATGACACGAGTAATCGAACTATGCCGGCAGAATTCAAATCCGAGCCTCTGTTCCTCTGGAATTCACAAATATGTATGAAAACGTGTTTTACAGTATTCTGGCTCCCAGGATCGCTATCAGGAAATGGAAACAAGCATTTCCTGCGTAAAATGACACGAGTAATCGAATGCTGGCGGCAGAATTCAAATCGGAGCATCCGTTCCTCTGGAATTCACTAAAATGTATGAAAACATGTTTTACAGTATTCTGGCTCCCAGTATCGCTATCGGGAAATGAGAACAAGCATTTCCTGCGTAAAATGACACGAGTAATCGAACTGTGCCGGCCGAATTCAAATCCGAGCCTCCGTTCCTCTGGAATTCACAAATATGTATGAAAACGTGTTTTACAGTATTCTGGCTCCCAGGATCGCTATCAGGAAATGGAAACAATCATTTCCTACGTAAAATGACACGAGTAATCGAATGCTGGCGGCAGAATTCAAATCGGAGCATCCGTTCCTCTGGAATTCACTAAAATGTATGAAAACATGTTTTACAGTATTCTGGCTCCCAGGATCGCTATCAGGAAATGGAAGCAACCATTTCCTACGTAAAATGACACGAGTAATCGAACTGTGCTGGCAGAATTCAAATCCGAGCCTCCGTTCCTCTGGAATTCCCTAAAATGTATGAAAACATGTTTTACAGTATTCTGGCTCCCAGGATCGCTATCAGGAAATGAAGACAAGTATTTCCTACGTAAAATGACACGAGTAATCGAACGATGCCGGCAGAATTCAAATCCGAGCCTCTGTTCCTCTGGAATTCACAAATATGTATGAAAACGTGTTTTACAGTATTCTGGCTCCTAGGATCGCAATCGGGAAATGAAGACAAGTATTTCCTACGTAAAATGACACGAGTAATCGAACTGTGCCGGCAGAATTCAAATCCGAGCCTCCGTTCCTCTGGAATTCACAAATATGTATGAAAACGTGTTTTACACAATTTTGGCTCCCAGGATCGCTATCGGGAAATGGGAACAAGCATTTCCTGCGTAAAATGACACGACTAATCGAATGCTGTCGGCAGAATTCAAATCCGAGCCTCTGTTCTTCTGGAAATCACAAATATGCATGAAAACGTGTTTTACAGTATTTTGGCTCCCAGTATCGCTATCGGGAAATGAGAACAAGCATTTCCTGCGTAAAATGACACGACTAATCGAATGCTGTCGGCAGAATTCAAATCCGAGCCTCTGTTCCTCTGGAGTTCACTAAAATGTATGAAAACGTGTTTTACAGTATTTTGGCTCCCAGGATCGCTATCAGGAAATGGAAGCAAGCATTTCCTACGTAAAATGACACGAGTAATCGAACTGTGCTGGCAGAATTCGAATACGAGCCTCTGTTCCTCTGGAGTTCACTAAAATGTATGAAACCGTGTTTTACAGTATTTTGGCTCCCAGGATCGCTATCAGGAAATGGAAACAAGCATTTCCTACGTAAAATGACACGAGTAATCGAACTGTGCCGACAGAATTCAAATCCGAGCCTCCGTTCCTCTGGAATTCCCTAAAATGTATGAAAACATGTTTTACAGTATTCTGGCTCCCAGGATCGCAATCGCGAAATGAAGACAAGTATTTCCTACGTAAAATGACACGAGTAATCGAACTATGCCGGCAGAATTCAAATCCGAGCCTCTGTTCCTCTGGAATTCACAAATATGTATGAAAACGTGTTTTACAGTATTCTGGCTCCCAGGATCGCTATCAGGAAATGGAAACAAGCATTTCCTGCGTTAAATGACACGACTAATCGAATGCTGTCGGCAGAATTCAAATCCGAGCCTCTGTTCTTCTGGAAATCACAAATATGCATGAAAACGTGTTTTACAGTATTCTGGCTCCCAGGATCGCTATCAGGAAATGGAAACAAGCATTTCCTACGTAAAATGACACGAGTAATCGAATGCTGGCGGCAGAATTCAAATCGGAGCATCCGTTCCTCTGGAATTCACTAAAATGTATGAAAACATGTTTTACAGTATTCTGGCTCCCAGGATCGCTATCAGGAAATGGAAGCAAGCATTTCCTACGTAAAATGACACGAGTAATCGAACTGTGCTGGCAGAATTCAAATCCGAGCCTCCGTTCCTCTGGAATTCCCTAAAATGTATGAAAACATGTTTTACAGTATTTTGGCTCCCAGGATCGCTATCAGGAAATGGAAACAAGTATTTCCTACGTAAAATGACACGGCTAATCGAACTGTGCCGGCAGAATTCAAATCCGAGCCTCCGTTCCTCTGGAATTCACAAATATGTATGAAAACGTGTTTTACAGTATTCTGGCTCCCAGGATCGCTATCAGGAAATGGAAACAAGCATTTCCTACGTAAAATGACACGAGTAATCGAATGCTGGCGGCAGAATTCAAATCGGAGCATCCGTTCCTCTGGAATTCACTAAAATGTATGAAAACATGTTTTACAGTATTCTGGCTCCCAGGATCGCTATCAGGAAATGGAAGCAAGCATTTCCTACGTAAAATGACACGAGTAATCGAACTGTGCTGGCAGAATTCAAATCCGAGCCTCCGTTCCTCTGGAATTCCCTAAAATGTATGAAAACATGTTTTACAGTATTCTGGCTCCCAGGATCG
Source organism: Ectemnius continuus (assembly GCA_910591665.1). Taxonomy (NCBI): domain Eukaryota; kingdom Metazoa; phylum Arthropoda; class Insecta; order Hymenoptera; family Crabronidae; genus Ectemnius; species Ectemnius continuus. The sequence continues at coordinate 133,445 of CAJUYD010000014.1, read as the reverse complement.
CTATCAGGAAATGGAAGCAAGCATTTCATACGTAAAATGACACGAGTAATCGAATGCTGGCGGCAGAATTCAAATCGGAGCATCCGTTCCTCTGGAATTCACTAAAATGTATGAAAACGTGTTTTACAGTATCTTGGCTCCCAGGATCGCTTTCAGGAAATGGAAGCAAGCATTTCCTACGTAAAATGACACGAGTAATCGAACTGTCCCGGCAGAATTCAAATACGAGCCTCTGTTCCTCTGGAATTCACTAAAATGTATGAAAACATGTTTTACAGTATTCTGGCTCCCAGGATCGCTATCAGGAAATGGAAGCAAGCATTTCCTACGTAAAATGACACGGCTAATCGAACTGTGCCGGCAGAATTCAAATCCGAGCCTCCGTTCCTCTGGAATTCACTAAAATGTATGAAAACGTGTTTTACAGTATTTTGGCTGCCAGGATCGCTATCGGGAAATGGGAACAAGCATTTCCTGCGTAAAATGACACGACTAATCTAATGCTGTCGGCAGAATTCAAATCCGAGCCTCTGTTCTTCTGGAAATCACAAATATGCATGAAAACGTGTTTTACAGTATTTTGGCTCCCAGTATCGCTATCGGGAAATGAGAACAAGCATTTCCTGCGTAAAATGACACGACTAATCGAACTGTGTCGGCAGAATTCGAATACGAGCCTCTGTTCCTCTGGAGTTCACTAAAATGTATGAAAACGTGTTTTACAGTATCTTGGCTCCCAGGATCGCTATCAGGAAATGGAAGCAAGCATTTCCTACGTAAAATGACACGAGTAATCGAACTGTGCTGGCAGAATTCAAATCCGAGCCTCCGTTCCTCTGGAATTCCCTAAAATGTATGAAAACATGTTTTACAGTATTTTGGCTCCCAGGATCGCTATCAGGAAATGGAAACAAGTATTTCCTACGTAAAATGACACGGCTAATCGAACTGTGCCGGCAGAATTCAAATCCGAGCCTCCGTTCCTCTGGAATTCACAAATATGTATGAAAACGTGTTTTACACAATTTTGGCTCCCAGGATCGCTATCGGGAAATGGGAACAAGCATTTCCTGCGTAAAATGACACGACTAATCGAATGCTGTCGGCAGAATTCAAATCCGAGCCTCTGTTCTTCTGGAAATCACAAATATGGATGAAAACGTGTTTTACAGTATTTTGGCTCCCAGTATTGCTATCGGGAAATGAGAACAAGCATTTCCTGCGTAAAATGACACGAGTAATCGAACTGTGCCGGCAGAATTCGAATACGAGCCTCTGTTCCTCTGGAGTTCACTAAAATGTATGAAAACGTGTTTTACAGTATTTTGGCTCCCAGGATCGCTATCAGGAAATGGAAACAAGCATTTCCTACGTAAAATGACACGAGTAATCGAACTGTGCCGACAGAATTCAAATCCGAGCCTCCGTTCCTCTGGAATTCCCTAAAATGTATGAAAACATGTTTTACAGTATTCTGGCTCCCAGGATCGCAATCGCGAAATGAAGACAAGTATTTCCTACGTAAAATGACACGAGTAATCGAACTATGCCGGCAGAATTCAAATCCGAGCCTCTGTTCCTCTGGAATTCACAAATATGTATGAAAACGTGTTTTACAGTATTCTGGCTCCCAGGATCGCTATCAGGAAATGGAAACAAGCATTTCCTGCGTAAAATGACACGAGTAATCGAATGCTGGCGGCAGAATTCAAATCGGAGCATCCGTTCCTCTGGAATTCACTAAAATGTATGAAAACATGTTTTACAGTATTCTGGCTCCCAGGATCGCTATCAGGAAATGGAAGTAAGCATTTCCTACGTAAAATGACACGAGTAATCGAACTGTGCTGGCAGAATTCGAATACGAGCCTCTGTTCCTCTGGAGTTCACTAAAATGTATGAAAACGTGTTTTACAGTATTTTGGCTCCCAGGATCGCTATCAGGAAATGGAAACAAGCATTTCCTACGTAAAATGACACGAGTAATCGAACTGTGCCGACAGAATTCAAATCCGAGCCTCCGTTCCTCTGGAATTCCCTAAAATGTATGAAAACATGTTTTACAGTATTCTGGCTCCCAGGATCGCTATCAGGAAATGGAAGCAAGCATTTCATACGTAAAATGACACGAGTAATCGAATGCTGGCGGCAGAATTCAAATCGGAGCATCCGTTCCTCTGGAATTCACTAAAATGTATGAAAACGTGTTTTACAGTATCTTGGCTCCCAGGATCGCTTTCAGGAAATGGAAGCAAGCATTTCCTACGTAAAATGACACGAGTAATCGAACTGTCCCGGCAGAATTCAAATACGAGCCTCTGTTCCTCTGGAATTCACTAAAATGTATGAAAACATGTTTTACAGTATTCTGGCTCCCAGGATCGCTATCAGGAAATGGAAGCAAGCATTTCCTACGTAAAATGACACGGCTAATTGAACTGTGCCGGCAGAATTCAAATCCGAGCCTCCGTTCCTCTGGAATTCACTAAAATGTATGAAAACGTGTTTTACAGTATTTTGGCTGCCAGGATCGCTATCGGGAAATGGGAACAAGCATTTCCTGCGTAAAATGACACGACTAATCTAATGCTGTCGGCAGAATTCAAATCCGAGCCTCTGTTCTTCTGGAAATCACAAATATGCATGAAAACGTGTTTTACAGTATTTTGGCTCCCAGTATCGCTATCGGGAAATGAGAACAAGCATTTCCTGCGTAAAATGACACGACTAATCGAACTGTGTCGGCAGAATTCGAATACGAGCCTCTGTTCCTCTGGAGTTCACTAAAATGTATGAAAACGTGTTTTACAGTATCTTGGCTCCCAGGATCGCTATCAGGAAATGGAAGCAAGCATTTCCTACGTAAAATGACACGAGTAATCGAACTGTGCTGGCAGAATTCAAATCCGAGCCTCCGTTCCTCTGGAATTCCCTAAAATGTATGAAAACATGTTTTACAGTATTTTGGCTCCCAGGATCGCTATCAGGAAATGGAAACAAGTATTTCCTACGTAAAATGACACGGCTAATCGAACTGTGCCGGCAGAATTCAAATCCGAGCCTCCGTTCCTCTGGAATTCACAAATATGTATGAAAACGTGTTTTACACAATTTTGGCTCCCAGGATCGCTATCGGGAAATGGGAACAAGCATTTCCTGCGTAAAATGACACGACTAATCGAATGCTGTCGGCAGAATTCAAATCCGAGCCTCTGTTCTTCTGGAAATCACAAATATGGATGAAAACGTGTTTTACAGTATTTTGGCTCCCAGTATTGCTATCGGGAAATGAGAACAAGCATTTCCTGCGTAAAATGACACGAGTAATCGAACTGTGCCGGCAGAATTCGAATACGAGCCTCTGTTCCTCTGGAGTTCACTAAAATGTATGAAAACGTGTTTTACAGTATTTTGGCTCCCAGGATCGCTATCAGGAAATGGAAACAAGCATTTCCTACGTAAAATGACACGAGTAATCGAACTGTGCCGGCAGAATTCAAATACGAGCCTCTGTTCCTCTGGGATTCACTAAAATGTATGAAAACGTGTTTTACAGTATTTTGGCTGCCAGGATCGCTATCGGGAAATGGGAACAAGCATTTCCTGCGTAAAATGACACGACTAATCGAATGCTGTCGGCAGAATTCAAATCCGAGCCTCTGTTCTTCTGGAAATCACAAATATGGATGAAAACGTGTTTTACAGTATTTTGGCTCCCAGTATTGCTATCGGGAAATGAGAACAAGCATTTCCTGCGTAAAATGACACGAGTAATCGAATGCTGGCGGCAGAATTCAAATCGGAGCATCCGTTCCTCTGGAATTCACTAAAATGTATGAAAACGTGTTTTACAGTATTCTGGCTCCCAGGATCGCAATCGGGAAATGAAGACAAGTATTTCCTACGTAAAATGACACGAGTAATCGAACTGTGCCGGCAGAATTCAAATACGAGCCTCTGTTCCTCTGGGATTCACTAAAATGTATGAAAACGTGTTTTACAGTATTTTGGCTGCCAGGATCGCTATCGGGAAATGGGAACAAGCATTTCCTGCGTAAAATGACACGACTAATCGAATGCTGTCGGCAGAATTCAAATCCGAGCCTCTGTTCTTCTGGAAATCACAAATATGCATGAAAACGTGTTTTACAGTATTTTGGCTCCCAGTATCGCTATCGGGAAATGAGAACAAGCATTTCCTGCGTAAAATGACACGAGTAATCGAACTGTGTCGGCAGAATTCGAATACGAGCCTCTGTTCCTCTGGAGTTCACTAAAATGTATGAAAACGTGTTTTACAGTATCTTGGCTCCCAGGATCGCTATCAGGAAATGGAAGCAAGCATTTCCTACGTAAAATGACACGAGTAATCGAACTGTGCCGGCAGAATTCAAATACGAGCCTCTGTTCCTCTGGGATTCACTAAAATGTATGAAAACGTGTTTTACAGTATTTTGGCTGCCAGGATCGCTATCGGGAAATGGGAACAAGCATTTCCTGCGTAAAATGACACGACTAATCGAATGCTGTCGGCAGAATTCAAATCCGAGCCTCTGTTCTTCTGGAAATCACAAATATGCATGAAAACGTGTTTTACAGTATTTTGGCTCCCAGTATCGCTATCGGGAAATGAGAACAAGCATTTCCTGCGTAAAATGACACGAGTAATCGAACTGTGTCGGCAGAATTCGAATACGAGCCTCTGTTCCTCTGGAGTTCACTAAAATGTATGAAAACGTGTTTTACAGTATCATGGCTCCCAGGATCGCTATCAGGAAATGGAAGCAAGCATTTCCTACGTAAAATGACACGAGTAATCGAATGCTGGCGGCAGAATTCAAATCGGAGCATCCGTTCCTCTGGAATTCACTAAAATGTATGAAAACGTGTTTTACAGTATTCTGGCTCCCAGGATCGCAATCGGGAAATGAAGACAAGTATTTCCTACGTAAAATGACACGAGTAATCGAACTGTGCCGGCAGAATTCAAATACGAGCCTCTGTTCCTCTGGAATTCACTAAAATGTATGAAAACGTGTTTTACAGTATTTTGGCTCCCAGGATCGCTATCAGGAAATGGAAACAAGTATTCCTACGTAAAATGACACGGCTAATCGAACTGTGCCGGCAGAATTCAAATCCGAGCCTCCGTTCCTCTGGAATTCACAAATATGTATGAAAACGTGTTTTACACAATTTTGGCTCCCAGGATCGCTAACGGGAAATGGGAACAAGCATTTCCTGCGTAAAATGACACGACTAATCGAATGCTGTCGGCAGAATTCAAATCCGAGCCTCCGTTCCTCTGGAATTCACAAATATGTATCAAAACGTGTTTTACAGTATTCTGGCTCCCAGGATCGCGATTGCGAAATGAAGACAAGTATTTCCTACGTAAAATGACACGAGTAATCGAACTATGCCGGCAGAATTCAAATCCGAGCCTCTGTTCTTCTGGAAATCACAAATATACATGAAAACGTGTTTTACAGTATTTTGGCTCCCAGTATCGCTATCAGGAAATGGAAACAAGTATTTCCTACGTAAAATGACACGAGTAATCGAACTGTGCCGGCAGAATTCAAATACGAGCCTCTGTTCCTCTGGGATTCACTAAAATGTATGAAAACGTGTTTTACAGTATTTTGGCTGCCAGGATCGCTATCGGGAAATGGGAACAAGCATTTCCTGCGTAAAATGCCACGACTAATCGAATGCTGTCGGCAGAATTCAAATCCGAGCCTCTGTTCTTCTGGAAATCACAAATATGCATGAAAACGTGTTTTACAGTATTTTGGCTCCCAGGATCGCTATCAGGAAATGGAAACAAGCATTTCCTACGTAAAATGACACGAGTAATCGAACTGTGCCGACAGAATTCAAATCCGAGCCTCCGTTCCTCTGGAATTCCCTACAATGTATGAAAACATGTTTTACAGTATTCTGGCTCCCAGGATCGCAATCGCGAAATGAAGACAAGTATTTCTTACGTAAAATGACACGAGTAATCGAACTATGCCGGCAGAATTCAAATCCGAGCCTCTGTTCCTCTGGAATTCACAAATATGTATGAAAACGTGTTTTACAGTATTTTGGCTGCCAGGATCGCTATCGGGAAATGGGAACAAGCATTTCCTGCGTAAAATGACACGACTAATCGAATGCTGTCGGCAGAATTCAAATCCGAGCCTCTGTTCTTCTGGAAATCACATATATGCATGAAAACGTGTTTTACAGTATTTTGGCTCCCAGTATCGCTATCGGGAAATGAGAACAAGCATTTCCTGCGTAAAATGACACGAGTAATCGAACTGTGTCGGCAGAATTCGAATACGAGCCTCTGTTCCTCTGGAGTTCACTAAAATGTATGAAAACGTGTTTTACAGTATCTTGGCTCCCAGGATCGCTATCAGGAAATGGAAGCAAGCATTTCCTACGTAAAATGACACGAGTAATCGAACTGTGCCGGCAGAATTCAAATACGAGCCTCTGTTCCTCTGGGATTCACTAAAATGTATGAAAACGTGTTTTACAGTATTTTGGCTGCCAGGATCGCTATCGGGAAATGGGAACAAGCATTTCCTGCGTAAAATGACACGACTAATCGAATGCTGTCGGCAGAATTCAAATCCGAGCCTCTGTTCTTCTGGAAATCACAAATATGCATGAAAACGTGTTTTACAGTATTTTGGCTCCCAGTATCGCTATCGGGAAATGAGAACAAGCATTTCCTGCGTAAAATGACACGAGTAATCGAACTGTGTCGGCAGAATTCGAATACGAGCCTCTGTTCCTCTGGAGTTCACTAAAATGTATGAAAACGTGTTTTACAGTATCTTGGCTCCCAGGATCGCTATCAGGAAATGGAAGCAAGCATTTCCTACGTAAAATGACACGAGTAATCGAACTGTGCTGGCAGAATTCAAATCCGAGCCTCCGTTCCTCTGGAATTCCCTAAAATGTATGAAAACATGTTTTACAGTATTTTGGCTCCCAGGATCGCTATCAGGAAATGGAAACAAGTATTTCCTACGTAAAATGACACGGCTAATCGAACTGTGCCGGCAGAATTCAAATCCGAGCCTCCGTTCCTCTGGAATTCACAAATATGTATGAAAACGTGTTTTACACAATTTTGGCTCCCAGGATCGCTATCGGGAAATGGGAACAAGCATTTCCTGCGTAAAATGACACGACTAATCGAATGCTGTCGGCAGAATTCAAATCCGAGCCTCTGTTCTTCTGGAAATCACAAATATGCATGAAAACGTGTTTTACAGTATTTTGGCTCCCAGTTTCGCTATCGGGAAATGAGAACAAGCATTTCCTGCGTAAAATGACACGAGTAATCGAACTGTGTCGGCAGAATTCGAATACGAGCCTCTGTTCCTCTGGAGTTCACTAAAATGTATGAAAACGTGTTTTACAGTATCTTGGCTCCCAGGATCGCTATCAGGAAATGGAAGCAAGCATTTCCTACGTAAAATGACACGAGTAATCGAGTGCTGGCGACAGAATTCAAATCGGAGCATCCGTTCCTCTGGAATTCACTAAAATGTATGAAAACATGTTTTACAGTATCTTGGCTCCCAGGATCGCTATCAGGAAATGGAAGCAAGCATTTCCTACGTAAAATGACACGAGTAATCGAACTGTGCTGGCAGAATTCAAATCCGAGCCTCCGTTCCTCTGGAATTCCCTAAAATGTATGAAAACATGTTTTACAGTATTTTGGCTCCCAGGATCGCTATCAGGAAATGGAAACAAGTATTTCCTACGTAAAATGACACGGCTAATCGAACTGTGCCGGCAGAATTCAAATCCGAGCCTCCGTTCCTCTGGAATTCACAAATATGTATGAAAACGTGTTTTACACAATTTTGGCTCCCAGGATCGCTATCGGGAAATGGGAACAAGCATTTCCTGCGTAAAATGACACGACTAATCGAATGCTGTCGGCAGAATTCAAATCCGAGCCTCTGTTCTCCTGGAAATCACAAATATGCATGAAAACGTGTTTTACAGTATTTTGGCTCCCAGTATCGCTATCGGGAAATGAGAACAAGCATTTCCTGCGTAAAATGACACGAGTAATCGAACTGTGCTGGCAGAATTCAAATCCGAGCCTCCGTTCCTCTGGAATTCCCTAAAATGTATGGAAACATGTTTTACAGTATTTTGGCTCCCAGGATCGCTATCAGGAAATGGAAACAAGTATTTCCTACGTAAAATGACACGGCTAATCGAACTGTGCCGGCAGAATTCAAATCCGAGCCTCCGTTCCTCTGGAATTCACAAATATGTATGAAAACGTGTTTTACAGTATTCTGGCTCCCAGGATCGCTATCAGGAAATGGAAACAAGCATTTCCTACGTAAAATGACACGAGTAATCGAATGCTGGCGGCAGAATTCAAATCGGAGCATCCGTTCCTCTGGAATTCACTAAAATGTATGAAAACATGTTTTACAGTATTCTGGCTCCCAGGATCGCTATCAGGAAATGGAAGCAAGCATTTCCTACGTAAAATGACACGAGTAATCGAACTGTGCTGGCAGAATTCAAATCCGAGCCTCCGTTCCTCTGGAATTCCCTAAAATGTATGAAAACATGTTTTACAGTATTTTGGCTCCCAGGATCGCTATCAGGAAATGGAAACAAGTATTTCCTACGTAAAATGACACGGCTAATCGAACTGTGCCGGCAGAATTCAAATCCGAGCCTCCGTTCCTCTGGAATTCACAAATATGTATGAAAACGTGTTTTACAGTATTCTGGCTCCCAGGATCGCTATCAGGAAATGGAAACAAGCATTTCCTACGTAAAATGACACGAGTAATCGAATGCTGGCGGCAGAATTCAAATCGGAGCATCCGTTCCTCTGGAATTCACTAAAATGTATGAAAACATGTTTTACAGTATTCTGGCTCCCAGGATCGCTATCAGGAAATGGAAGCAAGCATTTCCTACGTAAAATGACACGAGTAATCGAACTGTGCTGGCAGAATTCAAATCCGAGCCTCCGTTCCTCTGGAATTCCCTAAAATGTATGAAAACATGTTTTACAGTATTCTGGCTCCCAGGATCGCTATCAGGAAATGGAAGCAAGCATTTCATACGTAAAATGACACGAGTAATCGAATGCTGGCGGCAGAATTCAAATCGGAGCATCCGTTCCTCTGGAATTCACTAAAATGTATGAAAACGTGTTTTACAGTATCTTGGCTCCCAGGATCGCTTTCAGGAAATGGAAGCAAGCATTTCCTACGTAAAATGACACGAGTAATCGAACTGTCCCGGCAGAATTCAAATACGAGCCTCTGTTCCTCTGGAATTCACTAAAATGTATGAAAACATGTTTTACAGTATTCTGGCTCCCAGGATCGCTATCAGGAAATGGAAGCAAGCATTTCCTACGTAAAATGACACGGCTAATTGAACTGTGCCGGCAGAATTCAAATCCGAGCCTCCGTTCCTCTGGAATTCACTAAAATGTATGAAAACGTGTTTTACAGTATTTTGGCTGCCAGGATCGCTATCGGGAAATGGGAACAAGCATTTCCTGCGTAAAATGACACGACTAATCGAATGCTGTCGGCAGAATTCAAATCCGAGCCTCCGTTCCTCTGGAATTCACAAATATGTATCAAAACGTGTTTTACAGTATTCTGGCTCCCAGGATCGCAATTGCGAAATGAAGACAAGTATTTCCTACGTAAAATGACACGAGTAATCGAACTATGCCGGCAGAATTCAAATCCGAGCCTCTGTTCTTCTGGAAATCACAAATATTCATGAAAACGTGTTTTACAGTATTTTGGCTCCCAGTATCGCTATCAGGAAATGGAAACAAGTATTTCCTACGTAAAATGACACGAGTAATCGAACTGTGCCGGCAGAATTCAAATACGAGCCTCTGTTCCTCTGGGATTCACTAAAATGTATGAAAACGTGTTTTACAGTATTTTGGCTGCCAGGATCGCTATCGGGAAATGGGAACAAGCATTTCCTGCGTAAAATGCCACGACTAATCGAATGCTGTCGGCAGAATTCAAATCCGAGCCTCTGTTCTTCTGGAAATCACAAATATGCATGAAAACGTGTTTTACAGTATTTTGGCTCCCAGGATCGCTATCAGGAAATGGAAACAAGCATTTCCTACGTAAAATGACACGAGTAATCGAACTGTGCCGACAGAATTCAAATCCGAGCCTCCGTTCCTCTGGAATTCCCTACAATGTATGAAAACATGTTTTACAGTATTCTGGCTCCCAGGATCGCAATCGCGAAATGAAGACAAGTATTTCTTACGTAAAATGACACGAGTAATCGAACTATGCCGGCAGAATTCAAATCCGAGCCTCTGTTCCTCTGGAATTCACAAATATGTATGAAAACGTGTTTTACAGTATTTTGGCTGCCAGGATCGCTATCGGGAAATGGGAACAAGCATTTCCTGCGTAAAATGACACGACTAATCGAATGCTGTCGGCAGAATTCAAATCCGAGCCTCTGTTCTTCTGGAAATCACATATATGCATGAAAACGTGTTTTACAGTATTTTGGCTCCCAGTATCGCTATCGGGAAATGAGAACAAGCATTTCCTGCGTAAAATGACACGAGTAATCGAACTGTGTCGGCAGAATTCGAATACGAGCCTCTGTTCCTCTGGAGTTCACTAAAATGTATGAAAACGTGTTTTACAGTATCTTGGCTCCCAGGATCGCTATCAGGAAATGGAAGCAAGCATTTCCTACGTAAAATGACACGAGTAATCGAACTGTGCCGGCAGAATTCAAATACGAGCCTCTGTTCCTCTGGGATTCACTAAAATGTATGAAAACGTGTTTTACAGTATTTTGGCTGCCAGGATCGCTATCGGGAAATGGGAACAAGCATTTCCTGCGTAAAATGACACAACTAATCGAATGCTGTCGGCAGAATTCAAATCCGAGCCTCTGTTCTTCTGGAAACCACAAATATGCATGAAAACGTGTTTTACAGTATTTTGGCTCCCAGTATCGCTATCGGGAAATGAGAACAAGCATTTCCTGCGTAAAATGACACGAGTAATCGAACTGTGTCGGCAGAATTCGAATACGAGCCTCTGTTCCTCTGGAGTTCACTAAAATGTATGAAAACGTGTTTTACAGTATCTTGGCTCCCAGGATCGCTATCAGGAAATGGAAGCAAGCATTTCCTACGTAAAATGACACGAGTAATCGAACTGTGCTGGCAGAATTCAAATCCGAGCCTCCGTTCCTCTGGAATTCCCTAAAATGTATGAAAACATGTTTTACAGTATTTTGGCTCCCAGGATCGCTATCAGGAAATGGAAACAAGTATTTCCTACGTAAAATGACACGGCTAATCGAACTGTGCCGGCAGAATTCAAATCCGAGCCTCCGTTCCTCTGGAATTCACAAATATGTATGAAAACGTGTTTTACACAATTTTGGCTCCCAGGATCGCTATCGGGAAATGGGAACAAGCATTTCCTGCGTAAAATGACACGACTAATCGAATGCTGTCGGCAGAATTCAAATCCGAGCCTCTGTTCTTCTGGAAATCACAAATATGCATGAAAACGTGTTTTACAGTATTTTGGCTCCCAGTTTCGCTATCGGGAAATGAGAACAAGCATTTCCTGCGTAAAATGACACGAGTAATCGAACTGTGTCGGCAGAATTCGAATACGAGCCTCTGTTCCTCTGGAGTTCACTAAAATGTATGAAAACGTGTTTTACAGTATCTTGGCTCCCAGGATCGCTATCAGGAAATGGAAGCAAGCATTTCCTACGTAAAATGACACGAGTAATCGAGTGCTGGCGACAGAATTCAAATCGGAGCATCCGTTCCTCTGGAATTCACTAAAATGTATGAAAACATGTTTTACAGTATCTTGGCTCCCAGGATCGCTATCAGGAAATGGAAGCAAGCATTTCCTACGTAAAATGACACGAGTAATCGAACTGTGCTGGCAGAATTCAAATCCGAGCCTCCGTTCCTCTGGAATTCCCTAAAATGTATGAAAACATGTTTTACAGTATTTTGGCTCCCAGGATCGCTATCAGGAAATGGAAACAAGTATTTCCTACGTAAAATGACACGGCTAATCGAACTGTGCCGGCAGAATTCAAATCCGAGCCTCCGTTCCTCTGGAATTCACAAATATGTATGAAAACGTGTTTTACACAATTTTGGCTCCCAGGATCGCTATCGGGAAATGGGAACAAGCATTTCCTGCGTAAAATGACACGACTAATCGAATGCTGTCGGCAGAATTCAAATCCGAGCCTCTGTTCTTCTGGAAATCACAAATATGCATGAAAACGTGTTTTACAGTATTTTGGCTCCCAGTATCGCTATCGGGAAATGAGAACAAGCATTTCCTGCGTAAAATGACACGAGTAATCGAACTGTGCTGGCAGAATTCAAATCCGAGCCTCCGTTCCTCTGGAATTCCCTAAAATGTATGGAAACATGTTTTACAGTATTTTGGCTCCCAGGATCGCTATCAGGAAATGGAAACAAGTATTTCCTACGTAAAATGACACGGCTAATCGAACTGTGCCGGCAGAATTCAAATCCGAGCCTCCGTTCCTCTGGAATTCACAAATATGTATGAAAACGTGTTTTACAGTATTCTGGCTCCCAGGATCGCTATCAGGAAATGGAAACAAGCATTTCCTACGTAAAATGACACGAGTAATCGAATGCTGGCGGCAGAATTCAAATCGGAGCATCCGTTCCTCTGGAATTCACTAAAATGTATGAAAACATGTTTTACAGTATTCTGGCTCCCAGGATCGCTATCAGGAAATGGAAGCAAGCATTTCCTACGTAAAATGACACGAGTAATCGAACTGTGCTGGCAGAATTCGAATACGAGCCTCTGTTCCTCTGGAGTTCACTAAAATGTATGAAACCGTGTTTTACAGTATTTTGGCTCCCAGGATCGCTATCAGGAAATGGAAACAAGCATTTCCTACGTAAAATGACACGAGTAATCGAACTGTGCCGACAGAATTCAAATCCGAGCCTCCGTTCCTCTGGAATTCCCTAAAATGTATGAAAACATGTTTTACAGTATTCTGGCTCCCAGGATCGCAATCGCGAAATGAAGACAAGTATTTCCTACGTAAAATGACACGAGTAATCGAACTATGCCGGCAGAATTCAAATCCGAGCCTCTGTTCCTCTGGAATTCACAAATATGTATGAAAACGTGTTTTACAGTATTCTGGCTCCCAGGATCGCTATCAGGAAATGGAAACAAGCATTTCCTGCGTTAAATGACACGACTAATCGAATGCTGTCGGCAGAATTCAAATCCGAGCCTCTGTTCTTCTGGAAATCACAAATATGCATGAAAACGTGTTTTACAGTATTCTGGCTCCCAGGATCGCTATCAGGAAATGGAAACAAGCATTTCCTACGTAAAATGACACGAGTAATCGAATGCTGGCGGCAGAATTCAAATCGGAGCATCCGTTCCTCTGGAATTCACTAAAATGTATGAAAACATGTTTTACAGTATTCTGGCTCCCAGGATCGCTATCAGGAAATGGAAGCAAGCATTTCCTACGTAAAATGACACGAGTAATCGAACTGTGCTGGCAGAATTCAAATCCGAGCCTCCGTTCCTCTGGAATTCCCTAAAATGTATGAAAACATGTTTTACAGTATTTTGGCTCCCAGGATCGCTATCAGGAAATGGAAACAAGTATTTCCTACGTAAAATGACACGGCTAATCGAACTGTGCCGGCAGAATTCAAATCCGAGCCTCCGTTCCTCTGGAATTCACAAATATGTATGAAAACGTGTTTTACAGTATTCTGGCTCCCAGGATCGCTATCAGGAAATGGAAACAAGCATTTCCTACGTAAAATGACACGAGTAATCGAATGCTGGCGGCAGAATTCAAATCGGAGCATCCGTTCCTCTGGAATTCACTAAAATGTATGAAAACATGTTTTACAGTATTCTGGCTCCCAGGATCGCTATCAGGAAATGGAAGCAAGCATTTCCTACGTAAAATGACACGAGTAATCGAACTGTGCTGGCAGAATTCAAATCCGAGCCTCCGTTCCTCTGGAATTCCCTAAAATGTATGAAAACATGTTTTACAGTATTCTGGCTCCCAGGATCGCTATCAGGAAATGGAAGCAAGCATTTCATACGTAAAATGACACGAGTAATCGAATGCTGGCGGCAGAATTCAAATCGGAGCATCCGTTCCTCTGGAATTCACTAAAATGTATGAAAACGTGTTTTACAGTATCTTGGCTCCCAGGATCGCTTTCAGGAAATGGAAGCAAGCATTTCCTACGTAAAATGACACGAGTAATCGAACTGTCCCGGCAGAATTCAAATACGAGCCTCTGTTCCTCTGGAATTCACTAAAATGTATGAAAACATGTTTTACAGTATTCTGGCTCCCAGGATCGCTATCAGGAAATGGAAGCAAGCATTTCCTACGTAAAATGACACGGCTAATTGAACTGTGCCGGCAGAATTCAAATCCGAGCCTCCGTTCCTCTGGAATTCACTAAAATGTATGAAAACGTGTTTTACAGTATTTTGGCTGCCAGGATCGCTATCGGGAAATGGGAACAAGCATTTCCTGCGTAAAATGACACGACTAATCTAATGCTGTCGGCAGAATTCAAATCCGAGCCTCTGTTCTTCTGGAAATCACAAATATGCATGAAAACGTGTTTTACAGTATTTTGGCTCCCAGTATCGCTATCGGGAAATGAGAACAAGCATTTCCTGCGTAAAATGACACGACTAATCGAACTGTGTCGGCAGAATTCGAATACGAGCCTCTGTTCCTCTGGAGTTCACTAAAATGTATGAAAACGTGTTTTACAGTATCTTGGCTCCCAGGATCGCTATCAGGAAATGGAAGCAAGCATTTCCTACGTAAAATGACACGAGTAATCGAACTGTGCTGGCAGAATTCAAATCCGAGCCTCCGTTCCTCTGGAATTCCCTAAAATGTATGAAAACATGTTTTACAGTATTTTGGCTCCCAGGATCGCTATCAGGAAATGGAAACAAGTATTTCCTACGTAAAATGACACGGCTAATCGAACTGTGCCGGCAGAATTCAAATCCGAGCCTCCGTTCCTCTGGAATTCACAAATATGTATGAAAACGTGTTTTACACAATTTTGGCTCCCAGGATCGCTATCGGGAAATGGGAACAAGCATTTCCTGCGTAAAATGACACGACTAATCGAATGCTGTCGGCAGAATTCAAATCCGAGCCTCTGTTCTTCTGGAAATCACAAATATGGATGAAAACGTGTTTTACAGTATTTTGGCTCCCAGTATTGCTATCGGGAAATGAGAACAAGCATTTCCTGCGTAAAATGACACGAGTAATCGAACTGTGCCGGCAGAATTCGAATACGAGCCTCTGTTCCTCTGGAGTTCACTAAAATGTATGAAAACGTGTTTTACAGTATTTTGGCTCCCAGGATCGCTATCAGGAAATGGAAACAAGCATTTCCTACGTAAAATGACACGAGTAATCGAACTGTGCCGACAGAATTCAAATCCGAGCCTCCGTTCCTCTGGAATTCCCTAAAATGTATGAAAACATGTTTTACAGTATTCTGGCTCCCAGGATCGCAATCGCGAAATGAAGACAAGTATTTCCTACGTAAAATGACACGAGTAATCGAACTATGCCGGCAGAATTCAAATCCGAGCCTCTGTTCCTCTGGAATTCACAAATATGTATGAAAACGTGTTTTACAGTATTCTGGCTCCCAGGATCGCTATCAGGAAATGGAAACAAGCATTTCCTGCGTAAAATGACACGAGTAATCGAATGCTGGCGGCAGAATTCAAATCGGAGCATCCGTTCCTCTGGAATTCACTAAAATGTATGAAAACATGTTTTACAGTATTCTGGCTCCCAGTATCGCTATCGGGAAATGAGAACAAGCATTTCCTGCGTAAAATGACACGAGTAATCGAACTGTGCCGGCCGAATTCAAATCCGAGCCTCCGTTCCTCTGGAATTCACAAATATGTATGAAAACGTGTTTTACAGTATTCTGGCTCCCAGGATCGCTATCAGGAAATGGAAACAATCATTTCCTACGTAAAATGACACGAGTAATCGAATGCTGGCGGCAGAATTCAAATCGGAGCATCCGTTCCTCTGGAATTCACTAAAATGTATGAAAACATGTTTTACAGTATTCTGGCTCCCAGGATCGCTATCAGGAAATGGAAGCAACCATTTCCTACGTAAAATGACACGAGTAATCGAACTGTGCTGGCAGAATTCAAATCCGAGCCTCCGTTCCTCTGGAATTCCCTAAAATGTATGAAAACATGTTTTACAGTATTCTGGCTCCCAGGATCGCTATCAGGAAATGAAGACAAGTATTTCCTACGTAAAATGACACGAGTAATCGAACGATGCCGGCAGAATTCAAATCCGAGCCTCTGTTCCTCTGGAATTCACAAATATGTATGAAAACGTGTTTTACAGTATTCTGGCTCCTAGGATCGCAATCGGGAAATGAAGACAAGTATTTCCTACGTAAAATGACACGAGTAATCGAACTGTGCCGGCAGAATTCAAATCCGAGCCTCCGTTCCTCTGGAATTCACAAATATGTATGAAAACGTGTTTTACACAATTTTGGCTCCCAGGATCGCTATCGGGAAATGGGAACAAGCATTTCCTGCGTAAAATGACACGACTAATCGAATGCTGTCGGCAGAATTCAAATCCGAGCCTCTGTTCTTCTGGAAATCACAAATATGCATGAAAACGTGTTTTACAGTATTTTGGCTCCCAGTATCGCTATCGGGAAATGAGAACAAGCATTTCCTGCGTAAAATGACACGACTAATCGAATGCTGTCGGCAGAATTCAAATCCGAGCCTCTGTTCCTCTGGAGTTCACTAAAATGTATGAAAACGTGTTTTACAGTATTTTGGCTCCCAGGATCGCTATCAGGAAATGGAAGCAAGCATTTCCTACGTAAAATGACACGAGTAATCGAACTGTGCTGGCAGAATTCGAATACGAGCCTCTGTTCCTCTGGAGTTCACTAAAATGTATGAAACCGTGTTTTACAGTATTTTGGCTCCCAGGATCGCTATCAGGAAATGGAAACAAGCATTTCCTACGTAAAATGACACGAGTAATCGAACTGTGCCGACAGAATTCAAATCCGAGCCTCCGTTCCTCTGGAATTCCCTAAAATGTATGAAAACATGTTTTACAGTATTCTGGCTCCCAGGATCGCAATCGCGAAATGAAGACAAGTATTTCCTACGTAAAATGACACGAGTAATCGAACTATGCCGGCAGAATTCAAATCCGAGCCTCTGTTCCTCTGGAATTCACAAATATGTATGAAAACGTGTTTTACAGTATTCTGGCTCCCAGGATCGCTATCAGGAAATGGAAACAAGCATTTCCTACGTAAAATGACACGAGTAATCGAATGCTGGCGGCAGAATTCAAATCGGAGCATCCGTTCCTCTGGAATTCACTAAAATGTATGAAAACATGTTTTACAGTATTCTGGCTCCCAGTATCGCTATCGGGAAATGAGAACAAGCATTTCCTGCGTAAAATGACACGAGTAATCGAACTGTGCCGGCCGAATTCAAATCCGAGCCTCCGTTCCTCTGGAATTCACAAATATGTATGAAAACGTGTTTTACAGTATTCTGGCTCCCAGGATCGCTATCGGGAAATGGGAACAAGCATTTCCTGCGTTAAATGACACGACTAATCGAATGCTGTCGGCAGAATTCAAATCCGAGCCTCTGTTCTTCTGGAAATCACAAATATGCATGAAAACGTGTTTTACAGTATTCTGGCTCCCAGGATCGCAATCGCGAAATGAAGACAAGTATTTCCTACGTAAAATGACACGAGTAATCGAACTATGCCGGCAGAATTCAAATCCGAGCCTCTGTTCCTCTGGAATTCACAAATATGTATGAAAACGTGTTTTACAGTATTCTGGCTCCCAGGATCGCTATCAGGAAATGGAAACAAGCATTTCCTACGTAAAATGACACGAGTAATCGAATGCTGGCGGCAGAATTCAAATCGGAGCATCCGTTCCTCTGGAATTCACTAAAATGTATGAAAACATGTTTTACAGTATTCTGGCTCCCAGTATCGCTATCGGGAAATGAGAACAAGCATTTCCTGCGTAAAATGACACGAGTAATCGAACTGTGCCGGCAGAATTCAAATCCGAGCCTCCGTTCCTCTGGAATTCCCTAAAATGTATGGAAACATGTTTTACAGTATTTTGGCTCCCAGGATCGCTATCAGGAAATGGAAACAAGTATTTCCTACGTAAAATGACACGGCTAATCGAACTGTGCCGGCAGAATTCAAATCCGAGCCTCCGTTCCTCTGGAATTCACAAATATGTATGAAAACGTGTTTTACAGTATTCTGGCTCCCAGGATCGCTATCAGGAAATGGAAACAAGCATTTCCTACGTAAAATGACACGAGTAATCGAATGCTGGCGGCAGAATTCAAATCGGAGCATCCGTTCCTCTGGAATTCACTAAAATGTATGAAAACATGTTTTACAGTATTCTGGCTCCCAGGATCGCTATCAGGAAATGGAAGCAAGCATTTCCTACGTAAAATGACACGAGTAATCGAACTGTGCTGGCAGAATTCAAATCCGAGCCTCCGTTCCTCTGGAATTCCCTAAAATGTATGAAAACATGTTTTACAGTATTCTGGCTCCCAGGATCGCTATCAGGAAATGGAAGCAAGCATTTCATACGTAAAATGACACGAGTAATCGAATGCTGGCGGCAGAATTCAAATCGGAGCATCCGTTCCTCTGGAATTCACTAAAATGTATGAAAACATGTTTTACAGTATTCTGGCTCCCAGGATCGCTATCAGGAAATGGAAGCAAGCATTTCCTACGTAAAATGACACGAGTAATCGAACTGTGCTGGCAGAATTCAAATCCGAGCCTCCGTTCCTCTGGAATTCCCTAAAATGTATGAAAACATGTTTTACAGTATTCTGGCTCCCAGGATCGCTATCAGGAAATGGAAGCAAGCATTTCATACGTAAAATGACACGAGTAATCGAATGCTGGCGGCAGAATTCAAATCGGAGCATCCGTTCCTCTGGAATTCACTAAAATGTATGAAAACGTGTTTTACAGTATCTTGGCTCCCAGGATCGCTTTCAGGAAATGGAAGCAAGCATTTCCTACGTAAAATGACACGAGTAATCGAACTGTCCCGGCAGAATTCAAATACGAGCCTCTGTTCCTCTGGAATTCACTAAAATGTATGAAAACATGTTTTACAGTATTCTGGCTCCCAGGATCGCTATCAGGAAATGGAAGCAAGCATTTCCTACGTAAAATGACACGGCTAATTGAACTGTGCCGGCAGAATTCAAATCCGAGCCTCCGTTCCTCTGGAATTCACTAAAATGTATGAAAACGTGTTTTACAGTATTTTGGCTGCCAGGATCGCTATCGGGAAATGGGAACAAGCATTTCCTGCGTAAAATGACACGACTAATCTAATGCTGTCGGCAGAATTCAAATCCGAGCCTCTGTTCTTCTGGAAATCACAAATATGCATGAAAACGTGTTTTACAGTATTTTGGCTCCCAGTATCGCTATCGGGAAATGAGAACAAGCATTTCCTGCGTAAAATGACACGACTAATCGAACTGTGTCGGCAGAATTCGAATACGAGCCTCTGTTCCTCTGGAGTTCACTAAAATGTATGAAAACGTGTTTTACAGTATCTTGGCTCCCAGGATCGCTATCAGGAAATGGAAGCAAGCATTTCCTACGTAAAATGACACGAGTAATCGAACTGTGCTGGCAGAATTCAAATCCGAGCCTCCGTTCCTCTGGAATTCCCTAAAATGTATGAAAACATGTTTTACAGTATTTTGGCTCCCAGGATCGCTATCAGGAAATGGAAACAAGTATTTCCTACGTAAAATGACACGGCTAATCGAACTGTGCCGGCAGAATTCAAATCCGAGCCTCCGTTCCTCTGGAATTCACAAATATGTATGAAAACGTGTTTTACACAATTTTGGCTCCCAGGATCGCTATCGGGAAATGGGAACAAGCATTTCCTGCGTAAAATGACACGACTAATCGAATGCTGTCGGCAGAATTCAAATCCGAGCCTCTGTTCTTCTGGAAATCACAAATATGGATGAAAACGTGTTTTACAGTATTTTGGCTCCCAGTATTGCTATCGGGAAATGAGAACAAGCATTTCCTGCGTAAAATGACACGAGTAATCGAACTGTGCCGGCAGAATTCGAATACGAGCCTCTGTTCCTCTGGAGTTCACTAAAATGTATGAAAACGTGTTTTACAGTATTTTGGCTCCCAGGATCGCTATCGGGAAATGAGAACAAGCATTTCCTGCGTAAAATGACACGAGTAATCGAACTGTGCCGGCCGAATTCAAATCCGAGCCTCCGTTCCTCTGGAATTCACAAATATGTATGAAAACGTGTTTTACAGTATTCTGGCTCCCAGGATCGCTATCAGGAAATGGAAACAATCATTTCCTACGTAAAATGACACGAGTAATCGAATGCTGGCGGCAGAATTCAAATCGGAGCATCCGTTCCTCTGGAATTCACTAAAATGTATGAAAACATGTTTTACAGTATTCTGGCTCCCAGGATCGCTATCAGGAAATGGAAGCAACCATTTCCTACGTAAAATGACACGAGTAATCGAACTGTGCTGGCAGAATTCAAATCCGAGCCTCCGTTCCTCTGGAATTCCCTAAAATGTATGAAAACATGTTTTACAGTATTCTGGCTCCCAGGATCGCTATCAGGAAATGAAGACAAGTATTTCCTACGTAAAATGACACGAGTAATCGAACGATGCCGGCAGAATTCAAATCCGAGCCTCTGTTCCTCTGGAATTCACAAATATGTATGAAAACGTGTTTTACAGTATTCTGGCTCCTAGGATCGCAATCGGGAAATGAAGACAAGTATTTCCTACGTAAAATGACACGAGTAATCGAACTGTGCCGGCAGAATTCAAATCCGAGCCTCCGTTCCTCTGGAATTCACAAATATGTATGAAAACGTGTTTTACACAATTTTGGCTCCCAGGATCGCTATCGGGAAATGGGAACAAGCATTTCCTGCGTAAAATGACACGACTAATCGAATGCTGTCGGCAGAATTCAAATCCGAGCCTCTGTTCTTCTGGAAATCACAAATATGCATGAAAACGTGTTTTACAGTATTTTGGCTCCCAGTATCGCTATCGGGAAATGAGAACAAGCATTTCCTGCGTAAAATGACACGACTAATCGAACTGTGCCGGCAGAATTCAAATACGAGCCTCTGTTCCTCTGGGATTCACTAAAATGTATGAAAACGTGTTTTACAGTATTTTGGCTGCCAGGATCGCTATCGGGAAATGGGAACAAGCATTTCCTGCGTAAAATGACACGACTAATCGAATGCTGTCGGCAGAATTCAAATCCGAGCCTCTGTTCTTCTGGAAATCACAAATATGCATGAAAACGTGTTTTACAGTATTTTGGCTCCCAGTATCGCTATCGGGAAATGAGAACAAGCATTTCCTGCGTAAAATGACACGAGTAATCGAACTGTGTCGGCAGAATTCGAATACGAGCCTCTGTTCCTCTGGAGTTCACTAAAATGTATGAAAACGTGTTTTACAGTATCTTGGCTCCCAGGATCGCTATCAGGAAATGGAAGCAAGCATTTCCTACGTAAAATGACACGAGTAATCGAACTGTGCTGGCAGAATTCAAATCCGAGCCTCCGTTCCTCTGGAATTCCCTAAAATGTATGAAAACATGTTTTACAGTATTTTGGCTCCCAGGATCGCTATCAGGAAATGGAAACAAGTATTTCCTACGTAAAATGACACGGCTAATCGAACTGTGCCGGCAGAATTCAAATCCGAGCCTCCGTTCCTCTGGAATTCACAAATATGTATGAAAACGTGTTTTACACAATTTTGGCTCCCAGGATCGCTATCGGGAAATGGGAACAAGCATTTCCTGCGTAAAATGACACGACTAATCGAATGCTGTCGGCAGAATTCAAATCCGAGCCTCTGTTCTTCTGGAAATCACAAATATGCATGAAAACGTGTTTTACAGTATTTTGGCTCCCAGTTTCGCTATCGGGAAATGAGAACAAGCATTTCCTGCGTAAAATGACACGAGTAATCGAACTGTGTCGGCAGAATTCGAATACGAGCCTCTGTTCCTCTGGAGTTCACTAAAATGTATGAAAACGTGTTTTACAGTATCTTGGCTCCCAGGATCGCTATCAGGAAATGGAAGCAAGCATTTCCTACGTAAAATGACACGAGTAATCGAGTGCTGGCGACAGAATTCAAATCGGAGCATCCGTTCCTCTGGAATTCACTAAAATGTATGAAAACATGTTTTACAGTATCTTGGCTCCCAGGATCGCTATCAGGAAATGGAAGCAAGCATTTCCTACGTAAAATGACACGAGTAATCGAACTGTGCTGGCAGAATTCAAATCCGAGCCTCCGTTCCTCTGGAATTCCCTAAAATGTATGAAAACATGTTTTACAGTATTTTGGCTCCCAGGATCGCTATCAGGAAATGGAAACAAGTATTTCCTACGTAAAATGACACGGCTAATCGAACTGTGCCGGCAGAATTCAAATCCGAGCCTCCGTTCCTCTGGAATTCACAAATATGTATGAAAACGTGTTTTACACAATTTTGGCTCCCAGGATCGCTATCGGGAAATGGGAACAAGCATTTCCTGCGTAAAATGACACGACTAATCGAATGCTGTCGGCAGAATTCAAATCCGAGCCTCTGTTCTTCTGGAAATCACAAATATGCATGAAAACGTGTTTTACAGTATTTTGGCTCCCAGTATCGCTATCGGGAAATGAGAACAAGCATTTCCTGCGTAAAATGACACGAGTAATCGAACTGTGCTGGCAGAATTCAAATCCGAGCCTCCGTTCCTCTGGAATTCCCTAAAATGTATGGAAACATGTTTTACAGTATTTTGGCTCCCAGGATCGCTATCAGGAAATGGAAACAAGTATTTCCTACGTAAAATGACACGGCTAATCGAACTGTGCCGGCAGAATTCAAATCCGAGCCTCCGTTCCTCTGGAATTCACAAATATGTATGAAAACGTGTTTTACAGTATTCTGGCTCCCAGGATCGCTATCAGGAAATGGAAACAAGCATTTCCTACGTAAAATGACACGAGTAATCGAATGCTGGCGGCAGAATTCAAATCGGAGCATCCGTTCCTCTGGAATTCACTAAAATGTATGAAAACATGTTTTACAGTATTCTGGCTCCCAGGATCGCTATCAGGAAATGGAAGCAAGCATTTCCTACGTAAAATGACACGAGTAATCGAACTGTGCTGGCAGAATTCAAATCCGAGCCTCCGTTCCTCTGGAATTCCCTAAAATGTATGAAAACATGTTTTACAGTATTTTGGCTCCCAGGATCGCTATCAGGAAATGGAAACAAGTATTTCCTACGTAAAATGACACGGCTAATCGAACTGTGCCGGCAGAATTCAAATCCGAGCCTCCGTTCCTCTGGAATTCACAAATATGTATGAAAACGTGTTTTACAGTATTCTGGCTCCCAGGATCGCTATCAGGAAATGGAAACAAGCATTTCCTACGTAAAATGACACGAGTAATCGAATGCTGGCGGCAGAATTCAAATCGGAGCATCCGTTCCTCTGGAATTCACTAAAATGTATGAAAACATGTTTTACAGTATTCTGGCTCCCAGGATCGCTATCAGGAAATGGAAGCAAGCATTTCCTACGTAAAATGACACGAGTAATCGAACTGTGCTGGCAGAATTCAAATCCGAGCCTCCGTTCCTCTGGAATTCCCTAAAATGTATGAAAACATGTTTTACAGTATTCTGGCTCCCAGGATCGCTATCAGGAAATGGAAGCAAGCATTTCATACGTAAAATGACACGAGTAATCGAATGCTGGCGGCAGAATTCAAATCGGAGCATCCGTTCCTCTGGAATTCACTAAAATGTATGAAAACGTGTTTTACAGTATCTTGGCTCCCAGGATCGCTTTCAGGAAATGGAAGCAAGCATTTCCTACGTAAAATGACACGAGTAATCGAACTGTCCCGGCAGAATTCAAATACGAGCCTCTGTTCCTCTGGAATTCACTAAAATGTATGAAAACATGTTTTACAGTATTCTGGCTCCCAGGATCGCTATCAGGAAATGGAAGCAAGCATTTCCTACGTAAAATGACACGGCTAATTGAACTGTGCCGGCAGAATTCAAATCCGAGCCTCCGTTCCTCTGGAATTCACTAAAATGTATGAAAACGTGTTTTACAGTATTTTGGCTGCCAGGATCGCTATCGGGAAATGGGAACAAGCATTTCCTGCGTAAAATGACACGACTAATCTAATGCTGTCGGCAGAATTCAAATCCGAGCCTCTGTTCTTCTGGAAATCACAAATATGCATGAAAACGTGTTTTACAGTATTTTGGCTCCCAGTATCGCTATCGGGAAATGAGAACAAGCATTTCCTGCGTAAAATGACACGACTAATCGAACTGTGTCGGCAGAATTCGAATACGAGCCTCTGTTCCTCTGGAGTTCACTAAAATGTATGAAAACGTGTTTTACAGTATCTTGGCTCCCAGGATCGCTATCAGGAAATGGAAGCAAGCATTTCCTACGTAAAATGACACGAGTAATCGAACTGTGCTGGCAGAATTCAAATCCGAGCCTCCGTTCCTCTGGAATTCCCTAAAATGTATGAAAACATGTTTTACAGTATTTTGGCTCCCAGGATCGCTATCAGGAAATGGAAACAAGTATATCCTACGTAAAATGACACGGCTAATCGAACTGTGCCGGCAGAATTCAAATCCGAGCCTCCGTTCCTCTGGAATTCACAAATATGTATGAAAACGTGTTTTACACAATTTTGGCTCCCAGGATCGCTATCGGGAAATGGGAACAAGCATTTCCTGCGTAAAATGACACGACTAATCGAATGCTGTCGGCAGAATTCAAATCCGAGCCTCTGTTCTTCTGGAAATCACAAATATGGATGAAAACGTGTTTTACAGTATTTTGGCTCCCAGTATTGCTATCGGGAAATGAGAACAAGCATTTCCTGCGTAAAATGACACGAGTAATCGAACTGTGCCGGCAGAATTCGAATACGAGCCTCTGTTCCTCTGGAGTTCACTAAAATGTATGAAAACGTGTTTTACAGTATTTTGGCTCCCAGGATCGCTATCAGGAAATGGAAACAAGCATTTCCTACGTAAAATGACACGAGTAATCGAACTGTGCCGACAGAATTCAAATCCGAGCCTCCGTTCCTCTGGAATTCCCTAAAATGTATGAAAACATGTTTTACAGTATTCTGGCTCCCAGGATCGCAATCGCGAAATGAAGACAAGTATTTCCTACGTAAAATGACACGAGTAATCGAACTATGCCGGCAGAATTCAAATCCGAGCCTCTGTTCCTCTGGAATTCACAAATATGTATGAAAACGTGTTTTACAGTATTCTGGCTCCCAGGATCGCTATCAGGAAATGGAAACAAGCATTTCCTGCGTAAAATGACACGAGTAATCGAATGCTGGCGGCAGAATTCAAATCGGAGCATCCGTTCCTCTGGAATTCACTAAAATGTATGAAAACATGTTTTACAGTATTCTGGCTCCCAGTATCGCTATCGGGAAATGAGAACAAGCATTTCCTGCGTAAAATGACACGAGTAATCGAACTGTGCCGGCCGAATTCAAATCCGAGCCTCCGTTCCTCTGGAATTCACAAATATGTATGAAAACGTGTTTTACAGTATCTTGGCTCCCAGGATCGCTATCAGGAAATGGAAGCAAGCATTTCCTACGTAAAATGACACGAGTAATCGAACTGTGCTGGCAGAATTCAAATCCGAGCCTCCGTTCCTCTGGAATTCCCTAAAATGTATGAAAACATGTTTTACAGTATTTTGGCTCCCAGGATCGCTATCAGGAAATGGAAACAAGTATTTCCTACGTAAAATGACACGGCTAATCGAACTGTGCCGGCAGAATTCAAATCCGAGCCTCCGTTCCTCTGGAATTCACAAATATGTATGAAAACGTGTTTTACACAATTTTGGCTCCCAGGATCGCTATCGGGAAATGGGAACAAGCATTTCCTGCGTAAAATGACACGACTAATCGAATGCTGTCGGCAGAATTCAAATCCGAGCCTCTGTTCTTCTGGAAATCACAAATATGCATGAAAACGTGTTTTACAGTATTTTGGCTCCCAGTTTCGCTATCGGGAAATGAGAACAAGCATTTCCTGCGTAAAATGACACGAGTAATCGAACTGTGTCGGCAGAATTCGAATACGAGCCTCTGTTCCTCTGGAGTTCACTAAAATGTATGAAAACGTGTTTTACAGTATCTTGGCTCCCAGGATCGCTATCAGGAAATGGAAGCAAGCATTTCCTACGTAAAATGACACGAGTAATCGAGTGCTGGCGACAGAATTCAAATCGGAGCATCCGTTCCTCTGGAATTCACTAAAATGTATGAAAACATGTTTTACAGTATCTTGGCTCCCAGGATCGCTATCAGGAAATGGAAGCAAGCATTTCCTACGTAAAATGACACGAGTAATCGAACTGTGCTGGCAGAATTCAAATCCGAGCCTCCGTTCCTCTGGAATTCCCTAAAATGTATGAAAACATGTTTTACAGTATTTTGGCTCCCAGGATCGCTATCAGGAAATGGAAACAAGTATTTCCTACGTAAAATGACACGGCTAATCGAACTGTGCCGGCAGAATTCAAATCCGAGCCTCCGTTCCTCTGGAATTCACAAATATGTATGAAAACGTGTTTTACACAATTTTGGCTCCCAGGATCGCTATCGGGAAATGGGAACAAGCATTTCCTGCGTAAAATGACACGACTAATCGAATGCTGTCGGCAGAATTCAAATCCGAGCCTCTGTTCTTCTGGAAATCACAAATATGCATGAAAACGTGTTTTACAGTATTTTGGCTCCCAGTATCGCTATCGGGAAATGAGAACAAGCATTTCCTGCGTAAAATGACACGAGTAATCGAACTGTGCTGGCAGAATTCAAATCCGAGCCTCCGTTCCTCTGGAATTCCCTAAAATGTATGGAAACATGTTTTACAGTATTTTGGCTCCCAGGATCGCTATCAGGAAATGGAAACAAGTATTTCCTACGTAAAATGACACGGCTAATCGAACTGTGCCGGCAGAATTCAAATCCGAGCCTCCGTTCCTCTGGACTTCACAAATATGTATGAAAACGTGTTTTACAGTATTCTGGCTCCCAGGATCGCTATCAGGAAATGGAAACAAGCATTTCCTACGTAAAATGACACGAGTAATCGAATGCTGGCGGCAGAATTCAAATCGGAGCATCCGTTCCTCTGGAATTCACTAAAATGTATGAAAACATGTTTTACAGTATTCTGGCTCCCAGGATCGCTATCAGGAAATGGAAGCAAGCATTTCCTACGTAAAATGACACGAGTAATCGAACTGTGCTGGCAGAATTCAAATCCGAGCCTCCGTTCCTCTGGAATTCCCTAAAATGTATGAAAACATGTTTTACAGTATTTTGGCTCCCAGGATCGCTATCAGGAAATGGAAACAAGTATTTCCTACGTAAAATGACACGGCTAATCGAACTGTGCCGGCAGAATTCAAATCCGAGCCTCCGTTCCTCTGGAATTCACAAATATGTATGAAAACGTGTTTTACAGTATTCTGGCTCCCAGGATCGCTATCAGGAAATGGAAACAAGCATTTCCTACGTAAAATGACACGAGTAATCGAATGCTGGCGGCAGAATTCAAATCGGAGCATCCGTTCCTCTGGAATTCACTAAAATGTATGAAAACATGTTTTACAGTATTCTGGCTCCCAGGATCGCTATCAGGAAATGGAAGCAAGCATTTCCTACGTAAAATGACACGAGTAATCGAACTGTGCTGGCAGAATTCAAATCCGAGCCTCCGTTCCTCTGGAATTCCCTAAAATGTAT
Source organism: Ectemnius continuus (assembly GCA_910591665.1). Taxonomy (NCBI): domain Eukaryota; kingdom Metazoa; phylum Arthropoda; class Insecta; order Hymenoptera; family Crabronidae; genus Ectemnius; species Ectemnius continuus. The sequence continues at coordinate 105,322 of CAJUYD010000014.1, read as the reverse complement.
GAAAACATGTTTTACAGTATTCTGGCTCCCAGGATCGCTATCAGGAAATGGAAGCAAGCATTTCATACGTAAAATGACACGAGTAATCGAATGCTGGCGGCAGAATTCAAATCGGAGCATCCGTTCCTCTGGAATTCACTAAAATGTATGAAAACGTGTTTTACAGTATCTTGGCTCCCAGGATCGCTTTCAGGAAATGGAAGCAAGCATTTCCTACGTAAAATGACACGAGTAATCGAACTGTCCCGGCAGAATTCAAATACGAGCCTCTGTTCCTCTGGAATTCACTAAAATGTATGAAAACATGTTTTACAGTATTCTGGCTCCCAGGATCGCTATCAGGAAATGGAAGCAAGCATTTCCTACGTAAAATGACACGGCTAATTGAACTGTGCCGGCAGAATTCAAATCCGAGCCTCCGTTCCTCTGGAATTCACTAAAATGTATGAAAACGTGTTTTACAGTATTTTGGCTGCCAGGATCGCTATCGGGAAATGGGAACAAGCATTTCCTGCGTAAAATGACACGACTAATCTAATGCTGTCGGCAGAATTCAAATCCGAGCCTCTGTTCTTCTGGAAATCACAAATATGCATGAAAACGTGTTTTACAGTATTTTGGCTCCCAGTATCGCTATCGGGAAATGAGAACAAGCATTTCCTGCGTAAAATGACACGACTAATCGAACTGTGTCGGCAGAATTCGAATACGAGCCTCTGTTCCTCTGGAGTTCACTAAAATGTATGAAAACGTGTTTTACAGTATCTTGGCTCCCAGGATCGCTATCAGGAAATGGAAGCAAGCATTTCCTACGTAAAATGACACGAGTAATCGAACTGTGCTGGCAGAATTCAAATCCGAGCCTCCGTTCCTCTGGAATTCCCTAAAATGTATGAAAACATGTTTTACAGTATTTTGGCTCCCAGGATCGCTATCAGGAAATGGAAACAAGTATTTCCTACGTAAAATGACACGGCTAATCGAACTGTGCCGGCAGAATTCAAATCCGAGCCTCCGTTCCTCTGGAATTCACAAATATGTATGAAAACGTGTTTTACACAATTTTGGCTCCCAGGATCGCTATCGGGAAATGGGAACAAGCATTTCCTGCGTAAAATGACACGACTAATCGAATGCTGTCGGCAGAATTCAAATCCGAGCCTCTGTTCTTCTGGAAATCACAAATATGGATGAAAACGTGTTTTACAGTATTTTGGCTCCCAGTATTGCTATCGGGAAATGAGAACAAGCATTTCCTGCGTAAAATGACACGAGTAATCGAACTGTGCCGGCAGAATTCGAATACGAGCCTCTGTTCCTCTGGAGTTCACTAAAATGTATGAAAACGTGTTTTACAGTATTTTGGCTCCCAGGATCGCTATCAGGAAATGGAAACAAGCATTTCCTACGTAAAATGACACGAGTAATCGAACTGTGCCGACAGAATTCAAATCCGAGCCTCCGTTCCTCTGGAATTCCCTAAAATGTATGAAAACATGTTTTACAGTATTCTGGCTCCCAGGATCGCAATCGCGAAATGAAGACAAGTATTTCCTACGTAAAATGACACGAGTAATCGAACTATGCCGGCAGAATTCAAATCCGAGCCTCTGTTCCTCTGGAATTCACAAATATGTATGAAAACGTGTTTTACAGTATTCTGGCTCCCAGGATCGCTATCAGGAAATGGAAACAAGCATTTCCTGCGTAAAATGACACGAGTAATCGAATGCTGGCGGCAGAATTCAAATCGGAGCATCCGTTCCTCTGGAATTCACTAAAATGTATGAAAACATGTTTTACAGTATTCTGGCTCCCAGTATCGCTATCGGGAAATGAGAACAAGCATTTCCTGCGTAAAATGACACGAGTAATCGAACTGTGCCGGCCGAATTCAAATCCGAGCCTCCGTTCCTCTGGAATTCACAAATATGTATGAAAACGTGTTTTACAGTATTCTGGCTCCCAGGATCGCTATCAGGAAATGGAAACAATCATTTCCTACGTAAAATGACACGAGTAATCGAATGCTGGCGGCAGAATTCAAATCGGAGCATCCGTTCCTCTGGAATTCACTAAAATGTATGAAAACATGTTTTACAGTATTCTGGCTCCCAGGATCGCTATCAGGAAATGGAAGCAACCATTTCCTACGTAAAATGACACGAGTAATCGAACTGTGCTGGCAGAATTCAAATCCGAGCCTCCGTTCCTCTGGAATTCCCTAAAATGTATGAAAACATGTTTTACAGTATTCTGGCTCCCAGGATCGCTATCAGGAAATGAAGACAAGTATTTCCTACGTAAAATGACACGAGTAATCGAACGATGCCGGCAGAATTCAAATCCGAGCCTCTGTTCCTCTGGAATTCACAAATATGTATGAAAACGTGTTTTACAGTATTCTGGCTCCTAGGATCGCAATCGGGAAATGGAGACAAGTATTTCCTACGTAAAATGACACGAGTAATCGAACTGTGCCGGCAGAATTCAAATCCGAGCCTCCGTTCCTCTGGAATTCACAAATATGTATGAAAACGTGTTTTACACAATTTTGGCTCCCAGGATCGCTATCGGGAAATGGGAACAAGCATTTCCTGCGTAAAATGACACGACTAATCGAATGCTGTCGGCAGAATTCAAATCCGAGCCTCTGTTCTTCTGGAAATCACAAATATGCATGAAAACGTGTTTTACAGTATTTTGGCTCCCAGTATCGCTATCGGGAAATGAGAACAAGCATTTCCTGCGTAAAATGACACGACTAATCGAATGCTGTCGGCAGAATTCAAATCCGAGCCTCTGTTCCTCTGGAGTTCACTAAAATGTATGAAAACGTGTTTTACAGTATTTTGGCTCCCAGGATCGCTATCAGGAAATGGAAGCAAGCATTTCCTACGTAAAATGACACGAGTAATCGAACTGTGCTGGCAGAATTCGAATACGAGCCTCTGTTCCTCTGGAGTTCACTAAAATGTATGAAACCGTGTTTTACAGTATTTTGGCTCCCAGGATCGCTATCAGGAAATGGAAACAAGCATTTCCTACGTAAAATGACACGAGTAATCGAACTGTGCCGACAGAATTCAAATCCGAGCCTCCGTTCCTCTGGAATTCCCTAAAATGTATGAAAACATGTTTTACAGTATTCTGGCTCCCAGGATCGCAATCGCGAAATGAAGACAAGTATTTCCTACGTAAAATGACACGAGTAATCGAACTATGCCGGCAGAATTCAAATCCGAGCCTCTGTTCCTCTGGAATTCACAAATATGTATGAAAACGTGTTTTACAGTATTCTGGCTCCCAGGATCGCTATCAGGAAATGGAAACAAGCATTTCCTACGTAAAATGACACGAGTAATCGAATGCTGGCGGCAGAATTCAAATCGGAGCATCCGTTCCTCTGGAATTCACTAAAATGTATGAAAACATGTTTTACAGTATTCTGGCTCCCAGTATCGCTATCGGGAAATGAGAACAAGCATTTCCTGCGTAAAATGACACGAGTAATCGAACTGTGCCGGCCGAATTCAAATCCGAGCCTCCGTTCCTCTGGAATTCACAAATATGTATGAAAACGTGTTTTACAGTATTCTGGCTCCCAGGATCGCTATCGGGAAATGGGAACAAGCATTTCCTGCGTAAAATGACACGACTAATCGAATGCTGTCGGCAGAATTCAAATCCGAGCCTCTGTTCTTCTGGAAATCACAAATATGCATGAAAACGTGTTTTACAGTATTTTGGCTCCCAGTATCGCTATCGGGAAATGAGAACAAGCATTTCCTGCGTAAAATGACACGAGTAATCGAACTGTGCCGGCAGAATTCAAATCCGAGCCTCCGTTCCTCTGGAATTCCCTAAAATGTATGGAAACATGTTTTACAGTATTTTGGCTCCCAGGATCGCTATCAGGAAATGGAAACAAGTATTTCCTACGTAAAATGACACGGCTAATCGAACTGTGCCGGCAGAATTCAAATCCGAGCCTCCGTTCCTCTGGAATTCACAAATATGTATGAAAACGTGTTTTACAGTATTCTGGCTCCCAGGATCGCTATCAGGAAATGGAAACAAGCATTTCCTACGTAAAATGACACGAGTAATCGAATGCTGGCGGCAGAATTCAAATCGGAGCATCCGTTCCTCTGGAATTCACTAAAATGTATGAAAACATGTTTTACAGTATTCTGGCTCCCAGGATCGCTATCAGGAAATGGAAGCAAGCATTTCCTACGTAAAATGACACGAGTAATCGAACTGTGCTGGCAGAATTCAAATCCGAGCCTCCGTTCCTCTGGAATTCCCTAAAATGTATGAAAACATGTTTTACAGTATTCTGGCTCCCAGGATCGCTATCAGGAAATGGAAGCAAGCATTTCATACGTAAAATGACACGAGTAATCGAATGCTGGCGGCAGAATTCAAATCGGAGCATCCGTTCCTCTGGAATTCACTAAAATGTATGAAAACATGTTTTACAGTATTCTGGCTCCCAGGATCGCTATCAGGAAATGGAAGCAAGCATTTCCTACGTAAAATGACACGAGTAATCGAACTGTGCTGGCAGAATTCAAATCCGAGCCTCCGTTCCTCTGGAATTCCCTAAAATGTATGAAAACATGTTTTACAGTATTCTGGCTCCCAGGATCGCTATCAGGAAATGGAAGCAAGCATTTCATACGTAAAATGACACGAGTAATCGAATGCTGGCGGCAGAATTCAAATCGGAGCATCCGTTCCTCTGGAATTCACTAAAATGTATGAAAACGTGTTTTACAGTATCTTGGCTCCCAGGATCGCTTTCAGGAAATGGAAGCAAGCATTTCCTACGTAAAATGACACGAGTAATCGAACTGTCCCGGCAGAATTCAAATACGAGCCTCTGTTCCTCTGGAATTCACTAAAATGTATGAAAACATGTTTTACAGTATTCTGGCTCCCAGGATCGCTATCAGGAAATGGAAGCAAGCATTTCCTACGTAAAATGACACGGCTAATTGAACTGTGCCGGCAGAATTCAAATCCGAGCCTCCGTTCCTCTGGAATTCACTAAAATGTATGAAAACGTGTTTTACAGTATTTTGGCTGCCAGGATCGCTATCGGGAAATGGGAACAAGCATTTCCTGCGTAAAATGACACGACTAATCTAATGCTGTCGGCAGAATTCAAATCCGAGCCTCTGTTCTTCTGGAAATCACAAATATGCATGAAAACGTGTTTTACAGTATTTTGGCTCCCAGTATCGCTATCGGGAAATGAGAACAAGCATTTCCTGCGTAAAATGACACGACTAATCGAACTGTGTCGGCAGAATTCGAATACGAGCCTCTGTTCCTCTGGAGTTCACTAAAATGTATGAAAACGTGTTTTACAGTATCTTGGCTCCCAGGATCGCTATCAGGAAATGGAAGCAAGCATTTCCTACGTAAAATGACACGAGTAATCGAACTGTGCTGGCAGAATTCAAATCCGAGCCTCCGTTCCTCTGGAATTCCCTAAAATGTATGAAAACATGTTTTACAGTATTTTGGCTCCCAGGATCGCTATCAGGAAATGGAAACAAGTATTTCCTACGTAAAATGACACGGCTAATCGAACTGTGCCGGCAGAATTCAAATCCGAGCCTCCGTTCCTCTGGAATTCACAAATATGTATGAAAACGTGTTTTACACAATTTTGGCTCCCAGGATCGCTATCGGGAAATGGGAACAAGCATTTCCTGCGTAAAATGACACGACTAATCGAATGCTGTCGGCAGAATTCAAATCCGAGCCTCTGTTCTTCTGGAAATCACAAATATGGATGAAAACGTGTTTTACAGTATTTTGGCTCCCAGTATTGCTATCGGGAAATGAGAACAAGCATTTCCTGCGTAAAATGACACGAGTAATCGAACTGTGCCGGCAGAATTCGAATACGAGCCTCTGTTCCTCTGGAGTTCACTAAAATGTATGAAAACGTGTTTTACAGTATTTTGGCTCCCAGGATCGCTATCAGGAAATGGAAACAAGCATTTCCTACGTAAAATGACACGAGTAATCGAACTGTGCCGACAGAATTCAAATCCGAGCCTCCGTTCCTCTGGAATTCCCTAAAATGTATGAAAACATGTTTTACAGTATTCTGGCTCCCAGGATCGCAATCGCGAAATGAAGACAAGTATTTCCTACGTAAAATGACACGAGTAATCGAACTATGCCGGCAGAATTCAAATCCGAGCCTCTGTTCCTCTGGAATTCACAAATATGTATGAAAACGTGTTTTACAGTATTCTGGCTCCCAGGATCGCTATCAGGAAATGGAAACAAGCATTTCCTGCGTAAAATGACACGAGTAATCGAATGCTGGCGGCAGAATTCAAATCGGAGCATCCGTTCCTCTGGAATTCACTAAAATGTATGAAAACATGTTTTACAGTATTCTGGCTCCCAGTATCGCTATCGGGAAATGAGAACAAGCATTTCCTGCGTAAAATGACACGAGTAATCGAACTGTGCCGGCCGAATTCAAATCCGAGCCTCCGTTCCTCTGGAATTCACAAATATGTATGAAAACGTGTTTTACAGTATTCTGGCTCCCAGGATCGCTATCAGGAAATGGAAACAATCATTTCCTACGTAAAATGACACGAGTAATCGAATGCTGGCGGCAGAATTCAAATCGGAGCATCCGTTCCTCTGGAATTCACTAAAATGTATGAAAACATGTTTTACAGTATTCTGGCTCCCAGGATCGCTATCAGGAAATGGAAGCAACCATTTCCTACGTAAAATGACACGAGTAATCGAACTGTGCTGGCAGAATTCAAATCCGAGCCTCCGTTCCTCTGGAATTCCCTAAAATGTATGAAAACATGTTTTACAGTATTCTGGCTCCCAGGATCGCTATCAGGAAATGAAGACAAGTATTTCCTACGTAAAATGACACGAGTAATCGAACGATGCCGGCAGAATTCAAATCCGAGCCTCTGTTCCTCTGGAATTCACAAATATGTATGAAAACGTGTTTTACAGTATTCTGGCTCCTAGGATCGCAATCGGGAAATGAAGACAAGTATTTCCTACGTAAAATGACACGAGTAATCGAACTGTGCCGGCAGAATTCAAATCCGAGCCTCCGTTCCTCTGGAATTCACAAATATGTATGAAAACGTGTTTTACACAATTTTGGCTCCCAGGATCGCTATCGGGAAATGGGAACAAGCATTTCCTGCGTAAAATGACACGACTAATCGAATGCTGTCGGCAGAATTCAAATCCGAGCCTCTGTTCTTCTGGAAATCACAAATATGCATGAAAACGTGTTTTACAGTATTTTGGCTCCCAGTATCGCTATCGGGAAATGAGAACAAGCATTTCCTGCGTAAAATGACACGACTAATCGAATGCTGTCGGCAGAATTCAAATCCGAGCCTCTGTTCCTCTGGAGTTCACTAAAATGTATGAAAACGTGTTTTACAGTATTTTGGCTCCCAGGATCGCTATCAGGAAATGGAAGCAAGCATTTCCTACGTAAAATGACACGAGTAATCGAACTGTGCTGGCAGAATTCGAATACGAGCCTCTGTTCCTCTGGAGTTCACTAAAATGTATGAAACCGTGTTTTACAGTATTTTGGCTCCCAGGATCGCTATCAGGAAATGGAAACAAGCATTTCCTACGTAAAATGACACGAGTAATCGAACTGTGCCGACAGAATTCAAATCCGAGCCTCCGTTCCTCTGGAATTCCCTAAAATGTATGAAAACATGTTTTACAGTATTCTGGCTCCCAGGATCGCAATCGCGAAATGAAGACAAGTATTTCCTACGTAAAATGACACGAGTAATCGAACTGTGCCGGCCGAATTCAAATCCGAGCCTCCGTTCCTCTGGAATTCACAAATATGTATGAAAACGTGTTTTACAGTATTCTGGCTCCCAGGATCGCTATCGGGAAATGGGAACAAGCATTTCCTGCGTTAAATGACACGACTAATCGAATGCTGTCGGCAGAATTCAAATCCGAGCCTCTGTTCTTCTGGAAATCACAAATATGCATGAAAACGTGTTTTACAGTATTCTGGCTCCCAGGATCGCAATCGCGAAATGAAGACAAGTATTTCCTACGTAAAATGACACGAGTAATCGAACTATGCCGGCAGAATTCAAATCCGAGCCTCTGTTCCTCTGGAATTCACAAATATGTATGAAAACGTGTTTTACAGTATTCTGGCTCCCAGGATCGCTATCAGGAAATGGAAACAAGCATTTCCTACGTAAAATGACACGAGTAATCGAATGCTGGCGGCAGAATTCAAATCGGAGCATCCGTTCCTCTGGAATTCACTAAAATGTATGAAAACATGTTTTACAGTATTCTGGCTCCCAGTATCGCTATCGGGAAATGAGAACAAGCATTTCCTGCGTAAAATGACACGAGTAATCGAACTGTGCCGGCAGAATTCAAATCCGAGCCTCCGTTCCTCTGGAATTCCCTAAAATGTATGAAAACATGTTTTACAGTATTTTGGCTCCCAGGATCGCTATCAGGAAATGGAAACAAGTATTTCCTACGTAAAATGACACGGCTAATCGAACTGTGCCGGCAGAATTCAAATCCGAGCCTCCGTTCCTCTGGAATTCACAAATATGTATGAAAACGTGTTTTACAGTATTCTGGCTCCCAGGATCGCTATCAGGAAATGGAAACAAGCATTTCCTACGTAAAATGACACGAGTAATCGAATGCTGGCGGCAGAATTCAAATCGGAGCATCCGTTCCTCTGGAATTCACTAAAATGTATGAAAACATGTTTTACAGTATTCTGGCTCCCAGGATCGCTATCAGGAAATGGAAGCAAGCATTTCCTACGTAAAATGACACGAGTAATCGAACTGTGCTGGCAGAATTCAAATCCGAGCCTCCGTTCCTCTGGAATTCCCTAAAATGTATGAAAACATGTTTTACAGTATTCTGGCTCCCAGGATCGCTATCAGGAAATGGAAGCAAGCATTTCCTACGTAAAATGACACGAGTAATCGAATGCTGGCGGCAGAATTCAAATCGGAGCATCCGTTCCTCTGGAATTCACTAAAATGTATGAAAACATGTTTTACAGTATTCTGGCTCCCAGGATCGCTATCAGGAAATGGAAGCAAGCATTTCCTACGTAAAATGACACGAGTAATCGAACTGTGCTGGCAGAATTCAAATCCGAGCCTCCGTTCCTCTGGAATTCCCTAAAATGTATGAAAACATGTTTTACAGTATTCTGGCTCCCAGGATCGCTATCAGGAAATGGAAGCAAGCATTTCATACGTAAAATGACACGAGTAATCGAATGCTGGCGGCAGAATTCAAATCGGAGCATCCGTTCCTCTGGAATTCACTAAAATGTATGAAAACGTGTTTTACAGTATCTTGGCTCCCAGGATCGCTTTCAGGAAATGGAAGCAAGCATTTCCTACGTAAAATGACACGAGTAATCGAACTGTCCCGGCAGAATTCAAATACGAGCCTCTGTTCCTCTGGAATTCACTAAAATGTATGAAAACATGTTTTACAGTATTCTGGCTCCCAGGATCGCTATCAGGAAATGGAAGCAAGCATTTCCTACGTAAAATGACACGGCTAATTGAACTGTGCCGGCAGAATTCAAATCCGAGCCTCCGTTCCTCTGGAATTCACTAAAATGTATGAAAACGTGTTTTACAGTATTTTGGCTGCCAGGATCGCTATCGGGAAATGGGAACAAGCATTTCCTGCGTAAAATGACACGACTAATCTAATGCTGTCGGCAGAATTCAAATCCGAGCCTCTGTTCTTCTGGAAATCACAAATATGCATGAAAACGTGTTTTACAGTATTTTGGCTCCCAGTATCGCTATCGGGAAATGAGAACAAGCATTTCCTGCGTAAAATGACACGACTAATCGAACTGTGTCGGCAGAATTCGAATACGAGCCTCTGTTCCTCTGGAGTTCACTAAAATGTATGAAAACGTGTTTTACAGTATCTTGGCTCCCAGGATCGCTATCAGGAAATGGAAGCAAGCATTTCCTACGTAAAATGACACGAGTAATCGAACTGTGCTGGCAGAATTCAAATCCGAGCCTCCGTTCCTCTGGAATTCCCTAAAATGTATGAAAACATGTTTTACAGTATTTTGGCTCCCAGGATCGCTATCAGGAAATGGAAACAAGTATTTCCTACGTAAAATGACACGGCTAATCGAACTGTGCCGGCAGAATTCAAATCCGAGCCTCCGTTCCTCTGGAATTCACAAATATGTATGAAAACGTGTTTTACACAATTTTGGCTCCCAGGATCGCTATCGGGAAATGGGAACAAGCATTTCCTGCGTAAAATGACACGACTAATCGAATGCTGTCGGCAGAATTCAAATCCGAGCCTCTGTTCTTCTGGAAATCACAAATATGGATGAAAACGTGTTTTACAGTATTTTGGCTCCCAGTATTGCTATCGGGAAATGAGAACAAGCATTTCCTGCGTAAAATGACACGAGTAATCGAACTGTGCCGGCAGAATTCGAATACGAGCCTCTGTTCCTCTGGAGTTCACTAAAATGTATGAAAACGTGTTTTACAGTATTTTGGCTCCCAGGATCGCTATCGGGAAATGAGAACAAGCATTTCCTGCGTAAAATGACACGAGTAATCGAACTGTGCCGGCCGAATTCAAATCCGAGCCTCCGTTCCTCTGGAATTCACAAATATGTATGAAAACGTGTTTTACAGTATTCTGGCTCCCAGGATCGCTATCAGGAAATGGAAACAATCATTTCCTACGTAAAATGACACGAGTAATCGAATGCTGGCGGCAGAATTCAAATCGGAGCATCCGTTCCTCTGGAATTCACTAAAATGTATGAAAACATGTTTTACAGTATTCTGGCTCCCAGGATCGCTATCAGGAAATGGAAGCAACCATTTCCTACGTAAAATGACACGAGTAATCGAACTGTGCTGGCAGAATTCAAATCCGAGCCTCCGTTCCTCTGGAATTCCCTAAAATGTATGAAAACATGTTTTACAGTATTCTGGCTCCCAGGATCGCTATCAGGAAATGAAGACAAGTATTTCCTACGTAAAATGACACGAGTAATCGAACGATGCCGGCAGAATTCAAATCCGAGCCTCTGTTCCTCTGGAATTCACAAATATGTATGAAAACGTGTTTTACAGTATTCTGGCTCCTAGGATCGCAATCGGGAAATGAAGACAAGTATTTCCTACGTAAAATGACACGAGTAATCGAACTGTGCCGGCAGAATTCAAATCCGAGCCTCCGTTCCTCTGGAATTCACAAATATGTATGAAAACGTGTTTTACACAATTTTGGCTCCCAGGATCGCTATCGGGAAATGGGAACAAGCATTTCCTGCGTAAAATGACACGACTAATCGAATGCTGTCGGCAGAATTCAAATCCGAGCCTCTGTTCTTCTGGAAATCACAAATATGCATGAAAACGTGTTTTACAGTATTTTGGCTCCCAGTATCGCTATCGGGAAATGAGAACAAGCATTTCCTGCGTAAAATGACACGACTAATCGAACTGTGCCGGCAGAATTCAAATACGAGCCTCTGTTCCTCTGGGATTCACTAAAATGTATGAAAACGTGTTTTACAGTATTTTGGCTGCCAGGATCGCTATCGGGAAATGGGAACAAGCATTTCCTGCGTAAAATGACACGACTAATCGAATGCTGTCGGCAGAATTCAAATCCGAGCCTCTGTTCTTCTGGAAATCACAAATATGCATGAAAACGTGTTTTACAGTATTTTGGCTCCCAGTATCGCTATCGGGAAATGAGAACAAGCATTTCCTGCGTAAAATGACACGAGTAATCGAACTGTGTCGGCAGAATTCGAATACGAGCCTCTGTTCCTCTGGAGTTCACTAAAATGTATGAAAACGTGTTTTACAGTATCTTGGCTCCCAGGATCGCTATCAGGAAATGGAAGCAAGCATTTCCTACGTAAAATGACACGAGTAATCGAACTGTGCTGGCAGAATTCAAATCCGAGCCTCCGTTCCTCTGGAATTCCCTAAAATGTATGAAAACATGTTTTACAGTATTTTGGCTCCCAGGATCGCTATCAGGAAATGGAAACAAGTATTTCCTACGTAAAATGACACGGCTAATCGAACTGTGCCGGCAGAATTCAAATCCGAGCCTCCGTTCCTCTGGAATTCACAAATATGTATGAAAACGTGTTTTACACAATTTTGGCTCCCAGGATCGCTATCGGGAAATGGGAACAAGCATTTCCTGCGTAAAATGACACGACTAATCGAATGCTGTCGGCAGAATTCAAATCCGAGCCTCTGTTCTTCTGGAAATCACAAATATGCATGAAAACGTGTTTTACAGTATTTTGGCTCCCAGTTTCGCTATCGGGAAATGAGAACAAGCATTTCCTGCGTAAAATGACACGAGTAATCGAACTGTGTCGGCAGAATTCGAATACGAGCCTCTGTTCCTCTGGAGTTCACTAAAATGTATGAAAACGTGTTTTACAGTATCTTGGCTCCCAGGATCGCTATCAGGAAATGGAAGCAAGCATTTCCTACGTAAAATGACACGAGTAATCGAGTGCTGGCGACAGAATTCAAATCGGAGCATCCGTTCCTCTGGAATTCACTAAAATGTATGAAAACATGTTTTACAGTATCTTGGCTCCCAGGATCGCTATCAGGAAATGGAAGCAAGCATTTCCTACGTAAAATGACACGAGTAATCGAACTGTGCTGGCAGAATTCAAATCCGAGCCTCCGTTCCTCTGGAATTCCCTAAAATGTATGAAAACATGTTTTACAGTATTTTGGCTCCCAGGATCGCTATCAGGAAATGGAAACAAGTATTTCCTACGTAAAATGACACGGCTAATCGAACTGTGCCGGCAGAATTCAAATCCGAGCCTCCGTTCCTCTGGAATTCACAAATATGTATGAAAACGTGTTTTACACAATTTTGGCTCCCAGGATCGCTATCGGGAAATGGGAACAAGCATTTCCTGCGTAAAATGACACGACTAATCGAATGCTGTCGGCAGAATTCAAATCCGAGCCTCTGTTCTTCTGGAAATCACAAATATGCATGAAAACGTGTTTTACAGTATTTTGGCTCCCAGTATCGCTATCGGGAAATGAGAACAAGCATTTCCTGCGTAAAATGACACGAGTAATCGAACTGTGCTGGCAGAATTCAAATCCGAGCCTCCGTTCCTCTGGAATTCCCTAAAATGTATGGAAACATGTTTTACAGTATTTTGGCTCCCAGGATCGCTATCAGGAAATGGAAACAAGTATTTCCTACGTAAAATGACACGGCTAATCGAACTGTGCCGGCAGAATTCAAATCCGAGCCTCCGTTCCTCTGGAATTCACAAATATGTATGAAAACGTGTTTTACAGTATTCTGGCTCCCAGGATCGCTATCAGGAAATGGAAACAAGCATTTCCTACGTAAAATGACACGAGTAATCGAATGCTGGCGGCAGAATTCAAATCGGAGCATCCGTTCCTCTGGAATTCACTAAAATGTATGAAAACATGTTTTACAGTATTCTGGCTCCCAGGATCGCTATCAGGAAATGGAAACAAGCATTTCCTACGTAAAATGACACGAGTAATCGAACTGTGCTGGCAGAATTCAAATCCGAGCCTCCGTTCCTCTGGAATTCCCTAAAATGTATGAAAACATGTTTTACAGTATTTTGGCTCCCAGGATCGCTATCAGGAAATGGAAACAAGTATTTCCTACGTAAAATGACACGGCTAATCGAACTGTGCCGGCAGAATTCAAATCCGAGCCTCCGTTCCTCTGGAATTCACAAATATGTATGAAAACGTGTTTTACAGTATTCTGGCTCCCAGGATCGCTATCAGGAAATGGAAACAAGCATTTCCTACGTAAAATGACACGAGTAATCGAATGCTGGCGGCAGAATTCAAATCGGAGCATCCGTTCCTCTGGAATTCACTAAAATGTATGAAAACATGTTTTACAGTATTCTGGCTCCCAGGATCGCTATCAGGAAATGGAAGCAAGCATTTCCTACGTAAAATGACACGAGTAATCGAACTGTGCTGGCAGAATTCAAATCCGGGCCTCCGTTCCTCTGGAATTCCCTAAAATGTATGAAAACATGTTTTACAGTATTCTGGCTCCCAGGATCGCTATCAGGAAATGGAAGCAAGCATTTCATACGTAAAATGACACGAGTAATCGAATGCTGGCGGCAGAATTCAAATCGGAGCATCCGTTCCTCTGGAATTCACTAAAATGTATGAAAACGTGTTTTACAGTATCTTGGCTCCCAGGATCGCTTTCAGGAAATGGAAGCAAGCATTTCCTACGTAAAATGACACGAGTAATCGAACTGTCCCGGCAGAATTCAAATACGAGCCTCTGTTCCTCTGGAATTCACTAAAATGTATGAAAACATGTTTTACAGTATTCTGGCTCCCAGGATCGCTATCAGGAAATGGAAGCAAGCATTTCCTACGTAAAATGACACGGCTAATTGAACTGTGCCGGCAGAATTCAAATCCGAGCCTCCGTTCCTCTGGAATTCACTAAAATGTATGAAAACGTGTTTTACAGTATTTTGGCTGCCAGGATCGCTATCGGGAAATGGGAACAAGCATTTCCTGCGTAAAATGACACGACTAATCTAATGCTGTCGGCAGAATTCAAATCCGAGCCTCTGTTCTTCTGGAAATCACAAATATGCATGAAAACGTGTTTTACAGTATTTTGGCTCCCAGTATCGCTATCGGGAAATGAGAACAAGCATTTCCTGCGTAAAATGACACGACTAATCGAACTGTGTCGGCAGAATTCGAATACGAGCCTCTGTTCCTCTGGAGTTCACTAAAATGTATGAAAACGTGTTTTACAGTATCTTGGCTCCCAGGATCGCTATCAGGAAATGGAAGCAAGCATTTCCTACGTAAAATGACACGAGTAATCGAACTGTGCTGGCAGAATTCAAATCCGAGCCTCCGTTCCTCTGGAATTCCCTAAAATGTATGAAAACATGTTTTACAGTATTTTGGCTCCCAGGATCGCTATCAGGAAATGGAAACAAGTATTTCCTACGTAAAATGACACGGCTAATCGAACTGTGCCGGCAGAATTCAAATCCGAGCCTCCGTTCCTCTGGAATTCACAAATATGTATGAAAACGTGTTTTACACAATTTTGGCTCCCAGGATCGCTATCGGGAAATGGGAACAAGCATTTCCTGCGTAAAATGACACGACTAATCGAATGCTGTCGGCAGAATTCAAATCCGAGCCTCTGTTCTTCTGGAAATCACAAATATGGATGAAAACGTGTTTTACAGTATTTTGGCTCCCAGTATTGCTATCGGGAAATGAGAACAAGCATTTCCTGCGTAAAATGACACGAGTAATCGAACTGTGCCGGCAGAATTCGAATACGAGCCTCTGTTCCTCTGGAGTTCACTAAAATGTATGAAAACGTGTTTTACAGTATTTTGGCTCCCAGGATCGCTATCAGGAAATGGAAACAAGCATTTCCTACGTAAAATGACACGAGTAATCGAACTGTGCCGACAGAATTCAAATCCGAGCCTCCGTTCCTCTGGAATTCCCTAAAATGTATGAAAACATGTTTTACAGTATTCTGGCTCCCAGGATCGCAATCGCGAAATGAAGACAAGTATTTCCTACGTAAAATGACACGAGTAATCGAACTATGCCGGCAGAATTCAAATCCGAGCCTCCGTTCCTCTGGAATTCACAAATATGTATGAAAACGTGTTTTACAGTATTCTGGCTCCCAGGATCGCTATCAGGAAATGGAAACAAGCATTTCCTGCGTAAAATGACACGAGTAATCGAATGCTGGCGGCAGAATTCAAATCGGAGCATCCGTTCCTCTGGAATTCACTAAAATGTATGAAAACATGTTTTACAGTATTCTGGCTCCCAGTATCGCTATCGGGAAATGAGAACAAGCATTTCCTGCGTAAAATGACACGAGTAATCGAACTGTGCCGGCCGAATTCAAATCCGAGCCTCCGTTCCTCTGGAATTCACAAATATGTATGAAAACGTGTTTTACAGTATTCTGGCTCCCAGGATCGCTATCAGGAAATGGAAACAATCATTTCCTACGTAAAATGACACGAGTAATCGAATGCTGGCGGCAGAATTCAAATCGGAGCATCCGTTCCTCTGGAATTCACTAAAATGTATGAAAACATGTTTTACAGTATTCTGGCTCCCAGGATCGCTATCAGGAAATGGAAGCAACCATTTCCTACGTAAAATGACACGAGTAATCGAACTGTGCTGGCAGAATTCAAATGCGAGCCTCCGTTCCTCTGGAATTCCCTAAAATGTATGAAAACATGTTTTACAGTATTCTGGCTCCCAGGATCGCTATCAGGAAATGAAGACAAGTATTTCCTACGTAAAATGACACGAGTAATCGAACGATGCCGGCAGAATTCAAATCCGAGCCTCTGTTCCTCTGGAATTCACAAATATGTATGAAAACGTGTTTTACAGTATTCTGGCTCCTAGGATCGCAATCGGGAAATGAAGACAAGTATTTCCTACGTAAAATGACACGAGTAATCGAACTGTGCCGGCAGAATTCAAATCCGAGCCTCCGTTCCTCTGGAATTCACAAATATGTATGAAAACGTGTTTTACACAATTTTGGCTCCCAGGATCGCTATCGGGAAATGGGAACAAGCATTTCCTGCGTAAAATGACACGACTAATCGAATGCTGTCGGCAGAATTCAAATCCGAGCCTCTGTTCTTCTGGAAATCACAAATATGCATGAAAACGTGTTTTACAGTATTTTGGCTCCCAGTATCGCTATCGGGAAATGAGAACAAGCATTTCCTGCGTAAAATGACACGACTAATCGAATGCTGTCGGCAGAATTCAAATCCGAGCCTCTGTTCCTCTGGAGTTCACTAAAATGTATGAAAACGTGTTTTACAGTATTTTGGCTCCCAGGATCGCTATCAGGAAATGGAAGCAAGCATTTCCTACGTAAAATGACACGAGTAATCGAACTGTGCTGGCAGAATTCGAATACGAGCCTCTGTTCCTCTGGAGTTCACTAAAATGTATGAAACCGTGTTTTACAGTATTTTGGCTCCCAGGATCGCTATCAGGAAATGGAAACAAGCATTTCCTACGTAAAATGACACGAGTAATCGAACTGTGCCGCCAGAATTCAAATCCGAGCCTCCGTTCCTCTGGAATTCCCTAAAATGTATGAAAACATGTTTTACAGTATTCTGGCTCCCAGGATCGCAATCGCGAAATGAAGACAAGTATTTCCTACGTAAAATGACACGAGTAATCGAACTATGCCGGCAGAATTCAAATCCGAGCCTCTGTTCCTCTGGAATTCACAAATATGTATGAAAACGTGTTTTACAGTATTCTGGCTCCCAGGATCGCTATCAGGAAATGGAAACAAGCATTTCCTACGTAAAATGACACGAGTAATCGAATGCTGGCGGCAGAATTCAAATCGGAGCATCCGTTCCTCTGGAATTCACTAAAATGTATGAAAACATGTTTTACAGTATTCTGGCTCCCAGTATCGCTATCGGGAAATGAGAACAAGCATTTCCTGCGTAAAATGACACGAGTAATCGAACTGTGCCGGCCGAATTCAAATCCGAGCCTCCGTTCCTCTGGAATTCACAAATATGTATGAAAACGTGTTTTACAGTATTCTGGCTCCCAGGATCGCTATCGGGAAATGGGAACAAGCATTTCCTGCGTTAAATGACACGACTAATCGAATGCTGTCGGCAGAATTCAAATCCGAGCCTCTGTTCTTCTGGAAATCACAAATATGCATGAAAACGTGTTTTACAGTATTTTGGCTCCCAGTATCGCTATCGGGAAATGAGAACAAGCATTTCCTGCGTAAAATGACACGAGTAATCGAACTGTGCCGGCAGAATTCAAATCCGAGCCTCCGTTCCTCTGGAATTCCCTAAAATGTATGGAAACATGTTTTACAGTATTTTGGCTCCCAGGATCGCTATCAGGAAATGGAAACAAGTATTTCCTACGTAAAATGACACGGCTAATCGAACTGTGCCGGCAGAATTCAAATCCGAGCCTCCGTTCCTCTGGAATTCACAAATATGTATGAAAACGTGTTTTACAGTATTCTGGCTCCCAGGATCGCTATCAGGAAATGGAAACAAGCATTTCCTACGTAAAATGACACGAGTAATCGAATGCTGGCGGCAGAATTCAAATCGGAGCATCCGTTCCTCTGGAATTCACTAAAATGTATGAAAACATGTTTTACAGTATTCTGGCTCCCAGGATCGCTATCAGGAAATGGAAGCAAGCATTTCCTACGTAAAATGACACGAGTAATCGAACTGTGCTGGCAGAATTCAAATCCGAGCCTCCGTTCCTCTGGAATTCCCTAAAATGTATGAAAACATGTTTTACAGTATTCTGGCTCCCAGGATCGCTATCAGGAAATGGAAGCAAGCATTTCATACGTAAAATGACACGAGTAATCGAATGCTGGCGGCAGAATTCAAATCGGAGCATCCGTTCCTCTGGAATTCACTAAAATGTATGAAAACATGTTTTACAGTATTCTGGCTCCCAGGATCGCTATCAGGAAATGGAAGCAAGCATTTCCTACGTAAAATGACACGAGTAATCGAACTGTGCTGGCAGAATTCAAATCCGAGCCTCCGTTCCTCTGGAATTCCCTAAAATGTATGAAAACATGTTTTACAGTATTCTGGCTCCCAGGATCGCTATCAGGAAATGGAAGCAAGCATTTCATACGTAAAATGACACGAGTAATCGAATGCTGGCGGCAGAATTCAAATCGGAGCATCCGTTCCTCTGGAATTCACTAAAATGTATGAAAACGTGTTTTACAGTATCTTGGCTCCCAGGATCGCTTTCAGGAAATGGAAGCAAGCATTTCCTACGTAAAATGACACGAGTAATCGAACTGTCCCGGCAGAATTCAAATACGAGCCTCTGTTCCTCTGGAATTCACTAAAATGTATGAAAACATGTTTTACAGTATTCTGGCTCCCAGGATCGCTATCAGGAAATGGAAGCAAGCATTTCCTACGTAAAATGACACGGCTAATTGAACTGTGCCGGCAGAATTCAAATCCGAGCCTCCGTTCCTCTGGAATTCACTAAAATGTATGAAAACGTGTTTTACAGTATTTTGGCTGCCAGGATCGCTATCGGGAAATGGGAACAAGCATTTCCTGCGTAAAATGACACGACTAATCTAATGCTGTCGGCAGAATTCAAATCCGAGCCTCTGTTCTTCTGGAAATCACAAATATGCATGAAAACGTGTTTTACAGTATTTTGGCTCCCAGTATCGCTATCGGGAAATGAGAACAAGCATTTCCTGCGTAAAATGACACGACTAATCGAACTGTGTCGGCAGAATTCGAATACGAGCCTCTGTTCCTCTGGAGTTCACTAAAATGTATGAAAACGTGTTTTACAGTATCTTGGCTCCCAGGATCGCTATCAGGAAATGGAAGCAAGCATTTCCTACGTAAAATGACACGAGTAATCGAACTGTGCTGGCAGAATTCAAATCCGAGCCTCCGTTCCTCTGGAATTCCCTAAAATGTATGAAAACATGTTTTACAGTATTTTGGCTCCCAGGATCGCTATCAGGAAATGGAAACAAGTATTTCCTACGTAAAATGACACGGCTAATCGAACTGTGCCGGCAGAATTCAAATCCGAGCCTCCGTTCCTCTGGAATTCACAAATATGTATGAAAACGTGTTTTACACAATTTTGGCTCCCAGGATCGCTATCGGGAAATGGGAACAAGCATTTCCTGCGTAAAATGACACGACTAATCGAATGCTGTCGGCAGAATTCAAATCCGAGCCTCTGTTCTTCTGGAAATCACAAATATGGATGAAAACGTGTTTTACAGTATTTTGGCTCCCAGTATTGCTATCGGGAAATGAGAACAAGCATTTCCTGCGTAAAATGACACGAGTAATCGAACTGTGCCGGCAGAATTCGAATACGAGCCTCTGTTCCTCTGGAGTTCACTAAAATGTATGAAAACGTGTTTTACAGTATTTTGGCTCCCAGGATCGCTATCAGGAAATGGAAACAAGCATTTCCTACGTAAAATGACACGAGTAATCGAACTGTGCCGACAGAATTCAAATCCGAGCCTCCGTTCCTCTGGAATTCCCTAAAATGTATGAAAACATGTTTTACAGTATTCTGGCTCCCAGGATAGCAATCGCGAAATGAAGACAAGTATTTCCTACGTAAAATGACACGAGTAATCGAACTATGCCGGCAGAATTCAAATCCGAGCCTCTGTTCCTCTGGAATTCACAAATATGTATGAAAACGTGTTTTACAGTATTCTGGCTCCCAGGATCGCTATCAGGAAATGGAAACAAGCATTTCCTGCGTAAAATGACACGAGTAATCGAATGCTGGCGGCAGAATTCAAATCGGAGCATCCGTTCCTCTGGAATTCACTAAAATGTATGAAAACATGTTTTACAGTATTCTGGCTCCCAGTATCGCTATCGGGAAATGAGAACAAGCATTTCCTGCGTAAAATGACACGAGTAATCGAACTGTGCCGGCCGAATTCAAATCCGAGCCTCCGTTCCTCTGGAATTCACAAATATGTATGAAAACGTGTTTTACAGTATTCTGGCTCCCAGGATCGCTATCAGGAAATGGAAACAATCATTTCCTACGTAAAATGACACGAGTAATCGAATGCTGGCGGCAGAATTCAAATCGGAGCATCCGTTCCTCTGGAATTCACTAAAATGTATGAAAACATGTTTTACAGTATTCTGGCTCCCAGGATCGCTATCAGGAAATGGAAGCAACCATTTCCTACGTAAAATGACACGAGTAATCGAACTGTGCTGGCAGAATTCAAATCCGAGCCTCCGTTCCTCTGGAATTCCCTAAAATGTATGAAAACATGTTTTACAGTATTCTGGCTCCCAGGATCGCTATCAGGAAATGAAGACAAGTATTTCCTACGTAAAATGACACGAGTAATCGAACGATGCCGGCAGAATTCAAATCCGAGCCTCTGTTCCTCTGGAATTCACAAATATGTATGAAAACGTGTTTTACAGTATTCTGGCTCCTAGGATCGCAATCGGGAAATGAAGACAAGTATTTCCTACGTAAAATGACACGAGTAATCGAACTGTGCCGGCAGAATTCAAATCCGAGCCTCCGTTCCTCTGGAATTCACAAATATGTATGAAAACGTGTTTTACACAATTTTGGCTCCCAGGATCGCTATCGGGAAATGGAAACAAGCATTTCCTGCGTAAAATGACACGACTAATCGAATGCTGTCGGCAGAATTCAAATCCGAGCCTCTGTTCTTCTGGAAATCACAAATATGCATGAAAACGTGTTTTACAGTATTTTGGCTCCCAGTATCGCTATCGGGAAATGAGAACAAGCATTTCCTGCGTAAAATGACACGACTAATCGAACTGTGTCGGCAGAATTCGAATACGAGCCTCTGTTCCTCTGGAGTTCACTAAAATGTATGAAAACGTGTTTTACAGTATCTTGGCTCCCAGGATCGCTATCAGGAAATGGAAGCAAGCATTTCCTACGTAAAATGACACGAGTAATCGAACTGTGCTGGCAGAATTCAAATCCGAGCCTCCGTTCCTCTGGAATTCCCTAAAATGTATGAAAACATGTTTTACAGTATTTTGGCTCCCAGGATCGCTATCAGGAAATGGAAACAAGTATTTCCTACGTAAAATGACACGGCTAATCGAACTGTGCCGGCAGAATTCAAATCCGAGCCTCCGTTCCTCTGGAATTCACAAATATGTATGAAAACGTGTTTTACACAATTTTGGCTCCCAGGATCGCTATCGGGAAATGGGAACAAGCATTTCCTGCGTAAAATGACACGACTAATCGAATGCTGTCGGCAGAATTCAAATCCGAGCCTCTGTTCTTCTGGAAATCACAAATATGGATGAAAACGTGTTTTACAGTATTTTGGCTCCCAGTATTGCTATCGGGAAATGAGAACAAGCATTTCCTGCGTAAAATGACACGAGTAATCGAACTGTGCCGGCAGAATTCGAATACGAGCCTCTGTTCCTCTGGAGTTCACTAAAATGTATGAAAACGTGTTTTACAGTATTTTGGCTCCCAGGATCGCTATCAGGAAATGGAAACAAGCATTTCCTACGTAAAATGACACGAGTAATCGAACTGTGCCGACAGAATTCAAATCCGAGCCTCCGTTCCTCTGGAATTCCCTAAAATGTATGAAAACATGTTTTACAGTATTCTGGCTCCCAGGATCGCAATCGCGAAATGAAGACAAGTATTTCCTACGTAAAATGACACGAGTAATCGAACTATGCCGGCAGAATTCAAATCCGAGCCTCTGTTCCTCTGGAATTCACAAATATGTATGAAAACGTGTTTTACAGTATTCTGGCTCCCAGGATCGCTATCAGGAAATGGAAACAAGCATTTCCTGCGTAAAATGACACGAGTAATCGAATGCTGGCGGCAGAATTCAAATCGGAGCATCCGTTCCTCTGGAATTCACTAAAATGTATGAAAACATGTTTTACAGTATTCTGGCTCCCAGTATCGCTATCGGGAAATGAGAACAAGCATTTCCTGCGTAAAATGACACGAGTAATCGAACTGTGCCGGCCGAATTCAAATCCGAGCCTCCGTTCCTCTGGAATTCACAAATATGTATGAAAACGTGTTTTACAGTATTCTGGCTCCCAGGATCGCTATCAGGAAATGGAAACAATCATTTCCTACGTAAAATGACACGAGTAATCGAATGCTGGCGGCAGAATTCAAATCGGAGCATCCGTTCCTCTGGAATTCACTAAAATGTATGAAAACATGTTTTACAGTATTCTGGCTCCCAGGATCGCTATCAGGAAATGGAAGCAACCATTTCCTACGTAAAATGACACGAGTAATCGAACTGTGCTGGCAGAATTCAAATCCGAGCCTCCGTTCCTCTGGAATTCCCTAAAATGTATGAAAACATGTTTTACAGTATTCTGGCTCCCAGGATCGCTATCAGGAAATGAAGACAAGTATTTCCTACGTAAAATGACACGAGTAATCGAACGATGCCGGCAGAATTCAAATCCGAGCCTCTGTTCCTCTGGAATTCACAAATATGTATGAAAACGTGTTTTACAGTATTCTGGCTCCTAGGATCGCAATCGGGAAATGAAGACAAGTATTTCCTACGTAAAATGACACGAGTAATCGAACTGTGCCGGCAGAATTCAAATCCGAGCCTCCGTTCCTCTGGAATTCACAAATATGTATGAAAACGTGTTTTACACAATTTTGGCTCCCAGGATCGCTATCGGGAAATGGGAACAAGTATTTCCTGCGTAAAATGACACGACTAATCGAATGCTGTCGGCAGAATTCAAATCCGAGCCTCTGTTCTTCTGGAAATCACAAATATGCATGAAAACGTGTTTTACAGTATTTTGGCTCCCAGTATCGCTATCGGGAAATGAGAACAACGACTAATCGAATGCTGTCGGCAGAATTCAAATCCGAGCCTCTGTTCCTCTGGAGTTCACTAAAATGTATGAAAACGTGTTTTACAGTATTTTGGCTCCCAGGATCGCTATCAGGAAATGGAAGCAAGCATTTCCTACGTAAAATGACACGAGTAATCGAACTGTGCTGGCAGAATTCGAATACGAGCCTCTGTTCCTCTGGAGTTCACTAAAATGTATGAAACCGTGTTTTACAGTATTTTGGCTCCCAGGATCGCTATCAGGAAATGGAAACAAGCATTTCCTACGTAAAATGACACGAGTAATCGAACTGTGCCGACAGAATTCAAATCCGAGCCTCCGTTCCTCTGGAATTCCCTAAAATGTATGAAAACATGTTTTACAGTATTCTGGCTCCCAGGATCGCAATCGCGAAATGAAGACAAGTATTTCCTACGTAAAATGACACGAGTAATCGAACTATGCCGGCAGAATTCAAATCCGAGCCTCTGTTCCTCTGGAATTCACAAATATGTATGAAAACGTGTTTTACAGTATTCTGGCTCCCAGGATCGCTATCAGGAAATGGAAACAAGCATTTCCTACGTAAAATGACACGAGTAATCGAATGCTGGCGGCAGAATTCAAATCGGAGCATCCGTTCCTCTGGAATTCACTAAAATGTATGAAAACATGTTTTACAGTATTCTGGCTCCCAGTATCGCTATCGGGAAATGAGAACAAGCATTTCCTGCGTAAAATGACACGAGTAATCGAACTGTGCCGGCCGAATTCAAATCCGAGCCTCCGTTCCTCTGGAATTCACAAATATGTATGAAAACGTGTTTTACAGTATTCTGGCTCCCAGGATCGCTATCAGGAAATGGAAGCAAGCATTTCATACGTAAAATGACACGAGTAATCGAATGC
Organism: Ectemnius continuus; assembly: GCA_910591665.1. NCBI lineage: Eukaryota > Metazoa > Arthropoda > Insecta > Hymenoptera > Crabronidae > Ectemnius > Ectemnius continuus. Next base: position 80,814 of record CAJUYD010000014.1, on the reverse strand, counting down.
TGGCGGCAGAATTCAAATCGGAGCATCCGTTCCTCTGGAATTCACTAAAATGTATGAAAACATGTTTTACAGTATTCTGGCTCCCAGGATCGCTATCAGGAAATGGAAGCAAGCATTTCCTACGTAAAATGACACGAGTAATCGAACTGTGCTGGCAGAATTCAAATCCGAGCCTCCGTTCCTCTGGAATTCCCTAAAATGTATGAAAACATGTTTTACAGTATTCTGGCTCCCAGGATCGCTATCAGGAAATGGAAGCAAGCATTTCATACGTAAAATGACACGAGTAATCGAATGCTGGCGGCAGAATTCAAATCGGAGCATCCGTTCCTCTGGAATTCACTAAAATGTATGAAAACGTGTTTTACAGTATCTTGGCTCCCAGGATCGCTTTCAGGAAATGGAAGCAAGCATTTCCTACGTAAAATGACACGAGTAATCGAACTGTCCCGGCAGAATTCAAATACGAGCCTCTGTTCCTCTGGAATTCACTAAAATGTATGAAAACATGTTTTACAGTATTCTGGCTCCCAGGATCGCTATCAGGAAATGGAAGCAAGCATTTCCTACGTAAAATGACACGGCTAATTGAACTGTGCCGGCAGAATTCAAATCCGAGCCTCCGTTCCTCTGGAATTCACTAAAATGTATGAAAACGTGTTTTACAGTATTTTGGCTGCCAGGATCGCTATCGGGAAATGGGAACAAGCATTTCCTGCGTAAAATGACACGACTAATCTAATGCTGTCGGCAGAATTCAAATCCGAGCCTCTGTTCTTCTGGAAATCACAAATATGCATGAAAACGTGTTTTACAGTATTTTGGCTCCCAGTATCGCTATCGGGAAATGAGAACAAGCATTTCCTGCGTAAAATGACACGACTAATCGAACTGTGTCGGCAGAATTCGAATACGAGCCTCTGTTCCTCTGGAGTTCACTAAAATGTATGAAAACGTGTTTTACAGTATCTTGGCTCCCAGGATCGCTATCAGGAAATGGAAGCAAGCATTTCCTACGTAAAATGACACGAGTAATCGAACTGTGCCGGCAGAATTCAAATCCGAGCCTCCGTTCCTCTGGAATTCCCTAAAATGTATGAAAACATGTTTTACAGTATTTTGGCTCCCAGGATCGCTATCAGGAAATGGAAACAAGTATTTCCTACGTAAAATGACACGGCTAATCGAACTGTGCCGGCAGAATTCAAATCCGAGCCTCCGTTCCTCTGGAATTCACAAATATGTATGAAAACGTGTTTTACAGTATTCTGGCTCCCAGGATCGCTATCAGGAAATGGAAACAATCATTTCCTACGTAAAATGACACGAGTAATCGAATGCTGGCGGCAGAATTCAAATCGGAGCATCCGTTCCTCTGGAATTCACTAAAATGTATGAAAACATGTTTTACAGTATTCTGGCTCCCAGGATCGCTATCAGGAAATGGAAGCAACCATTTCCTACGTAAAATGACACGAGTAATCGAACTGTGCTGGCAGAATTCAAATCCGAGCCTCCGTTCCTCTGGAATTCCCTAAAATGTATGAAAACATGTTTTACAGTATTCTGGCTCCCAGGATCGCTATCAGGAAATGAAGACAAGTATTTCCTACGTAAAATGACACGAGTAATCGAACGATGCCGGCAGAATTCAAATCCGAGCCTCTGTTCCTCTGGAATTCACAAATATGTATGAAAACGTGTTTTACAGTATTCTGGCTCCCAGGATCGCAATCGCGAAATGAAGACAAGTATTTCCTACGTAAAATGACACGAGTAATCGAACTATGCCGGCAGAATTCAAATCCGAGCCTCTGTTCCTCTGGAATTCACAAATATGTATGAAAACGTGTTTTACAGTATTCTGGCTCCCAGGATCGCTATCAGGAAATGGAAACAAGCATTTCCTGCGTAAAATGACACGAGTAATCGAATGCTGGCGGCAGAATTCAAATCGGAGCATCCGTTCCTCTGGAATTCACTAAAATGTATGAAAACATGTTTTACAGTATTCTGGCTCCCAGTATCGCTATCGGGAAATGAGAACAAGCATTTCCTGCGTAAAATGACACGAGTAATCGAACTGTGCCGGCCGAATTCAAATCCGAGCCTCCGTTCCTCTGGAATTCACAAATATGTATGAAAACGTGTTTTACAGTATTCTGGCTCCCAGGATCGCTATCAGGAAATGGAAACAATCATTTCCTACGTAAAATGACACGAGTAATCGAATGCTGGCGGCAGAATTCAAATCGGAGCATCCGTTCCTCTGGAATTCACTAAAATGTATGAAAACATGTTTTACAGTATTCTGGCTCCCAGGATCGCTATCAGGAAATGGAAGCAACCATTTCCTACGTAAAATGACACGAGTAATCGAACTGTGCTGGCAGAATTCAAATCCGAGCCTCCGTTCCTCTGGAATTCCCTAAAATGTATGAAAACATGTTTTACAGTATTCTGGCTCCCAGGATCGCTATCAGGAAATGAAGACAAGTATTTCCTACGTAAAATGACACGAGTAATCGAACGATGCCGGCAGAATTCAAATCCGAGCCTCTGTTCCTCTGGAATTCACAAATATGTATGAAAACGTGTTTTACAGTATTCTGGCTCCCAGGATCGCAATCGGGAAATGAAGACAAGTATTTCCTACGTAAAATGACACGAGTAATCGAACTGTGCCGGCAGAATTCAAATCCGAGCCTCCGTTCCTCTGGAATTCACAAATATGTATGAAAACGTGTTTTACACAATTTTGGCTCCCAGGATCGCTATCGGGAAATGGGAACAAGTATTTCCTGCGTAAAATGACACGACTAATCGAATGCTGTCGGCAGAATTCAAATCCGAGCCTCTGTTCTTCTGGAAATCACAAATATGCATGAAAACGTGTTTTACAGTATTTTGGCTCCCAGTATCGCTATCGGGAAATGAGAACAAGCATTTCCTGCGTAAAATGACACGACTAATCGAATGCTGTCGGCAGAATTCAAATCCGAGCCTCTGTTCCTCTGGAGTTCACTAAAATGTATGAAAACGTGTTTTACAGTATTTTGGCTCCCAGGATCGCTATCAGGAAATGGAAGCAAGCATTTCCTACGTAAAATGACACGAGTAATCGAACTGTGCTGGCAGAATTCGAATACGAGCCTCTGTTCCTCTGGAGTTCACTAAAATGTATGAAACCGTGTTTTACAGTATTTTGGCTCCCAGGATCGCTATCAGGAAATGGAAACAAGCATTTCCTACGTAAAATGACACGAGTAATCGAACTGTGCCGACAGAATTCAAATCCGAGCCTCCGTTCCTCTGGAATTCCCTAAAATGTATGAAAACATGTTTTACAGTATTCTGGCTCCCAGGATCGCAATCGCGAAATGAAGACAAGTATTTCCTACGTAAAATGACACGAGTAATCGAACTATGCCGGCAGAATTCAAATCCGAGCCTCCGTTCCTCTGGAATTCACAAATATGTATGAAAACGTGTTTTACAGTATTCTGGCTCCCAGGATCGCTATCAGGAAATGGAAACAAGCATTTCCTACGTAAAATGACACGAGTAATCGAATGCTGGCGGCAGAATTCAAATCGGAGCATCCGTTCCTCTGGAATTCACTAAAATGTATGAAAACATGTTTTACAGTATTCTGGCTCCCAGTATCGCTATCGGGAAATGAGAACAAGCATTTCCTGCGTAAAATGACACGAGTAATCGAACTGTGCCGGCCGAATTCAAATCCGAGCCTCCGTTCCTCTGGAATTCACAAATATGTATGAAAACGTGTTTTACAGTATTCTGGCTCCCAGGATCGCTATCAGGAAATGGAAGCAAGCATTTCATACGTAAAATGACACGAGTAATCGAATGCTGGCGGCAGAATTCAAATCGGAGCATCCGTTCCTCTGGAATTCACTAAAATGTATGAAAACATGTTTTACAGTATTCTGGCTCCCAGGATCGCTATCAGGAAATGGAAGCAAGCATTTCCTACGTAAAATGACACGAGTAATCGAACTGTGCTGGCAGAATTCAAATCCGAGCCTCCGTTCCTCTGGAATTCCCTAAAATGTATGAAAACATGTTTTACAGTATTCTGGCTCCCAGGATCGCTATCAGGAAATGGAAGCAAGCATTTCATACGTAAAATGACACGAGTAATCGAATGCTGGCGGCAGAATTCAAATCGGAGCATCCGTTCCTCTGGAATTCACTAAAATGTATGAAAACGTGTTTTACAGTATCTTGGCTCCCAGGATCGCTTTCAGGAAATGGAAGCAAGCATTTCCTACGTAAAATGACACGAGTAATCGAACTGTCCCGGCAGAATTCAAATACGAGCCTCTGTTCCTCTGGAATTCACTAAAATGTATGAAAACATGTTTTACAGTATTCTGGCTCCCAGGATCGCTATCAGGAAATGGAAGCAAGCATTTCCTACGTAAAATGACACGGCTAATTGAACTGTGCCGGCAGAATTCAAATCCGAGCCTCCGTTCCTCTGGAATTCACTAAAATGTATGAAAACGTGTTTTACAGTATTTTGGCTGCCAGGATCGCTATCGGGAAATGGGAACAAGCATTTCCTGCGTAAAATGACACGACTAATCTAATGCTGTCGGCAGAATTCAAATCCGAGCCTCTGTTCTTCTGGAAATCACAAATATGCATGAAAACGTGTTTTACAGTATTTTGGCTCCCAGTATCGCTATCGGGAAATGAGAACAAGCATTTCCTGCGTAAAATGACACGACTAATCGAACTGTGTCGGCAGAATTCGAATACGAGCCTCTGTTCCTCTGGAGTTCACTAAAATGTATGAAAACGTGTTTTACAGTATCTTGGCTCCCAGGATCGCTATCAGGAAATGGAAGCAAGCATTTCCTACGTAAAATGACACGAGTAATCGAACTGTGCTGGCAGAATTCAAATCCGAGCCTCCGTTCCTCTGGAATTCCCTAAAATGTATGAAAACATGTTTTACAGTATTTTGGCTCCCAGGATCGCTATCAGGAAATGGAAACAAGTATTTCCTACGTAAAATGACACGGCTAATCGAACTGTGCCGGCAGAATTCAAATCCGAGCCTCCGTTCCTCTGGAATTCACAAATATGTATGAAAACGTGTTTTACAGTATTCTGGCTCCCAGGATCGCTATCAGGAAATGGAAACAATCATTTCCTACGTAAAATGACACGAGTAATCGAATGCTGGCGGCAGAATTCAAATCGGAGCATCCGTTCCTCTGGAATTCACTAAAATGTATGAAAACATGTTTTACAGTATTCTGGCTCCCAGGATCGCTATCAGGAAATGGAAGCAACCATTTCCTACGTAAAATGACACGAGTAATCGAACTGTGCTGGCAGAATTCAAATCCGAGCCTCCGTTCCTCTGGAATTCCCTAAAATGTATGAAAACATGTTTTACAGTATTCTGGCTCCCAGGATCGCTATCAGGAAATGAAGACAAGTATTTCCTACGTAAAATGACACGAGTAATCGAACGATGCCGGCAGAATTCAAATCCGAGCCTCTGTTCCTCTGGAATTCACAAATATGTATGAAAACGTGTTTTACAGTATTCTGGCTCCTAGGATCGCAATCGGGAAATGAAGACAAGTATTTCCTACGTAAAATGACACGAGTAATCGAACTGTGCCGGCAGAATTCAAATCCGAGCCTCCGTTCCTCTGGAATTCACAAATATGTATGAAAACGTGTTTTACACAATTTTGGCTCCCAGGATCGCTATCGGGAAATGGGAACAAGCATTTCCTGCGTAAAATGACACGACTAATCGAATGCTGTCGGCAGAATTCAAATCCGAGCCTCTGTTCTTCTGGAAATCACAAATATGCATGAAAACGTGTTTTACAGTATTTTGGCTCCCAGTATCGCTATCGGGAAATGAGAACAAGCATTTCCTGCGTAAAATGACACGACTAATCGAATGCTGTCGGCAGAATTCAAATCCGAGCCTCTGTTCCTCTGGAGTTCACTAAAATGTATGAAAACGTGTTTTACAGTATTTTGGCTCCCAGGATCGCTATCAGGAAATGGAAGCAAGCATTTCCTACGTAAAATGACACGAGTAATCGAACTGTGCTGGCAGAATTCGAATACGAGCCTCTGTTCCTCTGGAGTTCACTAAAATGTATGAAACCGTGTTTTACAGTATTTTGGCTCCCAGGATCGCTATCAGGAAATGGAAACAAGCATTTCCTACGTAAAATGACACGAGTAATCGAACTGTGCCGACAGAATTCAAATCCGAGCCTCCGTTCCTCTGGAATTCCCTAAAATGTATGAAAACATGTTTTACAGTATTCTGGCTCCCAGGATCGCAATCGCGAAATGAAGACAAGTATTTCCTACGTAAAATGACACGAGTAATCGAACTATGCCGGCAGAATTCAAATCCGAGCCTCTGTTCCTCTGGAATTCACAAATATGTATGAAAACGTGTTTTACAGTATTCTGGCTCCCAGGATCGCTATCGGGAAATGGGAACAAGCATTTCCTGCGTTAAATGACACGACTAATCGAATGCTGTCGGCAGAATTCAAATCCGAGCCTCTGTTCTTCTGGAAATCACAAATATGCATGAAAACGTGTTTTACAGTATTCTGGCTCCCAGGATCGCTATCAGGAAATGGAAACAAGCATTTCCTACGTAAAATGACACGAGTAATCGAATGCTGGCGGCAGAATTCAAATCGGAGCATCCGTTCCTCTGGAATTCACTAAAATGTATGAAAACATGTTTTACAGTATTCTGGCTCCCAGGATCGCTATCAGGAAATGGAAGCAAGCATTTCCTACGTAAAATGACACGAGTAATCGAACTGTGCTGGCAGAATTCAAATCCGAGCCTCCGTTCCTCTGGAATTCCCTAAAATGTATGAAAACATGTTTTACAGTATTTTGGCTCCCAGGATCGCTATCAGGAAATGGAAACAAGTATTTCCTACGTAAAATGACACGGCTAATCGAACTGTGCCGGCAGAATTCAAATCCGAGCCTCCGTTCCTCTGGAATTCACAAATATGTATGAAAACGTGTTTTACAGTATTCTGGCTCCCAGGATCGCTATCAGGAAATGGAAACAAGCATTTCCTACGTAAAATGACACGAGTAATCGAATGCTGGCGGCAGAATTCAAATCGGAGCATCCGTTCCTCTGGAATTCACTAAAATGTATGAAAACATGTTTTACAGTATTCTGGCTCCCAGGATCGCTATCAGGAAATGGAAGCAAGCATTTCCTACGTAAAATGACACGAGTAATCGAACTGTGCTGGCAGAATTCAAATCCGAGCCTCCGTTCCTCTGGAATTCCCTAAAATGTATGAAAACATGTTTTACAGTATTCTGGCTCCCAGGATCGCTATCAGGAAATGGAAGCAAGCATTTCATACGTAAAATGACACGAGTAATCGAATGCTGGCGGCAGAATTCAAATCGGAGCATCCGTTCCTCTGGAATTCACTAAAATGTATGAAAACGTGTTTTACAGTATCTTGGCTCCCAGGATCGCTATCAGGAAATGAAGACAAGTATTTCCTACGTAAAATGACACGAGTAATCGAACGATGCCGGCAGAATTCAAATCCGAGCCTCTGTTCCTCTGGAATTCACAAATATGTATGAAAACGTGTTTTACAGTATTCTGGCTCCTAGGATCGCAATCGGGAAATGAAGACAAGTATTTCCTACGTAAAATGACACGAGTAATCGAACTGTGCCGGCAGAATTCAAATCCGAGCCTCCGTTCCTCTGGAATTCACAAATATGTATGAAAACGTGTTTTACACAATTTTGGCTCCCAGGATCGCTATCGGGAAATGGGAACAAGCATTTCCTGCGTAAAATGACACGACTAATCGAATGCTGTCGGCAGAATTCAAATCCGAGCCTCTGTTCTTCTGGAAATCACAAATATGCATGAAAACGTGTTTTACAGTATTTTGGCTCCCAGTATCGCTATCGGGAAATGAGAACAAGCATTTCCTGCGTAAAATGACACGACTAATCGAACTGTGTCGGCAGAATTCGAATACGAGCCTCTGTTCCTCTGGAGTTCACTAAAATGTATGAAAACGTGTTTTACAGTATCTTGGCTCCCAGGATCGCTATCAGGAAATGGAAGCAAGCATTTCCTACGTAAAATGACACGAGTAATCGAACTGTGCTGGCAGAATTCAAATCCGAGCCTCCGTTCCTCTGGAATTCCCTAAAATGTATGAAAACATGTTTTACAGTATTTTGGCTCCCAGGATCGCTATCAGGAAATGGAAACAAGTATTTCCTACGTAAAATGACACGGCTAATCGAACTGTGCCGGCAGAATTCAAATCCGAGCCTCCGTTCCTCTGGAATTCACAAATATGTATGAAAACGTGTTTTACACAATTTTGGCTCCCAGGATCGCTATCGGGAAATGGGAACAAGCATTTCCTGCGTAAAATGACACGACTAATCGAATGCTGTCGGCAGAATTCAAATCCGAGCCTCTGTTCTTCTGGAAATCACAAATATGGATGAAAACGTGTTTTACAGTATTTTGGCTCCCAGTATTGCTATCGGGAAATGAGAACAAGCATTTCCTGCGTAAAATGACACGAGTAATCGAACTGTGCCGGCAGAATTCGAATACGAGCCTCTGTTCCTCTGGAGTTCACTAAAATGTATGAAAACGTGTTTTACAGTATTTTGGCTCCCAGGATCGCTATCAGGAAATGGAAACAAGCATTTCCTACGTAAAATGACACGAGTAATCGAACTGTGCCGACAGAATTCAAATCCGAGCCTCCGTTCCTCTGGAATTCCCTAAAATGTATGAAAACATGTTTTACAGTATTCTGGCTCCCAGGATCGCAATCGCGAAATGAAGACAAGTATTTCCTACGTAAAATGACACGAGTAATCGAACTATGCCGGCAGAATTCAAATCCGAGCCTCTGTTCCTCTGGAATTCACAAATATGTATGAAAACGTGTTTTACAGTATTCTGGCTCCCAGGATCGCTATCAGGAAATGGAAACAAGCATTTCCTGCGTAAAATGACACGAGTAATCGAATGCTGGCGGCAGAATTCAAATCGGAGCATCCGTTCCTCTGGAATTCACTAAAATGTATGAAAACATGTTTTACAGTATTCTGGCTCCCAGGATCGCTATCAGGAAATGGAAGTAAGCATTTCCTACGTAAAATGACACGAGTAATCGAGTGCTGGCGACAGAATTCAAATCGGAGCATCCGTTCCTCTGGAATTCACTAAAATGTATGAAAACATGTTTTACAGTATTCTGGCTCCCAGTATCGCTATCGGGAAATGAGAACAAGCATTTCCTGCGTAAAATGACACGAGTAATCGAACTGTGTCGGCAGAATTCGAATACGAGGCTCTGTTCCTCTGGAGTTCACTAAAATGTATGAAAACGTGTTTTACAGTATTTTGGCTCCCAGGATCGCTATCAGGAAATGGAAACAAGCATTTCCTACGTAAAATGACACGAGTAATCGAACTGTGCTGGCAGAATTCAAATCCGAGCCTCCGTTCCTCTGGAATTCCCTAAAATGTATGAAAACATGTTTTACAGTATTCTGGCTCCCAGGATCGCAATCGCGAAATGAAGACAAGTATTTCCTACGTAAAATGACACGAGTAATCGAACGATGCCGGCAGAATTCAAATCCGAGCCTCTGTTCCTCTGGAATTCACAAATATGTATGAAAACGTGTTTTACAGTATTCTGGCTCCCAGGATCGCAATCGGGAAATGAAGACAAGTATTTCCTACGTAAAATGACACGAGTAATCGAACTGTGCCGGCAGAATTCAAATCCGAGCCTCCGTTCCTCTGGAATTCACAAATATGTATGAAAACGTGTTTTACACAATTTTGGCTCCCAGGATCGCTATCGGGAAATGGGAACAAGCATTTCCTGCGTAAAATGACACGACTAATCGAATGCTGTCGGCAGAATTCAAATCCGAGCCTCTGTTCTTCTGGAAATCACAAATATGCATGAAAACGTGTTTTACAGTATTTTGGCTCCCAGTATCGCTATCGGGAAATGAGAACAAGCATTTCCTGCGTAAAATGACACGACTAATCGAATGCTGTCGGCAGAATTCAAATCCGAGCCTCTGTTCCTCTGGAGTTCACTAAAATGTATGAAAACGTGTTTTACAGTATTTTGGCTCCCAGGATCGCTATCAGGAAATGGAAGCAAGCATTTCCTACGTAAAATGACACGAGTAATCGAACTGTGCCGACAGAATTCAAATCCGAGCCTCCGTTCCTCTGGAATTCCCTAAAATGTATGAAAACATGTTTTACAGTATTCTGGCTCCCAGGATCGCAATCGCGAAATGAAGACAAGTATTTCCTACGTAAAATGACACGAGTAATCGAACTATGCCGGCAGAATTCAAATCCGAGCCTCTGTTCCTCTGGAATTCACAAATATGTATGAAAACGTGTTTTACAGTATTCTGGCTCCCAGGATCGCTATCAGGGAATGGAAACAAGCATTTCCTACGTAAAATGACACGAGTAATCGAATGCTGGCGGCAGAATTCAAATCGGAGCATCCGTTCCTCTGGAATTCACTAAAATGTATGAAAACATGTTTTACAGTATTCTGGCTCCCAGTATCGCTATCGGGAAATGAGAACAAGCATTTCCTGCGTAAAATGACACGAGTAATCGAACTGTGCCGGCCGAATTCAAATCCGAGCCTCCGTTCCTCTGGAATTCACAAATATGTATGAAAACGTGTTTTACAGTATTCTGGCTCCCAGGATCGCTATCAGGAAATGGAAACAAGCATTTCCTACGTAAAATGACACGAGTAATCGAATGCTGGCGGCAGAATTCAAATCGGAGCATCCGTTCCTCTGGAATTCACTAAAATGTATGAAAACATGTTTTACAGTATTCTGGCTCCCAGGATCGCTATCAGGAAATGGAAGCAAGCATTTCCTGCGTAAAATGACACGACTAATCGAATGCTGTCGGCAGAATTCAAATCCGAGCCTCTGTTCTTCTGGAAATCACAAATATGCATGAAAACGTGTTTTACAGTATTTTGGCTCCCAGTATCGCTATCGGGAAATGAGAACAAGCATTTCCTGCGTAAAATGACACGACTAATCGAACTGTGTCGGCAGAATTCGAATACGAGCCTCTGTTCCTCTGGAGTTCACTAAAATGTATGAAAACGTGTTTTACAGTATCTTGGCTCCCAGGATCGCTATCAGGAAATGGAAGCAAGCATTTCCTACGTAAAATGACACGAGTAATCGAACTGTGCTGGCAGAATTCAAATCCGAGCCTCCGTTCCTCTGGAATTCCCTAAAATGTATGAAAACATGTTTTACAGTATTTTGGCTCCCAGGATCGCTATCAGGAAATGGAAACAAGTATTTCCTACGTAAAATGACACGGCTAATCGAACTGTGCCGGCAGAATTCAAATCCGAGCCTCCGTTCCTCTGGAATTCACAAATATGTATGAAAACGTGTTTTACACAATTTTGGCTCCCAGGATCGCTATCGGGAAATGGGAACAAGCATTTCCTGCGTAAAATGACACGACTAATCGAATGCTGTCGGCAGAATTCAAATCCGAGCCTCTGTTCTTCTGGAAATCACAAATATGGATGAAAACGTGTTTTACAGTATTTTGGCTCCCAGTATCGCTATCGGGAAATGAGAACAAGCATTTCCTGCGTAAAATGACACGAGTAATCGAACTGTGCCGGCAGAATTCGAATACGAGCCTCTGTTCCTCTGGAGTTCACTAAAATGTATGAAAACGTGTTTTACAGTATTTTGGCTCCCAGGATCGCTATCAGGAAATGGAAACAAGCATTTCCTACGTAAAATGACACGAGTAATCGAACTGTGCCGACAGAATTCAAATCCGAGCCTCCGTTCCTCTGGAATTCCCTAAAATGTATGAAAACGTGTTTTACAGTATTCTGGCTCCCAGGATCGCAATCGGGAAATGAAGACAAGTATTTCCTACGTAAAATGACACGAGTAATCGAACTGTGCCGGCAGAATTCAAATACGAGCCTCTGTTCCTCTGGGATTCACTAAAATGTATGAAAACGTGTTTTACAGTATTTTGCTGCCAGGATCGCTATCGGGAAATGGGAACAAGCATTTCCTGCGTAAAATGACACGACTAATCGAATGCTGTCGGCAGAATTCAAATCCGAGCCTCTGTTCTTCTGGAAATCACAAATATGCATGAAAACGTGTTTTACAGTATTTTGGCTCCCAGTATCGCTATCGGGAAATGAGAACAAGCATTTCCTGCGTAAAATGACACGAGTAATCGAACTGTGTCGGCAGAATTCGAATACGAGCCTCTGTTCCTCTGGAGTTCACTAAAATGTATGAAAACGTGTTTTACAGTATCTTGGCTCCCAGGATCGCTATCAGGAAATGGAAGCAAGCATTTCCTACGTAAAATGACACGAGTAATCGAACTATGCCGGCAGAATTCAAATCCGAGCCTCTGTTCTTCTGGAAATCACAAATATGCATGAAAACGTGTTTTACAGTATTTTGGTTCCCAGTATCGCTATCAGGAAATGGAAACAAGTATTTCCTACGTAAAATGACACGAGTAATCGAACTGTGCCGGCAGAATTCAAATACGAGCCTCTGCTCCTCTGGGATTCACTAAAATGTATGAAAACGTGTTTTACAGTATTTTGGCTGCCAGGATCGCTATCGGGAAATGGGAACAAGCATTTCCTGCGTAAAATGCCACGACTAATCGAATGCTGTCGGCAGAATTCAAATCCGAGCCTCTGTTCTTCTGGAAATCACAAATATGCATGAAAACGTGTTTTACAGTATTTTGGCTCCCAGGATCGCTATCAGGAAATGGAAACAAGCATTTCCTACGTAAAATGACACGAGTAATCGAACTGTGCCGACAGAATTCAAATCCGAGCCTCCGTTCCTCTGGAATTCCCTAAAATGTATGAAAACATGTTTTACAGTATTCTGGCTCCCAGGATCGCAATCGCGAAATGAAGACAAGTATTTCTTACGTAAAATGACACGAGTAATCGAACTATGCCGGCAGAATTCAAATCCGAGCCTCCGTTCCTCTGGAATTCACAAATATGTATGAAAACGTGTTTTACAGTATTCTGGCTCCCAGGATCGCAATCGGGAAATGAAGACAAGTATTTCCTACGTAAAATGACACGAGTAATCGAACTGTGCCGGCAGAATTCAAATACGAGCCTCTGTTCCTCTGGGATTCACTAAAATGTATGAAAACGTGTTTTACAGTATTTTGGCTCCCAGTATCGCTATCGGGAAATGAGAACAAGCATTTCCTGCGTAAAATGACACGAGTAATCGAACTGTGTCGGCAGAATTCGAATACGAGCCTCTGTTCCTCTGGAGTTCACTAAAATGTATGAAAACGTGTTTTACAGTATCTTGGCTCCCAGGATCGCTATCAGGAAATGGAAGCAAGCATTTCCTACGTAAAATGACACGAGTAATCGAACTGTGCCGGCAGAATTCAAATACGAGCCTCTGTTCCTCTGGGATTCACTAAAATGTATGAAAACGTGTTTTACAGTATTTTGGCTGCCAGGATCGCTATCGGGAAATGGGAACAAGCATTTCCTGCGTAAAATGACACGAGTAATCGAACTGTGCCGACAGAATTCAAATCCGAGCCTCCGTTCCTCTGGAATTCCCTAAAATGTATGAAAACATGTTTTACAGTATTCTGGCTCCCAGGATCGCAATCGCGAAATGAAGACAAGTATTTCTTACGTAAAATGACACGAGTAATCGAACTATGCCGGCAGAATTCAAATCCGAGCCTCCGTTCCTCTGGAATTCACAAATATGTATGAAAACGTGTTTTACAGTATTCTGGCTCCCAGGATCGCAATCGGGAAATGAAGACAAGTATTTCCTACGTAAAATGACACGAGTAATCGAACTGTGCCGGCAGAATTCAAATACGAGCCTCTGTTCCTCTGGGATTCACTAAAATGTATGAAAACGTGTTTTACAGTATTTTGGCTGCCAGGATCGCTATCGGGAAATGGGAACAAGCATTTCCTGCGTAAAATGACACGACTAATCGAATGCTGTCGGCAGAATTCAAATCCGAGCCTCTGTTCTTCTGGAAATCACATATATGCATGAAAACGTGTTTTACAGTATTTTGGCTCCCAGTATCGCTATCGGGAAATGAGAACAAGCATTTCCTGCGTAAAATGACACGAGTAATCGAACTGTGTCGGCAGAATTCGAATACGAGCCTCTGTTCCTCTGGAGTTCACTAAAATGTATGAAAACGTGTTTTACAGTATCTTGGCTCCCAGGATCGCTATCAGGAAATGGAAGCAAGCATTTCCTACGTAAAATGACACGAGTAATCGAACTGTGCCGGCAGAATTCAAATACGAGCCTCTGTTCCTCTGGGATTCACTAAAATGTATGAAAACGTGTTTTACAGTATTTTGGCTGCCAGGATCGCTATCGGGAAATGGGAACAAGCATTTCCTGCGTAAAATGACACGACTAATCGAATGCTGTCGGCAGAATTCAAATCCGAGCCTCTGTTCTTCTGGAAATCACAAATATGCATGAAAACGTGTTTTACAGTATTTTGGCTCCCAGTATCGCTATCGGGAAATGGGAACAAGCATTTCCTGCGTAAAATGACACGACTAATCGAATGCTGTCGGCAGAATTCAAATCCGAGCCTCTGTTCTTCTGGAAATCACAAATATGCATGAAAACGTGTTTTACAGTATTTTGGCTCCCAGTATCGCTATCGGGAAATGAGAACAAGCATTTCCTGCGTAAAATGACACGAGTAATCGAACTGTGTCGGCAGAATTCGAATACGAGCCTCTGTTCCTCTGGAGTTCACTAAAATGTATGAAAACGTGTTTTACAGTATCTTGGCTCCCAGGATCGCTATCAGGAAATGGAAGCAAGCATTTCCTACGTAAAATGACACGAGTAATCGAACTGTGCTGGCAGAATTCAAATCCGAGCCTCCGTTCCTCTGGAATTCCCTAAAATGTATGAAAACATGTTTTACAGTATTTTGGCTCCCAGGATCGCTATCAGGAAATGGAAACAAGTATTTCCTACGTAAAATGACACGGCTAATCGAACTGTGCCGGCAGAATTCAAATCCGAGCCTCCGTTCCTCTGGAATTCACAAATATGTATGAAAACGTGTTTTACACAATTTTGGCTCCCAGGATCGCTATCGGGAAATGGGAACAAGCATTTCCTGCGTAAAATGACACGACTAATCGAATGCTGTCGGCAGAATTCAAATCCGAGCCTCTGTTCTTCTGGAAATCACAAATATGGATGAAAACGTGTTTTACAGTATTTTGGCTCCCAGTATTGCTATCGGGAAATGAGAACAAGCATTTCCTGCGTAAAATGACACGAGTAATCGAACTGTGCCGGCAGAATTCGAATCCGAGCCTCCGTTCCTCTGGAATTCCCTAAAATGTATGAAAACATGTTTTACAGTATTCTGGCTCCCAGGATCGCAATCGCGAAATGAAGACAAGTATTTCCTACGTAAAATGACACGAGTAATCGAACTATGCCGGCAGAATTCAAATCCGAGCCTCTGTTCCTCTGGAATTCACAAATATGTATGAAAACGTGTTTTACAGTATTCTGGCTCCCAGGATCGCTATCAGGAAATGGAAACAAGCATTTCCTGCGTAAAATGACACGAGTAATCGAATGCTGGCGGCAGAATTCAAATCGGAGCATCCGTTCCTCTGGAATTCACTAAAATGTATGAAAACATGTTTTACAGTATTCTGGCTCCCAGGATCGCTATCAGGAAATGGAAGTAAGCATTTCCTACGTAAAATGACACGAGTAATCGAGTGCTGGCGACAGAATCCAAATCGGAGCATCCGTTCCTCTGGAATTCACTAAAATGTATGAAAACATGTTTTACAGTATTCTGGCTCCCAGTATCGCTATCGGGAAATGAGAACAAGCATTTCCTGCGTAAAATGACACGAGTAATCGAACTGTGTCGGCAGAATTCGAATACGAGGCTCTGTTCCTCTGGAGTTCACTAAAATGTATGAAAACGTGTTTTACAGTATTTTGGCTCCCAGGATCGCTATCAGGAAATGGAAACAAGCATTTCCTACGTAAAATGACACGAGTAATCGAACTGTGCTGGCAGAATTCAAATCCGAGCCTCCGTTCCTCTGGAATTCCCTAAAATGTATGAAAACATGTTTTACAGTATTCTGGCTCCCAGGATCGCAATCGCGAAATGAAGACAAGTATTTCCTACGTAAAATGACACGAGTAATCGAACGATGCCGGCAGAATTCAAATCCGAGCCTCTGTTCCTCTGGAATTCACAAATATGTATGAAAACGTGTTTTACAGTATTCTGGCTCCCAGGATCGCAATCGGGAAATGAAGACAAGTATTTCCTACGTAAAATGACACGAGTAATCGAACTGTGCCGGCAGAATTCAAATCCGAGCCTCCGTTCCTCTGGAATTCACAAATATGTATGAAAACGTGTTTTACACAATTTTGGCTCCCAGGATCGCTATCGGGAAATGGGAACAAGCATTTCCTGCGTAAAATGACACGACTAATCGAATGCTGTCGGCAGAATTCAAATCCGAGCCTCTGTTCTTCTGGAAATCACAAATATGCATGAAAACGTGTTTTACAGTATTTTGGCTCCCAGTATCGCTATCGGGAAATGAGAACAAGCATTTCCTGCGTAAAATGACACGACTAATCGAATGCTGTCGGCAGAATTCAAATCCGAGCCTCTGTTCCTCTGGAGTTCACTAAAATGTATGAAAACGTGTTTTACAGTATTTTGGCTCCCAGGATCGCTATCAGGAAATGGAAGCAAGCATTTCCTACGTAAAATGACACGAGTAATCGAACTGTGCTGGCAGAATTCGAATACGAGCCTCTGTTCCTCTGGAGTTCACTAAAATGTATGAAAACGTGTTTTACAGTATTTTGGCTCCCAGGATCGCTATCAGGAAATGGAAACAAGCATTTCCTACGTAAAATGACACGAGTAATCGAACTGTGCCGACAGAATTCAAATCCGAGCCTCCGTTCCTCTGGAATTCCCTAAAATGTATGAAAACATGTTTTACAGTATTCTGGCTCCCAGGATCGCAATCGCGAAATGAAGACAAGTATTTCCTACGTAAAATGACACGAGTAATCGAACTATGCCGGCAGAATTCAAATCCGAGCCTCTGTTCCTCTGGAATTCACAAATATGTATGAAAACGTGTTTTACAGTATTCTGGCTCCCAGGATCGCTATCAGGAAATGGAAACAAGCATTTCCTACGTAAAATGACACGAGTAATCGAATGCTGGCGGCAGAATTCAAATCGGAGCATCCGTTCCTCTGGAATTCACTAAAATGTATGAAAACATGTTTTACAGTATTCTGGCTCCCAGTATCGCTATCAGGAAATGAGAACAAGCATTTCCTGCGTAAAATGACACGAGTAATCGAACTGTGCCGGCCGAATTCAAATCCGAGCCTCCGTTCCTCTGGAATTCACAAATATGTATGAAAACGTGTTTTACAGTATTCTGGCTCCCAGGATCGCTATCAGGAAATGGAAACAAGCATTTCCTACGTAAAATGACACGAGTAATCGAATGCTGGCGGCAGAATTCAAATCGGAGCATCCGTTCCTCTGGAATTCACTAAAATGTATGAAAACATGTTTTACAGTATTCTGGCTCCCAGGATCGCTATCAGGAAATGGAAGCAAGCATTTCCTGCGTAAAATGACACGACTAATCGAATGCTGTCGGCAGAATTCAAATCCGAGCCTCTGTTCTTCTGGAAATCACAAATATGCATGAAAACGTGTTTTACAGTATTTTGGCTCCCAGTATCGCTATCGGGAAATGAGAACAAGCATTTCCTGCGTAAAATGACACGACTAATCGAACTGTGTCGGCAGAATTCGAATACGAGCCTCTGTTCCTCTGGAGTTCACTAAAATGTATGAAAACGTGTTTTACAGTATCTTGGCTCCCAGGATCGCTATCAGGAAATGGAAGCAAGCATTTCCTACGTAAAATGACACGAGTAATCGAACTGTGCTGGCAGAATTCAAATCCGAGCCTCCGTTCCTCTGGAATTCCCTAAAATGTATGAAAACATGTTTTACAGTATTTTGGCTCCCAGGATCGCTATCAGGAAATGGAAACAAGTATTTCCTACGTAAAATGACACGGCTAATCGAACTGTGCCGGCAGAATTCAAATCCGAGCCTCCGTTCCTCTGGAATTCACAAATATGTATGAAAACGTGTTTTACACAATTTTGGCTCCCAGGATCGCTATCGGGAAATGGGAACAAGCATTTCCTGCGTAAAATGACACGACTAATCGAATGCTGTCGGCAGAATTCAAATCCGAGCCTCTGTTCTTCTGGAAATCACAAATATGGATGAAAACGAGTTTTACAGTATTTTGGCTCCCAGTATCGCTATCGGGAAATGAGAACAAGCATTTCCTGCGTAAAATGACACGAGTAATCGAACTGTGCCGGCAGAATTCGAATACGAGCCTCTGTTCCTCTGGAGTTCACTAAAATGTATGAAAACGTGTTTTACAGTATTTTGGCTCCCAGGATCGCTATCAGGAAATGGAAACAAGCATTTCCTACGTAAAATGACACGAGTAATCGAACTGTGCCGACAGAATTCAAATCCGAGCCTCCGTTCCTCTGGAATTCCCTAAAATGTATGAAAACGTGTTTTACAGTATTCTGGCTCCCAGGATCGCAATCGGGAAATGAAGACAAGTATTTCCTACGTAAAATGACACGAGTAATCGAACTGTGCCGGCAGAATTCAAATACGAGCCTCTGTTCCTCTGGGATTCACTAAAATGTATGAAAACGTGTTTTACAGTATTTTGGCTGCCAGGATCGCTATCGGGAAATGGGAACAAGCATTTCCTGCGTAAAATGACACGACTAATCGAATGCTGTCGGCAGAATTCAAATCCGAGCCTCTGTTCTTCTGGAAATCACAAATATGCATGAAAACGTGTTTTACAGTATTTTGGCTCCCAGTATCGCTATCGGGAAATGAGAACAAGCATTTCCTGCGTAAAATGACACGAGTAATCGAACTGTGTCGGCAGAATTCGAATACGAGCCTCTGTTCCTCTGGAGTTCACTAAAATGTATGAAAACGTGTTTTACAGTATCTTGGCTCCCAGGATCTCTATCAGGAAATGGAAGCAAGCATTTCCTACGTAAAATGACACGAGTAATCGAACTGTGCCGGCAGAATTCAAATACGAGCCTCTGTTCCTCTGGAATTCACTAAAATGTATGAAAACGTGTTTTACAGTATTTTGGCTGCCAGGATCGCTATCAGGAAATGGAAACAAGTATTCCTACGTAAAATGACACGGCTAATCGAACTGTGCCGGCAGAATTCAAATCCGAGCCTCCGTTCCTCTGGAATTCACAAATATGTATGAAAACGTGTTTTACACAATTTTGGCTCCCAGGATCGCTATCGGGAAATGGGAACAAGCATTTCCTGCGTAAAATGACACGAGTAATCGAACTGTGCCGGCAGAATTCGAATACGAGCCTCTGTTCCTCTGGAATTCCCTAAAATGTATGAAAACGTGTTTTACAGTATTCTGGCTCCCAGGATCGCAATCGCGAAATGAAGACAAGTATTTCCTACGTAAAATGACACGAGTAATCGAACTGTGCCGGCAGAATTCGAATACGAGCCTCTGTTCCTCTGGAGTTCACTAAAATGTATGAAAACGTGTTTTACAGTATTTTGGCTCCCAGGATCGCTATCAGGAAATGGAAACAAGCATTTCCTACGTAAAATGACACGAGTAATCGAACTGTGCCGGCAGAATTCAAATCCGAGCCTCCGTTCCTCTGGAATTCCCTAAAATGTATGAAAACGTGTTTTACAGTATTCTGGCTCCCAGGATCGCAATCGGGAAATGAAGACAAGTATTTCCTACGTAAAATGACACGAGTAATCGAACTGTGCCGGCAGAATTCAAATACGAGCCTCTGTTCCTCTGGGATTCACTAAAATGTATGAAAACGTGTTTTACAGTATTTTGGCTGCCAGGATCGCTATCGGGAAATGGGAACAAGCATTTCCTGCGTAAAATGACACGACTAATCGAATGCTGTCGGCAGAATTCAAATCCGAGCCTCTGTTCTTCTGGAAATCACAAATATGCATGAAAACGTGTTTTACAGTATTTTGGCTCCCAGTATCGCTATCGGGAAATGAGAACAAGCATTTCCTGCGTAAAATGACACGAGTAATCGAACTGTGTCGGCAGAATTCGAATACGAGCCTCTGTTCCTCTGGAGTTCACTAAAATGTATGAAAACGTGTTTTACAGTATCTTGGCTCCCAGGATCGCTATCAGGAAATGGAAGCAAGCATTTCCTACGTAAAATGACACGAGTAATCGAACTGTGCCGGCAGAATTCAAATACGAGCCTCTGTTCCTCTGGGATTCACTAAAATGTATGAAAACGTGTTTTACAGTATTTTGGCTGCCAGGATCGCTATCAGGAAATGGAAACAAGTATTCCTACGTAAAATGACACGGCTAATCGAACTGTGCCGGCAGAATTCAAATCCGAGCCTCCGTTCCTCTGGAATTCACAAATATGTATGAAAACGTGTTTTACACAATTTTGGCTCCCAGGATCGCTATCGGGAAATGGGAACAAGCATTTCCTGCGTAAAATGACACGACTAATCGAATGCTGTCGGCAGAATTCAAATCCGAGCCTCCGTTCCTCTGGAATTCACAAATATGTATCAAAACGTGTTTTACAGTATTCTGGCTCCCAGGATCGCAATCGCGAAATGAAGACAAGTATTTCCTACGTAAAATGACACGAGTAATCGAACTATGCCGGCAGAATTCAAATCCGAGCCTCTGTTCTTCTGGAAATCACAAATATGCATGAAAACGTGTTTTACAGTATTTTGGTTCCCAGTATCGCTATCAGGAAATGGAAACAAGTATTTCCTACGTAAAATGACACGAGTAATCGAACTGTGCCGGCAGAATTCAAATACGAGCCTCTGCTCCTCTGGGATTCACTAAAATGTATGAAAACGTGTTTTACAGTATTTTGGCTGCCAGGATCGCTATCGGGAAATGGGAACAAGCATTTCCTGCGTAAAATGCCACGACTAATCGAATGCTGTCGGCAGAATTCAAATCCGAGCCTCTGTTCTTCTGGAAATCACAAATATGCATGAAAACGTGTTTTACAGTATTTTGGCTCCCAGGATCGCTATCAGGAAATGGAAACAAGCATTTCCTACGTAAAATGACACGAGTAATCGAACTGTGCCGACAGAATTCAAATCCGAGCCTCCGTTCCTCTGGAATTCCCTAAAATGTATGAAAACATGTTTTACAGTATTCTGGCTCCCAGGATCGCAATCGCGAAATGAAGACAAGTATTTCTTACGTAAAATGACACGAGTAATCGAACTATGCCGGCAGAATTCAAATCCGAGCCTCCGTTCCTCTGGAATTCACAAATATGTATGAAAACGTGTGTTACAGTATTCTGGCTCCCAGGATCGCAATCGGGAAATGAAGACAAGTATTTCCTACGTAAAATGACACGAGTAATCGAACTGTGCCGGCAGAATTCAAATACGAGCCTCTGTTCCTCTGGGATTCACTAAAATGTATGAAAACGTGTTTTACAGTATTTTGGCTGCCAGGATCGCTATCGGGAAATGGGAACAAGCATTTCCTGCGTAAAATGACACGACTAATCGAATGCTGTCGGCAGAATTCAAATCCGAGCCTCTGTTCTTCTGGAAATCACATATATGCATGAAAACGTGTTTTACAGTATTTTGGCTCCCAGTATCGCTATCGGGAAATGAGAACAAGCATTTCCTGCGTAAAATGACACGAGTAATCGAACTGTGTCGGCAGAATTCGAATACGAGCCTCTGTTCCTCTGGAGTTCACTAAAATGTATGAAAACGTGTTTTACAGTATCTTGGCTCCCAGGATCGCTATCAGGAAATGGAAGCAAGCATTTCCTACGTAAAATGACACGAGTAATCGAACTGTGCCGGCAGAATTCAAATACGAGCCTCTGTTCCTCTGGGATTCACTAAAATGTATGAAAACGTGTTTTACAGTATTTTGGCTGCCAGGATCGCTATCGGGAAATGGGAACAAGCATTTCCTGTGTAAAATGACACGACTAATCGAATGCTGTCGGCAGAATTCAAATCCGAGCCTCTGTTCTTCTGGAAATCACAAATATGCATGAAAACGTGTTTTACAGTATTTTGGCTCCCAGTATCGCTATCGGGAAATGGGAACAAGCATTTCCTGCGTAAAATGACACGACTAATCGAATGCTGTCGGCAGAATTCAAATCCGAGCCTCTGTTCTTCTGGAAATCACAAATATGCATGAAAACGTGTTTTACAGTATTTTGGCTCCCAGTATCGCTATCGGGAAATGGGAACAAGCATTTCCTGCGTAAAATGACACGACTAATCGAATGCTGTCGGCAGAATTCAAATCCGAGCCTCTGTTCTTCTGGAAATCACAAATATGGATGAAAACGTGTTTTACAGTATTTTGGCTCCCAGTATTGCTATCGGGAAATGAGAACAAGCATTTCCTGCGTAAAATGACACGAGTAATCGAACTGTGCCGGCAGAATTCGAATACGAGCCTCTGTTCCTCTGGAGTTCACTAAAATGTATGAAAACGTGTTTTACAGTATCTTGGCTCCCAGGATCGCTATCAGGAAATGGAAGCAAGCATTTCCTACGTAAAATGACACGAGTAATCGAACTGTGCCGACAGAATTCAAATCCGAGCCTCCGTTCCTCTGGAATTCCCTAAAATGTATGAAAACATGTTTTACAGTATTCTGGCTCCCAGGATCGCAATCGCGAAATGAAGACAAGTATTTCCTACGTAAAATGACACGAGTAATCGAACTATGCCGGCAGAATTCAAATCCGAGCCTCTGTTCCTCTGGAGTTCACTAAAATGTATGAAAACGTGTTTTACAGTATTTTGGCTCCCAGGATCGCTATCAGGAAATGGAAGCAAGCATTTCCTACGTAAAATGACACGAGTAATCGAATGCTGGCGGCAGAATTCAAATCGGAGCATCCGTTCCTCTGGAATTCACTAAAATGTATGAAAACGTGTTTTACAGTATTCTGGCTCCCAGGATCGCAATCGGGAAATGAAGACAAGTATTTCCTACGTAAAATGACACGAGTAATCGAACTGTGCCGGCAGAATTCAAATACGAGCCTCTGTTCCTCTGGAATTCACTAAAATGTATGAAAACGTGTTTTACAGTATTTTGGCTCCCAGGATCGCTATCAGGAAATGGAAACAAGTATTCCTACGTAAAATGACACGGCTAATCGAACTGTGCCGGCAGAATTCAAATCCGAGCCTCCGTTCCTCTGGAATTCACAAATATGTATGAAAACGTGTTTTACACAATTTTGGCTCCCAGGATCGCTATCGGGAAATGGGAACAAGCATTTCCTGCGTAAAATGACACGACTAATCGAATGCTGTCGGCAGAATTCAAATCCGAGCCTCCGTTCCTCTGGAATTCACAAATATGTATCAAAACGTGTTTTACAGTATTCTGGCTCCCAGGATCGCAATCGCGAAATGAAGACAAGTATTTCCTACGTAAAATGACACGAGTAATCGAACTATGCCGGCAGAATTCAAATCCGAGCCTCTGTTCTTCTGGAAATCACAAATATGCATGAAAACGTGTTTTACAGTATTTTGGCTCCCAGTATCGCTATCAGGAAATGGAAACAAGTATTTCCTACGTAAAATGACACGAGTAATCGAACTGTGCCGGCAGAATTCAAATACGAGCCTCTGCTCCTCTGGGATTCACTAAAATGTATGAAAACGTGTTTTACAGTATTTTGGCTGCCAGGATCGCTATCGGGAAATGGGAACAAGCATTTCCTGCGTAAAATGCCACGACTAATCGAATGCTGTCGGCAGAATTCAAATCCGAGCCTCTGTTCTTCTGGAAATCACAAATATGCATGAAAACGTGTTTTACAGTATTTTGGCTCCCAGGATCGCTATCAGGAAATGGAAACAAGCATTTCCTACGTAAAATGACACGAGTAATCGAACTGTGCCGACAGAATTCAAATCCGAGCCTCCGTTCCTCTGGAATTCCCTAAAATGTATGAAAACATGTTTTACAGTATTCTGGCTCCCAGGATCGCAATCGCGAAATGAAGACAAGTATTTCTTACGTAAAATGACACGAGTAATCGAACTATGCCGGCAGAATTCAAATCCGAGCCTCTGTTCCTCTGGAATTCACAAATATGTATGAAAACGTGTTTTACAGTATTCTGGCTCCCAGGATCGCAATCGGGAAATGAAGACAAGTATTTCCTACGTAAAATGACACGAGTAATCGAACTGTGCCGGCAGAATTCAAATACGAGCCTCTGTTCCTCTGGGATTCACTAAAATGTATGAAAACGTGTTTTACAGTATTTTGGCTGCCAGGATCGCTATCGGGAAATGGGAACAAGCATTTCCTGCGTAAAATGACACGACTAATCGAATGCTGTCGGCAGAATTCAAATCCGAGCCTCTGTTCCTCTGGAATTCACAAATATGTATGAAAACGTGTTTTACAGTATTCTGGCTCCCAGGATCGCTATCAGGAAATGGAAACAAGCATTTCCTGCGTAAAATGACACGAGTAATCGAATGCTGGCGGCAGAATTCAAATCGGAGCATCCGTTCCTCTGGAATTCACTAAAATGTATGAAAACATGTTTTACAGTATTCTGGCTCCCAGTATCGCTATCGGGAAATGAGAACAAGCATTTCCTGCGTAAAATGACACGAGTAATCGAACTGTGCCGGCCGAATTCAAATCCGAGCCTCCGTTCCTCTGGAATTCACAAATATGTATGAAAACGTGTTTTACAGTATTCTGGCTCCCAGGATCGCTATCAGGAAATGGAAACAATCATTTCCTACGTAAAATGACACGAGTAATCGAATGCTGGCGGCAGAATTCAAATCGGAGCATCCGTTCCTCTGGAATTCACTAAAATGTATGAAAACATGTTTTACAGTATTTTGGCTGCCAGGATCGCTATCGGGAAATGGGAACAAGCATTTCCTGCGTAAAATGACACGACTAATCGAATGCTGTCGGCAGAATTCAAATCCGAGCCTCTGTTCTTCTGGAAATCACAAATATGCATGAAAACGTGTTTTACAGTATTTTGGCTCCCAGTATCGCTATCGGGAAATGAGAACAAGCATTTCCTGCGTAAAATGACACGAGTAATCGAACTGTGTCGGCAGAATTCGAATACGAGCCTCTGTTCCTCTGGAGTTCACTAAAATGTATGAAAACGTGTTTTACAGTATCTTGGCTCCCAGGATCGCTATCAGGAAATGGAAGCAAGCATTTCCTACGTAAAATGACACGAGTAATCGAATGCTGGCGGCAGAATTCAAATCGGAGCATCCGTTCCTCTGGAATTCACTAAAATGTATGAAAACGTGTTTTACAGTATTCTGGCTCCCAGGATCGCAATCGGGAAATGAAGACAAGTATTTCCTACGTAAAATGACACGAGTAATCGAACTGTGCCGGCAGAATTCAAATACGAGCCTCTGTTCCTCTGGAATTCACTAAAATGTATGAAAACGTGTTTTACAGTATTTTGGCTCCCAGGATCGCTATCAGGAAATGGAAACAAGTATTCCTACGTAAAATGACACGGCTAATCGAACTGTGCCGGCAGAATTCAAATCCGAGCCTCCGTTCCTCTGGAATTCACAAATATGTATGAAAACGTGTTTTACACAATTTTGGCTCCCAGGATCGCTAACGGGAAATGGGAACAAGCATTTCCTGCGTAAAATGACACGACTAATCGAATGCTGTCGGCAGAATTCAAATCCGAGCCTCCGTTCCTCTGGAATTCACAAATATGTATCAAAACGTGTTTTACAGTATTCTGGCTCCCAGGATCGCAATTGCGAAATGAAGACAAGTATTTCCTACGTAAAATGACACGAGTAATCGAACTATGCCGGCAGAATTCAAATCCGAGCCTCTGTTCTTCTGGAAATCACAAATATACATGAAAACGTGTTTTACAGTATTTTGGCTCCCAGTATCGCTATCAGGAAATGGAAACAAGTATTTCCTACGTAAAATGACACGAGTAATCGAACTGTGCCGGCAGAATTCAAATACGAGCCTCTGTTCCTCTGGGATTCACTAAAATGTATGAAAACGTGTTTTACAGTATTTTGGCTGCCAGGATCGCTATCGGGAAATGGGAACAAGCATTTCCTGCGTAAAATGCCACGACTAATCGAATGCTGTCGGCAGAATTCAAATCCGAGCCTCTGTTCTTCTGGAAATCACAAATATGCATGAAAACGTGTTTTACAGTATTTTGGCTCCCAGGATCGCTATCAGGAAATGGAAACAAGCATTTCCTACGTAAAATGACACGAGTAATCGAACTGTGCCGACAGAATTCAAATCCGAGCCTCCGTTCCTCTGGAATTCCCTACAATGTATGAAAACATGTTTTACAGTATTCTGGCTCCCAGGATCGCAATCGCGAAATGAAGACAAGTATTTCTTACGTAAAATGACACGAGTAATCGAACTATGCCGGCAGAATTCAAATCCGAGCCTCTGTTCCTCTGGAATTCACAAATATGTATGAAAACGTGTTTTACAGTATTTTGGCTGCCAGGATCGCTATCGGGAAATGGGAACAAGCATTTCCTGCGTAAAATGACACGACTAATCGAATGCTGTCGGCAGAATTCAAATCCGAGCCTCTGTTCTTCTGGAAATCACATATATGCATGAAAACGTGTTTTACAGTATTTTGGCTCCCAGTATCGCTATCGGGAAATGAGAACAAGCATTTCCTGCGTAAAATGACACGAGTAATCGAACTGTGTCGGCAGAATTCGAATACGAGCCTCTGTTCCTCTGGAGTTCACTAAAATGTATGAAAACGTGTTTTACAGTATCTTGGCTCCCAGGATCGCTATCAGGAAATGGAAGCAAGCATTTCCTACGTAAAATGACACGAGTAATCGAACTGTGCCGGCAGAATTCAAATACGAGCCTCTGTTCCTCTGGGATTCACTAAAATGTATGAAAACGTGTTTTACAGTATTTTGGCTGCCAGGATCGCTATCGGGAAATGGGAACAAGCATTTCCTGCGTAAAATGACACGACTAATCGAATGCTGTCGGCAGAATTCAAATCCGAGCCTCTGTTCTTCTGGAAATCACAAATATGCATGAAAACGTGTTTTACAGTATTTTGGCTCCCAGTATCGCTATCGGGAAATGAGAACAAGCATTTCCTGCGTAAAATGACACGAGTAATCGAACTGTGTCGGCAGAATTCGAATACGAGCCTCTGTTCCTCTGGAGTTCACTAAAATGTATGAAAACGTGTTTTACAGTATCTTGGCTCCCAGGATCGCTATCAGGAAATGGAAGCAAGCATTTCCTACGTAAAATGACACGAGTAATCGAACTGTGCTGGCAGAATTCAAATCCGAGCCTCCGTTCCTCTGGAATTCCCTAAAATGTATGAAAACATGTTTTACAGTATTTTGGCTCCCAGGATCGCTATCAGGAAATGGAAACAAGTATTTCCTACGTAAAATGACACGGCTAATCGAACTGTGCCGGCAGAATTCAAATCCGAGCCTCCGTTCCTCTGGAATTCACAAATATGTATGAAAACGTGTTTTACACAATTTTGGCTCCCAGGATCGCTATCGGGAAATGGGAACAAGCATTTCCTGCGTAAAATGACACGACTAATCGAATGCTGTCGGCAGAATTCAAATCCGAGCCTCTGTTCTTCTGGAAATCACAAATATGCATGAAAACGTGTTTTACAGTATTTTGGCTCCCAGTATCGCTATCGGGAAATGAGAACAAGCATTTCCTGCGTAAAATGACACGACTAATCGAATGCTGTCGGCAGAATTCAAATCCGAGCCTCTGTTCCTCTGGAGTTCACTAAAATGTATGAAAACGTGTTTTACAGTATTTTGGCTCCCAGGATCGCTATCAGGAAATGGAAGCAAGCATTTCCTACGTAAAATGACACGAGTAATCGAACTGTGCTGGCAGAATTCGAATACGAGCCTCTGTTCCTCTGGAGTTCACTAAAATGTATGAAACCGTGTTTTACAGTATTTTGGCTCCCAGGATCGCTATCAGGAAATGGAAACAAGCATTTCCTACGTAAAATGACACGAGTAATCGAACTGTGCCGACAGAATTCAAATCCGAGCCTCCGTTCCTCTGGAATTCCCTAAAATGTATGAAAACATGTTTTACAGTATTCTGGCTCCCAGGATCGCAATCGCGAAATGAAGACAAGTATTTCCTACGTAAAATGACACGAGTAATCGAACTATGCCGGCAGAATTCAAATACGAGCCTCTGTTCCTCTGGAATTCACAAATATGTATGAAAACGTGTTTTACAGTATTCTGGCTCCCAGGATCGCTATCAGGAAATGGAAACAAGCATTTCCTACGTAAAATGACACGAGTAATCGAATGCTGGCGGCAGAATTCAAATCGGAGCATCCGTTCCTCTGGAATTCACTAAAATGTATGAAAACATGTTTTACAGTATTCTGGCTCCCAGTATCGCTATCGGGAAATGAGAACAAGCATTTCCTGCGTAAAATGACACGAGTAATCGAACTGTGCCGGCCGAATTCAAATCCGAGCCTCCGTTCCTCTGGAATTCACAAATATGTATGAAAACGTGTTTTACAGTATTCTGGCTCCCAGGATCGCTATCGGGAAATGGGAACAAGCATTTCCTGCGTTAAATGACACGACTAATCGAATGCTGTCGGCAGAATTCAAATCCGAGCCTCTGTTCTTCTGGAAATCACAAATATGCATGAAAACGTGTTTTACAGTATTCTGGCTCCCAGGATCGCTATCAGGAAATGGAAACAAGCATTTCCTACGTAAAATGACACGAGTAATCGAATGCTGGCGGCAGAATTCAAATCGGAGCATCCGTTCCTCTGGAATTCACTAAAATGTATGAAAACATGTTTTACAGTATTCTGGCTCCCAGGATCGCTATCAGGAAATGGAAGCAAGCATTTCCTACGTAAAATGACACGAGTAATCGAACTGTGCTGGCAGAATTCAAATCCGAGCCTCCGTTCCTCTGGAATTCCCTAAAATGTATGAAAACATGTTTTACAGTATTTTGGCTCCCAGGATCGCTATCAGGAAATGGAAACAAGTATTTCCTACGTAAAATGACACGGCTAATCGAACTGTGCCGGCAGAATTCAAATCCGAGCCTCCGTTCCTCTGGAATTCACAAATATGTATGAAAACGTGTTTTACAGTATTCTGGCTCCCAGGATCGCTATCAGGAAATGGAAACAAGCATTTCCTACGTAAAATGACACGAGTAATCGAATGCTGGCGGCAGAATTCAAATCGGAGCATCCGTTCCTCTGGAATTCACTAAAATGTATGAAAACATGTTTTACAGTATTCTGGCTCCCAGGATCGCTATCAGGAAATGGAAGCAAGCATTTCCTACGTAAAATGACACGAGTAATCGAACTGTGCTGGCAGAATTCAAATCCGAGCCTCCGTTCCTCTGGAATTCCCTAAAATGTATGAAAACATGTTTTACAGTATTCTGGCTCCCAGGATCGCTATCAGGAAATGAAGACAAGTATTTCCTACGTAAAATGACACGAGTAATCGAACGATGCCGGCAGAATTCAAATCCGAGCCTCTGTTCCTCTGGAATTCACAAATATGTATGAAAACGTGTTTTACAGTATTTTGGCTCCCAGGATCGCTATCAGGAAATGGAAACAAGCATTTCCTACGTAAAATGACACGAGTAATCGAACTGTGCCGACAGAATTCAAATCCGAGCCTCCGTTCCTCTGGAATTCCCTAAAATGTATGAAAACATGTTTTACAGTATTCTGGCTCCCAGGATCGCAATCGCGAAATGAAGACAAGTATTTCCTACGTAAAATGACACGAGTAATCGAACTATGCCGGCAGAATTCAAATCCGAGCCTCTGTTCCTCTGGAATTCACAAATATGTATGAAAACGTGTTTTACAGTATTCTGGCTCCCAGGATCGCTATCAGGAAATGGAAACAAGCATTTCCTACGTAAAATGACACGAGTAATCGAATGCTGGCGGCAGAATTCAAATCGGAGCATCCGTTCCTCTGGAATTCACTAAAATGTATGAAAACATGTTTTACAGTATTCTGGCTCCCAGTATCGCTATCGGGAAATGAGAACAAGCATTTCCTGCGTAAAATGACACGAGTAATCGAACTGTGCCGGCCGAATTCAAATCCGAGCCTCCGTTCCTCTGGAATTCACAAATATGTATGAAAACGTGTTTTACAGTATTCTGGCTCCCAGGATCGCTATCGGGAAATGGGAACAAGCATTTCCTGCGTTAAATGACACGACTAATCGAATGCTGTCGGCAGAATTCAAATCCGAGCCTCTGTTCTTCTGGAAATCACAAATATGCATGAAAACGTGTTTTACAGTATTCTGGCTCCCAGGATCGCTATCAGGAAATGGAAACAAGCATTTCCTACGTAAAATGACACGAGTAATCGAATGCTGGCGGCAGAATTCAAATCGGAGCATCCGTTCCTCTGGAATTCACTAAAATGTATGAAAACATGTTTTACAGTATTCTGGCTCCCAGGATCGCTATCAGGAAATGGAAGCAAGCATTTCCTACGTAAAATGACACGAGTAATCGAACTGTGCTGGCAGAATTCAAATCCGAGCCTCCGTTCCTCTGGAATTCCCTAAAATGTATGAAAACATGTTTTACAGTATTTTGGCTCCCAGGATCGCTATCAGGAAATGGAAACAAGTATTTCCTACGTAAAATGACACGGCTAATCGAACTGTGCCGGCAGAATTCAAATCCGAGCCTCCGTTCCTCTGGAATTCACAAATATGTATGAAAACGTGTTTTACAGTATTCTGGCTCCCAGGATCGCTATCAGGAAATGGAAACAAGCATTTCCTACGTAAAATGACACGAGTAATCGAATGCTGGCGGCAGAATTCAAATCGGAGCATCCGTTCCTCTGGAATTCACTAAAATGTATGAAAACATGTTTTACAGTATTCTGGCTCCCAGGATCGCTATCAGGAAATGGAAGCAAGCATTTCCTACGTAAAATGACACGAGTAATCGAACTGTGCTGGCAGAATTCAAATCCGAGCCTCCGTTCCTCTGGAATTCCCTAAAATGTATGAAAACATGTTTTACAGTATTCTGGCTCCCAGGATCGCTATCAGGAAATGGAAGCAAGCATTTCATACGTAAAATGACACGAGTAATCGAATGCTGGCGGCAGAATTCAAATCGGAGCATCCGTTCCTCTGGAATTCACTAAAATGTATGAAAACGTGTTTTACAGTATCTTGGCTCCCAGGATCGCTTTCAGGAAATGGAAGCAAGCATTTCCTACGTAAAATGACACGAGTAATCGAACTGTCCCGGCAGAATTCAAATACGAGCCTCTGTTCCTCTGGAATTCACTAAAATGTATGAAAACATGTTTTACAGTATTCTGGCTCCCAGGATCGCTATCAGGAAATGGAAGCAAGCATTTCCTACGTAAAATGACACGGCTAATTGAACTGTGCCGGCAGAATTCAAATCCGAGCCTCCGTTCCTCTGGAATTCACTAAAATGTATGAAAACGTGTTTTACAGTATTTTGGCTGCCAGGATCGCTATCGGGAAATGGGAACAAGCATTTCCTGCGTAAAATGACACGACTAATCTAATGCTGTCGGCAGAATTCAAATCCGAGCCTCTGTTCTTCTGGAAATCACAAATATGCATGAAAACGTGTTTTACAGTATTTTGGCTCCCAGGATCGCTATCAGGAAATGGAAGCAAGCATTTCCTACGTAAAATGACACGAGTAATCGAACTGTGCTGGCAGAATTCAAATCCGAGCCTCCGTTCCTCTGGAATTCCCTAAAATGTATGAAAACATGTTTTACAGTATTTTGGCTCCCAGGATCGCTATCAGGAAATGGAAACAAGTATTTCCTACGTAAAATGACACGGCTAATCGAACTGTGCCGGCAGAATTCAAATCCGAGCCTCCGTTCCTCTGGAATTCACAAATATGTATGAAAACGTGTTTTACACAATTTTGGCTCCCAGGATCGCTATCGGGAAATGGGAACAAGCATTTCCT
Source organism: Ectemnius continuus (assembly GCA_910591665.1). Classification (NCBI taxonomy): domain Eukaryota; kingdom Metazoa; phylum Arthropoda; class Insecta; order Hymenoptera; family Crabronidae; genus Ectemnius; species Ectemnius continuus. The sequence continues at coordinate 48,365 of CAJUYD010000014.1, read as the reverse complement.
GCGTAAAATGACACGACTAATCGAATGCTGTCGGCAGAATTCAAATCCGAGCCTCTGTTCTTCTGGAAATCACAAATATGGATGAAAACGTGTTTTACAGTATTTTGGCTCCCAGTATTGCTATCGGGAAATGAGAACAAGCATTTCCTGCGTAAAATGACACGAGTAATCGAACTGTGCCGGCAGAATTCGAATACGAGCCTCTGTTCCTCTGGAGTTCACTAAAATGTATGAAAACGTGTTTTACAGTATTTTGGCTCCCAGGATCGCTATCAGGAAATGGAAACAAGCATTTCCTACGTAAAATGACACGAGTAATCGAACTGTGCCGACAGAATTCAAATCCGAGCCTCCGTTCCTCTGGAATTCCCTAAAATGTATGAAAACATGTTTTACAGTATTCTGGCTCCCAGGATCGCAATCGCGAAATGAAGACAAGTATTTCCTACGTAAAATGACACGAGTAATCGAACTATGCCGGCAGAATTCAAATCCGAGCCTCTGTTCCTCTGGAATTCACAAATATGTATGAAAACGTGTTTTACAGTATTCTGGCTCCCAGGATCGCTATCAGGAAATGGAAACAAGCATTTCCTGCGTAAAATGACACGAGTAATCGAATGCTGGCGGCAGAATTCAAATCGGAGCATCCGTTCCTCTGGAATTCACTAAAATGTATGAAAACATGTTTTACAGTATTCTGGCTCCCAGGATCGCTATCAGGAAATGGAAGTAAGCATTTCCTACGTAAAATGACACGAGTAATCGAACTGTGCTGGCAGAATTCGAATACGAGCCTCTGTTCCTCTGGAGTTCACTAAAATGTATGAAAACGTGTTTTACAGTATTTTGGCTCCCAGGATCGCTATCAGGAAATGGAAACAAGCATTTCCTACGTAAAATGACACGAGTAATCGAACTGTGCCGACAGAATTCAAATCCGAGCCTCCGTTCCTCTGGAATTCCCTAAAATGTATGAAAACATGTTTTACAGTATTCTGGCTCCCAGGATCGCTATCAGGAAATGGAAGCAAGCATTTCATACGTAAAATGACACGAGTAATCGAATGCTGGCGGCAGAATTCAAATCGGAGCATCCGTTCCTCTGGAATTCACTAAAATGTATGAAAACGTGTTTTACAGTATCTTGGCTCCCAGGATCGCTTTCAGGAAATGGAAGCAAGCATTTCCTACGTAAAATGACACGAGTAATCGAACTGTGCTGGCAGAATTCAAATCCGAGCCTCCGTTCCTCTGGAATTCCCTAAAATGTATGAAAACATGTTTTACAGTATTTTGGCTCCCAGGATCGCTATCAGGAAATGGAAACAAGTATTTCCTACGTAAAATGACACGGCTAATCGAACTGTGCCGGCAGAATTCAAATCCGAGCCTCCGTTCCTCTGGAATTCACAAATATGTATGAAAACGTGTTTTACACAATTTTGGCTCCCAGGATCGCTATCGGGAAATGGGAACAAGCATTTCCTGCGTAAAATGACACGACTAATCGAATGCTGTCGGCAGAATTCAAATCCGAGCCTCTGTTCTTCTGGAAATCACAAATATGGATGAAAACGTGTTTTACAGTATTTTGGCTCCCAGTATTGCTATCGGGAAATGAGAACAAGCATTTCCTGCGTAAAATGACACGAGTAATCGAACTGTGCCGGCAGAATTCGAATACGAGCCTCTGTTCCTCTGGAGTTCACTAAAATGTATGAAAACGTGTTTTACAGTATTTTGGCTCCCAGGATCGCTATCAGGAAATGGAAACAAGCATTTCCTACGTAAAATGACACGAGTAATCGAACTGTGCCGGCAGAATTCAAATACGAGCCTCTGTTCCTCTGGGATTCACTAAAATGTATGAAAACGTGTTTTACAGTATTTTGGCTGCCAGGATCGCTATCGGGAAATGGGAACAAGCATTTCCTGCGTAAAATGACACGACTAATCGAATGCTGTCGGCAGAATTCAAATCCGAGCCTCTGTTCTTCTGGAAATCACAAATATGGATGAAAACGTGTTTTACAGTATTTTGGCTCCCAGTATTGCTATCGGGAAATGAGAACAAGCATTTCCTGCGTAAAATGACACGAGTAATCGAATGCTGGCGGCAGAATTCAAATCGGAGCATCCGTTCCTCTGGAATTCACTAAAATGTATGAAAACGTGTTTTACAGTATTCTGGCTCCCAGGATCGCAATCGGGAAATGAAGACAAGTATTTCCTACGTAAAATGACACGAGTAATCGAACTGTGCCGGCAGAATTCAAATACGAGCCTCTGTTCCTCTGGGATTCACTAAAATGTATGAAAACGTGTTTTACAGTATTTTGGCTGCCAGGATCGCTATCGGGAAATGGGAACAAGCATTTCCTGCGTAAAATGACACGACTAATCGAATGCTGTCGGCAGAATTCAAATCCGAGCCTCTGTTCTTCTGGAAATCACAAATATGCATGAAAACGTGTTTTACAGTATTTTGGCTCCCAGTATCGCTATCGGGAAATGAGAACAAGCATTTCCTGCGTAAAATGACACGAGTAATCGAACTGTGTCGGCAGAATTCGAATACGAGCCTCTGTTCCTCTGGAGTTCACTAAAATGTATGAAAACGTGTTTTACAGTATCTTGGCTCCCAGGATCGCTATCAGGAAATGGAAGCAAGCATTTCCTACGTAAAATGACACGAGTAATCGAACTGTGCCGGCAGAATTCAAATACGAGCCTCTGTTCCTCTGGGATTCACTAAAATGTATGAAAACGTGTTTTACAGTATTTTGGCTGCCAGGATCGCTATCGGGAAATGGGAACAAGCATTTCCTGCGTAAAATGACACGACTAATCGAATGCTGTCGGCAGAATTCAAATCCGAGCCTCTGTTCTTCTGGAAATCACAAATATGCATGAAAACGTGTTTTACAGTATTTTGGCTCCCAGTATCGCTATCGGGAAATGAGAACAAGCATTTCCTGCGTAAAATGACACGAGTAATCGAACTGTGTCGGCAGAATTCGAATACGAGCCTCTGTTCCTCTGGAGTTCACTAAAATGTATGAAAACGTGTTTTACAGTATCTTGGCTCCCAGGATCGCTATCAGGAAATGGAAGCAAGCATTTCCTACGTAAAATGACACGAGTAATCGAATGCTGGCGGCAGAATTCAAATCGGAGCATCCGTTCCTCTGGAATTCACTAAAATGTATGAAAACGTGTTTTACAGTATTCTGGCTCCCAGGATCGCAATCGGGAAATGAAGACAAGTATTTCCTACGTAAAATGACACGAGTAATCGAACTGTGCCGGCAGAATTCAAATACGAGCCTCTGTTCCTCTGGAATTCACTAAAATGTATGAAAACGTGTTTTACAGTATTTTGGCTCCCAGGATCGCTATCAGGAAATGGAAACAAGTATTCCTACGTAAAATGACACGGCTAATCGAACTGTGCCGGCAGAATTCAAATCCGAGCCTCCGTTCCTCTGGAATTCACAAATATGTATGAAAACGTGTTTTACACAATTTTGGCTCCCAGGATCGCTAACGGGAAATGGGAACAAGCATTTCCTGCGTAAAATGACACGACTAATCGAATGCTGTCGGCAGAATTCAAATCCGAGCCTCCGTTCCTCTGGAATTCACAAATATGTATCAAAACGTGTTTTACAGTATTCTGGCTCCCAGGATCGCAATTGCGAAATGAAGACAAGTATTTCCTACGTAAAATGACACGAGTAATCGAACTGTGCCGGCAGAATTCAAATCCGAGCCTCTGTTCTTCTGGAAATCACAAATATACATGAAAACGTGTTTTACAGTATTTTGGCTCCCAGTATCGCTATCAGGAAATGGAAACAAGTATTTCCTACGTAAAATGACACGAGTAATCGAACTGTGCCGGCAGAATTCAAATACGAGCCTCTGTTCCTCTGGGATTCACTAAAATGTATGAAAACGTGTTTTACAGTATTTTGGCTGCCAGGATCGCTATCGGGAAATGGGAACAAGCATTTCCTGCGTAAAATGCCACGACTAATCGAATGCTGTCGGCAGAATTCAAATCCGAGCCTCTGTTCTTCTGGAAATCACAAATATGCATGAAAACGTGTTTTACAGTATTTTGGCTCCCAGGATCGCTATCAGGAAATGGAAACAAGCATTTCCTACGTAAAATGACACGAGTAATCGAACTGTGCCGACAGAATTCAAATCCGAGCCTCCGTTCCTCTGGAATTCCCTACAATGTATGAAAACATGTTTTACAGTATTCTGGCTCCCAGGATCGCAATCGCGAAATGAAGACAAGTATTTCTTACGTAAAATGACACGAGTAATCGAACTATGCCGGCAGAATTCAAATCCGAGCCTCTGTTCCTCTGGAATTCACAAATATGTATGAAAACGTGTTTTACAGTATTTTGGCTGCCAGGATCGCTATCGGGAAATGGGAACAAGCATTTCCTGCGTAAAATGACACGACTAATCGAATGCTGTCGGCAGAATTCAAATCCGAGCCTCTGTTCTTCTGGAAATCACATATATGCATGAAAACGTGTTTTACAGTATTTTGGCTCCCAGTATCGCTATCGGGAAATGAGAACAAGCATTTCCTGCGTAAAATGACACGAGTAATCGAACTGTGTCGGCAGAATTCGAATACGAGCCTCTGTTCCTCTGGAGTTCACTAAAATGTATGAAAACGTGTTTTACAGTATCTTGGCTCCCAGGATCGCTATCAGGAAATGGAAGCAAGCATTTCCTACGTAAAATGACACGAGTAATCGAACTGTGCCGGCAGAATTCAAATACGAGCCTCTGTTCCTCTGGGATTCACTAAAATGTATGAAAACGTGTTTTACAGTATTTTGGCTGCCAGGATCGCTATCGGGAAATGGGAACAAGCATTTCCTGCGTAAAATGACACGACTAATCGAATGCTGTCGGCAGAATTCAAATCCGAGCCTCTGTTCTTCTGGAAATCACAAATATGCATGAAAACGTGTTTTACAGTATTTTGGCTCCCAGTATCGCTATCGGGAAATGAGAACAAGCATTTCCTGCGTAAAATGACACGAGTAATCGAACTGTGTCGGCAGAATTCGAATACGAGCCTCTGTTCCTCTGGAGTTCACTAAAATGTATGAAAACGTGTTTTACAGTATCTTGGCTCCCAGGATCGCTATCAGGAAATGGAAGCAAGCATTTCCTACGTAAAATGACACGAGTAATCGAACTGTGCTGGCAGAATTCAAATCCGAGCCTCCGTTCCTCTGGAATTCCCTAAAATGTATGAAAACATGTTTTACAGTATTTTGGCTCCCAGGATCGCTATCAGGAAATGGAAACAAGTATTTCCTACGTAAAATGACACGGCTAATCGAACTGTGCCGGCAGAATTCAAATCCGAGCCTCCGTTCCTCTGGAATTCACAAATATGTATGAAAACGTGTTTTACACAATTTTGGCTCCCAGGATCGCTATCGGGAAATGGGAACAAGCATTTCCTGCGTAAAATGACACGACTAATCGAATGCTGTCGGCAGAATTCAAATCCGAGCCTCTGTTCTTCTGGAAATCACAAATATGCATGAAAACGTGTTTTACAGTATTTTGGCTCCCAGTATCGCTATCGGGAAATGAGAACAAGCATTTCCTGCGTAAAATGACACGACTAATCGAATGCTGTCGGCAGAATTCAAATCCGAGCCTCTGTTCCTCTGGAGTTCACTAAAATGTATGAAAACGTGTTTTACAGTATTCTGGCTCCCAGGATCGCTATCAGGAAATGGAAGCAAGCATTTCCTACGTAAAATGACACGAGTAATCGAACTGTGCTGGCAGAATTCGAATACGAGCCTCTGTTCCTCTGGAGTTCACTAAAATGTATGAAACCGTGTTTTACAGTATTTTGGCTCCCAGGATCGCTATCAGGAAATGGAAACAAGCATTTCCTACGTAAAATGACACGAGTAATCGAACTGTGCCGACAGAATTCAAATCCGAGCCTCCGTTCCTCTGGAATTCCCTAAAATGTATGAAAACATGTTTTACAGTATTCTGGCTCCCAGGATCGCAATCGCGAAATGAAGACAAGTATTTCCTACGTAAAATGACACGAGTAATCGAACTATGCCGGCAGAATTCAAATCCGAGCCTCTGTTCCTCTGGAATTCACAAATATGTATGAAAACGTGTTTTACAGTATTCTGGCTCCCAGGATCGCTATCAGGAAATGGAAACAAGCATTTCCTACGTAAAATGACACGAGTAATCGAACGCTGGCGGCAGAATTCAAATCGGAGCATCCGTTCCTCTGGAATTCACTAAAATGTATGAAAACATGTTTTACAGTATTCTGGCTCCCAGTATCGCTATCGGGAAATGAGAACAAGCATTTCCTGCGTAAAATGACACGAGTAATCGAACTGTGCCGGCAGAATTCAAATCCGAGCCTCCGTTCCTCTGGAATTCACAAATATGTATGAAAACGTGTTTTACAGTATTCTGGCTCCCAGGATCGCTATCGGGAAATGGGAACAAGCATTTCCTGCGTTAAATGACACGACTAATCGAATGCTGTCGGCAGAATTCAAATCCGAGCCTCTGTTCTTCTGGAAATCACAAATATGCATGAAAACGTGTTTTACAGTATTCTGGCTCCCAGGATCGCTATCAGGAAATGGAAACAAGCATTTCCTACGTAAAATGACACGAGTAATCGAATGCTGGCGGCAGAATTCAAATCGGAGCATCCGTTCCTCTGGAATTCACTAAAATGTATGAAAACATGTTTTACAGTATTCTGGCTCCCAGGATCGCTATCAGGAAATGGAAGCAAGCATTTCCTACGTAAAATGACACGAGTAATCGAACTGTGCTGGCAGAATTCAAATCCGAGCCTCCGTTCCTCTGGAATTCCCTAAAATGTATGAAAACATGTTTTACAGTATTTTGGCTCCCAGGATCGCTATCAGGAAATGGAAACAAGTATTTCCTACGTAAAATGACACGGCTAATCGAACTGTGCCGGCAGAATTCAAATCCGAGCCTCCGTTCCTCTGGAATTCACAAATATGTATGAAAACGTGTTTTACAGTATTCTGGCTCCCAGGATCGCTATCAGGAAATGGAAACAAGCATTTCCTACGTAAAATGACACGAGTAATCGAATGCTGGCGGCAGAATTCAAATCGGAGCATCCGTTCCTCTGGAATTCACTAAAATGTATGAAAACATGTTTTACAGTATTCTGGCTCCCAGGATCGCTATCAGGAAATGGAAGCAAGCATTTCCTACGTAAAATGACACGAGTAATCGAACTGTGCTGGCAGAATTCAAATCCGAGCCTCCGTTCCTCTGGAATTCCCTAAAATGTATGAAAACATGTTTTACAGTATTCTGGCTCCCAGGATCGCTATCAGGAAATGGAAGCAAGCATTTCATACGTAAAATGACACGAGTAATCGAATGCTGGCGGCAGAATTCAAATCGGAGCATCCGTTCCTCTGGAATTCACTAAAATGTATGAAAACGTGTTTTACAGTATCTTGGCTCCCAGGATCGCTTTCAGGAAATGGAAGCAAGCATTTCCTACGTAAAATGACACGAGTAATCGAACTGTCCCGGCAGAATTCAAATACGAGCCTCTGTTCCTCTGGAATTCACTAAAATGTATGAAAACATGTTTTACAGTATTCTGGCTCCCAGGATCGCTATCAGGAAATGGAAGCAAGCATTTCCTACGTAAAATGACACGGCTAATTGAACTGTGCCGGCAGAATTCAAATCCGAGCCTCCGTTCCTCTGGAATTCACTAAAATGTATGAAAACGTGTTTTACAGTATTTTGGCTGCCAGGATCGCTATCGGGAAATGGGAACAAGCATTTCCTGCGTAAAATGACACGACTAATCTAATGCTGTCGGCAGAATTCAAATCCGAGCCTCTGTTCTTCTGGAAATCACAAATATGCATGAAAACGTGTTTTACAGTATTTTGGCTCCCAGTATCGCTATCGGGAAATGAGAACAAGCATTTCCTGCGTAAAATGACACGACTAATCGAACTGTGTCGGCAGAATTCGAATACGAGCCTCTGTTCCTCTGGAGTTCACTAAAATGTATGAAAACGTGTTTTACAGTATCTTGGCTCCCAGGATCGCTATCAGGAAATGGAAGCAAGCATTTCCTACGTAAAATGACACGAGTAATCGAACTGTGCTGGCAGAATTCAAATCCGAGCCTCCGTTCCTCTGGAATTCCCTAAAATGTATGAAAACATGTTTTACAGTATTTTGGCTCCCAGGATCGCTATCAGGAAATGGAAACAAGTATTTCCTACGTAAAATGACACGGCTAATCGAACTGTGCCGGCAGAATTCAAATCCGAGCCTCCGTTCCTCTGGAATTCACAAATATGTATGAAAACGTGTTTTACACAATTTTGGCTCCCAGGATCGCTATCGGGAAATGGGAACAAGCATTTCCTGCGTAAAATGACACGACTAATCGAATGCTGTCGGCAGAATTCAAATCCGAGCCTCTGTTCTTCTGGAAATCACAAATATGGATGAAAACGTGTTTTACAGTATTTTGGCTCCCAGTATTGCTATCGGGAAATGAGAACAAGCATTTCCTGCGTAAAATGACACGAGTAATCGAACTGTGCCGGCAGAATTCAAATACGAGCCTCTGTTCCTCTGGAGTTCACTAAAATGTATGAAAACGTGTTTTACAGTATTTTGGCTCCCAGGATCGCTATCAGGAAATGGAAACAAGCATTTCCTACGTAAAATGACACGAGTAATCGAACTGTGCCGACAGAATTCAAATCCGAGCCTCCGTTCCTCTGGAATTCCCTAAAATGTATGAAAACATGTTTTACAGTATTCTGGCTCCCAGGATCGCAATCGCGAAATGAAGACAAGTATTTCCTACGTAAAATGACACGAGTAATCGAACTATGCCGGCAGAATTCAAATCCGAGCCTCTGTTCCTCTGGAATTCACAAATATGTATGAAAACGTGTTTTACAGTATTCTGGCTCCCAGGATCGCTATCAGGAAATGGAAACAAGCATTTCCTGCGTAAAATGACACGAGTAATCGAATGCTGGCGGCAGAATTCAAATCGGAGCATCCGTTCCTCTGGAGTTCACTAAAATGTATGAAAACATGTTTTACAGTATTCTGGCTCCCAGGATCGCTATCAGGAAATGGAAGCAAGCATTTCCTACGTAAAATGACACGAGTAATCGAACTGTGCTGGCAGAATTCGAATACGAGCCTCTGTTCCTCTGGAGTTCACTAAAATGTATGAAAACGTGTTTTACAGTATTTTGGCTCCCAGGATCGCTATCAGGAAATGGAAACAAGCATTTCCTACGTAAAATGACACGAGTAATCGAACTGTGCCGACAGAATTCAAATCCGAGCCTCCGTTCCTCTGGAATTCCCTAAAATGTATGAAAACATGTTTCTCAGTATTCTGGCTCCCAGGATCGCTATCAGGAAATGGAAGCAAGCATTTCATACGTAAAATGACACGAGTAATCGAATGCTGGCGGCAGAATTCAAATCGGAGCATCCGTTCCTCTGGAATTCACTAAAATGTATGAAAACGTGTTTTACAGTATCTTGGCTCCCAGGATCGCTTTCAGGAAATGGAAGCAAGCATTTCCTACGTAAAATGACACGAGTAATCGAACTGTCCCGGCAGAATTCAAATACGAGCCTCTGTTCCTCTGGAATTCACTAAAATGTATGAAAACATGTTTTACAGTATTCTGGCTCCCAGGATCGCTATCAGGAAATGGAAGCAAGCATTTCCTACGTAAAATGACACGGCTAATTGAACTGTGCCGGCAGAATTCAAATCCGAGCCTCCGTTCCTCTGGAATTCACTAAAATGTATGAAAACGTGTTTTACAGTATTTTGGCTGCCAGGATCGCTATCGGGAAATGGGAACAAGCATTTCCTGCGTAAAATGACACGACTAATCTAATGCTGTCGGCAGAATTCAAATCCGAGCCTCTGTTCTTCTGGAAATCACAAATATGCATGAAAACGTGTTTTACAGTATTTTGGCTCCCAGTATCGCTATCGGGAAATGAGAACAAGCATTTCCTGCGTAAAATGACACGACTAATCGAACTGTGTCGGCAGAATTCGAATACGAGCCTCTGTTCCTCTGGAGTTCACTAAAATGTATGAAAACGTGTTTTACAGTATCTTGGCTCCCAGGATCGCTATCAGGAAATGGAAGCAAGCATTTCCTACGTAAAATGACACGAGTAATCGAACTGTGCTGGCAGAATTCAAATCCGAGCCTCCGTTCCTCTGGAATTCCCTAAAATGTATGAAAACATGTTTTACAGTATTTTGGCTCCCAGGATCGCTATCAGGAAATGGAAACAAGTATTTCCTACGTAAAATGACACGGCTAATCGAACTGTGCCGGCAGAATTCAAATCCGAGCCTCCGTTCCTCTGGAATTCACAAATATGTATGAAAACGTGTTTTACACAATTTTGGCTCCCAGGATCGCTATCGGGAAATGGGAACAAGCATTTCCTGCGTAAAATGACACGACTAATCGAATGCTGTCGGCAGAATTCAAATCCGAGCCTCTGTTCTTCTGGAAATCACAAATATGGATGAAAACGTGTTTTACAGTATTTTGGCTCCCAGTATTGCTATCGGGAAATGAGAACAAGCATTTCCTGCGTAAAATGACACGAGTAATCGAACTGTGCCGGCAGAATTCGAATACGAGCCTCTGTTCCTCTGGAGTTCACTAAAATGTATGAAAACGTGTTTTACAGTATTTTGGCTCCCAGGATCGCTATCAGGAAATAGAAACAAGCATTTCCTACGTAAAATGACACGAGTAATCGAACTGTGCCGGCAGAATTCAAATACGAGCCTCTGTTCCTCTGGGATTCACTAAAATGTATGAAAACGTGTTTTACAGTATTTTGGCTGCCAGGATCGCTATCGGGAAATGGGAACAAGCATTTCCTGCGTAAAATGACACGACTAATCGAATGCTGTCGGCAGAATTCAAATCCGAGCCTCTGTTCTTCTGGAAATCACAAATATGGATGAAAACGTGTTTTACAGTATTTTGGCTCCCAGTATTGCTATCGGGAAATGAGAACAAGCATTTCCTGCGTAAAATGACACGAGTAATCGAATGCTGGCGGCAGAATTCAAATCGGAGCATCCGTTCCTCTGGAATTCACTAAAATGTATGAAAACGTGTTTTACAGTATTCTGGCTCCCAGGATCGCAATCGGGAAATGAAGACAAGTATTTCCTACGTAAAATGACACGAGTAATCGAACTGTGCCGGCAGAATTCAAATACGAGCCTCTGTTCCTCTGGGATTCACTAAAATGTATGAAAACGTGTTTTACAGTATTTTGGCTGCCAGGATCGCTATCGGGAAATGGGAACAAGCATTTCCTGCGTAAAATGACACGACTAATCGAATGCTGTCGGCAGAATTCAAATCCGAGCCTCTGTTCTTCTGGAAATCACAAATATGCATGAAAACGTGTTTTACAGTATTTTGGCTCCCAGTATCGCTATCGGGAAATGAGAACAAGCATTTCCTGCGTAAAATGACACGAGTAATCGAACTGTGTCGGCAGAATTCGAATACGAGCCTCTGTTCCTCTGGAGTTCACTAAAATGTATGAAAACGTGTTTTACAGTATCTTGGCTCCCAGGATCGCTATCAGGAAATGGAAGCAAGCATTTCCTACGTAAAATGACACGAGTAATCGAACTGTGCCGGCAGAATTCAAATACGAGCCTCTGTTCCTCTGGGATTCACTAAAATGTATGAAAACGTGTTTTACAGTATTTTGGCTGCCAGGATCGCTATCGGGAAATGGGAACAAGCATTTCCTGCGTAAAATGACACGACTAATCGAATGCTGTCGGCAGAATTCAAATCCGAGCCTCTGTTCTTCTGGAAATCACAAATATGCATGAAAACGTGTTTTACAGTATTTTGGCTCCCAGTATCGCTATCGGGAAATGAGAACAAGCATTTCCTGCGTAAAATGACACGAGTAATCGAACTGTGTCGGCAGAATTCGAATACGAGCCTCTGTTCCTCTGGAGTTCACTAAAATGTATGAAAACGTGTTTTACAGTATCTTGGCTCCCAGGATCGCTATCAGGAAATGGAAGCAAGCATTTCCTACGTAAAATGACACGAGTAATCGAATGCTGGCGGCAGAATTCAAATCGGAGCATCCGTTCCTCTGGAATTCACTAAAATGTATGAAAACGTGTTTTACAGTATTCTGGCTCCCAGGATCGCAATCGGGAAATGAAGACAAGTATTTCCTACGTAAAATGACACGAGTAATCGAACTGTGCCGGCAGAATTCAAATACGAGCCTCTGTTCCTCTGGAATTCACTAAAATGTATGAAAACGTGTTTTACAGTATTTTGGCTCCCAGGATCGCTATCAGGAAATGGAAACAAGTATTCCTACGTAAAATGACACGGCTAATCGAACTGTGCCGGCAGAATTCAAATCCGAGCCTCCGTTCCTCTGGAATTCACAAATATGTATGAAAACGTGTTTTACACAATTTTGGCTCCCAGGATCGCTAACGGGAAATGGGAACAAGCATTTCCTGCGTAAAATGACACGACTAATCGAATGCTGTCGGCAGAATTCAAATCCGAGCCTCCGTTCCTCTGGAATTCACAAATATGTATCAAAACGTGTTTTACAGTATTCTGGCTCCCAGGATCGCGATTGCGAAATGAAGACAAGTATTTCCTACGTAAAATGACACGAGTAATCGAACTATGCCGGCAGAATTCAAATCCGAGCCTCTGTTCTTCTGGAAATCACAAATATACATGAAAACGTGTTTTACAGTATTTTGGCTCCCAGTATCGCTATCAGGAAATGGAAACAAGTATTTCCTACGTAAAATGACACGAGTAATCGAACTGTGCCGGCAGAATTCAAATACGAGCCTCTGTTCCTCTGGGATTCACTAAAATGTATGAAAACGTGTTTTACAGTATTTTGGCTGCCAGGATCGCTATCGGGAAATGGGAACAAGCATTTCCTGCGTAAAATGCCACGACTAATCGAATGCTGTCGGCAGAATTCAAATCCGAGCCTCTGTTCTTCTGGAAATCACAAATATGCATGAAAACGTGTTTTACAGTATTTTGGCTCCCAGGATCGCTATCAGGAAATGGAAACAAGCATTTCCTACGTAAAATGACACGAGTAATCGAACTGTGCCGACAGAATTCAAATCCGAGCCTCCGTTCCTCTGGAATTCCCTACAATGTATGAAAACATGTTTTACAGTATTCTGGCTCCCAGGATCGCAATCGCGAAATGAAGACAAGTATTTCTTACGTAAAATGACACGAGTAATCGAACTATGCCGGCAGAATTCAAATCCGAGCCTCTGTTCCTCTGGAATTCACAAATATGTATGAAAACGTGTTTTACAGTATTTTGGCTGCCAGGATCGCTATCGGGAAATGGGAACAAGCATTTCCTGCGTAAAATGACACGACTAATCGAATGCTGTCGGCAGAATTCAAATCCGAGCCTCTGTTCTTCTGGAAATCACATATATGCATGAAAACGTGTTTTACAGTATTTTGGCTCCCAGTATCGCTATCGGGAAATGAGAACAAGCATTTCCTGCGTAAAATGACACGAGTAATCGAACTGTGTCGGCAGAATTCGAATACGAGCCTCTGTTCCTCTGGAGTTCACTAAAATGTATGAAAACGTGTTTTACAGTATCTTGGCTCCCAGGATCGCTATCAGGAAATGGAAGCAAGCATTTCCTACGTAAAATGACACGAGTAATCGAACTGTGCCGGCAGAATTCAAATACGAGCCTCTGTTCCTCTGGGATTCACTAAAATGTATGAAAACGTGTTTTACAGTATTTTGGCTGCCAGGATCGCTATCGGGAAATGGGAACAAGCATTTCCTGCGTAAAATGACACGACTAATCGAATGCTGTCGGCAGAATTCAAATCCGAGCCTCTGTTCTTCTGGAAATCACAAATATGCATGAAAACGTGTTTTACAGTATTTTGGCTCCCAGTATCGCTATCGGGAAATGAGAACAAGCATTTCCTGCGTAAAATGACACGAGTAATCGAACTGTGTCGGCAGAATTCAAATACGAGCCTCTGTTCCTCTGGAGTTCACTAAAATGTATGAAAACGTGTTTTACAGTATCTTGGCTCCCAGGATCGCTATCAGGAAATGGAAGCAAGCATTTCCTACGTAAAATGACACGAGTAATCGAACTGTGCTGGCAGAATTCAAATCCGAGCCTCCGTTCCTCTGGAATTCCCTAAAATGTATGAAAACATGTTTTACAGTATTTTGGCTCCCAGGATCGCTATCAGGAAATGGAAACAAGTATTTCCTACGTAAAATGACACGGCTAATCGAACTGTGCCGGCAGAATTCAAATCCGAGCCTCCGTTCCTCTGGAATTCACAAATATGTATGAAAACGTGTTTTACACAATTTTGGCTCCCAGGATCGCTATCGGGAAATGGGAACAAGCATTTCCTGCGTAAAATGACACGACTAATCGAATGCTGTCGGCAGAATTCAAATCCGAGCCTCTGTTCTTCTGGAAATCACAAATATGCATGAAAACGTGTTTTACAGTATTTTGGCTCCCAGTTTCGCTATCGGGAAATGAGAACAAGCATTTCCTGCGTAAAATGACACGAGTAATCGAACTGTGTCGGCAGAATTCGAATACGAGCCTCTGTTCCTCTGGAGTTCACTAAAATGTATGAAAACGTGTTTTACAGTATCTTGGCTCCCAGGATCGCTATCAGGAAATGGAAGCAAGCATTTCCTACGTAAAATGACACGAGTAATCGAGTGCTGGCGACAGAATTCAAATCGGAGCATCCGTTCCTCTGGAATTCACTAAAATGTATGAAAACATGTTTTACAGTATCTTGGCTCCCAGGATCGCTATCAGGAAATGGAAGCAAGCATTTCCTACGTAAAATGACACGAGTAATCGAACTGTGCTGGCAGAATTCAAATCCGAGCCTCCGTTCCTCTGGAATTCCCTAAAATGTATGAAAACATGTTTTACAGTATTTTGGCTCCCAGGATCGCTATCAGGAAATGGAAACAAGTATTTCCTACGTAAAATGACACGGCTAATCGAACTGTGCCGGCAGAATTCAAATCCGAGCCTCCGTTCCTCTGGAATTCACAAATATGTATGAAAACGTGTTTTACACAATTTTGGCTCCCAGGATCGCTATCGGGAAATGGGAACAAGCATTTCCTGCGTAAAATGACACGACTAATCGAATGCTGTCGGCAGAATTCAAATCCGAGCCTCTGTTCTTCTGGAAATCACAAATATGCATGAAAACGTGTTTTACAGTATTTTGGCTCCCAGTATCGCTATCGGGAAATGAGAACAAGCATTTCCTGCGTAAAATGACACGAGTAATCGAACTGTGCTGGCAGAATTCAAATCCGAGCCTCCGTTCCTCTGGAATTCCCTAAAATGTATGGAAACATGTTTTACAGTATTTTGGCTCCCAGGATCGCTATCAGGAAATGGAAACAAGTATTTCCTACGTAAAATGACACGGCTAATCGAACTGTGCCGGCAGAATTCAAATCCGAGCCTCCGTTCCTCTGGAATTCACAAATATGTATGAAAACGTGTTTTACAGTATTCTGGCTCCCAGGATCGCTATCAGGAAATGGAAACAAGCATTTCCTACGTAAAATGACACGAGTAATCGAATGCTGGCGGCAGAATTCAAATCGGAGCATCCGTTCCTCTGGAATTCACTAAAATGTATGAAAACATGTTTTACAGTATTCTGGCTCCCAGGATCGCTATCAGGAAATGGAAGCAAGCATTTCCTACGTAAAATGACACGAGTAATCGAACTGTGCTGGCAGAATTCAAATCCGAGCCTCCGTTCCTCTGGAATTCCCTAAAATGTATGAAAACATGTTTTACAGTATTTTGGCTCCCAGGATCGCTATCAGGAAATGGAAACAAGTATTTCCTACGTAAAATGACACGGCTAATCGAACTGTGCCGGCAGAATTCAAATCCGAGCCTCCGTTCCTCTGGAATTCACAAATATGTATGAAAACGTGTTTTACAGTATTCTGGCTCCCAGGATCGCTATCAGGAAATGGAAACAAGCATTTCCTACGTAAAATGACACGAGTAATCGAATGCTGGCGGCAGAATTCAAATCGGAGCATTCGTTCCTCTGGAATTCACTAAAATGTATGAAAACATGTTTTACAGTATTCTGGCTCCCAGGATCGCTATCAGGAAATGGAAGCAAGCATTTCCTACGTAAAATGACACGAGTAATCGAACTGTGCTGGCAGAATTCAAATCCGAGCCTCCGTTCCTCTGGAATTCCCTAAAATGTATGAAAACATGTTTTACAGTATTCTGGCTCCCAGGATCGCTATCAGGAAATGGAAGCAAGCATTTCATACGTAAAATGACACGAGTAATCGAATGCTGGCGGCAGAATTCAAATCGGAGCATCCGTTCCTCTGGAATTCACTAAAATGTATGAAAACGTGTTTTACAGTATCTTGGCTCCCAGGATCGCTTTCAGGAAATGGAAGCAAGCATTTCCTACGTAAAATGACACGAGTAATCGAACTGTCCCGGCAGAATTCAAATACGAGCCTCTGTTCCTCTGGAATTCACTAAAATGTATGAAAACATGTTTTACAGTATTCTGGCTCCCAGGATCGCTATCAGGAAATGGAAGCAAGCATTTCCTACGTAAAATGACACGGCTAATTGAACTGTGCCGGCAGAATTCAAATCCGAGCCTCCGTTCCTCTGGAATTCACTAAAATGTATGAAAACGTGTTTTACAGTATTTTGGCTGCCAGGATCGCTATCGGGAAATGGGAACAAGCATTTCCTGCGTAAAATGACACGGCTAATCGAATGCTGTCGGCAGAATTCAAATCCGAGCCTCCGTTCCTCTGGAATTCACAAATATGTATCAAAACGTGTTTTACAGTATTCTGGCTCCCAGGATCGCAATTGCGAAATGAAGACAAGTATTTCCTACGTAAAATGACACGAGTAATCGAACTATGCCGGCAGAATTCAAATCCGAGCCTCTGTTCTTCTGGAAATCACAAATATACATGAAAACGTGTTTTACAGTATTTTGGCTCCCAGAATCGCTATCAGGAAATGGAAACAAGTATTTCCTACGTAAAATGACACGAGTAATCGAACTGTGCCGGCAGAATTCAAATACGAGCCTCTGTTCCTCTGGGATTCACTAAAATGTATGAAAACGTGTTTTACAGTATTTTGGCTGCCAGGATCGCTATCGGGAAATGGGAACAAGCATTTCCTGCGTAAAATGCCACGACTAATCGAATGCTGTCGGCAGAATTCAAATCCGAGCCTCTGTTCTTCTGGAAATCACAAATATGCATGAAAACGTGTTTTACAGTATTTTGGCTCCCAGGATCGCTATCAGGAAATGGAAACAAGCATTTCCTACGTAAAATGACACGAGTAATCGAACTGTGCCGACAGAATTCAAATCCGAGCCTCCGTTCCTCTGGAATTCCCTACAATGTATGAAAACATGTTTTACAGTATTCTGGCTCCCAGGATCGCAATCGCGAAATGAAGACAAGTATTTCTTACGTAAAATGACACGAGTAATCGAACTATGCCGGCAGAATTCAAATCCGAGCCTCTGTTCCTCTGGAATTCACAAATATGTATGAAAACGTGTTTTACAGTATTTTGGCTGCCAGGATCGCTATCGGGAAATGGGAACAAGCATTTCCTGCGTAAAATGACACGACTAATCGAATGCTGTCGGCAGAATTCAAATCCGAGCCTCTGTTCTTCTGGAAATCACATATATGCATGAAAACGTGTTTTACAGTATTTTGGCTCCCAGTATCGCTATCGGGAAATGAGAACAAGCATTTCCTGCGTAAAATGACACGAGTAATCGAACTGTGTCGGCAGAATTCGAATACGAGCCTCTGTTCCTCTGGAGTTCACTAAAATGTATGAAAACGTGTTTTACAGTATCTTGGCTCCCAGGATCGCTATCAGGAAATGGAAGCAAGCATTTCCTACGTAAAATGACACGAGTAATCGAACTGTGCCGGCAGAATTCAAATACGAGCCTCTGTTCCTCTGGGATTCACTAAAATGTATGAAAACGTGTTTTACAGTATTTTGGCTGCCAGGATCGCTATCGGGAAATGGGAACAAGCATTTCCTGCGTAAAATGACACGACTAATCGAATGCTGTCGGCAGAATTCAAATCCGAGCCTCTGTTCTTCTGGAAATCACAAATATGCATGAAAACGTGTTTTACAGTATTTTGGCTCCCAGTATCGCTATCGGGAAATGAGAACAAGCATTTCCTGCGTAAAATGACACGAGTAATCGAACTGTGTCGGCAGAATTCGAATACGAGCCTCTGTTCCTCTGGAGTTCACTAAAATGTATGAAAACGTGTTTTACAGTATCTTGGCTCCCAGGATCGCTATCAGGAAATGGAAGCAAGCATTTCCTACGTAAAATGACACGAGTAATCGAACTGTGCTGGCAGAATTCAAATCCGAGCCTCCGTTCCTCTGGAATTCCCTAAAATGTATGAAAACATGTTTTACAGTATTTTGGCTCCCAGGATCGCTATCAGGAAATGGAAACAAGTATTTCCTACGTAAAATGACACGGCTAATCGAACTGTGCCGGCAGAATTCAAATCCGAGCCTCCGTTCCTCTGGAATTCACAAATATGTATGAAAACGTGTTTTACAGTATTTTGGTTCCCAGTATCGCTATCAGGAAATGGAAACAAGTATTTCCTACGTAAAATGACACGAGTAATCGAACTGTGCCGGCAGAATTCAAATACGAGCCTCTGCTCCTCTGGGATTCACTAAAATGTATGAAAACGTGTTTTACAGTATTTTGGCTGCCAGGATCGCTATCGGGAAATGGGAACAAGCATTTCCTGCGTAAAATGCCACGACTAATCGAATGCTGTCGGCAGAATTCAAATCCGAGCCTCTGTTCTTCTGGAAATCACAAATATGCATGAAAACGTGTTTTACAGTATTTTGGCTCCCAGGATCGCTATCAGGAAATGGAAACAAGCATTTCCTACGTAAAATGACACGAGTAATCGAACTGTGCCGACAGAATTCAAATCCGAGCCTCCGTTCCTCTGGAATTCCCTAAAATGTATGAAAACATGTTTTACAGTATTCTGGCTCCCAGGATCGCAATCGCGAAATGAAGACAAGTATTTCTTACGTAAAATGACACGAGTAATCGAACTATGCCGGCAGAATTCAAATCCGAGCCTCCGTTCCTCTGGAATTCACAAATATGTATGAAAACGTGTTTTACAGTATTCTGGCTCCCAGGATCGCAATCGGGAAATGAAGACAAGTATTTCCTACGTAAAATGACACGAGTAATCGAACTGTGCCGGCAGAATTCAAATACGAGCCTCTGTTCCTCTGGGATTCACTAAAATGTATGAAAACGTGTTTTACAGTATTTTGGCTGCCAGGATCGCTATCGGGAAATGGGAACAAGCATTTCCTGCGTAAAATGACACGACTAATCGAATGCTGTCGGCAGAATTCAAATCCGAGCCTCTGTTCTTCTGGAAATCACATATATGCATGAAAACGTGTTTTACAGTATTTTGGCTCCCAGTATCGCTATCGGGAAATGAGAACAAGCATTTCCTGCGTAAAATGACACGAGTAATCGAACTGTGTCGGCAGAATTCGAATACGAGCCTCTGTTCCTCTGGGGTTCACTAAAATGTATGAAAACGTGTTTTACAGTATCTTGGCTCCCAGGATCGCTATCAGGAAATGGAAGCAAGCATTTCCTACGTAAAATGACACGAGTAATCGAACTGTGCCGGCAGAATTCAAATACGAGCCTCTGTTCCTCTGGGATTCACTAAAATGTATGAAAACGTGTTTTACAGTATTTTGGCTGCCAGGATCGCTATCGGGAAATGGGAACAAGCATTTCCTGTGTAAAATGACACGACTAATCGAATGCTGTCGGCAGAATTCAAATCCGAGCCTCTGTTCTTCTGGAAATCACAAATATGCATGAAAACGTGTTTTACAGTATTTTGGCTCCCAGTATCGCTATCGGGAAATGGGAACAAGCATTTCCTGCGTAAAATGACACGACTAATCGAATGCTGTCGGCAGAATTCAAATCCGAGCCTCTGTTCTTCTGGAAATCACAAATATGCATGAAAACGTGTTTTACAGTATTTTGGCTCCCAGTATCGCTATCGGGAAATGGGAACAAGCATTTCCTGCGTAAAATGACACGACTAATCGAATGCTGTCGGCAGAATTCAAATCCGAGCCTCTGTTCTTCTGGAAATCACAAATATGGATGAAAACGTGTTTTACAGTATTTTGGCTCCCAGTATTGCTATCGGGAAATGAGAACAAGCATTTCCTGCGTAAAATGACACGAGTAATCGAACTGTGCCGGCAGAATTCGAATACGAGCCTCTGTTCCTCTGGAGTTCACTAAAATGTATGAAAACGTGTTTTACAGTATCTTGGCTCCCAGGATCGCTATCAGGAAATGGAAGCAAGCATTTCCTACGTAAAATGACACGAGTAATCGAACTGTGCCGACAGAATTCAAATCCGAGCCTCCGTTCCTCTGGAATTCCCTAAAATGTATGAAAACATGTTTTACAGTATTCTGGCTCCCAGGATCGCAATCGCGAAATGAAGACAAGTATTTCCTACGTAAAATGACACGAGTAATCGAACTATGCCGGCAGAATTCAAATCCGAGCCTCTGTTCCTCTGGAGTTCACTAAAATGTATGAAAACGTGTTTTACAGTATTTTGGCTCCCAGGATCGCTATCAGGAAATGGAAGCAAGCATTTCCTACGTAAAATGACACGAGTAATCGAATGCTGGCGGCAGAATTCAAATCGGAGCATCCGTTCCTCTGGAATTCACTAAAATGTATGAAAACGTGTTTTACAGTATTCTGGCTCCCAGGATCGCAATCGGGAAATGAAGACAAGTATTTCCTACGTAAAATGACACGAGTAATCGAACTGTGCCGGCAGAATTCAAATACGAGCCTCTGTTCCTCTGGAATTCACTAAAATGTATGAAAACGTGTTTTACAGTATTTTGGCTCCCAGGATCGCTATCAGGAAATGGAAACAAGTATTCCTACGTAAAATGACACGGCTAATCGAACTGTGCCGGCAGAATTCAAATCCGAGCCTCCGTTCCTCTGGAATTCACAAATATGTATGAAAACGTGTTTTACACAATTTTGGCTCCCAGGATCGCTATCGGGAAATGGGAACAAGCATTTCCTGCGTAAAATGACACGACTAATCGAATGCTGTCGGCAGAATTCAAATCCGAGCCTCCGTTCCTCTGGAATTCACAAATATGTATCAAAACGTGTTTTACAGTATTTTGGCTCCCAGTATCGCTATCGGGAAATGGGAACAAGCATTTCCTGCGTAAAATGACACGACTAATCGAATGCTGTCGGCAGAATTCAAATCCGAGCCTCTGTTCTTCTGGAAATCACAAATATGCATGAAAACGTGTTTTACAGTATTTTGGCTCCCAGTATCGCTATCAGGAAATGGAAACAAGTATTTCCTACGTAAAATGACACGAGTAATCGAACTGTGCCGGCAGAATTCAAATACGAGCCTCTGCTCCTCTGGGATTCACTAAAATGTATGAAAACGTGTTTTACAGTATTTTGGCTGCCAGGATCGCTATCGGGAAATGGGAACAAGCATTTCCTGCGTAAAATGCCACGACTAATCGAATGCTGTCGGCAGAATTCAAATCCGAGCCTCTGTTCTTCTGGAAATCACAAATATGCATGAAAACGTGTTTTACAGTATTTTGGCTCCCAGGATCGCTATCAGGAAATGGAAACAAGCATTTCCTACGTAAAATGACACGAGTAATCGAACTGTGCCGACAGAATTCAAATCCGAGCCTCCGTTCCTCTGGAATTCCCTAAAATGTATGAAAACATGTTTTACAGTATTCTGGCTCCCAGGATCGCAATCGCGAAATGAAGACAAGTATTTCTTACGTAAAATGACACGAGTAATCGAACTATGCCGGCAGAATTCAAATCCGAGCCTCTGTTCCTCTGGAATTCACAAATATGTATGAAAACGTGTTTTACAGTATTCTGGCTCCCAGGATCGCAATCGGGAAATGAAGACAAGTATTTCCTACGTAAAATGACACGAGTAATCGAACTGTGCCGGCAGAATTCAAATACGAGCCTCTGTTCCTCTGGGATTCACTAAAATGTATGAAAACGTGTTTTACAGTATTTTGGCTGCCAGGATCGCTATCGGGAAATGGGAACAAGCATTTCCTGCGTAAAATGACACGACTAATCGAATGCTGTCGGCAGAATTCAAATCCGAGCCTCTGTTCCTCTGGAATTCACAAATATGTATGAAAACGTGTTTTACAGTATTCTGGCTCCCAGGATCGCTATCAGGAAATGGAAACAAGCATTTCCTGCGTAAAATGACACGAGTAATCGAATGCTGGCGGCAGAATTCAAATCGGAGCATCCGTTCCTCTGGAATTCACTAAAATGTATGAAAACATGTTTTACAGTATTCTGGCTCCCAGGATCGCTATCAGGAAATGAAGACAAGTATTTCCTACGTAAAATGACACGAGTAATCGAACGATGCCGGCAGAATTCAAATCCGAGCCTCTGTTCCTCTGGAATTCACAAATATGTATGAAAACGTGTTTTACAGTATTCTGGCTCCTAGGATCGCAATCGGGAAATGAAGACAAGTATTTCCTACGTAAAATGACACGAGTAATCGAACTGTGCCGGCAGAATTCAAATCCGAGCCTCCGTTCCTCTGGAATTCACAAATATGTATGAAAACGTGTTTTACACAATTTTGGCTCCCAGGATCGCTATCGGGAAATGGGAACAAGCATTTCCTGCGTAAAATGACACGACTAATCGAATGCTGTCGGCAGAATTCAAATCCGAGCCTCTGTTCTTCTGGAAATCACAAATATGCATGAAAACGTGTTTTACAGTATTTTGGCTCCCAGGATCGCTATCAGGAAATGGAAACAAGCATTTCCTACGTAAAATGACACGAGTAATCGAACTGTGCCGACAGAATTCAAATCCGAGCCTCCGTTCCTCTGGAATTCCCTAAAATGTATGAAAACATGTTTTACAGTATTCTGGCTCCCAGGATCGCAATCGCGAAATGAAGACAAGTATTTCCTACGTAAAATGACACGAGTAATCGAACTATGCCGGCAGAATTCAAATCCGAGCCTCTGTTCCTCTGGAATTCACAAATATGTATGAAAACGTGTTTTACAGTATTCTGGCTCCCAGGATCGCTATCAGGAAATGGAAACAAGCATTTCCTACGTAAAATGACACGAGTAATCGAATGCTGGCGGCAGAATTCAAATCGGAGCATCCGTTCCTCTGGAATTCACTAAAATGTATGAAAACATGTTTTACAGTATTCTGGCTCCCAGTATCGCTATCGGGAAATGAGAACAAGCATTTCCTGCGTAAAATGACACGAGTAATCGAACTGTGCCGGCCGAATTCAAATCCGAGCCTCCGTTCCTCTGGAATTCACAAATATGTATGAAAACGTGTTTTACAGTATTCTGGCTCCCAGGATCGCTATCGGGAAATGGGAACAAGCATTTCCTGCGTTAAATGACACGACTAATCGAATGCTGTCGGCAGAATTCAAATCCGAGCCTCTGTTCTTCTGGAAATCACAAATATGCATGAAAACGTGTTTTACAGTATTTTGGCTCCCAGTATCGCTATCGGGAAATGAGAACAAGCATTTCCTGCGTAAAATGACACGAGTAATCGAACTGTGCCGGCAGAATTCAAATCCGAGCCTCCGTTCCTCTGGAATTCCCTAAAATGTATGGAAACATGTTTTACAGTATTTTGGCTCCCAGGATCGCTATCAGGAAATGGAAACAAGTATTTCCTACGTAAAATGACACGGCTAATCGAACTGTGCCGGCAGAATTCAAATCCGAGCCTCCGTTCCTCTGGAATTCACAAATATGTATGAAAACGTGTTTTACAGTATTCTGGCTCCCAGGATCGCTATCAGGAAATGGAAACAAGCATTTCCTACGTAAAATGACACGAGTAATCGAATGCTGGCGGCAGAATTCAAATCGGAGCATCCGTTCCTCTGGAATTCACTAAAATGTATGAAAACATGTTTTACAGTATTCTGGCTCCCAGGATCGCTATCAGGAAATGGAAGCAAGCATTTCCTACGTAAAATGACACGAGTAATCGAACTGTGCTGGCAGAATTCAAATCCGAGCCTCCGTTCCTCTGGAATTCCCTAAAATGTATGAAAACATGTTTTACAGTATTCTGGCTCCCAGGATCGCTATCAGGAAATGGAAGCAAGCATTTCATACGTAAAATGACACGAGTAATCGAATGCTGGCGGCAGAATTCAAATCGGAGCATCCGTTCCTCTGGAATTCACTAAAATGTATGAAAACATGTTTTACAGTATTCTGGCTCCCAGGATCGCTATCAGGAAATGGAAGCAAGCATTTCCTACGTAAAATGACACGAGTAATCGAACTGTGCTGGCAGAATTCAAATCCGAGCCTCCGTTCCTCTGGAATTCCCTAAAATGTATGAAAACATGTTTTACAGTATTCTGGCTCCCAGGATCGCTATCAGGAAATGGAAGCAAGCATTTCATACGTAAAATGACACGAGTAATCGAATGCTGTCGGCAGAATTCAAATCCGAGCCTCTGTTCTTCTGGAAATCACAAATATGGATGAAAACGTGTTTTACAGTATTTTGGCTCCCAGTATTGCTATCGGGAAATGAGAACAAGCATTTCCTGCGTAAAATGACACGAGTAATCGAACTGTGCCGGCAGAATTCGAATACGAGCCTCTGTTCCTCTGGAGTTCACTAAAATGTATGAAAACGTGTTTTACAGTATTTTGGCTCCCAGGATCGCTATCAGGAAATGGAAACAAGCATTTCCTACGTAAAATGACACGAGTAATCGAACTGTGCCGACAGAATTCAAATCCGAGCCTCCGTTCCTCTGGAATTCCCTAAAATGTATGAAAACATGTTTTACAGTATTCTGGCTCCCAGGATAGCAATCGCGAAATGAAGACAAGTATTTCCTACGTAAAATGACACGAGTAATCGAACTATGCCGGCAGAATTCAAATCCGAGCCTCTGTTCCTCTGGAATTCACAAATATGTATGAAAACGTGTTTTACAGTATTCTGGCTCCCAGGATCGCTATCAGGAAATGGAAACAAGCATTTCCTGCGTAAAATGACACGAGTAATCGAATGCTGGCGGCAGAATTCAAATCGGAGCATCCGTTCCTCTGGAATTCACTAAAATGTATGAAAACATGTTTTACAGTATTCTGGCTCCCAGTATCGCTATCGGGAAATGAGAACAAGCATTTCCTGCGTAAAATGACACGAGTAATCGAACTGTGCCGGCCGAATTCAAATCCGAGCCTCCGTTCCTCTGGAATTCACAAATATGTATGAAAACGTGTTTTACAGTATTCTGGCTCCCAGGATCGCTATCAGGAAATGGAAACAATCATTTCCTACGTAAAATGACACGAGTAATCGAATGCTGGCGGCAGAATTCAAATCGGAGCATCCGTTCCTCTGGAATTCACTAAAATGTATGAAAACATGTTTTACAGTATTCTGGCTCCCAGGATCGCTATCAGGAAATGGAAGCAACCATTTCCTACGTAAAATGACACGAGTAATCGAACTGTGCTGGCAGAATTCAAATCCGAGCCTCCGTTCCTCTGGAATTCCCTAAAATGTATGAAAACATGTTTTACAGTATTCTGGCTCCCAGGATCGCTATCAGGAAATGAAGACAAGTATTTCCTACGTAAAATGACACGAGTAATCGAACGATGCCGGCAGAATTCAAATCCGAGCCTCTGTTCCTCTGGAATTCACAAATATGTATGAAAACGTGTTTTACAGTATTCTGGCTCCTAGGATCGCAATCGGGAAATGAAGACAAGTATTTCCTACGTAAAATGACACGAGTAATCGAACTGTGCCGGCAGAATTCAAATCCGAGCCTCCGTTCCTCTGGAATTCACAAATATGTATGAAAACGTGTTTTACACAATTTTGGCTCCCAGGATCGCTATCGGGAAATGGGAACAAGCATTTCCTGCGTCAAATGACACGACTAATCGAATGCTGTCGGCAGAATTCAAATCCGAGCCTCTGTTCTTCTGGAAATCACAAATATGCATGAAAACGTGTTTTACAGTATTTTGGCTCCCAGTATCGCTATCGGGAAATGAGAACAAGCATTTCCTGCGTAAAATGACACGACTAATCGAATGCTGTCGGCAGAATTCAAATCCGAGCCTCTGTTCCTCTGGAGTTCACTAAAATGTATGAAAACGTGTTTTACAGTATTTTGGCTCCCAGGATCGCTATCAGGAAATGGAAGCAAGCATTTCCTACGTAAAATGACACGAGTAATCGAACTGTGCTGGCAGAATTCGAATACGAGCCTCTGTTCCTCTGGAGTTCACTAAAATGTATGAAACCGTGTTTTACAGTATTTTGGCTCCCAGGATCGCTATCAGGAAATGGAAACAAGCATTTCCTACGTAAAATGACACGAGTAATCGAACTGTGCCGACAGAATTCAAATCCGAGCCTCCGTTCCTCTGGAATTCCCTAAAATGTATGAAAACATGTTTTACAGTATTCTGGCTCCCAGGATCGCAATCGCGAAATGAAGACAAGTATTTCCTACGTAAAATGACACGAGTAATCGAACTATGCCGGCAGAATTCAAATCCGAGCCTCTGTTCCTCTGGAATTCACAAATATGTATGAAAACGTGTTTTACAGTATTCTGGCTCCCAGGATCGCTATCAGGAAATGGAAACAAGCATTTCCTACGTAAAATGACACGAGTAATCGAATGCTGGCGGCAGAATTCAAATCGGAGCATCCGTTCCTCTGGAATTCACTAAAATGTATGAAAACATGTTTTACAGTATTCTGGCTCCCAGTATCGCTATCGGGAAATGAGAACAAGCATTTCCTGCGTAAAATGACACGAGTAATCGAACTGTGCCGGCCGAATTCAAATCCGAGCCTCCGTTCCTCTGGAATTCACAAATATGTATGAAAACGTGTTTTACAGTATTCTGGCTCCCAGGATCGCTATCGGGAAATGGGAACAAGCATTTCCTGCGTTAAATGACACGACTAATCGAATGCTGTCGGCAGAATTCAAATCCGAGCCTCTGTTCTTCTGGAAATCACAAATATGCATGAAAACGTGTTTTACAGTATTCTGGCTCCCAGGATCGCTATCAGGAAATGGAAACAAGCATTTCCTACGTAAAATGACACGAGTAATCGAATGCTGGCGGCAGAATTCAAATCGGAGCATCCGTTCCTCTGGAATTCACTAAAATGTATGAAAACATGTTTTACAGTATTCTGGCTCCCAGGATCGCTATCAGGAAATGGAAGCAAGCATTTCCTACGTAAAATGACACGAGTAATCGAACTGTGCTGGCAGAATTCAAATCCGAGCCTCCGTTCCTCTGGAATTCCCTAAAATGTATGAAAACATGTTTTATAGTATTTTGGCTCCCAGGATCGCTATCAGGAAATGGAAACAAGTATTTCCTACGTAAAATGACACGGCTAATCGAACTGTGCCGGCAGAATTCAAATCCGAGCCTCCGTTCCTCTGGAATTCACAAATATGTATGAAAACGTGTTTTACAGTATTCTGGCTCCCAGGATCGCTATCAGGAAATGGAAACAAGCATTTCCTACGTAAAATGACACGAGTAATCGAATGCTGGCGGCAGAATTCAAATCGGAGCATCCGTTCCTCTGGAATTCACTAAAATGTATGAAAACATGTTTTACAGTATTCTGGCTCCCAGGATCGCTATCAGGAAATGGAAGCAAGCATTTCCTACGTAAAATGACACGAGTAATCGAACTGTGCTGGCAGAATTCAAATCCGAGCCTCCGTTCCTCTGGAATTCCCTAAAATGTATGAAAACATGTTTTACAGTATTCTGGCTCCCAGGATCGCTATCAGGAAATGAAGACAAGTATTTCCTACGTAAAATGACACGAGTAATCGAACGATGCCGGCAGAATTCAAATCCGAGCCTCTGTTCCTCTGGAATTCACAAATATGTATGAAAACGTGTTTTACAGTATTCTGGCTCCTAGGATCGCAATCGGGAAATGAAGACAAGTATTTCCTACGTAAAATGACACGAGTAATCGAACTGTGCCGGCAGAATTCAAATCCGAGCCTCCGTTCCTCTGGAATTCACAAATATGTATGAAAACGTGTTTTACACAATTTTGGCTCCCAGGATCGCTATCGGGAAATGGGAACAAGCATTTCCTGCGTAAAATGACACGACTAATCGAATGCTGTCGGCAGAATTCAAATCCGAGCCTCTGTTCTTCTGGAAATCACAAATATGCATGAAAACGTGTTTTACAGTATTTTGGCTCCCAGTATCGCTATCGGGAAATGAGAACAAGCATTTCCTGCGTAAAATGACACGACTAATCGAATGCTGTCGGCAGAATTCAAATCCGAGCCTCTGTTCCTCTGGAGTTCACTAAAATGTATGAAAACGTGTTTTACAGTATTTTGGCTCCCAGGATCGCTATCAGGAAATGGAAGCAAGCATTTCCTACGTAAAATGACACGAGTAATCGAACTGTGCTGGCAGAATTCGAATACGAGCCTCTGTTCCTCTGGAGTTCACTAAAATGTATGAAACCGTGTTTTACAGTATTTTGGCTCCCAGGATCGCTATCAGGAAATGGAAACAAGCATTTCCTACGTAAAATGACACGAGTAATCGAACTGTGCCGACAGAATTCAAATCCGAGCCTCCGTTCCTCTGGAATTCACTAAAATGTATGAAAACATGTTTTACAGTATTCTGGCTCCCAGGATCGCAATCGCGAAATGAAGACAAGTATTTCCTACGTAAAATGACACGAGTAATCGAACTATGCCGGCAGAATTCAAATCCGAGCCTCTGTTCCTCTGGAATTCACAAATATGTATGAAAACGTGTTTTACAGTATTCTGGCTCCCAGGATCGCTATCAGGAAATGGAAACAAGCATTTCCTACGTAAAATGACACGAGTAATCGAATGCTGGCGGCAGAATTCAAATCGGAGCATCCGTTCCTCTGGAATTCACTAAAATGTATGAAAACATGTTTTACAGTATTCTGGCTCCCAGTATCGCTATCGGGAAATGAGAACAAGCATTTCCTGCGTAAAATGACACGAGTAATCGAACTGTGCCGGCCGAATTCAAATCCGAGCCTCCGTTCCTCTGGAATTCACAAATATGTATGAAAACGTGTTTTACAGTATTCTGGCTCCCAGGATCGCTATCGGGAAATGGGAACAAGCATTTCCTGCGTTAAATGACACGACTAATCGAATGCTGGCGGCAGAATTCAAATCGGAGCATCCGTTCCTCTGGAATTCACTAAAATGTATGAAAACATGTTTTACAGTATTCTGGCTCCCAGGATCGCTATCAGGAAATGGAAGCAAGCATTTCCTACGTAAAATGACACGAGTAATCGAACTGTGCTGGCAGAATTCAAATCCGAGCCTCCGTTCCTCTGGAATTCCCTAAAATGTATGAAAACATGTTTTACAGTATTCTGGCTCCCAGGATCGCTATCAGGAAATGGAAACAAGTATTTCCTACGTAAAATGACACGGCTAATCGAACTGTGCCGGCAGAATTCAAATCCGAGCCTCCGTTCCTCTGGAATTCACAAATATGTATGAAAACGTGTTTTACAGTATTCTGGCTCCCAGGATCGCTATCAGGAAATGGAAACAAGCATTTCCTACGTAAAATGACACGAGTAATCGAATGCTGGCGGCAGAATTCAAATCGGAGCATCCGTTCCTCTGGAATTCACTAAAATGTATGAAAACATGTTTTACAGTATTCTGGCTCCCAGGATCGCTATCAGGAAATGGAAGCAAGCATTTCCTACGTAAAATGACACGAGTAATCGAACTGTGCTGGCAGAATTCAAATCCGAGCCTCCGTTCCTCTGGAATTCCCTAAAATGTATGAAAACATGTTTTACAGTATTCTGGCTCCCAGGATCGCTATCAGGAAATGGAAGCAAGCATTTCATACGTAAAATGACACGAGTAATCGAATGCTGGCGGCAGAATTCAAATCGGAGCATCCGTTCCTCTGGAATTCACTAAAATGTATGAAAACGTGTTTTACAGTATCTTGGCTCCCAGGATCGCTTTCAGGAAATGGAAGCAAGCATTTCCTACGTAAAATGACACGAGTAATCGAACTGTCCCGGCAGAATTCAAATACGAGCCTCTGTTCCTCTGGAATTCACTAAAATGTATGAAAACATGTTTTACAGTATTCTGGCTCCCAGGATCGCTATCAGGAAATGGAAGCAAGCATTTCCTACGTAAAATGACACGGCTAATTGAACTGTGCCGGCAGAATTCAAATCCGAGCCTCCGTTCCTCTGGAATTCACTAAAATGTATGAAAACGTGTTTTACAGTATTTTGGCTGCCAGGATCGCTATCGGGAAATGGGAACAAGCATTTCCTGCGTAAAATGACACGACTAATCTAATGCTGTCGGCAGAATTCAAATCCGAGCCTCTGTTCTTCTGGAAATCACAAATATGCATGAAAACGTGTTTTACAGTATTTTGGCTCCCAGTATCGCTATCGGGAAATGAGAACAAGCATTTCCTGCGTAAAATGACACGACTAATCGAACTGTGTCGGCAGAATTCGAATACGAGCCTCTGTTCCTCTGGAGTTCACTAAAATGTATGAAAACGTGTTTTACAGTATCTTGGCTCCCAGGATCGCTATCAGGAAATGGAAGCAAGCATTTCCTACGTAAAATGACACGAGTAATCGAACTGTGCTGGCAGAATTCAAATCCGAGCCTCCGTTCCTCTGGAATTCCCTAAAATGTATGAAAACATGTTTTACAGTATTTTGGCTCCCAGGATCGCTATCAGGAAATGGAAACAAGTATTTCCTACGTAAAATGACACGGCTAATCGAACTGTGCCGGCAGAATTCAAATCCGAGCCTCCGTTCCTCTGGAATTCACAAATATGTATGAAAACGTGTTTTACACAATTTTGGCTCCCAGGATCGCTATCGGGAAATGGGAACAAGCATTTCCTGCGTAAAATGACACGAGTAATC
The DNA here is from genome assembly GCA_910591665.1 of Ectemnius continuus. NCBI lineage: Eukaryota > Metazoa > Arthropoda > Insecta > Hymenoptera > Crabronidae > Ectemnius > Ectemnius continuus. The sequence continues at coordinate 16,907 of CAJUYD010000014.1, read as the reverse complement.
GAATGCTGTCGGCAGAATTCAAATCCGAGCCTCTGTTCTTCTGGAAATCACAAATATGGATGAAAACGTGTTTTACAGTATTTTGGCTCCCAGTATTGCTATCGGGAAATGAGAACAAGCATTTCCTGCGTAAAATGACACGAGTAATCGAACTGTGCCGGCAGAATTCGAATACGAGCCTCTGTTCCTCTGGAGTTCACTAAAATGTATGAAAACGTGTTTTACAGTATTTTGGCTCCCAGGATCGCTATCAGGAAATGGAAACAAGCATTTCCTACGTAAAATGACACGAGTAATCGAACTGTGCCGACAGAATTCAAATCCGAGCCTCCGTTCCTCTGGAATTCCCTAAAATGTATGAAAACATGTTTTACAGTATTCTGGCTCCCAGGATCGCAATCGCGAAATGAAGACAAGTATTTCCTACGTAAAATGACACGAGTAATCGAACTATGCCGGCAGAATTCAAATCCGAGCCTCTGTTCCTCTGGAATTCACAAATATGTATGAAAACGTGTTTTACAGTATTCTGGCTCCCAGGATCGCTATCAGGAAATGGAAACAAGCATTTCCTGCGTAAAATGACACGAGTAATCGAATGCTGGCGGCAGAATTCAAATCGGAGCATCCGTTCCTCTGGAATTCACTAAAATGTATGAAAACATGTTTTACAGTATTCTGGCTCCCAGGATCGCTATCAGGAAATGGAAGTAAGCATTTCCTACGTAAAATGACACGAGTAATCGAACTGTGCCGGCAGAATTCGAATACGAGCCTCTGTTCCTCTGGAGTTCACTAAAATGTATGAAAACGTGTTTTACAGTATTTTGGCTCCCAGGATCGCTATCAGGAAATGGAAACAAGCATTTCCTACGTAAAATGACACGAGTAATCGAACTGTGCCGACAGAATTCAAATCCGAGCCTCCGTTCCTCTGGAATTCCCTAAAATGTATGAAAACATGTTTTACAGTATTCTGGCTCCCAGGATCGCTATCAGGAAATGGAAGCAAGCATTTCATACGTAAAATGACACGAGTAATCGAATGCTGGCGGCAGAATTCAAATCGGAGCATCCGTTCCTCTGGAATTCACTAAAATGTATGAAAACGTGTTTTACAGTATCTTGGCTCCCAGGATCGCTTTCAGGAAATGGAAGCAAGCATTTCCTACGTAAAATGACACGAGTAATCGAACTGTGCTGGCAGAATTCAAATCCGAGCCTCCGTTCCTCTGGAATTCCCTAAAATGTATGAAAACATGTTTTACAGTATTTTGGCTCCCAGGATCGCTATCAGGAAATGGAAACAAGTATTTCCTACGTAAAATGACACGGCTAATCGAACTGTGCCGGCAGAATTCAAATCCGAGCCTCCGTTCCTCTAGAATTCACAAATATGTATGAAAACGTGTTTTACACAATTTTGGCTCCCAGGATCGCTATCGGGAAATGGGAACAAGCATTTCCTGCGTAAAATGACACGACTAATCGAATGCTGTCGGCAGAATTCAAATCCGAGCCTCTGTTCTTCTGGAAATCACAAATATGGATGAAAACGTGTTTTACAGTATTTTGGCTCCCAGTATTGCTATCGGGAAATGAGAACAAGCATTTCCTGCGTAAAATGACACGAGTAATCGAACTGTGCCGGCAGAATTCGAATACGAGCCTCTGTTCCTCTGGAGTTCACTAAAATGTATGAAAACGTGTTTTACAGTATTTTGGCTCCCAGGATCGCTATCAGGAAATGGAAACAAGCATTTCCTACGTAAAATGACACGAGTAATCGAACTGTGCCGGCAGAATTCAAATACGAGCCTCTGTTCCTCTGGGATTCACTAAAATGTATGAAAACGTGTTTTACAGTATTTTGGCTGCCAGGATCGCTATCGGGAAATGGGAACAAGCATTTCCTGCGTAAAATGACACGACTAATCGAATGCTGTCGGCAGAATTCAAATCCGAGCCTCTGTTCTTCTGGAAATCACAAATATGGATGAAAACGTGTTTTACAGTATTTTGGCTCCCAGTATTGCTATCGGGAAATGAGAACAAGCATTTCCTGCGTAAAATGACACGAGTAATCGAATGCTGGCGGCAGAATTCAAATCGGAGCATCCGTTCCTCTGGAATTCACTAAAATGTATGAAAACGTGTTTTACAGTATTCTGGCTCCCAGGATCGCAATCGGGAAATGAAGACAAGTATTTCCTACGTAAAATGACACGAGTAATCGAACTGTGCCGGCAGAATTCAAATACGAGCCTCTGTTCCTCTGGGATTCACTAAAATGTATGAAAACGTGTTTTACAGTATTTTGGCTGCCAGGATCGCTATCGGGAAATGGGAACAAGCATTTCCTGCGTAAAATGACACGACTAATCGAATGCTGTCGGCAGAATTCAAATCCGAGCCTCTGTTCTTCTGGAAATCACAAATATGCATGAAAACGTGTTTTACAGTATTTTGGCTCCCAGTATCGCTATCGGGAAATGAGAACAAGCATTTCCTGCGTAAAATGACACGAGTAATCGAACTGTGTCGGCAGAATTCGAATACGAGCCTCTGTTCCTCTGGAGTTCACTAAAATGTATGAAAACGTGTTTTACAGTATCTTGGCTCCCAGGATCGCTATCAGGAAATGGAAGCAAGCATTTCCTACGTAAAATGACACGAGTAATCGAACTGTGCCGGCAGAATTCAAATACGAGCCTCTGTTCCTCTGGGATTCACTAAAATGTATGAAAACGTGTTTTACAGTATTTTGGCTGCCAGGATCGCTATCGGGAAATGGGAACAAGCATTTCCTGCGTAAAATGACACGACTAATCGAATGCTGTCGGCAGAATTCAAATCCGAGCCTCTGTTCTTCTGGAAATCACAAATATGCATGAAAACGTGTTTTACAGTATTTTGGCTCCCAGTATCGCTATCGGGAAATGAGAACAAGCATTTCCTGCGTAAAATGACACGAGTAATCGAACTGTGTCGGCAGAATTCGAATACGAGCCTCTGTTCCTCTGGAGTTCACTAAAATGTATGAAAACGTGTTTTACAGTATCTTGGCTCCCAGGATCGCTATCAGGAAATGGAAGCAAGCATTTCCTACGTAAAATGACACGAGTAATCGAATGCTGGCGGCAGAATTCAAATCGGAGCATCCGTTCCTCTGGAATTCACTAAAATGTATGAAAACGTGTTTTACAGTATTCTGGCTCCCAGGATCGCAATCGGGAAATGAAGACAAGTATTTCCTACGTAAAATGACACGAGTAATCGAACTGTGCCGGCAGAATTCAAATACGAGCCTCTGTTCCTCTGGAATTCACTAAAATGTATGAAAACGTGTTTTACAGTATTTTGGCTCCCAGGATCGCTATCAGGAAATGGAAACAAGTATTCCTACGTAAAATGACACGGCTAATCGAACTGTGCCGGCAGAATTCAAATCCGAGCCTCCGTTCCTCTGGAATTCACAAATATGTATGAAAACGTGTTTTACACAATTTTGGCTCCCAGGATCGCTAACGGGAAATGGGAACAAGCATTTCCTGCGTAAAATGACACGACTAATCGAATGCTGTCGGCAGAATTCAAATCCGAGCCTCCGTTCCTCTGGAATTCACAAATATGTATCAAAACGTGTTTTACAGTATTCTGGCTCCCAGGATCGCAATTGCGAAATGAAGACAAGTATTTCCTACGTAAAATGACACGAGTAATCGAACTATGCCGGCAGAATTCAAATCCGAGCCTCTGTTCTTCTGGAAATCACAAATATACATGAAAACGTGTTTTACAGTATCTTGGCTCCCAGTATCGCTATCAGGAAATGGAAACAAGTATTTCCTACGTAAAATGACACGAGTAATCGAACTGTGCCGGCAGAATTCAAATACGAGCCTCTGTTCCTCTGGGATTCACTAAAATGTATGAAAACGTGTTTTACAGTATTTTGGCTGCCAGGATCGCTATCGGGAAATGGGAACAAGCATTTCCTGCGTAAAATGCCACGACTAATCGAATGCTGTCGGCAGAATTCAAATCCGAGCCTCTGTTCTTCTGGAAATCACAAATATGCATGAAAACGTGTTTTACAGTATTTTGGCTCCCAGGATCGCTATCAGGAAATGGAAACAAGCATTTCCTACGTAAAATGACACGAGTAATCGAACTGTGCCGACAGAATTCAAATCCGAGCCTCCGTTCCTCTGGAATTCCCTACAATGTATGAAAACATGTTTTACAGTATTCTGGCTCCCAGGATCGCAATCGCGAAATGAAGACAAGTATTTCTTACGTAAAATGACACGAGTAATCGAACTATGCCGGCAGAATTCAAATCCGAGCCTCTGTTCCTCTGGAATTCACAAATATGTATGAAAACGTGTTTTACAGTATTTTGGCTGCCAGGATCGCTATCGGGAAATGGGAACAAGCATTTCCTGCGTAAAATGACACGACTAATCGAATGCTGTCGGCAGAATTCAAATCCGAGCCTCTGTTCTTCTGGAAATCACATATATGCATGAAAACGTGTTTTACAGTATTTTGGCTCCCAGTATCGCTATCGGGAAATGAGAACAAGCATTTCCTGCGTAAAATGACACGAGTAATCGAACTGTGTCGGCAGAATTCGAATACGAGCCTCTGTTCCTCTGGAGTTCACTAAAATGTATGAAAACGTGTTTTACAGTATCTTGGCTCCCAGGATCGCTATCAGGAAATGGAAGCAAGCATTTCCTACGTAAAATGACACGAGTAATCGAACTGTGCCGGCAGAATTCAAATACGAGCCTCTGTTCCTCTGGGATTCACTAAAATGTATGAAAACGTGTTTTACAGTATTTTGGCTGCCAGGATCGCTATCGGGAAATGGGAACAAGCATTTCCTGCGTAAAATGACACGACTAATCGAATGCTGTCGGCAGAATTCAAATCCGAGCCTCTGTTCTTCTGGAAATCACAAATATGCATGAAAACGTGTTTTACAGTATTTTGGCTCCCAGTATCGCTATCGGGAAATGAGAACAAGCATTTCCTGCGTAAAATGACACGAGTAATCGAACTGTGTCGGCAGAATTCGAATACGAGCCTCTGTTCCTCTGGAGTTCACTAAAATGTATGAAAACGTGTTTTACAGTATCTTGGCTCCCAGGATCGCTATCAGGAAATGGAAGCAAGCATTTCCTACGTAAAATGACACGAGTAATCGAACTGTGCTGGCAGAATTCAAATCCGAGCCTCCGTTCCTCTGGAATTCCCTAAAATGTATGAAAACATGTTTTACAGTATTTTGGCTCCCAGGATCGCTATCAGGAAATGGAAACAAGTATTTCCTACGTAAAATGACACGGCTAATCGAACTGTGCCGGCAGAATTCAAATCCGAGCCTCCGTTCCTCTGGAATTCACAAATATGTATGAAAACGTGTTTTACACAATTTTGGCTCCCAGGATCGCTATCGGGAAATGGGAACAAGCATTTCCTGCGTAAAATGACACGACTAATCGAATGCTGTCGGCAGAATTCAAATCCGAGCCTCTGTTCTTCTGGAAATCACAAATATGCATGAAAACGTGTTTTACAGTATTTTGGCTCCCAGTATCGCTATCGGGAAATGAGAACAAGCATTTCCTGCGTAAAATGACACGACTAATCGAATGCTGTCGGCAGAATTCAAATCCGAGCCTCTGTTCCTCTGGAGTTCACTAAAATGTATGAAAACGTGTTTTACAGTATTTTGGCTCCCAGGATCGCTATCAGGAAATGGAAGCAAGCATTTCCTACGTAAAATGACACGAGTAATCGAACTGTGCTGGCAGAATTCGAATACGAGCCTCTGTTCCTCTGGAGTTCACTAAAATGTATGAAACCGTGTTTTACAGTATTTTGGCTCCCAGGATCGCTATCAGGAAATGGAAACAAGCATTTCCTACGTAAAATGACACGAGTAATCGAACTGTGCCGACAGAATTCAAATCCGAGCCTCCGTTCCTCTGGAATTCCCTAAAATGTATGAAAACATGTTTTACAGTATTCTGGCTCCCAGGATCGCAATCGCGAAATGAAGACAAGTATTTCCTACGTAAAATGACACGAGTAATCGAACTATGCCGGCAGAATTCAAATCCGAGCCTCTGTTCCTCTGGAATTCACAAATATGTATGAAAACGTGTTTTACAGTATTCTGGCTCCCAGGATCGCTATCAGGAAATGGAAACAAGCATTTCCTACGTAAAATGACACGAGTAATCGAATGCTGGCGGCAGAATTCAAATCGGAGCATCCGTTCCTCTGGAATTCCCTAAAATGTATGAAAACATGTTTTACAGTATTCTGGCTCCCAGTATCGCTATCGGGAAATGAGAACAAGCATTTCCTGCGTAAAATGACACGAGTAATCGAACTGTGCCGGCCGAATTCAAATCCGAGCCTCCGTTCCTCTGGAATTCACAAATATGTATGAAAACGTGTTTTACAGTATTCTGGCTCCCAGGATCGCTATCGGGAAATGGGAACAAGCATTTCCTGCGTTAAATGACACGACTAATCGAATGCTGTCGGCAGAATTCAAATCCGAGCCTCTGTTCTTCTGGAAATCACAAATATGCATGAAAACGTGTTTTACAGTATTCTGGCTCCCAGGATCGCTATCAGGAAATGGAAACAAGCATTTCCTACGTAAAATGACACGAGTAATCGAATGCTGGCGGCAGAATTCAAATCGGAGCATCCGTTCCTCTGGAATTCACTAAAATGTATGAAAACATGTTTTACAGTATTCTGGCTCCCAGGATCGCTATCAGGAAATGGAAGCAAGCATTTCCTACGTAAAATGACACGAGTAATCGAACTGTGCTGGCAGAATTCAAATCCGAGCCTCCGTTCCTCTGGAATTCCCTAAAATGTATGAAAACATGTTTTACAGTATTTTGGCTCCCAGGATCGCTATCAGGAAATGGAAACAAGTATTTCCTACGTAAAATGACACGGCTAATCGAACTGTGCCGGCAGAATTCAAATCCGAGCCTCCGTTCCTCTGGAATTCACAAATATGTATGAAAACGTGTTTTACAGTATTCTGGCTCCCAGGATCGCTATCAGGAAATGGAAACAAGCATTTCCTACGTAAAATGACACGAGTAATCGAATGCTGGCGGCAGAATTCAAATCGGAGCATCCGTTCCTCTGGAATTCACTAAAATGTATGAAAACATGTTTTACAGTATTCTGGCTCCCAGGATCGCTATCAGGAAATGGAAGCAAGCATTTCCTACGTAAAATGACACGAGTAATCGAACTGTGCTGGCAGAATTCAAATCCGAGCCTCCGTTCCTCTGGAATTCCCTAAAATGTATGAAAACATGTTTTACAGTATTCTGGCTCCCAGGATCGCTATCAGGAAATGGAAGCAAGCATTTCATACGTAAAATGACACGAGTAATCGAATGCTGGCGGCAGAATTCAAATCGGAGCATCCGTTCCTCTGGAATTCACTAAAATGTATGAAAACGTGTTTTACAGTATTCTGGCTCCCAGGATCGCTATCAGGAAATGGAAACAAGCATTTCCTACGTAAAATGACACGAGTAATCGAATGCTGGCGGCAGAATTCAAATCGGAGCATCCGTTCCTCTGGAATTCACTAAAATGTATGAAAACATGTTTTACAGTATTCTGGCTCCCAGTATCGCTATCGGGAAATGAGAACAAGCATTTCCTGCGTAAAATGACACGAGTAATCGAACTGTGCCGGCCGAATTCAAATCCGAGCCTCCGTTCCTCTGGAATTCACAAATATGTATGAAAACGTGTTTTACAGTATTCTGGCTCCCAGGATCGCTATCGGGAAATGGGAACAAGCATTTCCTGCGTTAAATGACACGACTAATCGAATGCTGTCGGCAGAATTCAAATCCGAGCCTCTGTTCTTCTGGAAATCACAAATATGCATGAAAACGTGTTTTACAGTATTCTGGCTCCCAGGATCGCTATCAGGAAATGGAAACAAGCATTTCCTACGTAAAATGACACGAGTAATCGAATGCTGGCGGCAGAATTCAAATCGGAGCATCCGTTCCTCTGGAATTCACTAAAATGTATGAAAACATGTTTTACAGTATTCTGGCTCCCAGGATCGCTATCAGGAAATGGAAGCAAGCATTTCCTACGTAAAATGACACGAGTAATCGAACTGTGCTGGCAGAATTCAAATCCGAGCCTCCGTTCCTCTGGAATTCCCTAAAATGTATGAAAACATGTTTTACAGTATTTTGGCTCCCAGGATCGCTATCAGGAAATGGAAACAAGTATTTCCTACGTAAAATGACACGGCTAATCGAACTGTGCCGGCAGAATTCAAATCCGAGCCTCCGTTCCTCTGGAATTCACAAATATGTATGAAAACGTGTTTTACAGTATTCTGGCTCCCAGGATCGCTATCAGGAAATGGAAACAAGCATTTCCTACGTAAAATGACACGAGTAATCGAATGCTGGCGGCAGAATTCAAATCGGAGCATCCGTTCCTCTGGAATTCACTAAAATGTATGAAAACATGTTTTACAGTATTCTGGCTCCCAGGATCGCTATCAGGAAATGGAAGCAAGCATTTCCTACGTAAAATGACACGAGTAATCGAACTGTGCTGGCAGAATTCAAATCCGAGCCTCCGTTCCTCTGGAATTCCCTAAAATGTATGAAAACATGTTTTACAGTATTCTGGCTCCCAGGATCGCTATCAGGAAATGGAAGCAAGCATTTCATACGTAAAATGACACGAGTAATCGAATGCTGGCGGCAGAATTCAAATCGGAGCATCCGTTCCTCTGGAATTCACTAAAATGTATGAAAACGTGTTTTACAGTATCTTGGCTCCCAGGATCGCTTTCAGGAAATGGAAGCAAGCATTTCCTACGTAAAATGACACGAGTAATCGAACTGTCCCGGCAGAATTCAAATACGAGCCTCTGTTCCTCTGGAATTCACTAAAATGTATGAAAACATGTTTTACAGTATTCTGGCTCCCAGGATCGCTATCAGGAAATGGAAGCAAGCATTTCCTACGTAAAATGACACGAGTAATCGAACTGTGCTGGCAGAATTCAAATCCGAGCCTCCGTTCCTCTGGAATTCCCTAAAATGTATGAAAACATGTTTTACAGTATTTTGGCTCCCAGGATCGCTATCAGGAAATGGAAACAAGTATTTCCTACGTAAAATGACACGGCTAATCGAACTGTGCCGGCAGAATTCAAATCCGAGCCTCCGTTCCTCTGGAATTCACAAATATGTATGAAAACGTGTTTTACACAATTTTGGCTCCCAGGATCGCTATCGGGAAATGGGAACAAGCATTTCCTGCGTAAAATGACACGACTAATCGAATGCTGTCGGCAGAATTCAAATCCGAGCCTCTGTTCTTCTGGAAATCACAAATATGGATGAAAACGTGTTTTACAGTATTTTGGCTCCCAGTATTGCTATCGGGAAATGAGAACAAGCATTTCCTGCGTAAAATGACACGAGTAATCGAACTGTGCCGGCAGAATTCGAATACGAGCCTCTGTTCCTCTGGAGTTCACTAAAATGTATGAAAACGTGTTTTACAGTATTTTGGCTCCCAGGATCGCTATCAGGAAATGGAAACAAGCATTTCCTACGTAAAATGACACGAGTAATCGAACTGTGCCGACAGAATTCAAATCCGAGCCTCCGTTCCTCTGGAATTCCCTAAAATGTATGAAAACATGTTTTACAGTATTCTGGCTCCCAGGATCGCAATCGCGAAATGAAGACAAGTATTTCCTACGTAAAATGACACGAGTAATCGAACTATGCCGGCAGAATTCAAATCCGAGCCTCTGTTCCTCTGGAATTCACAAATATGTATGAAAACGTGTTTTACAGTATTCTGGCTCCCAGGATCGCTATCAGGAAATGGAAACAAGCATTTCCTGCGTAAAATGACACGAGTAATCGAATGCTGGCGGCAGAATTCAAATCGGAGCATCCGTTCCTCTGGAATTCACTAAAATGTATGAAAACATGTTTTACAGTATTCTGGCTCCCAGGATCGCTATCAGGAAATGGAAGTAAGTGTTACGTCCCAGGACAGGAAAATGCCTGAAAATATTTTTTTTTTTTTTTTTATTTATTATTTTATTTCAAACCAAACTCCTCCATTTTTCTTAAAAACATAAGGTCAGTATTAGCATTAAGGAATACTTAGCTATAGGGTAGTAAGGAGAGACAGAAACACTGAAAGAGAAAAATATCAATATTAATAATTAAGATATTTACTTAGTTAACACGTATCTCTAGATGTTACTCCAGGAAAAAACCTGAAACCAAAGAAAAAGAATAATTAGTATAAATTAGGAACATATACAAATATTGAGAAATTAATATTCCTTACCTATAAAGGATAACCAACCTGAAAAGAAAGGTTATTAGAACACTTACATATACAGCAACAGAGACCTGAAAAGAAAAACAAATTAGAATATGTAAAAATATGTAAATAGTTCAATCTTACCTGTACAGTACAAAAACCTGAAAAAGAAACAAATAATAATATTAGTCTCATTAGGATAAATATTAGTAACGATTCACAACAATTACTTACCAGTAAAAAATATTATTACTTACCAGTAACATGGGAATATTTATAAATGTTGTAAACATTTATGAATGTTTCTAAAAACCTGAAAAGAAAGTAGAAATAATTAATAACATAAGTAACATATCTTAGAATTAAGGCTATTATTACTGTATAACGATACTCTCTATTTTTGCAACAACCACCAGTCTACCTGTAAAATAATTGCAACAATTGTTAAAGGTATTACATATGTAAGAATAAGTATAATAAAATACATCTGACCACCGCGACAAGGACACCGGGTATGTAGTAGGGGAAGATCATAGTAACGCTTTGCGCCGCTAGATGGCGAGGTGGCGCACCGCGCTCTCTCGCCACTGAATACGCATAGCGGCTACAATAAGCTCGGTGTTTCGAGCGCTTGAGAGTCAGTTACGAGTTACGGGTTATCAGTTACCAGTTACCAGTTACGAGTTACCAGTAGTAAGTAAATTCGAGTTGACGCCAAGTATCCTTGTCACCGTGAAGAAGTACTAGTAAGAACGGGAGTCTCCTTTCTTTTCCTACCTGGCATCGTGAGCCTAACGGCTCCTGCCCACCGATGGCATCGTGAGCCTAACGGCTCCTGTCCACCAATGGCATTGTGAGCCTACCGGCTTCTGTCCACCGATGGCATCGTGAGCCTAACGGCTCCTGTCCACCAATGGCATTGTGAGCCTACCGGCTTCTGTCCACCGATGGCATCGTGAGCCTAACGGCTCCTGTCCACCAATGGCATTGTGAGCCTACCGGCTTCTGTCCACCGATGGCATCGTGAGCCTAACGGCTTCTGTCCACCAATGGCATTGTGAGCCTAACGGCTTCTGTCCTACGATTCACAAGGCAGTATTGCGAGCCTCACGGCTTCTGCTGTCACACTCAGTTGGCATCGCGAGCCTCACGGCTCCTGTCACACTGTTTTTTTTTTTGGCCCTACAAACACATACATTAAGAGCTTCACTCATGACAAACCTTAGATTTTTCATATATTTATATGGTATTATACTAGTTATCCTATACATATACATATACATATACATTTTCTTTTTCCTCTTACAATTCTATTAACTTCTCGCGCTATATGCCATATTTTACCTCCTTACCGTATTCTTTAAACGTAACTTCTATCACCCGCTACGCCCTTCCGCTCGGGGTTCCACGCACACATCCTACAATTAAATCAAATCCAGTATTATGTACAGCATAATTATTATTTCAACTTACCCGGTAACAACAGTTACGTTCTCTTCTTACATGCTGCTTAACAGCTCGTAGCCTAAAATTATAAGAAAAATAATTATTAGACGCGCCAATTTAGACTTACATGATCACAGTATTCTTTGCCCGGTTTACTCGGCCTTCTGGTCATCGCTCCTCAACCTGGAAAAAAGAAGGGTTATATAATACAAATTAAAATTTCTTTATTAACTACTTACCCAGTACAATAATTTTTCTCTGGATTCCATATCCTGGCTTCTCGTTTCTTGACCAAAAAAAAAAAAGGGGGATTAATTAAAATACATTAAAATTTCACACCCTTACTCTGCACCTCCTGCAACACAGGACGTAACAGAAAGGAGTAGTGGAAAATTTGGTGACCACACGGTGGGATTTTCGATAAAGTACCAATTGCGTCCGTATTAAACTCCTGTTTCGTTTATCTAATCACGTCCTATACTAATCATTCAAAATGAGTGAACCTACAACTCCCTCGAGCGAAGACCAGGGCCCTTCAGGCGCAAAATTGAGTAACCAGCCCACTCCCGAAACATCAGGCTATAAGACCAAAACTTCCCTCAACGAAACAACAGCGTCACAACTCGCAGCGCAGTTACTATCCATACAAAACTCCTTAGATTTACTTTCTCTCAGGATACCCACTGCGTCCAGCACCCCAGATAAACGCTCTGAAACAAACAGTAACCCTCAAATTAGTATAAAGGATGCCGTTGAATTCGTACCAGTATTCGATGGACAAAATATTAGTGTATTACAATTCTCCCGTGCCTGCAAACGCGCCAAATCGATGGTATCTCCGTACGTAGAACCTCAATTAGTCAAATTCCTTCAAAATAAATTACAAGGTCATGCGTATCTAGCTGTCGAAGACAGAATATTTAATTCGCTAGATGAATTACTCTCGCGACTAAAAAGCGTATTCTCCCCAGCAAAATCCTCAAATCAATACAGAGGAGAACTCGCTAACATAACCAAACTCCCTACAGAGAATATTCTAGACTATATAGGACGCGTTAAAGACTTACGATCAGCCATATTAGAGGAAGAACAGGATCGTTACGCTACATTTTTCCCCCAATTAGCCATTACTATCGACGAATTAACATTAGAATCCTTTTTGAATGGCTTACCTCCGGAGATCCGAGTCCAAATGAACATAGTAGGATATAAGACACTCGAGCAGGCATTCGACGCCGCTATCACGGCCGCAAAACAAGTGGAATCCGACCGTATACGATTCCATGGAGCTCCTGCTCCCTTACAATCAGCCTCCGTAGTATGTCAAATCTGTAACAAACCAAATCATACAGCGACTCAATGTTGGCATCTTAATTCTGCTAGACCGAATAAGCCGGCTCCAAATAATTCACACACGAATCGTCCCTTTAACCCACAACAATTATTTTGTAATTACTGCAAAGCCAACGGGCATACGATAACCCAATGCCGTATAAGGCCTGTAAATAATACTCACCGCGACTCGGGAAACGGGCAGCAGTCCCCTTCACAACCGGACGAGCGTCGGGGACAAGCAATCTACCACCTCAGTCCGACAACACAGCCAGAATCAACTACCACAAGTTCCACGAGCCAATCCACAGAATAATAAAAATTGCATCACTTAAAAGCAATCGAGTGCCTTCAGTAACACTCTTCTCGGCTCAATTCCTTTCCCCGCGAAGTTTTATGGTAGACTCTGGTGCTGAAATTAATTTAATTAAAATAAGTTGTATAAAACCGAACGTTCCTATTATTCATAAGGACCCATTATTTTTAGAAGGTATTACCAACCACGTAGTTCCTACCTTAGGCTATATTAACGCGAATATAAATAATAATTTTGCCATATTCTACCTTGTACCCGAAGACTTCCCCATCGCACAAGATGGAATAATAGGTTCCGAATTCCTCATCAGCCATAATGCATCCATTAATTATTCCAAAGAAAAACTCATCGTACAAAATATTGAAATTCCATTCACGCACTCATTAAAACCAACTGAAAATAACTTCTTTCAAAAACAAGTTCCAGAAGGAAAAATTCAAGTACAAAAAATTCAAGACCAACCTAAAAATCAAACAGAGGTTTCTATCCACACCATTAAGCCATCCTCATACTCATCTACTCTAAAGCCATGTACCAATAAAAGTGAATCTCCCATTCTTACCTCTGCCAAAAGAGCAGAATCAAATCTTTTACCTTCCAAAGAGGATATTTCCCCAAAAATAGGAGGAAATATACCTCTCAAAACTCAAACAGAGTCTACGAGCTCTCCTTTAAACGTTGATTCACCTAAAAAAGTACATGATTTACCTAAAAATTCTATAGATGGTTCTAATACAAATACAAAATCTACAAACCTCTTCTCTTGTCTTGAAACCCTAAAAATTCAATCCAACTCTCCTTCTGAGTGCCCTCCATCCATGTACGATAAACCAGACTTCTATGGTTCTCAACCTAAAAAGAAAGAGACAGATTGCTATCGGGAAAATAAATCAACCAAACCAGTTACTCGCCTAAAAATTAATTATAAGGAAATATGCGATTTCTTAGGCTTTAATCTTGCGAATACACGTAGCATAAATAAGTTTCATACGCCTCTTCACTGGCTTCATAACCCCCCGTCAAGACCATTTCAATGTTCACCGAAGTATAATCTCAACGCCCTATACCAGCCAGGAAGATCAACACTGAATTTTAATGTACTTTCTCGCAACGTTCTCCCTATTCGTCCCCGATCATCATCCGAGTCGTCTGAAAATTCTCCAAAACGACCACATTTATCTTCATCATCGAGCGACGCAATATTCGACCGGCCCCTGAAACGAAAAACACAGTCTTCATTCTACGATTCCTCAAAGGAATTTCCTACTAGGAAAATACATCCAAAGCATATACGCTGGCGACCGAAGCTGATTGAATACGATTCCACAATTCAATATCAACCGGGAAAAACAAACGTCGTTGCCGATGCACTTTCTCGTAATGTACCTGAAAAAAACGCTGTACCTCCAAACAACACAAAGCCATCCGCTGGATCCAAACCACCACCAACTAGTACATCTTCAAAAGATTGTCCCGACCAGTTTAACGAACTACCTAAGACAGGAAGTTTAATGAGCATAGAAGATTCCCAAGATCCGCTATCGTCAAGGAAGGATAATATTACCTTCTTTCTAACAAGCAATGGATCTCCTATAGATTCGGCAACAGAAGACCTTCTCCGGGTTCAAGGCATCCAAAACCTGAAAAATCTTACAGTTGGAAAAGCACAAGCCATACAAAAATCGGGTTATCAATATATCGCCTTACCCATCAAGGAATCCAAGGACTCTGGGCTGAATTGTGAAATATTAAGGGAAGTCATCTCCTCGCTCAAAACCCTAATCGTACAACTGGAAATAACTACGCTTAGTATGCCCAAGATACATCGTATAAATGGGATAAGTTGGACCACAATCTTTAACCAAGTGAAGGAAGCGGTAGAAGACCAATTAACAAAACTCACCATATGCATTCCTAATTACCAGAAGAATTTGACGACTCATGTTGTCAACGAGGAAAATGGAAATCAGCAGGAAACAAACCTACGGGAATAGCGTTTTTAGTAAGGGAACATTCGAGAAACAGTGCATTAAAATCAGTAAACAGAAACCCATGGAAGAAGCATGAAGTCATCTCACCGCATCAAGGAAAAACCCTCCCAATTATCTTGTACTGTGAAGCCAGCTAGAAAAAAAAAAGAGAAATCTCTTTTTTTTTTAGAAAAAGGGGGGAGGTGTTACGTCCCAGGACAGGAAAATGCCTGAAAATATTTTTTTTTTTTTTTTTATTTATTATTTTATTTCAAACCAAACTCCTCCATTTTTCTTAAAAACATAAGGTCAGTATTAGCATTAAGGAATACTTAGCTATAGGGTAGTAAGGAGAGACAGAAACACTGAAAGAGAAAAATATCAATATTAATAATTAAGATATTTACTTAGTTAACACGTATCTCTAGATGTTACTCCAGGAAAAAACCTGAAACCAAAGAAAAAGAATAATTAGTATAAATTAGGAACATATACAAATATTGAGAAATTAATATTCCTTACCTATAAAGGATAACCAACCTGAAAAGAAAGGTTATTAGAACACTTACATATACAGCAACAGAGACCTGAAAAGAAAAACAAATTAGAATATGTAAAAATATGTAAATAGTTCAATCTTACCTGTACAGTACAAAAACCTGAAAAAGAAACAAATAATAATATTAGTCTCATTAGGATAAATATTAGTAACGATTCACAACAATTACTTACCAGTAAAAAATATTATTACTTACCAGTAACATGGGAATATTTATAAATGTTGTAAACATTTATGAATGTTTCTAAAAACCTGAAAAGAAAGTAGAAATAATTAATAACATAAGTAACATATCTTAGAATTAAGGCTATTATTACTGTATAACGATACTCTCTATTTTTGCAACAACCACCAGTCTACCTGTAAAATAATTGCAACAATTGTTAAAGGTATTACATATGTAAGAATAAGTATAATAAAATACATCTGACCACCGCGACAAGGACACCGGGTATGTAGTAGGGGAAGATCATAGTAACGCTTTGCGCCGCTAGATGGCGAGGTGGCGCACCGCGCTCTCTCGCCACTGAATACGCATAGCGGCTACAATAAGCTCGGTGTTTCGAGCGCTTGAGAGTCAGTTACGAGTTACGGGTTATCAGTTACCAGTTACCAGTTACGAGTTACCAGTAGTAAGTAAATTCGAGTTGACGCCAAGTATCCTTGTCACCGTGAAGAAGTACTAGTAAGAACGGGAGTCTCCTTTCTTTTCCTACCTGGCATCGTGAGCCTAACGGCTCCTGCCCACCGATGGCATCGTGAGCCTAACGGCTCCTGTCCACCAATGGCATTGTGAGCCTACCGGCTTCTGTCCACCGATGGCATCGTGAGCCTAACGGCTCCTGTCCACCAATGGCATTGTGAGCCTACCGGCTTCTGTCCACCGATG